>OX123204.2:14600430-17031460 GCA_944739405.2 Euclidia mi | reverse complement strand
ATAAATCGATGTTATCTGTTGATTGTAAACATCACTAGAGCGGTCCCTTTGAGTACGGCGGCTCGCTTGACGATAAAATTGCACTACTTTAAAAAGGCGGCATACCCTTTGACACGGAAAGTGGCGAAAGCCGACGATATTTTAATAGAATTAATAGGTAATAGAATCCTGAAGGATACCACTGTTGAGGGGAGTGTTTGTCGTTACGGGGAGTCAGTACCCTCAAATAAACTGGTACTGGTCTTTAGACTTACTTGGTTTACCATGGAATATGGTTATCCATACCTTCGGGCTGCGGAGGTCAGACGGCAGTCGCTCTGTGGAAAAGCTAATACTCAGTCAAATCGGCAGCCCGATTCAGAATGTCACGACAAGTAATCGTACGATATGTCAAATTATTGTCCTCGGCTTTTAGCCGCCTATCAGAGATATTTTGAACAAATATTCATTGTATTCGGTTTATTTATTAATTTACTTCATACTGAATGCATAAAATTGATAGGAAATGCGATAGTTTTGACAAAAAATGAGGTAGCCCGTTTGACAATTAACGGAATCGAATGTCAAATGAGATATCGAACGATTCTGAATCGCGCCCCTGGTTAGACTAGAATGCGGACACTGGACTCCAAGACGAAAGTCCTGGATGTAACCGGGATAACGCTAGGACGATGATGATGACGATGAAGCCCTGAAGATCTGAATTTGCATATAAACAAATTGAAAGATAATGTAGGTAGTAGGTATGACACCAAAATCAAATTTTGGTTACTTTATTTTTAAAAGGACAACTCTTTTCAAAAACAATTCCCGCTCAAGGAATAAATCCTGTATCCCGGGACTTTAGAATATCACAGGTCTACTTACGTCCTTAGTCACGGTAAGAACGTAAGTAGACCCGTGATATTGACATCGTCATGAGGGTCAATCGAGGAACACGCTCCTTCGACCGTCTAGGGGGAGTGCCGTGCCACATACGCCCTCCACCTTCCCCAAGCTCAATAAAAAGTAGCGGAAGGGGATCCATGATGGGTTCTATCGCGATTAAAGAACGCAAAGAACAGACTCCATACAATAATTTATACTTAGGTGGATCATACAAATGTTGTCTCGTGTAGGTATCAAACCCACAACACTCGGTGTATTTAATGATTAGAACTTCATAATAGTAAACTTACCATTAAGTAGGTAGGTACCTACTAGTTTAAACAAAGATATGCAGTCAGTTTAATAAAATAACACCAACACATAAATAAGTAGGTACGTACCTACACAATCCGGAGAAAAATAACAATTTACGATGCGCTATCTTTGTATGGAGACGGACTGCAACGTAGATGTTTCGAGTTGACGTCCACGACTCCCACGGCACTCACTGACGCCTATTTGAAGATAACATTACACTACACATTCATTAGTAAGGTAGGTAAATAATATCTCTTAACATATCTTCACGCCTTTTTATCCCCGAAGGGGTAGGCAGAGGCGTATTATACACCCACACTTCGCCAGATGTGTTTCGGTCCCAATGTAATAGGGGGCGAGCCTATTGCCGGGCACATTTTTAAGCGAGCGATAATTAATATTTTTATTTTAATACACACATAACTTCGAAAAGTCATAGGTGTGTGCCCGGGGTAACTGGGGATCGAACCCGAGATCATCGTCTCGGCAGTCCGTTACGTACACCACTGGGCTATCGCCGCAAATAATATCAACTAATAAACATTGCACTAAGCTAGTATTTAGCAGTTAATTGTTAGCAAATAAACAGTGAAGTAAAACCGTAATTTATTAGGAACGTAAACCAGTCCAATCCAGTTACATAAACTATTACAATCAGGGTGACACGAAGTGTGCTCAGAAATCAGACTCAGAAGCGTCCGAGTAGTCTTCACGCCTCTAGCGAGACCTGACTGACCCCACCGGCAGGTTTCCCTGTAAAAGTCCGGTGAGCCATGTGTAAGCCAGCGGCGGGTTTTCAGTGTGAACTGTGGCGGCGGCGTTGTTGGCGTAGGCGGGGCAGCGGTGTCGTCGCTGCGTCGCCGCCATCGCCATCTTCGCGGGCGCTATGATGCGCTGGCGCCAGGCACCGGCGCCGCGGCGGCCTCGCGATCTGGCCATGACGGTCGGCTTGCCCTCCGTGGGGGCAATTGTTGATTTTCCAGATTTTTTCTGCATCTGTGCAGTAGATGGCAATGTAGTGCCTCGGCGCGTCAACCACCTAACCACGACGCTGTGGCTACGTTCTCGGAGAACGGACACAGCGCGGTTGTACAAAAGGTGGCCGCGATGTGGGACTATCGTGTGTGTCGTTACTTTCCAGCCTCTTCAGCACACAAAAACCGTCGTTTCTCAGAGGTCTGTGGAGGCACTGGTGCTCGATGAGCGGGGTGTTGACTCGAGCGCGTCAGCGCGCTGAGAAACGTCATCTTTCCGCGCGTGACAGTCGGCGAGTAGACACTGAGCCACTAAGAGTCTTTTACCTTTGTACTTTATAAACTTAAAACTATGCCTATTACCATAGTTAAAAAGAATAGTACCTACTCTTGCGTCCTTAGACGCGCGGCGCTATCTGTACTGAGGCCGCGCCGGGCTGCGCTCGTCTATGAGATTGTGTGCGTGCGTACACGGCGCCAGCGACTCACGCGTACATTCAAACCGACGGTGGCCAATTTGTATAAAGCTATCCTACTATTATTTTTGTACTTACTATGCTATTACTACCTAACGAATTCAAAGATATCTACTAAAGAGCTAATTTAGACTTTGTATCAGTAACATAAGGTTTAAGAGCGTATATGCCTCGAGCGGCGGCTCGAGTTTAGGTTTTTATAGTACCGCGGTCGCCCGCACACCGCGCATGCGAGACCCGGCGCACTATGACGGTATCGCGTGGAATAATAATCTTGATCCTTCTTGCCATACATGAACAGTATTCGTTTATGTAATACGTCGATTATGATATGAAAGTATTCAAATCAATTATTTTCAATGCACATGCATTTAAAGGTATCAAATAAAGATAGATATTACATATTTGTTTAGTAGGATGATGTTCCTCAGGATAACAACGACTATTTATAATAATTTGGCGCAGTTTTATTATATGATAGAAATAATTTATAATTGTCATCTACATAATTGTTACATTTCAAATATACATCTATTTTGTTATTAATGCATGAAAACCCACGAATGACACTAAATACAAAACCAAAAGAGTCGGGTAAAAGAAAATACTTAATTAATTAAAAGAAAGAAAAAAATATACAATATGTTGATTTTCCTATTCACCTAAAATTATTTCACACAGTGTGCTATGATATAAATCCCTCTTTTTATCAAATTTTACATAGATAAGGCTACTTCTCGTATTTTATATGACATTGAAATTATATTTTGAATGAAATGAGATTAGATTTTAAATTGACTCAGAATTGGTATTCTTCTAATTTAAATGTCATTATCATCTAGAGTCCGTGTCACGAGAACATAGACATTTTGTAAACAAAGAATTTTTACTAAGTGTCTTAGCGATAGTTCTGTCAAACACAAATAATTTCAAATCAATGAGCGTAACGGCTATACCGTTACGCTCATTGATTTGAAATTATTTGTCGGGTTCACTAAAGATGACCACTGCGCAGAAATCATTTTTTAGGTCTCCGTGGAGGTGCGGGGTGAGGCGCGGGTGGAATGCCAATGGTGTGGCTCCGTTCTTGACGCATTCAAATTTGCAAATGCGTCAAGAATGGAGCCACGCCATTGGTGCACGAATGTACATATGCGCGACGGCCGCCATTTCTGGTCAACTTTCGTGAACCGACCTATACATAGATACGTGTCATTGGAAACTAATATGTCAATGGATCGGGTTTTTATCGATATTATGCGCTGTCAACCGAATCTTTTAATGTTTTGAGGTACTGACGCCTAGAGTGTCAACATTTGGTGTTAGTTCATTGAAATGATACATTCTTAGGCTTAACATCTTTTTATCAAAGGACAAAATTAAATTTTTAGTTATCAGGAAGGGGTTGGTGTTAAGTTAAATACAAGTTTATAGGATTGCAACGCTCTTCTCGCTGCCGGCATCTCGAAAAAGCGCGTGCAGAATATCAGATGGCAGAAAATTATTTATACCTAAAATAGAAATTGCGTTTTCAGACTACCGTAACATTTAATGGTTTTTGTTTAAGTTCATTCTGACGATTTCATTAACAGACAACGTAAAATATCTATGCCTAGAAATGTTTATGCAATGTATTAGCTAGTTATCTGTTATATTATTCATTGTTGGTCAATAATTTAATATTTTAGAATAGATATGCTACTTTGAGCAATATTATTTATTGCGTAGTGATTTTTTTAAAAATCGTGTCAATAATAAAGTAACATGTATGTACCTACTCTATAATTAATATACATGGTACTCTATTTTTCATTAATTTACAGATTATTACGTGTAAAACAACAAAAAAAATCAGCCAATTTATGAACATTCGACCACTATAACACAAAATCAAATATATTTATTTCAGTAAAATTTAACAATATAAATTTAAAAACATAGTGGCATAATTAGGCATTGAAAAAAAAAAGACTGTTCAAAAGCATAAAATCTAAAACGCAACTGTTCGAAAAAAGGTTGTGAAGCTCTGAATGTTTGTTTACAAAAAGTCTATTTTCTCGTGGCACCAACTATAATTTGACTTCTATTGTTCTCACTGACGTTGACACATTGTTTAATTAACAACAGGCAGCGATAGCCTACTGGAGATACCAACGGACTGCTATGCAGAATGTATAGGGTTCGAATCCACGGTATGCTAGAACGATGATGATGACATTGTTCAATTAACGATCTAGTCACGATAACATTCCAATATCAGTTTATTTAGGAGAATACCATTTGTGACATGAGTATGACACTGACATTAGATCAAAACTGCATTTTGAATAAATATAGTTAGAAGAATTGAGTCAAAATAAACTGTTAACTGGTGCAGAATAAGACTGCACAGTAGGTAGGTGGGCTTGTGTGTGTTAGGTACCTGCAATGCGAGCTCGTGGGGATCAGCTGAGCTGCGGCGGTTTGTAAGATAATATTCGATTCAAGTGTGCTTTTAATTGCATTGCATAGTACGTTTTAGGTAAATACCTATTACATTGGTATCATGCTAAGGACGGCGCGTCCTAGCTTAAAAATAGCCATAATTTTGCCCCCATTAAGAACCTCATACATGGGCTATGTAAATTCATCGGTCGGTCACCCATCCATACTATGACCGTGATGTCAATTACTTTACCTTAACTTATGTAGTTTGTACGAAAATAAACCTGCGATAAAGGCTCTGCAAGCCAATCCCATGGTCACCCATCAAAGATCAAATGCGTCTAACTACTGTACCTGTTTATACTGTATATTGCCACTTGATTTTTGCAGCAAGGTATTATATCTAACGGTCCGTTTCTGTCAGTCTCGCCCAGCCCCTAGTTGACCGCGCTACTATACTAACCAGTAACCACTAGACTCCAGATGTCTCGACTAACACACTAGTTTAATACGTAATACATAAATAAAGTTAAGTACATCAACTTTTCATATTTATAAAAAAAAAAAATACGTTGAGAAAAAAATAAGGATCAATAAGCTTTAGCAGCGCTATAAACGTTTTGGAATGCAATATTTACGTAAAATGGCGGACGCGGACGCGAGCGACAGGTCCGTCCTCTGAGAGCGCTCAGCGCTGAATGGCGGACATAGCATCGCGCTTCGAGTTTTATAGGTCTTTTTAAAAAAATCATATTAATTACAAACGAAAAGTTTAGATTCCAATTTTTTTATATGACTTAAAATGAATCTTAAGGTTTCTAAATATGTATATATCTTTTTAATAATCACAGTAGTTTTTTTAGATATAAATGCAAATTTGCGGGCTAAAATTAAGCAAAATGCCCTGTTTTGTTCTCCGATTTTCTTGAAAATTATGAATGAAAGTACAATTTCTTTTTTAGGGACTCGCTTGTATAGCTTTTGCTCGTACAGTTTACATTTACAGAATTATAGAACGATAAGTTTTCATAGCACTAGCGACCATTAATGCTGGCCTAAACTACAGAAATTACGAAAATGACTTTTTTAAATTCATCCGTTTTAAAATATTTACTATAGTAACCTATATATTTATCTTTAGCACTCTCTTGATAAAGAACTGAACTTTCATATTTTCTATATCTTTTCCATTAATTGTTATTTATCCGTAACGTAATAGAACAATAAAAACCCGCAAAATCGCCTCCGACGGATTAAACGCTCTTAATTCCAATGGTGACGTCCGTCGGTATCGGCTGTATCATGTTCCTCAAAGGTACCGACGCCGCGCCGCGGCGACGCGGCTCTCTTGAAACTAATTTGGGCTTTATTTCTTCAAAGATTGAATCTAATTTTGTTAAACGATCCGTGCTGCAGTTGGGGTCCTCTTGATATTATTATTGTACCAAATAAATGTAGTAGGTACATGGTCATTTACACGTGTAAAGCAAAACCACGCTAAAATAGCAAACGGTCTCATACCATGACGTACAGAATCAGACAAAAGCGACCGAATTGACCTGGGATTGGTACTTGAGATATTAAGTTCAAATCTCAGTTCAATTAGTGTTAGAGGTAAATTCAAAGCATTGCATAAAAGGTAGGTGCCTACTACTAAAATAAATACCTAGGTACTTAACGGATAAAATGTAAGTAGGTACTTTTAGGTGATCGATAAATCACTGAATGTGAGTTATCAGATAAATACCTAATGAGTGTTTGAATTATGACCTATGTGATTTACCCATCGATCGTTAGCATGCAAATCAACTACTTACCACAAAAACATTTTGGAATATGAAAATTCCAAGTACCTAGAATGCCAAAGTAGGTACTTCCTACGTTTAGTACGTTAAGAAATTAACTCCTATTCGGGTACCTACTACACGCCGCCGTATGTACGTAATAAGTAAGTAGGTATGTGAAGTAACAGGTTCTGGGCTCTTAGTGGCACTAACCTGATCTGTAGTAAGCTCAGATCAAAGAAATAACCTAAGTCTGAGATTTGTCCACATTTTTTACTTATTATTACAAATCCCGAAGTCAAATACATACATACCTACTTGAAATAAGTTCACAAATAACACATAAACAAACCAACCGGTAAAGGCGGTAAATCATCTAAGATTGGAAGTCGGAACAATCATTGGTTGGTGGCACATTTTTGTCGCGGAGTGACCGCTTAAAGCAGCGATATTCAACCTTTATTTTAGAAGGGCCGCATAGGAATTCCAGTCAGGGCCGCGCCGCGGGCCGCTGAAAAATTCAGTAGATCCTACGATTGTGGATTTGGAGGATTCAAATTATTGAGCTTCTACAAGATGCTCGTCGTTGTGCAGTTTCAGCAGGCTGAAGTGGTGAACTTGTGTGCTTGAAATATCGAGCTTACGTAGGCCGAGTTTTTGGGCTTCTGAAGGGTTGAGCTAAATGGGAGATACAAGTCGTGGCGAGAAAGGTTTCAAGGTGGCCTATTCCAAGTCTAAGGCCATTTCTTTTTATGAGCCCGTGTGGCTCAAATAATGACGAGTGGGGTCCGAATCGTAGAGACAACCTTCAAAGGGCTGAATTGCGGTGCTTGACGGTCAATAAAACCCGGGCACATACAGCGCCGTGACCGTTAGTCAAGATAATAAAAGAAACAATCGTGAGAGGGTATCTGGATACGTGGCTTATGGCGTCGATTCACGAATGCTACTAGAAAGTCCTGAGGTGGGCGAGAAACCGATGCTTGACGCAAGACACGACGATGAGATGTGGCGGTCCGCGCCCTCCTGGGTCCTAGTGGTCATATGGGTAAGACCCATCTTGAGGAAGGGGCTAGAAGACGTCAGAGCGTTCTCAGCTTCCGATTGATCTACGGTCATAACTCTCTACGATTTGGCCGGTTAACAACACTTGCTCTTCGGACATTATTAGAAGCCATGATCCGATGCGATCGACTACACACCATCTTCTCCTTCTGCGTGAATGAGATGGCAACTGAGGAAATATACGGAGGAGCAGGATTCGATGCGTCAGCGTCTGTGGAACCTCAGGTCTGCATGCTACTAGAGAGTGAGTGACGATCTACAATAAATCATTGAAATTGATCTCCAGCCACCACTGTGGGGTACTGCCAGCGGCCTAATTATCGGGCCTATGAGGCAGCACGCGATCCGACCAGACGGGCCCGTTAGGAGGCTTACGTGTTTGTGTCCGCCTCTCGATGTATTTATTGTTTCGTATTGTGTCGCAATATTAAATTGTATCAGCAATTTGACGGTTACATCTAGCCTAACCTAACTCGTACAGTTAGGAGGGGCTCGTCGAGTGGTAGACTAACTCAGGCGGGGTAACGCATGTTATGCTAAAGCAGTCTACGCAGCACCGCCATTTTCATAGGTAGTAAAGTGAACACCGCGGAGATTTTGGAGAGTCTCACACACATCTCCACCAGCCCCAAACTCAAGCTAGTGGGAAAAGCCCGTGACCGGTTTTCTCCACGAGTCTACTAAATAATATTGTCAAAACGCATCACACAGTCATGTCTTTGAACCTAACCAAGGCCGTGATATACCTTTATATCACGCCTGGGGATCTTTAACCACAGAACCAGAGACAATAAGTAAAGGCTCTTGAATCCTCGGTACAGTTTCGGCACTGCAATACAATGTGATTTAAATAACACACTCAAAAAACAGGCATGAAAGAAATGGGATTTGCTCGTCTCGCTGAATGCAACTTGAGCGGACGCCCTGTACGTTCGCACTTTCTTTGGAAGTAAGCATTTTCTCCATGCTATTCGGTGGACCGGCCCACGGGTCACACGAAATGGCTTACCGAGTCGCATGCGGCCTGCGGGCCGCTGGTTGAGTACCGCTGATTTAAAGCATGCCGCATCCGCAGACAAATAGCACACTTAGTACGTCTCAATAAAGTTAAAATTTGCAAACATTTCAGTGATGGCGGCTCTAGTCATAGGTGAGGCGGCTACGTCAAATAGTTTAATAGACCTTTATGATAAAGCCGACACCAAATAATTTCAATTAAAACTAAACTTAATGCAGATGCAAATAAAAACTAAATTTGTTTATTAATGCAAATAAGACCGCGAATTTAACTTTTTCTAAAATCAATGCTTATTAAATCAGTGCATAATTTTATTGTCACTGAGCGCACGTGTATTTCGTTTTACTTGAAAATGGACTCGCTTACTACCCGAGAACTCGCCCAAATCGTTTGGCATTATGCAAGTTCGAGAGACCTTAATGAAACCAGAGAATGGTTTCGGAGGCGAAGCCCAAACTCGCCTGTACCTTCATCACGGCGAATACTTCGGGCAGCGCAGAACTTCTTAGACTACGGACAGTTAGCTGTTCCCGAACATGCACAAGCTCGAGGGCGTCCTACCATGTATCCGGAGCAGTTGGATCGTAGCATAAAAAGGTATTTTGAGCAGAACCCGCAAAGCTCCACCCGGCCGGTAGCGCGAAGATTTGGCGTCAGCCAAAGCTACGTGTGGAGGCTTCTAAATGTGGCAGGGAAGCATCCATTCCATTTCCAGCCGGTACACGACATGGCCGAAACTGACCAACCTGCCAGGGTTACATTTTGTAGGTGGCTGTTGGAAACGGACCGCAACATTTTGTGGACAGATGAGGCCACATTCACCCGCTTAGGGTTATTTAATGTTCACAATGAACATTGGTGGGCCGAACAAAATCCCCACGTAACGCGGCGCGATGCGTTCCAGACGCGCTTTTCTGTGAATGTGTGGGCTGGAATTATAAACAATAATATCCTTGGTCCTTATTTTATCGAAGGACGTTTAGGTGGACAGGATTACCTGCAGTTGTTAAGGTATGTGGTGACGGAGTATTTAGAAGACGTCCCTCTAAACAGCCTTCGGGATTTATACTATCAACATGACGGAGCACCTGCCCACTATCATAACGTTGTGCGGCAATTTATGAATGACCAATTTGGTGAGAGGTGGATTGGTCGCGGAGGTCCAATAGCCTGGCCCCCTCGCTCGCCTGATCTCACCCCGCTAGATTTTTATCTGTGGGGAGAAATAAAACGCAGGGTGTACGAGGTTGAGTCGGATTCACGCGATATCCTTAAGGCCCGCATAATAAATGCCTTCGATGAAGTCCGCAGAGAAGATATTGTCACAGGCGTCACTAGACGATTAAGAAATAATTTGAGACGTAGGGCGCAACTGTGCTTAGACATGCAGGGCGGCCACTTTGAACAGTTAGTACATTTGGCATAAAGTGCGTGTAAATACCTAAGTGAATTAAGTGCGTGTAAATAAGTGTAAATATTCAAGTGTAGGTAAATATCTAACTCCATCGTGCAGTGACGGTGAGTTTTTGTAAATAAGACAATAATTGTACATAATTTGATTTCAACTTTTTAAATACGCCCTAATTGTGATGAAATCTCTTTCTGAATGTGTGTATTTTCATAGACATCTAGCTTTCACTCTACCTGCCTTAATGATTTATAATTTTGTCATAATTATGTTCGTCCTAAGCCGGAAAAAAGTATGAAGGGAAAGTTGACATCAACATGTTTATTTGAGTAGGTACCTACCTAAGTGGAAAAGTAAAATTTTAGTATCTAAAATAATCTAGGTAAAAGTTTCAGTTTTACTTAGATGTTTACCATTTGAAACTCTATCTCTAAACTAAAGTACCTATGCCTCTAAAAACTAGTACTGTGCGAAGTGTGTACTGGGTACACAGACACACGGCGCTACGGTTTACGAAGTAGGTAGGTACCTAACTTTTATTTAATCTGTGCTACTGTTTACTTACGTAGGTAACTCCAGCGGCGTCGCCGTGCCACAAGTAAAAGACAAAAGTCCAGCAATGTTATTCCTTAATGAAACATCTGTACTGTACTAAAGATAAAGTAGGGAACAAATAAGTAATCAAACATGTGTCAACAGGCGACTATTTTTAAAGTAAAATCAGCTGCTGTCGTGTGGTAGGTACCTAGTTATTTTGACTGAGACTGATCCAAATAGCTAAGACGGTTTAGATAGATAGATTATTGTCAGAATCTGTAATCATCATCATTATTTCACCCAAAGGACGTCCACTGCTGGGCATACCAACCGCTTCCCGCGATCTTAACAAGATTGTCGGTCCAAGATTTAGTAATAACGTAAATAATAATTATGTTTTATGATAAAATATCAATCATTTGAAAGAATAAGATGGCGTGAGAGACTAGTTTCGCCTCTTGCGCGGTTTGTACGTAGTAGTAAACTCGCAGTAGCGCCATCTACTGCCACTGACATTAAACGCCGCGGGTTTGACCTTACCGTGTCTCGATGACAGCTGACGGTGACGGCACGCGACGCGAGGTGTTGTTACCTACTTTTAGAATTCGACATTGTAGTTGACGTAGTGTTTATTTTTTTTTTACATTTTTTTTATTAAAACCCTTTCAGGCTGTTAACGTACTTACTATTGTATGAAACCGAAGCAAAGTAAAAAAAAAATTTTTTTTTTCTCAAAAAAAAAATTCAAAAAAAAAAATATATGGTTAGGGTCATTCTATATCACCAGCAGATCATGTGGTTCAAAGGAATTACACGACTTTTAAATCACCCTGTATTAATTGAATAAACCTTTAATTATTTCAAGTAAAGACATAAGTTTACATTGATTAACATTTTCTTTTTGGTACATTTATATATTCATAAAACATTACTTTTACTTATAGCTAAAAATATTTTGATTGTATCATTGACAATATATTTCTTAAAAACTAAGGTTATAATATTAATTTATTACATATATATAAGTTTAATAGAATAATACAATTAATCGATTGTATAATTCATAGTTATATTTACTCAAGCATACATGAATAATGTAGGTATTATTTTGTTATTATAATATAGTAAGTACCAATACACTATAAACATAGTCTAATTACATTACTAACTAGGAACAGTACAGCTTAGTTCTGTTTTTATGAATCAAATCAATTTTTCCTTTCTTAATTATTTCTACATTAGGCGATAAGTCTCTAACTACTACATATGGACCTGAGTAAACAGGGCTAAATTTATTACCTGTTTCCTCTTTTAATAGTACCTGATCATTTGGTTTGTATATAATTGGGTTAATTTTCGAGTCATAATGCTCTTTTCGATTTATTTTTTGTTTAATCAATCTTTTACGAGCTTCATTTTGCGTAACCTGTAGTCTATATCTTAACTCTAGAGGATAACTGTCATGATTGTAAAGTGGTTCAATGGATGTTGAAAGGTTGCTAGGCAAATTACATTTCTTTCCATATACCAATTCAAATGGAGTATAATTAGTAGAGCTATGTACCGACGTGTTATACGAGAAGCACCAGTAGGGTAACCATGTGCTCCAAGTTTCGGGATAATTATTGGACTGTATCCTTAGAAATGCTCCTAAACGTTTGTGAGTATTCTCCAACGCACCAATACTCTCATGATGGTAGGCTGTGGAACTTAATTTATTAATATTTAATAACTTACAAACCTCTGACATTGTTGTACTGATGAATTCGGTGCCTCTGTCCGTCGCTATGCTAGTAGGGACTCCATGCTTAAGAATTAAATTTTCAACGAAAGCTTTTGCAACTTCATTGGTACTTTTCGAAACAAGTGGAGATGTTATTATATATTTTGATAATTCGCACTGCATACTTAATATATAAGAATAATTATGTATATCTTTATCTAACGGACTGTATCCTTAGAAGTGGTCCTACGATATCTAGGTATATTTTTTCAAACGCTGTATGTGCTGTAGTAGTCACGACCATCGGCTCTTTTGTATAAGTAGAATGTTTTTGTGTCTGACACTTATGACATTTCTTAACAAAATTAATTATGTCTCGCTCCATATTGGGCCACAAATAATATTTCTTAATTGTATTTAACATTCGCCTAATACCCGCGTGGCCACTCGTAGGTAATAGGTGAAAATCATTAATAATAACTCTTATATCGTCTTTATCAACTATCCTTTTCACATCTTTTAAAACACATAATCTCGGTCCGGACCAATTTATATTATTTTTAATTTCCGCCACCAACTTGGCAATAAATACATTATTAGTATCATTTTTAATAAAATATATCTCATCTATATTATTTTGTGCACAATATTCTCCGAGCTCCCTCACAAATGCGGCTGGCGTCAATTGCGATCGGGCTGTCGGGTTTATAAACAATGTAAATTGAGACGGCACGTAATAAAATGTACCTCTACTACTTAATCGTACGTTATCACTACTAACTTGTGACATCATTTTATTCCAGTTAGGTATTGTAATATACTTCATTTCAACAGATTCTTTCGGCTTACTATGGGTTTCCACGACTTTTGGCTGATCAGACCAATCGTCAGAGATAACCATATCATCCGAAGAATTGCTTCCTAATAATTTCCTTTTTTGTCCTCTCGTCATCACATTTATAACACATTCGTGCATCTCTTTCAGTTCTTTCGAAGACAAACATACCCTTGACAATGCGTCTGCAGCCGCATTGCATTTCCCTGTCACATAATAAACCTCATAATCGTACTCATCCAAAATCAATCTAAACTTCAATAACCTACTTGACGGATCTCTTAAATTAAATAAATATATTAATGGCTTGTGATCCGTGTATATTTTAAACTTACGGCCATATAAGTACGGTCGAAAATGCTTAACTCCCCACACTATAGCAAGTAACTCCTTTTCTATAGTGGGATAATTTCTCTCGGCTTTGTTTAGACTACGGCTAGCATAAGCAACTGGTCGCCCGTCTTTGTTAGACAATACGGCGCCTAACGCATATCCCGATGCATCAGTTTGTAGGGTGAACATATTTTCATCAGAAAAATCGGGATATTGTAATATTGGAGAAGATATTAAACTTTGCTTCAATTTTTCAAAACTTTTTTTTTTTGTTCACTACGGTGGTAAACTCTCCTTATGAGTCGTCTCAACTCCGTCAACCCAGCCATTAAAACGGCTGGGCTTGGGACTGGCGGAGGAGGTATGTGGAGGCTCTCCTCTACAGGCGTTCGGGGCATACCCACTAAAAACCACCGCGGTGTCCCTACGGGTCCCGTGTGTTGGCGGGGTCACGCGATTCGCGATTAGCATACTTTCTCGCGACCCCGCCCGGGATTGGCCCGCCGTTGGTGTTGGCGGGCCCCGTCTCGTCATGATCTCGCAATCATCCATCAAACTTCTTGCATCCATCAAACTTCTCGCATCCATCACCTCACAAAGCTACTTGGGAGGCGGCGAGGACACGCGCCGCCTCCCGCCTTTTGGCGGACAGGGAGCAGCCCCAGCGCTCACCGTCCGCAGGCACTGAATTCAGGGTGGTCGGAGGTCGTCTCTTGTTCGACGTCCCCGACGCCCGGACCTACGGTTGGGGAGAGGGCAATGTATTTCCCTCTACCGCTCCGCCGCCTCCTTGCTCAGCATGACTGCTTCGCAGAAGGAGGCGACGGCGTTCCAAGACCTCTCACTCCGGACCATAGACAGAACTACGGCCGGGAGCGAGAGGACAACCGTATTCAGAGCTGCGACCAGATCACGGCGCTGCGATGCCCAAGCTGGGCATTCCGCCAAAGTATGCAACGCCGTGTCTTCGACAGGGTCGCGGCTGCTGCCACAATGGTGGCATCCGGGCGTTTCCTCCCGGCCTATTCTCCACAAATACCGGCCAAAACAACCATGGCCGGTAAGGATTTGAGTCAACCGGAAGGTGAGGACGCCGTGACGTCTCTCCAACCACTCATCAACCACGGGACTTACCGCCACTATCGTGGCGTGCCCGTCAATTTTTCAAAACTAGTCTGACATTCCTTATCCCATATAAAAGTGACATTCTTTCTACATAGGTTATTTAGAGGATAGGCTATATCTGCAAAATTTTTGATAAATTTTCTGTAGTAGTTTGCAAACGCCACAAACCGTTTAACCTCTTCGACTGTTTTAGGAACTGGGTAGCTATTTATAATATTAATTTTCTCAGGATCTGGGAGAACACCGTTATCAGAAATAATATGACCCAAATATAACATTTCCTTCTTTGAAAATACACATTTTGCTGCATTTAACTTTAGATTTACCTGACGTAATCGTTCAAAAATTGAAATTAATTTTTTATTATGGTTTGATAGTGAATTTCCATATACTACTAGATCATCTTGATAGACCAGACATTTTTCATAATTAAGACCTGCCATTGCTATGGTCATCATTCTGGAAAATGAACTAGGACTGGTCTTGAGACCCATGGGCATCCTAGTCATTTGGAGTGATCCGGAACAGAAAGCTGTATATTTTCTACTATTCGGGTCTAGTTCTACATTATAAAAAGCTTGGTGAAGATCTAAATTACTAAAATAGATGCATCCGGATAGCGAATCTAAAATTTCGGTTATATTTGACAAAGGGAATTTATCGTTTTCTATTGCATTATTTAATTTTCTGTAATCTATAACTAGCCTCCATTTTTTCTCACCAGTTGAGTCTAATTTGAAAGAAAGAAAGAAAAACATTTATTTACACAACATACATGAACATAAATACATATCTTATAATATGGCACGGATTACATTATGTTTTAAAAACACATTGACAGAGTAACAGTATGCATGTTGTGAAAACGAGGTCACCACTCAGGCTTATTGTTGATTTGAGGCTACACCTCAAACCAACCCTGATTTTAGTTGGTGACCCCAAGTGACGATACAGATATCACACTAATTCGTAAAATACACAGAGTAAAAAAAAAAGAAACAAATGGAAAACCTTATTCCAATATAACGGTGCCTGAAATTAAAAAAAAAATATGCAATCAATAGAATATACTTACATAAAATTTAATTATATAAACAAATATAAATTAAGAAACATAAGTATCTACATAAATATGTATTACATTTATACCAATATAAAAAACAGTATAAAATTATATATGAGTACTGGCATTATCGTACATACATTACGCAATCAACAACAAAAAGTATACTTATATCTATAATAGGTATCCAACACCTCAAGTCTACCCAAATACAACACTCTATTATTATTTACTAGTCGCGAAGCGGCCAGACGCCTGAGCAAACCGGTTATGTTCGTCACAGTCTCACAGTCTCCCTTCTCGCTTGCACATAGCGTCGACTCGCTCACCCAGTTACGCAATCTGAATCGATGCACATTCATCTCATTCGGCTGCCGCGTCGTGCTTCCCAAGCATGGTGTCTCGTGCTCAAAACATTATGTAATAATACTGTTAGTGGGTACAAATGAAGTGTTGCATATCTACGAGTAAGAAGAAAGTAAGACTATAGGAAAAAGAGTATAGCTATGAAATTCCAATGTTTAACAACCACAGGTAACGTATTACTATTTGCTTGATATCATAATAATTCTAAGTGCGTGTAATATTAGGTACTTTTATCGAATAAAATCATAAAACGTTTACATTGCTGTATATTTTCATCTTAAACCGCATACATTTTTATTTTGTTTTAGGCTCTAAGTATAGAGGCATAACAATTTACACAGAAAACCCAAAATCATGCCACAACTTATCGACTGGAAGATACACATTCACTGAGATTATAAACTCATTATGATAAATTACTAGAAGGTCAGAAGATCATAACAAAACGTAAGCATTTGATATAATATTACAAAACTTTAAATATATGTATCATATTATTGTGCATTAAATTATCATTTATTTATAATATTTGTTCTGATCGCATTTCTGTTCAAGTAATAGATGTTTTTTAAGGTGAATTTTAAAGGTACCTTTTGTATGCAGGGATCTTATCGGCGGGGGCAGGTCATTCCAAATGTGAGTGGCAGCGTACTTATAACATCCCCTAAAAGCTGTGGTTTTATACCGAGGAATGGACAGTGGCCTGGCAGTGGATCGAGTGGAATAGCTGTAGTGATCCTGTCTCCAACTAAGTTTGTTATAAAGGTATTTTGGTTTGCCCGTATTCAAAATGCCGAACAATAACGTTGCTAAGTGAAGTTTACGCCTTGCGGACATTTTAAGTATCTCATGATTGTTCATGTGAGGTGTAATATGGTTGCGCCGGGGAATATTCAAACAATAACGGATACACGCATTCTGTATACGCTGTATAAGATGTTGAGTCCTGCTTAAGAGGCATGGACCATACACGGCGTCACAGTAATTCAATTTTGAGAGCACTAAGCTGTCCACGAGCCTCTTTCTCAAAGTGACACTAAGATAATTTCTTACTCTGTAGAGGATTTTGAGTCTGTAGAAACAGGTTTTTGCAACGCCATTGATGTGATCCTCAAAGCGCAACTCCGGGTCGATCATAAGACCAAGGTCACGTGCAATTTGCACTTGCTGAATACTACCGCCCATCATCTCAATCTTTGGATTTAGTGATGTTATTAGCTTAATCTGGTTCTCTGGTTATGGCTCCCCATGACCATACATTTTGATTTTTGTGGGTTTAGTACCAGTGAGTTTCGTTTAGACCATTCCGCTACCCTGCTGAGCTCTGCATTCATGGTGGCTACGGCGGCAGCAGTATTATCAGGGTTAAATGATATATATAACTGCGTATCATCCGCGTACATGTGGTACATGCAGTCCCTGAAATTGGTTGTTATATCGGCAGTATATAAAACGAATAGGAGTGGTCCCAGGAGAGATCCCTGAGGAACACCGCGAGGCACGGGTCGTGACGTCGACAACATTACTGAACCGTCCCTCTTACGTATTTCGACCTGCTGTCGCCTATTTGTTAGATAACTTTCGAACCATTTGATTGTGTTCGACTCGAAACCGTAATATGAAAGTTTCGAAAGTAATAATGAAATATTAATACACTCAAAAGCACGCGAAAAATCAAGCAGGGTAAGAATTGAACCCTCCCCGCGGTCCCGAGCTTCGAGGATATTACCCACGACATCCGCTAAAGCCGTTGTCGTACCCCGTCCTCTTCTGAACCCAGACTGGAGCTCGGGTAGAATACCATTCTCTTCTAAGTAGTTGATGACTTGTACATATACTACCCTCTCCAACACTTTGGATAGACAAGGCAGTATACTAATTGGGCGAAGGTCCTTATAATTTTGCGGATTACTATTTTTTGCTATCGGCCGTACTATAGCACTCCGCCATAGCTTGGGAAATGAAGATGAATTAATCGATTCATTTATTATGTTCGTTATGGCGGTAAGTGACTGCGGCATAGTAAGGCATAGCATCTCTTTAGATATGTCATCTATTCCCCGTGCATTGGTATTGATGTTGCTAATTATACTGCGAACTGTTTGAGTGTTAGTAGGCTGCAATGAAAAGGTTGCGGCAGCATATCGATTGAACTCGAAAAACGTAAGTTGCGAGATAGAAATGTTAGGTTCCCCCGGTACATCGAGGAATGCTGAATTCAAACCCTCAGGATCCTCAAATTGTCCCGCAAGCATACCATCGTCCATGCCTGTAGGTAGTACATGTTTTTTTAGATTAGACCATAATAATTTGGAGTCATTTTGATTGTCATTAATGTACTTATTAAAAAATGCCTTTTTTTCATTGTGTAACGCTAATGCAGCTTGGTGCTTGAGATCTAAATAGTATCGCTTGTGTATTTCTAGCTTAGATTGACGATATTTATTACGAGCTTCGTTACGGAGTTTAAACATAAGTTTAATGTTATCTGTTATCCAAGGTGTTGGTGGCCCTCTGAATACTCTAGTCTTATACGGAGCATGATTGTTGAATAGTGTATGTATGTGATAGTTAAACAACTCAACCATTGCGTTTACGTCACTAAGTTGGCCTATTATTCCCCACGGTATCTCATTCAGGTCCATCTCAAAGTACTCAGGAATTATATTCTTAAAGGGTCTGAACGTTACACATCTTTTAACAGGTTTATCTTTTTTAACTAAAAGTTCGCAAACAATGAAGGAATGATGACCTAGCTCTGGTATATGATCTATAGCAACCCTCCGGCAGTGTGCGTCTGTACAGATCACATCAATTAGCGTTGCACTGTCACCTACAAAATGCGTAGCCGTGGTTACTAATTGATTTAAGTGGCTATAGCTCAGAAAAGCAGTGAGTTGTTTAGTTTTATAATTATGAGTGTCCAGTAAATTAACATTAAAATCTCCCAGTAATACGACGCTATCGTACGGCGATAATGCACACATACTATCTGTAATAGCATCGAGAAAGATATTTACGTCCAACCATGGTGGTCGGTATGCAGTGCCGATCAATAATCGTTTTGAGGTTGTACTCATGGAAATCCACATTTGCTCAACTTGGGGGTGGTGAGGGTGAGACCTCACTCGGACGGTAATATCATTTTTAATATAAAATGCGACACCGCCACCTCGTCCATCGCGGATTGTTTCCGAACGGGGAATATGTCGCATTCGATAGCCCGGTACCACAGGTGCTCGCCCTTCCTCCCCTCTGCGCAGCCATGTTTCGTTGATGGCCATAATATCAACCGAATGACTGTCCATTGCTATCAGAAATTCGTCGTGATTCGTTGCCAACGATCCCGCATTTAACAGACCAAACTTTATGATTTTATTTCGTGGCATTGATATAAAATAATAAATAAGTTAAATACACTGTCAAATGGTCCTTGTGATATTGTGACATTTTATATTCTATAAATTGACAATTTCTAACACATAACTGAGAATGTAATGCTAAACAATAAATAAACGTACATAAATAAAAAAATATTATACCCATAATAATACTCCTATAAACTGTACAAATAAAAATAATATATGCAATGTCAGGCAATTCATATGCGCGTAGGTAGACCATTTTAGAATGTGCTATTTCCCTATTAAAAGATAGCCGTAGTATATAATATTCTGGTAAGATATATGGTGAATCACTAAACAATACAAACAAATACCGGGAGCATGACGTGAAATTATCTATGTTATTGTATACGTGACAGATCCGCTTCGGTACGTATGCTGATTTCTTAGGAACCAATAAAATCGGGCTCGACCAATCGCTTTTGCATGGTTCTATTATACCATCTGATAACATACTATCTAGTTGCCTTTGTACTTCTGCCTTCTGTGAGTGAGGCAACCTATATGGTTTCATGAATACCGGCTCTGAATTAGGCTTTAATCGAATAGAATGTTGATATATGTGCGTAGTTGTTAATTTATCCCCGGGTAAAAAGAAAATATCGGGATACTTTGCGCATATACTTTCAATAGAAATCTGCTCCTCACCATTTAAATGATTTAAATTTAACAAAGACAATATCCTTTTTACTCGATCTGTAGTTTTGTCACACTTATCAAAACTGCAAACGTTGTAATTCGAGGCGCTATGTATAGTAGGTTGTAATTTATTAATAGTTAACTCCTTATCAGTGACATTTAAAATCTGTATAGGTATTTTCCCATCTACTAGCTTCGCCAATGTGCTAGCTATATATACACCTTCGCTTTATTGGGATGCACAAACAACGCACTCTTCTAATCTATTTGTAGGTATAAAATGAATCGACTCAGACCTAGGTGGTATAACAAAACAGTTTGTATAATAATTGTTATTGTTACTAATACCTAATGTTATAATGTTACCATCTAAATTATGTAGTGTCAATGTATTATTATTGTAATCTAATAATGATTTATGTTTTCGTAAGAAGTCGTCACCTATTATTTCATGCATCGAACATGGCAATGTTTTAAAAACATAGAACATATGCGTGAAAGTTGCGTCGTTCACTACTAAATCTAAATAAACATATCCTATGGATTGCACTTTGCCTCCGAGTCCATTGATCTCCGTATTCTTATAAGTGAATGGAATATTTTGCTCTACTAAATGTTTATGTTTGATGGCCGAGATCGATGCACCCGAATCAAGTAACCATCGATATGGCTTACCATACAAAGAAAGTGTTATAATCGTGTTATTATCGCATGAAAAAATATGTTCTTTATTCACGAAAAAACTGATTGATATTGTCTTTGTCGTCATTTTTGCTCACATTTTCCGTCATAACACGCATAGATTCCGGATTACGTGTCCACTGGTGTCGATTACCATAATTAAAAGAAGACCTACCTCTTTGTGGTCTGTTTGGGCGCGTATACCGCGTACCTCGTGACGTTCCACCTCGCTGTGTGGATGGAAGATTCATCTGCACATCACGCGCCTGACCTCTGCTCGATTGTCCCCTAAAGATTCGACTATGATGACTCCTGAAAGTATTGTTTGTAGCTCGCCTGTAATTATAATTATTTCTATTAAACATTCTGATATCACCTTGAGAAGTCGAAGGAATTGAAGTCTCCTCGTCCACGGCAGCTTGAATGGCGTCCTTCAAGGAATCAAATTTCTGGGCTGCAATAATGGTGCTTATTCGACGGTTTCGCAATCCGTTAGCAAACCGCTTGATAGCTTGTTTTTCATTGACTTTCTTTAAAATAGTATAATTATCGCGGTTGCCTTCGGATTGTGAAATAGTCAAATCCACAAACATTTCGGTAATAGCTTTACCTTAATCATCAATTGACATATTATTTTGGGAGAAAGAATGTAATTTGTTTTGTATAGCTGCAGAAGACTTAGTTGGCAATAACTGGGATCGCATATCTTGTAATAAATTTTCAACAGAATCATAGTCCTTACAAAGTTTCAATTTTGCCGTCTGAGACAAGCGATTTTTTAGCACAAATGTAATTAATTCTTTTTGCGCCTGTGAGTCTAATAATGTACTATAATATTCTATACTATCGATTATATGCTTAATACTAGATTCATCATGATTGGTCATTAAAGGCACTAAGTTTAATGCTACCTTTATCTCAAACTTTGCCATTTTTGTCAATTTTCCTTCGTCTTCGCTAGCGCTCTCAAAATCAGAACCACTACTTCTGTTACTACTCACAGTGGTACATAAATCTTTTATTTCTAAATATAATTCCTTTATCTTAACACAGTATTCATTAATTACTTTTAGCTCGTCACATTTAAATTCTTTAATTTTACTTTCTATACCATTCATCAACTTTTCAAAGGATCGATATATGGAACTACTTTCACTAAGCTTATTAGAACACGTCTTAGATTCACGTCTACGCCTAGGATCAACTTTTACCAAATATTGTCTTATATTACGTAAGTCATTATATATTTTATCTAGTTCGCTAGCCATATGACACCATCACTTACACATTTGGAACGCAACCGAACCGAAGTAGAATATACGCTTTTATTTAAAACACTTGTTACGCATACACACTCTACGAACACTTTTTATTTTTTTGTTACTCATTTACACTTTATCACTTCGACACGCACACTCAGCCGAATTTGGTTGTCGTTGAACCGGGCTCCGTTGACGGCCTGACCATCTCAAGCCTCTGAAGGCCTGCCGATTTATCTCCTGGCGCATCCACTGCGCATGGCACCTTCTGTAAGCTCTGTACGCAAAATACAGGAACAGCAATCCCATCACACAAACAATAATAGCGGTCAAAATTGTTTGGATACTCATATGTGCCCCAATGTCTTGCAAATGAGCATTGTTTCCACCAGCTCCAGCTGCGTTTTGGGCGAGAAAAACCTCTTCTTTCGTTTGATATGACTGACACATCGCGTAAACGAGAATATAAAACTACGAATATCTTGAAAACTACAAAAATTACTTCAACTGTTTTAACCGCGTATCACGAACTTAGCGTGAAATTCGACGCGCGGATCCGCTATGGCAGGGTCGCCATGTAGGGATGAGAGTAATGAAACGCAACAATTACGACATCATACTGACTGTTTATTCAATAGTAACCAAATATATATAGTTTTTAGGGCTAATGAGTACATACAAACTTATGACTACGCTACATACCAATTTTGCCAAGCACAAGCTGTCAACATCAACACAAATTTGTTTACATGTTGCTTTGCGCAGTGTAACTAATTGTAACTGTGACGATGTTTATACTTGCTGATGGGTTTCAAGTTGTTGTCCCACCAAGACCCGACAACGGCTTAGTATCGTGCTTCAGGTCTATATCGTGCTTCAGGTCACAAGACCTACAAATACCAAAATAAAAGTGATCGTAAGCGTAAAATTTAAAAATCCGGCCAAATATAAATATAAAGTCAAATATTTCTAGTCCAAAAATAGTTAAGTAATTCAGAACACCTAAATAAAACTTCGACAGCAGAATAAATAATCATTAATCAAAATGTGTTATCATTTATATGCACCTCATACTCCTTCTTTTGCACAGCCATAGTCCCACCACTATTGAGTATTCATCAAACGGCATCTCAGTTAATCTATTCATACTAAATAGAGTCCGTTAATCGAATACTCCCGGTGGTACGCAATCAAGTGGTTCGGATTAGATCCGCACCTGAGAGGTCTGAGTAAATACGTGAATTGTATGCAATATATGTATATGAGTCTGGCAGACTCCATTCTACGTCTCGTGGACTCCGTTCCATTGGTCCCTCAAGCTTTTATATTCGGGCTCTAGCAATCTTCTAAAGCTTTTGGCGTGTATCTTGTAGGTGGAATATCGAATGAAGATTGCTGATAAATGTGCAACTATAGACTAGAAATATGGTTGGAATTGACCAGAGTATAGCGGGTTCTGAATAGATGCACAGTCTATGTATTATATATAAATATGATAATATATAAAATGGCGAACGCAGAAATAATTTAATTGAGTTTTCGGTTAGGAGTGGTGGAGGTGGTAGGAGTGAGGATTTCGATTTGGTGTTTACGTACCAACTATTCAATAAGTCAATGAAAGAGTGTGTTTTCCCACATGTATGGAAAAAAACACATATTATACGAATACATAAAAAAGGATCAAAATCTGATATAAAAAATTATCGTCCTATCTTAATTCTCAGCACTCTAGGAAAATTGTTTGAAAATATTGTTTACAACCGTATTTATCCTGTTATATCAGCCAGTATACCTCACAATCGGCACGGTTTTCTTAAAGACCGGTCAACCACAACGAATGTGGGAACCTTTTCTCATGATGTACTGTGTGGTATGGAAAGTTCACGCCAAGTGGATGTCATATACACAGATTTTGAGAAGGCCTTCGACCGCGTCGACCACCTTATCTTATTGAAAAAATTACAATGTCTGGGTATCCGTGGCGATCTGCTTCGATGGGTCCGATCCTATCCCTCGAATCGCTCCCAGGCAGTGGTCATAGGTGGTTTTAAATCAGATTTTGTTGATGTTCCTTCTGGCGTGCCACAAGGCTCACACCTGGGTCCCCTTTTTTATTGTGCGTATATATATGACATTTACAAATGCTTTAGTTACGCTAACCATCTCTTATACGCAGATGATACAAAAATATATTTAAAGATTCGTTCTCGTATTGACTGTGAAATGGTACAGAGAGATTTAGACGCATTATTCAAGTACTATGAATCAAATAATATATCGGTAAACATCAACAAATGTCAAGTAATCAGTTTTAGTCGTAAGAACGACCCCATAAAATACGGTTACAGATTCGGAAACTGCCTGATCGAAAGAGCACAGTCTGTGTGCGAACTGGGAGTTCAGCTGGACTCAAAGATGCTACTGGCACAACATATTGAAGCCGTAACACAAAAAGCAATGCGTAATTTAGGGTTTGTCATACGCACATGTGCACCGTTTAAAAAACTAGCTCATTGAAAACTGTTTTCTTCGCCTATGTCCATAGCACCTTAGAGTACGGCAGCCAGGTCTGGTCCCCTCAGTATAATGTCTATATTGAACAAATTGAACGCATTCAAAAGCATTTCATAAAGCATCTTAACTTCAAATCACGTAAGCGCCATAACGGTTACATAGACGACTGCAGCCATTATCGAATTTTGCCACTTGTTGACAGACGCGTCATGCTAGATATGTGCTTTTTGTATGATGTATTGCGTGGTGGATTTGATAGTCCTCAGCTCTTATCTACCGTTCCGTTCAATACTCCTAAAACACATACCAGAAATACTAGACTTTTTTCGGTACCTCATCATCGCACTAATTGT
Organism: Euclidia mi; assembly: GCA_944739405.2. NCBI lineage: Eukaryota > Metazoa > Arthropoda > Insecta > Lepidoptera > Erebidae > Euclidia > Euclidia mi. The sequence continues at coordinate 17,006,294 of OX123204.2, read as the reverse complement.
ACCGCGGCAGCAATTCAATTGTACCGCGATTACTTCGAACTTACAACAATAAATTCAGTGAAATCGATATATTCCTTCTATCTAAAAACAGTTTTAAAAGTAGAATTGTCCTTGAACTCACCGCAGGTTCCTGTTACTGATTCCTGTTACTATGTTACTGTTACCACGTAACGTTCCTGTTACTGTTGCTGCGTGGCGTGGTGTTGTCTGTCACTGATAACGTTACGCTACGTAACGTAACGCCAGTTTTGTTAATTTTCTTCCCTTTTTATATATACCCACACCGTTGTTTCGCCGGGTGAAGCAGCGTGATTGGTGAATGTAATTATATGTGTTTGAATTAGCTTTGTAATTATAATGTAGCATTAAAAGTATTAAAAGTAGAATTGTTTTTGAACTCACCGCAGGTTCCTGTTACGGATTCCTGTTACTATGTTACTGTTACTATGTAGCGTTCCTGATACTGTTGCTGCGTGGCGTGGTGTTGTAAGTGACAGATTCTTGTCACTGATAACGTTACGTTACGTAACGTAACGCAGTCTTGCTCATTTTCTTTCCTATTTATTTCCTTTTTATTTGTACCCATACCACTGTTTCACCTGGTGAAGCAGCGTGATTGGTGTATGTATATGTGTCTGAATTAGCTTTGTAATTATAATTGTAGCATTAAAAGTAGAATTGTTCTTGAACTCACCGCAGGTTCCTGTTACTGATTCCTGTTACTATGCTACTATGCTGCTGTTACTATATAACGTTCCTGTTACTGTTGCTGCGTAGTGTAACGTTAGCAGTGACAGATTCCTGTGACTGATAACGTTACGTTGCGTAGCGTAACGCCAGTTTTGGTTCATTTTCTTTCCTTTTTATATGTACCCATACCGCTGTTTCGCCGGAAGTGGCAGCGTGATTGGTGTATGTATATTGTGTTTGAATTAGCTTTATAATTATAATGTACCCTTACCACTGTTTCGCCAGTTGAAGCAGCGTGATTGGTGTATGTATATGTGTTTAAATTAGCTTTGTTATTATAATGTAGCATTAAAAACACAACTTTCTGCCTCCTCAATGTCGTGGAGCTCTGCAATTGGCTTAGAGTTAGTGTAAGGCAACTTGTAATGTATTTGTCTAAAAGCTGTTGAGTTTCCTTAAAATAAATAAATAAACTATGAAAGGAATATCTGACACACACAAGTAACAGGAGCTTAATTCTAAAGTCTTCCAAACAAAATAACTGAAGAAAGCGTACCATTGGTCAGTGACCCTGAAAATGTCCAATATCGTCCTAGCGTAGCGTTATCGGGGTTCCCATAGAAACCAAGCCTTGGACCCAGAGGTCCACTAACTAGACTAACCAGATATGACTGCAAAATTTGCTTTTCCAAAGAGCGACTGCCGTCTGGCCTCCGAAACCTAGAGGGAAAGCTATATTCAATGTCTTAGACCAGTGTCAAATATTTAAAGACAGCCGTAACTGCTGGATTCGCTTAAAAATAATATTAGTATTAAATTTCTAAGACTGAAAGTGGACTGAACGATAAGGAAATATTTCAGACCTCTTTCAAAATATTTCAACCTATTGTGATTTTGAAGATATTGCGTCAAAATACTGGCAACAGCTAATAGTAAACATATAAGCACTGTTAGCTATATGCCATTAGTCATTTTCCAACTGTCATACCTACTATCATAACCATAATATTAAGAAGAGATAAACCTATATCATATTTGTCCACACAATCAGGAATATTTCGGTCAACAGAACAATAACATTGGGATTTATCCGGCACCGCAAAGTTGCCATACATTAATTACTATTGCACTGATTGTAAAAGGACACCACGTTGGAGCCCGCTCACCTGGGTGTAATTGACACGTACTCATGTGAATAACATTTGCTTATCATTTTACACTTCACAGCTTGCCTGAGAGGCCCTCAGATTTCGGCAGGTATCGATTCGTGTGTTAACAAATTTACAGTATGTTGCACAGTACGCTGAAGTAATACATATTTAAGCTTATATATTAATCTTCATTCATCGTTTTAGTTTCTTTATTTGTCAGATTCATTTGGAGAATGGCTATGTCAAAACACGGCATAGCCATTCTGAGCAATTCTTAGTTGCATGAGGGAGTCTCAAATTAAATGAGCATTTTTCGCAGTTGATGTCAATGTAACAAATGATGTTGTAAAACACAATATTGTGCAGGCATATGATAAAATGTTAGGTTACGGTTGTTATACTAATATCGTCATCCTAGTGATAATCCAGTTGCATCAAGGAACTTCGTCTTTATACTTCTGTCCTCCACGTCCTAAAATATTGTACGTCTTCTATGAAAAATAATAATGTAAGGTATTATATTAACGTAACGTTATCGTAAAAAATATTAACATGTATTGTAGTAGATAAGTATTAAGGCACGCTGCCCACCTGGGATGTTTTAATATTGTTACGTGGTATTCCGCCTATGTAGGTATATTAAATATCCCAGGAGATAATAAAAAGTTTTCGTACAATATTTAACGCTAACATGGTCTAGAAGTTAGACGAAATATCGACCTGGTCATACAAAGCCTAAACAAATATTACAATGGAGTTCCGCCAAATAACGCCTGATTCAATCAATTATAAACAAATATTGTCACAAATAATAACTAAATAATTATACGTATCTACTTATACGCCTTTTTGGCCACATGAGAAAATAAACGAATTATTCCCAGTAGTCCCCTCTAGCCCTGTCCCCGGGGTGACAACTGGGAATTGTCTTCCCAGTTGTCACCGGGGTGACAATTTGTGCCGACTGTTCCCTTTGAAAGCTGACTAGAGGGGACAAATGGGAAGTCTTTTTCTCAGTTGTCAACGGGGGGGTGACAATTGTTACGATTCCTTCCCAGAAAAAAATTTATTACCATAGATTTCAGCTTTTTATTTGTTATGCTACATAGAATCAGATAACAAAATTAACACAATGTCAACACGCTTACAACATTAGAAAAATAATAACTATTAAGTGACTGCCTCCGTGGTCCAGCGCATAGCGTATGCATTAAATTATTATTAAGTAAGTAAATCAAAATGTCATAAAAGTTATATAGAATCAAATAAAAAATATCAACATTATGTTTCCTTTAATAGTCAGATAAATCACAGATTATTAATTTATATTAACACCAATAGTTTTTTTAATTTTATATAATTTTTACATATTGCACAATTTACTTTGCACGGCAACTACATTGTTAGATTTTTTTTCAAAATGTTGGTGTAGATACATATTTTTTTAAACTTACGATATTTTTTCCTACCATTAACTTCGTTAGTTCCGCTGTTGTGTTACTCACTGTTGTTAAATACAACAATAGTTATTTGTGCAACAAGAGAGCAAAGTTGTTTTTTGTTTCGAGTGCTGTTTTTGAGTCCCGAGCAAGCGAAACATTCTATGATTGATTCACGAGCGTAGCGAGTGAATCAAAGTTAGAATCCTGAGCGTGGTGAGGGACTCAACAGCACGAGATACAAAAAGCTTTGCTCTCGTGTAGCACACATAACTTTTCATCACAGCAGTGAGAACACATATTACTTAGGAGACATAGAAATGAACAGGAATAGATTGAATTCTGCATAATCACTTGTTGATTTAAATCTTCTGGTGTTAAAGTACAGTGATCACCGCTAGTTTCACTCATCTTTTTAGATTATTTTATATATTAATATAATTTAACACGTTACGCTATACTGTATCAGCATAAGCGAAAGTTTTATTCCCGCTACTTTTTAAAATCGCGTTTTAATACCGCGTCCCTGATGTTTATTTTTCAATTGTATCATTGTTGTAATTCTAAAAAAAAAATATTGGTTAAATACTAATTTTATACAATTAATTAGACTTATTTTTATTAAAATCCAATAATAAATTAAACATATAAACAATAACATAAAAAAAGTAATTTCTTTATTACAAATATCTTTTTTTTTGCGTTGCCGTAGGTGTTTTCTTTGAGGTTGAATTCCAAAATCGAATTTCGAATTCGAAGGGATTTGTTTTTTCACTCACTTTTTATATGCATGTGAAAGAGACAGAGCACAGTAAAATTCGAATGTTTCAAATTTATGGCTGAACAATGTCAATTCGTGACACTGAAGATTGAAAAATTAAAAAGCTACTTTGCCTCACGCTCGAATCAAAATCGCGTTTTGTTCACTGTTGTCTCGCAGCAAAAGCGGCATGTTTGAGCTGCTGTGGTGAAAATTAATAATGTCTGGGAATAGTGCATGTTTCAGATCGGGTGAATCGAATTTTACGATAATAGAAAGAGGAGTTGGAAACATTCTGCTTCGAGCAGGACATCAATTAGTCAATTATCAGTTATGAACGGTTGGTCATATATCACACGGAAGCGAACAGAAGAAGGGAACATGATAAAGTTTCGAGCTTATATGACAAAGTAATGGCTAAAAGAAGATTTTATACAAACTTGGAATGTATTCGGAAGTCAGCATTGCACCACTAACTGTTTGGAGGGCTGGCACAACAAATAGAATCGGGAAGTAGGGAAAAAGAAGCCCAATATCGTACATTTTCTTAACATTATACAAAAGGATGCATCACTGGTCACAGTCCGACACACGATGATAAAAAACAAATTATATTTTTTTAAAGAAAGGCAGAAGAAATATGTACTCAAAGTCAAGGACGAATTCATACAAGAAATGCAGATGAAATTTCTGCATGGGAATATGGCTGTTGGTTATTTTTTGGAAACACTTAGACATTGAGTTTATGTCTATAGTACACTAATAATTAGTAGGTATGTGTATAATTTTTAGTGTTTCAAGAAACACCATTGTAAATATTAGGGTAAAGTTATACGTGCTAATTTAGTAGCATGCTTGTTTGTAAACATGCTCATTGATTTTGTGCCTTGTGCCGCAGATAGCATGACACAAAATCGAACGACTCGAATTGATCTCATTCCTCCATCTCTCTCTAAGTATTCTTGAAACAAACAAGTCCAAATGAGATCGACGGACGTTCGATTGTCATGACATCTGCGGAGCAAGGCACAAAATCAATGAGCAAGATTTCAAATAAGCATGCGACTAATAAGCACGTGTAACTTTACCCTTAGTGATTATCTGTGATTATACAATTAATATTAATTAAAGTTAATAATCTGGGATTGTACCTAATAAAGGAAACATAATGTTTTTTTATTTGATACTATAAAACTTTTTTGACATTTTTATTTACTTACTTAATAGTTAATATTTTTCTAATGTCGTAAGCGTGTTGACATTGTGTTAATTTTTTTATTTGATTCTATGTAGCATAACTAATAAAAAGCTGACATTTATGGTAATTACATTTTATTTCTGGGAAGGAATCGTAGCAATTGTCACCCCCCGGTGACAACTGAGAAAAAGACTTCCCATTTGTCCCCTCTAGTCAACTTTCAAAGGGAACAGACGGCACAAATTGTCACCCCGGTGACAACTGGGAAAACAATTCCCAGCTGTCACCCCGGTGTACAGGGCTAGAGGGGACTACTGGGAATAATTCAAATAAATAAACTCACGCGGCCGCTTCGTCGCTTGACATTGCGCCGTGTGTTATGGGTTCAATTCCTACACGAGACAACACTTTGTGTGGTTCATAAATTGTTGTTTCGAGTCTGGGTGTTAATTTTTCCCGTTGGTTGTATGTTTGTTAAGTTTGTTAGTTTGTACGATACAGGATTTATTCTTAGTGCAGAAGTTGTGATCCTGCTTAAAAATATATATCGTAAGTTAGTGTATATTTTTGACCCGCTGTTTTATAGATCAGCTGAATGAGAAGTCTATTAAAGGTAATATAAGTTCATTCATTATTTTGACAGAAGGCAAATGCTATATTGCCATGTTCTTATCACCTAGCGGCTTAAAACAACTGAACAGGTAAGTTGAAAACGGTAATCGCCATAAGAGTACAGTGACTACCTTGTCGTAACTTGTCCAACCCGCGTCTCTCCAACCCTCAGGGAATTCAGCCTTGTAGCTTGTCAACGTTTATAACATGTTCAATGTTGTTTAAACAGTTTAACTTGTACATACATATAAATGAGATACTCCGAATTGGTTCGGTATATACAAGTTATAACGTTAGATTGTGTAGAGGTTATAAATCTGTTATTTATGGTCCAATCTTCCGTGCATGCATTTTAGTGCCAGTTTTTATATGGCTCTATACAGCTTGGACATATTTTAGGGTGACCATTTATACGAGTTGTTTAAATTGCGTCGTGACGCTAAAAATAAATTTCAAGATAGATAAAAAAAACTTTAAATATTGGTTCAGATCTCATCAGTGATTTAACTGAATTTCAGGAGTAAAAAATGTGCTTTATTTTCTTGTAAGCATCAAATTTTTCGGCAATGTTGCTGGTGCCATGAAGAAAAGAGAATTTTTAAATATCTTTTTAAATCTGACACCAAGTTTATGTGTATGGTAAAATATTTGTTAATGATGTAATCCCAAAAGATGTAATTTCATAAATCATGTTAGATTCATAAATCATATTTGAGCACTCTCTATGCCATACAAACTATGCTAACTTAAACTTGCTGTTTTAGTACTAGCTTGGAGTAATAGGAAGATACTGTTTTCCAACTATCCACTCTCTGTTTATGACTGTTTACATATTATTGACGCTCAGTAACACCGCTACTTGACGAGTTCATGTTGTAAGTCACATACTTGATTCAAATTTATAATTTATTTGCAAAGTATCATAAATTATTCATACGATCAACCTTCCACAGTCCACTGCTGGATAAAGGCCTCTCCAAAGATATGACAGAGCATGATTTTCGGCTCTTCGTGTCCAGCCGCTGGCAGCCACTTTGCGTGTACCTATCGTCACTTCACCTAGCCGAAGAGCGGCCTACTATACGTTAAATACTGGGCTATAAATATTAATTGGCACAAAAATATGGTCTAAAAACACAAAGCCCAGTAAAAGATAAAACATTATGTAGTAAAATCGTCCCGTGCATTTGCGATTCAAATCGATATGAGTAGCAATCAATAAAGGTAAACAGAACCGAGGCTTACAAAGTGACTCGTTTAGGTTTTTCGCTTATTTCATAAGCGGGATTTCGTACGTTTGTTTACGGATTAAAAAAAACATCACCGATACTACGGACGAATATTAAAAACGACTGCCTGTGAATAGGCAGTCATCGTTTATTGAATTTTTTGTGTTATTTTCCCGAAGTAAACAGTAGCCCATGTTAATTGCCGTTCCTTTGACATTTATTTTGTGTATACATCACATTACTTTTGATGTTTTCGGTCATCTTTAATTGATATAATAGGTACTAAGCGTCGCCCGCGGCTCCGCCCGCTTGAATCACACACCTAAATTTTCTTCAAGAATTACACTACCTGTATAAAAATTCGTTTGGTGTTTTTTTAGTATATCGCGTTCATACGGACCGGCAGAAGTGACTAGCTATCTTCTGGGGCTTTTGCCGGTATATCCTTCTGTTATACGTGAAGAAAGACGTAAAGCTAAAGAGATATATACTACATCTCTTTTGATGTACGTGGATACAGAGATAAAAATCTTAAGCTGATATTCTGTCATATTTGGTTAAACTAGTAAGCGGGCCCCGGGCTCCACGTCGTTAGTCTTGGCTGCAACGAGGATAATGGACGATAGTGCTAGGACGATGATGACAGATAAAAAAGCTATAGTGTACAACAAAATCACTAGTGAAATCAACTCTGTTTGGTAAAAGCCTACAACGTGCCAACAGGTGGACACAGTTTGTACTGAGCCGGCAAAGGAAAAAGATAGTAACTTACTGGCCAGCAGTTTCTCTGTTACACTTGAAATGTAGTCTTCTTTTGAAATCAACTGATCACCATCGCGATGAAGACTCCGTACCTGATTAACGATGCGTGTTAATACACCTAACAGGATGTTAGTCTTTTGTCTTGTCCGGCGATTAGAAGGGGGTTGCATTTTGATCAAAGAGGCCTAAACTCTAATTACACTGAAATCTATTTAGTCTTAAGTGGTTACTAGTAGGGAAGACCGAGGGGAGTGGAAACAATTTTTACATTTTCTTTCATACACTAAATACCGTAGACAGAAATCGTTTGATATTGGTACCAATCGATAGGTCCTTCTTTAAGATCACAGCTCATTAGAGCCACCCGGCACCCACTCCGCACCGCCTCGCCTCGTGCGGTTAGTATTCTTTATATAGATTTGTATGGGTATGCGCTCACTACATCAACTCCGTAGCGTCACCGGATCGCCTCTGTCGTAAGCAGTCCACGCGCGGACGGCGGGTGGTCCACCCGCCGTCCGCGCGTGGACGGCTCGGTGACAACTCGCTGCTTGCATGTTTGCCGCGCGTTAACTGCTCGTCGCCAACGCGCGGGTCCGAACCGGACCGCGCGCTGCCCGCGAATGATTCACGTCTGAGTGTTACCAGATACACGGTAAATACCGTAGATGCACGGTAATTTTGAGCAAGACACGCTCTACGGTAATAATCTACTATCGTGTTCTTTTCTAAAATTAATTATTTATTACCGTGTAAATAATACTCTTATTTTTATATTTTGTATATATATATTTTGTAATTGCTCACTCTAGAAAGTTGCGTATATTATTATAGCAAAAAAGTGACATAATGCCAATTGTTAACAGACTACTCGAAAATTCGTGGACCAAGCGACGTTCACTCGTTGACCACGCGGCGTTCACTCGTTGACGGCGCGCGGTCCGCTGGTTGACCGCGCGGCGTTCACTCGTTGACGGCGCGCGGTCCGCTGGTTGACCGCGCGACGTCCACCCGTGGACGCCGTGCGGAGTGGGTACCGGGTGGCTCTAATGAGCTGTGACCTTTATACTTGCAATTGGCTATCATAAAGAAAATCTAAGCTTTAAATATTGTGGTGAAAAATCGACTTAACCGCAACAAGTCAACTTGTTTCAACTGCCCAAGATGAAACGGGTCGAGTTGAAACATATGATTTTTTATAAGTATTAAGGGCTGTAAAATAAAAAAGACGATATGATTTAAAAGTATTTATTAAAATAAAGCTTTTTAAGTGCGAAATAAAATTTTAATTAATATTTTGGATTTATACCAGTTAAGTAGGTAAGTAACTACAGGCTTTATACACAGATCATATATTTCGCGGCCCGTCATACCTCTGTTAGTCTTTCTTTTATGATCAGTGGGCGTGCTGAAACAAAATAAACATATTAAATCAACAAATAAAACAATATTTTTTTAACCAACCATTTATTGAACTGTCTTATAAAAAATTAAAAAACGAGGAGAATTGAAACAGCCTGTTTCAAATCCCCTTAGGGAAAACACCTCTCAATTTTTATTAAATCCATAGTCAATAAGTAAATACATAGAAATCAATTGTAACAAATATATATACTACAGATATAGTATATTCAAGGTGTCACAAGACCCATCACCAAGCCGAAGTCTACTCAATTTGGACATCATGCCAAGTCATACTAAGCAAAAATAAAACCTGGGAAACAACTTTTTTTTTAAGAATTCACTTTTTTTTAAGCCGCTATAAAAATGCGCGCGTGCAATTTTCGAATTACCTATTAATCCATGGGTGCATAGGACATCTATAGAACAGGTTGGCGGGGTAGATGCATCGATTTTGTACTTACCCAATTACAAAAATTCCATAGTAACTTTGAGCCTCAATATCTCCTGAACCAGTAATTTCCCAGGTATGATGCCAAAGCAAAAAATGATTGTAATGATTGGTACAATATGGGGTTTCAGTTTTCGTTAAGGGTCTTTTTACACCCTGTATATTTGGTACAATTGATTTCTTATTTAATCCACAGTCAATAAGTAAATACATAGAAATCAATTGTACCAAATATATATACTATATCTGTAGCTAATGAGCTTTCAAAACTTAAACCAAAATTCAAAACCTTTATCAAAATATGAGCATCGTAAAAAAACGTTAAATACTAACTTTTTACGATTTTTGACACATGGCAGCCAGAACTCCATAACCGCGCGACTTAGGCCACTGATGTGAACTGACACGTCAACGGGCGCAGCGAAGTGGTTGAAAAACCTCTTTGCCAACTAGCTAACGGTTAAAAGTTTTGAGAAATCGGCACTGTTTCAAATCACCTTTGTTTCAAATCCCCTCGGTCTCCCCTAGACCAGGCATACAATTTCAATTAGCGACAAAGTTTGGTTGCCAAATAGATAAATAATGCAATAGATTTTTCTTTTTTGTAGACTAGTTATCACAATGATTCTTTAAAATATTGCCAATTGTTTTAGATGTTACCGTGTTGCTATAACTTAAAATAAATTCTTCCTCGTACCTTGTGCTTCTATTGTGTATATATACCCAGCCCAGCGCAGGTTCATTATACCTGAAGCTGGTTACTTAAATAGATAAAACACTATTGTATTGTAAACTCAAATAATATAGCGCATGAATTACCGCTGCATTGAATTTTACACAATAAATTTATTCGAATGGTTATCATATTTTTTTTATTTATTATTACAATATTAACTTAATTGAATTTAATTAAAATATATAAATATATTATGTTCAATCTCTTTACAACATCTGAATAATAATAGTGGCTTCCTCCTTGCTACTCTTCTATTTATTTTGCCGTGCACGACAGGATCCATATTTACATACATAACCTTTGTACATCTTGTAATACCTATGGAGAGCAATAAAGAATCTGAATCTGAATCTATATTGATTTCAATATTTTAATTATTAATGTATTTACATTTATAGACAATTTAGGTACAATCAGTGGCCTTATCGCTAAGAGTTTCCTCTTCAAAACCGTCTATCTTGGGTTGGATAGGAATGATGTAAGGAATTATATGCGTAGAAGGTGTACTACATTAACTCTATACATATGTGAGCAAATCATATAACCATATCTACATACATATGAACATTACCTACGTGGGTTCTATTATTCACATACCTACAATAGACACTAGAAAACTCCTAGGTTATACCGCTATGAAATATCTCTATTTTGTTGCGCAGATAACCTAACAAGACATCTTAATACACCTAGAAGAACTGTTAAAAGATATCACTCAAACTCACGCCCACAGTAAAGCAATATTAAAACCTATACAACTTAAGTTGGGCTGAAGAAAAGCTGTTTACAGTACAGGCCAAGTTGTAAGCGTTGGCAACACATCACATTAAACTTAGCTTCAGCTCTCTCGAGCCAATATCTGAACTATAATGGAAGACGAAACAGCCATCCATCTGCCTTTATACTGCACACTGTTTATTTGTACAGAGTTCTAAGCATTCGAGTGAAGTTTAACTAGAATTTGTTTAGTTGGAAGACCTCATGTTATAGGTAAGTTTTGTTGGTGCATGCTTGATGTAATAAAGCTGATGAGTTTGTTTCGACTACCACTTGGTTTCGACGTTGGCTTTTTATCTAGTGTCTTTTTTGTCTCTCGCCGTCCTATGAATAAATCCTGTGCCGCCGGGGAATATAACCAAAGACACAACGAATACTCAGACTCAACACAATAATTTATCGGGGAAAGTGATGTCTCGTGTAGGAATCGAACCCATAACACTCGGCGTAGTCGAGCGACCGTTTGAACCACTATGCCAACCATGCAGTCATTTGTGCTGTTGCACTATTACGGAATGGGCGTCTGGGAAGAAAGGTAGAGCAATCCTAAATAAGAAGGGAGTTAAGAAATGCGCACCTGGAAGAGCCCACACAAGGAGGGTGTGCATCATTCAAAATTCGGTCCGTTATAACCGTAAGATTGACAGTTCATGGGAGGTGGTGAGAAAAGGCGATCCATCAAAAGACGATAATAAAGTTTATATTATTACGTCCCTATTCACATTAAAATGGAGCAGAAAATAGACGGTACGTCTTAGTGTGAACAGGCGGTTATCGAGAGGAGTACTTTCGTCAGCTTTGTTAAACGTTTTGCGATTTCTTTTTTGCAGTTTAAAAATTCAATGCTTTAGTAAAACTACACTTTTCTACTATTGTTAAAAAATATACCAGCTGTTCTCAATGTAGCAAAATAATAACCCATTAAATAAAACACTTCAAATAGAATGAAACACTCAACTCGACCACGAACACCTTTATTTCTTTTACGGAGATATGCGCTTAACTCTGTCAAGAAAGCTAGAAGAAACAAAAAAGTCTGCATAAAACTAGAAGAATAAATGAAATTCATGTAAAAATACATATGTCATATATTCCCGAGATCCATTTCCAGCCATTATAATGTTCTTTCTCCTCCACAGGTGCATACTTAAAACCTTACAAACAACACAATCACAACAGCATCAACATCTCCATACAACAAATTGCCTTACCCACAATATTGATTACAGTAATATCAAAACAAATCTGCAATGTTCCTTCTTTGTCATACAAAATTTAAAGCACATCATTTCGGCGTACCTTAATGTAAATTACCACATAACATGGCTGAAGCGAAGGCGTTTATGTACGAAACCAATAGCGCCTCAATTTACCGATACAATACTGTCGAGTACTCGACATGTCACATCTACGGCGGATCGTGGCTGACCGGTCTGTGAGGTCAACGACCCCGTCGCCTCGCCCCACCGCCAGCGACCGTCGGCAACGGCAGTCAGCTGACAGATTCAATATCGCACGTTCGCGCTCGCGCAACTTATACACACTTGCTTTATATTCGCACGATTATCTATCCCAAGTATTGTACTTAATTGTTATTATCAGTATACATTTTAAAACTACAGTCCACTCGTATTATTAACCACTCCACTGAGGTATCGTCGGCAACAAATGGTCCATCAACCGTCGTCATCAAGAACCGAAGAAATCAAATTTTGAAACTTCAACGGTCACGGAAATTTTTTTGAAGTCGAAGCCGTTAACTGGACTAGAAGTTGCATTTCATCTGTTCCTGGGATTGTACCTGCCTTTGGACTACAAGAATATCAACACGGTCACACATTCGCCGCCTTTGTTGAATTCCTGCCTTTGCCACGGGTGCAAGAACGAAGAATATTTGAAACAAGGACGTAACTATATATACAAGATCTTCACTGGAAGCCCCACATCGTCAGATTGTCGTCGTGATTTGGAATCAACACCAAGCAGTTCCTGCGCCACAATCATCATAGTGGTTTGCTACAAAACAGTGAGATCGTTCCATATTTCCTTATCTATTTTCCTTCTAATTTTTTCATACTCATCTTCATATCCATTTCATAATATAATCATTTAAATTCAAATTCATTTCGTTAGACACATCAATGCAATAAGTGCATAGTCATTCAATCATCTTCAGTTTCACGTCTGATCAAACATTATCCATATCTTCATACATTCAATCATTCATTAGTTTTAATTATATTCATAGTAGTATAAACTGTTATTTTCATTATAATTAATGCTTGGTTGATAATAATTAGTGCACATACATAATTATTAAGTACCCACATTTTTTTTCTCATATTCTTTTATTACTTATCATTTTCTTTGCAATTGCTAAAGCGCCTGAATTAAATAAAAGCAACACACAGCTTTCACACTTTGTATTGTTTTCACATAAAAATCTATCACGGCAGATATTTTTTTCGCGCTTCAATTTTAATAAAGTAGCTTAAATATGGCTGATGTTAAATCTTTTATTAAAAAGCGCGCATCTATTAAGGCTAAGCTTACGCAATTTGCTACATATCTTAACGTTTCTAAGTCATGCGAAAAGTTAAGTGACACACAAATAATCGAGGTTGAATACCGTCTTAATATATTTGAAAGCTTATACGAGAAATACGACATGTTACAGAGTGAGTTGGAGGCAGCTATTGATGACCCTACCGAGCAATTTGCTGAGCGTGAAGAGTTCGAGAAGCAGTACTACAATTTGGTGGCTTCTGCTCGCCAATTGATCTCTCAAGCTCGCAAGTCTCTTTCGGGCGACGCTTCAAGCGAGGTGGGTTCTGGTAATTCAGACACACATAAACACAACACAATACGTCTACCTAAAATAGATTTACCGAAATTCTCGGGCGGCTATAGTGATTGGTTACCTTTTAGGGATCTTTTTATTTCCATAATACATGAAAACACTAGCATAGATAAAATAACCAAACTGCATTACTTACGCGCTTCCTTAAAAGGAAGCGCTAGCCTTGTTATTGATAACCTAGACTTTAGTTCAGACAACTACGATGCTGCCTGGCTATTGTGCGAAAGGTATGACAATAAAAGACTGCTTGTCAACAACCATGTACAGGCACTCTTCAACATACCGACGATCAACACAGAGTCAAGTAAGTCATTACGTCACGTCATCGATAGCGTCAACAAAAATCTTAGGGCCTTAGCAAGTCTTGGACAACCCGTTCAACACTGGGATACACTTGTTATCTTCATAATTACCAGTAAACTCGATCAGGTTACAAGCCGAGAATGGGAAGAACACAGAAATTCTTTCACTGAACCTCCAACATTAAATATTTTTGTTACATTTCTCAGCAACAGAGCGGACTTATTAGAGACACTTGAGGAGTCTATTTCACGAAGATACAAGCGTGAAGGGCAACTCACAAATAATAGCAAGCCCAGTTCGAGTCTCTCCAGTCCTTTACTCAGTAATAATTCCAAATCAAATAAAAATATACATGTCCAGTGTGCCTACAAGACCACTATTTGTACCAGTGCACGAAATTTGCTAATTTACCTGTACAGGCACGTATTAAAAAAGCCCATAACTCTAATGTTTGTCTCAATTGCCTGCGACCAGGTCATGATGTTGCCAAATGCAGATTGTCACATTGTAAACACTGTTCTGAGAAACATAATAGCTTGTTACATGTAGATACGACTTCTGTTTTTCCTACTACCACACAAGCACTCGCACTATCTGTTAATCAGCCTGTTACATCTTGACTTATTTTACTTTCCACAGCTCGCGTGAAAGTGATGGATGCTGAAGGAATTCTTCATCCCGCACGAGTCTTGTTGGATAACGCAAGTACAACAAACCTTGTCACTGAAGAGTTTGTTGAAAAGCTTCAATTAAGTACCTATTCTACCAAGTCCAAGGTGGTAGGTATAAACCTTCATACATCAAACTGTGCCAAAGGATGCTCGATTTCATTAAAATCGTGCGACGGTGATTACGAAATTGACATCCAATTCTTAATATTGCCAAAAATATCATCATGCGTTCCAAATACGTACGTTGATATTAGCAACATTCACACGCCTTCAAATGTACGTCTTGCCGATCCACAATATTATGTGCCGTCTTTGATAGACATATTAGTCGGCGCAGAAGTCTTTTGGAGTATTGTGGGCAATAGTCGTATAGCCTTAGGTAAACATATGCCTATTTTATTAGAATCCAAATTAGGGTGGTTAGTTTCCGGTGAGATATATCAGTCAGGCTCCTCATCTCATGTGTGTATGTTTGCTGATAGCTTACATACAGATTTAAATCGCTTTTGGGAGCTAGATTCGGTATCCCCGAAACACAAGTTCACCTCTGAAGAACGATCATGTGAACAGCTGTTTAATGATACCACCTATCGTGATTCGGATGGCCGATTCGTAGTTCAAATACCCCTAAAAGAATCACCTACCGTATTTTAGGTAATTCGTATACGATGGCAAAGCTTCGCTTCCTGTCTATTGAACGTAGATTTGAAAGAGACCCTTATTTTAAAAAGCTATATACAGAATTTATGCAGGAGTATATAGACTTAGGTCATATGTCTGAGGATAACCATGAAATACAAGAATCCACAGTCAGTTATTTTATGCCCCACCATGCCATTTTAAAGGAGTCAAGTTCGACTACGAATTTAAGGTGTGTTTTTGACGCTTCGGCCCGTACAACATCAGGCAAGTCCTTTAATGATATTAGTATAGTAGGACCTACGGTACAAGACGATTTATTTTCGATATTACTTCGCTTCCGTCAGCATAAAATTGCTGTGTGCGCGGACATCGAAAAAATGTACCGCCAGACCCTGGTCCATGATAGTCATCGACAGCTGCAAAAAATTCTTTGGAGAGCACAGCCTACTCACCAATTAAAATCTTACAAATTAAATACAGTGACGTATGACACCGCGTCTGCCCCCTTTCTAGCTACTAGGTGCTTACTGCAGCTTGCTGAGGAATGCTCTGACTTGTCGACAAGGTTCACAATAGCACATGACTTTTATGTCGATGACTATTTATCCGGTGGGTCATCGGTTCCAGATACAGTAAGCCAGTGTCGAGAAGTGATTGCAGTTCTTCGGTCGGCCAAGTACAATCTTCGTAAATGGCGATCAAATTCTAGCGAACTTATGCAAATTCTTTGTAACAGTCATAATACTTCTGAATCCGTCGAGCTTAGTGACGGCGGAACTTCAAAGACTTTAGGTCTCAACTGGCATTGTGCAAGTGATACATTATCATTTTCAATTAATTTATCTTCCACCGGTGTGGTTACAAAAAGGCGCATCTTATCTGTCATAGCCCAAATCTATGATCCTATTGGCTTGGCTGTAACTTGCATCGTGGAAGCAAAAATAATTATGCAACGTCTTTGGCTTGCGAAATGCTCATGGGATGAACCAGTTCCTGAGGATATTCAACATGCCTGGTGCAATTTCCAAAATACAATCGTACATTTAAACAAACTTAATATACCAAGGTGGGTCTTATCAATATCGTGTTCCCATATATCTCTTCACGTGTTCACAGATTCATCTGAAAGAGCTCTAGGAACATGTATTTATGTTCGCAGCATTTCGGATGACGGTGACATAAAGGTTCAGCTTCTTACTGCTAAAAGCAAAGTTGCTCCTGTTAAATTTGTGACAATACCGCGACTTGAGCTCTGCGCTGCGTTACTTGGAACTCGTCTCTACGATAAGGTTCGTCAATCTCTCACTCTGTCATTAGATGGCGTAACCTTTTGGTGCGATTCGACCATAGTTTTAGGTTGGTTAGCTACTCCACCGGTACAACTAAAGACTTTCGTACGTCATCGTGTAACAGAGATTATTGACACTGCCGCTGGCAACGTTTGGCGTTACGTTCCATCACAAGAAAACCCGGCAGACCTCGCTTCGCGCGGACTTAGCGCTGATAAGCTGCTGTCGTCTTCTTTGTGGTGGTCGGGACCTAAATTTCTGTCTAGTCATGAATCGTCATGGCCGGTGTTTCCTCAATCAAACCAGCAAAATTTATCTAACTTACCAGATATAGCAATATCATTACACGTTGATACTTCAAATAACACTATAAATAATCTTATATCTAACCTAACTTTGAAGAATTCACAATTTTTCAAATTACAGCGCGTAGTAGCATACATTTTGCGATTTGTTCGTAAATGTAAGAGACAATCATTTGAATATGGTTCCCTCACATCACATGAATATAATAGTTCATTAAACCTTTTATTAAAGTTAAGTCAAAAGGAGGCATTTCCTGAAGAATATAATTTATTATTATTAGGCAAACAATTGCCAGCAAAAAACAAATTATTGTCATTATCTCCCTTCTTCGATACAGCTGCCAATTTAATTCGTGTTGGCGGTAGATTACATAACTCCTTCTATGATTACAATATTAAACACCCAATTTTACTGTCAAGCAGACATCATATTTGTAAATTAATTTTCCATATGTACCACCTTAGACTCATGCATGCTGGACCTCAGCTCTTATTGGCCACTGTACGTCATCACTATTATCCAATTGGAGGTAGAAACTTGGCTAAGAAAATCACCCATCAATGCGTGAAATGTAGCAGGATGAAGGCGAACACCATACAACCTATCATGGGTAACCTACCAGAACAACGCTTACACTTAGAGTTTCCATTTTTAGATACCGGCGTAGACTATGCAGGGCCTATCATGATAGCTGACCGAAAGGGTAGAGGATGTAGACTTATCAAATGTTTTATTTGTGTATTTGTGTGTCTAGCTACCAGAGCTCTCCACCTTGAACTTGTGTCAGACCTCACTAAGGACGCTTTCTTAGCTGCTTTATCTCGGTTTATTGCTCGAAGGGGGAAACCACGTAACATATTTTCTGACAATGGCACTACCTTTGTAGGTGCCTTCAATGAATTAGCCAATCTTCTGTCACAGGACATAGAACTAAGTAAAATCGATCCAGGAATTAACTTTAACTTTATTCCCGCGTACTCTCCACATTTCGGTGGTTTGTGGGAGTCCGCCGTAAAATCCACAAAACATCATTTGCGACGCGTCTTAAGCCTGACAAACTTGACGTTTGAAGAAATGGTAACGTGTTTGATTCAGATAGAGGCTATTCTCAATTCCAGACCTTTGACTCCTCTTTCACAAGATTCTTCTGACCTTACTCCCTTGATTCCGTCTCATTTCTTAATAGGACGCTCACTTGTTATCATATCTGGAGTCGTTTTTCTCACGAATACATTCTTTGGCTTCAGGAGAGAACCAAGTGGCGCCGATCCACGGGAGAATTGAAGACTGGAACACACTTCCTCATAAAGGATAAAACCTCACCCCCTTTGATTTGGTCTTTGGGCCGTATTGTTCAGGTCCTGCCTGGCAGAGATGGCATCGCAAGAGTCGCCGACATCCGCACCAGCAAGGGAGTCATCCGGCGCGCCTTCAACACGATCTGCCCATTGCCAGTCAGCGCTGTTGAAGATTCTTCAACGGGGGGGAGTATGTCGAGTACTCGACATGTCACATCTACGGCGGATCGTGGCTGACCGGTCTGTGAGGTCAACGACCCCGTCGCCTCGCCCTACCGCCAGCGACCGTCGGCAACGGCAGTCAGCTGACAGATACAATATCGCACGGCCGCGCTCGCGCAACTTATACACACTTGCTTTATATTCGCACGATTATCTATCCCAAGTATTGTACTTAATTGTTATTATCAGTATACATTTTAAAACTACAGTCCACTCGTATTATTAACCACTCCACTGAGGTATCGTCGGCAACAAATACCTATTGTACGTTGCATTATCTGATTCAAAGCGCTGTTATATTATTATGTAGCAATTTCGGGCCAACCGCGTGAAATCTTTGAAATCATGTAGGTGAACGCTCAAGGCGTGCTGCGATGGAAATATATGGCAGTAGTACAACTTCTAGTTTTATATTTAAAATAGTATTCTGGCTTGTTAAATATATCCTACATCGCAGGAATCTTACAAATATACAACTAAAGGAAGTAAAATACACCTGGGTGTATTTTACACACACTCATAAAGTCTGCTTTTGGAACAATAATTTGTAGATCACACAAAGACTTATCCCGCGTAGTATTGCTTATAACTCTTACACATAACGGTATATGATCGAACGCTTACACCGTATCGAATCCCGAGAACCATAATTATCACGTACTCACAAAGCAATAGGATTTTGTAATCGCCATCATTTTTGCTACGGGTCCTTCGTGTCACCACCATAAGTCCATAATTTTTATTCAATTCTGCTGTTTTTACTACGTACTAGTATTAAATTCTGGGTCGCGGGGGACTTAACACATATTCAATCAAACGGACGCAACGTACACCTAGAATCGAAAGAGTTGTTTCGTGAGGGAATCGAATCGAAACTTAGCCCAGCGCCAAACGGCGATGTGAACGCTTTAACCTAGGCGATACGTGCAGTGCAATAAAAAAATAGCAATGGAGAAGTAGCTTCACTGCACAATTCTGCTTGTGAGCACAGCTAGTGCTACCAAAACCATAACCATACAAATACCAAAACATTAATTCCCTTGACGACAGCGGATAGTCCCTCCACACCCAAGTTATTACACGTAAATAGTTAGTCGATTACCTTACAGTCCCCTTGCTTAATGCAATTTACTTCAAGCTCCCTTCCTAGAATATTAGACTAAGACCCGTTCAGTTTCCCTAATATTACATAATCGTCTTAATATTCTGGCGTTCATATTTACAATGTCTAAAACGTTGATGTGAACTGCGAGCGCTCCGGTAGAACCACGAACGTTCCCCGTTGATTGTATCACGCGCGATTATTTCACACACACTCATAAACTCCTTTGATACTCCGTAGGTATTTGATGTGTTTACAAGGCCCCGTATCACCAAAATTGAATACTTTAATAATCAAAAGGCGTACTAAAAAATGTCTTCCCTTTCTACTCAGAAAATTGTATGTCTCAATATATGTATATTTTCATCAAAATTTCGAACATTCCCCGATGGATGTTGAGGCAAAAGTTATTACTCTTTACAGAATACATTTTAACTAAGCCTTTAATCTTTTCGATGAAATTCTGAACAAATAACTATGGGCATAGAAAACTATGAAAGAGGATTATTTATACATTATTGATTTTGATCCATTTAACATCACAACAAAAAGGATCGCAAGCTATTGTTACGTTATTTTGTAAATAAATACAGTTTTTATATTTTCGAATAGTCGTCTGGCAGTGGTGATTGTGGTTGCACGCGATACGGCATGATCGAGATTAGGATATTGTGAGATTTACATAATGAACACACTTTCGTAACACAAATACGGCTATTTTACAGCAGTCTGCTCCAGGTACAGGAATCTTTTGAAAATGTGAAACGTTTCATGAATTTTGTAATCTATCTATCTATAGAACTATTCAAGTTACTCATCACTACGCTTCAGTCAAATACCGATTCAGCACTTCCTGGCATTTGTATAAAAAATCAATAAAAATTGGCCAATAATTTTAACGTAAGCTTTCATATTGCCATTTTTCGTAAGGTCATATTTAATAATCATCTTATTTAAAAATGTAATCTTACGTTACCAAATAATAGGTACATATTTGATAGAATTTAGTTGATCTATCACGTTTTTTCTTTCTTCAGATATATTTTGATCCCTTTTTTGTCTTCGGTATACTTTGCAGAAAATGAGCCCTGTTTCAATTTGGGCAATGTGTCCGTAATCTATTTCCTCTATTCGGAGTACAATTTTCAGTGATATCTTCCGTTTTCCGGGTAATTTGTGGAGAAAGGTTGTTGGCTTTTGAGGACGTAGGTACCCTTAACCAGAGTGGTTTAGGTTTAAAATGCAAAAAAAAATGTTAACATTTTGAATCTAAATATGTTGTGGGAACACATGTAATTATGTAGAATCACTATTGTACGTATCCTCCCTATGTATGTTGCATCGTCATTATGCACTCTCTCGTCAGTCACGGGATTGTCGGGCTGCGAGCGGATCGCATGTTTGTATACCAACCTTGAATAATATAACCGTAATTCTGCGAAGGACATATCTTCTTTTATTTACATATTCCCCGACACCCGTGGCTCAATACTGGTGACCCCGAATTGTTTGGACTTATTATCAAAATTACAAAATTATATAAACTGTGAAGTGTAGTTGTGCGCGTAGAACAATGAATCCGTCGTCGGTAGTAAAGAGTCAAACAGACTCGAACGCGTTAGCGCAAATTACTGTGTCCTCTAGAATTTCCGATTTCTGGAAAGAATCGCCGCGTTTATGGTTTGCGCAGTATGAGGCGGTGGTAGCCAACCAAAAATTGTTGGACGAGTCGAAGTATAATTTGGTTGTGGCTAAATTGAGCAGAGAACACGTGGAGCAGGTCAGCGACATCGTGCTTACTCCGCCAGACGCGAAGAAATACGATGCGTTGAAGGCCAGATTACTCACTGTATACGAGGAGTCGGAAGTTCGATAGGTGCAGAAGCTACTGAAAGAATTGGACTTGAGCGATCAGAAACCATCGCAGCTGTTGCCAAAGATGAAAGATCTCGCCAGGAATAAATTCGCCGAAGAGACCCTTCGGATGCTGTGGATGGGGCATTTACCGACAGCAATACAGGCAGTATTGACCGTCAGCGAGGTGACAGAGCTTGATAAACTGGCAAGTATGGCAGATAAGATCGTCGTAACAACTCGTATTGCTGAAGTGCAGGAGGTTTCGAGCGTTAGGAGTAGCAGCGACACACAGCCGCAATGCCAGCCGATGTCTTCAATAGAAGCACAGATTGCTCAGCTATCTACTCGATTATCACAATTGGAGAGGTCAAGGTCAAAGCCATTTTTTGGAGGTAACGGTAGATCTCGTTCTAATTTCCGATCGCGGTTCTCGAAGCGTAGAAACCCGTCATGACTTTGGGCATGGCTGACATGGGCTGATTGTAGATTTAAGCTCAGGTAGATTAATAGATGGTTTAACACAATTAAAATGTATTTGCAGCTTAGTTCAGGCGGACCAAACGAACGGTGAAAACTGTGGACGATAAACATCCATTTCAAGATTTATTACGTAAGTACATTGATATTACTATGCCCACGTCGTGTAGGGAAGTACCTACTCACGGTCTTTTTCATCAAATCGAGACGACTGGATCCCCAGTGTTCGCTCAGGCTAGACCATTGCCGCCGGACAGGTATCAAAAGGTACAAGAGGAATTCAGACTCATGCAAAGTTTGGGAATATGTCGCCCTTCTAAAAGTCCTTGGGTCAGCCCACTTCATATCGTAACGAAAAAGAATGGGGAGCTACGTCCTTGTGGGCATTATAGGAAACTTAACTCTATCACCAAGCCGGACCGTTACCCAATACCGCGAATATCTGATTTTACATATTTGCTGGCAGGCAAGAAAATATTTTCAAAAATTGACGTAAACCGTGCTTACTATTGCATTCCTGTTTCGCCAGAACATGTCGAGAAAACGGCAATAATAACACCGTTTGAATTTTATATGAATTTCCACGGATGAGTTTTGGGTTACGAAATGCAGCTCAAACGTTTCAACGTTTCATGCATCATACCGTGTTTAATGATCTAGATGAAAAATGTAGAGAAAGTATATTTTCTTATTTAGACGATATTTTAATTATGGATTCCGATGGGATTAGCCATCGTAGGCATTTAGAAGCATTATTTAAACAATTAAGTAAATTTTACATAACAATTAACTTATCAAAATGTTCATTCGGTAAGTCGGAAATCGATTTTTTTGGCTATCATGTCACATCAGACGGGATAAGCCCTCTTGGTGATAAAGTTAAGGCCATTAATGAATTTCCTAGACCCGAAAATATAGAGCGGTAAAGGCGATTTTTGGGCATGGTGAATTTTTACCGGTCACATATACGAAATGCAGTTTCATCTCAGTCTATTCTTCACGAGTATTTACATGGTTAAAAAAAGAAAGATAAAACACCCATAGTGTGGACTCATAGTGCTGAGCAAGCTTTCGAGAAATGTAAATCTAGTTTGTGCGAGGTAAGTAAGAGAAGCCACCTGCAACTGCAAAGTTAGCCTTTGCATATCAAATGTTACATGTATTATAATTATGTTTACGATAATATTTTCGTAAGGAATGATTAAATGTACCTACTTGGTTTGTATTAAATAAAAAGTGTAAAATTTTGATTCCAAATTAATTTTGTAACATTTTGTAATTCGTATTAACAGGTTTGTGTTTGTACCAAATTGATTAACACGTATTATTTTATCTTATTGTATTGTACACGCAATAAAATAAAATTTTATGAGCAGGGAGGATAATGTGGGAACACGTGTAATTATGTAGACACACTATTGTACGTATCCTACCCATGTATGTTGCATCGTCATTATGCACTCTCTCGCCAGTCACGGGATTGTCGGGCTGCGAGCGGGTCGCATGTTTGTATACCAGCCTTGAATAATATAACCGTAATTCTGTGAAGGATATATCTTCTTTTACATATTTACATATTCCCCGACACCCGTGGCTCAATACTGGTGACCTGACCCCGAATTGTTTGGACTTATTATCAAAATTACAAAATTATATAAACTGTGAAGTGTAGTTGTGCGCGTAGAACAATGAATCCGTCGTCGGTAGTAAAGAGTCAAACAGACTCGAACGCGTTAGCTCAAATTACTGTGTCCTCTAGAATTTCTGATTTCTGGAAAGAATCGCCGCGTTTATGGTTTGCGCAGTATGAGGGGGTGGTAGCCAACCAAAAATTGTTGGACGAGTCGAAGTATAATTTGGTTGTGGCTGAATTGAGCAGAGAACACGTGGAGCAGGTCAGCGACATCGTGCTTACTCCGCCAGACGCGAAGAAATACGATGCGTTGAAGGCCAGATTACTCACTGTATACGAGGAGTCGGAAGTTCGATAGGTGCAGAAGCTACTGAAAGAATTGGACTTGGGCGATCAGAAACCATCGCAGCTGTTGCCAAAGATGAAAGATCTCGCCAGGAATAAATTCGCCGAAGAGACCCTTCGGATGCTGTGGATGGGGCATTTACCGACAGCAATACAGGCAGTATTGACCGTCAGCGAGGTGACAGAGCTTGATAAACTGGCAAGTATGGCAGATAAGATCGTCGTAACAACTCGTCTTGCTGAAGTGCAGGAGGTTTCGAGCGTTAGGAGTAGCAGCGACACACAGCCGCAATGCCAGCCGATGTCTTCAATAAAAGCACAGATTGCTCAGCTATCTACTCGATTATCACAATTGGAGAGGTCAAGGTCAAAGCCATTTTTTGGAGGTAACGGTAGATCTCGTTCTAATTTCCGATCGCGGTTCTCTTATAAGTAAGCGATATAGATATTTAAATAAATAATAATAAGTGTCAAGTCACTAACGTTTAAAAGTATAAATGCCTATGTTGACTCAATTTGATTAATGTTTCGTTTGACACACTCATATCGGCAATATTAAAAAAGTAATTGAGTTCCATGGGTGTGTGAAATAATAGCCGGTATAGTTTTAACAAAATTGACCTTTCAAAAAATATGTATAATTTTATTTTAAAACAATTAATTGTTTGTGACCGCATTCGTGACCTATGAAAAATAATTCAATCCTTAAAAGACGCAACTAAGTACTTAATCCCAAAAAAATAAATGATGGTAATATATTTAAGTTCCATTGATGGGTATCTATTTTGGCAAAATTATAAACAAAATCGGTATTTTTTTCGCTGCCCTTGTCACGTGAAATGTCCCTTATTTTACTTTTTATATTATTTTTGGGCTCACTCGCAGAATCGAATCCCGTAATTATCTACCTTTTATACATAATCTGTATATAGGTATCATATTAGGAACATGATCAGAGAACAGCCTACTTTGGTTTAAGATGTCTACCATTAGTACCTATGTATGTCGTGTAACCCTACCGATATATCTCCATTTTCGAGACTTCAAACTGTTATTGGGTTTTTCTGTTAGGAAATTCTCAGTAGCAGCTCGGAGTCTGGTAATGTGCCAGGTACGGCAATAGGCTCGCCCCCTATTACGTGGGACCTAAAAAATCATGGCGAAATGTGGGTGTAATATTACACCTCTGCCTACCCCTTAGGGGATACAGGCGTGAGTCTATAAATAAAGAAAAAAATATATATGTAAAAGCGCACTACTGATTAATTAACAAATTTAACTCCTGCCTTTAAATTTATTTCGCTATTTCATAAATTTGATTTGAGATTTATTTAGTATAATGATGCCGCCATTCTAATCCCTTTCTATAACTGAACGGGTAGTACCGGCTTTAAACAGCTATATACGGTGTCAGTGGACGTACTCGAGAGGCTGCAGCCGACAAACGGCATGACAAACGACTACTCTACCGCTCTATACATTCACATGTCGTATCCGTCACGTGTCACCGCTCCGGGTTTCAAGCCTTCCTCAGTAAAAAAATACAATTTATAACCGTTTAATTTTTTTTTGTTGACATACATTCAAAGAAGTACGTAAGTAAGTAAGTAAGATCTTGCATCCGTGGTCCAGAGGATAGCGTATGCGTTTGCTGATCCCGGGTTCGATTCCTGGGTCGGGCAAAAGTGTTACTCAGTTTCTCCCAATTCTCAGTAACAGCACAGAGTCTGGCAGTGTGCCCGATAGCGGCAATAGGCTCAACCCCTATCATGTGGGACCATAAAAATTCAGTTACACTGCTGCTGAACCCTTCGAGGATACGAGCGTGACGCTTTAAAAATACTGTCAATTATCATTGAAAATCAGCGATTCCCAAACTACTCGCAGTATTTACTCATACAATAAAATAATCCAAATGTACTTAATACTATTTCATAAAATCATTGTTTTAATGAAACAATCAACATCACTAAATAAATAGCGTCTACTTTATTTGTTTTGTCGTGTTAAACAATCCAATAATGTCAATAACATACAAATCAAACAGTAAGCTGATATTGAGAGGATTGGAACTGATAAACATGAGATTGATATGTCCGGACACTTTCATTTGATTATTTAACTGGCATATATCTAATAGTTAGTGACTGCTAAGCCGGAGGTCGTGGGTTCTATTCCCACCCAAAGAGCAAAGCTTTGTGTGTGAGTATGGTGATGTGGTGATGTTTTTGGTCTGGGTTTTTATAATTTATGTGTCGTATCGTCATCGTCAATGCTGGACTTTGTCGTTGTTTCAAAGTTTCATCAATATTTGTTATGTAGTATTTGCGTGAAAGATTAATAAACATCCATCCATCTTTGCCAACTTTCACCTTAATGGCAGTAGTAACATAATCTTCTGTATAAAAAAATCTTGCATTACTGACAGACCAACAGACAAGCTACAGTCAAAACTACTAGGCGCAAGAAGTTTAAATTTGGCATGTATGTTCCTTGCGGACCGCAGACGAGCACTAAAAAGGGATTGCCCGAAATTCGCATGAAGTACCTAATGGTTTAATTTAAATGCAATATGTAGCTGGACTGCCTCCGCGGGATATCGTATGCGACTGCTGATCGGAGATCCTGGGTTCGATTCCCAGGTCGGGCAAAAGTGTTACTGGGTTTTTCCGAATACTCAGTAGCAGCCCGGTTTCTGGTGATGTGCCCGGTAACGGCAATAGACTCGCCCCCTATTACGTGGGACCTAAAAATTTATGGCGAAATGTAGGTGTAATATTTACACCTCTGCCTACCCCTTCGGGGATACAGGCGTGAGACTATATACAATATGTAGCTGCGTGCGACCTTTAGTTTTAGATAAAATGTTTGCCGCTTTACGTTACATACTGCATAACAAGCCAGGATTATTTCAACAATACTTGCCGCACTTTTCAACGTAGCCTATTATACCGCATTTTTATGGTAATCTAAACCCTGTGCGGGGAAACAATTTTCCGTTATTTTTCCCACAGTTTTCCCGTAACGTGAGGAGAGTTTCGAAGTGATGCTATTGTTTGTAGCTAAACTGCAGATCCGCTCAGTTGAGCGACGGAACATGAAAGCGTAAACAACATGTATGTAGATGCCGTATGTGGTTGTGTGTATGGATGTATATGTGTATGAGTGAAATACGTGTACAGAATAGGGATGATGCCTGCAAGTAAAATAAATTATATACCTAGGTTCTTTTATCTAGGAAAAGATGCCAAATTATGTGCAGTTTTATTCACCAATTAAAGTTAAAACTCCAAATATTTTTATTGTCAATTTACTGATTAGTATTCAACTTGAAACTAACCAGAGATTATTTTTGACATTTAATTAAAAGTGTCTCATTTGACTTGTTGGAATCATGCCTATTACAGAATACATGACGTATACATGTACTTTGCATTGGATCTGTGTGTGTGGGTTTCGTGGCTATGTGTGAGTGAGAATGATGTATGTGTGTACTACGTTGTATCGTTTGTCATGGTGTTATAATCTTCTACGAGCCATTTCTATTCGGTCACTGTTGAGTGTAGCGTGATAAAGCGCTTAAAGCATATGTATGCGATCATTGTTTGTTTTAAAATATATATCTGGTAATGGTTAGCGATAGCCTAGTGGAGAGACCGACAGACTGCTACGCAGAGGGTCCGGGTTCGAATCCACGGCGCGCACCAATGACTTTTCGGAGTTATGTGCGTATTAAATTGTTAATTATCGCTTGCTAAACGGTGAAGAAAAACATCGTGAGGAAACCTGCATGTCTGAGAGTTCTCCATAATGTTCTTGAAAGACATGTGAAGTCTGCCAACCCGCACTTGGCCAGCGTGGTGGATTATGGCCTTACCCTTCTCATAGTGAGAAGAGGCCCGTGCCCAGCAGTGGGACAATTTATATACAGGGCTGATGATGATGATGATGAATGGTTAGCAGCTTTTAGAGAAAAGCTTTCTTTACTATAGCCTCTTACCCATAGACTACGAGTCTTTGGAAAGTGTGGAGGAAGAAAGGTGTGGTGTTCCTCCAACTAGAGGGAGGATCCCCTACTTTCGTCGTCGCTCGCTAGATGGCCTCAGTTGTATGTAGCTACCGCTACATCACTCCCCCCCAAGACCGGAGGTCGATCTTGAAGGTGATGGGTCAGTTGTCGATGCTTCTGAGGAGCGTACCAGTGCCAGTGTAGAGTAGATACCGCTAGTTCCAGTGGGTCGGAACTGTGTGCGGTGCGCGGTGAGCTATCCTAGTGAGTCGGGATAGTGGCTTCGCAATGGTCCCACGGTGAGTCGGGGAGAGGTTGCGAAGGTGCTGCGCAGTGAGTGACCCACGGTGAGTGGCTGCGTAGTGGCTGCGTAGTGGCTGCATAGTTGCTGCGTAGTTGCTGCGTAGTTGCTGCCAAGGGGTTGCGTAGTAGCACTGCTGCGTGGACGGGAGCGATGTGCGCTGCTTACGAGGACCGTGTGTGCAGTGTGGTGTGCCTAGACGTTAGAGTGGCTGCAGGGAAGACCAGGCATGCAAGCCTGCATGGCCTACGGTTGGACCCTGGCCGAAGATGCTGGCTGGCGGCGACTTGATTGCTGACCATCAGGTGAAGTGCGGAATGAGGCGAGGTGGAGATGACGATGCTGTTGCTGGTGCTGATCTGACCGGTGAAGGCTTCTTTAGATCACGTCGGGGTCACCAATGTGGAGGAAGAAAGGTGTGGTGTTCCTCCAACTAGAGGGAGGATCCTCTAACCAGGCTGGGTGATATTGCCTGGTGCACTGTCAGTCCGACGGACGTATTTTAGAAGTTCTATATATAGTCAACTTCGTCCGCGAACTCTGCTTGTGCGATTCAGCACCTTATTTCTGTAGAATCGTGTCCGATAGATGTCGCCGGATTGTTGTTGATACTTTCGTCGTCGCTCGCTAGATGGCCTCAGTTGTATGTAGCTACCGCCACAAAAGTATGATTATTTAAGCATTTTGCAACCTACATTAGTATCTAGTTATCATTAACATGTTCATCCTAGCGTTATCCCGGTTGAATCCAAACTTCACTGCTCTAACCATTTTGGACAGAATATTAGCTTTTAACCCATGAATATACTGACAGTGGTCTAAACCATGGAATAGCACTATCCCTTTAAGTGGCAGGTTATTTCCGGGTATCGGGTAAGACAATAGTCACTCTGCGGCAAAGATTCGCAATTCTGATCTAACCAGATATGACAGGGTTATCATAGCTGGTTAGATCAGAATTGTGAATCCCGGCGCCGAGTCTTGGACGCAACCGGGATAACGCTCGGTAGGTGATGACGATGAAGGAAGTTAGTTACAATACCCATATTGATAGGAAATTTCTTAGCATTCGTTTTACAATCTTACTATCAGCATTCTCAGAGAAACCTATCACTCACTATCCACTGCTAATAAACGCAACAAAAGTGGTATTTATCTCCTTCATTCCAAAAGACAACATACATCTCAGCCCAGTATTTTGTAAAGCAGTGATTACCTCAACGACTGCAAGATCTCTTAACACCCCTTGAAGCAACCTTACGGAGTAATTTACTCCATAAAGAGAAATTCTCTTTTAAAACTTGTTATTTATGCCGAGACAGCCGTAAGGTCACTCTTGGTAAGTGTTTCACTACGTCAACAATCTTTTTTAATCTAATGGGGTTACCAGCAGTCATGAATGTTTATAAAGGTTCTTAAGGGGAGTATGGACAACGAAAGGGCGTCTCTTAATGTCTGGCATGATGTGTTTACGTCATGCTATTAGCCTTTAAAAATCTTAAGGGCAGATTAAATCAAGTCTTCAACTAAAAGCTTCGTTAAAAAAGTATACAAAGAGTGCTCGACGTGTGGCAGAGAGCGAATTTTATTTCAAACCGAGCACAAAATATAACCCGATCTTTTTGTAATGTAGTTTAGGATTCAAATACTATTTCCTTTATCTCTTCGATATCCCGCGGTTCCGATTAAGTGAGTGTCAGCTATTGCAACACAAGGTGCCTATCTGTGATTCTAATTCATATGCATTAATACTGCAAAACTTTATTAACATTCATTCAGTAGATTTTCCGATAATTAGTTAAAAACCTCCACCCATCCTCACGAAATTTCGATTTTACAATAGTAGTATAAGTATGCAATTATAGATTAATTAAGCTATTTCAAATATGTGTACTATCATTCTTGGTACAAATAGGATACATGTTTACTATACGACAGATGATATCCATTGGAATTAATCGTGAAGCGTTCATGCGTCGTGACAATGACGAATGTTCGCGAACTCTCGCTGCCATAATCTCGGTCTTATAGCTTAGGGACTGAGCAACCTACTGTATAGTAACTGGAGCCATGAGAACAGCGGATATAATGGATTTTTTTTTTATATTTTTCCTTCATTCCCACTACTTATCACCTGAATGTGTAGCCAAGTTCAGAAGCAGTGACCAGAAGTCCATGAGCTTGAACTCTCGTAAACTCCCGGGGTAATTAAACTGTTTTGATTCCAAAACAAAGAGATCAACATTAGAACAATTAAAATTAGAACTTATAGGAGCTGGATTCAGAGCATCACTGACAATACAGTCAATTACCATAGACTCACGTTATAATCAAATCAAATAACTAAAGCTCTACATGTGATTCATAACCGTTCAGTAACCTCCAGTTACTAAACCAGGCACTCAGTTGCAACCATTCAGTAACCTCCAGTTACTAAACAAGGACTTAAACCAGTCAATCGGTTGCCACCCATTTATCTGCGCATCCTCACAAGGATCGCCAAGTCCCTCCTGGACTTTATGGTTTCCTACGAAACCCATTTATCCGTGCGTCCTCCCAAGGATCGCCAAGTTCCTCCTGGACTTTAAGGGAATACCTAGACGGACGTTCTCTGACCAGATTGGAGACATCCTAAAAAAAGGACAGGTTAGGTACCCTTAACCGAAGAGCATGCAAGATAAATTTGATGGGAGTGAGTCAAGAGAGATATGTCAGGATCGTTGCAATGGCGTTCCTTAGTCTTTGCCTACCCTCCGGGAAACAAGCGTGAGTCTATGTACATACATAGACTCACGCCTGTTTCCCGTCGCCATACATACATATGTATGTATGTATGAAAAGCAAAGTATTTTTGTGCCTCTGTAAAATTATGGCGGTATTTTGATGAAGTTCGATCTTGGTTTGATCAATATGTTATGTGAATACCTAATTTTGTTTGTCAACGGAACTTGTCATTTTTGAGCCCAACTAGCAATTACAAACTCTTAGCCACATTAAAATAGATACATTAATATTATATCATTTAGGTTCATAAACAACTTTTGCGGTAGATTAAACCAAGAAAGTTTGGTGTTTGATTCCTATATATCGACAAAAGATACAGTGGTCACCTTCATAGTACAATATACAAAGATAAGCATGGCATGATAATAATTATTGTGTCCTAGTGACTTGATTATAATGTAGTCTTAGCTTTTGTATCACTATACTTACAGTGTAGACTGAAATCTCAACTTATTCCATGTCATCATTCTCCTAGCGTTATCCCAGTTTCAACCCGGGGTCCGCTTACTGGTCTAACCGGATTTGGCTGAACATTAGCTTTTCCACGGAGCGACTGGCTGTCAAACCTCCGCAACCCGAAGGGATAGCGATATTCCATGTTTTAGACTGTGTCAGTTTATTTAGAAGGTACTGACGCCCTATAGCGACTGTGGAAGATTTTCATGACAACCGGGACCGACGGCTTAACGTGCTCTCCAAGGCACAGGGCAAGCGATGATTAGCAATTCAATACCCACATAACTCCGAAAAGTCATTGGTGCGCACCGTGGATTCGAACCTGATACCCTCTGCATGGCAGTCTATTGGTGTCTCCACTAGGCTATCGTTGCCTTGCCCCTTAAAATCCAACCACACGTCCGATTCGACCAACTGATCACGTGGGGGGCGGACACACGATTCTAAATTACTGGCGTGGCTAACGTGGCTCTGGTAGGGAGGTAGTCAAATTACCCTGTTGTTGACAGCAGGATAATTACGCATACGGGCGCGGCCGCTTAAGGCCAACAAATGGGTTCTCCCGGTACTCCTCTGCCTTAGAGGAGACATGGGATGAGACATTGTCCGTCGACTCTCTGATGGGGCGGGCGGATCGGTCTAGTGTAGGCCCCCGTCCGGCCCAACCCGTAATCCTGAATTGATAGGACCGGGGACCCTACGGTCGCGAGGAAGAAAACCTCTATAAAAATCACCCTAAGCTCAAGTTCAGGCCCGGCGAGGAGCTGTATGGTTGGGGGGAACCCAGCCGCGAGGGCCACAAAAACCTATATGATGTCGGAAAAAAACAGTTTATTACCCCAGGAGGGTACCGGGCGCTCCACGTCCGGAGAGTCCCTCACGGAGTCCCAGAACTCCGTCTGCCTCTCGTATTCTGGGGGGGGCAACCCGCATCAGAACAGCGACGTGTCACGCTCTATTGACACCGAAAATACCGAGGGTGTTCGTCCTATGTCTAGAGGACGGACCTCACCCCTACCCACACGAGAAGCAAGAACTTCCCTACATGCTAAAGACATCGGCCGAACTCGCTCGACCCAGCGGGTATTTTCTCGCCCGGTTACCCCAAACGCGGAAACGTCGCGCGAAAGGGCCTCAGACGTCGAAAGCGATAGCTCAGCCATGTCCATCGCATCTGTATCGTCTGAAGCGCAGCGAACGCGTAAGCGCCGACCTCCACGCTCCGAAGACGACGAAACTCGTGCGGTTCGCGCGAAGAGATCGGAGGCTGACAACAGGCCGTCGCAGGACCCAGAGGCTATTTTAAACCCCCCAGTGCGTACGACGACTTCTAAGTCTAAATCAAGACTGCCCTGCGTGGAGGAGCTGCTAGCCGACATGAGGCAGCAACCGGCGGCGGTTGTGGGCGCCATGGCACTGGAGTCGCTAGGTGACGTCGAGAAGGTGGCGGATCAGAGTCGCAATCTGAAGGGGGAATTTGCGCAAACCCGTAGAGTAGCGGCTCGGAAAATTCAAGCGGCCGTAACGGACCTTCACGGCAGAAGAGACCCAGACGTAGATCGCTTAGAGCAGGATAACTCAAAGCTCCGATCTCGTGTGGCCTCCTTGGAGAGCTCCATGGCCGCAATGGTTGCCGAACTGGCGGAGCTTCGCCAGAGCACACCGGGCGCACCTTCGCCTAGGAGCGAGGCAACTTTGGGCGCTGCAGCGCCGATGCCACCGCCAGCGCCGATGCCACCACCAACGCCGACGCCGAATAACTCCTGCACTGCAGCCCCTATGAGGGGGCGGGACGAAAATACCAACCCACCATTTCCCTATAGCGAAATAGTGGCCCAAATTTCGGCTCAAGTAGTGGCTCAAATGGATCAGAAGTTTGTAGAGCTAAGGGCCCAACTCCTTTCCCGGAGGATAATTCCCCTGCCTTCTCTGCAAACTCTCACAATGGAAACCTGCACGCCCTCAACATCTAACGCGAGGAAGCGTAGTAAGAAGAAGGCAAAACAGACAACGGCTGCGCCGCCATCTCTTTCTGCTAGGGCGGGCACAGACTACCCACTCCTTTCGGCTCCTTCCACAGGGCAGGCGCCCGCGGCAGTGACGCCTTCGATCTTGGCCGCGCCAGCCTCGCAACCCACAACCACAGCGAACCCTGCCTGGACAACCGTCGTAGGCCGCAAGGCGAAGGCTAAACCGGTGAAGTCAACCGCAGCTCGGAAGAAGGCGGTGCTCCCACGGCCCCCTTCCACCTCGGCCGTCACCGTTACCCTGCCCCCAAACTCTGGGACCACACTAGCAGAAGTAATGAGGCTGGCTAAGACAAGGGTGGCCCTTGCTGACATCGGTATCACCGAGGGCCTTCGCCCGAAGAGGGCCATTACCGGAGGTCTACTCCTGAGGATCCCTGGCTCCGAGAGCTCCGAGAAGGCGGAGACTCTGGCCAAATGCCTTAGAGAAGCTCTCGCTGACACGGGTGTGACCGTGGCGCGCCCAATAAAAATGGGTGAGCTTAGACTGCGCGACATAGACGACTCCACCGACGCGAATGAGATTGTCAACGCAGTAGCCTCGGAGGGCGGATGCTCCGCTGAGGAAGTAAAGGTTGGTGAAATACGCTTTTCCGCAGCCGGTCTGGGAACAGTGTGGGTCCGTTGCCCCCTCTCGGCTGCGCGAAAACTGGCGGCAGCCAAAAAACTGCGGATAGGCTGGATGGTCGTCAGGGTCCAGCCTCTAGAAACCCGTCCACTGCAGTGTTTTCGCTGTCTGGAAAGAGGACATGTGCGGGCTAACTGCAAGTGCGACAAAGATAGAAGCACGCTGTGCTACGCCTGTGGGCAACCTGGCCATAAGGCTCGCAGCTGCACAGAGCGTGCTCCTTCGTGTCCGGTATGCACCGACCTAGGCCGGCCTGCTAATCACCGTCTGGGTAGCAAAAACTGTAACCCTCCAAAGACGGGTAACAAAAGTCGAGCTGCACCCGCATTAGCGTCCAGTCCAGCCCAGCGGGTAAGTATTGAGTCGGGCTCCGGCCCCGCGGAGGATTCAATGGAGGCCTAAAATTCTTTCCGCCCCAAATAATCCTCCAGGGCAACCTGAACCACTGCCGCGGAGCTCAGGATCTACTTCTCCAAACTCTCGCGGAGCGGTCGGTGAGTCTGGCAGTGATAGCTGAGCCTTACTCCGTTCCGGATCATCCTAGATGGTTCGGGGCGGAAGGGGGCTCCGCTGCTATTTATTGGGCTGGGGGGAATAGAGACCCCCACTGTACCCTCCTGCGAAGGGAAACGGGATACGTCGCCGTCGAGTGGGGACCAGCAGTCGTGGTGGGCTGCTACGTCTCCCCTAATAGCGGCCTTGCCGCGTTCGAATCTTATCTGGGCCGGTTGGCTAGCTGTATCCGACAGTATCAGTCCCGTCCAATACTCGTCTTAGGGGATTTCAACGCACACTCTAGTGAGTGGGGCGACGCTCGGAACGATATCCGAGGGGAGACCATATTAGAATGGGCTGCAGCGCTGGATCTCCGGATCCTTAACCGAGGCTCAATGAGCACCTGTGTGCGGTGGCAAGGGGACTCGGTCATAGACCTGTCATGGGCGAATCCCTCGGCTGCGTGCCTTGTGTCGGGTTGGCGTGTGGCGGCGGAGGTGGCCACGCTGTCAGACCATTTTCTTTAGCGTTGCCTTCCGCCACCCCCACAGCAGTCCCACGCCCACCACTGCCGGTACACCATGCCGCTGGTCTCTGCGCCAGCTGAACTCCGATTTACTTCTGGCTGCTGCCCACGTCACAGAATGGTCGGAGGACACAGAGAACCCGCTAGATCCTGAGTCACAGGCGAACTGGTTTCGGAGCACAATGGCAGCGATTTGTGACGTATCAATGCCTCGGGCCAACCCGAAAAGAAAGGGATCCCTGTACTGGTGGTCGGCCGACATCGACCGGCTTCGTGCAGAGTACGTCGCAGCCCGCCGCCGCCACCAGCGAACCCGGAGAA
Organism: Euclidia mi; assembly: GCA_944739405.2. Classification (NCBI taxonomy): domain Eukaryota; kingdom Metazoa; phylum Arthropoda; class Insecta; order Lepidoptera; family Erebidae; genus Euclidia; species Euclidia mi. Next base: position 16,970,536 of record OX123204.2, on the reverse strand, counting down.
GGAGGCGAGCCGTAGATGAGGAAATTGCTGGAGCGCACCAAGCCTACCGAGTCGCCGCAAAAGCGCTACGCACTGCCATTGCCGAAGCTAAGGCTCGGTCGTGGACCGAGCTTATCGAGGGACTCGACAGGGACCCATGGGGGCGCCCCTATAAGATAGTCATGGGGAAGCTCAGACCCTGGGTCCCTCCTCTAACACAAACTCTGGACCCGGAATTCGTAAGAGGGGTGGTTGAAACCCTATTCCCGACGGTCCAAGATAGTTCTCCGAGGCTTCCGTTACCGTCGGACCAGATATGGGACGACCAGTTTGAGGTGTCGGAAGGAGAGTTAGACCGAGCCGTGCGACGGCTCGCTACTCGCAACACCGCCCCAGGTCCGGATGGTATACCGGGCAAGGCTTGGGTGTTGGTGCTCGCGGTTTTGGGTGACACGATGAGGCGGCTGTTCACCAGTTGCCTCCGTACTGGAGTGTTCCCCACCAGCTGGAAGGAGACCAATCTTGTCCTAATACTGAAGGAAGGCAGGACCGCAGAGACTGCCTCGGCATTCCGTCCCATCTGCTTGCTGGACGAGGTAGGCAAACTTTTTGAGCGCGTCATCGCTGCCCGCCTCAATGACCATCTAAGTGGTGTAGGTCCCGACCTGAGTGACAATCAGTTTGGCTTCCGGCAAGGTGTGTTCGACATTGGACGCTATTAAGCGCGTCCGCTCCATGTCGGAGTCAACTGTCCGGGAGGGTGGAGTGGCGTTGGCGGTGAGCCTAGATATCGTCAACGCTTTCAACTCTCTCCCGTGGAAAGCAATTAGGGAGGAACTACTCCATCACAACGTGCCTTCCTACCTGCGAAGGATTGTCGGGGCCTATCTAAGTAATCGTTTCGTTAGCTACAGGAGTCGGGATGGTGCCTTAGTCAAGAGGCAGATATTCTGTGGAGTTCCACAGGGGTCCGTTCTCGGACCGCTTCTTTGGAACCTCGCGTATGACCCGGTCCTGCGAATTGGTCTCCCCCCCGGGGTCAGTGTAGTCTGTTACGCTGATGACACATTAGTACTGACACGGGGGGCTAACTTCGCTGAAACCCTGCGGCTCGCGGAATTGGGTGTGTGCTGCGTCGTCGCTGCCATCGGCCGACTGGGCCTGCGGATAGCACCGCACAAGACCGAGGCACTATGGTTCCACGGCCTGCGTCAGGGCATGGAACCACCCAGCTCCTCGATAAGAGTAGGTGATGCAGTCGTACAGGTGGGGCGATACATGAAGTACTTGGGCCTCACCCTCGACAGTCGATGGCGCTTCGAGGAGCACTTCGTGCGTTTAGCCCCCCGAGTGCGTCGGGTTGCAGGGGCACTGCAAAGGCTGCTCCCGAATCTCGGGGGCCCCAGAGAAGAGGTCCGCCGCCTCTACTGTGGAGTCGTGCGTTCCATGGCCCTCTATGGGGCGCCCGTCTGGTCTGACCGCCTGACGAGCGCTTCCCGCTGCAGAGCTATCCTTAATAGCCTGCAGCGAGTGGCGGCCATGAGGGTTGCGCGCGGCTATCGCACGATTTCTTTTGAGGCGGCCACGCTTCTGGCGCGGCTCCCACCGTTCGATATCCTGGCGGACGAGGAAGCATTAGTTTTCCGTGAGACTCGATTCCGCCAGGAAGGCGGAACGGAGGAGGAGCCGAGCCAGACGCTCGGGGAGTTCCGGAGGAATGTGCGTCAGCGCGCGCTGATTAATTGGCGCACGCGACTCTTAGAGCCGCGGAGCATGCGCCAGCGCATCGTTGGCGCTATACTCCCTGCCTTCGAAGCCTGGATCGAGAGGAGAAGCGGCTGCGTCACATTTAGGTTGACTCAGATACTCACCGGACATGGATGTTTCGGTGAGTATTTGAACCGAATTGGACGTGAGGAGACGACGGCATGCCACCACTGTGACAGTGACCTGGACTTTGCCCAGCATACGCTCTCTGAGTGCCCTGCATGGGAATCCGAGCGGCAAGTCTTGGTCTCTATTATCGGAGGGGATCTATCTCCGCCGGCCGTCGTCCAGGCCATGCTGGCGGCAGATATAAGGTGGGACGCTGTGGTCTCCTTCTGTGAAGCGGTAATGCTCCAGAAGGAGGCCGCCGAGCGGGATCGCGAGAGAGCCGATCCCGCTCGCAGACGCAGGAGGCGTCGTGACGGTGGCAATAGCCGCTAGCCCGACTCCTCCTTGGGGCCGTGGGCAATCAGAGATGGCAATCTGGCTGCCCGACCAAAAACGACCCCGAGAAGACAGCGGTCCCGGATAGCCGAGGGAGCACTGTACTTGCACAGTACGAGGTAACGAAGGGAGGATACTACCAACGTAGCCCTCCCAGAGACTGAGCCCTACTACGGGACAAGCGTAAAGGGACCCAGGAGCAGCATACCCGCGTTCCCTGTGTCCCATTCTCTTGAGCGCTGAGGCGGCTATCGTGGTGGTTTTAGTCGGTAAACCTGTCTTCCATCCCGGGGAGTCCGACATACTCTCTCTGCCCGCCCCGCGGAGAGACACTCGCAAAAGAGTTTCCCCACGTAAAAAAAAAAAAAAAAAAAAGGCTATCGTTGCCTTACCTAGGCTATCGCTGCCTTACGAACTTATTCCATGTATATCACCATAAAAATGCCGTAAAATATTATCTTTAATCCCCGCTGTATTCGTAGCCACAACCTCAAGGGGCAACGGTGCCACAGAAATAGAATCACTGTGGAAACGTAGACGCTTTCAAGTACACCACTCTAGTACGGCCAAAGCAAATGTTATGAATTTACCCTATGCACGCCTCACTCGAGGTATAAAACAACTTGTACTTAAACGACTACTCGGTTATTCCTACAACTTTGTTTATACTCGTAGCGGATAGAAGAACAGTGTAGATTTATGCTGGCTTGGTGGTGGCTGGCGTAGGCCTCGTGTAGCTCTAGTTTGGTGAGCTTATAGCCACGATAATTTTATGTCTGTAGCAAAGCGCCTTGAGCTTGATATGCACTAGGTATTGGTCTCGTGGCGTGTAGATTTTAACTCGCGCTTCGACCGTTTGTATGAAGTTAAAATACTTATAAAAAATATTACAATGCTATGGTGACTGCCCCCGTGGTCCGGTGGATAGCACATGCGACTGCTGATCGGAGGTCTCGGGGTCGATTCCCGGGTCGAGCAAAAGTGTTACTGGGTTTTTCCGAATTCTCAGTAGCAGCACGGAGTCTGCCCCCTATTACGCGGGACCTAAAAATTCATGGCGAAATGTGGGTATAATATTACACCTCTGCGTACCCCTTCGGGGATACAGGCGTGAGACTATAAAAAACTAAAAAGCTATGGTATTAATGATGCTGAATTTAGCTTTCCCTTTAAACTGATGGTCACCCACTAACTACTGAATAACCTTTATGCACGGATATGGTGGCGTCGAGGTTTAAGTAGTCGTCTTGCAATATAGCACTATGCCGAGTATCGTGGATTCGATACCGACACGTGACAACCATTTGTGTGATCTTAAAATTGATTTTTGGGGTACAGACGCCAAACAACACAATGACAAATAGGTGTTTTTTGCGTTCGTTTGATTAAATGTACATAAAGTCCAACAGAATTCTTATCGCGAAAGTTATCGTTCAAAAGAAATCTAAATAAAAAATAAACGCCACATTTTTGTAATGATTAGATATTCTCTTCTTACTGTTAAGACTTCATTAAGTCTCCCATCAACATCGTTGCCAGCTCGTTACGATTCTTTCAACTTATTAACATCTATACACATAAATAAAATTGGAGTGTCTATTTGTAATATTAAAATAATCGCTTTTTACTAAATGCATATGAATGTATACACGGTACATATACCGAAATATTTTTTTTTACAATTTTTTTCTGTCTGTCTGTTTGTTTGTTCTGGCTAATCTCGGGAATAGCTGGATTGATTTTGACGGGACTTTCACTAGCGGATAGCTCATCAAGGTACTCCTTGATGTATCAGGTATCCGCATCAAGTTACTAATTAGGCTATAAATTAACCGGGTACACCAAGTAGTTCCCTTAGGACGCGGGTGAAACCGCGGGAAACAGCTAGTAGTAAATAATTATATCTAAGTGTATCAAAAAGTTTGCTACTAGTAATAACTATAAAATATAATATACCTAAGAATATTTTTGGACTAAAGACTACCAAAGTCCACTTATTAAGATTACCCAATTATTATCATTTTATATTTCAGAAATAATTTACAATTGCACTTCAAACTATCTAACGGCATCTAAGGTATTAAAATAAAGATTCACTTTTGTAGAAAGTTTTCTTCAATTTATCTTTGAAGTGAAATACAATTTATTGACTAAATATTCGTACATAAACTTAAACAACACTTTTGGTTCATAGCTAAGGTTGATTCTAAGCAACGTAAGTTATAAGTCATCTGAATGGCTCTTTCGAATAATAACTTAAAAAATCGTAGGTATAGATAGCGACAAGTCAACGAAAGTGGACAATACACCAATAATTAGTATTCTATAATAAATTATAACTTGTTGCTATGAATAATAACATACATACGTGAGTCTATGTATATACATAGACTCACGCCTGTTTCCCGGAGGGGAAAGGCAGACACCACAGAACGCAATTTGCAACGATCCTGACATACCTCTCTTGCTTCAGTCACTCCCATCAAGCTTCTCATGCATGCTCTTCTGTTTAGGGTACTGTTCTTCTGTTCTGTGAATAATAACTGTTCACCAAAAACAAAATTTGGTGAATAGTCATGAGGTTTACGCACTTATGATGATCATCCTCATAGCGTTATCCCAGTTACAACATTGGGCTCGCTTACTAGTCTAACCGGATTTGTCTGAATATTAGCTTTTCCACTGAGTCACTGCTCTTTTGACCCCACAACCTAAAATGATAGCTATAATCTATGGTTGAGATTACTTTAACCTTCATAAAAATAAATAAGGTAAGTTTCGAAAAGATAACCTTTCAACAAAATACAATAGATTTACAGGACAAATTAATGTATTTATTCAATGTTAACGTCAACTGTCTGTGACTGGACGCTGGCCTTTTGGGATTCAGGTCAAAATTTAACCACTCAATGTATATTCTATACATAAGTTACTCAATATCTAATATTATCTGTATTACTGGTATTGCTACTATTGGGAATTTAAGCTAAATTATAGTGACAATATTCATCTATAGGCACGAAAGTATATAGGTAATACATGATACTATTTCCTGCAAGGGAAAAAAGGTAGTCCGAGTACTATTCTGATCTAAAATATGTCAAACTAGATTTTGGCTACGGCTCCACCAGCATATTTTACTCCCTTAGAGTGGACATTATCAATTATGTTCTTTTAGAGCTCCCCTACATTCTCCAAGGAACACACATGTCAAACGTCAGCTACTTGCGCACAATAGTTTTGACTGTATGTTGTCTGTCATTCAACTAACGCAAGAGTCTGTCTGTCAGAGTCAGATATGTACATATATGTATCTCTAGTATCCAAATCTATGGATAGATCAATTATCGAAACCGGCCGTTAATCGATGTCGTGTTCACTGTACAAAGCAAGGACAATATAATGCTTAATAGCTCTGCTAAGTGCACACGTTATCAGCTATCAGGTTAAATGCTACCTGACTAGCAATTCTCCAATAAAGCAGGTTGCATTAAGTTAATAAATTAATAACATAAACCAAACACACCCAACGTTCCTTTCTTTTTCTTATAATTTTTACAAGCATACATTACGTATACACGTAAAAGTATATTTTAAGGGATCTTAGTCAATATATCTATCTTACTAATTTAAGATAGGTAAAGGTACAGAATTTTTTGCTTTCTTTTAAGTTATGACCGACTCAAATAGCAAATAGCGAGTCGTCTGGTAAAATAAAATAAAAGCATTTACTATAACATTAATAACCACTCAGGATCACTAAAATAAAATAAATAAAATATGAAGAAGTGTTTTATAAATCTTTCCTTCATTTATATTTAGTACTTATTAAGAAAACACTTCAGTGGATGATTACAAAAATTATTCGACAACCTGAAATAAAACCTCTTTTCATGGACATTAAATTTTTAATCAGTCGTTTCGCGATCTCTGTTTGTAAAGGCCTTTTCTTTCGTGAATAATTTATTGGCTGGCCACTTGTTTGGTTAAATATTTAAGATCACAACTTCACTGGTGTAAGATAAATAAATGGATTGCAATTCTTATTATACCTCTGACATTAAGAAAGTTGACTCGACAACTTTGAGATTTGTATTTATTCACGAAATATTATTTTTGTTATAAAGTATAAGATTATGCATACCTATCTCTAGGCGTGATATTTTGTTGACTTTATTGCTCTATATTACCAATATTTAACAGATAATTTGCTCAATAGGAATAACTTCAGCGTTGCCACCTTAATATTCGTAAAGTCCCCTTCTATAAACAAATATTAAAGTAACGTGTGAAAAAAGACCTATAATTATTAAAAGAGGGCTTGCCTCAATTATACTTTTAGGAGTTGGGATGGGCTTGGTTCGGATGATGAAAAGCTTTTTATAATAAGATAATAATTTTATACACTTTAGGGGCCTTGCAATTACCTGGATTCACTATTCCTCATGTATCACCATGTACATCAGTTCTACAGCACTTAGATGCCCAGTCAGGATGTAAAAATTAATCGTAGAAGAAAGAACAGTAAAAAAATGCGAGAAAATGTTACTCCAACAACCATAAATAATACAAACTCATTATATAATTAAAAACATTATACATTTTCTTTGCTTAAAGCGCAGCCAGCTTCTATTTCCGCACGACTGATTTTTAATATTTTATACTTTTCAATCTCTACCTCAGTTAATAAATGTATATATATCACTGTTATATCTCCCGCTAAACATATTGCAAACATATTCTATTTTATTTTAGCTTACCCCATAATCTTTTATTTTGTACCCTCCACACCCTAAATTAAAATGACTTGTAAAATATAGGGATGGTTTTAATCAGTGCCATCCATTCAAACGTTTTAATATTTCCTCTTGTCGGACGTATTTTATTGTTCTCCGACATTGCGATTTGTGTAACAAATTATGAAAGCAAAGGGTGAATCCCTGGGGCATTGGTCGCACGTTGTAATTTAAGCCCATATAACATAATATGTTTATTGGGAGTAACGAATGCTTGGCCACGTTTCTAATTTAGCGCCAAAGGGATATTGGTTGAACCAGTAAATTACGCTTAATTATCGTGTCAATGTGCGTGTTTTAATGTTGCACGTGATGCGTCTCTGATTTACATTTAATTGGAGGCTTGGTTGATCTTGTTACTTGTCAGTTAATTTGTAATTATTAGCTTTGAAAACATTGAATATTATTTGTTTTGAATGTGAAAATTACACACGTAAATACATATATGTTTGTAATAAGTATACATAATATGAAATGTTGTCGATAGAACTAGTGGCATTGTTCCCGCGTCGCGCATCGTCGCGACAGTGTTGCCAAGAAACCAAAGAGAAAACATTTATAAAAAATAAAGTTAACTACATAATTACAAATATTGTGAAGGTTTTGTCTCGCATGGGGATTGAGCCCTCCGCGCAATATTAGTCGGCAAAATTTGCCAATTACAATCAGAAAAAATATTCCAGTCATACATCTGACTCACAAAGCTATACATATATGGAACTTTATTTGTCACCGAAGCGACGTTCACCAATCGCTCACAAGCATTTCGTTGTGCACTACTTACGTATTTTTATTTGAAAACCTTTAAAAATACGCCGCAATTGGTGTACGAGCCGTAATCTTTGCACCGAGCTTTAAAATCGCATCGAAACCACGGGGAACAGAGACAAGGCCAAATCCGTGCACCTTGAATGTTATTTTCGTGTGAAACAAACTCAATAATGAATGTTATATGTTTTGGAAAGGCTAAGTAATAATTTAGGTAAGTATGATTAGTTTGGATTTATCCTGGTACTTACAAACTAATTTGCTCTGCACTTTTTTATTATATGCACGGATGGCGTAATACATAGTTTTAGTCGTTTACTTTCCGTTTGCCAAAACGATTTTGTTACTTTGTTTCCCTAACAAGCTGTTGTAATACAACAGCTTGTTAGTGAGACTCTGTATGTTGTCATTGTTTGAAAGTAGGTAAAATCGTAAAAATAAATGAAATTCTTAAAAGCAGCGAAAATCCGCAGGCGCAACATAGGAGACCCGTACCTCTGCCGGCCACATTGTACTGCTACTGAAAACTGCCCCGTACTTATAAAGAATTAAAGTACTTCCATAATATCATTAAATAAATAAACACAACAGCACATATAAAATCCATTTTATTTTCAAACTAGCCACCCGAACCCTCAATCCAAACTTTTGAATTTGCCCTTCAAAACAGCACGCCTATTAACTTCTATACCACACAATATAACATCTCTCTCACACGTATGCTGCTAGAAAGAGTGGGAGTATAAAGTTTGTCCTCCATCAGAGGCATATGAGTGCTGAAACAAGTTGAGATAAAAGGTTAGAGGAAAAATACGTCGTTTTTGTGGGTGGCTCTGTCTAAACAACGATACTCGAACTGTAAATGCCGCTGTTCGTTTTGGGACTAAATTCTTTGGTTTAGAGTTTTAGTTGGGTTGGTATACACCTCTGCCTACCTCTTCGGGGTTATAGCCGTGAGACTATGTATGTATGTTGATAGAAAAATAGGATCACGCGTGTGTTTTGGGGAGATAGATAGTGCGTTTACTTTTGGTAGCTGTTTTCAACCAATTTGTTTGTGGTGTTGTATTTTGAATGACAATTGTTTATGCTATAGAGATTTTATTTGCAAAAAAATACTTCTGCAGAGCAATTATGAGAATTATTACCAGAACATTTAACGACAATTTATATAAGGCCTATCTTGGAAGAAGGGTATTAAGTAGAAGTAAGGTTTCAGAATAAGACCTGTTACAACCAAATATAAACATAAGAGATGTCTATAAAAATTAGACAGGCTTCCTTTCCTTCCTTCTGTCTTCGATTTTTATATGAGACGCCTATCCCATGTCTTGATCTTGGCTGATTTCATGATTACATCATGTCATGATTACGCTAAGGCGGTCATGAAATGGCGTACGGTAAAAACATTTTGTAAGTTTTGGAGCCATACTAGAAAGTGATATCTCTACCATACTACACGCATGGCAGTACGAAAAATCATTAAAAATAGTGGCACGTACTGTAACGAGTATTTCAGATGTCAGTCAATAGTTTCAGCTTGAGCTTCGTGTCAGTGGGAACGTAGCCGAAGTGAGGATTACTAGGTAGGTACTAACCCTCATTCTAATTATTAATAACTAGCGTATACAAAAACCTCCTACTATCATAAGTATAGCAAACTATAATACTTTCAGTCCAGTGAGTGAAATCCACTTAAAAGGCCGCATAAAACAACAAAATTAGATCTAGCCAACAGAACAATAAACATCACATGTTTTACTTTCATTACACGAGATAAACACAGAATACGCAAACTACCGTCCACTTTTACATTTAAATCCTAGCCTTACGAATAACTAAGCGAATGGCAAACCAGACTAAAAACAACTCACAATTATAGTCTAGGATCCTACTGCAACATTTTTACCCGACTACGGTGAAGCCAAAAGGAAGGGTAATGTTTTTGGCAGTCTATGTATGTGTGTAAGTTCCACCGTAGCGCCTAAACTAATGAACCAATTTTAATGAATAGGGTGTCAATAGATTCGTTATAATGGCGCGGGTGATATAGGCTATATAAATTTTATCAAAATTTTCTATTACGGAATGAATACCTCAGATTCCAACCTCAAAAAAATAAAATTAACTGAGATAATCATGACGTGTTTGGTATCAAAAGAAAGCTATTAGTGAGCACATTACAAATATGTACATATATTATATTGCTTGAGTCAAAATATAAGTTTTAAATGCTAATGCTAATATAAGTTTAAAAACTTCCAATTCGCGCGGTTCAGACACATTGAGGTACCTACCTATTTTTCTTTCTTTCTTAAAATGTGACAGTGTAAATTTTGTATCGTTAGTTTACATTCCCCATCGGGATACGGTAAATAATTGAATAAAAAACAAAATAGAAACCTGCACCTGTTGTATAGGTACTAGTTACATGTTGTTATGATAGTTTTTTTCTGTAATACAGGTAAGTGTTCCTGGCACCCACATTAGGTATACAATAGGTGCGACCACGGCTCTAGCTTAAGCATTTCTGCACACAGGTATACTTTTCTGGATTTATATCTGAATGAGCTATTTTCTTGTTTCGTTCTTTTTAGACCCCTTTTTTACGTTGTCGGGTTATAGTACTATTAATTATTCTGTGGTTATAGTTGTTAATTACGTTATAATGTTTATATCTTTTATTGATTTTAGGGATATAGAGATCAGCAGCGTTGCCTGAGATAATTTTATCATGGCTGTAAGTTAAAGAAGAATAAAAAATGCTTTTTTATTTTTTGAATAACATTTTATAAATTTGATAAAGTAGGTGTTATGAAAAAGAGAGTAATGATTTTTTTCTTATGTTGCCGTTCCTTACTGCAGATCAGTAATCCGATCCGTTATTCGTATTTATTTATTTGTAATACATAAATTTCATTAAAAACATAGTTATGGACGTACAAATCTCGCAGTGAGATCTCGTACTATAATCAGTGCGCGCGTAAAGTCAGGCAAATAGCATTAACGCGCTTTACAGAGATTTACGGGACACCGACATGAGAAAGAGATTTAGCAAACACATGTCCCGCGGCGCTCTCTCTCTCGTTACTCGACTTCGAACTAACGTTAACGTTACTACTCGTTCGAAATTCGTTCGGATTTCGAACGAGTGTTTGTCATCATGAACAATGGAACGAAATGAATTTTTGCTTTTTAATTTTTGTATGAAAGAAGTTTTCCGTGTTAAAATTTTTCTTTTTTTGAGATTGCAGTCTGTGGAATAGAGATTATACTAACGACACAAGCTACTGACGTTGAAAGCTCTTATTTTCCACAAAATATTTGGCTTTAAAAATGTCGGTCCGGGGTGGCTTGCTGAAGAAAAATCTTTACAAATATGTATTATGCTGTATGTTGTAGTGCCCCTGTATTATTATTGAATTTCGAATGTATCTTTGATTTGATATAGAACAACACAAGCTATAAAACTGTTTCAATCTGTATTTTTAACTAATAATTTAGTTTAATAAAACCTTTCGTTTTTTAATGTGTTTAGAATTATAGACTAAACCATTTATGATCACGTTGTTGTCTGTATATTAAGAATACTGTTTAGAAACACGTGGAAATATCAATATCTTTTAATGAGACATCAAAATCTGCGGCTCCTAATGTACCGCATTGAGAAATTAATTCATTAAAATTATTTAACTCAGGCGATAAATAATTTGAATTAATTCGTTTTTAAATAAAGGTGAGAATTGAGAAAGGAATGCTGAGATGGTTTGGACACCTAAAGTGGATGAGTGAAGAAAGAATGACGAACCAAATATATGAGGTAAACGTGTATGGGCAAGCCAGTCGCGTTCGACCTCGTAGGACATTCGTCGACCAAATTGGTGACGTTCTGACAAACGGAAAGGTCCGAAACACTCGGAACCGGCGAGCATGTATGAAAAGAGTAATTAATGTAGAGGAAGCGCGTGTGCTTCATAAGAATAATAGAGGACGCCAGCAGCTACGCCTGCATTTTTTTTAAATTTACCCGTTTTGGCCGATCCCGAGGGAATTTCGGGAAATCCCTTCTTAGTGCACCCCTCTGGGCCCCAAGGAACATACATGCCAAATTTCAGCTTCCTGCGCCCAATAGTTTCGGCTGTAGCGTGTCTGTCAGTCAGTCAGTAACGCAAGGATTTTATAAATTAAGATAAGCAAGTGGCGTTCCGTTGTCTCTGCCTACCCCGACGGGAAAAAGGCGTGAGTTTATGTATGTATGTACGTCGTTTTTAAATAAGTTTTATCTGTAAGAAATATGCAAGAGATATTAGTTTAGTGCTACCATGACACACAGACAAACTAACCAACTTTTTCAAGGGTACCCTTAATCAAATTGTTATAACTAACAAAATTAGCATACACAAACTAGAACACATAACTATCATAACTAGTCCTATCGGTTATTGATATATTCCAGTTTATTAACATCGTCAACACCAGTTTAAGCAATCAACGCGCGCAGAATTCACAATGGTAATAAACCCTTCATAGGTGACGACGCAAGCCTAATCACACTTAACCCTGCAGCTACTGTAGTTTTATTCGTCGTAAAATTTTTACAACCCTCCGATCACCGTCACATAGATGGGTTGTACCCCGACCTATAGCCGATTGCCAATAAACCTTAGAGCTGAAGGATTTCAATGAAGACCCACATATATATTGGTCTCTTACTGCAATCTTAACGGGATTTCTCGGTCTTGAACAAGCGGAATCATCGTTTGATGGAGACAGGCCATGCGATTTGACGGCTAGGGTATCAAGTCGAGTGAGTGTGAAAATGTTTTATTGTTCATACAATTGAGATACAGAACAAAGTACAATCGTGTTAGTGAATAATCCAATGTGTCAATATCGATGTCGTCCACAAAAAAAGTCATTTCTAGGTGGTGCTTTTCGCCAACTGCCTGTTGTCAAAAGCATCAGGTCATGGCCAAACTTAGTAAAGATTTTGATAAGATTAAGTTTTGATTGAACTGTCATCCATTAATATTGATATTTATTAGAAAAATATTGTTATTTACTTATCGCTTGCCTTGGAGGGCATGTAAAGCTGTTGTTCTCGTCTGTCAGATTCTTTGACAGCCTTTATGGAGAGTCGGTGTTGATAGCTGGTACGTTAAATAAACTATCCCATCTGGTTAGACTAGAAAGTGGATTCTGGTCTCTAAGGCAAAAGTCTTGGACGCAACAGGGCTAAGGTTAGGACGAAGTCGATATTGAAGTCACTACAATACTTTCTAGAAAAGTTACGAGTACATACATACATAGACTCACGCCTGTTTCCCATAGGGGTAGGCAGAAACAACAGAACGCCATTTGTAACGATCCTGACATATCTCACTTGCTTCATTCACTCCCATCTCTTCTGTTCAGGGAACTTCTTACCTGTCCTGTTTTTAGGATGTCTCCAATCTGGTCAGAAAACGTCCGCCTAGGTCTTCCCCTTCGTCCTGTCCCATTCACACTTGCCTTGTATATCTCCTTGGTCAGTCTTTCATCATCCATCCTCTCCACGTACCCGAACCATCTTAGCATCGTAGTTACGAGTTTTACGTATAAATTAGTATTTCAATAAATCTTCGGTGCCATTCAATAGACTGAGATATAAAGTAATAACCACAAACTTCGCGGGCATGTAACACTTCTAACTGTTATTTGGTACGTGATTTCTTGTAAGACGGTCTAAATAAAGGATGCGACACACATAACTAGGATACGGATAGACACCGTAATGCCTTTCGCCTCGTCGTCAATATAAAGTAAGTATATATGTATAATATATGATGAAGATCAGCAGCTATTCCATACGCCAATTCAGATACGGATAGGCGATACCACGCTTACGGCTTGCCGACCGCCAGTTGAACTGGCAGCGTATAAGCACGAGTAAGTAGAGATGTAAGAGCCGAGACGAAGAGCCGTAAGCGCGGGAACCACCGAACGATGGCTGTTGAATGCGGGCTTTCAGTGGCCTAAGTGGATTATAAGCGTCAGACGATATCCTGCATTTTGACGCATACTAAATCCATTTCATCTGCTGCATTTAACTCGCTTTTTGATACCTTTGGTGCATTTATTCTTTTAATACCTATAAAGTATGTTATATTAAACTTTCGTCTCGTTTTCCACTTTTCTGTTAATAGAAATGTATATAAACTTGGATTTCTTTCGGCTGCCCTTCTCTTCTACAGAATTCTGGCTTCATCTGCAATGAACAGAATCCAGGCTACGCCCAGGCAAATTACTAATTGAATCTTTTGAATTAGAAATCCTTCTATCGTTTGTAGATAGACACAATGGAAAACTTTCAATCCAGTAGATACACTAATTCATTATTTTCGAAACATCACAATCAACTCAACAACCCATAATAATACCAAGCATAGTGATTACGTGACTAATAGCAATATTGCAATTATTTATTTATGTCCATAATAAAATAAGGGGATCCAAGCAGACATTTTTCCTTGATTTGACCTTGTCCAGTGGAATATTTTGTTCATTTGGTAGATTTATCTTAATATATAAAATCCTTGCGTTACTGACTGACTGACAGACACGCTACAGCCGAAACTATTGAGCGCAGGAAGCTGAAATTTGGAATGTATGTTCCTTGGGGACCGTAAGGGTGCACTAAGAAGGGATTTCCCGAAATTCCCACGGGATCGGCCAAAACGGGTAAATTAAAAAAAAAATGCAGGCGTAGCTGCTGGCGTCCTCTAGTGTTATAATATGGCCATAAAATCTGTTTTTTTAGGGATCTCTAATTGAAACGGCAAATATGATAACAGATAGGTGGTAACAGCCAGTACTCTATTTCACGTTTAACGTTTAAGAATCGTGTTTTTTTTATAATTTTTTGTTTTTGTCATCAATACAAAATAAATGTGTTAGTATCCAAACTAGGTTTAAATGTTGATACAATTTTTATAACAAGTTTGTTTAGCAAGACATAATATGTGTCTTGCAAAACAAACTTGTTCTATCTAATAATTGTTAATATGGAAACAATAACATGTTATTTGCAATTTCTGTACATTTGCAAACACAATAGTATAATATTCTTCGATTACTGCTTTGCGATTAATATCAGTTTTATTTTTACTGGGTTAGATGCGTTAATGCTTTCAGTACCTATGCTGAGCAAAATTTTTTCTCTCACTTCAATCAAAAATAAATAAATACTCTCAATCCGCAAGAATAACAATGAGTATAACACCATTATATGAACAGCACTGAAGCCGCAATGTATGCGTTAATGGGAACGTTTATGTGTGTGTAAACGGCTCCGTTATATTTTCTGACACGCACGCCACACAAATGTTTGCATTTGTAGTTACATTCAAATAAATAGGCCTTTCATGGAATATATAATATTGTTTATATTGTGGAAGCTTTTTAAATTCTTCATCAATCAAGGACAGTTGGACTGCTGACTTGAAGCGTACTTTAAGAGTGAAAACAATTGTGCTTATATACTTTTTCAAGTGCTTCAATATAATTGAGGTTAACTATCCGTATGTATATTATTATTTATTTATAAAAATAATATTATTTAATATCCTCCTCTCCTCCTCCTTGTGTCATTTGTCCTCAATGCTGAGGGTCGTGACCTCGACGAATTACTTTCTCCTGGACTATCTTTCGCCATCTTGTCCTATCTTCGGCGGCGTGGATGGCGTCGCAGACTGTGCTGTTCATTGTGGAGCTGATTTGGTCTGACCAGCGAGTTGGACTTCTGGGTCTTTTCCAGGTTATCCCCTCTTTTTCTCGCCACGTGTCCAAAATATTCGAAGCATCTTCTTAGGCATATGGTGGAAAGCCTCATTGAGATGTTAAGTTCTGCCAGAATGAATGCGTTAGTGCGGTGCTCAGTCCAGTGGATCCCAAGCATTTTTCGCCAACACCACATCTCAAAAGCGTCAATACGTAGACGGTCAGCCTTTTTTAGCGTCCAAGTCTCCGCACCATAAAGAAAGATGGAGAAAACGAGGTTAGTGACTAGCTTTTTCTTAGTCTTCCGCGATATGCTCCTGTCGGTCCAGATCTTTTGCAGTTGGGACATAGCACTCTTCGCCATACCAATCTGTCGTCTTATGTCTGGTGCGCATGACCCATTGTTTGTGATAACCGAGCCCAGGTACGTAAACTCCCCTACAACTTCCTAGTTGAGAGTGCCAGTCATAGTAAGAGATCCGCTTCGGTCTACCACCATAACCTTTGTTTTGGCTCTGTTTATGAGAAGCCCCAGGTCTCTGCTGACTTGTTCCAGTCTACCCAGTAATGTGCACATCTCACTCTCATTGGACGCGAATAGCGTGGTATCGTCAGCGTATCGCAAATTGGTGATTTTTACGCCTCCGATCCACCCTTCCAATTCTCACAGGCACGTCTCATGATGAATACATCATGAGACGGATATTTAACATCTACGGGGAATACCCCGTAGATGTTAAATAGCACGGGCGACAGTATGCACCCTTGTCTGACTCCCTTTTTGAATTGGAAGGGCCCGGAGATGGTGTTATCAATTCTGACCACGCCTCTGTTGTCAACGTACAGTGTTTGTAGAAGAGCAGTGAGGTGCTTCGGCACTCCTAGTTCATCGAGTATCACCCATAGGCTCTGCCAATCAACACAGTCAAATGCCTTTCTATAGTCGATGAAGCACATCACGAAGGAGGCATTGAATTCATAGGCTATTTCAATTATCTGCCTTATGTAGAGAATTTGTTTACGCGTGCCTCTGCCTTTGACAAATCCAGATTGTTCTTGAGGGATTTCCCAATCGAGAAAGTGTCTTATGCGGTTGTTAAAGATGTGTAGCAGGATCTTACTGCTGTGTGAGATAAGAGCAAGAGTGCGGTAGTTACACACAAGTTCTAGTGGACCCTTTTTTGTGTAGCGGTAGGATGATAGACTCAGTCCAGTCCTTTGGCCACTCACCGGTTTGCCAGACACAATTTCAAATGTGATGCAGTACGTCAATGCCCCTGTCACCCAAGGCCTTGATCACTTCAGCTGTTATCTGGTCTGGTCCCGGCGCTTTTTTTCACTTTAGTGATGCGATAGCTGCAGTGACTTCTGATCGCAATATAGATGGTTCTAAATCCAGGTTGTTCCAGTCGATATTAATTGTGTTTGGCATGGACGTGGATGGCTGATTTTCGTATACATTTTCGCAGTAGGAGCGCCATCGTTCAGCGGTGTTTTCCAGGTCGTGGATTGCATTTCCAACCTCATCGTTAATCACCCATTTCCAGTCGAACTGGAACTGTTTGGAAACGAGACGCACTTAAAAATATATATATAAAATTAATACTAAATGTTATGAAATTATTAATGTTATATATTTATTATTGATTATTTAATATCTACAAAATAAAGAAATACATTTAATAAAACATGTAATAAATAAATTGTGATAACTGTGACTGGTAGTGACTGAATAGTGAAAACGGGACTGCAGGCAATGAATACAGATTTACATAAAAGCGCAGTTCTTAAGTATTTCGTGTGCCGATTCCAAGTGGGGACTGTCTCCAGTTTAGTTCGTAGTTGGCGCCGTTGGCAGCGCTGGCGTCGTTCTCCGTCTCTCTTGCTCTCGTAGTTAAGATACACAGGAGCAACGTTCGTCTCTCTTCCTCTCGTAGAGACAGCTGTCGCGGCGCGACTGCCACGCCACGCTACGTGGCAATTTGGGTCACAGAAAGTTTTTCTTCAGAGCGCCCATAGGAAATGCACCTCTATGTACATATCTGAGCTCTTTAGTGCAGGTATCGCAGACTTCGCCCGCAGCTCCGCTCGCGTAAATTATACACCTAAAGCTCTCCCTTTCGAAAACTGTGCAAGGATCCATCCAGTAGTTTTTGAGTTTATCGCGGTCGTACAGACCGGACAGCCGGTTGATTTCATTTTATAATATACTAGATGAGCCCGCGGTTACACCCGCGCTATTTAAGGCTACTGCTCCGTTTCCATGGCTCATAGCGTGATGTTTTGTAGCTTTCCTCGATAAATCTAACACTGAAAGAATTTTTCAAATCAGACCAGTAGTTCCTGAGATTAGCGCGTTCAACCAAACAAACAAACTCTTCAGCTTTTTATATTAGTTTAAGATAATCTTTTAATTAATATGACATATCGAAGATGGAGTTATTTAATATTTGGAAAGATGTTCTTTCCAAATATCAAATAACTCTATCTTCTCAATTAAGTAGGTTAACTGTTGAAGAATGAATCACCATCCCAAAACGCAATAGTGTGTATTCTACCATCATCATTTAATTCAATACGGGAAACACAGGTCAACTGAGGCTTTAGCGAGACCCATTCATTAAGTAAACCCGTCAATGTCGGGTTAAATACGAGTACAAAATAGTGCCTCCAAAGACATTGAAAAGTTGTAAAATTTGTTGCGTGTCCGGTCTTTAATTAATTTACCGGCTCTTTACAGTAAAAGCTCTAATTAACTGGATAAGCTGTGGTGATTCGGATCTTACCGGTTTATCAGTTCTGTCTTTTATTTACAAATTCTATATATGGAGTAACCTGTGTATTATACGTTCGGCAGAGTAAACGTTTTTCTGGAAATATTTGAAATTTTAATATGTGAGCACCATCATTTTATGCGGCGAAGCCTGCCTTATAAAGTAACTAGATTCTGCGTAGATATTGGATATCGTGACAAAATGTAGCCTGTGTATTATTCTTATTTTAAGCTATATTATTTGGCGTTAAACCTATAAAGATATTTGTACTGTGAGAAAATAAATAAATTTCTGCTCGGTTTCACCAAAAACCAGTCAGTGGTTTTGCGTGTTTACATTTTTGATAGTAGTAGGATTATGTTTTAGATTAGCACCTACACTGGTTGATTCTGAGGTGCCGTGTAAGGCCGATGCCATGAACGCTTGGAGAAATTCTTGTCCAGGAACTGAGTTACCCCGAAACTTGTTCTCCCAGAGGCAATGGGATGGGCCGCTTTGCAGCGTGGTACGAGAAAAACTCCTCAATACATCGGCCAACGCTGCGGAGCGTGCTCGCCTGTTGACTGTGGGAGAATGAGAATCGGGCCTCTGGCTTCAGGCACTGCCATCATCCAATATAGGTACCATGTTGGACGATACAACCTTCCGCTTCGCTATTTGCCTCCGTTTAGGCGCGTCATGTGTCTCTCCGCAGCGCTGTCACTGCGGAGAGGCTGTCGATAGCCTTGGTCACCATGGTCTGTCATGCAGCAGGAGTGCGGGTCGTATTTCACGACACGCCAACCTCAACGACATTCTGCGCCGTGCTCTTGTCACCGCTGGCGTTCCAGCCCAACTTGAACCTCAGGGCTTGGCACGCGACGATGGCAAGAGACCGGACGGGATGTCTTTACTGCCGTAGAAGCTGGGTAGGCCTTTGGTATGGGACGCGACATGTGTCGATACCCTTGCGCCATCCCATCTTTCCAGTACAGCAGGTTGTGCGGGCGCTGCTGCTGCTTCAGCAGAGACCCTCAAACGGCGCAAATACGTAAATCTTGTAGGAGATTATGTGTTTGAGCCGTTTGGGGTCGAAACCTTGGGGCCATGGGGTCCAAGTGCGAGATCCCTTTTTAGGGATCTCGCAAAGAGACTGATCGACGCCTCGGGTGACCAGAGGGCTGGCACGTATTTAGCACAAAAGATAAGCATTGCTATACAACGAGGCAATGCCGCCGGTCTTCTGGGCACGCTTCCGATTGACTGCGATGCGGATGACTTCCATGATGCCTTCTAAATTTAATTTTAATTTATTTTTCGTATTGTATATATTAAATAGGCTTATTTTAATTTTAGGACATAATTAAGTTTTTCTTTTTATGTAATAGTTGATTTTGTTTGGAAAATAAATATCTACCAAAGACATGTTTTAGATTTGTGTTATTCTGATTATGCCTTCAAGTGGCAGTCTTGTACCTATATATAAACAAGACTACTACACGAACACATTCAAATCAACCAGCAATAACAATTCAACGTAATCAGGTATTTTTCCATCCCATCTCACATTAATATCCAAAAGTCACAAACACTTCTGAGAAACTTCGAACCGAAATCTAATTTATGGAAAGATCTCGATTAAAGCATAACACGCATAGTAATCAAGTTGTACAGACCTCGTTTATTTACGTACAAATAAACTAACAAAGTACCACCATTGTGAAGATCACCGAAGACCATAGACTGCCTCTTGCTAATCAAAAGTTGTGCCCAAAGCGCCAGCAGATCTCAGTTTACCGAACTAACTAAAAGTTACGATTACTTTTAGTATTGTTCGCCCGTTTTGCCTACTGATCGATGTATACCAGTTATGGATGTAATTTATTTGTTTAATCGATTGGAATTACTAAATTAACTTCTGTATTGGTTTCGATAATTAGGTCGATTCTGCTGTCATCTTGGAATTTGGGATTAGCTTTGCTTCGAGCGATACCATGTGAATGACACTTGAATCTGAAACTAAACATTGGCAAGACAAATTCTCTTGAGAGCCTGTCGCGCTGCCTCTAACACTCCTAAATTCTGCCATAATTGTACGAAATACAACTATTTTAAAAGTGTTATTTAATATAGTTTACAAATCGTGATTACCATCACCAGCGGAATAACTTTATTTTTTTTTTGTTGACATAACCTAGCTAAAATAAATAACATTTTTTTTATTTTATTTATAGTCCCACGCCTGTATCCCCGAAGGGGTAGGCAGAGGTGTAAATATTACACCCACATTTTACCATGAATTTTTAGGTCCCACGTAATAGGGGGTAGCCTATTGCCGTTACCGGGCACATTACCAGGCTCCGGGCTGGTACTGAGTATTCGGAAAAACCCAGTAACACTTTTGCCCGACCCGGGAATCGAACCGGGGACCTCCAATCAACAGTCGCATACGCTATCCACTGGAACACAGAGGCAGTCTCACTTAATGACATTTAAATAAATCAAAGCCACCAAAAACAAACATGAATAAACCAATAGCGCTAACGTATAAGCCACACATTTTAAAACATGGTGCATACTAAAAATTCATAGCAAAAACCGAAATGATCGTTCAGTTGGGCGACGTCACTGGCCACGCGACGTTTTAGCGCGAAAGTCGCATTTCGAACGGAACGCTTTATTGCGCGTCACTTTGATGTGTCACTTCCTACTGATTGCTGCGTTCCAATTGGAATTTTAAAAACTTCGCACAAACAGATTGCATGATTTTGATGGCGTGGTCTATGTTTTTACAGACTGTGTGAATGCGTTGTGGATTCTGCAGAATACCGTGGCGGCACAAACCGATTTTTTTTAACGTCGGACAAAGCAGTCCTGACGCAGTTGGTATAACTTCGATTTGTATTGTTTAAATCGTAGTGCACAGATAAAACGAATGTCCTAAAAATCATCAGTAAGTATAATTTTCGTCAGCAAATTGGTACATAAACATTTTAAGTGATTTAATTTAAGTCTAGTCAAGGTTGGCAAGGTAAATTTCCAAAGGCTTTTAGTCTCTTGATTTGATTAAAATGATTGAAAGTTCCGAGAACTCTATAATAAAATAAGCAAGCAAGATATCAGAATACATATTTATGGCTCCAACGGCGAACATAATGTGATTTTAGTAATTAAACTACGTTTTACTACTAATAAAAACGTAGGAAAGTTACGTATTTATTTGTCAGACAATATTTTCTCCAAACACCGGCAGAAGTATTTTCACACTGAGGTCAAAACAAAAACTGTCAAAAAGATACTTTTCTGTTGGAAAGTAAAAATCATCTCCACAAATTGAAGCAGAACTTGGCATTATCTGCAAAATATATTAACACGTATAAAGTAACAAGGTTCCTACGTGCAACAGCAATTTAGCTAGTGTTAGGTACAATTGTGGTAAAATAGGCTCTAAATCCCTATCAAACTTTCTTTAATTCTTTCTTAAACAGACTGTCATGTGTCAAAAAACATTACCTGTTGCTCAAGGCTTAGCCCGCCGTAAATTTAAATAAGCTTTAGTCACTTTCCAGCCCTTAAACTACCTCCATACCTGCTTGACCGCGCACAAGTGACTATTCTCCCTTTTTCGAAATGCCGTAGACCGCGCACAAGTGACTATTTTCCCTTTTTGGTTACAGCGCTATACTCGGTCTGAATTTACTGTTTCTTTCTATTACGTAATGTTTTAAATTATTTTTCTCTGTTCTATTCAAATCATTGAACATTGCTTCATGCTAAAAATACGAAGCGAGTCTTAAAATCGTTAACTGAACGAAAAAATAATGTCAAATGCCACACTTTATTTCGCGCGCTCCGTGATTACGTGCTTATCGTATGCGTGTAATTAAATATTTTTATACTCTGATACATGTTTTTTTTTATTTAATTCGGTGTAGATAGAATCCCTCTACAGTTAAAACTCATAAAATATGTATGTCATCGATTTACTTTTTAAAATAATCCTGTTTAAAATACACAAAGTGTTTTTTTCAACGATAGTCAATGTTCGCTGCTAAGTAATTACGTGCTTATCGTATGCGTGTAATTAAATATTTTTATACTATGATACATGTTTTTTTTTATTTTATTCGGTGTAGATAGAATTCCTCTACAGTTAAAACTCATAAAATATGTATGTCATTGATTTACTTTTTAAAATAATCCTGTTTAAAATACACAAAGTGTTTTTTTCAACGATAGTCAATGTTCGCTGCTAAGTATAATAAATTAGAAAGTAAATATCAACAAAGAATTCATACGACTTGAAAGAGTCATTTATAAGGTTGAAGAAAAACATCACTTCAACTTACTCGTGTTACCGACTTATCAACAATAAATGTTTATGTTAGCGCGCCCATCTGGCGAGCGGCGGCGCGACATTTTGTTTAGAACGTGAGCGGTCAAGTGAATTCGGCGAATTGGCGCTAGCGGTCAAGCGGTTACCAAAGATTGCATTGATTTGTTGAAACAAACACATTTTCACATTTATAATATTAGTACGAATTATGTGAAAGTGCGTTCTTATTTTAAGGTGTCGATTCATTTTTGGATGGACGACTATTTTCTCGAGCTGTTCACATTATACGCAAAAAATACCAATGGTCAAAAATGCTTTTCTCTTCTACACATAATTAAAAAAATCTTTCAGTGCATGTGAAATACGGGATCGGTACCTAGAATTTAAATAAAATAACATTACCACCGAAAGAAAAGCACGTCCATTTTCAGAATCCCCAAATGCGCAAAAGAACATTGTTACGTAACGGACTTAACCACTTTTTAGTGCAAAGCTCTCATATTTCGTTGGGACTTTTCTCACTAACAGTGGACGGTTAATTAGAAACTCGTCAGTATTCTTCTCGCGCACACACAGCTTAATTCTGTTAACTATTTTTGTGTCCAAGACTGAAGCAAAATTTTCACAAGTGCCAGGGTTTAGTGTTGGCAATATTAAGTTCCGTTTATATCTTTTACTTCTTTACTGAAGTCCAGTTTTAATTTTCGAAACTAAACCGTGCAGTCGTTTTATTATCGTGGAATTTTATTTCGAATACTCAAATCTACTTTAAAACTCTTAGCTTGCCTTTGTCTCGATAAAACACCTCAAACCACAGGTAGAAGCTAGTATATTATAAAGCATTGATTGCACTCTATTTTCAAACTCACGTTTTAAATATTTATTTACCTGCTACACATTGGAGTAAGACTTTCAATATACGAATAACTAAACAAAGTTAGCACAAGTGAGACAAGTCTCCATCTAAATTTATGTTGCCAACCCTAAAAAGTCCTTAGAGCGCGCGTCCGTCCTAATTCGCCTTTCCCTTCATTTGCTCAACTTTTGTGAAGCTTTTTGGTTCGTGTACATACATGATTTTTTAAATTACGTCACATACATTGTCCAACGAATTCGCGTTGCATGCGTATTCGTTCTTTTACGCCCGCATCAAGTAATAAATTCTTGTTTAACTTTTACATGAAAATCTAGCTAGCGAAAAATGAAATGTATATTAAGGAAGTTTATTATTGCTGGATGAATACAAAATGAATGATGTGATACTTTTTTTGAAAACAGTCGCTCTTATTTTAAGCTTTGTTGGTAGCGAAATTATTTTAGCTTGCACAAAATGCACTTGTGAAAATTTTGGTGCTGCATGTTGTGTTTTCGTATCGCCTTATTTAATTATTAGTTATATTTATGTTATTAAACATTATTACCAAAAATTGCGTAATGATACTATCATAACAGTCAGGCTCAATAACAAAGTCGTCACAATGCAACTATTATGTCGATTCCCATTTGAAAAGCAAGATTTTCTAATCTCTGAACAATGACGATACGTGTGACATTGCACTTGTTGTTACAATACTATCAATGATTATGAGCTTTTTAAGGGTTAACTTTTTAAAAAGCTGATAAATTTGAAAAAGCTCTTCTGTCAATTAGGGTTTAATTGCAATTGGCAAAGCTGACTTTCCAATGATACGGGTCAATACCTTTCAATTTTAATAGTGACGTGTAGTTTGGCCGTCATAGTCATGAAAATACTCTGGCTGCTGGAATATTATACTAAACACATAAAAAACATACATTGTCTTCAACCATACATCAATATAAGATAATCTTCTAACAACGGCACTTCGGTGAGAACACGACATATCAGTTAGGCTCAGTGACAAAGTTGTCACATTACCGGCGCTCGTAAAACAAATTAGAACGATTCCCGTTCGACAACCAGACTCCACTAAGCTGAGAACAATCTGCGATAGTTGTCAGGCAGCGATTTGAATAACAATCAATGCTACCGACGTCCACATTCAAGCAATAATCCCGCACGTGCTGCGGCTAGTCCATAGCTGTACTTAATAGTGCAGTTGTGGAGGCTCCGCTGCACGTGTCCCACCACATTTTACATTAAAACTTTCTACGGGCCTCTGCACGTTGGATCCATATCCCCGTGTAAGCCTACCAAAGGTCCGGTTATTCTTTTAATACCAAATGTTAGAAGAATAACCGTGTAAAGAGAAACACAATAATAATAATAACCTGGCAACACTAAGGTTGACAGTACATTCTTGAAACAGTTTTTCAATTTTATTTATTTTTACTAGTGCTAATATACTATTTCAGATAAAACCAAAGAAATATAACCTAAGGCATAGAAGTAACACTAAATAACAAAAGCGGTTGCTATGATTGATATCTTCTTTCTAATGGCACATGCAGTATGATAGAAAGAGCTGTCGATAGGTTTAGCAGCACGCTCTTATAGCAGCCTCGTGGTAGGCAAACAGTAGACAAAACATAGAGTTAGGAAACCGAGTGTTGTTCGTAACAGTGATGATTTATCGATAAATATTTTTGGTGAAATGTCTAACTTTAGTATGTGTTGATATATTTAAGCCGTAGAAGTAAACAACTAAAATATTGAAATTGTAGTTTTTGCTGTTGACGCCGGACAGTGCTTTGCAAAGACTTGCCAGACAGACAGTACTAAAAAAATCACGTGTTTAATTGTTCGTTTTAGCCATAAAATCTATTGACAAAAAGTATTCATAAACTAATGAGCGATGCGTTGCGATGCGATGCTAAGAAACTATCACTTAGATTATGTATTGTACGAATTATACCAGATTGGCTAATGCGGCACGGCAGGCTTTGGCAATTTGTTTGCGTCGCATCATATCACGTTGCTTGCTATCGCTAACGTTAGACACTGCTCGATTTTTTTAGAGTTGTAGGTAATCCGACTGCCACGCCGAAGCTTGCGGGTTTGATTCCCGCTCAAGTCAAACATTTGTGTGCATGAATATGGATGTTTGTCTTGGTCTGGATGGTACTATGTATAATATGTAATATATTTACAGAAAAGTATATATACATTGAGGAATCTTGTAGTTGAGGTAAGTAAAACCACGACTTCGTTATATGACGTATATTCGCAGACTGAATGAACGAATAACATTTTTATAAACTAAGACACAAGTACCCACTATTTACATACATCACACCTCCACCACTATACCATAAACATCTTTATTGTACAATAATCTTAATCTAGAAATACTTATAACTAACTTATTCTATTCTAAATCTATCAACAGGTTTCCGTATACGTTTGGAGTATCGATTCACCGGTGGCAAGGAAGCTGCTTGCGTACTAGGTGGTGAATGTTCTGAAGGAACATTACCATGATCGCCCGGTATTCCAAGGTCGTCTTTTACTGTTAAAGTTTCAGGCGGCGCTAGCCCTTCTACTGGCGTGCCTTGCGGCTCGACAGCACTCTGCTCACCCTGCTGTTGCTCATCATTCCCTTCCGGACAGGTAACATCAGATAATCGAGATCGACGCCGCATTTGATCTACGTGCCGTTTATATAATTGACCGTTATCCGTCACTACTGAATACCTACGTAAGCTATCTAGGTCCTGCACAGTCCCTTTCACCCACTTATCCTGCGAACCATACTCGCGTGCCCACACTGCTTCCCCTTCACGAAAAATTCGCGGAGTCCCACCTGCGTATTCGACCTGACGACTCTGGACTTCACGTACTCTGTTTTCTGTGACATGTTCAGTCCGTAACAAATCTAACCTCGATCGTAGTGATCGCTTTTGTAACAACATAGCCGGGGTTTCACCAGTTGTACCGTGAACCGAATTGCGGTATGCTAATAGAAACGTTTGTAATGCAGTATCAATATCTACCTTATCCCTATAAGCTTTTTTTATAGCCCGCTTACACAACTTGACTGCATTCTCTGCTGCTCCGTTTGAGGACGGGTGATAAGCTGGTGAAAAAAATTGTTGTATTCCATTATTACTTAGGAAATGTTTAAATTCTGAACTGGTAAACGGTGGGCCTTGATCAGAAACTGTTTGTTCCGGGAGCCCAAACCTTGCAAAAGTCGATCTTAAAATTTTTATAACATTTGAGGCTGTAGTGCGGTTCATTTCGAAAACTTCTAACCACTTCGATGTAGAATCGACTATGACAAAAAATGTTAATCCTTTGTACGGACCAAGGAAATCGATATGAAGCCTACTCCAAGGACGAGTGTGATAAGACCAAGGTTGTATCGGAGCTCGGCGAGGAGCGTCAGCCTCTGCAGCACATGTCTCACATTGTTTACACATCGCTTCTACAGACGCGTCAATGTTAGGCCACCACACATAGCTACGTGCTAGACTTTTTGTCTTTACTATCCCCATATGACGGCTGTGAAGCTGTTTTAAAACTTTATTTTGTAATGAAGAAGGAATAACCATACGATAGCCCCACATTACACACTCGCATTCCGTATATAATTCATTACGTCTTGTATAATAGGGTTGAATCAAACTGTCTGGACACTTTAGAGGCCAACCAGATTGCGTGTACCTTAAAATTCTACTGAGTACCTTATCACGAGCTGTCGCTTCTTTAACATCCTTACTAGTGAGAGGTAAAAAATTTTCGACAAAATTAACATAAGTACTTTCGACCTCTAATTCTAATTTATTCCATGCCATTTACATGGCAGCCGTGACAGCGCATCAGCACAATTCTTACTTGACGGAACATACTCTATTTCGTAGGTATACCCTGCTAAAAGTACGACCCAACGCTGTAATCTAGACGCGGCCATCACCGGGATGCCTACCTTATTACCCAAGATATAAGTCAATGGCTTATGATCCGTCCTGAGAACAAATTTACGTCCATAAAGATATTGGTGGAATTTACGAACTCCGAAAATAATAGCGAGTGCCTCCCGGTCTATCTGTGAGTAAGCGCGCTCGGCCTGTGTCAGCGAGCGTGATGCATATGCCACTGGCCGCTCGCCACTCGCCGTGCTATGTGATATCACCGCCCCAATTCCTACGCTACTCGCATCCGTTGTCAAAATTATAGGCAGCTCCGGCGTATAATGCATTAAAACTTCGCTACTAGTTAATAATTTTTTTACGTTATTGAAAACCTTTTGACACTCACTGTCCCAATTGTACCGAACACCTGCTTTAAGTAAGTTATATAGTGGAGCTAACACTGTACTAATATTTTTTACAAATTTGCCGTAGTACATGACCATACCTATAAATGCCCTCAATTCGGAAATATTCGTAGGGGCCGGTGTTTTAATTATAGCTTTAACTTTGTCGGGGCACGTGTGAACGCCGTCTTTACTAATAATGTGACCTAAATAATTAACCGACTTTGCTAAGAACACACACTTATCTTTTTTTACCCTCAGACCATTCTGTTTTAAGCGGTCGAATACTTTGCATAAATTTTGTATATGGGATTCCCTGGTGGACCCTGTTATAATGATATCATCCAGGAAGACCCCCACTTGAGGTAAATCAGCAAATAATTGTTCCAAAATTTTTTGAAAAATACCCGGGCTGGACGATAGGCTGTAAACTAACCTATTATATATAAACAAGCCTTTATGGGTGTTTATCACGGTATATTTCTTGGTTTCATCGAGTTCAAATTGCGCGTAAGCTTGGGACAAATCAATTTTACTAAAATGTTCACCCCCCCCTTAACCGAAGTAGCAAGTCCTCCATCCTAGGTAGCGGATAACGGTCAACTTCTATAACTTTATTCAGAGTTAACTTGTAATCTGCACATATTCTAATGTTACCGTCCTTCTTGACGACGGGCACGATGGGCGTGGCCCAGTCGGACCGCTCCACGGGTGACAGAATGCCGTCGCGCTGCAGCTGCGCCAGCGCTCGCTCAACGGGCTCGCGCAGCGCGTAAGCGAGCGGCCGCGCGCGCATGAACACCGGCCGCGCCCCTTCTCGCACATGCACGCTCACCTTACCCCCGGTGAATCGCCCCAGCCCGTCCGCAAATACGTCAGAGTATTTGGTACTGAAAGAGGAAAAGTCGAACATACAGTCTTTGTACATGACCGTGTTATTATTTTCGTACTCGACTACGGGTAATTGTATTTTTAATTCGGCCATCCATTGCCGTCCTAAAAGAATGGTTTTTCCGTTTTCAATTACAAATAATTCTAGGGTTTTACACATATTTTTGTACTTTACTACAGGCAGTATCACTCCTAACGGTTTAACGGATTCGCCGGTATAATATCTCAGAGTTAAACGAGAAGGATTCAAAGATAAGTTCTTAAACATTCCGAGATAACAATCCTTGCTTATGCATGAAATAGCACTACCCGTGTCACATTCCATTTTTATATTTTTTACCGTCAACATTTAAATTTAAATAGACCGGTTTACACTCTGTGGCAGATAGTTTGCAAACATCAATAAAAATTACCTCGTCACTGTCCATACTTTCGCTTCCATGGTCATTTACGTCGACGTTGAAATTTCTCGCCAAGTTCGGACACATGCGTCGCAGGTGCCCCGTCCGGTTGCAAACTCGGCAAACGTAACGTGTAAACTTGCACGTGGCTGTGTCGTGACGCGCGCCGCACACCTGGCACTGCTGCTGCGCCCGCTCACCCAGCTTGGCCGGTGCGAGCGCTGCTGATACGCGCGGCCCGCGCGGCCATGTGGCCTGCGAAGCGACCTCCCGCGCCGCTCCACTGACCTTACGCGTAGCGCTTGTACCCGCCGCCGTTTCTTTCCGCCGTGTAAGCTTGGTGGCTACCATGGCTTGACACGACACCGGCATCGTCGGTGTCGGAGCCCCACCCGACGATCCTTCGCGTCCGACTACTTCCGCCGCGTCCTTTTCCGCCGCCTCCATGCTTACTGCCAACTTGTACGCTTTGCTGAAGTCTAATTTACTCTCAGCGAATAACCGTTGTCGTATAGTCTCATTACTTATACCGCAAACTAACTGGTCTCTCAAATTTTCTTCTAGCCAGGCTCCAAATTCACACGTCTTAGACATCCTTTTCAAAATGGCCGTGTACTCTGATATAGTTTCGCCCTCCTTTTGTTTTCTATGTCTGAATTTGTACCGCTCTGCCAGCTCACTAGGTTTTGGTTATAGATGTCTTTCCATGATGTCCGTGATTTGTGCAAATGTTTTGTTTTTGGGCTTATCCGGTGTACATAGGTTGACCAAAAGTTCATAGCTTTCTGCTCCCATCACCGTTATCAACGTAGGTACTTGTAATTCACTAGGTATTTTGTTCACCAGGAAATATTGTTCTAAACGTTCCACGTACAATTTCCAGTCGTCGCTTTGCACCTTATATTCCGCGATTTTACCGATCGACATTTTAAAATGATTTATATGAGTTCTATACTACTCATCGCCACTGAGGAATCTTGTAGTTGAGGTAAGTAAAACCACGACTTCGTTATATGGCGTATATTCGCAGACTGAATGAACGAATTACATTTTTATAAACTAAGACACAAGTACCCACTATTTACATACATCACATACATGTTTATCGATTGTCTAGTACTCGCAGTACAAGATATATGCTTAGTTTGGGACCAGATAATGTTGTGTGAATGTAAAAGAATATTATATTTTATGGTAGAATATTATGTAGCGGACTACAAGGCAAGACATCTTTGACCATTCAGGATAGCACTAATATGATAAATAATATAGAAGTAGGTAGATTAATTAAAATTTTTGTAATTATTATATTTTATTAATATGTTCAAACTAAAATTACACACTTTTTGTTTAGCTTTGGATAAATAATTCTACCGGGTGTGCAATGTCCGGGCATAAATGTAATGGAGGCACAGCTTTCGGTTTAAACGACGCCAATTGCTTTCTGTCTTTAAAACAGTCTTTCTCAAAATGACGTGAACAAATACGGTGGTACTTCTGCTAAATCAAACTAGGCCGCCCAACGGCATTTATCCAAAGTTTTCTTGTGACGTCATTAATAGGCAACCTGTAATAAAAAACACCTTCTTAATAATAAAAAATGCTACTCACATCCCTAATCTATCTACTGTTTTATAGATGCAAAAATGTAAGCCTACACACACGCGCGTACACTGGAACACTTGGCTTTAGGTTAATAGACGCTACTTTTAAGGTAGGTATCTAAGTAAATTATGTACATTAAACTGCGCTTACTATCAAACGCGCGATAGAAAATTAGACCGCTGGACGTCTTTGTTTATTGCCAACTTAGCAACCGCGACTACCCGCTGTCACTTCCAGCTACAGTTTTACATTCATGTCCGATAGTAGTTTCCGTATTTATCCCTCATTTAAAATCATCGATATCTCCTTTCACTGTCAAATCCCATCACTAAGGCTATTAAATCAATAAATGTACAAAATAACAATTTGTGAGTTAAATTCATAACACATACGTATGCAAGCTGTTCCTTTGATTTGCAATACAATGATATTGTGTAAACTTAACACTCATTATAGCATTAATATGAGAAAAGTAAATAAATTTGTTGGAAAATTCCGACTCACTGCTAGAAGATAAAGTTTCTCCTGTTATTTCCGTTCCGAGAATAGCGGCATCCACATCCTGATATCACATACTCGATGTGTATTAATTAATGAGTACACTATTTAATTATTATAAGCTTACTTACTATTTAAATGCAAAAAAGTTATTAAAAATGTAAACACAAACGTCCAACAAATTTTACACTGATGACAGATCACAGCACGGCTATTTAGAGAATGTAGTCAAAGATATGAGTATGTAAAGAGTCTATGCCTCTTTAAATGAGACGCGTAATTTGACGTTATGATTAACCAACTAAGACCAACTGACATTACATGTTGCACGTTCGGTATAATGAAATTTATAGGGCATGTTCTCTCTAGTCTAAACGTCCAACCTCTCTGGATAAAACAGTTACCACAAATTAAATCCCTAAGAAACTCAACAGATAAATAGAAACCTTTTTCATAAATACACAAAATAAACAACATGAAAATTTTGCTGACAGCTGTCATCCGTCATCATCACATAAAATGTGTTCAAATAAACAATAACAAGAATGTATAATGTTAACACGGGCTAAGGCAGCACGAGCACACTCATCAACCCCGGACTCACTGCTCAGCTCCGTCTCACAGATGCCGGCAGCCCCATCGGCGGCGCCGGCCAGTGGAGAGGCGTCAAGCTCGTCGAGCGGCGAGTATTTTTCCCCACCGACGTCGCCAACACCTGTATGTCGGCGGGGGAGAGGCCGGCCACCAGCATGTTTGAGATCGCGTGGCCCACTGGCCACGAATAGGATCCCCGCTACCGGTGGTAATGTGCAGCGTATGCGTTGGACTCGTCAAATAAACGAAAACGTCATGCGCGCATATTTTGCGGCTGCAGAGGGAGGAATTAACCTCACGGCGTACCGTAACAGAATACTGCCTTTGTTTCAGGCCCTTCAACCAGATGTTAATGTTTCTGTGCAACGACTATCAGATCAAGTGCGCGCTATCCAGCGATGTCACTTGTTGGATGACGAGGCACTTGAGCGGCTACGCTTGGACGCACAGTGTAGCTATGTTGTCCCTACCTCTTCCGACACTGTACCCATGGCGGTCCCTGAACCAATACACCATGTTGATGAGGAAATGGATAATGTAGGTATAAATGTGAGTACCCAGTACAATGATAATTTGAGGAGCGCTTTGGAAGATGCCTTACGGGATTACCGTTCCACACCGCCAGACCATCGGCCACGTCTGCCACGACTGCCTATGCATAAAAAAACCTGGCGCTGGTGTGCACCCTGGACTCAATGCTAGATAATTATTTTAGTGACAGCCGGGATCTAACAGATACGCATTCAATTCTGTACTGCGGTGCTATTGCGGTATGTCGCGTAACAGGGGTCAAGTTTAAGAATGATCCTGTTGCGCGCCCAAAACCGAAAATACCAGCATGGCAGTGCAGAATTGAACGACGTATCAATGAGACTCGGGTGCTCATCGGCAAGTTGGTCTGCTTCAGATCGGGCAATCAACGCCCGCGGGTGATGCGCTTCGTGAGACGTGCGTTTTTGGGGACTGGTATTAGTCCTCAAGAATACATTACACGTGTCACGGAGCGCATCGACTTTCTGAAGCAGAAAGTTTATGCGTGGGCAAGTCGTCTTCGCAGATACAAAAAGCGTGTGGAAAGGTATACCCATAATCGTATGTTCCAAAGCGATCAGAAGTCTGTTTATAGAACTTGGGAACAATCAGACCAATGTGTGAGTGATGCCGATCGGCCAGAGGATGCTGAGGTTATGGCTTTCTGGCGTAAAATCTGGTCAACGCCTGTCACTCATACTGAGGATGATTGGATGTGTCAAGTGGAGCGAGCATGTGAACCTATTGAGAGGATGGCAAATGTAAATATCGAAACTGCAGACGTAGCCAATGCCATCCGTCCAGCATCGAACTGGAAGTCACCGGGACCGGACGGACTACATAACTTTTGGGTCAAATGGCTACGTAGTTCACATGCTTGCTTGGCTTCACAGTTTCAGTCATCCTTAGAGTCTGGATTGTTACCAAGTTTTATGACTAAAGGCATTACCCACTTGCTCCACAAGTCGGGTAGCACCGCGGATCCCACCAATTACAGGCCAATCACATGCCTACCAACAATTTATAAATTATTTACGTCTATTCTAACAAAGAAAATTAATTTACATATATTGGACAATAAGATCATGTCGGTGTGTCAGAATGGATGTAAAAGTGGGGCCCGCGGTACTAAGGAGCTACTCCTCATAGACATGGCCATTAGCCAACAGGCTGGCCGTAACCGAAAGAGTCTGTCCACACGCTGGATAGACTACAAGAAGGCCTACGACTCTGTGCCTCATTCATGGCTTCTGAGGGTGCTGGAATTGTATAGAGTAGATGCAAATCTATGCGCCTTCCTGAGGTCATGTATGGGGCAGTGAAGAACGGTTCTTCACTATCCAGGGTGTCGACAGGGTCTTGGTAACGGCGAACCTATTAAGATAGAACGGGGTATCTTTCAAGGTGACAGCCTGAGTCGCTTGTGGTTTTGCCTAGCCTTGAATCCTTTAAGCTGGAAGATTCAAGGCTAGGTTTTCTTTTTTATGGTATAAGGCGGCAAACGAGCAGACGGATTGCCTGATGGTAAGCAATTACCGCCACCCATGGACACAAGCAACACCACAGGAGTTACAAGTGCGTTGCTGCCCCTTTGGGTTGGGAAAAGGGATAGGATAAGGAGTGGGATGAGGGAGAAGGGATAGGGGATAGGGCCTCCGGCACTCTCACTCACCAAACGAAACGCAACAGTTTAGGTACTGTTACTTTACGTCAATTTTCTGTGAGAGGGTAGCCGGCCGGTCGAGCCGGCCCATTCATACTGAAATCAGCAAGGCTCTACTACCTAGAATATAATATAAATAGGTTACAAGTTGCGCAGGAATGGTCAAGCTATATCACACTTGTTATACATGGATGATCTGAAATTATTTGCATGCAGTGAGTCCCAACTGACAGCGCTACTGAGGGTCACTGAAAACGTCAGTAGTTCTATCAGGATGGAATTTGGTGTAGACAAATGTGCAGTTATGCATGTAAAACAAGGCAGGGTAGTGGAATCTGATGGAATACATCTATCAGATTTCACTCAGCTCAGATCGATCCTCGCAACTGATACCTATAAATACTTGGGTATGTCGCAGTCTTTGGGCATCAACGAGACAGACATGAAACAAACGTTGCGGGAGCGCTTCTTTGGTTGCCTGAAAAAGGTTCTGAAGAGTCTTCTTTCGGGCGGCAACAAGGTGCGCGCCTGTAACGGTTGGGTCATGCCACTCTTGATGTACTCCTTCGGCATACTCAAGTGGACTCAGACCGAACTGGATGAGATTGATAGGCGAGTCCGTTCACTGTTGACCACATTTCGAATGCTTCACCCACGTTCGTCTGTAATGAGGTTGTACATCCCGCGGAAGTGTGGGGGCCGAGGGTTTCTAAACGCTAAGGTCCTACACAACCGCGAGGTGTACAACCTTAGGAAACATGTCCTTAAGGGCAGCGAGGATGTGCATCGGGATGTGGTTGCAGTTGATGGTGGCCTCACCCCGCTCTCATTGGCGAAAGAGAACTGGCGCAGGCCTGTAGCTTTAGGTGTTGACGACCGCAGGCTTGTATGGCAGAGCAAGGAGCTGCATGGTAGATTCTATAGGGCCCTTCACGGACCTGATGTGGATCTACCAGCTTTTGTGGCCTGGCTACGTTTCGGTAATCTTTTCGGGGAAACCGAAGCTTTTGTCTGTGCAATTGCAGATGAGGTTATCAAGACGAGAAATTACCGGAGATATAGTAGACCTGTGTCGGGCTTGCAATCGACCTGGTGAGTCCCTCAGACATATAGTCTCCGGGTGTTCTCGTCTTGCTAATAGCGAGTACTTACACAGACACAACCAAGTAGCCAAGATCATACATCAGCAACTCGCTCTGAGATACAGGCTTGTGGACGTCGAAGTGCCATATTACAAGTACATCCCTGAGCCAGTTCGCAAGAATGGTCATGCAACACTGTACTGGGATCGATCTATTGTCACAGATAGGACTGTTGTTTGCAACAGGCCTGACATTGTGATAATAGATCGATCAGAGCGCCGCGCAATGATTATCGACATCACTATTCCACATGACGACAATCTCGTGAAAGCAGAAAAAGACAAACAAGAAAAATATTTGGACTTGGCTCACGAGATTGTCGATATGTGGGATATTGATTCGACAATCATTGTTCCGATAGTTGTGTCCGTTAATGGACTTATAGCAAAAACCCTCGAACGCCATCTAGAGAGGTTGAAACTAGGCAGCTGGGTCAAGAGTTTGATGCAAAAGGCAGTAATTCTGCAAACGGCACGCATAGTGAGGAAATTCCTATCTCTGGAGCCCTAACCGCCGGTGACTTGGATCCTATTCCCGTCATCGGTGGGAATCTATTTTTATATTTTTAAATGTAATTTTATTTTTTTTAAGAGTGCTATATTTAAAAATGTAAAAAAATGGATAATTATGCAAATAAAGAGAATAATAATAATAATTATATCACTTTATTTCAGACACGTGATCCATATTTCAAAATAAATTACAAAAGAACTTAATAATCAATCAATCAGCAAATTAAATTAAATAAAAATCATATAACACGTACAAGAACATAATCATTAACACAAAAGTATATAATAATATAAAATCATAACATTAAAATCATTCGGCATAAAAACACATTTACATAATAAAACATAGAAAATAGTCAGCTAATAGAAGTCGATTTAAAGAAACAATAGTAATACAAAACAAAAAGAAACGAAAATAATAACGAAAATAAAATCACACTAGTAAAAACAGTCATGATAAAAAATTAAATAGACTTAATAATGATGTCATATAACAATAAATTCATTAATAATTTATGTGGCAATTTTCAACCACTGTCGGTAAATGTTGGTCATTAATAGTCTTTCGGATAGACTCTTAACAATAGCATTCTTACACTTGTCAACCCTGGACATAAACTTCGCGACACGACTTCTCTGAATAGCGTCAAAAGAATTGACTCTCGCCTCAAAAAACATTTTTCGACAGCTAAAAGTTTTAGTCCGTTTAGCTGTCTAAAAATGTTATTATAGGCAACCCGAATACTATCGTGTGCTTTTTTGGTGTAGTTAGTCCAAAGTTGACAAGTATAGAAAGTCTGACAAAATGCTCGAAATAGTGTCATCCTCACATCCGGGAGAGCTCTAGCAAACTTTCTGATGATCATGTTTCCTACCACACATAAAGCTCTACGTTGACGCTCGATGTCTTTGTTGTCTTTCAAATTTGACGTAACAACGTGACCAAGGTACTTGAAGCTATCTACAATTTTTATAAGCTGACCATTGAGACGGACACATGGGACTACGTCGGGGCCTCTGCCAGACCTAAATATCACCATTTCCGTTTTCTTAACGTTGTAAGTGAGGTTATATTGGATTGCATACTTTTCATAAATCGAGATCAGCCGCCTTAAGCCCTTAATCGAGGGGCTCAGCAGCACCATGACATCAGCATAGCTCCAATTATTAACGTATTTGCTGTCTAATCTCAGCCCTACCGGTGTGTTGCTCAGCTCCACGATCAAGTCATTTACGTAGAGGTTAAATAGGTCTGGCGAGGTTACCCCACCTTGCCTAACACCACATGACAGTTTGTAGCTATCAGATAATTCATGACCCCACCTGATGTTATTGACCTGATTCCGATACCAGGGCGTAAGCAGATCAACAACGTCACCCGGAGCACTGGTACGATGAAGTTTGTCCCAAAGTCGATCATGATTAAGTGTATCAAATGCGCGGCTGAGGTCTAGAAAGCACGCGTATACACTTGTACCACCCTGTTTATAGTGACTAACAATTTGTTTAAGTGAGAAGATCGCCATGTCCGTTGATACCTGCGGTCGGAAACCGAACTGCCCATCGTCAATTGTTAGATAAGGCGTTAGAAATTTTTGTACGAGTCTTTCAAGCACCCTGGCCATTATTGTCGCCAGAGAAATGGGCCTATAGTTAGCCACGCTCGAAACGTCACCTGTTTTATTTTTTGGAATGGGCACGACTACTGTGCGAACCATATCTGGAGGAAGGTAACAGTGCCGTAAGCATTGATTGAAAAACACTGCCAGTACCCCACAGACATACTGACTCCATACAACAGGTGCTCTATGCTAAGTCCGTCGTGACCCGGTGACTTCCCACGCTTCATGTCACGTAGTACAATGCCGACATCTTCAGATGTTATTGTTACTCTTGTTTGAGTAGGCACTAACCTGTCTGACTCCCCAATACTATCGCTGATTTGATTACTATTATCGATACTGAAATTGTTTTGAAATAAATTTGCTATCCTTTTCCCGTTTTCCTCACCCTCAATATTAGTAGGCATGCTATTCTTACTATCAAGTTTCTTTGTCTCCTTCCAAAATTGCGTAAAGTTACCTGCAGCCTGATGTCTAGCAAGAACCTCCATTTGAATTTTTTGTTGATTATTCTGTACATATTTAACGCTGCCTTAAACTCCCTTCTAGACTCTGACATGGCATCGTAATACGACCCCGAGCGTGGTTTTCCACAGGAAACCCACTGAAGAAAGCATTGCCGTGCCTTCACATGTAACTCCCAGATGTGAAAATTCCAACCCACAAGCTTTTTCCTACATGTTTTGTTAATTGCACTTTGGTTGGCCGAATATTGCATTGTGTTTATAATTTTAGAATACATAATATCTATTTGCATACAATGACCACTATTTCTACATGGACCGACACAACCTTTAAGTAAATCACAGAAATCCTTCGTACATAACTTACAATACAAATTAATGTAAATACACTAAGCAAATAGTATAAAATTCCAATACGGACTCGTCTAGCTAGCATAGTAGTACGCTAACCCTATCCTCCTGTTGACTCACCATCAAATGGTATTAAGACGTAAATTAGGAGAGGTTGATGAAGACTGCCGAAGGCTATATGATAAAATGGAAACCTTATGCTAAGCTGCGAACTGTGGGGCAACAAAAAAATGCTTGAAGCAAATGTAGTAAACAATCTGTCATCACAGTAACTGCGTAGCCTGTAAAAATAAAATAAATAATAATGCAATAATAACCTTATAAAACTTTTTGCGCTAGCGCTGCATTCTGATAACATCAATATACAATTTTTATAATATTTGTCAATTTACTTACAAATAAAAACATAAACCTCATAAATACATACATACATAGACTCACGCCTGTTTCCCCGAAGGGGTAGGCAGAGGCATATTAAACGCCCACGTTTCGCCAGAGTTTTGATCCCACGTAATAGGTGGCGAGCCTATTGTCGCTTATCGGGATATTTTGTTTGCCAGAGCCTCGTCCGTTAATCGGCAGGTGCACCACTTGCAGGTGAGGTTGACTTGGGACCCTAAGTTCTTGATGGGAACCCTATGAAACCTCATAAATGTAGAAACATAATTCAGACTGCCTCCGTGATCCACTGGATAGCGTATGCGACTGCTGATCGGAGGTGCCGGGTTCGATTCCCGGCTCGGGCAAAAGTGTTACTGGGTTTTTCCGAATACTCAGTAGCAGCCCGGAGTCGCTCCCTATTACGTGGGACCTTAAAAAAATCATGGCGAAATGTGGGTGTAATATTTATACCTCTGCCTACCCTTTCGGGGATACAGGCATGAGACTATAAAAAAAAAACAAATTCAGTGGACTGTCATACTGAACTCCGAAGTTTAAAATATCGAGTTATAACTACTTTATAAACTTCTTGGAAAACACCTACGTATTCCACAAAGTTTTAAAGTTCGACTTCTGAGTAAGGAAGTACGCTATGAGGAATTATTTAATTGAGAATATTCATACTTCGAAAACTTGATATGACGATTGACTGAATTTACGAAGTTTGATCTCGATGTTCGTCGATCAGAGCTATTCCGGGCGAACGGTACCCGCATATGTACCCTCTAAGTAGTAGTATGAAGATATGTGATGTAGAAACTGAAAATATTTTGGCTTTAATAAGACCATTTTATTGGTAGAATAGAGCGTATTTAAGTAAACTATTTCGCGAAACCGTTTAAAAACTCGTTCAAATATAGTTTATTTTTTATTGTGTTCGGAAATAAAAGGAAAGAACTATGACCAATATTAAAACAATAAAAAGGGTACTCTTCTAAAATTAAATAATTTATCGCCAATCACCATCATTCAGCCTTGTATTTAATCTGTCTTCATACTTTAACAAGCGATAATTAAACAATTTACTCCACACAGAACGTCGAAAAGTCTTTAGCGCCGTGGGTTCCTTAGCGTAGCAGTCCGTTTGTATCTTCAGTAGTCTATCGCTGCTTTATTATCATCATAATCAGCCTGGTGCAGTCCACTGCTGGATATAGGCCTCTTCAATAGCACGCCGCGCTATATCACTGATTATTACCTTTATATTACATTAAAACTAAAAAAAAACAAGTCAATTAAAATCTCAAATATCAATTACTAAGTTGTTCAATGTACACACGAACATATGTTTGTACACGCGTGTCGCTAGCTAGCATCGCATCTAACAATGAGAGTAACAGCTGCGGCTAAATATAGTGAGAGCATGTGTGGTGAAAGATTACCCTGTTACGTCACGCCAGCTTCAGATATGCGTGCTTGCGTCATCGGGTTGCAGTGTGCTATCATACGTAGCTCATAGCGGGACTTAAGATGGCGTTTGTAATAGATCGGTGAAGTCAAGCAATTTGATGGTTGACCGCTTTCGTAATGCTTATATCCAAGAGCTTCCGTACTTCAGACTCCAAAGTCGATGAGTTTTCGTTGTATCCGGTCACAACTGAAGCCGTTAGATGCGATTCTTGTCTTATGATGGACGTGCCCAACGATTCTTGATTCATTAGGCTGCGTAGGAGGACTACGAGAGGAATGTAAACTCCGACCAAATGAGTCACATGCTCACACAAAAATTGATGAAAGAGTGTGTATAACAAATTGATGATCGACGGTTGATGCTGGTAATAATTCATTAGTTCAAGCAATATTTACATCCTTTACAATTAACAATGCTAAATTACATTATCCACCATATTATTACAAATAAAGGCAGCTATTCACACCCGTGCTAATCCACCGGCTTTGTCGGTGGCGACAAGTCCGCGGACAAATCGGCGAGAGTATGACATGGTCACGACTCGGTCCACAGCTCACGGCATACAAATCACTGCTTGTACAGATTAGTACCGAGCGGATTCTGGCTCAGGGCTTGTGTAGTTAATAGTATACTTAACACTTACACTGACAATTTTTGGGCAGGGATCTCCGAAGAGCGCTGCTAAACAACTTTTTCTGGCAAATGTCTTGTTGTACAGCCTGTAAAAGATGCATATAGAATGTGAAGCAAGACCGACGGTGCCTTTTACTCTTCTACACAGAAGAGAGACGTAAATCTACTCTAATTACTTTATATAGATAAAACGAAAACATCTGATATCGTCCCTTTTATTCAAATAATAGTCACATTGACAGCAAGCAAATGTCCCACTTATTGTCAGAAAATAATTTGATCCGCCTAATCGCTATCTGAACCGATTGCTATTTGAAAGCCATCCACATCATGACGTAACATGATCACAAATTGCCGCCATTTTGCCTGTCAATCAGGAGTCACGGGCTATAACAAGTCAGGCAATTCCATCCTACAGGCTATTGCGTCACGATTATTGGACTAATCCAAATGTTACTAGTATAATACTGTCAAATTGTGAAGCGTTACCCCTTTATTGGTGTTGCTACAGCGAGTGTACGTCATAAATTAGCCGGATTATTTCACGGATATTGCTGGCTTACAGCTGTTAGTTTGTGAGAGGAAAAATAATAATGCATTGTTTCGTGTTACGTAATTGTTTAAAGTATTTGTTCAAGTTCGAAAACTATGTAACAAGTGTTATCGGTAATGCTTTAGCCTAAGAACAACAACACCTAAGAATGTTAAGCAATATAATGCAAATTAGTTTTCTTAATTTTGATTGATAGGTTCGTGGCATTGTGCCGCAGTAATAAAGTATCATAGCTTTGCTCTTTTAACTAAAGAGATCTGGAGGTAAATACAAAAGTATAAAATCCACAATAGTTTAAATTTTTGATAACAATGACATGTAGTTATAAACAATACTAATGTCCTCCCGACCGATTCCGGCCACGGCGCCTTGTCTATATATGAGACTTGCCAACTGCGCGGGGCATATTATAGTGCGCCTAAGTGTGTGCGCATACATAAGTGCACTCTCTATTCCCTCACCCTCATAGTCCGATGGGACGACACAAGCGACAAGACCGGAGAGAGATTGGGCACAAGACCAACGGCTTAACGTGCTTTCCGAGGCACGGAGGTGTAACACCGCCAACTCCCTGACTCCGAACTTATATTGGATAATACCTAACAGAAAAATCCAATATCACATTTTGTTCGACCCGAGACCTCATGATCCGCAGTTGCTAACACTACCACAGAGGCAGTGAATTATAAACAAAGACAAACAGAACACCCAGACGCAAAACAACAATTTCTGAACTCCAAACAACACTTGGTGCGGTTTGCATCGGTAAGACGGCGAGTTTAAAACAACAATACTATTCGTACTGTCCTGTCAGACCATTTGAAAGCTCAAATATTTTTTCACACTCTTCTTCGTTTGCACTAGTCTCACAATTCTTCAGCCACGCATTACGTACTTTGAAGCAAGTCATACTCTTTTGTTCAAACTGAACCTTAGTAACAATGATAAACGTTAAAAGTTCACAATATTCGTTTCTCATATCAATATTATATAAAAACCAATTAAACTCGAAACACTTTCGCATACGTGAGCAGATAATAGACACGTAAATGCAAGCCATATGACATTCATAAAAAGTAACATCTCTTTGGAAAACTTCCGTTATCCAATGTAACGGAAGTCGATGTCGAAAGTCACGAAAGTTGTTCGTTATAACGATTATCGTTACGGATCGTTTAAACGTACTCGCCGTTATGCGCAGAAAAGTATGATTTATTAATATGCGATTTTCGTTTCGCATAAAACTTTATTGGTTCTGAGTCGTGTGTATGTTTGGCGTAGTTTATGTTTGGCTCCATTATCGTAAATGCCATGTATCAACGTTTTTACAGGGAAAAGTTTTCGGAAATGAGATATATCTTTATTCACTAACTCGTAAGAATTGCCATTATAAAAGGTTTAGATTAATTTTAATTGTTGCACTTTTTGGTGTAAGAAACAAAACCTTAGGAAAATTATAAAGATGCCATAAGCCATTATGTCAATAAAATCTGATACCCTGAAGAAGACGTCATGCTTTATCGAAAATAAGTATACAGTACAGTTCCCAACTCACAAAAAACAATCAATAGTTCGTAAGCTTTCTTACAATAACACTATCGTACATATTTAAACATGGTACTTAACAATGTTCATCATTTTTAAGTGATGAAAATTATGGTGTGCGCGTTGCCAATTATTTGTACAATTAAAATATACATGTTATATTTTGCTAGATTTATAATTGCAGTAAGCTACA
This sequence comes from Euclidia mi, assembly GCA_944739405.2. Taxonomy (NCBI): domain Eukaryota; kingdom Metazoa; phylum Arthropoda; class Insecta; order Lepidoptera; family Erebidae; genus Euclidia; species Euclidia mi. The sequence continues at coordinate 16,927,708 of OX123204.2, read as the reverse complement.
TAAGTTGATCATTTACGTGAATGTTTGGTTTTGACATCCCAAATAATTATTATCAGTCAATACATATAATATTACTTTTGGGTTACAGACTGACTGACAGACCAAAACTACTGGGTGCAAGAAGCTGAAATTTGGCATATGGAATATGGTTCCTAAGTGACGGTAGGGGAGCACTAAGATATTTCCTGAAATTCCTACGGGATCGGTTAGAAACGGTTGAATTAAAATAAAATGTGCGGGCTTAGCTGCAGATATTTTCTAGTTCTCAATAAACTTGCAACTTTTTTTTTATAGTAATAGGCGGCAAATGAGCAGACGGATCGCCTGATGGTAAGCAATTACCGCCGCCCATGGACGCCACAGGAGCCACAAGTGCGTTGCCGCCCTGAGTTGGAAAAAGAGATAGGATGAGGAGTAAGATGAGGGAGAAAGAATAGGGGATAGAGCCTCCGGCACTCTCACTCACCGAACGAAACGCAACAGTTTTAGTACTGTTACTTTACGTCGATTTTCTGTGAGAGAGTAGTACTTCCCCGGTCGAGCCGGCCCATTTACGCTGAAATCAGCAAGGCTCGACTACCTATAAAAACTTCTTTGCCGACTACCTACCTACTCCATGGCATTTCATTACACATGAAGGACGCCACAATCAATAAATCCTAGAATGAAAGCAAATCATACTAAGGATGGCTCGTTTATATGAAAAATACGTGTCGGCACATATTATTTGTTTTCGACGCGAGCTATTACAAATTGGACAAAACCCGGCGATTTATGAGCAGAAACAGAGGGTTCGGTATTTGCCAATCTATTTCTGTTGCAATGGTTCAAACGAGGAAATGTACGTTTGTTACTACATACACAAAGGGCTAGTTCAATGTCTATTACACTAAATTAAATTAATTTTAAGATATCTACACTATACTAATATTTTTGTATAAACTTCTAACGACCCAAACGAAAAATTAAAATAAAGTTTTCTTTGTTAGAAATCGGATCCTGTGAGGCTCCCAGGGTCCGATCTACCTGAGTAGGAAGCATGATAAACATCATACCAGCATTATCTTATCATCATTCAAAGACCTTTCTATCTCTTAAACACAGAGTCCACTTCTTAGACTAACCAGACTTGACAGAATAAAAGTAGTAGTGAAACTTTTTGCAAACATGACCGTATTGACCGTGCTTAACCTTGTGCGGGTACCACCTGCGCCACAGGCACCCTCAATTATCATGATAGATGACCAACACTTACAATAAGAATATTGCTTATTGTTAGTTCAAATCAAATTGTTGTAAACTTATGGTACATACATATAGACAAAGTTCAGTAGTGAGTCCAAAGAAACTTTGATTTATACACAAGGTACTTATTATGTTACATGCTGTTTTTGTGGTAATAGCTACCCCTATTATTAAATATCAAGGTGTATTAAAAAAAATACATAATGCTAAGAAAAGGGATAAGACAAAAATTCAGTGGGATGACCAAAGTATCGCATGTTTTGAGCAATGTAAAACGCATTTACAGAACGCTATATACATTGTCTCACCCTAGCGTAGATGTTCCTTTAGCGTTCATGACGGACGCGTCTGACTCATGCGTTGGCGCAGTTTTACAAAAAAAACAAAACGAAACGTGGAGACCTTTGGGTTACTGCTCTAAACAGTTATCTGAAATGCAAAAAAGTACAGTACCTATGATAAAGAGTTAACCGCTTTCTATCTAGCTATGATACATTTTAGGAGTATGGTAGAAGAACGCCAGCTCACTATTTATACAGATCATAAACCCTTAATAAATGCTCTTAGAAAGGTAGCCAGTGAGAAAGAAACACCGAGGAGAGCTCGCCAGTTATTATACATATCGGAATTTACAAGTGATATTCAGTATGTTAAAGGTATAGAAAATTCGGTAGCAGTTGCCTTATCTAGAATAAAGTCAGTTGTTTGTCCCATGGTAGTCGACTTCGACGAATTTGCACAGGCACAGGAACTCGATAAGCCTACACAAGACTCAGACCCATGTAGTAACTAAGTATTTAAAAGAATAACCATGCCCCTGCCTACCCTTTCTGCGTCGTCCACCGTGGTCGCCTCTCCAGAACCCGCCTGCACCAACGGCCATCGCATCGGTTCTATGAGCTATGTAATATATGTGCCCTGCCCATTGCCACTTCAGCCTGGTTATTCGGAGAGCTATCTCGGTGACTTTGGTTCTCCTGCGGATCTCTTCATTTCTGATTCGATCTCACAGGGAAACTCCAAACATAGCTCTCTCCATTGCGCTCTGAGTGACCTCGAGCTTTTGGATATGGCCCATGGTTAGCGACCACGTCTCAGCACCTCACTAGATCATCACTAGCAACACACACTGGTCAAATACTGTCGTCTTGAGACACTGCGGGAAGATATGTCGTAACTGCCCGAACGCCGCCCAACATATTACATTTGATAACATTTACATAAACTTACATGACAAAATACACTCTGGTTAGCGTGTGTATCCCATTTTCTTCATAATAAATAACACGAAGTACCGCTTTATATAAAGTAACTTATGTTCACTGTCGAACTTTTGTATGACATGACATCGACATTTGTACTCGGTTTTGTTTTTCCTTGTTTTGACAGGTCGTTCAAATGTTGAGATCTTACGAAGCTTATAAAAAAATGGCTTTTATTGTTTCTTGGATCGTGAAATTATATTATCGGGTTTTAACGGACTTCATCTTATAATAGTTAGAAAATAAATTAAGTCTATGTAGGCTTCCATAGTTGTCGTTACTTTTCTTGTTTTGACGTAAGAAGGATTCTAGCACAGTAACCATGTAAGCGCCAGTAAAAAGAATTTAAATTATTCTATCATTATTCACCGTAATAATGGCATCCTCTAGATGTACCAGAATAAGAAAATCTCCGAAGGTTAAGCACGTATGTAAATCATTAACAGAATAACAAAAGATTTTCACGTTAGTAACGAGCGACTGACATCGCAACTTAGTAACCGCATACGCATAACACAAGCCGTATCTTTTATTTTAAGAAACTATATCTTATTGTTATTTCTTATTCCTCTAGAAGATAAACATAAGTCCAAGTGCGCAGTAAACACCACATCCACCTTATAAATAACTCCATCAATTTTCCCCTAGAACAACTACAACCCGACAAATCTTAGCCACACTTGACACTCCATTTCACACAGAAAGAGATACATTATTGAACAAACAGGGCATTACCGATGGCAATAAAATCCCAATAACAAGTGTGGGGTCCCGCAGTTAATGTATCTGTGGATCGGTTGGCGGCACGCCAGCACATACATCACGGCAGCCGCGGTGTTATCCAATTATTGAGGATCATGATAAACATCATTGGAAGGTAATAGAAGGTAGGCTCGTGGTAATAAGTGCTGTAGAATTTATGGTGTGCAGAAGATGGGTACTTCCAGATCTATAAGCATAGTGTTGTCTCTATCGCTCTCGGAGATTTAGACTCACGCCAGTTGTAAACAGCGAAAGCCTAGAGTAGATACCAACAGACTGTCAGGCAGAGGGTATCTATCAAACCTACGGCTAGCAGCACTGACTTTTCGAAGTGTGCGTATTCAATAATTGTTTTGCTTGCCCTGAGCCTCGGAGAGCACGTTAAACGATCGGTCCTGGCTTTTATGAAAATCTTTGACCATTGTTGTTGAGTTAGAGCTTTTGAATAAACTATCACTGGTCGATACCATAGAATACCACTATCCCTTTAAGTTGCGGAGGTCAGACGGTAGCGGTTCAGTGGAAGCCCCATATACAGGGTGGCGCTACCATAGGGGCACTTTTTGAACAGAGGCATAGCGTACAACATTCTGAAGCCTTGTACCAAAAATCAATTAAATCGGTGCAGTAGTTTAGCCACAATATCGATTTTAAGTTCCGCAATTTTTGCACTTGCTTTGAATTCCACAGAGCTGATACAAAACGGTCAACGACCCTACATTGCGCGCTGCAACTCGCTACGACGCGGGCGCCGACTCGACGCCGCGCGAGGATTCCCGCGTATCTTCGAGGACGCGCGAATGTTTTTTGTTAGGTTCATTTATGCACTTTATTGTAAAAAAAATAAAGTTTATTTTCAAGTGCGTTAATAAAATCCTCTCCACTGCGCTCCGTTTTATCTGCGCTGAGCCTAACTTCGGATGACGTCAAGGCGTTGCGTCGTAGCGAGTCGGGGCGCACAATGTAGGGTCGTTGACCGTTTTGTATCAGCTGTGTGGAATTCAAAGCATGTGCAAAAATTGCTGAACTTAAAATCGATATTGTGGCTAAACTACTGCACCGATTTAATTGATTTTTGGTACAAGGCTTCAGAATGTTGTACGCTATGCCTCTGTTTAAAAAGTGCCCCTATGGTAGCGCCACCCTGTATACAGTTAAATCTGGTTATATACTAATAAGCGGACACCGGGATTCAAAGTCTTGGATGCAATTGGGATAAAGCTAGGATGTTGATGATGATGATAATGTATAGCAATGTTTTTGTCATAGAACAACTAAAACACATATTATAAAAACACTGACCTATTGTAAATGCCCAATCAGAAGCAAAACAATATTTACACTATTGTACCGTCTGGAAGAATAAACCGGAGTATGAAATTATTTGATTGCTAAATCAATACACAAGTGTGTTATAAATCCAGTTTCGACACATCCTCTTACATTCCCTGAGCGCACATTTTTGTAGCACAGGGGCCATGAACTTTGAGCAAGTTGTTAGATATTTTATAGCGTGGAAATAATGAGTTTGGAGGGTTAGTGATTTCTTAATATGATTATAGTGGAAGCTGAGATTTCCGAATTGTGAAGCCATTTAGAATCTGTTTGTCTTTCGGTCCGGATCTTCGCCGCATGTCTATTGAAGCGGAGAAGAGTGGAGCTGTTTCAATACAACTAATATATACAATCAATGGCCTAGTGACTAGTCATCCTGATTGCTAGGGTTTTTCGTTGGTGGTTTAAGTGTTCCTAAATTGTATTGATGCAGCTTCGCTCTCAGCCCAGATCCCGACCGAAAGATAAACAGATTCTAAATGGCTTTACAATTCAGAAATCTCAATCATATTAAGGCGAGGTTGCAGTACAGTGCGTAGCTCGACCTCACCCCCCGTAAAACCAAAAACACGGCGGTGGCGTCAGCGAGTGAGCGGGGGGAGGGGAGGGAGGGTTTCGTGTGTGCGTGTGCCACAGCGCAGCGTAAAAAAAACCGTAGATGAGTTATGCGAACTTCAAAAGTGGCACATTAAACACAGGCTAAATGTCTCATTTGGCTTTAGTCGCGTACGCGCTGCGGTCGGAAGCGCTCGCTCTTTTACTCGCGTGTGTGTACGTTACATATTTTGAAAATGCCGTCGTGTGTAATGAGATTTTGCACAAACTATAGTAGGAAAATGACTAAAAGTTATGGAATCACTTCTCATTCATGAGTATTACAATATTACAACGTTTTATTTACAATTTATAATAAATTCAGTATCACAAATCATAGAGTGAATAAAAAAATTGGCATTTAGCGAGTGTAAAAGAGAAGCAGTATTGTGCGTGTTCAAAGACTAAAAAACAAAGTATCCAGATGGGACATTCGTATTATTAAAATACTGATGTGTGTTTTTGTCAAGTAATAAAAGTGATTTGAGGCTGAATCAATACAATATTCTATTATTATAGAAATACAAAATCATACGTAAGTTACAAACATTGACGGATGATCAAAGTCCATTCACTTGTTCTTGTTTTTCTCCTTTTAGTATTAAACAACTAAGTAGATTGTACTGCACTGTTTTCGCTGCCGACCCACCGTACCCCTGGCAGTACCCCTGGGGGTATGGTGGGTCTTTCAAAGCTTAACCGTACTCCCAGATAATATTGTTGTGTAATTAGTTTATTAATTTCAGTTCGTTAATTTCAAGTTCTACTATTTTGTGGGATCATTCCCAGTATATTAGTAGTATTGAACAATTCTATGATAGAACTGTCCTAATTCTATTAGCACAACTTGATGAGGAGAACAGAACTAATGGGATAAGTAATAGGAAATTTCCCAGTATAGTTCTATGTATGTTTTTACAAGGGTATTCAATAGAACTACTGGGAATGATCCGTAGTGTCACGACATCGCGCTCATATATCCGAATGAACATGTTTTGTAGACGTTCATTTGTTTAATGTGTAAAACAAATGAACGTCTACAAAACAAATGAACGCCTACAAAACAAATAAACATCTACAAAACAAATGACTTACAGAAAGTAATCAGCTATCGATAGTGATTGCAGAAAACAGGTGCATGCGATTTTCAACCTAATTGACATTAGTCAGAATTTATAATTTTATTACCCTAATATTGCCAGAAAGCGAGAAAAAACAAAAAAATCAGTTTGTCATGAATTGTCAATAAGGTCTAAAATCGCATGCACCTGTTTTTTGCAATCACTATCGATAGATGATCACTTTCTGGTAGTCATTTGTTTTGTAGACGTTCATTTGTTTTGTAGACGGTTCATTTGTTTTGTAGACGTTCAATTGTTTTGTAGACGTTCATTCGTTTAACACATTTTTATACATACATATTTATTCGGATATGTGAGCGCGATGTTGTGACACTACCCTTGTAAAACATACATAGAACTAGTGGTAAATTTCCTATAACTGTTTCCCATTAGTTCTATTCTTCTCATCAAGTTGTGCTAATAGAACTAGTGGGAAAAAAAGTATCACTAGTTCTATCATAGAACTGTTCAATAGAACTAGTGGGAATGATCCGACAGCGCAAGGATGATGATGATGACGGGTCTTCAACAGTACCACAGATTATACCTATAATATAAAAAGCATTATAACCATTAGCAGTAATACCTAAACGTTTTATTCTCTAATTTATCTCCTTGTTGCACTATATCATCGTACTAGCGCTTGTCTTCGCTTGTCTAAAAATTCAAAAACGTAAGTAGTAAGTCATTATCATACGAGAGATAACACTGTTCAGTTTAATATGGTTTAATGTCCACGTAGCACGTTGGTATAACACTACGAGCATTTCAGCTAGGAGTACGGTTAAGCTTTAAAAGACTCACCATACCCCCAGGGGTATTGCCAGGGCTACGGTGGGTCCGCATCGCACAGTTTTTATATTAACGTACTGTTTTAGGTTTCTATTGAATGAAATGAGAAGAATAAAATGTACTTTTTTAATAAATGTTATAAATAAATCACATCGACTTTTTATTTCCCTACCTTAAATGAATTAATCAAATTTACTTTGAGGCGAATGGAATTTACTCAAAACAGACAAAGTGATCATGTCGCATCTGAGTCAAATTATTGCTTGTGAAACGGTCAGCATGATGTCACAATGCGCGTCGGTCCATAGAGTATATGTTTATCTCTATTTCGCGCTTGCGATTAGATGTGCTATCTCACTTACACTTCTTATCTAATTCTTAGTGTGTCGTTTTGACATATTTATATTAGTGTGCGTACGCTTTTCGCGATGCGTGCCACTCGTAAGCTCCGTCATGTTACCTTGTCAGTAACCTGTCTACGGTTTCTTACTAGTATGTCTATGGTTTGAACGATTGAGTTTGGAATACGAATTACTTTGTACTTTTGCGAAAACGTACATGCGGGGGTGGAGGGGGATTTTGCGGAGCAACGACGTACGTCCGCCCTCAATCACGCCTAGACAGGCACTGATCAAATGTACTCTGTGGGCACTGATGAACGGCCGGCGAGCGATATAATGGCAACATTTTGACTATTTTTTTCTTGGAGAAAAATGATAACGAAATTACGAAATCTGTTTTACCATTTATTTTAAAATAAAGAGCTGTTTCTATTGATAATACTTTCATATACATTCATTATGGAATCTCTAAGCAGTACACGTTTAAAATTGTGATTTAGTGCCATGTTTGACTTTTTTTTTATCAAACCAATCATTCCAAATCGTGTTTCTATCTTTACGATTACTAGAAGATATGTTCAACTTTTATACTTTTATTTTTATTCATTAAAAATATCATAGTTCATGGGACTTTCAGACGTTCAAAAATCTTAAAAAGTACTGCAACCTCGCCTTAAGAAATCACTAACCGTTGGGCACCCTTGTGTGTTAGATAACGATTTATCTTTTTATCAAGTTACCATACTTACCAGCTATTTCGGTTGAGTCGTATCCATTATTTTTAGTAATTCTAGGTGTTAGTTCTAACTAGTATTCTACGCATCTAATCTAGGTAAATATGTATATTTGGAGCCTGTTTGAAATTAGTGATTCGTTATTATTTTCACACTCTTTCGAAAACCATTCGAAAAATGTGAACCAACTATATTAGATTTCATTCGGACAGTCATATTCGTAACAACTATTAATATTTTGTAAGGCACTAAGGTACAAAAAAATCTTTTACTTTTACATTCGTAATTCAACCATCAAATTTACACGATCCTTACATGATAAAACATATCACTTCTGGTCATGTATTCTAAAATAGCACTGGCGAAACCCCGATTCACTCGTATTCAATTTCATGAAAAATTTAAAAAATAAGGAAATTGTCGGATTTTGTGGCAATTAGTTATGCACCACTCTTAAGTACTTAACGTAACGTATAGACTTCAATTTTCTGGCAATATTTGGAGAAACAGGCTCTTGAGCGCAAAAAAATGCAGCTCAGATAAACAGTCCTTTAAATCAAACAGAAATGCTTTTTAGTTTCTGAATTAGTCTAGAAATAGGTATATTCTTGATTACAAACGAAGTTATACAAAAAATATTTCATCACAGTCCGTTTATAATCCTCCCTTGCGCTCAATTCTTCTGCCTATTTCGTTCGGGCCTACCGTAACTGAATACTTTTACGCACGGGGTATAAATTAGAGCAATTTTCGGTATTTCTTTTCTCCTCAAAGATAATGGGGTTCCCTCTGGTGGGAGATAACGAAGCTCGACGGGAGACCGTCTCGGCAAATTGTAGGGAGGCTGAGTACCTAAACGTTTTACCTATATAGAATCGGTAACATTAGACTCACAATCGACGAATGCTACTTTGAAGGTACGCTTGAGAGTAAATCATTGTTTTAATAGATTATTTGGTTAATTAATAAATTAAGCCATATGAAACAACGAAAGCTTTTTACATTGTACATCGGTGCATTCGTGGTAAGGTATGCAATGCCGCGCAGTGGAATGAAACGTTTCAAAAAATAGTTTATTAAGTAATTAAGTATTAAATGGATATTAATTGAATATATCGAATATCCTATATTTTTTATACATCTTAGAAGAACTTAGTAATTACATTATAATTTCCCACTTCACAACTTTTTATCATTTACGTAATGTAAGTTAAAAAGGGCAGCTTAAGATCTATGTATAGAGCCTCTAGATCGGTCTATGCGATTGAGGGAGGCCTTTGTCCAGTAGTGGGCATCTTACAGCTGACACGATGATGTTGAAGAAAGTATTAATTCAATATTTATAGCTCTACCGAAGTACACACTCCTTTCAAAGGAGAGGCCTAGTCCAGCAGTGGACTGTTAAAGGCTGATGATGATGATGAAAATAATCATAGTTAAAACGTAAAAATGAACACGCTAAAACACTCAAAATATAAAATGCTACAATTAAAAATTGGATCTTTTTACTATCTATGTTTGCATTATATAAAATTGAATAACCAAATTAAAATATTACAATACAAGAAATAAAAATATATCAACTGGGAATGCATTTAAAAATAATTAAAAAATATATTTACAACTTAACACGACACCTTAAAAATACAGTCATATAATAATATTTAATTGCATTAAATTGAGTATTTAAAATAAATAAAATCAAGATATTCAAATCAAATATTAAAATAAAAATAAAATAAAATTAAAAAAAAAAACAATATTATAAAATTACAAAATTAAAAGAAAAAGAAAATTACAACATAAAAGAATCATCATAAAAGATTATTAAAACGTAAAAAAAACTACTACTCAACTTTCAACGAATTATACGTTAAACAAATATTATAATACTAGCTTTAGCCCGCGGCTTCGCTCACGTAAAATTCGGGGTAACACAAAACCCCTTCATCTTTCGATAGTAATTTTCGTTTTAATTCTTTTCATAGTGTCTAAGAAGAAATATAACCGCAAGAAGTATTTAAAACATTTCTGTAAGCAGTACTTTAGAGTTCCGAAATCAAAAATGGCTAAACACGGAATCCTTATAGACGCGCTGTCTGTCAGTCTATCCGTATGTCACAGCCACTTTATACCGAAACTATTCAGTTTACACATTTGAAAACTGGTAGGTAGATGTACTCTGTGAACCGCATTACGACGTTGAAGAAAAAAAATTGTATTTTAAGGGGGGCTCTTCATAGATGGAACTGATGTGGAATGGGTCGTTAAAAATTACTTTGAGGTTCCTAAAACCATTGTTTCTCAAAGTCAATCGCTTGAAAGATATACGGTTCCAAAGTGGTAAAATAGGTGTGTGTGTCCCTCAAACTTTTAAAGTAAGAGAGTGACAAATCTAAAAAAATAAATGCTGTAGATCGTTATAAAAATTGCCAACGAAAATTGGTTTGGACGATATGTAGTCAGCAGTGTTTGAAATAAAGCACAGCTTAAAAACCGAAAACATAGCTTTGTCGTTTATACAAATACTATTAATAGTTAGTCGAAGATAATGGCTATGGTAAGTGGTTACCTCCACTACGGAACCCTTCATGAGCGAGTCTGACTCGCAATAGCGAATAGCTTTTATAATGTTTCGTCCTAGTTGTTACTTGTAGCCGTTTGCCATTACAAAGCTTTGGTGCATTAAGGTTCCGCATTAACAGGACTGGAACCCTATGTTCAGTCTCAAATTGCGTGAAGGTACTCCTGATAATTGTAAGGAGTTCAGAAACTCTATAGGGTACTGTGGGGGTATTGTGAAGTTAGTAAGAAAGGCGCTTAACCACATCACTTTGCATACACTCAAAGCCATGGTCCGATATATCTCTATACACACTTTCGCATTTTTGAGTAGAGAATATTGGTTTAGCCGGTTCAGCGTGAACTTGGTACATACAGACACACACATTTTCGCATTTATACCTAATATTAGTAGGGATTAGCCAAGGCTGTTACAATAATTATTAGTTTATATAAGTAAGCGAACGAAGTAATGACAATGCACCATATGACAATGTATAGGTAATGTGACAATTCTGACAGCTAGCACATGCGCAGCACTCAATTATTACAGTGCATGCGTTCTTACTGTCAATAGGTAGGAGGTCTGTCCCTACAAACTTCGACCCTCTCTAAAATCCCTCCTAGATTATTTTTTGTTTTTTTTTTATTTCTGCCGAACAAATTGACTCCATGCTGCCTGATGTTAAGCAGTCAGTGAAGTCCCATAGTGATGGCCATCATCCCAGCAGCCACGTGGCATTATGGCATGATGGCCCTCACCTTGACGGCCTTGAGAAAAGCTTTTTCACGCCCCGCTTAAAGGACCCAGGATCATAACTGGAGGGAAACACGTGGGCTGGTGAAGAGTTCCACATCTTAATGGTACGGCAGAGATAAGAGGCGCCGAACCGTTTGGTGCGCGACAGTATCTGTTCTACTGTGTAAGAGTGGCACCTTAACCCAGCACGTGTCGATCGGGATAGGAAAAGAGAGGGTGGGATTAGTTGAAAGAGCTCTTCGGAGCACTCACCGTGATAAATGCGATAGAAGACAGCCATTGAGGCCACATCTCTGCGTAATTGCAGTGACTCAAGAGACTTAGTGGCCTCTGGATCCCCAATGATACGGACAGCACGCCGCTGCAACCTATCGAGGGCGTCCAATAAGTACTGAGCGGAGCCATTCCAAAGGTGAGAGCAGTATTCCACGCAGGAGTGAACCTGGGTCTTGTATAACAGACACAACTGCTCCGGCGTGAAAAACCTCGTCACCTTGTTCAGGACTCCGAGTTTCCGAGATGCGGATTTGATGACACCCTCGATGTAGTTCTTCTGGTTGAGATTTCGGCGTATGTCCATACCCAGGTTATTGAGGCTGTCTTGAATCGGTAGTGGAGTGTCCAGAAGAGAGGGATGGGGAAGGAATGGAGATACCTTGGCTGAGAATGCGCACACTTGTGTTTTCTTGGCGTTGAACTCGACTAGGTTCTCATCACCCCAATGCGAGATGCAATTCAGAACCCAGTCAAGCTCAGCAACAAGTGTTCGCCTATACTCCTCAGTATCGGCTTGCTTAGCCGCAGGGTGTCCGAGATATCGCCCACAGTACTGTCGGCTGCATAGCAATGTATGCCCCCAAAAGTGAGCATATTGTTACGCCATCTATCGGTGAATGGGGATACTAGAAGAGATTGAATGTATCGGTGGTTTAAAGGTAATTCATCTACTCTGTACTAGATGGCGTTGCTGTATCGAGTATCGACTGTTCGCGATTATTTCGACAGTTTTGTGGAAACATCTAGAATGCGCTAGTGATGTAATCCAGCCAGTATAAATAGAGCGCGAGCGAACGGACCGGACACAGTAACAATTGAATATCGGAGCGATAAACAAGAAGCGAAGGAAGTAAGTCGGAAGTGTTTAATGGTGTTTCTAGTGGTGTGAATAGTGAGTTTTATTAGTGTTGAAAAATTAAGTGTGTGTATCTAGTGTTATTGTGTTAGTGAATAAAGTGCAGTTTTTCTGGCATAGTGTATATAATTTATCGTCGAACCCCAGCTCGTAACAATATCATTGATATGCAGAAGAAAAAGCGTGGGCGATAACTCGGACCCCTGAGGCACACCAGCATTCACCTGAAGAAACTTCGATGATTCACCACACATTTTCACAAAGGACTAGTAAACGGCGCTCATGCAGCATGCTGGCAACCCAGTTGCACAATCGAGGCGGTAAGCCGTAGGCTGGAAGCTTGGAAAGAAGCACACGATGCCAGACTCTATCGAAGGCTTTGGAGATGTCGAGACTAATAGCCAAAGACATCCCGTGCCTCCATCGCCTCACCCCAAAGGTGAGTGACACACGCTAGAAGATCACCCGTTGATCGTTTCGGTCTGAAGCCATACTGACGGTCACTGATGAGAGAGTGATCTTCTAGGTAGCGAACGAGTTGGTTGTTGATTAGTCGTTCAAACTCCTTGCAGAGGATAGGGGTGATAGCAGTGGGTCGATATTTGCCCGGATCAGAACGATCCCCTTTCTTGGGAATCGGTTGTACGTTCGCCTCTTTCCAAGCCTGTGGCACTACGGCATTAGATAGGCGATACAGGCATGTAAGCATTGGAGACAACTCGGCTGCGCATTTCCTAAGCACAACCGCTGGAATTCCGTCAGGTCCACTGGCTTTCCGAACATCGAGAGATCGCAGTGTCGCGCGAACATCGCATTGCCTGATTTTAATATCAGGCATGGAGTGGCCGCAGTAGGGAATCGAAAGCGGCTGCGCACTACGATCATCGATTCGGGAGTTGGCCGCACAGAGATTGACAAGCAGGTCAGCTTTCTCTTGCAGCCCATCGGCCAGTGATCCATCAGGGCATCGCAACGGCGGTAGTGAAGGCTGGCAGAAATTAGAATGCACGGCTTTGGCCAATCGCCAGTATCCCCGGCTGCCCGTGGGGTGCGACAAGAGTTCTTGACCAAACCGTGCAATGCGCTGAGCATCCGCTCTTATGTATGCCCTCTTGCAGACCTTGGTGGCTCTTTTATAGGCTGCCTTGATGAAATGGACATTCGGATCGCGACGAGACCGAGCCCTGATCAAAGCGCGGTAAGCCTACTGTTTTTGTATCCTATGTGTTTTTTTATCCTATTATGATTTTATTGTATCCTATGTGTTTTTCCTGGTTCTGAACTACCTCTCCACTAATTTTCAGTCAAATCGGTTCAGCCGTTCTTGAGTTATAAATAGTGTAACTAACACGACTTTCTTTTATATATATAGATGTAGAAAATCTGCGTACCTATGTTTATAAGTATTCGATAGTGGATCGATACAATAATATTGTTCTAATCATCATCATTTAGATCGATTACCACAAATACTTATAATTGCTAAGAAGTAACGTAACACCCAAATTGCAAAACCTCTTTTAAAAAATAAGATAAATGAAAAATCCGTGCATTCTCGTGCAATGTCGCTCAATGAGTGATGCTACGGTCCAGTACTGACAGCTCACCGTCGGGAAATCTGCACCGGAATGCAATTAGGTAAGATAGCAGTCTACAGGAAAATCTCACATCAATGCCGGGAATCGGCGAGTATGAAAAAGTGAACGAAGTTAACAAAAATGTGTTTTTTATTTTTCGATATCATTCTAGTTTAGGCTTCATTCAGACTCGCCCACCACTCCATACGTCTGATTTGCCTTCATCGTAGCTACAATGGGATCTAACTTCTTGTAGTAAATTATACTTGGATGCCGCAGCTAAGTGTTTTCACATTGCAGTGAATTTTCAGGTGTGGAAGAAAATTGCCACAGATCAGGAAAATAAAACCGAGGAATTACTGACCGGTATGCCTACCCTGTAGGTTCTTTTACCCCATTAGAGCTAAATGATTAAGCTCTCATGAGTGTACGATTGAGAGCTCAGTCGTTTAGCTCCGTTCTAGAATTATGTTTACGGTGCCTAGGTGCGAGTATCGTTACCAAGATGCCATACAGTGGTATGTGCCATAGTGGTGAAGCACGGTAAGTTAATGGCGATTTCAACAAGATTAAAACACAGTCTATGAATTACCAGTATAACATTTTGTTAACGGGTATCAAATCTCGGGTGCTTTGTATGAAGGGGCGAATTTTAAGGGGCGTATGGGCTCTCACCCAAATCTCGCTGTATGCTATGGTCACTGCTACTACAACTCGTTACACAAGAGATACAGTGGTAATAAGGATACGACTAGTCTCAATAAAAATGTCTCTTAACTCATCTTTACTTACCCCTCCGATGTGCACAGGTCTGTGAGTGTGCGTGTATACTGTATGTTCTCATACAACGATTGCCATCACTGTACGACTACTATTGGTGCCAGTTCATTTCAAGTCCTTTCCTTACCAATGGCCCTTTGGGACCAAAATATTTATACGCAAGTGATGATATGGGTTCATTTTCGATCGAATTTCAGCTCGTACGTATACACCGATGTTTTTTCTCGATGGAGTATGGAAATGTTTTCATGAAATTGTTTCTGTTGGGCGGTTTAGCATTCGCAGGTAACCTTTCGTAAGGCTATCTCAATAAAGAGTTTCTTTTCTTGGCGAGTTTATTTAGTGTGATGTTTTTGTTGCACGAATAATACAAGTTTATCAAGCAATCTATAGGGTAACATATTTGAACTGCTTTGAATGGTGAAAAGGGCAACGATAGCCTTGTGGAGTGACAAAAAACTGCAAGGCACACGATCTCGAGTTCAAACCCAGGGCTTTTTGAAGTTAATTGTGTATTAAATCGTTAATTATTGCTTGCTAAACGATGCAGAAAAACACCTTGAGTAATCATAATGCATTTCTTAGAGTATTTCAATCATAATGTTTTCGAAAGTGAAGTCTGCCAACCCTCTCGTGTCCTGCATAATGTACTGTGGCCTTATCCTTCTCATAATAAGAAGAGGCATGGGTCCAGGCAGTGCGACAGATTATAAAAAAACAAGGCATATCATGATGATATTTTTATGTTTTAGACCTAGAAAGCTGAGAGCACAAGTTGATTCCAGTTTTCATAGATTTTTGTAGGAGTTAACGTAGGAATTATCTCTGAGAATAACAAAGATGCTAATAAAATGATACGATAATGATGACTTGATAACTTTGAAAGATAACTAAATATTTTACACACCTGCATCATAAAACACTCATATGAGGCAAATTTAAAAGTCTTCGTTAAAATTTTATGCATTTCAATTACGTGTGATATATGCCGCCATATTTCATTATTATTCAACGAGCTGTTGTGAAATAAAATGTTGATAATGTAATATTTTATTCAATATCGACTTTATTTTGAAACCATAAAATGTTAGGTCAAAAATTAAAATTTATAAACAGAAGAATACCATATATTCCATTTTAACATCGATTCAATTAGACTAATAGATATACACAAGAGATCCACGAAATAAAATCAGTCGGATCTCAATTTTTTTTCAAGATTGATCAAAGAAAGAAAATAAAAAGCCTTGGCTGCAATTTACTTTTTTATATCTGTTGCAATTTTCAAACCTGGCTCGACGAACGAGGCACAAAAAAATAAACTAACGTTATTTCACAAAGGAGGACATATAAAACCTTTTTCCACATTTAAAATGAGCGCGTTTTAAAAACCGCATAATGTTGTTAGATGCACGCAGGCGGCATGGAGTAGTTCGGCGGAAGAGAGCGTTTCCCTGTACTAGTGCTGTAAATAAAGGTTTTTACGGTTAAAAGGGGGGAATACGGGAGGGTAAGACGTATATCCTTGTTTGCCAGGACGTGACCGCAACCTTGCATTCTAAAAGGTTTCATGAAGTGAATTAAGTGCGAATTTACTTTTATTATGTACCATTAAGATAAGTAGCTTAATACAATGTGCTGCTTTAGAATGAAGATTTTAAGTGGTTTGTTCATGTTTAGTTTAGATTTTTCTAACATAAAACTGTGCTGCAAATTATATAAATTAATTGCTGTTATATTTTTTTATAAATATAAAAAAATATAACAGCTGTATGCGACTGCTGATCGGAGGTCCCGGGTTCGATTTCCGGGTCGGGCAAATGTGTTAGTGGGTTTTGCCGAATTCTCACTAGCAACACGGAGTCTGGTGCAGTGCCCGGTAACGGCAATAGACTCGCCCCCTATTACGTGGGACCTAACAATTCATGGCGAAATGTGGGTGTAATATTACACCTTTGCCTACCCCTTCGGTATATATATATACAGGCGTGAGTCTATAATATTTTAGTAGTAGGTTTACTACTATGACAAAGAGTTTGAAGTCTATGCATTGTGAACCGTTTGGAAAAAATATTTTTTTAAATAATCAACTATAGTAAATTATTTAATGATATCAGCGTGTCTGAGATTTGTATTCTCCTTGTTCTATAAATTACTGCGGCCGAACTAGTGTTTTCTATGGTGTATGAGAATGTATGGTGCCGTTTTTCGCAGACCTCGCTGTGATCGGCGCGATGCACGGAGTTATACCTTTATAAGGTAGAGAGCTAGAGATTAATTCACAATATAATTTTATACTATACGGGCCTCGCTGCAATGCACAGAAATGCAACGGTAGCTCGCAATACGTACCTATAGTCGTAATTATTATGTTATATTACTGATTTAGATTCTAAAGATGAGTTTGCCAGCCTCCACTTGGCCATGCCAGCTAAATGGGTGCAAGCCTACAACATTTTTTTAATGAAATATAAAGAAACACACTACCTACACTTTAAGTTTTCAAAACATTTCTGATACCAAACCTACATGTCATTTTAAAACTATTTATGAAATAAATCATCCGTGTGGTGACGGATTAAGAATACGGATTGTCACCACCCCATATCATCCCATGGGTGTCGTAAGAGCCGACTGAGGGAGCATATTATGCAGAGAACAGCACTGTAAGTGAAGGAAAACTTGATACAAACCCTATACCAACCCGTTTGGCCAGCGTGGTATAGTAGGCCAATTCCTCCTTTCAAAGGAGAGGCCTAGTCCAGCAGTGGACTGTTAAAGGCTGATGATGATGATGATGTAATAAAATAACAATATAATAAACTTGAATATTTTATTAAATAAAACTCAACAATGATTTCACAAATAACATAAAATGAAACAATATCATGTTACAACTTAAGGACCATGCACCTACTTTAACGTTATGTATAGACAAGGAACTTTATTAACACACCTCTGATTTTATGCGGTTATTTTGTAGCTTTAAATAAATTAAAAAGGTATTAAGGCTAAGTAATTAATAAAGCGTATAATGTGTACGACTAATTAACATGAAACGCCATTTTGTAAAAAAAGACGCAATGTATCAAAAGTACACATCTACTGTGTTATAATAAAAAGATTTTACTTAAAAATATTGTTTTATGAAAATTAAAAACTATTTGCTTCCTTTGAAATTCGAATCCACAATGAAAACAAAAACATTAATTAAAAGTCGAACGTGTATAAAAGTTCGTTTACCCTTTATAAATATTTTAAAATTCATTGTTGAGATTTGTATTTCGAAAGTATGGCAAGCAAAATGATTTTAAAATTCAAACAATATAAATGCAAATAACGTTCAATAGTTATTACTTAATTTTGAAGTACTTAATTAGTACAAAAAAGGTGAAGTTGAAATGCATTGGTGTAGTTTTATGTTAAATTACTAAGACTAGCGACATAGATGTCTCCATTGACTAGGTTAGAACAAATCGCGCATTTTCCAGGATGAGCGACGAAAACTTTTACCCGAAAGTGGAACATCTTAAGACAAAATTTACTAATTTTATATTTATGTATGTTTGTCGTCATGGTCGCTCACCCAAGATAATGGATAAGTAAGTACAATATTTATCACAATACCGCGCTGCAGTTTCAATTAAAGTGTGATTTTAATGAAACGATAAATAGATTAGAACATGCTTTTAGTACGTATAACAAGGCCCGTTTAACAAACTGACTGTACAATTTAAAACTGAAAATTAATTACAGAGAAGATACAGATACCCTAACTTACATTTACACAATCGATTCGTTTCGTAAATACATCCTATGCACGGTTAAACTTAAAGTTAGTTTCCACTGAACTGGAGACAAAACGCGCAGAGTTTTCATCATTAAAACTATGCAACGACCGTCTTCGGTTTAGTCAAACCACACTCTTACTTCTCTTCTTTAATAATCACTATGAATTCAGTCAAGAGAATTTTAGGATTATTTAGAAGGAATGCTTTAATCTAGATGTCATCACATTCCTAAATTTACATAAATAGAACAAACTTACAGATGATGACTAACCGTAAGTCCATTTAAAAAACGAACAGTGAAGTGCCCAAACCTGATCATTTATCTAATCGTGTAACCTATCTCATATTGGATGATATTCTCTCCAAACTGGGTTAGGATATTATCAGAGTGGTTTATCCGGAAAATATTCAAAAATCGAATACAGTCGATCTGTAACGTCAAAAAACGTCAACGTCTTTCCGAAGGCAAATTAAGGCGTATTTAGCAGACAGGCTAAACATCATTTGTAAGGTGACTTAAAATTAAAGTTAGGTCTAAATATTCTGTTAGTTTTCAGTGCCGGTAATCCATTGAAGATACTTGAAGGACCGTGACTGCAGCGGGCTGGCGCGAGCTTCCCTGTACACGCGTTGCTGGTAGTTGGCTGGTTGCTCTCTGGAAACCAAAAGATATGCCAGGCATTAAAGAGAAAATACAAAGAGAGGACGACGGAAAAGGGCAGAACATAAAATTGTTGTTGCCGATGAGAATAGGAACAATTTCGACATCATTTCAATTATGTTGCATAGAGTTGAACTTATGTAGATGTTAAAGAGAGTTATCTCGAATTTTCACATTCATATCACAATTAATATCAAAGTCGTTGTTTAAAAAATTGGTACGTAAAACATTTTTACCATAATTTCTAGATCTATATTTTTTACTTATTTTACCAAATTGCATCCAAATTAGTTGTCTTAGGGTACCCGGTTGCTCCAAGACTATCGCCTTGGAGCCTGGGATGCACTTAATAGTCTGTCTATATGAAACATAACATTAGTATTACCTAGACCTAGACTACCACCGACCTCGTAACCCAAAGGAATAGCGATATTCTATGGGTTAGACCAGTGTGTAGTCCATCCAAATAAGATTATTCATTCCCAATTACTCTGACTTGAAATCGTTTCCATTGCATTACGAGTCATGACGCGAAAATGTTATCATCGTAATTGTCTCAGTTGGAATTATAGAATCATTGTTACATATTTGTATAAAGATATCATATTTTCTTTAAACAACAGCAATAGTATTATCTAATGCATCACTGTATTGGTCATATCATACTCAATAATTCATAACAATATTTCAATAACGTAAACACAAAAGAAAAACAACTGACAATAAAATGACGGCCTGCTGAAAATGGTTATGACCCAAATGGAAAAAAAAAAGAAATTTCATTTCATTTCACCCAAAACAGCAACACAAGTATATAAAAAAGTAGTGGCTAACTCAACAATATGCTGCAAAATTTACTATAAAAAAGTTTAGAAATTAAAAGTAAAGCTACTTACTGTCTTAACATTGCAGAACTTACACCGCTAAGCCCAGAATTGGAAAATTAGGATGCGTTCTTTATATTATATTAATTCTGTAAGCATCAGTAGTTCAAGTTTGTATTTATAAATCGAAATTGCTACTTGTAATACACGAATATTACTTTGAGAAAAGCCCTACAGACAGCCGCCTTGCAATCCACCGAGATCTAACACAATGATGTTTGGCAACAGTTTAAAGATATTTATTGGATAGGGCCACGCGCTATAATTATACGAAATGTTAGGCAGCAGCGAGAAACCTCATAGTATGTACCATCCTCCAATTGTTATGAATAATTTTACAGAAAAAGTCAATATTATTGACTGACCCGGGAATCAGACTCGAGATCTGGCTATCGTCCACAAATAAAAGCCGAGCCTAATGCCAAAATACAATATGTAATAGAATTGCATATTGTGAAACATGTATTACGTACCTTGGTTCAGCAGAGGCACGAGCGTGGTACGCAGGCACATTCGGGTTGTGGTATCCCGCATGCGGCAGCGGCGTGGTTAGCGTGTGGGATTGCACGGGCGGGTGTTCCGATGGCGAATGGTAGCTGATCGGGTTGTATCTATCTACTGACACGCCCCGCGCTCTCTCAGGAACACCAGAGTCGACGCTCTTTCCCATAGTACTCAACGGCCTTCCGCGACCCAAAGTGTTTGTCTTTGGCCATTCTTGAGACACATATTCTGATTCAAAACTCCTCTCACGATAAGACTGCGGTCTTAATGTCTGACTCCATGTCGGCGTGGGTGTATAAGTCGATGATGGGGTCTTCGCGAACTTCGAATCAGCTTCCCATGGAGGCTGAACATTTGTTGATTCAGTGTGAATCTGGGAAGTCTTCTCCGTAAATTCTCTGAGTTCCTTACGCCACTGGGGCTCCACAGTTTCAGTTGGCTCATTGTTATCATAGTAGTACTGCGGAGACGGATCAGGCTGAGCTTGGAACTTGGTCTCGGTCGGGATGTAATTAGACTCTGGCACGGTGATGTATCGTCTTTCATATTCGCTATAGTACGTTTTACGTCCAGGTTGGCTCCTCGGTGGTTCTGCGTTAGAAGCTGTCTTGACAAAAGATTGATTAGGCGCAGGTGGAACATAAGCTATAGGAGCAGGTTTAGTGAATTTGGCTGCTGGTGGTTTCCAGCCTTGGGAAGGAGCAGGACTGAATGTGTTATTTTGAGGCACTTCCTGGTAGTATTTCTCTACAGTGTTGGTTGCTGTTGAGTAACTAGAATCTTGTTCCCAAGGAGGTGGGACGTAACCTGAAGAGTATTGCTGTGTAGTAGAACTTAGTGTATTTTTTTGATAACTTTGTGTGGTGTCTTTGTTTTGGTATGAGTATGGGGAAGATGATGAGTCGACAGCGCTACCTACCCATGTTGGTGTAGGTGTGTATGTGGAGTAATTGTTTGTAGGTGTTCTGTCGCGTGCAGGCTCATTGTACGATTGCTGGTATTGTGGTTGTGGGGTTGCAGCCTTTTGGTATTGAGGTTGGGGTGTAGTGCCTCTTTGGAATTGTGGCTGAGGTGTAGTGCCTCGTTGGAATTGTGGCTGGGGTGGTGGTTGGTACTGGGCTTGGTATTGTGGTTGAGGTGGCGGTTGGTATTGCTGCTGAGGCGGTGGTTGGTATTGCTGCTGAGGCTGAGGAGATTTAGGTTGTGCCCAAGGTGCACCTACGGGCGTAGGATTGGAAGTAACATTGTTGTAAAGAACGTTTTGTGTCTGTTTCGTTTGTTGATACCATTGCTGGTTAGTGATCATGCTTGGTTTCACATTGCTAACGGTCAGAACTTCTGATTGGGGTTCACCTTGACTTTGAGCCTGGTCGTATGTTTGAGTGTTTTGGTATTGGTATATATCTGTAGGCATCTGTCGCTCCATGCTCAATCTTTCCAAAAGTAAGCTATGCCGTCTTTCAGTCGTTGGTTCTGGTGGATAAACTGGCTGGTATGGTCTAGAAGCCAAAGGTGATGAGGTAATT
Organism: Euclidia mi; assembly: GCA_944739405.2. Lineage (NCBI taxonomy): Eukaryota > Metazoa > Arthropoda > Insecta > Lepidoptera > Erebidae > Euclidia > Euclidia mi. Next base: position 16,905,345 of record OX123204.2, on the reverse strand, counting down.
CTGTCCATACTCGGAGGTGGGAAATATGTCTTTACAGTAGGAATACCCTGTTGTGTCAAGTTCTCATAATTATGATCTAATATTTTCGTGGTACGGTTTACCGTTACGATGTTTTCAATTTTGTTGTATTCTGTTTGCTTACTAACTCCGCCTGCAGGGTCAAGAGTACTAGTTATAATTTCAGTATTTTCAGTATGAGTTTTTGTGATGATTGGTGAAATACCGATTGGTTTAATTTCTACGTCTTCTACCTTGTCAAGTGGTATTGACGGTTCTCTAATCGGAATTGTATATTCAGTTGATTTTTCTTTTGGCTTTGATTCTTCTGTGGTCTGTATCTGTATTGGTATAATACGTTCCTCTTCCTTTGGCGCTTCTTTTGACTCAACAGTGGGTGTCTCAGTTACGGTCTCTTCTTTTACTTTTTTCTCCAAAACTTCTTCTTTGCTCTCTTCACTTTCTTTAATTTCTGCTTTTACCTCTTCTTTAACTTCGGTCTTTTCCTCAGATTTCACTTCTGCTTCCTGCTTTTCTTCTGCCTCTTCAAATTCTTCCTCCTCTTCTTGTTCTTCTTCTTCATCTTTTACAGGCGGCTTTTTTACTTCTTCCTTTACTTGACTTGTAGCTTTTTCTTGTTCTACCTCTTGCTCTTCTTCCTCTTCCTCTTCTTCTTCTACTTCTTTTTCAACTTTCCGCTTAGCTTCTTCTTGAACTTCTTCTTTTTTAACTTGAACAGGTTCTTCTTCGACTTCTTCTTCCTCTTCTTCTTCTTCCTCTTCGACGGGCTTAGATTCAACTTCGGGCTTAGGTTCAGGTGTGGCTTGTTTTTTGAGTACTACAGTCACAGGCTCAGCTTCTTCAACTTCTTCCGCTTCTACTTCTTCCTCCTCTTCAGCTTCCTCTCTTTGTTCAGATTGTGGAATTTCTTGAACAACTACGACCTTTTTCGATACTGTTGTTTCAGACCTCTCTTCCGTTTTAGTAACACCGTTTTCTTTTGGCGCAGACATTGTTTGAGTCACTGTAACGGTTTCAGGCCCGTCTTTTTGCTCCTCAACTTCTTGTTCAACGGTTTCTTCTTCTTCCTCTTCAACTTCTTCTTCTTCAGACTCTCCTTCTTTAGGTATGATTGTAGTCTCAGTTCTCGTTTTGATTTCTGTGCGGCCATCAACTGTTGTTTTTGTTGTTGTAGTTTTTACTTCTTCTACAGATCCATCAGGTAAAACTTTTCTTTCTACTTCAACTTTTGTCTCAGTTTTAGCTCCTGATTTCTTTGTTGGTAATTTAACAGTCAGCTCAGCGTCACCATTAGCGTCTCCATTTTGGGCCCCATTTTGTTCTTCAACTGTTTTTTCCTTTGTAACTTGTTTCTTAACTACTTTGACTTCTCTCTGAAAAAATAATAGAAAATTGTTATAATACACACGTTACTAAATGTTGTATAGTGACAATATTAAATTATGTTAGAACGAAAATATAATCATGTTTATACTTTAATTTTTAGGAAACCAGGTATTAATTACACATAATTAGGTATGAACTCACGAAATATTAGTATGTTCCTATATTTCCTTAATGTTGTATAGTAAGTACGTATAACAGACAGTGTAAACAGATATATAAATACAAATATAATAAGTATACAGTAATTTTATTTGAACCTGCTCATTATCAATCTCTGCATTTTCTTCAATAGACTTTGTCACTAAGGGAATAGAAACGACAGTATCTTCTGGTAAAGTATTTGCTGTAACTACATTTTGGATAGAATTAACTGTCACGTCTGCGTCTCGATTTGCTTTTGCTTCCTCTTCAAAAGTTTTAAATGTCGCCTCAGTTATCGGCGCTACAATTTCGCTCGCTGTAGTTGGTATGTCTGCTACTGGACTTACTGATACTACATCAATAATCGGGGATACTTTCACATCTGCAATTGGATTTGCAGCCACTTCTATGCTAGTTTGTACACTGTCCTTTGTGGTGACTATGTCTTTTTCGTCACTTGTCACGAACTTAGGCAATTGTTCATTGATTGATTCACTGTGTGTGTTAGGAACACGACAAAACTCTGCATCGTAACATATTTCTGGAAGCACTGGTTCAGGTTCAGGTGTTGGAATGAATACTGGTGGCGCGACAGGTGCGTATGCGAATGCAGGCATGTGCGGGGCCGCTGACGTAGGTAACTTCGCAGGTGCAGGCAAATTTGCAGCCATTGAAGCCGTATATCCATCACTTCCATAACTTAATCTCGATGGATTAAAAGCATTGACCGGTGGCGAGCCATATTCATACATAGACATATGTCTGTTATTATTTATTTGCTGCGAGTACGGTGACGCGTTTTTGTGCACTGTGTCATTATTTTCAAATTTCGTGTTGTTTACAAACGAAGGTGGTATCACACGTTGAATCGGCGCGTCACGTGGATCGGGGTTACTCCTTGTTCGTAACAATGTTTTAGGGTTAGCTGGCATAGCTGGAAACACTTGAACTGGCATACAGTTGTAGTTTGGTAGAGCTACAGGAACTATAGGAGCACCCGATGGATGAACTGGATTTACGGGCTTTTCGGGGACCCCGGGATTCATTGCATTCCTCATTAACCGTTGCGCCATACGTTGGGACTTGATCTCGGACAGATCTAGTCCGCCCGGGGTATAAGTGAACGGCTTGCGATCCCGGCTCATTGCGCTGTGCAATGCTGACGGTGGATTCATCTTGCTGAAATAAGTTTTTCTCACGTTATTTCTACTGAACCACTGGCATGCATCATAAACTTTACGGGATACACATTATTATATGTAACATAATTTTTTAAATGTTAAAAGCTTCTAACTGATTTTGGCAAATTGACAAAACTGTAGAAAATAGACACAAGATACTCACGATGTCTGATATTTACTGCAAAATATAATATTTACTTCCTGCGCTGCAGTGAATTACAGAAGCTGGGCGCGTATTTGTTTATCCAGTCAACACATTTATAATGTGACACCGAAGGTAACACACACTTGTCGTAAATCAATTTTCACATCACAACTTCACGGAGACTGATCACTTATTTTTGTGACGGAACATGCAGATATTAATCTGGTCGCAGCGGTTAAATATAGCGCGGGTGTAGTAAATGAGCCGGTACATTTGAATCCGGGAGGTGTTGCGCGCGGTCGGCGCGTGCGCCGCCTGCCGCCTACTGCCGTCTGCTCAGTCGCCGCCATGTATTTTGGTCCCGACCCCAATAACGGGCGCCTCGTCTACAATTTGTCTTGAGCAAATCGTCAAAACAACATCCAGAATACTTCCGACAGATTCGCGATAATTATTTATTGCAATCCTACGCCTCCATTCATCCGCGATGCATCTCACGTTCGTCTGCATCGCGCCATCGTCTCGAACACGATCGCTGACGTACACGCGCTCACAACACCGCACTCATATATTTCCACGTGTAGTTCAACCACCTTTGCGAACAACTAAATGACATTGTCCTATTTTTTCTATTTCTGTTTTCCGCGTTTCAGAAAGTTTAAAATTAAAATACGTTTCTATATTTCTGAACGTTCTGTGTACGAATGTACTTGATCTTTAAAGCGTTGCAGTACAAGATGGATGTTGTATTTGTTTTACAATAAGCTTACATATTTCCTCGTAGATAGCTATCCGCATCGGACAGAGCATAGTTCGATGTTGAAAGTAAAATATTTATATAAATGCAGCTTTATCCCAAGATTTACAGCCGACAGCGGTTGCTCGTCCAAATATCACCCTGCTATTAATGTTGGCTCCAAACCAAAACTTTCTGGTTCGACATTGCTCACATTTGCTACTGATTCGAATGGTATTCATACATTTTCGGTAAATCGCTGTTATTTACTTCATGATTCGTTAAAATGCATCTCACGTATGTTTCGTGCGCTCTTTCATTATTTTTATTTTATAAAGTCTTGAATGTACTAATTACCGACGTCTGTCGTGCTCCGTTTAATTTAACGTTAGTGGAAGCTATTTCACGGATTAGGTATAACTCTTGTGGTAATAGTTGAGATGCATCTGTCGTTTGTCACGCACGAGCGCGACCCACTAAAACAGAGACAATTTTAGTGTCCTTTAAAGAGTTGTCAAATAAAAGCAACATAAATCCAAAGGCTTTCGAGGCGACTTTCGTGTCGGGAATAAAGTTCACGGCTTTAAGTGGTATGCCGTTAAGTTGAGCTCCGGAGACTCATAGTATCTAATGAAGAATAATGTTGTGCGACGACTGTTAATCCAAGGTCAAAATACCTCTCTCGCTACACAACCTAGGCAAATGTTTAGTTTATTTTCACAAATGTTTTCGAGTCGTTAAATTTAATATGCTAACGCCAATTTGGCACGTTTGCGTACCTAATATTCGCATGGAAATTAATTGATGTTAACTTCCTTAATTACACCATGCAATGTTGTTCTGGTAGCTAAAGTGATTACTCTTTAAAACTGTCCTCGGAGTCTTCACATTTGTCCAAAAGGCTTGATAAGAGATGTTTTTCAGACAATTTATATCTTGTCAAGTGAGTGGCACAGTGGTCTTAATAGAAAATTAGACACTACGGAAAGCTCCAATCTGCAGATAACTGAGGCCCGAAATACAGTTTCTATATGTCAGTGTCATATTTTCGTCACAAATGGTATTCTTCTAAATTTAAACGATTTTAAACTTTCGCGATTAGTACATATATGTACATTATACAAGGTTATATAGCGGGTCTTACTCGTGATAATTATGCCTTAAATATATTAATTATCGCGAATAAGAACCGCTATATAACCTTGTATTCTTCTAAATTTACTGATATTTGAATGATATTGTAACTATTTTTTTTTGTTTTTTACTTTTGATAGGCTAACGTTTGACCGCGATCTCGTCTGATGTTAAGCAATGATACGGTTGAAGATGGAGCACGCTTGCCTAGAAGGTACCTATTCACCCGCGACTTGAAAACACCCAGATTGTACACATCAGGAAACACAGACTCAGGCAAGGAGTTCCATACCTTTGCAGTACGCATAATAAATGAGGAAGCAAAGCGTTTCGAGCGTATGGATGGGATGTCAACCATATAACGGTGACGATGATTAGTTTGTCTGGTCGTCCGATGGTAAATAGGGGATGGAGGAATCAGGTTATGTAGTTCTTCTGCACACTCACCGAAATGTAACCTATAAAAAACTGACAGACTGGCAACACTACGACGATGCTCCAGGCTTTGGAGTTTCGTGTTTAACCAATAGGTCATCGCCAATGAGTCTCCTAGCTTTCCTCTCAATAGAGTCCAAAGTCCCTAGCTGGTATTTTGCTGAACAACCCCAAAGGTGAGAACTCCATGCAGGATCGGACTTGTGCTTTGTAAACATTAAGCAACTCATCCAGCGTAAAGTACCGTCTCACCTTGCTCAGGATCAGGATACCTAACTTCCTGCCAGCCAGTTCGACTTTTGACTCTATATAAGGACCAAAATTCAAATTATAGGTCAACATGACGCCAAGGAGTTACAAGCGATCGGTGAACTGCACTGGTACATTTCGGAAAGTCGGAGTCAGATGAAATGATGATGTCTAGATTACATATTGGAACAAGTGTCAAAATTTGTGTCAACGACGAACTTTTTATTTCAAATTATACGATAAAAACATTAGGTTAGCAGAATACCGATTCTGAGTCAATTCAAATTATAATGTTATTTCGTTCAAAATATAATTTCAATGTCATATGAAATACGAGAATTGGCCTGCTGATTGAAGTCTTGCAATTTTTATCATCTTTCTGGTGTTTCTCAAGTTGCATCTCGGGATCCGCTTTCTAGTCTAACTGGATTTAACAGAATATTATCTTTCCCATAGTGTGACTCTCTATCTGACCTTCGCAACTCAAAATTATTGCAATATCCGTGATTAATAAGACTAGAGTCAGTTATCTCAGAGGTACTGACTCCCCATAACAACAGTCAAAGATCTTCAGGACAGGCAGAACCGATGGCTTTGCGGGCTCTCAGAGGCAAGAAGCAAGCGATAATTTATTTATTTATTTTTATTTATAGACTCACGCCTGTATCCCCGAAGAGGTAGGCAGAGGTGTAATATTACACCCACGTTTCGCCATGAATATTTTAAGGTCCCACGTAATAGGAGGCGAGCCTATTGCCGTTACCGGGCACATCACCAGGCTCCGTGCTGCTACTGAGAATTCGGAAAAACCCAGTAATACTTTTGCCCGATCCGGGAATCGAACCCGGGACCTCCGATCAGCAGTCGTATACGCTATCTACTGGACCACGGAGCGATAATTTATCATTTAATACGCGCATAACTTCTTAAAGTCAGTGGTGCGCGCCGTGAAATCGGGTCCGATACCCTCTGCATAGCAGTCTGTTGGTATCCTCCATCTGGCTCTTTTAGCAGTACCTAAGTCTTAAATTTTTATGTGCGTCTGAATTATTTTTTATCCCTCGATACAGGGATTTTCTTTAGCACAAGAAAAGAATTTAAAAATAAAGTACTAGTTATTTGACAACACTTAAAATTCACGTGTTTTCATTGCTGCCAATAACCTCGTCATTCGACGTCATCTATACGATATTATATATACCAAGGCCGCGTGTCCATCGGAAATAAGCGAACTGAGCTATGTCCAAGATGAGCGGTGTGCGATAAAAACGCAAGGTATACAAATTGTGACTAGGCAACATCTAGTGTAGTGCCTCTGGCTCCTAATTCGGTGGTAGTAAGTTCGTAAGATTACCATTCAGAACAATTCTTTGTGTTATGAACATGATGATATGCTGTGCGTTCGGGTGTAATTAATCCATAATTATATGTACATTTTTATAATATACTAGATGACGCCCGCAGCTACGCTCGCACATTTTTTAAATTTAACCGTTTCTGCCCGTTCCCGAGAGAATTTTGGGAAATCCCGTCTTAATGTACCTCGACGGTCCCCAAGAAACACATGTCAAATTTCAGCTTCCTACGCCTAACAGTTTTGGCTGTAGCTTGTCTGTCAGTCAGTCAGTAACGCAAGGATTTTATATATACAGACTAGAGGATGCCCGCTGTTACATCCGCGTTATTTAAGGCTACTGCTCTGCTCCCGTCGCTCATAGCGTGATGTTATATAGTCCATAGCTTTCCTCGATAAATTAGCTATCTAAACACTGCAATAATTTTTGAAATTGGTCCAGTAGTTCCTGAGATTAGCGCGTTCAACCAAACAAACAAAGAAATTCTTCAGCTTTATATATTAGTATAAGATACTTGAGTATGTTTATTATTTATCTGGCTACTTTTAACAGTCTTCGCCAAGTTTGAGAGGACATGACTGTATGTGGTTCCTAAAATATGATTGTATTTGTTAATAGAGACATTTCGACTAAGGTATGCTGAAAATATAATGACAGCTTTACGGGATATTTCCCTTGCTTAATGAAGCAGGGAGTAGGAGAGGAGTAATGACTTCGCACATCTTTGACAAATACACGCAGCTTAAAACTTCTTCGCACCATTTCACACATTATATCTGGAGTCTTGAAAAAAGTACGTTGTTAAATCACAATGTCTTTCTACATAGCTTTCGTTCCTTGTCTCTCATCGTTTCTAGGCCGTTGCATTGTGAAAATATACCAAGGTTACAAAACGTAAATGTTTGTTGAAAGATGGAGCTGAAAATTTGATTTTCATTTTTGTGACCGGAAGGAAAAACATCATTTTTATTCCTGCTATAATTAACGCGGCAGTTTGTGCGGATGGGTGGATGGATGTTTGTAATTCTGTCACGCAAAAATACTGAACGCTTTTTGACGAAACTTCGCATTAATGTAGCTTATACACCAGAATAGCAGATACTAGTTTTATATAAATCAGACCGAGGTCATTTTACATCAAAATTATTTATTAAAGAAATAAGTAGCATTTAAATCATAGCTATCATACAATTTTACAGCAAAACCGTAAACTAGATACATTTAAAAATCATCGACCCGTCCTTGCAACAAAATAAACTTCGGGGAAACTATTATACAAAAATATATCCAAGCAATTTATTACTTTGTGTGACAATGACCTAATATTAAAACTATAAAACATTTTTATAAATATGTATGTCCTAGCGCTAGATATAAATTGTTTGAAGCAAAATGGGTCGAATCTAAACTTTCAGTTCTTTGATACAACGATATAGTGTGTTCATACATCTACTATAAGGAACATTATATTTTTATTTTATTCGTAGTAGACTTCGCCTGCGACTCCCACGTAGTTTTCTTTTTTTTTATGAGATAGCGGGCAAACGAGCAGACGGATCGCCTGATGTTAAGCGATTACCGCCGCACATGGACACCCGCAATACCAGAGGAGTCACAAGTGCGTTGCCGGCCTTTTAAAAAAAAATACGCTCTTTTCTTGAAGGTTTGAAGGTCGTATTGGTTCGGAAAAACCGCAGGCGACAGATCATTCCATAGTTTAGATGTGCGAGGCAGAAAGTTTCTAGAGAAACGCAACGTTGTGGATTGCCAACCATCTAAATGATGAGGATGCAAATGCTGTCGCGTAGAGCAATGGCGGAAAGAGGCGGCAGGGATTAATCTGAACAATTCCTCGGAGCATTCCCCATAGTAGTAGCGATAAAAGATGCATAACGAGGCTACATCTCTACGCAGCGCCAATGGGTCTAACCGGTTGCAAATACATTAGCAGTCGACAATTCGTAAGGCTCTCCGTTGGATGCGGTCCAGAGGGAGAAGCTGGTACTGGGGTGACCCTGCCCAAAGATGAGAACAGTATTCCATATGCGGCCGGACCTGAGCCTTATAAAGGAGCAAACGGTGGGCCGGAGTGAAATACCGTCATGATCTATTGAGCACGCCAAGCTTCTTCAAGGTTAATTTAGCCTTACCCTCTGCGGAACTCTGCAGTTGCAGATAGAGTGCCCCTTATAAGAGATGCAGAAGTTACTGGCCTTTGTGCTGTCTGAAAACTTCAGCACCAGACTTGGCCACATACTCCCCGAAATAGAAAGATAGAAGTTAAAGTGGATGAAACGGTCAGAAACAGCGAGTATTGTTTATGTAGAATTATATCGCAAGCGAAACGTAAATAGGTAATTTAATCGTTTTGAAGATTCAAAATAGCTATATAAGCCAAATTCTTGCCGTTACCGAAAGTTGTTGATATTGAAAACCCAGAAAAAGAAATAATAGCTAGATAACAAAAGAAAAATGTATTCACCAATTCTAGAAAATCGAACTCAAAACCTCCTTATCCACTTGAGTAAAAAAAAAAAATTTTAAGAAAAACAAAAAACCCGACTGTTGTATTTTTTTAAATTAGATTTTATAAATCTAATTTTAAAAAATACGTGAAAAAATTAACTTAAATAAAAACTAAAAGGAAAGAAACAAGCCCAGTAGTTTAGAATTCTATTTAGTAATACTAAATAAATACACAATTGAAATAGTCTTATAATCGATACACACATATAACAATCAACAAATCACGTATTTTTTTAATTAGATTTTATGCAGTCGGGTTTTTCGTTTTTCCTTAATTTTTTTCATTTTATACTTTTTAGTTATTTTGTTTGTATATCGATTATACTTGAAATAATAACTTAAATCAATAAGTAAGAAAATTTGCGAGAATGATTGTTTTGTTAAACAACTTTAAATCGTTATATATTCTAAACTATTATTTTAAATGAAAAATGATAAAAGGAACCTAAAATAATTTTGAAATACCTATTCAACGACACCCCACTTGACAAAGTTCATCGACTTTTTTTTTCATTTTGACAATAATATGGCGTCTGGTTGTCGCTGTGGTGAATTTTGATTATGACAGTAATCAAAATTTTAGCGACACTCGCAAGGTTAAGACGAATCGATTGACGTAAGAATCATCAAAATCGGCCTACGCATTTGGTCTCTAGAACGCCACATAGAAACAAACATACATACATATACATACATAGACTGATAAACACATTAGCTTCCTTTGCGTCGCGCAGTCGGGTAAAAAAGGTAATTATAAGACCTTTTCAATTATAAGAGTAGCCATTATGCTTAAAAAAACATATCAACAATAAAACAACGCCTCTCAAAAACGATTGTTTTTCACTCACCATATTCACAGTTGGGTATTTTCGCTTGATTACGAAATAATATTTTCACTGTCTGTTTTCAATATTTATGAGTAATACATAATCTGTAGCTCGGGGGAGTACGAATGGCCGACACCTGTCGTCTGACTCTGAATATGGTGTAAATTATTTATAAGTCTGTATCGCAAGTAGGACGCATATTTTTGGAGCCAAATGAACCTATTATTTACAACTTCAGGGTGGATTTTACGTACGGTTCTATATTTGTTAAAAACTATCTGGAACAAAAATGAGAATAAAGATCATGATCTTAGGTGGTTTAATTTTCAGATTATTTCTTAGCTGTTCTTTTTAGAAATGTTTTTAATGACGATCATTATTATCATCGCCCTAGCGTTATCCCAGTTGCATCCAAGACTTACAGCCTTGGAGCCCGAGGTCCGCTTACTGGTCTAACCAGATATAACAGAATATCAACTTTTCCACAGAGCGACTGCCGTCTGACCTCCGTAACCCAAAGGGATAGCGATATTCTATGGTTTAGACCAGTATCAGTTTATTTGAGGGTACTGACTCCCCGTAACGACTGTCAAAGATCTTCATGAAAGCCGGGACCGACGGTTTAACGTGCTCTCCGAGGCATGCGGCAAGCGATAATTAACAATATAATACGCACTTAACTTCGAAAAGACATCGGTGCGCACCGTGGATTCGAACCCGATACCCTCTGCATTGCAGTTCGTTGGTATCTCCATTAGGCTATCGCTGCCTTCGTAGATTAAATTTAATATTGTTAATGACGATCTAACATCAAATTGATTGCATAGCCTGCTGGCTGCCGTATTGTGAATTCGATCCACACACGAGATATTTCGTGTGGGGATCGACACTTTGTGTGTTCCATAGTTTCTATTAATTGTTTCTATGTATAATATGTATGTATTTACAAAAAAAAATATATATGTATGTTTATCCATAGTCTAGTACCCATAGTACAAGCTTTGCTTAGTTTGGGACTAGATGGTGTTGTGTAAATGTGGTATATATTATTATATTATATTATTATTGAGTCTGCGTGATTGTGTCCGTTGATTCTATGTGTGAAATCCTCCGCGACACAGAACATATTAATGTTGCGGGAGTTGTCTTTTAAAAACTAAAAAAAATACCTATATCTGTTTCTAGTGCACCCCTACGCTCATGAAGAAACACACATGCCAAATTGCATCTTCTTACGCTCAGGCTCAGTTGTAGAAGAATTTTGTATACTAATAATATTCTACCACATTCACACAACACCATCTAGTCCCAAATTAAGCAGAAGCTTATACTATAGGTACTAGATAATGGATAAACATACATATTTACTTTTTTTTGTAAATACATACATATTATACATAGAAACACCCAGACCAAGACAAACATCCATGTTCACGCACACAAATGTTTGACTTGAGCGAGAATCGAACCCGCAACCTTCGGCGTAGCAGTCGCTTACACTCCCGCAGCGCCAAACGGTCGTCAAAATATAATGGTATTGATCACATACGTCATACTTCAGACTTAATTTAAAACTCTAAACCCGACCGCCTCGAACTCCAAATAAAATGCGAAGTAAATAGTTTACACTCCATTAATTCTTAACATTTTTTCCTACGAAAGGGTGATAAACAATAGGGATTTTCTCCTCATTCTTTTGACTTTATGGATATTGTTAAAGTTTGTACTACATTCCTTGAATTTTCCGAGATGAAAAAGTCAATTAATGGGGAGACTTAAAGGAGGAAAGTTTCTCAATGTATATACTTCTTAAGTACCTAATTTGCATGGTTAATTGAAAAGGTTTCTTTTTGTTGTAGATTGGGATATACGAGTATTGTTTTACGCTTGATAACGATGAAACTCAGCTTCGAAAGAAAAGTTTACGTAAAACGGATGGAAATAACTACAAAATTAAGTGTTAACTTAGCATTTGAAACGTGCCCTACGTTTCAAATGTTTAACAATACTCAACTTGTAGGTATGTGTCCTTAGTTAAATAGACTTTTTTTCAAACTTGATTAATTTTGGGGCAGCGTAACTAATTAAAATTTAAATAAACTACAAAACTAAAATATTCAATTATTTTTATAAAAACAATCGGCACCATACAATTGAAATAACTGATTTGAACAAACACTCAAAAATGCATACAATTTTGGTGGCAAATATTATGAATTGACTGCTACTTTGGCCTACTCGTTTAAACGGTCGCCGCGGAGTTTGGAATAGCGCTGAGTGTTGTGGGTTCGATCCCCACACAGTACAATACTTTGTATAATACATGGACTGTTATTGCGTGTTTGGGTGTACTTAATGTATCCGTTGATTGAATGCGTAGCTGTTCATAATATCGTCAATCACTACATCGATGGTCGCTGTATCGAAAACGTTCCATCGACGGGCTAATGTATCGAGAGTATCCCAAATCTTTGGTACGCTGCATCGTTGGTACACTAAAACGACGGTATGCTACATCGACAGTAAACCAAATCGATAGTACGCTGCATCGACTCCCCGACTCGAGCTAGATTTAAATAAAAAACACAGGATTTTTAAAAGTCTCTAATCACAATTTGCCAAGATAAAAATAAATGAAGGTTAGGTGAGACTGTAACTCAAGTAAGTAGGTTATGTTAGGTTCTCTTGTGGCCTTAATCCAAAAATAGAAGCCCTGCAATGCAGGGCTCCGTCAACTTAGAGTTTTTTATTTAAAAATTCGGACATTTACCAACTCATGCTGGTAAATCTTAGGAGTTACTGGTTCGGGTAGTCGATGCAGCGTACTATCGATTTGGTTTACTGTCGATGTAGCATACCGTCGTTTTAGTGTACTAACGATGTAGCGTACCATCGATATGGGGTACTGTTGATACATTAGCCCGTCGATGGAACGTTTTCGATACAGCGACCATCGATGTAGTGACTGACGATAATATGAACTAGACCCGATTAAATGTTGGTATAGTCCCCCGCACTATTAATTTTATTCCCCGCAAATGAATACCATGAGCAAGAGTTGTCTTTTAAAAACACATTTCTTGTGATTAAGAAATTGTTATTACCTACCATCAAATTACCTACACTTAAGGGCCTATTTCACCAATAAATTCTGGTTAAACTACTTGGCAAATAAATTCATACAAATTTTGTCCTAATTTTAAATTTACCTGGAAGGTAACGCTTACTTAGTGCTGATGAAACAGGTCCTTTCTGCTTGTGAACGACAACGACTAATGTTACACGTTGAAATTAAACTACAGTTTACGGATTTCATCGCGATATATTAGTTTGGCAGCGATTACATTTAAACCGAAAGATCTAGAAACTAGATTTTTTCATTTATTACTAGCCGACGCCGATGCCGATTTCTTTACAGTAGTAAATTGTAGTTTTATTCTAGGAGTCGTATTATCCTTAGGTGACTGGGCAAGGGGTATTACAGAACTCTACATTGTGCGTGTGTCGAAATACTCTTCGCCGGTTTTTAGGGATCCGTAGTCAAAAATGGCAAAGAAGGAAACTTTATAGATTCACCATGTCTGTCTGTCTATTAGTCCTTATGGTACGGCCACTTTACTCTGAAGCTATTGAGACTACACATGGCAAATTGGTGGGTTGATGTATACTGAGATCCGCTCTCCGATTTTAATTAAAAAAATGGTCATTAAAAGGGACTGCATGAAACTGACTTAAATAATTGTTTGAAAGATAGGCGCTAAGTGGGCGTCCTAGTTAAAATTAGAAGGGGACTCCTTTCTAACTTTTAAAGGATCTTCACGGAACGTGACGGCACGACACGTCATGGCACGGCATGGCACGTCATGGCATGACAAGCCATGTCACGGCATGGCATGACAAGGCACATCATTACATCATTACAAGGCACGTCATGTCATGGCACGGTAAATCACGTCACGGCATGACAAGTCACATCACGGCACGTCACGGCACGACACGGCACGGCACATCACGGCATGACAAGTCATGTCACGTGTCAGAGTTTTCAGACCGCCCAAAGGCCTGCGACATGGCCTAACGATCTATGTCCGGAGACAAGAGCTGGGACCGACAGCTTTACGTGCCCTCCGAAACACGGTAGCGCTCAAATGTAAATGCAATACGTGGTGCCCCATCTAAGTGGCGACCTGTGCAAGCGTTGCCGATCTACTACGAACGGCAAGCCAAGTCGCGCTATAAGAGCTAACCAAATTGGTCAAAAGAGCAAATTAATATTTTCCGATCACGGTGAAGGAAAAGCTATATCAAAGTTCTGAATTGTGTCCTCGAAAGTCATGTAAAGTCTACCAAGCGTTGCCAGCGTAGAGGACTATGGCTTAGTCCGCCACATAATTAGAAAATGTCTGCCTTATAGTGAAACAGATATATATTTTTTTATAGTAATAGGCGGCAATTAAGCAGACGGATCGCCTGATGGTAAGCAATTACCGCCACCCATGGACACAAGCAACACCACTGGAGTCACAAGTGCGTTGCCGCCCCTTGGGTTTAGAAAAAGGGATAGGATGAGGAGTGGGATGACAACTCCCGAACGAAACGCAACAGTTTAGGTACTGTTACTTTACGTCGATTTTCTGTGAGAGGTTAGTACTTCCCCGGTCGAGCCGGCCCTGTCTTGCTGAAATCAGCAAGGCTCTACTACCATTACCATTATTATAAACAAGTCTGATGATATCATGAAAAAGAAAACGTTGCGCATCGATGATAACTCGACATGACATCAATAATCATGTATGGATTACTTAATGTTTCGAAATGACTTGGTAATTGTATGGTATCTGGTAGTCACTTGCAAACACGATGCTAAGAAAATCGAAATACAGAACAACATGGCACTGCAAAACAATTATGTCTACCACGACATGACATGTTTCATTGTACATTTTGGACTTCTTTATGCGTAAAACCGGAAACAGGTGATACTTAAAATAGACTAAATGGTTCGACGAAATACATATTTACTATAGATTTGAAATCACAAAACAATGTTCTTATGTGTGATACACCTCTGCTTACCCCTTCAGGGATAAAGACGTGAAGTTATGTATGTATGTAATCATTTTCTTAAATAGAACATTGGTTTTACACTGTCTGTTATACGAACAAAATAGTAATTAATAATCTAAAACTACACATTTTCATCCAGTATTACGTTCGTTAGTAAATATCGAAATATTACTATAACTCTAGAATTAAGATATGAATGGCTCGATATAATTTTAATGATGGTGATGACACAAATATTTATAAGCATACTTACTTTAATTTCTGTTTTCACAGATTCCCCTGTGGTCGCCATTCTGTAAACAAAAGACAAAAACATCATTAAAGTATTCCATAAAACCAACAAAAACCTTCACGAAAAACATGGCCGGCGAATATTTATATTACTTATATAAATAATATCTTAAAAGCCTTTGTAACAATAATATTGCAGTAACAAATAAAGAAATATTACAACCAAAATATGTTGGAAGAATTCTCAGTGCCGACTGTTTGGCATTCCTTTCGTTTGTTGATTAAGAGACGCAAGAGATGCGAACCAAGCGGGTTATTGTAAGATGAGCATGAGGTCAGTCTCCGTGCCAAGAGACACATCATCAATCCAGTGATATACCGGCTATTCAAATAGTGAAACTATTGAGACACCTGCACTGGCAGACATTGGCACACTTCGCAATCACAGTGTCTGGGCAGTTTCAACAACACAATTATTAAAGAGTGCCAACAACTCTGTTTAGCAATATTTATTTATAAAACGAATTTCAATCGCATATTATTTGTAAAATAGGTTTAAAATGCCTTTTTTTACCCGATATGTGGGAAAGGATTGCACCATCCGTAGTAGTAGGATGGCAGGGCTTTGGCAGAATTATATTATTATTCTCTTCTCCCTTATAGCGCCAGATATCCACATTCATTTCTATAATGGAATAAGTAATGGGTATAGAAAACTGACGCTCTCAGGTAAGTACTGAATGAAATGCATCAGATAAAGAACACTGCCACTTAAAAAATCAACAAATCTTTAATATACGGCGGGGCGCACACGACTTAAAAATATAATTGATCTAATTAGTATGAAGAAGTATTTATTGGATGTCATTACATTTGATTAGTGTTTGTTACACTAGTCAAAACAACGCTTCTAACCATCTTAATTATAATTTGATTTCAGGAATAATTACGCAGATTAATTACATGTTATATTCTCAATATCTTATCTAATCTACATCTAGTGCACTAAGTGTGGGATAATTCCAGTAATCTGCCAACCGAAGAAGTATTACAGGTATATACAAACATCACTTGGATATTGATGCTTAAGGCGAGGATTTCCCAAAATACAGTGTTATCTAGCGTGGCCAAACGCGTTTTATTTGTAAATAACAGAGATTTAAATTCGGAAAAAAATATATGTTATTCTAAAGCATTAGATCTTTATATTTCGGCCATTCGAAACACGATTACTGTCATTTGATACGATAGAAAATAATCGCGAATATTGGTCTGTTTAAACAACTTTTCCCGTTTCATTTGAGTTGTATTGGGATTAGAATTTTCAAAAGTATACCAAAAGAAAGGTCATGTAAAAGCGGATGGTTCTCGGCAATCACA
This sequence comes from Euclidia mi, assembly GCA_944739405.2. Classification (NCBI taxonomy): domain Eukaryota; kingdom Metazoa; phylum Arthropoda; class Insecta; order Lepidoptera; family Erebidae; genus Euclidia; species Euclidia mi. The sequence continues at coordinate 16,888,534 of OX123204.2, read as the reverse complement.
TTATGAATTTTAATATATACAAAAATATAATACCGAAAATACGTAATTTCCTACTGCCGACGCGCTCCCTCCGGCGTCGTTCAGTCCCGAGCGGGATGTAATGGAGACAGGACGTATCGCTAGTTTGCAGAGCGCACCGCAGGATTACGAATTATTTTATCGTCAGTTACGAATGTCATCATCACTTATTGATAAATATATTACATCTAGGTTTAGTTTGTAAATAGGTATTGTAAATTTTTAGTAAGTAATAATAGTGTATATAAGTAAGAAGTATAGTTTTAAAAATATCGTTTTGATTATTGGACAAGATAACGACTTGATAACAACAGCATAGTTACGTAACAGTACTTTAGAAAAATATTGATTTGTTGTATATTGTGGATGATTTATAGTATTATTGTTGTATTGGGTACCTACCTAATACAATAATTCACACTTATTCTGTGTACCTATATACGGAAATAAAATGTGAGATGTACCTAAAAGCTATACAAACGAATTTTATAGGTACCTACCTACCTAAATAAATACAAATATCCGCAGTTACCTACTTAGTGGTATTTATGGTTACTGCCCACCCTCGTGGGTAGTAGCGTGATGTTATTTGGTATAACCTTCCTCAACAAATGGGCTAGAGAAGCAAATAAATCTTAGAAATTGGCCTGCTAGTTCCTAAGACTAGCGCGATCAAAAACAAAAAATAATGAATTTCCGTCTATTCAATAATTCTATTGACTATTTCCACCAATAATATCATTGATTTCCACACTATTACCAAACACGGAACAATGGACACCTAATAATATTATAGTAATTATTTATCACGCCGAGGAAGAATGCACTGGTGTCACAGCTTAGAAAGGTAGGTAAGGTGTTCGGTAGGTAAGTATATCAATTTGACCGACAAATAATAACGAAAACTAGAGTTTATTATTGGTTGGCGGAAAATAAGCGTTGTGGGTGTAGGAGTATATATGACCGGTTGGCGCAGCGGTAGTGTAAGCGACTGCTACGCCGATGGTCGCGGGTTCGATTCCCGCTCAAGTCAAACATTTGTGTGCATGAACATGAATGTTTGTCTTGGTCTGGGTGTTTCTATGTATAATAATATGTATGTATTTACAAAAAAATAAAAAGTATATATGTATGGTTATCCATTATCTAGTAGCCATAGTACAAGCTCTGCTTAGTTTGGGACTAGATGGTGATGTGTGTATGTGGTAGAATATTATTATTATTATTATTATATTATATTATAAAAAAAAAGTATCATTTCGTACGTATGTATGTATGTAAAATTTTAACTTTTTTCACTACTACATGCCGATGGCAGCGCCTAAAGGAGATCACCCAAATTGGGCTAATTTTTATTTTGCCGGCCAATCAATAAATTGTGTTATTTTAATAGAACACACTGTTGTAAACATTTTAACTATTACACCAAACTTCTAAGTCAATAAGCTTGTATCCACTAAGAATAAATCGGTTTGATTGTAGTATCTATAGATCCATTATGATTTAAGATGTCAATAAAGTTTATTATTTATTATAAAAAGGATAAAGATAAATGTAATTTTTAGGATTCTAAAACTAAAAAATAATGTTTTTACTTATTCTTGTGACAGTGAACACCAATCAGAGAGCATTACGTCAAACAGTACGTCCACCATTCATGTTGTTGATGTTTTAGTAGTAAATACAACTAAAATGTAAAAGTTTCTAACTGTCAAATCGAATATAACAAAATAAAAGTGGGTGCATCAGACCAGACTTCATTCACGGATTGTTTTGTTTTGTACTTTGTGATATCACTCAACCGCTATGATGGTTTACAGCGTTTTCGTGTCAAATTCAAAAATATTTTTAAAAAGCCGTAATTAGTAATTTTGCTGATTGTTTTTTGAAGAAAAATCAGGTATATCAGTTTAACATCTAATAAAGGAACGAATCAATCGCTGATTACATTTTAGGATACAAGCGTATTCTCTGAGACAATATTTAGGTTTGAATGTATGTCTCAAAGTACCGTAGAGCAGTTTTGTTTTGACAAAAGTGGTAAATCAAAGAGGTGTAACGGTAGTCAACTATACGTTTTCAGCCTAACGTGAAATACGTGAGCCTTAAAATGCAGTGGACTCATTAAAAAAGTAAAAAACATATTTTTAAATACTCCTGACCAAATATAAAAATATCGTCTAAACCTTTAGTAGGAATGTCTATGACCGGTCAGGTACAGATGTCTTGCATGATGTACAGGCATGGCACCATGTGGTTGAAAAAAAGTTGCGTCGCGACGTTCTCACTTTCCAATGTTTCGGCCGGTTCTTGTAGAGAAAAGGCCAGTCGGAAACACCTGGATATCACTATAGTGACAGCTGCCGCAACCCTGTCCAAGAAACGGCGCTACAAATGTTGGCGGAATGCCCCGCTTATGCATCCCAGCGCCGTGAACATCACCATCTTAAGCCTTTTCCGACCATTTTGGTGTAGACCTCTACAACAAATTCCTTTCCGTTCTGTTTTGGGCAGTCTTCAACCAATTACTGCCTGCTATCTTTATGATGTCTTCTTTCTATCTCATTTGCCGTTCCAGCTAGTCATTTACAATCCCATGGTTGCCATTTTAATATTTGCTTGCACCATGTTTCGGGATTTCTGGCTACATTTCCGGCCGCTACTCTTTTGGCAACATCTGGTACTAGACTTTCTTTTCGGAGCTATTTATTCTTCTTTCTGTCTCTGAGTGTCACTCCTGCCAGTTTTCTCTCCATTGTTCTTTGAACAACTTCAAGTTTCTGTAGCGCTGCCTCTGTAGTAACCCAAGTTTCGGCTCCGTAGGTGAGCACTGGCAGGAAGCACTGGTTGAATATTCTTGCTTTTTGTTGCTTCGTAAAAGCAAATGCCAGTTTATCGAAAGCAGCCCAACCCAAATGGATATCACTTGGTTTGCTTTGCCCATCTTTATTTCTTGCCCTAGGTATAATATACTATTTATACTATTTGAAGAATTCTAATCGGGTACATCCTACTGCAATTGTTATTTCGCTGGAGTTTTCACTGGTCATGTTTCGAATTGGCCGTAAACTGATCGCGGCAATTGTTACATAGACTACAAGCCCATGTCCAAAATGGATGGGTCATATGAACCACCAGGTGACGTATATAGGACGATATAAGAGCATCAAATAATAAGATTCAGCACTATACCGTCACTTGTAAGCTGTCCAACTGAGTGCTGGTGAGAATTTGATTTTCTGACAATTTCCAAAAAAATACCGACTTTGTAGCGCACCATTTTTTTACGGCACTGCGCGCTTTCTTATTATTTATCATGGATCTATCGAAGGTCATAATGCTGTACAAAAATATATGACCGAAATGCGTACTCACTCTACCTGCACTTTTGAATTCTCATCAGTACTCAGTTGGACAGTTTACAAGTGACGGCATAGTGCTGAATCTTATTATTTTATGCTCTTATATCGTCCTATATACTTCACCTGGTGGTTCATATGACCCATCCATTTTGGACATGGGCCTGTAGTCTAACAGTTGTACCCTCGCTACCTGCCCTGCCCATAGTCTGGTGCGTGATGGCTTGGAACGTCAGCGTCTCTTTCTGTGAGGCAGTAATGCTTATCAATCAGATATTTCGCTCTTGGCTTACTACCTGTCATTACCTGATGCCATTTAAATTGCAACATGCACGTTATTTTAGGCAAAAAAATAACAGTAATTACTTAGGGTATATTTTAGAAACAGAATAGATTCTTTGAGCTGGAATATGATCTCACAGACTGCACTTAGAACCTTAGTGTAGTAATAAAAAATGTTTATTTCGTAATATTCTATAAGTTTATTTTAGTTGGCCGGCACCATTGATATATATTTAGTACATACCTATATATCGATGGCCGGCACTTTTAGAATAGCCTAAATTTGTATTGGGCTGGGTGATCTCCTTTATTATGCATGCACGTGTGTTTGCATGAGTATATATTGCTATAACTATTGCCCTGTAATTAAAATCTTGTGTATTATTGATCTTTTTCCGCTACTTTTTTGACAGAGTAGTATCTTAGAGATTGCATAGTTAAAATAAATATAACAGAATGTAATTATTGGTGATTAAAAGTAGCTATGAGTATCTTACCCTTTATGTGTATTATTGGTTCTATGCCGTTGTTTTGCTGACAGTAGCAACGAATTAATTAATTTATATTAATCTAATCCTTTTCCCTAAGATTGATATCGAACAAGCGATACTTTCGCATTGCGAGCGATCATAAGTTTTTTTTATAATTAACAACAAACATAATGTTCATAAATTATCTACTGATTACTATTGTCACTATAAACAAAAGCAATTTTGTAAAACTACTTTCGAATTTCATAAAGGTTTATTCAAAACAAAAACTTTGCAAATTATTTATACTCGATAAGTAAATTTATATTTCAATTGATATACTGCTTCAATTTTCTATACTGTGGCGCGAAAGTGTTATACCTACATAATATGGCGACAGGACGGCAGGTGCGCCGTGCGTCGCGTCTCGCGTCGCGATTGATCGTAATTATACTCGCGAACTGGGGAAGAGGGGAGCCTCAAAACCTTTGAGCGCTCGGAAATCCTCGCCTTAATATAGATTACAAGTCAGACTAAAACGTGTCCTACCACCCACACAGGCGGAGACGTGGATAGAAGCTAGTATTGAAATGGTCCATTACAATGTTGAAAGCCATCGTTATTCTCCATTAACTGGATATGCTTTATACACAAATGCACAATAAATCTATCACAAAACTAAAAACAAGGAAGCGAACAAAAGAGTCCCACAACCCATCGACTAAAAATGCGCGACTCCAAAATATAACAACAGTTGTTGCATTCTTTTGCATTTATATCCAAAAATATACTCTTACATCTAAGAAATATGTCGGGACGTCAAACAAATATAACTTTTATATCGTTTCTAAACTGTCTGACCTATTTCTGCCTATTTGTGAATAATATTGGGCAATTTGTTATCTATAAATAGGCTGTTTGGTAATAATTGGTTGTGGATACAAACAATTAGTTGCTATTTAGTTCTGGATTAGTTCTATTGTGTTAAGATAGTTTTGAATTGGACAGATTTTACGATGTATTGTGTAATGTTAAAACGATTTTATTGTGTTCGTAGCGTTGGTTAAATCGGCATTAGTAACTATGATAGGCTTTTATTTTAATAACTTTACTATTCAGTGATATCCATTTTTTTATTCAAGCCATCGTTCGTCCATAATAAAATTATCTCTCTGTATCTACCTTTATACCTAATGTTCCCGCTAAATGTGCTGCTAAGCGCAATGTTCTAGATATTTATTTCTTATTCAAATATTTGTTGAAAATGGCAAGTCCAAGTCTGAAGAAGGTTTATATGGAGTGAAAATTTAAAACAAAGAGATTAATAAATAAACTCTTTTAGTTTCTTACATAGATTTGATCTTTCCCAAAACAATACATATGTAGGTAGTCGTTCGAGTGTGCTACCGTCCATACGTATCCATCCCTATGTATTGTATATCTAATAATTATTACCAACCATTCATCAACCTTATGAGCATATTGCATTACTAATTAACCAAAATCACGATGGTTAGTGATTGTAACAGGACAGTGCAGTGGTCAGATAATGAAGTCCCATTTTAATATTTGACATCGAACACACACATTGTTTAATTTTTATTTATTCTGAGGTTCTTACACAGTATCTGTTTTAAAATATTATCAAATAATAAGAAATCAGTTTAATCATTGGTTACTTTCATTTTGTCTGTGTATGGCTTTATCAATTTTGATGCAATAAGATATACAAACTTAAATCGGTTTGGACTATTTATTATTGATAATATTTATTATATTGATTTTTTTAGATATAGCTCATGCATTTGTACTTTTATTATAATGACGTCAAAACTTTGAAATCTTCAAAAAACTTAGTTTATTTGGAAAATTAAAAAGAGTATTATTTGCTAAAAATGTAAATAATATAACAATTATTGTCGATTTGATATTTTTCATGTTAAACATCAGCATCTTTGCTTATTATTAAACTGACAAACAAGCTGCTATAGTTTTTATAGTGAGTATCTACGTTTGAAGTAATGTCTATAAGTACACAAACGATACCTCAAGGCAAATCTTCTAAACTGTCAACCGACTTACTATTTAGAAGACAAAGACCTATCTCATATTTCCCAAAAGACCAAGCCGAGCAAATCAACCACAGGAAATATTCCAAACAAACTAGTAGGCGGAAGCTGCAGAGCTAGCACTAATAATAGCCATTTTATTACAGCATGTAACTGGCGTATGCGTTATTACATGGGTTTATTACCAATTAATATAGATCGAGATAAACCTGGCATGCTGACAATGAAACTCGATTTTGAACTGTTAATCTGACCGGATCGTTTTATCTTTATGTTTACTATGACTTTGTATTCTTACATTTGAGCTATGGTATGTACGTCTTTGAATGGCTGATTTTTTGGAAAACGACAATAAATGATGGATTTAAAACTTTTCTGATTTTTATACATCATAGAATTTTGTTAAACAATTCTTACTCGCGATATTTAACAGCGGTATTTATACTTTAAACTAATTAAATATCGGAAAAAATATCTAATTAATATACTTTTCCATAAATTCAGGCACCCAAAGAGAAAGCATTGCTCTAATTAAATACGCGAGCAATGGTTTAAATACTATTATCACGACCGCTGCGATGGGAATCTTATTATGAGTCCAACTCCCATGTTTTATTTTGTGGTAGTTTGCAACACAGTAAATTCTTTATAAATTTAAGTAGGATTAATAATTTCACTATTGGATACGTATGGTCTGCGAATGGTAGTCAAATAACAGAGGAAAATCGATATACAGCTAAAATAAAAAAAAATTATAACGTTAAGAAATATGTTTCATTATCGCTAGGCGGTAACAATACTATTGTATTCCTAGCGTTTATTAAAGCGTTATTAGAAACGGTGAAAGGCTGCAAAAAATATAAGGTAAACGTCCCAATAGCCGTGAAATTCTGAACTTCGCTGACTTTGCAGGTCTGCTATGTTAAGGTTAAAAGACTAACAAAAATGAAATTTACGGATGTTTATAGATAATTTATTCTAGTTTTCGAGCAATTTTATAGCTTTTGATATATATGACGTTAAGAATACTTTAATTTAAATAAAGTTTGAAAAGACCCATTTGTACCAGTATCCGGTAGATTTGTCCTAGTAAACGGTAGATTGTCCCAGATACCGGCAAATTTAACCGCGAATTTGAACCCTATTTGCTTAACTTTAAAGTTTATAATATTTGAACTTTTTATTTTTAAATATTGTGTAATGTAATTGTTAAGTATCTAAAGAGGTCAAACAAAAGATTTTTATTGAAATGTATTTCAAAGGAAATCACAAGCAAGACTTAAAATTGTCGTAATACTATGTTTATATCTTTTCAACTGCTTTCTAAAATAAACTAAAAACAAACAAAAGTATACCTACATCACATTATTATTGAACTTTTAAAATTACTGTAAGAAGTAAATTCTTACAGTAAATTTCTTTGGCTTTAAGCTAAACAACAAAATTTTTATGTAGGTAGTTTTCTGAAAAAATATCAAAATCAAAGATATAAAACAATTAACTACAGGTACAAGAAAATTTCGTATGCGCTTGGTTTCATTACAATTTAGGTAGAATCTATAGCTTCGCAAGGCCCTTTCTTTAATAGCACAACTCACGCACTAGGGATAAACCCAGTGTCACGGGAGTCTTTACCAACATACAACCGACACGATGAACACCCTGTATTGAACCCACAACACTAGGCAAGTGCCATGCTGCGAGGTGGCCTCTTAAACCACGACGCCAATCGTGCAGTCAGCTCAACAACCACTCTTTGTTTGCTGAAATTGGGCCTTCTCTCTAAGACTTGTCTGCTCCATCGGTCGTCGGTCCTTCGGGAGACGTGGCCAGCTTCGGAGACGTGGACTTCAGACTGCTTATACGGTGAGCTATGTGGGTGACTCCAGTTCTCTTCCTGATGAGCTCGGTGCAAATTCTATCCTTTAGAGAGACTCCGAGCATAGCTCGATCCATAGTACGCTGAGCTATTTTATATCTATGGACCAACACTACCATGAGTGTCCAGATTTCAGCACCGTATATCATTACTGGTAGGAAGCATTGGTTGAAGACTTTTGTCTTGAGGCTTTGCGGGATAGTTGACGAGAAAATCCGACGTAGCTTACCGAATGCTGCCCACACCAACTGAATCCACTTATCGATTTCCTTCTCGAAGCTGTGTCAACCCAACTGTATTAGGTACTTGCCCCAGGTATGTCAACAACAGTATGTCACTGTTGCACAACTTCGAGCAAGGAACCGTCAATGCAGATCGGTCTAAACACGACGTGTTCATTGAATATTACCTTCGTTTTAGCCAGGTTCATGCCAAGATCAATCCACCGGGGCAGCTTCATTAAGGTCGTACAGCATTCCGCTAAGCTTTTCCAACGTCTCTGCTATTAGGACGATGTCGTCAGCAAATTGAAGGTGTGAGATGTACTCGCCGTTGATATTCGTTGAACCCACTCCAGTGTCTTGTAGACATCCTCAAGTGCCTTGGTGAACAGCTTTGGAGATATTACATCCCCATGCCGGACTCCTCTACGCAACTCTATGTATATCTTAACACCTCTATATATCGCCAGCTAATGCGTCATCGCTTCCGGCTGTCAAGAACTGCCCAGGTTTCGATAGAGTCGAATGCTTTCTGGTGGTCCACGAATGCCATACACAGCGACTGGTTGTACTCATGGGTCTTCAGTATGGATGTGGTCCACGGTGATGAAGCCTTTTTGAAACCCGGCTTGCACTGATGGCTGGAAGTCGTCGAGTCGTATGTTACAACCCTCGAGAACAACTTGTAGACATGGCTCAGGAGTGAAATGGATCTGTAATTCTTCAATAAAGTTTTGCAACTTTTTTTAAGAATAGAATCACCACACACCCGCTCCAGTTGAACCTTTGTGGATGACGGTATTGAAAAGACTTGCTAGCTCTCTCAAGGTTGTGTCTCCACCTGTTCAGAGGAGTTTTGCAGTGATTCCGTCATCACCAGGTGCTTTATTTTTCCTAATTTGCTCAAATGCCATCCGTACCTCACTCTGTTTGACATCCGGGATAGGTAACTTCGGTAAAGTAGCTCGAGGGCTCTGTGGTCGCCCAATTGGTCTGTCACGTTGAACTCATGTTTCAGTAGAACTCCTCTTTCAGTTGAACTCAACTCTGATTTGAAATCTACTTTGAGTTGAAGTCAACTTTGACAACGCATCATCAAACTTTGGTTGCCATATAGGATCAGAGTATTCGTTAATACGATTGAAACGAGCTCAAACTCGATAGGCTTGTGTCGTTTTATTGCGGAGTTCCTATGGCCACTTTCCAGCTCCATCATGCGAGTACTCTATACAAATTAAGAAATGCGAGCAGAGCACCGTTTTATTTTTCATTATAAATAAGTATTTATGCCTCATAATAAAATACGTTTTGAAATATAAACATCAAGCCCTTGCATATGATAGGGTTTAGAATCAAGTGGTAGTGTACGTCTCAGCATCAGGCAGAACATATAATGTTATAATTAATACTCTACTACTACACAACTACAGTTTCAAAGGATAATGAGACTTATTGCAAGGCACTAAGGTGCAATAATGGGCTCCGGTGCAACGGGTAGTACGAAGTTAACTCGTGTACCAGTATCCGGTAAAAAAGGGTATAATATTGCCGGGTACTGGGTCATGTAGGGGTTTCTGAGTCCCAGTAAATGTAATATGCCAAAATACTTACTATTTCATTAAATTCATCGCCGCTTATGGACAATATCGCGAGATAATTAACTCAAATATTTAAGCAAATAAACACTCTCACAGTGCCGCTATCCGCAGCAATATGATAAGCAAACCAATACAATGTGGTAGCTTCGTAGTTTAGTGACAGAACCTCGAAATTCCACAAAATTTTCGCACACCACACTTTCATTGTAGTATAGTTTTGCAACCATTGCAGTTATTAAGCAGCGTTCATATTATAATTATAAGAAATAATATCAAGTATGTATTGCAATTCTCAAACTTCAATATTCTTTTGGTAGAAACCTACAAAATGATAAAAACCGACTAGTTACCGGGTACCGGGACACTGCCGGAATTACGTACGTTTACCTTAGTATACATTTTTTTAAACAACACATGGATTTATCACATGAAAATTATGCATAATTGTAGTAGACTAACTTGGATTTTGTTATTTGGGTTTGCAGTATTTGTGACGAAGTCTAGTATGCCTTATGACTAATGTATAACAATCAAAGCTCTAAGCACTTTTGCAACATATATGCTATTCTAACATCTGTAGCAAATATTTGTGGCGTACACTGTTTATCATCAAAACTATTATGAACATTCGCAGCACCACACAAATGCAGAGGAGTAACATTCCAGTTTGGCCAAAGCCAACCTGAAGTTTTACGCCCCAACGATTAAAGCATTTGCTCTATGAAACTGCAGTTATACGGTTTAGCGCCAATAAAGGCCCGTACAGATTTATATCCACAATAATCCCAAGGTTTACGGACAAAATTAACTTTTATACCTACTAAATGACTTTTGAATTTAATGCTTGAGCCCCTTCGGACCTTATTTCATAGTTCCCCCGCATTTTCTCTCCATTATCTTGTAAGCTCAACATTTAATTAATTCCTGGTTGAAATTACAAAGGCAAACGTAACTCATGGAATAAACCTCCGAGTTAAAATTAAGAAATACGGATTCAAGGAATTATTATACTCAGATATTAAAATTGGAATGGTTTTTAGAAAGCCTTTGATGTTCGCCATAAATTATAAAAGCATTCTTACGAATTAAACATTTTACTGCATTACGCTTCTACACAGTAGATAGCGAACTAATACACTCTCATTTTAAATAAATATTTATATTTTCAGCTTAATGAAACGTTTAATGCATTAATCTCGATCTCTGTGAGCATCGGCAGAATCGACTAAAATGAAATTAGGATCATCACGAGACATCACAACGTATAGCATAAAAAAATCTATATGATCCAATTCTATTTTCAAATGTGTTAAGTTAACAAACTTTTATAAGATAATGATGCGCCACAGAGCTTTCAAGACTAACATTTCACTTGATGTGTATATGATGAATGAATTTCTTCAAAGCTGTGTACTGAAGTTCTTGGTCGGGCTTTCAGACAGATATGTATTTGTATTTTGGCGGCAGCAAAACTAGTACATTTTGATGCTGACACCTACTACGGATAATAGAACTGTCTATGGTACAGGAATAGACAGTGTTTGAAAAAAATGTGATCGCGATTTTTAATTCAGTAATTTAGATTTTTCCTAAAACTGCCTTTTTAGCTTAGACCTCAACTTCAAATTAATATTTTTTATGATTGAAGAAACTACAAATTCACTTCATAAACCGACATGCAAAACGTTTTAGTTATGTAGTCCATGAGCAAACGTTACAATAATAGCAAATCAATACAGCAACTTCAGAAAAACCCAAATAAAAACCACAATCCATTGATCTAAATTTTCCAATCGGAATCTTATCCATTAGGTAGATGGAAACAAATGTCCGTGTGGTGACGGATTAAGAATATGGAATGTCACCACCCCATATCATCCCATGGGTGTCGCAAGAGCTGACAGAGGCAGCATATTATGCAGAGAACAACACTGTAAGAGAAGGAAAATTTGATACAAACCCTATACCAACCTGTTTGGCCCGCGAGGTATAGTAGGCCAATTCCTCCTTTCAAAGGAGAGGCCTAGTCCAGCAGTGGACTGTTAAAGGAGATGGATGATGAGATGGAAACAACTGAATTCAGTGGTGGGTCGTCTCATCTCTAACTACGCTGAGCTATGCCAAACAGATAACTGATAAATACACTCATTTATTTACAATTAAGTACTACGTAATTACTATTCTTAAATTAACAACACCCTGACACAGAATTAAAGAATGAACATGCTCACTACATAGATTGATGGTCAATGTCCTGGGTGGGTCCCATGACCATGGACATGATCAATCCTATGACCTCCAGTTCAACAGTCATGGTCACTGACCACAAGACTAATAGGCACGTCAATATCAATAATAGCCAATCACCACAGTAGCCGCCAAAAACCTCCACAAAAAATTCCAATTCACTGATCTAAATTTTGCTTTCGCTATCCAATCCTTTATATCGAAACGTCTCAATTCAGCGCCGGGATATAAATCAGGACATATTAACCTTACCGACAGACAATCGCTGGCGACTGCAATAACACTGAACGTAATATGAACCCGTTTGCACATCGTAAACGATTGCCCCGGCTCTCCGGCTCCAATATCGTTAACTTTAATGTTAGATGCATTCTTTCAATCTTTTGCAGACGTTTTTTAACATATGAGATAGAGAAGTAGATTACAAGTATAGTTGGGGATATTTTAGTGTTCCATTCTTGATTTCACAAATCTTTTTGTCCGAACAGAGAAGTTTTTATAACTATTTAAAAGCTGATTAACATCAGCGGTTATGCCAACGAACTTATTTTACCATCATGGGCATGGAATAATAATAAATCCTGCCTTATTGAATTTTTACGTTCTGAGAGAAACCAAATATGCCATTTTTCTACCTTCAGTTGGTCAGATTTAAGATGATATGCCAGTGAAGATAAGTGATTTAAAATGTATGTACTGATGATGCCAATACACCAGCATTATACAGATTTTCTTGTTTACGCAATTGGTACGCCTTGAACGTGGATTATATCGCAGTTTATTTTGGTTTAACATTTATTACATAACCGTGGCCGCATCGCGATTCGGTAGAGTATTTGACTTTCATACAGTAAATGTAAAATTAAAATAAACAACAACAAAGCGGTAAATGGTATTATTTTTAACTTGTATTATGGAACCATACCGTTAATACAATTTTCAAGCTTCTAAAAGAGACGGGTTGCTATTTTTTACAGATAATTAATATACTTATATTTTTTTTAAAAGTTCGTTTATATTATGCATATCTACATTGAGCAAAATATCGTAACCCACAGCAAGAAAATATTTTATATTTTACTGACAGCTGTATAACATATAGATTATTATAGGTATGTATAAGTGAAACATGCCACCAGTAGCTCCCGGAACTAATAAATTAAACAGATGACCTTCAAACAAACAAAATAATATACAATGATTTGTTTTTTTTTTTTCAAATCAAATCAAAATAATTTATTTGTTATCACAGGTACACATACATTTGTTATAAATACAAGCAGTGAGATCTTAAAACGATTGTGACAGTTCTCTGTGATATACCGTATTTAACGGTGTACAAATGTAAAATACTGTATTTATACACGATCAACATTTAATTATAATCCTCATTAATAATATAGATTGCAAAAGGTAATGGAAATGTAATAAGAATGTCAAGATACAATAATAATACGTCAAAAGGTAATGTAGATATAATAATGTCAAAATACTAGAATAATGATTTTACAGGTATGTCAATAAAAATATTTAATATATTGATTGTAGGTAATTAATTATATTTAACAACAATTAAAAATTAGTATGCTACAATTTGTCCATAAGATAGTCCGTGACACTATAGTACGCTTTAGATACCAACAGGCTGCGTAGCTTACTTTTAAATATGTTAACGTCATTTTCCTGACGCAAGCTTAATGGCAATTTATTGTACAATTTTGGCCCCATACAGAATACACTTTTATTGAACATCGTTGTTTTGCAAGGTACCAAACATAACATGTCTCGGCTACGCAATCTATTTCTGAATTAAAATAAGTGTAAGTTTGTCTTTACGAATACCACAACCTCAAATATATATAGCGATGGAAAGGTTAATACTTTTAACGATTTAAAATATGGTTCACAACTATCAGTAGAATGTATATGACACATTGCTCTAATGCACTTTTTTTGGGCTCTGAATACTGAATCTTTATGTGTTGAATTGATAAATCCAAACAACGAATCAAAAAACGATCATTTATCAAATCGAACCCAAAATACTACAACGGTTACCACGTAACTACAACGCCATTCGTGTATTAAAAAACCCACAGCTCATCAAGAGAGCATTAGGCAACACTCCAACCGGCGACCGTTAACCCCGTTTAAAGCGTTATCACGCAGCTTTCATACACACAACCGAATGGAAAGCTTCACGTCATAATAAACTATATTTTTTCGCGAGAAAAAGAACGTAAAAATAGATGGCGAGCGCTCGAATTAATCGAGAGCGCACTCGACGCAGCACTATTTTATAACTCGGTGGACAAACGGGCGATTCCCAGCACTTTTTGTTCCACTTTTAAAAGATAGCACAGATAAAATATAGCCGGGATACGTTGCAAGGATATTTATCCTTGGATGCGCTTGTTTGCCTCGGATACTGAAACAGTAACTTGTACGAAATAATGTCGTGGCTAGTGGAAAAATCTCGCTGCTTGAAAGGCAAATTCTGTTCGCACGGATAGTTTCCGAGCCGGCGGCTGGCTGCATAATATGATCCCGGTAACGCCATCTGCCGGCTTTATCTTTAACAATATTTGTTCGATGTTTTTACTGCACGACTTTTATGCTTTTATGCTTTGACTTTTAGCTGCACTTTGCCCTCGGTTCAAGTTGTTTATCATAGTTTTAATAAAAAAAATATGAAGCATTATAATTCGATTTTTTTATTTGTAAAAAGCTTTTGTGACCTTCAAAAATTGTGTTTAGTGTAAAACAGGTGTTATTTTCACGATTTCGCCAAGAAGTCTCCTAGTGCAAAAGAAGGCAAAAACAATAGTATTATAATTATGTACTATAAGATATTAATGTATAAAATTATTGGAGGTTATTCAAAATATCTATATTTTAACGTTATTAACAATCATAAAAACATCACAAAAATTATTTGCACCACTTAAGCATGTTATCCATAATCTGATACTTATAATTTAAAAGATAGATAGATAGATAGATAATTGCTTTATTGTGCAAATGTTTGTACAAATTTGGTGTAAATAACTTAAATGTAGATACATATCAAATGCACAAGGGCGGCCTTATCGCTGAGTGCGATCTCTTACAGGCAACCTTAGGATGGACAGACTGAAAATGACAAAAAGCTTTGATGTGTAGCGACCAAAAGTATCTGCTTACTAGAAATTGTTTTTATTATATACATACATAATATATATACATACATAAGCAGGCATACATACAATAGATATGATAGGTGCTAAACATATAAATAAATACATAATATACATTTATATATATAGGTACAATTTACATATAATACATATAATAATATAAACACAATATACAGTGATACAATTTGTTTACAATGACAGATAGTGCTTCTTTAGTGCATTTTTAAATATTTTCAATGATTTAGCTTGCCTAATTTCAACCGGCAGCGCATTCCACAGACGCACAGCCTGAACAGCAAAGGATTTATCGTAGTAGTTTGTGGTATGTGCTGGCATCTGCAGTCTCAGATCCACCGACGACCTCAAGGTCTTTAAATGTGTGTCATGAAGGAACTTAAAACGTTCTTTGAGATACGTGGGGGTATTAGGATTGAACAACACATTGTACAGTAACATAAGGATATCAGTATTCCGGCGAAGTCGAATTGGGAGCCACTTGAGCCTGGATCGAAATTCAGATATATGATCATATTTGCGTAAGCCAAAAATGAATCTAATACAGAAGTTTTGGAGACGCTCAAGTTTATCAAGTTGGTCCTCATTAAGATCAAGATAGCTGACATCGGCATAATCGAGTATTGGGAGAAGCAAGGATTGTGCAAGCGCAATCTTGGTGGTGGTGGGAAGAAAGTTCCGCAGCCTACGTAACGATCCAGCTGAAGCAAACAGTTTACGGCTGGTCTCCTGTATTTGACTTCCCCATGAAAAAGTTTTATCCAGATAAATGCCAAGGTTTTTGACGTTATCTAAGATCGGTAAAATGTTACCGTCGAACTGAATCTGAGGCAGTTGTGACCCATTGATCTTGGATATCATCCTGGCCAGCCAGCCAATTAGAATGACCTGTGTTTTTGACGGATTTACCTTCAGACCATAATTTTTGCTCCACGTACAGATATGCGCCAAATCTGTGTTAATATTAGAAAACGCCATTGAAATTGACTCTACTGGTGCCTGTGAATATATCTGCAAATCATCTGCATAAAGGTGGTAGGACGAAAGTAACTGTTTGGAGATAAACCTCCTGAAGTAAAAGCAACCTGTCACTAAATTCAATAATTCGAATGGAAACCGCAATAAAAATGCTTCAATAAAATTATCGATAAATTGAATACCAAAATAATCTTTCGTTCGCAGTAATTTAAATAGTTAAATCCTATATCGATAAGTTAATCGGATTATTCGATATAATCTTAGTTTCCATTGCAGAATAATCCCTTGTATAAACAAAATTCGCTAGACGAATAAATTAAACGATACCCTGAATCAATTAAAAACCAAATAAAATAACGGTCTAGATGCGTTATTGGATTTTTGTGTAAAACGTTTCTGAAATTAAAATTCTATATTTTTTGGATATTCCCTTTTTAGATACATAAATGGAAACTCTGTAAACTAAAAATAGATTAAAATCTTTTTTTATTGATTTTGGCTAGAGACGTGACAATGCGGAAAAGATACCGCGATCATAATAAGCAGCCCGTCTGAAAATTAAACTTTGAGCAGCGATAACGCAATAGGCAGATCGAAGACCACGATAACTCGTCGATGACTACCCATGATCTTCATGACACTTTATGGGTTAGGTGAGAATTAGTAACCTCAATATCCTGGCACCGGTCTAAGCACAAGAACTTGACTTTTCCTTTGTTGTTAAAAGAGGTCAGACGACAGTCACTCCTTGAGGAAAAGTAATATTTTAACAAATTGGGTAAAACCAGCAAACGTACCCTAGGTTCTGCTGTGATGATAATGTTGATATTTTATGATTTGATTTATTTTATACCTCATCCTACTCATGTTATAAAATTAAGTCCTCTTGCCTTCCCGGCTGTATGAACACGATAAACTTGAAACTAGCGAACGGATTTTTTACGCTCTTCACCAATGTGAAGACCGTAAAAAATCCGTTCTGAGGAAGGTTTTGGTGTAAAATTGATGCAAGCGGAGCCGCGGGCAGAGTCTATTTATCATTTTATTTATTTATAGTCTCAAAAGAAAACTACCCGAAACTGACGAGCATGTATACAAAGAGTAATGAGTGTAGAGGAAGCGCGTGAGGTCTGTAAGGATAGAAGCAAGTGGCGTTCCGTTGTCTCTGCCTGCCCCGACGGTAAAAAGGCGTGAGTAAATGTATGTATATTGTATTTATAGTCTCACGCCTGTATCCCCGAAAGGGTAGGCAGAGGTGTAAATATTACACCCACATTTCGCCATGAATATTCAGGTCCCACGTAATAGAGGGGAGCCTACTGCCGTTATAAATTAGTCGATTTTGTCCCACCACACCAAAATCATATAAGTCGTATTATTTATCATATAAGTCGATTTTGGCTCGGTGGGCTTCAGGAGTCATAAACAGTAGGCATGTACATTAAAATAATGAAACGATTTCATAAAAGTCACAAGTTAAAACGCGTTAAGATTTATTCAATATTTATAAATAAGAAGACCATTATATATTTATGACATATTTACGACTGTTGAAGCAAACTATGTCATTGTGTGGGCTGAGTGGTAAATATACGAGAGTCATGAAACTGATATAAATGCATAAATACATCTTACGAAAATATATTTTTCCGATGGGATTTTTGTTATGGCTGGTAGGACATTCGTCGATCAAATTGGGGACGTTTTGAAAAAAACGCAAAGGTCCGAATCACACGAAACCGGCGATCATGTATGAAAAGAATAATTAATGTAGAGGTGCGTGTAGAAGCAGCGTTCTGTTGTCCGTGTCTAAACCGATGGAAACAAGTTCTGGCTATTTTTTATACCAAACTTTTCTATTTATGCATTATTTAACACTAGAGTTCTCCGGCGGCTTCACCTGCGTAGGAGTCGGTTTTCGCGACAAAAAAGATTAATTAAAGTACTTACAACATTGAATCAATATCCGTTGATTTGAGTGCAAAAGTAATAAACATCCATCCATACCCAATATATTGTTTCAATTTAACTTTTGTTTTGTAAGATCATTAAATTTTTAAATGTAAATCGTATACCTAATCATATTCATCGGGCATCATTTTGGTTGCGTACTGTCTTACACTAAAGAGGTTTTTCACTAAAACTGTATAAAAATCACTTTAAAGTGAAACCAGATTTAAAACTACATGTTGTTAGCCATGTTACATTATAACCCGAAACTGCTTAATATCTGTGGTACCGTGCAGAAAAATAACACATTAATACGCAAAATACCAAGTAAACGCATCCCTAGAAGAACGTAGAAATTGAAATTTGACATTTTAATGTAGAGCTCATCCTTCAAAGAAATAAGTTATTCTTTATGAAATAAGTAAATAACTTCAACACAATTTTGTACTATACTTCAAACTATATTTTGTCACACAAAGACATCGATAGATGGCACTGTCCAGTCTGTTTGTCATAAAAAAGCGACGAAAAAAGAAAATAAAATTGAGCAGCAAGCAAAGCCCTCTTGTCCAAGTTCTGATGCTTTGTTATATAAGTTCAAACGGACAGCAGTGTCAGTGCCAGACGCCCTTACACTTGTGTGCACATGTCGTTTTTACTCGAGTGAAAAATATTGCCATATATTTTTATATTTCAAATAGCTTGCGTGGATTTCGAATGGTAAAATATTTTGATTGTGTGACCGCTGGATACAATTTTTGGTATTGTTAATCGGTGATAGTGTTAGGATGATGTAACGTGTAATTTTAATATAATGATTGATTGGAGGGACTCGTTTAAAGTATTCTGCTGTAAAAACACTCATAAAATTTACTTGACACGTTTTACCTTATCGTCCATTTTAATTTCTTTTGAAAACTACGCACGTATTAGGAATAAGGACTAAACTGGAGTACATTGTGATGTGTGGAAATCGAACCCTAATGGGTTAGGTAAGCCTAGTAATCCGACACTCAATGAGGTGTAAGCGGCCATACAGCCGATTAAACTATCCGCCTAGTCAAATCATAGATACAGAAAATAATAATAATATTCTACCACATTCACACAACACCATCAAGTCACAAATTACGCAGAGCTTGTACTATGGGTACTAGACAATGGATAAACATACATTATAATTTTTTTGTAAATACATACATGATATTCATAGAAACACTCAGTCCAAGACAAACATTCATGTTCACGCACACAAATCCGCGACCTTCATTATGGCAGTCGTTTACAATCCCGCTCCGCCATCGGGTCGTAAAAAATATAAACATAGGCTATTTCACTTCTTCAACATCATAGAGATATATAACATAAACATTGACTACATCCATGCAGGTTTTACACACTTTCTATTATTCAAAGTGCATAGTATAGCACTACAATACAGCTAAAATCCCTTACAGAAAGACATCTTTAGTACCTATCTGCAAATCGATAACAAAATCTAGCAACTAACGGCTGCCTTGAGAACAAATTTATACTATGCGCACAGATTAATAGTCAACAAAATACAGAAACAAAGTATTTTAAATCAAAATTGCAAATATTAATTAAATTTGAGGCAGTCAAGTTGGACTCATAAAACGCAACTTAATTGTCTTTTAAATACATTTTATGATACAAATATACTTTGTCGTTTTGTGGCCGTTTACTGCAAATTAAAAAGTATTTCGGGTGTTAACGTATTCAATGTTTTTTCGTATTAGCGTGATATACTACCATACGATTGAGATTCTAAACGTTTTGCCTAGCAGACGGCAGAAATTTCATATAGTGGTGATACATCTGAGCATTAACTTATAACAGAACAGCGAGAATTTGCCAATTTTATTGGTTTTGTTGTTTTGTCGAACTGAACAACTAACCGAATATTTTCACGATATTTCTGGCGAACGAAGTATTCAGCAAAAATGTCAACACAAATTTACTTTCAATTCGCTAGAATGCTGGCCAGTACGTTCATAAGACTGCTTGCTAAAACACACTCGTTTTTTTGTAACATTCGCAAGAATGCTCATTACAGGTGAATGCTCAAATGTATCAGCACCATTAGTACATTCAAGACGGTTTCAAATTAAAAGGAGAGTGATTTAACTTAAAGTAACGTTTAAGGAACTTTTTGTAGTTTATTTTGGTTTTCAAACCAGTGGCATTTGATTTACAAGATCTAAAAACGTTGTTGAGGGAAGATGATGATTCGGTCGCCAGCACTCCCACATGCCAAAGGAAATGTAAACTTAAAGATATTAAAAGAAAATTAATTGAATAAGCTATGAAACACTTGGTAGTTTGGTATATTTTGATCGTACTAAAAACATGCTCAAGTAATGTGAAACACATTGTTTCAGCACGTTAAATAATAAGTAATTAATTTACAAAATGTTACCCTGACATTCAAAGATGCCCAATCAAAGTTTAAAAACTACCAGCAAAGAAAACCCAAAACTCAATAACTCAAATTCTGTCCGAAAATATAAAATGGAATGTTCAAATAACAATTAAATATTCCAACATTTGATGTACAAAATAACATGCCAAATCATAACAGAAACAGTGATCAACAAAATAATTAAATTCCGCATAGCGTACACCGTAGGTATAGCGTTTGACATGGATCCAATACATAGCGGGCTACACACATGCAAGTACATTGTAATGGACAGATAATGTGTTATTGTATACGAATCATTTCGGAACTTTGGCCTTGTGCCACAATACGTTGTAGCTAGGTTACAGCCGAACCGCTGGACAGTCACTCGCGAAAGTTTTAAAAGCTTTATAACTTTGCAAGCTTGGTCGTTGGCATTGTTTTCATATTATCAAAACTATAAATCCTTGTTTAATAATCGGTAATTGCAATAAAACTGTTAAATTACAGCACCTGCTAGTCTATTATATTTAAGTTTTAAATTTGTCAGTAGTAAACTTATTAGATTGGGTAGATCAGTCTTATGATAGTCCTTCGAGGGTTATTCGTATCTCGATCACATCCAAGAATTTCACATTGGAGTACATTTTCAAGTTTAACCAGATTTGACTTAGTAAGTACCTATTAGCTTTTCTCTTTTTTGGACCGCCGAAACCGAACGGCTATATTATTTAAGGGAAGTGCCGACTGTTTTGACAGTCGTTACTGGAAATTAGTATCGTCGTAGTAAGCTGATACTGCGAAAATCAGATCATCATCATGACAATTGGCAACAAAGGCAACATGCTCGCTGGGGCACTAGCGACAAATAACAATTGAATGTAAACTAATATGTGTGGCTGTCTACGTGACGCTCTCTATGAAATATCACTATCCTTGAGCGTAGCTTACCTATTCATCATCATTGCTCTAGGATTATCCCGGTTGCATCCAAGACTTACAGCCTTGGAGCCCGAGGTCCGCTTACTGGTCTAACCAGATATGACAGAATATCAACTCTTCCACAGAGTGACTGCCGTCTGACCTCCGTTACCCAAATAGATAGCGATATTCTATGGTTTAGACCAGTATCAGTTTATTTGAGGGTACTGAAGCCCCGTAACGACTTTCAAAGATCTTCATGACTGCCGGGACCGACGGTTTAACGTGCGCTCCGAGGCACGGGACAAGCGATAATTAACAATTTAATACGCACTTAACTTCGAAAAGTCATCGGTGCGCGCCATGGATTCGAACCCGATACCCTCTGCCTGAGCGTAGCTTACCTAATGTCTGTGTTTATTTATATAACAATTATTGAACTCTTTATAAAACAGCCAACATAGCAACTGTACCCACCAGACGACGACCAGATTAAAACCTAGTAAACACCAATATCTTTGCCAAAACTCCGTCCTATACCCATTATTCTTGCTATTCATGCGACCTACAAAATTAATTATAACATTGAATATTTAATTTATTCATCGTATCTTAATACAACGATGTTATGGCGGTGTGTTGAATTATTTGAGAACTTCGATCGAAACGCGTTTGAAATTCAAATTTTACATCGTTTTGTCGCTATTAACGTATTAAGTAAATATCAAAAGGCTTTTGAGGTTCTCGCAAAATAACGTCGTATTTAAGACGAAAACAACCATTAGTACGCCGCGGATGATTTTGTTTAAGATGAGGTAAACTTATATATAAACGCATAAAACATCTTACGAAGTGTTTTGGTTTCATTTACATGGAAACACTTACCACATTTTCCTTGTTTAAAATCTACAACGGCCCACCTCAGTTTATATCGAATCTATAGAAATGTCTATATGAAGAGGTTTTACTCTTATCGTAGCGCTCATAGCGAGACTTGGCTTGTTGTTCGTAACAGATCGGCAAAGTTAAGCAACGCTTGCACAGGTCGCCACTTGGATGGGTGACCAAGTGTGGCATTTACATCTGAGCGCTACCGTGCTTCGGAGGGCACGTAAAGCTGTCGGTCCCGGTTCTTGCCTCAGGATAAGAATCGTTAGGCCATGTCGGAGGCCTTCGGGCGGCCTAAAAAAACTCCGACACTAGAGTTGGCCACACACTCACACGAAAAACAAAACAAACAAACAACTCTTATCATCGCAATTACAACGGTAACTAGTCACTTTATATCACATAGTTTCTTAAAATCTGTAGAAAATCAAGTATTTTAACGCAAGTTATGTGGAAAGCCACGCTTAGATAATTAACACCAAAACGTACATGGGCATGATTATTCGTAGCGTACACGCGTAGATGACCGACCCAAAAGTCTTGTCAAGTGAGCTTGGCTCATAAAATTAATTAATTAAAAAAACTGTTCAAATATGCCATCGTTGGTAATAGCTGTATCCACGACCTTGCAGTCTAGGGTTTGCTTTCTAATCTAACCAGATTAGACAGAATGCTAGCTTTTCCACAGCGACTGCCAACTGTGCTGCAAATGTTCTGAACCAACTATATTTTACACGACTTATTCAGCTATGATATTATCAAATATCTTTACACAGAACTTGTTAAGACATCTAATACATGTTTTTAGGTACGTTTAAATATGTAAGACGAATACGTTTCATAGAAATATGTAATCTTAACTCTATAATAACATTAATAACTTATTGTCTTATAACCATAAATGTATAATAAATAAAGAATTCATACAATTTAAAAGGCTGTATTAAAAAAAACGCTAACTGAACAACTGAAATAACCTATCGAGACTATTTATTATTGGTAATTTTCTTTGTGAGAATTACTATATTATTTACGACCATTTAGTCTGGTCTTCTAGGAGAAAGAACGAAATTTAAGATAATCGAAACTCAAGTGACCACTAAAATATGATCGCAAAATCAATACGCAATATGCTCATACCTTGACTAAACTTCTCATTTGTAATAGATCATCCGAGTTAAGCAACGGTCACAGAAGTCATCACTTGGAGGAGTGACCTGCGTAGCACTTAGGCCTCCCTCACATTGTTCATGAGCGTTCCTCGAGCGTACGCCTGGCATTTATTTTGTACTACAGAGTGAACGCCGAGCGCACGCCGGGCGTACGCTCGAGGAACGCTGTCGCCCAATGTGAGGTCGGCCTTACGTCACAGCGCTAACACGCTTCGAATCGTCTCAGACTAACTTACTCGAAAAAGGAGAAAAAATAATTATTATCTTATTTAGCTTTCCTCTATAATATTTTGAAACATTTTAAGCTCATTTCCCTGTGATCAGATCATGATCAATGTATAATGCTAATTGATCTTGAAGAGATGTACCAGTATTTTAACTGCAAACAGCTGATAAGACAAGAAAATTACATAGTCTATTGGGTCAAGCACCTTACTCCATATTGCGATAGATATTTTCCTAACCTAAAATCCAAAATAAAGCAATTTTCAAAAGCTTTGCGCTCGCCAGTACCAAATCCATGAACATAGCATACACAGGACATAATGTTTTATCACCACTACACAGCGGTCAGCGCAATAATGAATGCATATAGAAATATGAACACTTCGGAGTTGCGTGGCCTCGCCAATCACTGAACAATTACCTAATGCACTTGTTATATGGGTCTATAAATAAGTAGTTTTGAGACGGATTTTGCTGAGAAAGATCTGTTAATACCGCATCTAAGACTTTCACTTTCACCTTGATTTTGATTTAAACCCAAAAATTTCTTTTTCGAGCAGCGATAGCCTAGTGGAGATACCAACAGACTGCTATGCAGAGGGTATCGGGTTCGAATCCACGGCGCGCACCACTGCCTTTTCGGAGTTATGTGCGTATTGAATTATTAATTATCGCTTGCCCCGTGCCTCGGAGCGGTCCCGGTTGTCATGAAGATCTTTGACAGTCGTTATAGGGAGTCAGTACTTATCTCTGAATAAACTGACACTAGTCTAATCCATGGAATATCGCTATCCCTTTGGGTTGCGGGGGTCAGACAGGCAGTCGCTCCGTGGAAAAGCTAATATTCAGTCAAATCCGGTTAGACTAGTAAGCGGACCCCGGGTTGTAACTGGGATAACGCTAGGAGAAAGAAGATTTTATTTTTCCAAAGAAACTAACCGAACGCGCAAGGGGTCAAAGGGATAGCGATATGCCATAGTTTACACTAGTGCTAGGTTATCCATGGGTACTGGTTACTCCCTACAACCAGTGTTAAAGCTATTAATAAAATATATTACAACTACATTTTTATTTAAGCCCTTTTATGTTCGGAGTTCAAGAACTTTTTCAAAATTAAGTAATAGTAATCATCATTGATTTCAGTTTCTTTTTACACAATTTGTTAGTCTTAGAAAGAGTGCATTTTATAAGCAAGACAATATACAGGTGATCAGATTTTTAAGACGAGCGTTTCGGCTAACGGCTGCCAGCTGGTTTCAATATTCCATCTATTCATGGACATATTATTTAGTATGGAGCTTATGTCAAATATGTTTCTTAAATCTCCATCCATGGACATGGATATATTGAAATTGTTGGTTAAACTTGTAATATTTCTACCATATGGATTTGGACATATTTAGTATGGAGCTTATGTCAAGTATGTTTCTTATATCTCCAAATCCATGGACATGGATACATCGAATATTGAAATTTGTGCTTAAACTTGTAATATGTCTACCATACATAGCAAACATACATTAATAAGCATTCCCTTCATCCATACAGCACAACAACTCGAATATTAAAACGTCAATCGTGCGGTCCATTTTGTCAGAACGCACTGTGCGTTCGAACTCTGGACAGATGCAAAACGTTTGTGCCTACAATAAACGTCAGTGTATTGTGCCAAGTGTCACCGGCCCGTTGACGGATTGACACTTTCGATACCGCTTATTCGACAATGTCATGTACTTTCACGCTGTTTCACGTAATTTATCATTTTGAGGTTTAATCGTGTAATATGTTTTATCATCGTAACTTCGCGCTTGTGTTTGGTTTATTAAATAAATATAAGCGTTTTCAATCTAGTTTTAAAACAGATCTACCAAAAATTAATTTGTTGGATGGTTAAAAAATATAGGTTTATAAGAACACAAGCCACTCATCATTCTTCCTAGCAGCATTGATGATTTTATTACACACATAGTAAATCTACTAAGATTCCTATCATGCTGGGCACTATTTTTATATTCTTTTACTTTCAGAGCCCATGGGAATTTCAGGAAATCCCTTCTTTACGCCCCCTTACGGTCCACACGGAACAGACATGCCTTTGAGATTCTAGCGCCCAATAGTTGTGACTGTGCGTTGTCCGTCAGTCAGTCAGTAACGAAAGGGATTAATATAAACAAATAGTTAACAACAATTTTGAAACGAATTTGACTCGTTACACAAATTTGTATCTTGCTGTGTTGAATTTGCAATATATATATATATATATTCTAATTGCTCGAAGTTAAGACCCACTTACATCTGTTGTAGTCGCAAAGACGAATCGTGAAAGACCGATAACAAAAAAAGATATGATGAGTACACTGTCAGTGATGATATGTGCTTTTAAACTACTAACATCCATTTAGACTAATAATATTTCAGCGCTATTTTAGATGAAACACTCATAATGAGTAATATTGAGATGATTGCCGCAGTATTCACTCGTTTAAATATATAGCCGAAATAACACTCATGAAACATGCTTTTAGATTATTTTAGGACCTGTCATGAACTCTGTAAAATTTGGTAAAAAAATAGTTTCATTACTCACAGTTTCTCGAAAGTCTAGTAATTCGTGAATCACGGAGCTAATTTTCTTTGGTGATCAAGAAGAAAACATAAATTATGTTTGACACACCCTACTTAGTAAAAAGATCTAAAGCCCGTTGACATGCTGACAGCTTCAGCGGAGTTGGATCAATCATACCTTATTATAGAAATGACTAGGATTAGTTGTAGTTTACGTGAGGCGTTCTTTATAAAATTTTGCAGAATATTTCATAAACACATGAGCAATAACATACAACAAGTTGTACAAACGTTTGGAACTGAGGGCATCGATATATGTATTATACATATACGAGTTTATATTATGCTCATAAGAATCACACTAGAATCCAAGTGACTGCAGGTACCTAATTATTTCATTTGCTAATGATATTATTAAAATATAAAAAGGACCACGGAGACCCACTTGTTTCGGGTACAGGGACCAAGCCACCGGTGGTTAGGGCCTCAGAGACAGGAACTTCCTCACGATGCGTGCCGTGTCGAGAAGAACTGCCTTCTGAATCAAGGACTTGATTTTATTAAAATTATTGTTATTAATTAAATTGATTTATTACAAAACAGTAAATTGATTCTTCATTTTGCACTGCCATAAAATATGGAACTTCTTGCCTATTCGTTCGTCTTGTAAAACTATGCCATTTTAGCTCTATAATTTAAAACCGCGAGAACTGTCAAAACTACTAGGTGTACCAAAAATTAGATTGTAAACCTTCACTATAGAATTTAACTGATGTCTAACATTTAAACAGCAACATATTTAACATTATTTAATTAGATAGGCAGAATTAAAAAAATAAACGAAGACAAAATTTGGCTACTATCGATATCAATTTAACAATTTAAAACAATCAGTAGAGACAACACTTTGATAACAATTTTAACTTATAATCCACATTGCTTACATAGCTATCTTCACCCGCACATACCAGTTTACCAAAAACATAATCTCATGTAATTTGTCAGCTTACCGTCGCATATTCCGCTGGCAAGCACATAACAAAGGCGTCAGGTATTTCCACTATCACTACGACGAGTTGGCAACCGATCGGCACTTACACAACGTTGATAATATAATTTTACGTAATTTGAACGCATAACAAACAAAGCCAAATGCTTTGATATTTGACATTTACAATAATCTTGAGACACTATGAAGTGTATTGTTTACTTAAGCCTCGAATATTCTAAGGTATCGTTAGGTAAACAACAGAGGGTATACCACGAGTTTTGCACGGTGACGATGGACTAGTCGACGGGAACAATTTCCATACATTTCCTAAATGCGCCCCCTAGCAGACTCTATCGATCGCTACTGTCCGCTAGGGGCGCATTTAGAAAATGTATGGAAATTTTTCCAGTCGACTAGTCTATCGTCACCGTGACGATCGAGGGCAAAACTCGTGGTAGACTCTCTGGCAACAACAACCTTGGGGATCTCCACTCTGTAGGTCTCTGATAACAGACTTCAACGTATAGGGTCTCGGGTTCAACCCCACGGTCCGACCCCCGATCGAGGTCCGATCCCCAAAGTCAATGGAGCGACCATTGACTTTTCGAAAATTTGTATGGATTTTTATAGTTAATTATAGTTTCCTAAGCGGTGAAGGAAATCATGAGGCAACCTGAATCCTATGTAAATAACGAATAAACTCTCTGCTGTAAATTAGCTCATTAGTAAGAGACAACGTTAGTAGCACTCATCATCTAACCAGAAGTTGAGAAGGAAAGATCCATCAACATCTATCCATCAGTTGCCGTTTAGGCACTATGAATAGGTTAAAATGTAACAAAATGTCAAAGACGGTCGCGTTTGCGTATTAAGCCGTCTATCGGTTGGCGCTTCATCGCAAATGAAGGACTGACAACATTAGGCGACGCGTTATTTACCATTATACGCCGAAGACAATGGAGGCTTAGTATAGCTAGCCACCTCAAGTATCGGCTCGATTCGGTCGGTGTTTGATGCACTGATGGTCTTGCTCAGACTTTGACAACAATCTGACATTAAGGCAAACCTATCATTTTAGCGACTACATATAAAAACATCTTATTAGGGCTGAGTAACATTGCTTTTGGTGAAGAGGTTGCATAGGTATTTAAAAACCGCCACTTCAATAACCTATGATGATAATTATATACGATAGATGAAAGATTTCTACAATACTAGAATGGAATGATAATGCACGTCTTAATCTAGACCAAAAATAATACATTTTGAACCTACCAAAAGTTTTAATCCGTTTTTTCAGGTAAATCACGGCACTCTAAACGTCGGAAACAATAAAAAAGCGAGGTGGACGCACTCTATAAGTTCATTACCACTTGGCAGGAGACAAGTATCACCTGAACCACCTTATGCTGTGACGTCACTTTGGCCGCCTGCCAGACCGCACCTAAACATTCGTTACCCATTCACCACGCGGAATGTAATACATAAAACGAGCAATGATAATACGGTGTGATTGATGACGCCTTTTACGAGATATTATTAGGCCCAGATATACGAGTATTTATGTTCACAAAGGTGGGCAATGTATCTTACCATTTCATATTTTGTGAGATTTAGCTCCAAACGATATGAATTGTTGTTAGAAAGTCATGATAGATTACTCAGAGGTAGATGGCTTGTAGTCGGAATAATTACACGGTTTTCAGAATAAATATTTACTTCAAACGGTCGACATAGTTATTCGGCAATCAATGGTCTGCGACAGCTATTTATCTAAGTTCCTTGAATTACTATTTGATGAAATGTTTTGACATTATCTAGAATTAATAAGGCGCGTGGACAGGTTCCTATTAAACTACTGGGACGAGCCATTTAGATCTTAAAAGATAAAAACAATATTATCGATACCCTAATTTGCAAACCTAATAACTCCACTTTTTCACGAAAATGACTTTTTGATACCGGCAGAAACTAGATTTTTTGCTCTATTTTTTAAATACTAATAACTCCATGATTCCGAACTGTACTGGTGTAAAACGCCATTTGAAAATCAAAAAACTCCACGTGAAACGAAACGCATCGATTTTGACAAAAAAATCGAATATCTTCCGCGCAGTTGGCCATTTTGTATGGCGTCACAGAAGCGTACGCATGCTCCCGAAGATTACTTTCGAAACATAAGGTTAAAGTGTGTTTTATCGCTGTTTGAAGCTTAAAAACAGTAGAAGATATATTAAGGTAAGTGTATTTATGATATAAACAGCCTTTGTAACATTATTTTGACATGTTTTTTGTAAAATTTGCATTGTTCATAAATACCTTTTCTAAAAACCACCTACCAATGCTTATAAAGAAGAAAATGCATCACAATTAAAAAAATCTCTGTGAAATATGCAATGGATAATATTATGTGGTTTGTCAAATCGCTGAAGGCGTATACAATGAACATATTCAGAAAAAGAAGGAAGCTAAAGCTGAAAAACAACAAGACAAGAAAGATCACAAATTCGTTTTCACTGCTGACCTCCAAGCTGTTCTACTGGCACCTAGGTCTACTGTTTACAGCAATTATTACAAAACTAAATTATGTGTAAACAATTGGTGTATTTTTGACATGAAAATGGAACAGGGTTATTGTTTTGTGTGGAACGAATCTGAGGGTGGCCTTAATTCGGAGGAATTTGCCACTACAATGTCGAAATTTATTGTAAAAGAAGTTATACCTCAAATGGACGACAAGGACCAGCACATCGTGTTTTACACTGATGGTTGTACCTATCAAAACCTCAACGTAGTTCTCAGTAATACTTTCATTAATGTGTCAATATATTATAACATAACATCATCATCATTGTCTTGCCCTGGTCCCAATTTATTTGGGGTCGGCGCAGTATGTCCTTCGCTTCCATACTTCTCTGTCACCAGTCATCCGATCGTTTATCCCTTTCTCTTTCATATCCATCCTCACACAGTCCATCCATCTTTTCCTTGACCGCCCTCTCCCTTTTCGTCCTACGTGCATATTCATCACTTTCTTACCTACGTGCATCCCATCTCTTCGTATAACATGTCCATACCAGGCCAAAAAATAACTCATAAATACATTGAGGTTGGGCACACATAAATGGAGGTGGACAGCATGCATGCTATGATTAAGAAGCGGCTGAAAACCAAACCATCCATGCCTCTGCTGATTACTTAAACATCTGCCGAACGGCAAAGACCAATAGCAATAAATACCAATGTAAACATTTGACTTTTCCCTACTTCAAGGATTTCAAACAAATCGCTTTTTATAAATCCATTCGCCCAGGGAAAATTAAAGGGGGTCCAAAGGTATATTTTCTTTCAATTTGCGTGCTTTATTTCAACTTATCATGACTTAAGACCTTCTTTCTACGTGTTTGGTATGTGATTATTTACAGGGAGGCTTTCTAAAATCAAGTGTTTTTTTACAGGTTACTGATCTGAGAGCTCTGCAGTACAGACCTAATGGAGATATAATAAACAAGTTGCGGTTTGGCGAGGAGTGGCGGGTCCTCAATCAAAGAAAAGCTCAAGCTGTCCCCGTGAAGATGGAGGATCTAAAAAACTTATACGACGAAAGAAGAAAAATCACAAAAAAAAATTAATATACCTCGTGATTATCACGCCTATTACGATGCGTTGCCACACTACATTTTATTATACACATACACATACATACATATCGTCACGCCTTTTATCCCCGAAGGGGTAGGCAGAGGTGTATTTCAACACCCACTTTTCGCCAGGTATACTTTAGTCCCACGTAATAAGGGGCGAGCCTATTGCCGTACCGGGCACATTTCCAGACTCCGTGCTGCTACTGAGAATTTCGTGACAGAAAAACCCAATAACACTGCCCGACCCAGGAATCGAACCCGGGACCTCCCGATCCCACGCGCACATTTATGCCGCGAGACCAACGAGGCAGTCGTATAGGGTTTGATGTCGAGTTTTTCGTCTCTACGCAAAGATGGTATTTGCATCGTGTTATCCCTTAGTCGCCTCTTACGACACCCACGGGAAGATAGGGGGTGGTGACACTTGTATTCTATGCCGTCAACCACACGGTCTATTATAAAACACAATTATTATTATTTATTATTTTCATTATAAAACACAATTTGTTTGTACGATTGTACTCTGCTTAAAGTTTAAGATAAAAACAAACAACTCCACTTTTAGTTTCAATTATTGCTTAAACCAAATCTAACAACTCCTTTTTTCACGATAAAACCCAATGGTTATAGAAAAAAAAATGATGTTTAAGTGTTTTTGGATAAATAAAAAGCATAATTTCCAACGGGATTTTTGGTTTTTCTTTATTGCGTTAAATAATATTTATTATGACGTTTTAAGTCTCTCCTGTAAAATTTGCTCTAGAGGAGTTAGTCGGTTTGCAAATTAGGGTATCGCTATGTGGTTTAAATACAATATGCGCAAGATCTTGGGCAACATAAGAGCGACATTGAAAGCAATCAAACACATGATTTTAAGATTACATGTCTAGTCAAATATAAGTATAAACCTGTATTTGAATCGTGAACTCATGTGAACTGTGATATGATGAGAATAGAACAAAAGCTATCACTTTATATATTAAATTAATAAAATAAAGTATTCCCTCGTTAGATATTTAAATATATACCTATGCTAGAAAGTTGTGGGGTTAATGACGCGAATATGCATTTATCTTCATTGAATCATTGATCCGAGTATAATAAATGACGTATTCTATTAATCTTTTAATGCTACCTCTCAAAAAGGTTTTTAAACATGCGCTGCTTAATACGCATAATTTGGACTGTTTCGTTTAGGACTGCCCTGCTTTGTCAGCCATCTTTAGTAGATAATTAAGTTTGCCCCATCATAAAAAACAATGTCACCGAAACTGAATCGATGTAGCATTCTTTCATCTCGGTAAAATGACAAGAAATCTTCTCCCATTCAGCTTGCAAGTTTGAACTCACTTAAACTCATCATTGTCTTGCCCTGGTCCCAATTTATTTGGGGTCAGCGCAGTATTTCCTTCGCTTCCATACTTCTGTGTCACCAGTCATCGATCGTTTACCCCTTTCTCTTTCATATCCATCCTCACACAGCCCATCCATCTTTTCCTTTGCAGTTTTCTCCGTTTTCATCCTTCTACATGCATATTCATAACTTTTTTACCTACGTACATCTCTCATACTAAACTTACAAAATAAGTAAAATTAAATAAATACTCTTTTTTAATAATACTGTCTAGAAATAACATTAAGCAAATTGGTAATCTTTATACAAAAGAAATATGGAAAGGAAATATATTTTACCGCAGGTACACAATTCTTTAAGACCTAGATCTTAACATATTTATTAGTCCTAAGAACTAAATCCCTTATATTTTCTTTAAGCTTAAACCCAGATTTAGGTGGTCCGGATTATATATTAGAACATCCATCTTACCTCAGGTAGATTTTACGAGAATAAATGGGTAGGTACCTCATTTTTTGTCAGACGAAAAAAAGGATCCTACATAAACATTATGAATTGTTGACAGAAAATTACTACAGATATATTTTCTTGATGTAGCGAAAGATCATTTGAATATGTATTTAAAGCAGGAAATACCTATTTTTATTATATTTGCCCGTTGTAATTGCAGCCAGATTTGCCAAACTATTTGCATTTGCAGTCTGACTGCCACAACGCAAAAGTTGTAAGCGTTATGTTTATTGTATGTATCAGAACAACACATATTACCATTTACCATCATATCAGGCCGATAGAGCACCCGGTGCGCCCGAAAAATAAGACGTGAGTGTATGTAGGTATGTACTTTTTTTTATGAAGTATCAAAATGAAACCAGATTTTTACTAAAACCGGTCTGTTTCTCTCTTCATCTTATATCTCAGTCTGTCCTATACTGTCCATAACCACAAATCTCATAACACAAACCCGTCAAACACATGACAAAAAAAGTCTACCTAACCGTATTAGTTGGAATATGGGAAAGTTACAAAGTCACAACACAAGATTCATTTGCGGCGGCGGCGGCGACGTCGGCGGTAAAGTTTCCAAAGTTTACAGACTGGAACATTGAATAAAACAAAGTTACGGGAACGTGAGACAATAGCTGAGAGTATTACAGGTGTACCTCGAGTTTACTTACCGATATAAGATAATAGTGGGCTTAGTAACACCAGTGCGGAGAATGGCAATGAATAAAAAATTGTGTGGCTCTTAAATGTTTGGGACTTTTTCAATGCTGTTGGTGTTTCAACATAAACAGACAAGTTCAATGTGTAGAGAGACCTTTGCATGTTTTTAAAAGATAATATAATACAGAATTTTACTTACAATAAAGATTTTTTTCTTATTTTACAATAAAAAAGTCCTAGTTATTTCAATCTATGTTTGTATTTTGATACAATACTTTCACTTCTTTACGACTTACACAATCATCATGAAACATTAAATAATACACATGGCCCATGGTGTAATAAAAGATATAGGGTACTTCTTATTTATCTTCATTCGCTAGATTTAACAAAGTGAACTAAAAACAAATCGGTCTTATAAAATATTTCATTCAGTCGCAAGAAAATGTTGTCAAGGCTTTCCAAAAATATTGTCAATAAAGAACTATAGAACATTTTCCGTTGGAAAAGAGCCAGATTCTAATGAAACGAATTTAAATTAATAATGATGCAATCTTTTAGCGCAGTAACAGTAATTCCTACAAAACTTCAAACATCATATAATTCAAATATTTATCGAGATATATATAAAGTAACACGCTGTGTATGAGAGGTAGTTGCGATACGACGGTATTGAAACAAGCGGATGCACTGATCTATTTGAATTGCCTAGATTTATTTTTGCATTATCATACAGCCTTTACCAGTCCCTTGCTGGACATAAGCCTCCACTAGTTTGCTTAATGATAGCATTGTCAGTGAATAAGGGAGAGGATTTGGCCGCCTAACGCTTGCCAGAACAGATCATTGCGATGTTGCATTTTCCGTCACTGCGCAAAGATACTGTTAGCTTCGTGTGTTTTACAACACCCACGGTATAAAATGGGGCAGTAAAATTCAATTTTCCTAATTCGTCACCACACAGATAGAATTTTATACACCAGGACCAATTTTAAGGCTGTAAAGCTAGGCTGCAAAGTCCAAACGTCAAAAAAATTACATAAATGTTACAAACAAACATCAAACTATCGGTTAAATCTGTGAGAAACAAGCCATTTATTTCCGTTGTGATGTTGTAAAAATCTCTTGTTAAGCACTCAGACAATATAGGCAACCAGGGTAAAAAGCCTTAAGTATTTTTAAGCTAATCTGAAAATATACACAAGTTCAACGACGTACGTTATAATATGCGCATGTGTATTTGTGTGAAAAACACACACATGCAAAAAAATCCGATCATTAACCTCACCATATATCTATAATACCATCAAAACAAGGAAATACAAACTCCGCAAAGGTAAATATAAACAATCAACATAATTCCACGTGGTTCGTATCATTCGTACACACCTGTGCCCACAACTGCCCACGTACATAAGTACGTGTTGAAACGCACACATTGAAAGATTTATATAAAACCTTGTTTCGTAATAACGCAGAATTATTGTTGGAGTTCAAACTTTGATATTAGGTTTAGGAATATGTTATGGTATTATTGTGCAAAGC
The DNA here is from genome assembly GCA_944739405.2 of Euclidia mi. Taxonomy (NCBI): domain Eukaryota; kingdom Metazoa; phylum Arthropoda; class Insecta; order Lepidoptera; family Erebidae; genus Euclidia; species Euclidia mi. The sequence goes on along the minus strand of OX123204.2, from coordinate 16,853,378 downwards.
CTTTTTGATCTAAATACAATTATTGTGTAGTGGTCTAATTCTACGTAACTCTGCTCGACACAGCCAGTTTTTTCTTAAGTAAAATAGTTTTCACTTTTTCTTTGTAGGTAAAGTTGTCACCCACATTGCACTACTGTTTGTATGTTATGTCTCCCATTTTAACTATTTTAACCGAAAAGTTTGGCATTCATCACGGTCAGGTTTTAAAATAGATTGTTAAGCTTTTTCTTCTTATACATCCACTCGCGTACTTGCAATTGTCCCGTGGTCCGTATACATGTCACGCTTGATAAGAAGTATCTCTTTGTAAAGTCTATACGCCACAGATGACATAATCGATAGGATAAGTGAAATAAGCCAACAAAATGTCACACTTGCTCTTGCCTCTTGGCGACTATATCACACATAGACACATTAGACACAGTTGCGTGCGCGCACCTGTCTGTCGACGTCGGTACGTCATACAATTTATTATACACGTAGGACCATGATGCTGACTTATGACGTGTTTGCAAAATATTTGTGCTACCATAGCAACGATTTGCTTCGTAGTAAAAATACTAAATCGAGTTTGGGTTATCAACTTTTGTAACTTTCTACAAAATTATTCTTTAAAACGGGTGGATTAACAGATGCACGGAACAGTAGTCTGTTTATAAACCTAATTGTCCTTGTTAGGATAAAAGCCAACTTCCCAGTTTTGCAACTCAGATAATTGCCGATTTTAAGATACTATAATCCAAAATTTACCAGAACCCCGGTGGTCAACCCCTAAGTAATAGCTGTAATCTATGGTTTAGAGTTTAGACCGTTGAGGGTACAGACACACATAATGACTATTTAAGGCTTTGATCATACCCGAAGCCAATGGTTTTGCTTACTCCCGGTTTGTTTATAATTCCGTGTCCGATCATTAATAATATTAGATACCTGGTCATCGAAGTCATTCATGAGCAAACTCCGCTTGCGAGATTCTGTATATATCATTACGTCCTTGCACTTAAACTGTCTAATTAGTTCCACCTCTATCCGTAAGATGTCACTAGTCTGATCTAACTAATCACATTACAAACATCTTTTAGCGTCAGCCTAATATTACATACATTCAGAGTTGGATCCACAAGGCAAGAGTGCTCTACTCGCCCCTCAAAAGAATTTATTTTCTTCCAAACACAAATTACTTCTTAGTGTTTGCCTGGATAAAATCTTTCTTCACCAGCGTCAAGCCTAACCAAAATATGCCTTCAACCTCCCACAATACCTCCTGGATATGCCACTAAATGCATTGCTTCCAAAGGCCTTACAGCATAGATATTGAAAGGAGAGTAAAAGCAGGAAAAAGTGTGAATGGCGCCTTACAGTCCATCATCAGCAATGGTATTATCCCAAGGCAAGCTTGCCTTGCTATACTGCAGGGAGTTTTTAGAAATAAGAGGTTTGAGAAGTACCTATGTGCGGAGTAAGTATGATGGATAAAGTGCGTAACAGTGTGATGTGACACAGAAATGTGTGGTCTAAAAGAAGATGTAGTGACAAAGATTGGAAAAGGAATGTTGCGTTGGTTTGGACATTTGGAACGGATGGATAAAAAAAGAAATACGAAAGAAGTGTATCGTGCGAGAATGAATGTAAAAAAATACGTCGACCAAATAGGTGACGTACTGAAAAAGGGCCAAATTAAAAGTACCCATAATCGACGCGCATGCATGATGAGGTTAATGAATGTCGAGGAAGTGAAAGAAGTACATATGTTTGAACCAAAGCCATAGTCTCTGCCTACCCCAATGGGAGACAGGCCTGATGATATAGATAGATAGATAGCCTTGTAGCATCATGGTTTAAATTCGTTTCATCGTACGTTACAAAAATACTCTCGTTTATACAAATTAAAAAATGATCTCTCTACAATCTTTAATCCTCCAGTTGATACTATTAATGTAAGATGACGTGATGTTGATATCTTTGTGTATCTTGGCGAGGAACAACAGTTGTAGTTTATTATAAGTTATGTATAAACTTTACTGACGCAATCCTCTCTTACAAAACGTTGGCGATAGCTAGCCAACTATTCCAGTGTGTTGTAATCGACAAATCTATGGAAGTCTTAGTTAATTTATTGATATTGTAGTAATCGTATTCATAGAGAAATTGGTACTGTGATCCTTTAAAATATTATTTCTAATTATTTCTATATTATTCCGTAGCTACTCACCATAATTATAAATAATTAAAATACAAAAGGTCCTCTTTTGTATATCTTCACCATATTTATTGATAATTCAAATACGAAAGTATCCCTGCTACTAATATATGTTATGAGTTTAAACTACTGTACTTATTAAAGTTACGAACAAAAGAAACTTGAATATATTAGGAGAAAGACGAAATCATTTCAATTGTCAAAGTCATCACAAACCACAACTGATAACCGACAACCGGTTATCAGTTGGCTGCTTGTTTCCTCTTGCAGGTGAAAGCAAAATATTGTATACTGATTGCAGAAAGCTTCAGTCTCCACTTAATTTTAAAAAGTATGCTCTCGTAATCTTTTTCCTCGGCGCTCAGTACGCAAGCAATATCTTCGTTAATTGTTAAAAAGGTTCCGGTCGGACTTGGATTTCCTGTCATTAGCGGATGATTTAAAGAAAAAATAATTACTTTATTTTTCTTAATCAAAAATATTATCACTTCGATTAAAACAAATTTCTGTTACTGAAACTCTTCGTTATATCTCGTGTCAATACCAAATGCATGACCCGTCTTTAGTGTATTTATAAAATATTTAAAAGTTCGGCTATAATTCTCCAGCAGTGAAGGTTCCATCACTTTATTGTCAACAGTCATATAATAAACCAATTTTATATGAAGGCCAGACGTATACTATTAGACGTATATTATTTACTTTAACGAGGATGCACTCAAGGATGACGGACGTCTATCAAAAGCTAAACAGAAAAAGAAAAATAACTAACGATGTGCATGTTTGTTTGAGTAAAGTTTACGAATATTGTGCGCTCAGAACCAATGAGATCACTCACTGATCGGGACGTGGCAGCGAGCCGAAACACTGTTTTTTTTACTATATAACACTCAAAGGAAATAAACTTTTGAACTAGTATACCCCGCACATTATGTTGGAGCATAAAAATGAATGATTGAAATCTGGTATACAGCTTTTGATTTTACTTTTATTGCATTAAGAAAAAAAGCTTTAGAAATTTTGAAAGTGGAATGTTAAATGTGTATCATAATCCAGTATTTTCAATACAAAAGTTGAAAATACAAATTAAATATTGTTATGATACCGTTAAGAAGCCAAAGCTTTCGGTATTCATTCATTAAACGAGTACTAACCATTCACTTTCAAAATGCCAGCATCGTATAAAAAAATTTGGAATAACACGCATCAATCGTGTGAGGCAGACAAAATAAAACGGAGTTTGGAACCGACTAGAAATTTTAATTATTACGAAAATGCTACATTTTTGGCGCCAAATGTTGAACAAAATAAAAACTTGTTTGGAAATCAACACGTATTCTAGAAGGGATCCATTGAATTGTTTTGGAACTAGAAATCCTTTATATTGGAGCATATGCTATATTTCAAATAGCAGATAATTCTCTTCGAGTACTTTATCGCTTGTTTATTCGTGCTGTAAGTCGGATATCTTTCTATCCATCACCGTTTCCGACATATTAAAATCATAAACATTTACTCAAAACTGTGTAGCTTATTGAAGGCCCGCGATTTATGTGTTCTCTGCAAATAGATTTTATATTATAGAATGTCTGTGGACGGTTACGTTACAAAATGTCCTCACCCACGCCAACCAATAAAAATATCGCATCATTTTTCGTAACTAACGAATTTTTTCATCATCCCGACACATAATGAGGACGACTGACGGAGTTTCAAAGTATCGGGCAATGGTTTAATATTATTTTTCATTTCGAAATTATATACATTTCCGAATATATAAACAGGATGCGTATCATAATCTTTGCCAATTCTGAGCGACGTAACATAATTGCCGACATAGCACTAATATTAGAACCGTCTTTTTATAATTACAATGTCATACGTCATTACTTCGACAAAACATTTGGACTATCTGCAACAACTTTATTATCGTTACAGTTTGACTAACTGAAGCAAATTAAAACTTATTCAATTAAGTAAGAGTAAGTGCGATAAAGTTGAGCGGGAAAGTAGAAAGTAACTTAACACATAATAAACTAATTGGAGTCGCATTCAATGAGAGTGCAGAAGTAGTAAGTAGAGAGACGTGGACAGTTTAAATGTAAGACAAAGCTCATTAGACGCACGTATCCGAGTTAGTGAAGAACAATCAGTAAGTCCGTGCAGCGGCCGCCACACCACTTCCTCACTCATTAACATATTTCCTCGACCATAATTACTTCCCGTAACATGTTCACTGTTACTTACACCACACTGGTAAACTACAAAATTAACTCTGTCACAGTTTTTTGCGTTTATTTTTCGCGTGCCAAGAAGTGCGTGCGGCCGCGGGGACGCCGCGGGCTCCGGAGTGAATGAAGCTTTGTTATCCGTGAGTATTATAATAATAGTGATAATGACATTGCTTTAGGTGAGACAGGTGTAGCACAAACCTGTGAGCAGTCGTGAGTGGTAGCGCGCGCGCAACACACGCCTCCAGAACTCCAGATTAGCACTACGGTGTAGCGGCGAGCGGACCGCCGTGGCGCGATCTCACTGCTATTTTTAAACGAATCGCTTATAATTTTATTGTTTAGCGAAAAGTCAGAAGGCGACAAGAGCGCGCGACGGTCGCAACACTAATGCCGACGCGAATGTTTCCAGCCTCTCCACAGATCCCTACGCACTACATTGATAACTAATTCCAGTATGGAATGTGTTGATATAAAACGCGACAATTGAAAGGTTTCCAACTCCGATGTAACCTTCCCCGGCCGATGGACTGTGAAAGCACCAATGTCAACTTCACCCGTCCTCGATCGGTGATCCGATTTAAACATAGCTTACATCTAGGTCTTGAAAGTGACAGAAATCGAAATTAAACTAACAAATGGGACGTAAACCTCAAAACAGCAGCCAAGTTTCTACGTCAATACATCTTATTGGAACGCAATTTAGTGGCAACATCTTGCTAATACGATAATTGTTGTTTTGTTAAGGTGCAGCTACACGATCGATTTGCGATCACGCTCAACTTTTACAACCATGACCAATAAGTCTGAATTATTACGAGCTTTAACTGAACTTCTGTTTTATATGAACTGTGAAGCTATTCAGATTGTTTCAGCAGTTCAGGTATTCGCTTCTTTAGTGTCTGCAGTATTGTCTATGGGACGGCGTGCCGTCCTTCAATTAATTGTAAACAGACAGGCTGACTGTTTACAGCTGTGATAAAAATGTAAGCTTCATTTCTTATTGGTAATTGGTTAAGCTTTTAAATTGTGAAACGATTCTACTGGTTTGTGCCAATCAAATCAATATATTATATGCTCTTATCTTCGTAAACATCAAAATCTTACAATTTTTACTGAAACATTGCTTAAGATATCCAACTTTAAGAAGTTTTCTGTTCAATCGGCAGTAAATAACAAGTGACATGACGACTTGTCTGATCGTCAGCTATAGCCTAGTGGAGATATCAACAAACTGCTATGCAGAGGGAATCTGTTCCCACGCAGAAATGACTTTTTGTTAATTCTCGCTTGCACCATGCCACGTAGAGCTCATCACAATGTCGGATCCGATTATCAGAACCCTTGGTTGAACTAACCCTGGTCTAATCCATGGAATATCGCTATTCCTTCGAGCCCGGTGTTCGCTTTCAGGCTGTAAATCGATTGGCATCTCCTACATCATGCTAATATTTCTTAGGCCTTCCCTGTTTACCGGGGCCTACATAATATTATGCTGATTGTCGTAATACGTTTCCGTACCAGCGTAAGTGACATTCTTGCTATTTATTTGCTGTCACGAACATGTAGTCCTTATCCGGAAAGACGGCATGTCTTGCCGTGTAACTCCACACAACCAGTCCAGCATATTCATCTCCGTGACACGCACACTCTGCACGCGTCTGTCAAGCACGGGCTACGGCACTGCAATAAAACACAAATCTTGATATCCTATAAGAATAAAAGTAGAAACCAAATAGTTTGCTGTGCAAATGCTGCTGTCAAAATATTAATATTTTCTCCTCCTTCACATACCCAAAATACACACATTTCTATTTTGCCCAAGACTTATCGTCACATTGTAAATGGTGTAAGACTAACTAAAAGATTGGAACGCCGCCACAGTACGAATGTTTGTCATCAATCAACTGTACAAGAAAATAACGTTACGTTGGTCACTTACATCTCTAGTTCACATTAACAATATTTGCGAATAATTTACATTCGGTAAGTGAGACAAATTTATGTAAAAACAATTAGTTGCATAATGTTGATAAATAATAGTTGCAATTATTATAAGCATTTAAGTATGACATAATCCGTGTGGTGACGGATTAAGAATACGGAATGTCACCACCCCATATCATCCCATGGGTGTCGTAAGAGCTAACAGAGGGAGCATATTATGCAGAGAACAACACTGTAAGAGAAGGAAAACTTGATACAAACCCTATACCAACCCGTTTGGCCAGCGTGGTATAGTAGGCCAATTCCTCCTTTCAAAGGAGAGGCCTAGTCCAGCAGTGGACTGTTATAGGCTGATGACGATGAAGTATGACTGCTGGTATGACGTAAAGTAAACGCTGCCTATCAATGTACCGAGTGTTTTCGACCGCCATACGCACCAAAACTTTTGGGTCTAGGTATTCTTGTCCGTTGGTTATGCATTTATAAGGTTCTCCGCGATACATAATTTGATACAAGTGGAGGCGCTTCTTTTAAAAAAAATACACCGTAGACCAAATTACGTGGTGTACCAAAATTATTATTATTGATAGCAAAGTAGTGCATACCGGTTTTACTCTCTGCTTGAAGTTTGTTCATATGTCCAAAAAGTGATCAAAATAGAGATCGCAAAAAAAAATATAAGTATATTAGTCGGTTTCCAAATTTATGATCGGACTGAAAGACAAACAACTGGTTCCGTCTTTTATTTCCAGTAATACAGCTTAGTCAAAATTATATAATGTTGTGATAATATTTATATCTCTGCTCACGCTTCAAACAATATATTTATTGAACGTACTGATTATTTAACTAATTAAAAATGGATATACACGTCGCTCACTGTAAACGTAGAATGACTTAGCAGTTTTATATTTTCCTAAACATATGTACATGTGTCGCAGTTGCGTGCCAAAACGATCCAATGTTATGCTTTTAGAAGTCTAATGTTATATGTTTCTTTATTGAACCGTTTCATTTTTCTTAGATACTAGATGAGCCCGCGGTTACACCTGCGTGATTTAAGGCTACTGGTCCGCTCCCGTCGCTCATAGCGTGATGTTATATAGCCTATAACCTTCCTCGATAAATGGACTATCTAAAACTGAAAGTGCATCTGAAACGAATCCTTATACAATGATAGAACATAAATGAAATATGTAAACAAATTAATCGTCATTATCACAATACAGGCTTACGCAGTCTTACATGAAAATTTGAAGATAAATAGGTATGTCTTTGTCCAACAGTGGCTGGACAAAAACGAGGCTTACGTCACTATAGCACTGTGAACCAATAGGAGGATTATGAACAAAGTATATTATGCAATGTTAAAATATCTAGTTGAGAATGTGTTCAAAATCAACAAATACGAGAAAGCGTAAACAAAAACAAAGCAAAGTATGCTAAGATTCTAGCAAGTGTAAAGCATTATCTTTGTACTAACTATTATAACCACTCCCACGTCCAGCCCGAGCGACTGTTATGGCCTTGTACGTCCGGATACGCGCAGCCATGATTCGGGTGTCGCCGCGCTCGCATGTTGTAACATAAAACCTACATAGCTACTTAACTATAATAGCTAGAATAAAGAAAAAAACTGCAAAAAAAAATTAAAAGTATGCCGATTAAAAATATGTATGTCTTAAGATCTACAAACTTAATTTTAGCTGTTAAAAACAGGTGTGAACATTGAGTTCAGTCAAAAATAAACGTGTTATTTTTATTTATTCACACCGTAACTAAAAAGTATTGTTAATTTTACAAATAAAACAATGTCATAAGAAACTAGACGTATGTACCTTTCGAATGATGCATAAATGTTTATGTTTAATTATCGCTAAGTAGTTCAATAAATCAAAACAAAACACCTCTCTTGTTAATTTTATCGCAGAATCTCGTGCGCTTTCGTCTCGCTCGCGAAGGCAAAATATAAGCAATATGGCCGCTTATCTAAGGATTCGTCCACACTTTGTAATTTACGCAACTTAAAAATAGGTAGTCATATTTTTTGTAGTTTGGGTTTTAAATTAAACACCAATAATAAATTTGTACAATATATATTATAAATGTGTAAATCGAGTTACATAAAAGTAAAAATAAATCTGATGTAAAATTCATCATCAGTTGGTGATCTAAACGTGTTGTATGTATTAATTTAAGCCAACAATCGAATTAAGGACAACAAATTTAATAGTGACTTACAAACTCATAGCAGTGCAGCTTCAAGCAAATAACAAAATGCACATGCACATACTATGAAGAAATAAATATTTTCAAAACCAACTATGGCAATAAACAAATGAGCACAATACATACGGTATTTATAGTATTATTATATCGAGAAATAAATAATATTGTGTAAGTTTATGAATTATTATCAATAAATCACAAAACTATACTTAGTAATATGAAATAGTAGAACACATCCTCTATGTTAGAAAACGAAGTTAATAAGAGAGCAAAATTATATTATTAGTAAGTATATCACAAGAAAATTAGAGCATAATGAAACACCACCAAACAAACACCACAAACCAAAACAAAAAACTCAACATCCAAAAGCGCAAAAAATAACAAAGTAAACAATGTTGCAAACATATTTTGCTGTTCGTACCGACCCTTATTGTAAACCAATATAGTTACGTCCGTGGGTACTATACTACCCATATCAAAAAACCTGAGGAACACAATTACATTTTTAATCAATCTTCTGTGTTTATTGTATATTTATGATAATAAAGTACATTATTGTGATTATTACGAAATGTTGATCGTTGTATTAATGTTATTTCACTGAAAAACAAGTAAACAGAGCTAAAATTAGGCCGAAAAGTTAGGGCCGCCATTTTTTTCGACACAGTTGTAGTTTGAAAACGAAATATAACTTGATTTTACTCACAGAAGTGTAATATGTATACGTAATTATAAAATACAAATCATCTAGTTTATTTTTATGTATAATTATCTAAGAAACAATTAGTAAAACTTAAGTACTTACGACATTACTTGGCTGGTACTCCAAAACACATGTTGCGAAATATGCTTTAAAGAAAAATATTGTTTATTCATTTGTCAAGGCTTGTTACACTGCCATCTCGTACTTAAATGGTAAAATAGTTATTCAACTATTGATACCAAACACCAAAAGTCAAAAAAATGCCGCTAATTGTCCTTAGATGGCAGTTTTAAAAAAATTGGTGCTTTGGGTACTCTGGTAACCAGGACGTACAACGCTACTTTGTGTTTGGGTACCGTTGTACCCATGGACGTTCAAGTAAATAAATGATAAAAATATTTTAGGATGTATAGATGTTTGTTATTCTTTCGCGCGTTTTTATGAAACTTTGCAGTGGTATAGCTGATACATTAGACTAGCTCATGACCTACCTCTTGTCCCGATAATCGACTTTCACGTGGTCGACACCTCAGACCAAAGCTAGTATTGTATACGCCTACCGCTCAGTGGAAACGACGAGAGAGTATTTATTTTACAAAATTTAGTATAATTCAAAATCTCTGAATAAAAAAAGATGATGATTTTAGCAACCAAACTGGCAAAATATTTCGCAAAAATTGTTCCAACCTTGGTTTTTCGCGGTCAATAACTCGTTCCATATCAGTATTTGGCAAAAGTCTTTAGTAACTTGGTAGTTCTAAGCTAAAAACAAACCTAACTATACGGTTGCGTCTTTCTGTCTATCAAAGCAACGTCGCGTTGAATTTCAACTGTCAAAATGATGGACTGTCAATAATTTGGCAGTATTTAGTTCGTATTGTATAATCGTGTAGTAAGAGCATCCAAGACTACGTCGACTATGTTTATTCGTCTGGCTTTCGCTTGTTACTATACAATGTTTGAGGTTTTTCATGATATTGGCACATTTGAAGAAATTATCTACGTCTAAGCCATAACTATGTTATTTGTTTACGCTAACATCACTGATGATAAAAATTTAACAATTTGAGCAACCACTTTGAAACAACGATTACCAAGCAGTTATGTCATGAAGCACTTATCATAAAAATCTAAGTTTATTGTGGTGGCGGTTTAGTCTAAACCAGATTTTCTCAAATGGGACAACATAGAGGGTTCACGGCATGCTCCTTAAATAGAAAGCTGTATGTTAAGTAGATAGTTATAAATATGTAAAGCAAGAGGTTCGCGGCTGTTAAGCTTATCTTAAATTAGTTAGTGAAACTATAAGTTTGAGCAACCCTAGTCTACGCCGTCGACAATTATTCCATTGAAATTTACGGCCGTTTCCAATAATATAATTTATCTATCAATGAATCTGGCTGCTCTAGTTAAATATTTGACACAAGCTCCATACAAAATATGTCAAATTGGCCGTTAGTCAAGAGAGTAATCGAAAGCTTAGCCTACGTCACTGCAGTGTTCTATTTGTTGTTGCTCTAGTGATACCAGTGTAATATACTAGACTTTGCCTGCAGCTGTCTCCGCGTGGAAGTCAATTTTTTATCATATCAACAGAAAGAAGTTCACTGCTGGACATAGGCCTCCCCTAAGGCTCTCCACATTACTAGTGTCGTAAAAATTAGCCTATGATATTTTCCCAACTACAGGACTATCACTATCCACACACAAACATCTTACCATAACATAATTGCGACGTAAAAGAGGGACTAACAAACAGACAGAAAGACAAACAACCAAGCTTTTGCATTTATAATATTAGTATAGCGGTCTGCGGTATAGACAGATTCAACCAATCATTGGATCGATGAGACAGCTAGACATATTAAAACTATATATACTTCAGTCGAAGCCAACACAAAGAGCATCTCTTCCCAGTTAACTGTTATGAGCTGTTAATTCCGCCGACAGTGGCCTTGGCAGATGAGTATTCATACTATGACATCGCTCCGTTGCGACGTAAAAGAGGGGCAAACAAACAGACAGACAATAAAACAATCACACTGTCGCATTAATAATATTGGTACAAACTCAATAAATCATAGTATCAATGTGAGAGATAAACATATTAAAACCATCTACTCTTCAGTCGAAGCCAGCACACTGATCAGCTCATCACAGTTAACTGTAATGAGATGTTACCGCCGACAGAGTCCTTGGCAGACAACACCGACGCGTACTAATTGTACACGAGTCGCAAAATCATATCATGACATCGCTCCGTTGCGACGAAAAAGAGGGACAAACAAACCGACGGAAAAACAAACAACTACACTTTCACATTTATAATATTAGCATAGACTCGACAAATCATTGAATCAATGAGACAGCTAGACATATTAAAACCATATACTCTTCATCTGAAGCCAACACAAAGATCATTCTTTAACAGTTAAGAGGTGTTAATACCGTCGACAGTGGCCTTGGCAGACGACCCCGACGCGTACTAATTGTACACGAGTCACAAATGTCCCTAGTGTTCAAATATAATTCCTAAATTATCCCGCGACATGCGCTAAATCGTTGCAAGCTATTATTAGATTGAGCGTATTTCGATGTTAGTTCTTACAATATGTTTTACTCCTTCCTTTGGACGTGGCTTCATACATATTTTCTACTATACGCTATTTCAAAGATACACAGTTTGCTCCCGTCGTTCAGTGAATAGTATACTGTCTAAAGCCTCGCCCGCTATCACATGGGAACTAACGTGCATAATATGGTGAAATGTACCAACCCCTTTGGCGACACAGGCGTGAGTATATAAAAAAATACATATACTTAAATAAATATAAGTCATAATAGAAACCCTGACTTAAAAAAATGTCTTCCTGCAGTAACGACACGTCTTAGTTTATTTTTGCAACGAAAGTAGGTAGCCTATGTCCGTCTCCTACAAGGTCTAATCTATTTGTGTGGTACTTCATATTAAATTCGGCCGTTTTAACATGCAAACTAAACTTAGACGACTTTGCATTTATTATTGTAGAAATGTTGAATAATATAAGAGTACTATAAGAGATACACGTGGATTGGCTATGCGATGCTATTTGACTCAGTCACTCATGTTACATAAACTGTAACATGTGTGTGTAATTGTATAGCTTGACTTGGGGTTGAGCCCCAAGTCAAGCTATACAATTACATAACGATTTTAATATTTATTTCCTACGCCATAAGAACGGTTCAAAGGACGGTACAAGGTAAAGTGTGTCTACCTTGATGTGTCATGTGGACCTCTCCAATCTTCTATTGTTGTTACACAAGTACCTTTTTTTTATTTAGTTACACATTAAATGGTAAATAAATAAATTAGTCAGCAAGTAGACTTGCACGGCGATGGAAGAGCAGGATTGCACTTTTGGATTTTTTTCATCCTTTACAGTACATAGTCGCTATTTTCTTTCAAATACTGGTTCTTACTCCTGTTATGCTATTGCTATTTAAACACAGTTATAAAAAAAATTGAGAATTAGACTGTAGGTACCTTCAGAAAACCCTCCCGGCTTCTGAAGCTTTAAAATACTGTACAATGTAATGTGTTGCCGTTCCCACTGCTAGATTAATGAATCTTGCATACTGTACGAGATTTATTGTATAATAACCTATCGTAGTTTGACAATCCTGCAATATCACACCAATAACATAATATGTACCTATGCAAAGCAGATACTGCTTTTTACCGATACGATAACATGCGAGACCAAACTTAGCATATAGTCAATCAAATACCTACAATTGTAAACATTAATCATCATCATCATCCTGCAGACTGCCACCATCACACCGAGGTTCTACAAGCGGTATGTATATGACACTTTTACAATTTTACCAACAGATAGTGTTAATGTATTCCTAGACCATCTTAATTCTATTCACAACCAGATAAAATTTACAATGGAATTAGAGGCAAACAATTCTTTAGCTTTCTTAGATGTACTTGTTATCAGGAACAAAAACAACTCTTTGAGCCACACTGTGTATAGGAAAAAGACACATACAAATAGGTACTTAAACGGTGAATCTCACCACCATCCTAAACAGTTAGCTACCGTAGGAATGTCTTTGTTTCAGAGAGCCCGGGGGATCTGTGACAAGAAACACCTGGACGCCGAGCTTCAACATGTCAAGCAAGTTCTGCAAGACAACAAGCTCCGACCGCCGCGCCAACGTCACAGATCCCCGAAGTACAAGCCAGCCACAGTAGAGAGACAACCTGTTGTCCTCCCATACATCAAGGGCGTGACCGACAAGATTGGCTACATCTTGAAGCGAGCTTCAATCAAAACTTTCTACAAGCCGCCAACGAAGATAAGCCAATTATTACCATCTGTCAAGAGTCAGTTACCCTTACAAGAGGCCGGGGTTTACAAGATAGACTGTGAGTGTGGGCTCTCATACATTGGACAAACCAAGAGAAGCATAGGCATTCGACTAAAGAAACATATAGCTGATATTAAACACAAACGCTCGATGAAGTCTGCTGTGTGTGAACATGTAGAACAAGGAACCAACCATTACCTGCGATTTGATAAACCACAGATACTCGCAAAAGAACACCGCTTTATTCCAAGAATGATACGAGAAGCTATTGAAATTAAAAAACATTCTAATTTGTTTGTTTGGGACCCTGTTATCAGGCTAATGAAACCCAAGAAGGACAAAGTCACCAGAAGACATCAAGACACAGTGAGCACATTCTGCGTAGATAGTAACACCAATAGTTGAAAAATGTTCGGGTACTTTGAGATAACTTTTAAATTCAAGACAAAGACAAATACCACCTCAGTCTGCCGTGAACATGAATCCTGTAAAGAATTCGAAACGTTGGCTAGTAATAAAAATATAGTTTCTAGATCATTCGGTTTAAATGTAATAACAAGTGAAACCAATATAACGCGATAAAATCCGTAAGCTAGCTTTATAGCCCAGAGTCCGCTTTCTAGAGTCACTGCAGTTTGACCCGCGTCTGCCCAATTATAAATGAGATGAGACAAGGGATGAATACTACTAATGTGTAAACACGTTTACCAAAGCAGAGAACATGCAACAATTAACAGTTTATAACGCATCTAACTTTGAAGAGTGACCATGTGTGGAGTCTATATCAGAGTGCTACCGTGCTTCGGAAGGTACCTAAAGCCATCGCTCTCGATTTTTGTCTCAGAACAAGAATCGTTAGGCCATGTCGGAGACCTCCGGGCGGTCTGAAAACTCCGAGAGCAGACTTGGCCACACTCTCACACGAGAAAGAAAGATGGAAAAAAACTCAAAGTTATAAGAACGCCAATGTGTAGACAGATTATAAAACCACAAAGAAAAAGACTTTTCCAGGATAAAAGAGTAAAAATAAATGTTTATAAATAAAAGGGAAATTCAATATGGAGTAAAAACCTCACGTTATTTCATTATTCACGTGAGAAGCAAGGCAACAAAGCGTTATTTGTTTTTCATCTGACAGGGTTATTTTCAGACTAGTATGCCTATCAAAAACATTGTTGTGTAAATAATTCGTGCCAAAGTCTAACATGTATGTGATTGTTTCACCGTAAAAAAAAATCCGTGGAATATTGGTGAGTAGTGATTTTGTAGTTATGATTCTGCTAATTTGTAAGTGGAAAGATTTGTGACGATTTGCAATGCAATCAATACTTTACATACTTACATAATTATTAATTAGAACTACTACAACTAAATATATTAGTAGGAAATGAAGTGTTCGTTCTGTGATATGATAATTAAATGTTGTCTGTATAAACAGACAACATTTATTTTTGTAATGCAATCTATACTTTACATACTTACATAATTATTAATTAGAAGTATATTTAGTAGGAACCGAAGTGTTCGTTCTGTGATATGATAATTAAATGTTGTCTGTATAAACAGACAACATTTATTTTTGTAACGCAATCTATACTTTACATACTTACATAATTATTAATTAGAAGTATATTTAGTAGGAACTAAAGTGTTCGTTCTGTGATATGATAATTAAATGTTGTCTGTGTAAACAGACAACATTTATTTTTGTCAAGATAATTTTTGCTAAGATAATTTCCGGAGTGGCTGGATTGATTATGACTTAGGCAGCAAAGCAGTAACTTAGGCTGCTCATAAAAAAATGGTTTAAGTAGAAAAGAGGTTTTAATATGTATACCTAAATAAATTCAGACCAATTCAACTAACAGCAATCAAAGACTTAAAAACGATATCAAATTTTAAATAGATGTATAAATTCTCACGCTAATCTTCCTGGACATATTTTGAACAATCTTCACAATGATGTATCTTATACACCGGAATTACAAATAGGCTGCAGCTAATCAAACACAAACACAAGAGATAAATAGTCTTATGTTAATTACTTTCTAGTAAAGCTAACTTTCTAAATAACTTTTAATACACAAAATAATATACAGGCTAAAAATAAATAAGCTACTATCAATTTCTTAGTTCTTTATAACAACGAGATCACCTGCTGATATTTAATGACCCTGAATGTTTCGTTATTTATGAGTTTATTAACTTATTTTAAGTTTTAGGCTGAAGTCCTGCTGCGTCATCCTACGCTTATAGTTCGTTTGGGTAATTTACGACAAAAGTAATATTAAACAACAATTTAGTGCTGACACAAGCAATTTTTGTTTCAGAGATTCGTAGCACAATGGCAACTCGACGAATGTGTCGATTTGTGAAGATAAGTGACTTTGCCTCTGTTTGGATTATTGATGGGTGATCAATCACAAATAGTTACATCCTTCTATGCATGTAATGCGGTGTACACATAAAGCCGTCGTTACAGACAGTTTACATCTGTTGTTCTACGGGTAAGTGACCCAGACTACTGAGCCCGAGGTCGTAGGTTCGATATTGACCCAGATACATTATGTATGATGAACGCGATAAATATTTGTGAAGTGTAAATATGACACTCACACACACACTCATTATAAAAGTAGAATTATCTTCCCTTATGGTCAGGAGATTTTCTTTTAAAGACAACTCCCGCACTAGGAAGAAATTCTTGTGTAACGGGGGACTATACAAACATTCAATGAACGGACACAAATAACACCCAGACTCGAGACAACAATTTGTAGATCACACAAAGTGTTGTTATCCCTTAGTCGCCTCTTACGACACCCACGGGCAGATAGGGGGTGGTGACACTTGTATTCTATGCCGTCAACCACACGGCAATAGTAACACGATGCAAATACCATCTTTGCGTAGAGACGGAAAACTCGACATCAAACCCTATACGACTGCCTCGTTGGTCTCGCGGCATAAATGTGCGCGTGAGATCGGGAGGTCCCGGGTTCGATTCCTGGGTCGGGCAGTGTTATTGGGTTTTTCTTTCACGAAATTCTCAGTAGCAGCACGGAGTCTGGAAATGTGCCCGGTACGGCAATAGGTTCGCCCCTTATTACGTGGGACTAAAGTATATCTGGCGAAAAGTGGGTGTAGAAATACACCTCTGCCTACCCCTTCGGGGATAAAAGGCGTGACGTTATGTATGTATGTATGTATGTACAAAGTGTCGTCTCTTGTGGGAATCAAACCCACAACACGCGGCGCAGTACCAAGCAGCGAGGCGACCGCGACCGCTTAAACCACTACGCTAACCGTGCAGTCCAGTTCGAAGATTTGTTCTATGTCTGGATGTAATTTACCTATATTATGTCTGCATTTAAGAATATTTAGCGGCCATGTAATATAAACCTAAGTTCGCTTACCAGTTACCTGGTTGCCACAGTACAAGCTGTGCTTAGTTTGGGATCTATTGTTCGTACGTGAGTTTTTCAAGGAAATTATTATTATACTAGCTGACCCGGCGAACTTCGTACCGCCATATTTTTAGGGTTCCGTACCTCAAAAGGAAAAAACGGAACCCTTATAGGATCACTTTGTTGTCCGTCCGTCTGTCAAGACCCTTTTTCTCAGGAATGCGTGTCAAATGAATTTCTATCAAACTGAAATTTATACTAAATACTCGAATCTACGGTTCCATAGAGCTGTAATAAAATGAAACTTCTAGTCCAACGCAATCAAAAGATACAGCCGTTTATGCTGCAAATTGCAGCAAATTTTCAAACTCGCATTGGAATCAAAACCTACAGGGTACTTCCCGTGTACTCAGAATCTTGAAATTTGGTACGAAGTAACGTCTTATATCACATATAAAGGAAAAATTGCGAAAGCCGTAAATTTTTAGTTACAGCATATACAATTTTTTTTTTAATAAATTTAATGTTACTACCCCTTTCTCTTGAACGCGTGGAGGTATTAAATTGAAATTCATATCAAATACTCAGGTAAATAACACCGTTAGGCTGCAACAAAATCAAGCTTCTATGTCAACGCAATCAAAAGAAAGAGCAATATAAGCACATTTTCAAACTCACGCCTACTCGCAAGTGAATCAAAACCTACAGGGTACTTCCCGTGAACTCAGAATCTTGAAATTTGGTACGAAGCAACGCCTTATAGCACATATAAAGGAAAAATTGCGATAACCGTCAATTTTTAGTTACATCACATGAGAAAAATATTTTTTATAAATTTAAAGTTACCACCCATTTCTCTTGAACGCGTGGAGGTATTAAATTGAAACTCATATCAAATACTCAAGTATATAACACCGTTAGGCTGCAACAAAATCAAGCTTCTATGTCAACGCAATCAAAAGAAAGAGCAATATAAGCCTATTTTCAAACTCACGCCTACTCGCAAGTGAATCAAAACCTACAGGGTACTTCCCGTGAACTCAGAATCTTGAAATTTGGTACGAAGCAACGCCTTATAGCACATATAAAGGAAAAATTGCGAAAACCGTAAATTTTTAGTTACATCATATAAGAAAAATATTTTTTATAAATTTAAAGTTACCACCCTTTTCTCTTGGACACGTGGAGGTATTAAATTGAAATTCATATCAAATACTCAAGTATATAACACCGTTAGGCTGCAACAAAATCAAACTTCTATGTCAACGCAATCAAAAGAAAGAGCAATATACGAGTACATATAACATATTTTCAAACTCGCGACTACTCGCAAGGGAATCAAAACCTACAGGGTACTTGCCGCGAACCCAGTCTTGAAATTTGGTACGAAGCAACGTCTTTTATCACTTATAAAGGAAACATTGCAAAAACTGTATTTTTTTAGTTACAGCATATAATTTTTTTTTTTAATAAATTTAAAGTTATTACCCCTTTCTCTTGAACGCGTGAAGGTATTAAATTGAAATTCATATCAAATACTCAGGTATATAACACCGTTAGGCTGTAACAAAATCAAACTTCTATGTCTACGCAATCAAAAGAAATAGCAATATAATCATATTTTCAAACTGGCGTATACTCACAATGGAATCAAAACCTACAGGGTACTTCCCGTGAACTCAAAATCTTGAAATTTGGTACGAAGTAACGTCTTATAGCCCAGATAAAGGATGCGGTAGGCTGAGGACCGTGTACTGTGGTGCGTGTTGGGAGAGGCCTATGTCCAGCAGTGGACTGCGATAGGCTGATTGAGATTTTAAATAACCCAGACGCTGCAAACGGCCATTGTGAATGCTTGCATTTCGAAATGTTTAATGTAAGAGTGATAACACTGATAACTGTATATAGATCACCACAATGTCCAATTAATGTTGCAATAAAATGCATAAATACAACAATATACGGCAGCAACCTCAATAGGTATATTCATGTTCTCGTCTGATTGTCGTGGGAGACTTCAATATTGATTTTAGAATGAATCCCCAAAATGGAATTTTCACATATTTTTCATCTATAAACATGTTTCCGTTAATAAACACTAGTACAACACGAAGTAGTACATTTATAGATAACGTTTTTTCGAACTTCAATGTTCAATGTGGTACTTTCATACCTTTTTCAGTCTCCATTTACAGATCTGGTTCAAATTTGATACTTAATTCCATACTTTAAAATTTTAATTTCCTTTATATGTTTTTTTTTAATTTACATAACGTAACATAATTTCACGCCTTTTTATCCCTGAAGGGGTAGGCAAACATAACTGGCGAAGTGTGGGTGTGTAATACGTACACACCCACACTTCGCCAGTTATGTTTCGGTCCCAATGTTATAGAGGGCGAGCCTATTGCCATCTACCGGGCACATTACTAAGCGAGCGATAATTAACATTTTAAATACACACATAATTAATTATGTAACGCCGAAAAGTCAGCGATTTGTGCCTGGGGTACCTGGGGATTGAACCCGAGATCATCGTCTCGGAAGTCCGTTACCTACACCACTGGACTATCGGCCCTTACTTATTTTTGTCATTTATTTAAGAATATTGATTATTGTTTTATTTTATGTGTAAATAGTCACCCTAGTTTAATTTTCATCGCAAATATAAATACTATAATTATTAAAAATACTTAATTAGTTGGATTACTTAATTAGATTTCTAATAGTCAATAAAACTTTGTAAATCAATAACTTTGACAAAAAATCTTACCATCATTCATCAGCAGACTTTTGCATGGCTGCTGCAAGGCTAGTAAAAGTATTTAAGTTATATTATAAAATAAGCGATAATGTTAATATAAAATAAAGGATGACTGATTACAAACGACAAAGACACCTTTTTCTTTAATTTATGCTCCTCCAGCTTTCCATACTGTAATGTTATGGATTTCATTTTGCAATGAAAATACCATTACTATGACTGGTGAACTTTTACTTATATACCTACAGGTTTGTACGGAACCCTCGGTGCGCGAGTCCGACTCGCACTTGACCGGTTTTTTTTTTTAATATTCGCATTTTTTTTTTATCTAAACCATTCGCAAGTCCCCTTGAACGCACAAAAAATATCATCAAAATAGGTCCAGTCGTTTAAAAGGAGTTCAGTAACAAAACCATAGCAACAATACTATTTACTCTAAGCACATACCGCCAATGCGTACGTCATCGCGGCCTATCAATTGCTACACAGTAAAACGAAATCATCTCTAACCGCAGTACAGCATTAAAACTGTAAAATGTGGCGAGATAACAATCTGAACGGAATAATCAGAACAAGTATACGAAAAGAAAATATTACTTGCAGCTTTATATACAGTTTAATGATACTATAAACATTAAAAATATGCGAAAACAAGATATTTTAAATCGTGCCGACTGCTTGCTGGAGTGGCTTTAACATAAACGATATTTTCGTTTCTGGAAAATACACACATACACACACATAACCTTTGCCTGTCAGACCATAATACTGCTCAAGTTTTAGAATTCTAGTGTCAAAGCAATAATGCCACAGGTCATTATTTTGTAATAAAAAATGATCTCAGTAAAGAAAATATGAATAAGTTCCTCGAATGCATAAGCAAATTGTCTTTTTCAGAGATATATGTAAGTTTCTGTAGTCAATATCGCATTTGATAGATGTCATGATATGTGGGTTCTGTTTTATAAACTATGTTTTCCTAAAATAAAAGTAAAACAAATCCATATAGGTACTTAAGTAAAATGGTTAACTAAGGGTCTTAAGATTTTCAGCAAAAATAAAAGAAAATTGAGATTAGATTACTCTAAAAATAGAACTATAGAGTGTAAAAATAAATTTAAAACGTATTCAAACATATAAAGAAAATATATAAATCAACGACAATCGACCTGTCACCAAAAGTATATTGCTTACTCTATTAATAAATGCAGAGCTATTTGTAATGTTGTTAAACGCAACATAGGTAATCAACCATCGCAGATATATGTCGATAAGATTGTTAACAACAAAGCTGCAGTAAACTCTGGATCTCAGATAGCTAATATATTTAATATTATTTTAGTGATTTTGTTAAAATGAATATAATAACACACGATAATAACACCACTTATTTTAATGATAGTCACTTTAATAATATTAACCATAGTATATTTTAATTTAGAACCCACTAATTCAAAAGAAATCTGCAATACAATAATGTAGTCAATGGAAAACACAAAATCGTCAGGCCCCGACAATTTCAGTACAGACCTTATTAAACTAGTATCTCAATTTATATCAGAACCATTAGCGTATATAACAAATTTGTCTCTTGAACAAGGATGTTTTCCAGAGAAGTTAAAGTTGTCAATTATAAAACCCTTACACAAAAAAGGTTCAAGAACTGACAAAAATAACTATAGCCCAATAGCCTTAACGTCTATCTTTTCTAAAATATTTGAAAAGTGGTGAATAAAAGGTTGATTAGTTTTTATAATAAATATGACGTATTGGCCAAAGAACAATTTGGTTTTCGTAAAAATAAATCTACTCAGCATGCTATAATTTTTTAATAAACTCTGTAATAAATAATATAAATAAAAAAATATCATCTGGTGTTCTATTGTTAGATTTGAGCAAAGCGTTTGATTTTGTAAGTCATGACATACTTATTCATAAGTTAGATAAAACTGGCATAAGAGGAAGGGGTAGGATAAAACTGGCGTATGTTTGCGCCTTACAATGGATAATTTCATATTTAAGCAACCGAAGACAAATAACAAGAATAACTAAATTCAATAATAGCACAAATTTTCTACAAT
Organism: Euclidia mi; assembly: GCA_944739405.2. NCBI lineage: Eukaryota > Metazoa > Arthropoda > Insecta > Lepidoptera > Erebidae > Euclidia > Euclidia mi. The sequence goes on along the minus strand of OX123204.2, from coordinate 16,831,451 downwards.
CTTTTGATTCTGAACTTAGGTTTAATTATTACGGAGTACCGCAAGGAAGCATCTTGGGACCATTGCTATTCCTCGTCTACATCAATGATCTACCTCAAGCAATAAAACATCACTAATGTGTGTTATTTGCAGACGATACCACAGTAATAATAGGTAGTAATAACTTAAAATCATATGAGAATGAAATAAATGAGGCACTCCAGAATCATCATCATCAGCCTTTAACAGTCCACTGCTGGACTAGGTCCTTTGAAAGGAGGAATTGGCCTACTATACCTCGCTGGCCAAATGGGTTGGTATAGGGTTTGTATCAAGTTTTCCTTCTCTTACAGTGCTGTTCTCTGCATAATATGCTCCCTCTGTCGGCTCTTACGACACCCATGGGATGATATCGCGTGGTGACATTCCGTATTCTTAATCCGTCACCACACGGACACACACTCCAGAATATTATCTAAATAGCTTGATACCAATGCTTTAAAAATAAACATAGAAAAACGCAAGCTTATTCATTTTAGAATAGTAAAAACAAAACAACTTCAAGTTTCAGTTAATTATGTTGGTCAACAAATAGAGCAAATACACAGCACAAAATTTCTAGGTGTTACAGTCGATGAACATCTGACGTAGAGGAGGTATCACGTAGAAAATATTAGCAAAAAATCAATAAGTTCGTTTTTACATTAAAAAAGTTAAAGAGGTTGCTTCAAGGAAAACTGCTTTAATGGTTACGGTATCGTAGTTTGGGGTAACTCATCAGAAATTATGCGAGTATTTATAGCCCAAAAAAGTGTATTCGTGCAATGTTTGACCTAAAATGGATGGATTCATGCAAGCTCATTTTTAAATCCCAAAACTTATGAACCGTCCCTAGTATATTTATTTTTTGTGAAGTGCAATAAAGAACTCTTTGAACTTAAGGACAATACTAACAAACGTAAAATCAAACACTCGTTTTTTTTAATTACCAGTACGTCGCCTAGAGATTTACCGGGTTAACCTGATTACATTGCACAAAAAACCTTCATATAAATAAATTCACTTAGGCTTGTCCGTAATCTACCAAATGTATAGTAAAGATTCACATATAAATTATAATATTTATCCTCACATTTCCGAGGACCTTGTCCCAGTATCCATATATTACGTGTTTACCCACAAGATCGTCGGCAACAAGGAATTTTGACGACCCGACTCATTGCCTTAATGCAAGTAAACCTTTTTATATTTCAAAGGATATGAAATTCCTTTTTATTTTAGTATGTGAATCTCTTGGATCTTATTATGTACAAAGAAAAATTGGTTAAACGCCAGTATATTTTTTAATATCATTATTAGGTTCTAGGTAAACATATGTTCTTGGTGCAGAGTCAAGTATAGGAGTTTAAAAAGTCTTGACAGTTTCAAAGTCCCAAGACACGAAACGGCCGACGATCGAAGTTACGGGACGACCTAGGACTTCAAAACTACTCAAAATAAAATACAATTTTGACAACTGTGTCTCGTCTTGATTGTCGACTTCAAAGTGTCGGGACCCGAGATAGCTAAAACAGAAAGTCTCTGGACTTCGAGGTTCGAAAGTTATCAAACCCTTGATTGTATTGAAAGAAACTTGGAGGCCACCAACCATCCATATTTTCGATTTTATCACGATTCATTCAATATCTGGTGAAAATTTGTCATGAAAATTTGCGCCAAAAAACTGACTCGTTGAAATGAAACTCTTAAGAATATTTACTTGAGCACTTAATGCATTAGCCATGAAAGTGTCCAAGGTGACGAACTGTAAACGATTGAAAAGAGTAACCGTGAGCGTTTTAGCTGCTTCTTGTCTTGTGTAATTGCATTTTGTATTTCTATTTCAACTTTACAATGGTATTTTATTTAGCAACTAGAGGATGTCCGCAGCTACGCTGGCACATTTATTTTAATTTAGCTAATTCTGCCGATCCCTAGATTTTTTTGGGAAATCTCCTTATAATACACCACTAAGGACCCCGAGGAACATACATACCAACGCTCTTTTTCAGCCACTAGTTTCGTCTGTGCATTGTCTGTCAATCAATCAGTAACGCAAGAATTTTATATATAGAGATACGGTTCATTTTGTTGCAAAAGCTGAATTAAAAAACCTGTCAAATTTATATTTTATATTATTATGAAATAGTATCGAAGACCCTTCATCGAACACACCAGCTGCAAGTAAGTTATTGTATCATAACCCTCTTCGAACAATTGCTTTAAAATATCAAAATTTAGCAGATTCCATTCATCTCGATTTCATAAATCGAGTATGATTTCATTAATACAGTTTTCTCAATGGATTTCACGTGTAACGTGTACCATATAGAGGCCACGTGTAGAGATATAATGTCAGAAATATACCTTTAATCAAAGATGAACGAATTTAATGAATTTATAGTTTTCAAGGTTTGTATTGCTAAACTGATGTCCAACGAACATTAGGTTTATCTTTAATCATATTCAGAATGCTTCTGTATGTGTGTATGTCACTGAATTCTGTTTGTTGCATGAGTATTTCCTGGATGTGTTAGATCTACAATTAGAATTGTAATGGTAATGGCAACGATAGCCCAGTAGAGAGATCGACGGACTGCTACGCAGAGAGTCTCGGGTTCGAATACACGGCACGCACCAACGACTTTGAATTATTGAAAACATCGTGAGGGAACCTGCATGTCTGACAGTTTTCCCTAATGTTGGCCAGCGTGGTGGACTATGACCTTACCTTTCTCATAGTAGGAAAAGGCCCGTGCCCAGCAGTGGGACAATTTTATACAGGTCCGACTATGATGATGATGAGATTGCGCTACTGTGAAAATTAAACGGATGAAGCTGCGGGAAGCTTCTAGTTACATTATAAATATAGTAATATCAAAGTGGCATCTAGAATGTTGGCAGCGTGATCTGACAGTTTTTATACGATCTCTAAAGCTTAGCCTGTTTACATCCAGTGTAATGTTATTTTTATCAAATGCTGAACTGTTTCAAGGCCGTCAGCGTGTAAACAACGTCTTGATATCGTTCAATTGGATCATCTAACAAGCTAACTATGATTTACAGTTAAAAGAAAGTATTTTTTATAATAGGTTATAGCTTTATGGGTTCTAGAATAGATCCCTGTGGTACACCCTAGATAATCTCACGTAGAGTGGGTTGTTTAGTTAGCTATTACATCTAGCGTACATAAAATAAAATATTAACTATTTTAACTTTTACTTTTTGAAGCTAGGTGAAAAAGTCGCTGACAGAAAAATAAACTAAAACGCAGTTGATATCGTAAAGTACTCGTATATGCAGATGTGATCATACAAGTAATTATTATAATACTAGCTTTAGCCCGCAGCTTCGCTCACGTTAAATTCGGGGTAGCACAAAACTCCTTCTGTTCATAGAGACTATTAAGAAATATAACCGCAAGAAGTATTTAAAACATTTCTGTAAACAGTATTTTCAGAGTTCCGTAGTCAAAAATGGCTAAACACGGAATCCTTATAGACGCGCTATGTCTGTCAGTCTATCCGTATGTCACAGCCACTTTATGCCGAAACTATTCAGTTTACACATTTGAACATTGGTAGGTATTCTGTGAACCGCTTTACGACGTTATAGAAAATAAAAAATATTGAATATTAAGAAGGGCTCTTCATACATGGAACTGATGTGGAAAAGGTCGTTAAAATTTCTTTGAGGTTCCTAAAACCATTGTTTCTCAAAGTCAATCGTTATTTTTTTTCAAATATACGGTATTTCAACCATATGTAGTCAGCAGTGTTTGAAATAAAGCACATGTTAAAAACCGCAAATATAGCTTTGTCGTTTATACAAATACTATTAATAGCCGTGTGGTTGACGGCAAAGAATACAAGTGTCACCACCCCCTATCTTCCCGTGGGTGTCGTAAGAGGCGACTTAGGAATAACACGATGCAAATACCATCTTTGCGTAGAGACAGAAAACTCGACATCAAACCCTATACGACTGCCTCGTTGGTCTCGCGACATAAATGTGCGCGTGGAATCGGGAGGTCCCGGGTTCGATTCCTGGGTCGGGCAGTGTTATTGGGTTTTTCTGTCACGAAATTCTCAGTAGCAGCACGGAGTCTGGAAATGTGCCCGGTACGGCAATAGGCCCGCCCCTTATTACGTGGGACTAAAGTATATCTGGCGAAAAGTGGGTGTAAAAATACACCTCTGCCTACCCCTTCGGAGATAAAAGGCGTGACGATATGTATGTGTATGTATGTATTAATAATTAGTCGAAGATAATGGCTATGGTAAGTGGATACCTCAACTACGGAACCCTTCATGGGCGAGTCTGACTCGCAATAGCGAATAGCATTTATAATGTTTCGTCCTAGGTGTTACTTGTAGCCGTTTGCCATTACAAAGCTTTGGTGCATTAAGATGCCGCATTAACAGGACTGGAACACCAATGTTGAGTCTCAAGTTGCGTGAAGAAACTCCTGATATTCAAATTCAAATTCAAAATCCTTTATTCATTTGGGTCACAATGTGACGCTTATGAACGTCAAAATAATAAATTTATAAAATAATTACTTATAAACTCTACATTTACTGCCACGTTCGCAAAGCAATAGGTGGAACCATGAGAAAGAACGGGCAATAAAACTCACGGTCAATCTTTTTCATCGCCAGGTTTTGCATAATACACATAATTTATATTTTGTAAGGTGCTGCAACTGTTACACCTTCTATATCACTTGTATATATTTACTGTACATAATAATACTCAAGCATAATACTTTTGATGTTCATTAGGTTAGCCTCCTCAGAATAGACATGGTGAAACAGGAGCATCCACTTACATTATATATACCTAATAATGCAGGCAATCCGCGAAAGTGATCAGAACCATGATGGAAATGATGCAGTTAAATATTAAAAATTGGACAAGTGCGAGTCGGACTCGCGCACGAAGGGTTCCGTACCATAAAAGAAAATCACGTTAGTTGTATGTATACTTAAATACTTTTTAAGTTTCTACCTGTTTGTTAAGATCGAGTAACAAATTGCTTAAACATTACGTTTGTTGTATGGGAGCCCCCCTTTATTATTTACTTTATTTTTTTAATTATTTATTTTGAAAGGTAATATACACCTTCATATTCTGTGAAAATTTAAAGCGTCTACCTGTTACAGTTAGTAATTTTGAGCAAAAAATACGAAAAAAAACTCGTTTTTTGTATGGGACCCCCCCTTAATATTATTATTTTTAGTATTTGTTGTTATAGCGGCAACCGAAATACATAATTTGTGAAAATTTCAGCTTTCTAGCTATCACGGTTTATGAGATACAGCCTGGTGACAGACAGACAGACAGCGGAGGCTTAGTAATAGGGTTCCGTTTTTTACCTTTTTGGTACGGAACCCTAAAAACTAATACCAGCCCGCAAGACCGTCATCGACCAGTTATCGCAAGTAGCAACAATTATAAGGAGTTCAGAAACTCTATAGGGTGCGAAGTAACTCGGTCAGTATTCATGACATTATCGACCGAAATGTGCATAACAACATCACTTTGCAAACAGTCAAATATCAAAGCCATGGCAATGAATACAGATTTACATAGAAGCGCAGTTCTTAAGGACTTCGTGTGCCGATTCCAAGTGGAGACTGTCTCCAGTTTAGTTCGTAGTTGTCGTTGTTCGTTGGAGCCGCTGGCGTCGTTCTCCGTCTCTCTTGCTCTCGTAGTTAAGATACACAGGAGGAACGTTCGTCTCTCTTGCTCTCGTAGAGACAGCTGTCACAGCGCGACTGCCATGCCGCCAAGCGGCAATTTGGGTTACAGAAAGTTTGTCTTCAGGGCGCCCATAGGAAATGCGGCACTATGTTAATATCTGAGCTCTTAGGCCATGGTCCGATATATTTCTATACACACTTTCGCATTTATGAGTAGAGCATATTGATTCAGCCGGTTTAGCGTGAAATCGGTACATACATACATACATACACATTTTCGCATTTATTCCTAATATTAATAGGGATTAGGCAAGGCTGTTACAATAATTATTAATTTATATTATGTAAGCGAACGAAGTAATGCCAGTGCACCATATGATGATATATAATGTGACAGTACTGACAGATATACGATAGTACATGCGCAGCACTCAATTATTACAGCGCATGCGTTCTTACTGTCAATACGTAGTAGGTTAATCTGTGAGGGATTTTAGGGCTCTAAAATCCCTCACAGATTATTTTTTGCAACTAATCGTATCCTATGTGTTTTCCTGGTTCTGAGCTACCTCTCCGCCAATTTTCAGCCAAATCGGTTCCGCCGTTCTTGAGTTATAAATAGTGTTACTAACACGACTTTCTTTTATATATATAGGTATAATAATCATGCTTCTATAGTCCTTAGTACTTACATATAAGATATAGAATAAAACTCCCATGTACATAACTAATATAGTCTTGTTTATCAACCAAAGTTTCGTCCTGAATAGAATTTTACCTTAGGAGTCAGAGTCACTAACCATAAGAAAAACAGTCAATCAGGTTAGTTAGTATAAAATTGAGAAATAATGAATTTATTGAAATCTCTACATGATAAACTAAAACTCAAGCATTTTAACACAAAATAACAACAAACAAAACTGGCCTGTTTCCTTTGATATATCCAGAGGGATATAAATACATATAAAACACTTTGGTTTATATACTGGTGCAATTATTTCGCCCACAGACCTCTAGTTAGGTTACATGTGTTATTTTTACTTCCACGTTTATTCGAAGCTATCGGTGTGACGTCTCATGACGACAACATTTTTTGCATCACAAATTCTTGAGAAAGCACGCGCTGTGATTATTTACGTAATATTCAGATGCTGTCGTGCTAGATGCGACATGAAGAGTCAAATGTAATTGGATTAATTTTTCTTGATCACTGAATCGAGTATTATCCGTTCAGTCTAGTATTGCATGTTTATTAGATGGGAGACAAAGTGCAGATGATTTTCGTATGGTGCATTTCTTTCTAAACTAAAGATTTCTTTAAAATGAACTTTCTAAGCATGATAGCTTTGCTTTTTTTGTGATCTTTTTATTATAAGTTTAGACCAGAGAGAATTTTCTGCAGTAATAAATTTATCAATGTCAATACTTATTTTACTATTTCATGTGCATCATTTCTCTATTGCAGATTCGGCATCTTAATACCATCTTTAACTTGCACATCCCATAGCATAGAGGCCACGCGGATCATTTGCAATTCCCATGCATGCCTTATTATTAGGGATACTTGATACTTGATGGCACAGGCTGTTTCCGCAACTTCACGTCTAGGCGTGTATTTTGCGTGCGGGTGGGAATGGTGTCGTCATTCCAGCCACCCCAGGCTCTTCGAGGAAGGCCAGCAGACTCTTGATGTGGCCCACTGCTTCTCTCAGGGTGCTGTGTCTTGTCAGGTACTGCTGCCTGTACTGCGCCCGACCTCAGGGCAGTCGAGGAGCAGGTGGGCTGCCGTCTCGTCTGCTGCCAAGGCGGCCGTGACTGTCCGCAGTTGTTGTTTGGACAGCCGCAGGATTTGTTTGGCTATCTTACCGTCTACTGCGGGAAGAGCCTCCTTGGCCTGCCTACATGTTTCAATACCAATCCAGGACTGGTTGTGTTGGGTCCTGGTCCTGTTTCTTACCAGGTTGCGGTAAAATCCAGAAGGGAGGGGAATAATGGGCTCGGGTCCCACGACCTCTAAAGCGGCCCCTCTTCTCTCAAGTACGTCGGCTGCGTCATTCTCTCTAGAGCCACTGTGGCACTTGATCCATTGCAGTGTTAATTTGTTTTGTTTACCTACCTCTGTTAGTTTCTGGTGGCATTCAAGCGTGAGCGCCGAGGTGATAGTATAGCTTTTGAGGGCTGAGAGGACAGCCTTACTATCTGAGAGGATGCTAATGGATCGTTCCCTTACCTCACGTGCCATGATTGCTGTGGCAGCTAGGATTATGCCAAGATATTTGGCCTGGTAAACCGTCTTGTAGGCTCCCAGCGGTGCTGCGATGTTGATGTTTAGGTCCTCGGAGAATACTCCTGAACCCGTACCTGTATCCGTCATAGACCCATCTGTGAAGATCGTGAGCTCGTTGTGATTAACCGCTCCTTCGTGTAGATCCTCGTACAGTTGGATTTTGTATTTCTTGTCGAACACAAATTGTTTCGGTATTCGGTCGCCAATGGTTTGTTTGAGAGGAACTTCTTTAAAGAGTGTATTTAAGTTGCTAGTGTGCGATGTGTTGGTGTCTTTCCAGAGCTTCAGAGCTCTTAGCCGGACCGCCGACATCGTTGCTTCTTGTTGTATGTTAGTCCAGCAACACTTCGAGTGCCGCTGTAGGTGTAGTTTTCATGCAGCCCGTGGCCACTAGGCATGCAAGTCTGAAGCTTTTGAAGCTTGTTGGCGGCTGTTGTTAGGTTGGTCCGAGGCCACCACACTACTGCGCCGTAGCTTTTCATCGAGCCATAAGACAATTTTGTGGTATAGGCCCCAGCGTATGCCTATCATCTCCTTGCACTGCCAGAAGACAATGCAGGCTTTGTTGAGCTTATTTTCCATGTGGCTGTTCCATGTCAATTTGCTGTCGAGAGTGACACCCAGGTACTTGACCTCGGTAGACAGCTTAAGCTCTGTATTAAATAACCTGGGCAGTCGGTAAGTGCCCAGCGCGCGTTTGTGTGTGAACATAACTAGTTCGGTCTTGGTCGGGTTTACAGATAATTCGTACTCATTAACACCACCACTCTACTATGCGTAGCGCTTGTTGGGTTAGGTCGTACACTGTACTGGTTACCTTACCTGAGGTGAGTATGGTTAGATCATCTGCATAACCTATTGTGTAGAAGTCTCTCGCGTTGAGTTTGTCTATGAGTTCATTGATGACTAAGTTCCACAATAGCGGGGAGAGTACACCTCCCTGCGGGCACCCTTTAGTTATCAAGGCTGTCTGAGTGTCGCCGTGCAGGCGCACTACCCTTTTGCTGAGCATGTTTTGGATCCACTGTATGAGCATCTGATCCACACCATGCCTGGCTAGGGCGTTGCTTATGCTGGAAAAGTTTGTCTTGTCGAAGGCTCCTTCTATGTCAATGAAGGTGCCCAGACAGATGCTTTTTTGTTGTTTAGCAGCTTCTATCTGGTTCATGACCTGATGTAAGGCCGATTCTGTCGATTTTCCTGAGCTGTATACATGTTGGTTGGCATGTAGGGGTAGGTGCTTAAGTGCCCCACTTCTTAGTTCCCTCTCGCAGAGCCTTTCCAAGGCTTTGAGCATGAAGGAAGTCAGGCTTATTGGTCTGAAGGACTTTGCATTGCTATAGTCTGTTTTGCCTGGTTTTGGTATGAAAATGAGTTTAACTTCCCTCCATCTCTTCGGTACATATCGGAGGGCCAGGCTAGCCCTCATGATTGCCAGAAGTCTTTTACGGACAGGTTCACCCCCCCCATTGTAATAACCCTGGAAAGATGCCGTCCAGTCCGGCTGCTTTGAAGGGATGGAAGCTATCGATGGCCCATCGGAGTTTTTCCTCTGTGACCACGGTATTTGCATGTCTCCACTCATGTTCGGTCGCCACTGCTTGTGTATCGTGCCACGTTATTGCCGGGGTGAGGACGCAGCCTGGGTGGTGTGTTTCGAGTAGGACGCGTCTTGTCTCCTCCTCCGATGTGGTGTATGTGTTATCCGGTTTACGGAGAGTACCTGGTGCAACCGTTGGTTGCTAAGCCAGTAATTTCCTTACCCGGTTTGCTTGTTGGCAAGATTCAATGCTCCCACAGAATTTCCTCCATCCCATGGTACGTCTGAATCTGAGGCATTTCTTGTAACTTGATTTGGCCGCTTTGTAACCGTCCCAATCTTCGTCTGCGCTTGTGTTCGTTGCCCTGTTTAATGCCCTTTTCACCTTCTTGCGCTTGCGTTCTAGCTCAGCGCCCCACCAGGGTTGTTTGCCTGGGGTTGAGGGTAGAGTGGTTTCAGGGCAGGCTGCGTGGTAGCTATCTAGCATTGACTGCGTCCGTGTACATACCTGCTCGTCAATCTGTTCATTGTCACCCAGTACTGTCGGCGTAGCAGTAAGGGTAAGTTTCTCTGTAAGTAATTGGGCATACTTTGCTTTGTCAGTGTTGTGTGGTTTCCTACGCGGCTGTGTGGGTTGTATAACGACTTCCATGGAGAAGCTGATCCATCTGTGGTCTGAGCACGATGCCTCTTTCGAGACGTGCCAACCCTTGATGCGTTCCGCCGCTCTTTCAGTTGCGAGAGTTAAGTCGATAATTGTCTGACTACGTCTTGTGACGAAGGTGGGCTCCGTACCTGTGTTTAATAGGGTAAGATTTGTGGTGAATAGTTATTCAACCAGTGATTTACCTCTGTTGTTATTGCAGTTCATGCCCCACATTTGGTGGTGGGCATTGGAGTCCGTTCCTATAATGACCTCCGTATTGGTTATCTCGCACTGGTTAACCAGACGCGTGAGGTCGAACGGAGGCGGATCTTCGGCCTCGGGCATGTAGACCGATGCGAAAACAACCGCTATACTCCTTGCCTGCTGTGTTATTTCAATTTGTATCGCTGTGATGTCTCTGGAACAGAACTCCGTTAAAGCTTGGGCTCTGATGTTTTTAGTAGTTAGTATACTTGTTCTTGGATGTGTGTGGTCAGTTGAAGAATAAATCTTACCTCCCAGGCTGGAGAGGCCTCTAATGAGGCCACCCCTTATCCAAGGTTCCTGGATGAGCACGATGGCTGAATGTTGGACCTCCATCCATTTGCGCAGTTGCGCAGTAGCCGTTTGTCTGTGGTGGAGGTTGGTTTGAAGGCAGTTGACGTTACTAGGCGGAGGGTTCATCTTTGGATGATGTCCCCTTCTCCCCAAACGTCAGCTGTGTTAGGCCGGCCAGGATGTCGCCAGCCTCCAACCCGTCGTCCCGCCGCACCGGACTCAGGAGCAGGCTCTCATCTTCTGAGTTACCCTCGGCTGATGGGCCAGCCCCCGAGCCAGACGCGGCCGGCTCTGACGGGCCGGGTTCTGCGTCGCACCCTGGCTTGGTGTTTGAGTCCTGCTTGACTCGTGTGGAGTTGTCGTTGCATCCCGGAGGATGGTCGGCAAACTTACCTGACCGTCCCGGAACCTGACATAGACGGCACCTATTATTTTTATTTTATTTTATTTTAAAACTTCATGTACAATATATTGGTACATTGGCGGACTTAATGCTAAAAGCATTCTCTTCCAGTCAACCGATAGATAAGTATGGTAGGCGCACAAAACAGTTTTGCTTTATTTGAAGACTTGAAAAGAGTGATAATTTTATTATAAATATCATGAATAAGTACATAGATATAACATTATATACATACTATATAATAAATGTATATACATAAATAGATAAAATAAATAAATACACATATATACCTAAGCATATACATATAAATGTAAATTATAAATATATATGTATATATAATAAAATATGTAAATAATGATTAGGATGATTGTGCCAGTAGTCCCTTACGAATATGTTCTCACACCTTTGATTTAAACGTCCAGCGGTTAGTAGCCATCCTGATCTCCAGAGGAAGGGCATTCCAGAGTAGGACTGATTGGACTGTGAAAGAAGAGTGTACAAGTCCAGAAGTGTGTGATGGGCATAAAAGTAGTAGATTATTAGAGGAGCGGAGATCTTTTGCGTGATTGGAGCTTAAATATTGAAAATTAGATTGAAGGTATGCAGGGGGAGATGAAGAATGAAGAATAGAGAAGAGCGTTGTGAGAGCGTGCAAACTCCGGCGCTGACGAATGGGGAACTAGCGTAGTTCGGAACGAAAAGCAGACACATGGTCATACTTGCGAAGATTATAAATAAATCAAATGCTATTATTAAGAAGGCGGTCAAGTTTATCAAGAAGATCTGCATTCAGGTCAAAATAACAAACATCACCATAATCGATGACCGGGAATAGTAAAGTTTGCACTAACGTTATCTTTGTCTTCACGGGAAGAAAATGTTTAAGCCGATAGAGAGATCGCAGGATCCCGGTAACTCGCTTGCTCACGTTCGTAATCTGAGTTCGCCAAGTAAGTGTGTCATCAATATGTAACCCTAAATTTTTTACATTAGATCTAACTTCGATAGTGGTTCCATCAAAAACAATTGGTGGAAGAGATGCTACATTTACACGACACATCATGCGGCTGCCTCCCATTATGATTGCCTGACACTTTGAAGGGTTTACATGTAAGCCAAACCTATCGGACCAATGAATTATTAGGGATGTGCCGACTATAACTTTGGCCGATCAGCCGATTAGCCGATTAATCGGTTGTAAACAGACCAACTAGTCTGCCGATCATGGTTTAGGCGATTTCCGTGACGCTTCGAGCGAACCTGTTTTGTTTACTTCGCACTGTATTTTGATTTTTGCTTATACTTTACTAATGCTTTGTTTATACAATTTAGAGCAGTGTTTTATGTAAATATACTTCTTTTTGTTCCATTTTTTTTTTTAATTACATTATTTCTCGTTTCGGGCGGGGAAAAACAGTAAATACTACAAGTATAAACAACCATATTAAATACCGACATCCGAACCTGATACCTCAGGTTCAGCGATCAAATGTTCGACTACAGACGATTACCATCAATCGCAAATCCAAACAAATCAACAACCTGTATTATATTAAAAAATGTGTAAGACTGATTATAAAATAAAAATATTAATAAACAATCAAAGGTATTAATTAACATTTATTCCAATAAAGATACAAAAACTGGCCGACTAATGGTCGACTAGGAAAGTGGCCGGCAAATCAGCTTAACCGACTAGTAGCTGACTAGTCAGCACATCCCTACTTATTATCTTTCATAAATGCATAGACACTTAGTGTTAAATGCACTGTTTCCACAGCTCGACAATAAAACAAGATTAATCTCTAAACTATTCTTATTTTCGAGACCAGTGGTTTTCAAACTTTTTTAGGGATGGAACCCTTTTGGGTAACCAAATATTTGGCGGAGCCCTGAAATAAAACAAAGGCGAGTCCTATGTGTACTTTAAAACCATTTATTTTATTGACATACATCTTCGTGGAGCCCCTAGAGATGTTTCGTAGAGCCCTGGGGCTCCGCGGAGCACACTTTGAGAATGACTGTTCCAGACCAATTTTATGAACTTATTTTGATAAATATTTCGTTCCGTGGCATATCCAGCCAATCATGTCAAGTGCGAGCGGCACTAAATCGAGTGTCCGGCGCTTGCCAACAGTCCACTGACGCACATCTGTATTGTCTCTTATCTGCGGTGCAGCAATTGAAACTAACTGGAACCGCCCGCATATTCTCTTAATAGAGATTCACAAGATACATGAATATGTTGTGTGTATATGTGGATGAAGAGTTGTTTAGGGTTACGGTTTCAGCAACTTGTTTATATCTAGTCTTTACTGTGAATGTATGAAGTTTTATGCAAGGATCGTCAGAAGTCGTAAACCCACATACATTGCTACTGAACAGCACCTTGTCGTATATGAGGGGTAATGTCATCATTTGTGGCACTTTGTACATTTAGGTCTTAAATACAGGCAAGTTAGAACTGCTAAGACTTACATCTACTAGCACGCTGCAAATTCCCACGCGAGATGACACTTTTAATTTTAATTTTTGCTTATGCATTATCAAAATCTCATACGTTTATCATCCTTTTAGGTTTATTACATAATTATAGAGTTGCCCTAAAATTCAGATGCACAATTTATAACTATTTAAGTTTTCTACGAGTCAAAAAAATCGGCTTTAAAGAAACAAATAAAAGGTCAAATGCATTTTGTGTCAGCACTGTCAGCAGTAGATCAAGCGATTGAATGAAATAAAAAAAATATACTTAAGTATGACTATAGTGTCTTTTATGACCTCATACAATATCTATGCCACGGTTTTCAAGACTCTTCTCATTCCACGGTCGGAGAAGTTGCCGCCGTCATTCGTTGAAGAACGAACGTGCGCACACACGAAGATTGCTTCCAGACTCAACAGAAAATGAAACTGAACAAAAAACGTTTTGCAGTCCCCGAACGTCTCATACACCACCCACGGTCTTCTTTAAACCAAAGTTCAAACTGAAATCATGGGGCCAGATCTCTCTAAAAGGCCAAAAGCCTGATCTAAAATGGACGGGTTGTATGTTAGGCTAGACCTAGGCGGGACTTATAGCCAATTCAGTTGGAATTATATCGCCGTAGCCCTTGAGTAACGCTCTCGTCTGTGATAACAAATGTGTGAATGGCATATTGTTGTGTTTAAAATTTTAAACTGCGGAGTGCGGATGTATACGTCGTGTTTTTGTTATTGTTTAATATGCAGCTTTGTAATTAATGTTTACGTTATTACATACGTTTGGGTTGTGGAATGGGTGCTCAGAGGAATACAAGTTCATTGAATAATTTCCTATTTTCAATTATTTTAAAGACTGCTTCCTGCTCTACTCTTGCTCCAAACACGCTAACGAAAACAATAATTTGTGGATGTCGCAAACTGAAGTCCAATGTCAAACGACGTGTTCATTGTCCTCAATATTCCGCACACTGTTTCGCGCCAAAATATCCACTAAAGCCACTACGACATCGGTGTAGTTAACCAATGTTAAAGCATCCCCTTCTAGAAAGATCCCGGATTTTTACTTAATACTACGTATGGGTTTCCAGTTGAAAATCAACTGGAAACCCGGGGAGTATTGTTTTCATAATTCTTTACTTATCCCTGTACCGTTTTATTTTTATATAAGTAATAATAACTAAAATACACTATACATCACATACATACACTGCTCATTACATATGAGTGACGTCAATTTACAATACACAGCGGCACCGTTATGTCTCCTTTTGCTTGACAATTTGTGGAAGCAAAATCGATGACGCAAAACATTTGCCTCAGACACCATATACTACATGACACTATACACAAAACATAATTATTTATTAGATAAATTCTTAGTATAAATAGTACTACAGTGTTACACAGGTCCATTTATATAAGTACCTACATTCGTGATATTACAATCATCCAAAGTATTTTTAAATGATTTTAAAGTAATTTAATAACAATAACCCATTACTATTAACTGATATCGTCTTATTAACTGTTTTCTTTTTATTTTGTTTTAATAATTAAATACTTACAAGAAAGTTTATAATAAGTATTCATTATTTTTTCTATGAGTAGAACTTCCCCAATAGTTAGTACCTATTTAAAATAAACTATTCCTATATTTATTCAATTCAATTCTTCTAGTTTTATGATCTACCTACATTATTTCCCTCTCAACTTTCTATCCACCCATTTCATAGTTTCTCTCTGCTGACTTTACTCACACTTCCTTACATTTCAGGTGCCTACGGGGTAGGTCTGTTCAAATGATGACCCGCAGAATGGCAGCTCTGGAGGACAAACTACAGACCACACTTAAGGAACTGGAATCCTCTAAAATCCTGTGTAACCAGCTGCTACAGGAAAGAGAGGACAGCGAAGAAGAAGTAAAGATAATAGTCGACAAGAACACTGAACTCAAGGCACAGTTGGCTGAAATGCACACACACCATCTCGAAATACTTGAGCAACATGAACAACTTCGATTGACGGTGTCCAACTTCCAACAGTGTATGGACACTCATGAAGAAGCTCTGAGACGTGTTGCTGAACTAGAACGAGAATTGAGTGAAGCTCATAACACCATCTCTAACTTAGAAACTCTTAAACACAGTGAACAGATAGCGAATACCTGCAGTCTATATCATGAGTTGGTTAGTAGTGAGCCTGATCATGTGTGTATTAGGGAGCCTGTTATGACAATAGACCTGACCAGGGATGATACCATTATCATGAGACCCAGCTTTTCAAGTCACAAAAAACTTAAACGCTATATTAAAGTTAATAAACTAATTAAAAGATGTCATAAATCTATGAAGAAATATAATGTGCATAGGGTTAATTTAAATCTCAGAAAGGAGCGCATTTATTTACTTGATCAACTATCTAAGTACTCTAGAAGTTTAGAACATAGTAGGGTAGTGTATGATACTGACACTCATCGCTTGAGGGAAGAACTAGTACTTAGGGAGAGCACCTTAAATGAAATATTTAACAAATATCAAGCTTCTCAACAAGAGCTGAGCAAGCGTATAGTAGAGGCAGGTGAGCTAGTAGACTTGGTGAGATGTAATGCAGAAATGTATGAGTCTCTGACCAATAAGCTCTTATGTCCTTGTGCTCACACTTACACTCCAACCCCAGCAGAGCCATTGAGTACCATACTACCTGAGAATTTTTCTGATAATCCACAAAACCAATCCTCTTCACAATCAAATATGATTAAATCTAGGTTTTCAACATCAACTAACAAAACATACATTTTTTCTGATAGGCTAGGTCATAATTTTGGTAGTCTTCTCTGTGAGTATACAAACCAGTGTGTTATAAATTATTGTAGGCCAGGGGATAGTTACAGTAGTTTAGTTAATCAGATTAAGTTGCACCCCTTAGATGAGAGTAGTACGGCCATATTGTTGTTTGGTAACAGTTTAACTGTAAAAAGACAGCATATCATAGAATGTGTTGAAATGTTATTAGACCTTAATTCCAGATTTAGTTGTAAATTTATTTTATGTGCTTTGCCATACTCAAATGACTTAACATATACACAAAACATGCACATACACAAATTAAATATGTTATTATATAATATAACTTGTCGTCATAGTGACGCAATATTGTTTTTTGACGCTAATAAATTTATTAGTAAATTTACTTTAACAAAAGATACAATGTATCTGCCATTTTATATTAAGCGACAGATTGCTAAACTATTAGCATACAATTTACAGCAAGGAAAAGACCCTTGTGTTTACAATTTATTTGATAGGGTTAGTACTTGTACTAACAACGTTTTTATTGACACGTCTTGTGATTTAAACTCCAAGATAGGACAACAGTTAGGCTGCAGTATTTGAATATAGTACACCAAAACATGCAGGGCCTATCTGGCAAAGAATTAGAGTTAAGTTTATTTCTAGAAAAATATGATGTTAAGGTTTTGTGCTTAACTGAACATTGGTTAAAGAATCATGAGCTTATTGTTATAAATGAATATTATATGGTGCAGAGTTCGTATATAAGAATGCAGGCTATTAGAGGCGGTTCTCTCATAATAACTTCAAATTTATTAAAATGTAAGGAACGTAAAGATATTGTTAATTTATCTATTGAGCGCACTATTGAGTTATCCTGTGTGGAACTAGACCTATATATAGTAATTTGTGTATATCGACCTCCTTCTGGTGACTATAATCTATTTGAGACTGTTATGGAAGATGCTATCAATAAAATTAAATGTAGTAATAAGAATATTATAGTATGTGGAGATTTTAATATTAATATTTTAGAGAATTCTTCACAGAGTATTAGATTTCTGAATCTTTTCAAGTCATTTAATTTAAGTAACCTATTCTGTGAACCTACTAGAGTATCTGCAACATCTTCTACTTGTTTGGATAACATATTTAGTTCTTGTGCTGCCACAAACCCAGTAGTAATTAGTTCTCTCCCTTCTGATCACCGTGGACAGATAGCTAGTTTTCCCTGTTCAACATATGATAAATCACGTATAGTAGAATGTAGGCCTCAGACTACCAATCGTCTAATACGTTTCAAAAATAATATTATTGCTAAACTCAATACCTCAATATTAAACTCACAAAATCCAAATACAATTTATAACTCACTTTTTGGACTAGTAAATAATGAATTTCAAAATACTTTTAAGAGTAAAACTGTCACACTAAAGGGTACTATGGGATCTTTCAACCAGTGGGCCACTATAGGTATATACAAAAGTAGAGCCAAGTTATTTGAATTATATGGTATGAAACAACATAGATTTGACTCACCTTTTCGAGATTATGTAAAAAAGTACTCAAAAATTTTTAAACAAGTTTGTATTATGGCAAAATCTAAATTTATTAGTAGTAAAATTAAGCATTCAACAAATATAATTAAAGAAACGTGGAGCATTATAAATAATGAAACAGGAAGAGCTCGACCACGGGAAAACCAATTTGAACTAAAAGAAAACAATTTATTAGTCACTAACAAAACTCAAGTAGCGCATATGTTCAATAGTTTCTTTGCGAGCATACCTTTAACAACTACTAGCTCTTTACAATCATCATCTTTAGACGCTGGAAATTTTTTGCTTAGCAGTGTACCTGAATGCAAGAGCGTGTTTAGATTCGAGCACGTTACCCCGCGAGATATATTGATCGCATATAATTCAATTAATATTAAAAATACCGGCGACTTTTGGGGCATTTCAATTAAAATTTTAGGTACTATAGTTGAGACTGTTGCGCCTTACCTATCTATAATTTTTAATCAATGCTTTGACCTAGGCGTATTTCCGGATTTGATGAAATTAAGTAAAATTATACCCTTATTCAAATCGGGCAGTAAAAATGAAATTAATAATTTTAGGCCCATATCTATCTTGCCGGCATTTAGTAAAATATTTGAAAAGATACTTTTAAAGCAGCTATTAAGCCACTTCAATTTAAATAGTCTGCTTCACAAAGATCAATACGGGTTTACTAAAGGTAGATCCACTACTGATGCGGGTGTTGCTCTCATAAAACACGTTTATAGTGCTTGGGAGTCATCAAAGAATGCTATTGGAGTGTTCTGTGACCTATCTAAAGCATTTGACTGCGTTCAGCACGACACACTACTGCGTAAGCTCCGCCACTACGGCGTAGAGAAAACCGCACTTAGTGTTGTCGATTCGTACCTGCGGCAAAGATTTCAGTGTGTCGATGTAAATGGGACTACATCCTCTAAATTACCTATACAGCTAGGCGTTCCACAAGGCTCAATTTTAGGTCCTTTTCTATTTCTAGTATATATTAATGACTTACCTTTTTATTTAAAAAACATCTGTGATGTCGTACTTTTTGCAGATGATACGTCACTTATTTTTAAAGTAGATAGGAATAGAAATCAATTTGATGATGTAAATAATGCACTATTACAAGTTACACGATGGTTTACAGCAAACAACCTAGTACTTAATTCTAGGAAAACTAAATGCGTTAAATTTGCTTTACCTAACGTTAGACAACTGGGACCTAATATTATGCTAAATAGGGAGGAACTTGACACAGTAGACTCTACAGTGTTCTTAGGTATTACATTAGATAATAAGTTACAATGGGGTGCACATATAGCATGTCTAGCAGGAAAGCTCAGCTCTGCTGCGTATGCCGTCAGAAAAGTTAGGCAACTTACTGACATCGACACGGCTCGTTTAGTATATTTTAGCTATTTTCACAGTGTTATGTCCTACGGTATTTTGTTATGGGGCAAAGCAGCGGATATTCAGAATATCTTCGTTCTACAGAAACGAGCGGTACGAGCAATATACATGTTAGGTGCAAAAGATACTCTTAGGGAACGCTTTAAGTCTATAGGAATTCTTACAGTAGCCTCGCAATTTTTATTTGCTAATATTTTGTACATTAGGCAAAATATAAGTTTATTTACCTCAAAAAGTGATATACATAATATAAATACTCGAAATAAGCATAGGTTATATGCCCCTTATCATCGTTTACATAAAGTTAATAATTCTTTTGTAGGGCTAGGTATTCGTATATACAATAAAATACCAATTAGTCTTTTAGAATTACCATTTAGTACATTTAAAGCTAAAATAAAAGACTGCCTTATTAAGAAAGGTTATTATACTATTAATGATTATTTCAGTGACAAGGATAGATGGTCACTTACACTAGACAACTCATGATCTACTACTTATTTAGAATTTATATAGATACTTAGCATTTTTCAGTTTATCATTATATAACATTTCTAGTTCTTTTAAATTATTATTCGTTTATCATAATTAGGTCATTCTACTTACTACATCTACATTTGCATTGTTGTTCCACAATTTTTTTTTAAATTTACTGTACTGTAAGATGAAGATAACTCGTTATCATGGTCTGTGAACTAAAGTTTTTGTAATTTTGTGTATTCATATACCGTCACTTCTGTAACATACATTTCCACCATAGTTCTGAACATGGTCACGAGTTGTATACATTATAAGTCGTAAGTGGATGCTCCTGTTACACAATATTCGCATTGGAAGGCTAACTAAAACACATCATTTAGTAACTACATTAATTGCTTAAGTATTATGTCTGTAACTGATTACTATCTCCAAGTAATTTAGTACAATGTGTAACAGTTGCAGCTCCTTACAAAAATGAAAATATGTACCATAATATTGGCGATTTAAAAGAGTGGCCTCGAGTTTTATTGCCCGTTCTTTCTCGTGGCTCTACCTATTGCTTTGCGAACGAGGCAGTAAATGTAAATGTAGAAGCATTAAGTAATTTAATTTTAAAATTGACGTTCATAAGCGTCACATTGTGACCCAGATGAATAAATGATTTTGATTTGATTTGATTTGATCTACATACTCGGGTTTGTACAATTGTGATCACGGCTGCTTACAACAGCTGTCTTTTTATTTCGTAGTTGCCCGATATTTTTCTTGTTAACATTGCGAGACTATACTCGGAATATCACTATCCCTTTGGGTTGCGGAGGTCAGACAGGCAGTCGCTCCGTGGAATAGCTAATATTCAGTCAAATCCGGTTAGACTAGTAAGCGGACCCCGGGTTGAAACTGGGATACCGCTAGGAGAAAGATTACGAGACTATATTTATGATGCAGTATTTGTACAATGAAGCCGACTAGTTCATTCTGAAATGAGTAAAGATCTACATTTCATTGCCAAATCAGTAAGATGCGATTCGTTAAAGATTTGCTCCAATTACAGATATATTTATGTATATAAAATTGCTTCAATCCAAAATATTATAATTAGGATACATGTTATTTGGATGCACTCCAGTTGTACAGTAAACAAATAAATAAGTCATCATCTATAATCATAACGTAACATTATAATAGGTAGTTACGGTCGTTGATGTGTATTGTCATTTGTCAGTATATAAAATCTTAATATAATTTCGTAAATATTACAAATAGTCCTCCTTATGTTTGTGTTGGGTATCATAAGTTTTGGCGACATTCAGTTCGATTGTTATTATATCCATACATGTAGGAATAATGCTGTTATATAGTCAAACTAATATCACATTATATAAAATATATATATTTCAAAAACATGGTGTCAAGGCGACCTCCTCCAATACGTGTACTCATATCGCTACTGTAGTAGTTTCAGAGAGATTATAATCTTATTATTACAAATTAATGTTCTTTCTTTCATACTGTCGAATATATACATTTCTTAATGGTAAGCGGTAAGTTTTCGTTTATGATAGGATCACAATAGGTAAAAGTAGGTGATATGCTGTAAGTTACTGAATCGTAGTAAGTTCATGTTGAAATGAGCAAGTTTGATCGAAACCTAAGGTACCACACTACTACTATAGACGCAGAAATAAATTATGCAGCATTGCACTCTGTGTGCACACATCACGTCACACTTTTTATGCCTACTCTTAAATTAGCGACATAGAAGTTTCTTTACCATTTCCGTATATTATTAAAATTTGTGGCAAAATTGTCTTCTGAAAATCTCAATAGAGCATTCACAGTTAATACAAAGTTGCGATACAACATATTAGGAATTCCGAGAAAAAGTAAAAACATGATTTACAAAGTTTGCGATAAACATGTCGTCGTCGTGTCGATATCATTTATCCACATAAAAACTTGGTAAGCGGCAGAGTTGTGACGTACATACATTGTGTACGTCTTACTGGTTCATATCGACCGTTTGAGAACAGCCCATCAAAAAGTTTCTCTTGTGATATCTTGGCAGATCGCGCTTCCTTGTTTGCTACTAAAATAGGGCAAAGGAATTTGTGTTTGTATGTTGTTTTATTGAATATTATAGTGTGCGAAGGAAGTAGGAAAGCTATGAAGTTTTGGTCAGTCTGGCTATGTAGCAGAACCTAAAGTTTGGTCACATGTAGTTTTTAGAGAAAAGGGTTTGTTAGTAGGAGACGGAAGCTTGGCAGCAATACGCCAAGGCGCCGAACGTTGAGGTACCTAATAGAAATTTCGCATACATTGTAGGTACGAAACAAACACAAACTGAAAGAATGCTGGGAAGATTATTTTTTATTTTTATTTATAGACTCACACCTGTATCCCCGAAGGGGTAGGCAGAGGTGTAATATTACACCCACATTTCGCCATGATTTTTTAGGTCCCACGTAATAGGGGGCTAGGAAAATAATGATGATAAACTTGCTCGTTAAAGGTTAGTGACCCTGTCTGCAGTTATGGGTTAAAATTCCATTCAACAAGAATGTGATGAGCACGAAAAAATCCAGTTATAATTTATGTAAGATGATATGCATAAATAAAAAAATTATAAGTTTTGAATCTGTTATCCGGTAACTATACACCGCTATTTTTTAATTAGTAAGTACAAAATATCTAACAGGGCACTAAGTATCTTTAACTGATCATATTTATGTAGTTGAAAAATAAAAACACTAAGTCCCAAAACTGTCTCAAAACTGTCCACAAAAATACGTGATAATTGGTAAATGCAATACTAATACTATGACCGACCCGCACACTATCATAGTAAAATGAACCATTGATAAATTTCGTGTCAAAAGTTGTTTGTCTACGTTTGCCCGACGCGATGCATGGCCTATAATATCAGTTCATATCACGGGAGTATGTAGCTATGCTTCGTGCGTTCTTTTGGAGTGGAAAAATCGCGAGTGCAGCTGTGTACCCATGGACATCGTATTGTGAGTGTACAAAAGTGACCGGGTCAGTGTCAAACAATTAAAACAGTGCATATTGGATGCTTTTGACAACGGTGGTGGAAATTTCGAAGAACGATGGAAATACTTGTAAGTTTAGTAAATAATACGGACTTAAGTAAATAATAATTTGATGCGGGCGGCTCAAAATCGGTCTGTGTTCTCCACACACCTTGAGGAAGGCCTATGTCCAACAGTGGACGTCTCTAGGCTGACATGATGATGATAAAATAATTTGTAAATAGCAGATTATTCTAACTTCATAAATACGCCAAAATGACTCTTTTCTTTTAGTCCAGAACACCATCTTTTATTTTGATATTTGTTTGCTTTCTAATTACTTACCTCCGTATTTAATTACTTGTTAAACGATAAATTTGACCGGTCCAAAGCCCGAATGAAGTATGAAGGAGAGAGTAGAATTAACAAAATTAAAAAATAACTACCTACATTTATTATTTTTCTTCATTTTATTTTCTATGGCTACCTACATCATGCATTCTCGCATTCTCTCTGTCGCACATAAGTGCGACAGAGAGAATGCGAATGAGCAGGATGAAATATTATCAATGAATTAGTGAATGGATTGTAAAATATGACTATGATTTAAGTGAGATTTTCTACAATAAACAAATGATAATAACTTTACTCTTTATTGATATTATGAAATTCTTACGTCACATATATGATAATAATTTTCTGTCCTTAAAGATTTTGTACTAATTAAAAAATAGCGGTGTTTAATAGCTGAGGCTCTGTATACTTGGGGATCAGATGACCGTCTGAAGTTGTTCTAGGATAGTTTAAGATACCGTAAGATAAAGTTTGTCGCCAGGCTTAAACAGAATATCCGCCATTCTGTTTAAGCCTTCGTAGACTATTAAATAAGTCTTCATTTACTTCTTAAAGTTCTCTACCTCATAACATGCGAGGTTAAGCACTAAATTCAATCTTTATCATGTTATAAACTTAGCTTAAACCTGAACGACTTACTTCACAACCTCATGGAACTAAATTAAGTGCTTTAAAGGTAAATCCTTAAAAAGTTATATCTGGTAAAATCCCTGGGTACATCGTGGTGGACAGAATTATATGTAGCGGACAAGGTTTAACGAGCATCGGGTTGTCACGGGGCCGTTCACGTGTATTACTGGTTCTATGAGGCAGTGTGTTTAGTGGAGATGAGCGAGTAAAGATGTGCGGTGTGCGAGGAAATAGCAGCATGGTGATTGAAATGCGAAGTCTTTTATTAAAATTTCATTAAGATAGCGGTAGTCTGTTGAGAGCAATGGACTGCAGAAACACTCGTCTTCCCATCAATCCCACTGCACGCACCACTGACTGTGCGTATTAGATTGTTAATAAATTGTTTGCAAATCGATTAATGAAAAAATATTAAAGATCAGGATCCGGTGGTGGTGTGTGACATTGTTATTATTTAGGTTACAGAGTAACACTTCAAGTGCAGATAGATATCGGCTATGAGAAATTGATACAATTATCATTTACACTCATTTTTACTTTGTGGTAGCATGGTAGTTGACAGTACCAAAATATGTATTGCGCATATAAATATGGATAGGTTTAATTCAAAAGATTCAGGGATTCCTGAGCAAGATGATTGAAGTAAAGTTTTGCATATCGTTCATGAGTTCATTACATCTTTGTTGGCTATGCAGTCTTACAGGTCGCAGAAATCTGCTTGTGTTGACCGCCGATCTGGGAATTGATAGCAGAGTATATCTTTGATATTTAAGATGCTGCATCATGTATGGTACATACCTATGTAGAAATTTATACCGTTGATGAGAATTTTGTTTTGGGGCTAAGTTTGCGATCTATTGAGTTTAGGTTAATAGTGCTATCCAGGGTTTAAAAAGTTTTGAGTAATTGCGAACATTTTTTAATAATACACGGGACGTGGGCGTTCGGGAGTACGAGGAATAAACATTGTATTGAGGAGGACTTTACAAACGACCGAACACAAGCACATTCAAACCGAACTTAGATCGAACCTTAGAGTATACATTAGCAAGCGATCGAACCCACAAAACTAGGTGTCAAACGACGGGATGAACGTATTTACTATGATGCTAAAATTATACATAGTCAGTCTTTGGAATATTATTGAGATACTTAACGTTAGTTAGGTTGATAACAAAATAAATGAGGACTAGCAAATTAATGTTGATTAATTTGTAACGCGTTCTCTGTTGATTCTATTCAAAACGCGCCATTTTCAGCATATGGAAAACAGCCAGTTTCGCAGAAAACTGTGTAAAATATTCATACACGTTCGGCGTGCATTTCTCAGAGGCTGTCAATAATCTGCAAATATTTACGTACGCGTTATAAAACACTGCGCTTGTGAAGTGAACCAAGCACGGCGGTCGTGTGAATCCACTAAACATACTAAATAATCGCGGAGTGTTATGTAAACTATGATATTTGGAATTTGATTATTTCTCTTAGAATAAGATTAATTTTCCATTGCGATCCTAACTTCAGTCTATGTATGGATATTTTCTTCACTGGTAAGGCAAGAAGAACACAAGACACTGTCTATCATTTATCTAGTACAGTATCATAGTATGTTATACAATGATATTAAAATTGATGATCGTCATTCGAAGATACAGAGACCAACGATTTATTAGAAAGATTTATTACATAGAAAGAACATAAAAGGACGAAATCCTTATAAGATCGGCCACGTGTCTACCTGTCCCACTATTACTGCTTTAGAACTATTAGACCAAATAAGTTACAATTTGGCACGCGAGAGAGACCCAAAGGTGCACATATAACGAAAACAACTGAAAATTAAATTATTTAAAGAAAATAAAGTTTACAGCATATTCATATTCATTTATTCATTATATGCCCAATTCATAAAGCTGCAGAAATCCCGGGAAGTAACAATACAAGATATGTTTCATCTCGCATTGCATAAACAGAATTCCGTGCGGGTAGACTCAGAACATACGCAGGCTACATATTGCGCGCTGTATATTGTAGCCTCAGTTGTTATGTGTTATTATAGCATCAAGCACATCGCTAATACACATTTGCGTTGGTAATTTTACATTTGTTCTGTACAAGAATTGCACTGAGTAGTACATTTATTTGCTGGAGTTTGTCCTGTGGTGAATGTTTGCATGTTGATCTTTATAGTCGTTTGACACACTACGAGGGGGTTTTTTAAATATTTTACGTAGGGAAGCTAGTTCCAAGCAAGACTTTGTTAGTCTTATGTGGTGCTCCTTGTGAGTAACTAGCATACTTACGGCCAGTTTCAGGATTTTATTCTATTCATGGATTTAGAGATTAAAAAAACATGTTTGACATATTTTGTATAGAGCTTAACGTTTTGGTAATCGTAGTAGGCATCCTTAGGACAGGCTGGCCTTGTATGTCTACTGTATACTGAATGTGAACAAAGATTTTAGAATAAATTCTTCTGTCTACCAATACATTATTTTCAATGATGATTTTTGAACGGGTTAATCACAAAACGCAACAAAAATATATATAACCAGATTTATTTCACTTAAACGTTTGCTACATAATTATGAGCACATATCTGTTACGCTCAAATCATCTGAAGTATTTTTCACACGTTAACGCGTGCTGTGCATCGTAAACAGCTCCTTCATAAGGGAGTGTCAAGAAGGAGGAATTTGGAACGGTTAATAATAATTTTCCTTGAAGACTGCGACAGGCGGGGTCTCGTTACACTCATTACTGTATGAGATGCTTGATATTGCATTGCCAAATATTATTAAGGGGACATTTTGCTGCGATTAACCAATAAAAGTAATCTGTGCGGACAGTGTGCGTTTGAGATAGTGGGAATAGTTGCAACGACCTGTTGACGCAGCGGCAGTGTAAGCGACTGCAACGTCGAAGGTCGCGGGTTCGATTCCCGCTCAAGTCAAACATGTGTGCATGAATGGATGCAAGAATGTTTGTCTTGGTCTGGGTGTTTCTATGTATAATTATAATATAATATGTATTTACAAAAAAAAAGTATGTATGTATGTTTATCCATTATCTAGTACCCATAACACAAACACTGCTTAGCTTGGGACTAGATGGTGATGTGTAGGGAAATCTCGCGAGATCTCGGCCTTTTTTAGCGAGATTAATCTCGGTCGAAAAAATTAATCTTTACGAGATTGCACTCGAGCATAAAAACGTCTTATTCGAAGCGCGTACTGAAACGGACGGAGTTGCAAACTATCGGTATCGGCATTAATAAATTAATTAATAGTTTAAAAAACACTAGAAAAACACGCTTTAATAAATGCACGTTAAAACAAATAAATTATGGATCGTTCAAGTTGTGTCTATTTCTGGGCTGAAGTGTAAACTATGTGCTTTTAATTATAATATTTGATTGGAAAAGCGTGGGGCGCTGGAACAGGAAAGACGTTCTTGTTTAACTTGTTCAAAAATCAAGTGACCAGATTTTACGGGAAGCAGGTTACACAAATTGGCGCGCTAACTGGAGTTGCAGCACGAGTAGTAAGTTGCTCTATATTAAACAGTCTGTTCAAAGTTCTAGTTTGTCGAACTCCGACAAAACATGCGCCATCAGCGAGGAAGACGACATTCATCGACATTTTTAACGCCTCTTCTTTCAGGAAATTAAGTACATAAGGGTAAAGCGTCAACAGTGGCAAAATGTAGAGTTCTTGTTCGTGGACGAGATATCTTTGGCTCCCTTTGGTAACCCTTTGGCGGCATAAATGCTATGCTCCTGTGCGACCTCATGCAGCTTCTGCCAGGCAGGTAATATTAGTATTTGTTTACAATAAAGTCTTTCCGTTCCAGCGCCCCACGCTTTTACAATGAAATATAATAATTAAAAGCACATAGTTTACACTTCAGCCCAGAAATAGAAACAACTTGAACGAACCATAATTTATTTGTTTTTACTTGCATTTATTAAAGCGTGATTTTCTAGTGTTTTTAAACTATTAATTTATTTTATACTTTTTGGTCTTTGATAACGAAATATTTTAAAAAATACATTTATTTTAAGTAGACGAATGAGCCCGCATCCTTTCCTTCTCCGCCTGAGCGTCTGTATTACATGGTGTTTTATCTGTCAGCTTATAACAATTTAGCTCTTCAATCAGGAGACCACTAAGTGTTTTTACTCTACTCTTGGCCACATACGCCTTTCCAGGCGCAAAAGTACGGGACCCTAACTAGACCACTTTGTGGTCTACAATATACAATTGGGTTGTTATAACTTATAACCTTTAAATCTGATCGTGTTCAAAGTCCATTACATGGCCTTTCTCACAAGTGCAAACACGACTATGATACGATATTCCATCATGGAATGCCAGTGCCTATCTTCTGGCTTCATCATCAGACCTTGAAACCTGATCGTTTTCAAAGTCCATTACATGGCCTTTCTCACAAGTGCTAACACGACTATGATACGATATTCCATCATGGAATGCCAGTGCCTATTTTCCGGCTTCATCATCAGACCTAGAAAACTTATCGTGGCCAAAGTTCATTACAAGACTTTTCTATGAAATCTAAAACAGCTATGATACGATTTTCCATTATGAAGTTCCAGTTCATGTCTTCCGGCTCCATCATCAGATCAGTTTGATAGTAGCATATTATTGAATTGTCATCAGAACTACATACAGCTGCCAATTTTCATTACGCTACGACCCTTGGAAGATGGTTAAATTAGTTAGCTTAGATTCCATTACATAGTTACATACACTACGACCTAATAAAAGCGTGTTAAAAATGAAATGAATTTATACGAGTCCGTGGGGTCAAAAGGCAAACTTTTGCAGTTCGTGGATGTCTGCCTGAGAACTGCGGTTTCAATTAGCGTTGAATCCGAGAGGGCCTTCTCAGCGGGTGGTTATCTGGCCAACAGAAAAGGAAGCCGTTTAGCAGACGATTCTTTGGACATTTTGTGCTTCTGAAAAAGCTAAGCGAAAATAATTCGTAATAATGGCTTGTGATTTGAACTGAACCAACATTTCCTTCGATTGGCATATTTTGTTAATTAGGATCTGTAATTTCTAATAGTCTGTCTTATTGGTATATTTTGTTAATTAATTTGTAATATCTAATAGGTCTACTGAGTAGATATAGTTTTATTTACCTAATTGATAATAATACCTCAGTTTAGTAACATAGATGATAGGTAAGTAAGTTTTTTTAACCTCTCGTTGTTTTCTTTATTATAAAATAATGTTTTATTACTAAAAGATTTTTGTTTGATATTAGAACCAAAGACTGGTTGTTTCTTACATTTCTTATTTGACAGATCCGTCCGTAAAAGTTTACTTCATAAAAGTTTATAGGTATATATTAAAAAAATATAGATAGATAGATACGTCAAACCATGTTTGAAGCATAAAAGTCTATTTATAAAATTCGTGAAAAAGAATGTTTATCTTATAATACTTAAGATGGTTATTATTTGTTTCCTAATTTATTCAAATATTGCGATTATTTACAAAAAAAAACATACAAAACTGCCAATCTCGCGAGATCTCGAAATTGGCGAGACCTCGAGAGATTGGCTTCATAAACTCGCGAGATCTCGCTTAAGCCCAAATTTCGCAAGATTTGCATTCCCTAGTGATGTGTGTATATGATAGAATATTATATTAATACCTAATGTGTAAAAAAGGATGAAATGTCAGTAGTGCTTAAAGTGCTCTACTCACCAATACCACTATGTCGAATTGGGGTCAGGAGAGCTCGTAACCACAAAACCTAAAAAAAAATTCTAAGGTCAACAAATTGCCCAGCAGTGGGACAGCGTAGGTTAAAAAAAGTTAGCAAAAAGATTTTCAAATGACTAGTGTATCCATCATTTATATATAAATGAAGTTATCGATACTGGCTATGTTAATTATGGGCTGTTAGACGTTATAGCTTGTTTTACAACCTTCATTTCATTTAATGTTGGCAAATTTGTAATCTTCTAAAGATTCCCTCACAGCATAAACCATAACACCTTACTCTGATAATCAACCCAATATCTTGTGATTACAAATGTTCCACAGAATCACCAAAACGCCAGTAAAATCAAAAGTCAATAAACCTTTCAATAAACTGTGACGTCACCTCACCTGCCCCATGTCCTGTTAATTAACACTTTGATGGCCGATACCAGGATTATGACGACCGTTCCCGGTTCTGATGGGAGGGTCATTCTTCGAGGCATGATTTTTAAGCGGCATCACCTTAAAAAAATAGATATCAAAAAGTTGGCAAGCCACTTTTTTTTTAGGGCAAACCTTTAATCCTCTCTTATTTGGGTTATTGATTATTATTCAATTATCTATATATTTAATATCATAAAAAAAATAAAACACCCCTATTCTTTGATTTTCGTGGAGTGTCCCAAACCCCGATCTAGTCACTTAATAAATTATATATTTTAAACTAAACTGTACATGCTTACCAAAAAAAAAACTTTAAGTCCTAAGAAGTTGACAATGCTATGAAAAATTAGATCATAGTTCTAAATGAATTACATTATCTGAAAAAAATAAAAATTTAACTGTCCCGGGGTAGTTACTGATTTGCGTGGATCATTGTAAATTCACTTGCACATCCTTAAATTCGCGGCCCAATCGGTGGGTATGGTTTCTCAAAACTTTGATTTGCATGGTTCAATTTTCTCTGGTGTCTGTAAATTTGTTTATTGAATAAAATATTGTAGCGGACAACTATAAGGTAACGCAACTCTATATTCAAAAAACAGTATATTTGCTTAAAGGATTTTTATATATTTTTAGAATAAAGGATTTATTTTGATTTACGTGGTCGTGATTTGCGTGGTTTACGTGGTAGTTTTGACCCACGCAAATCAATTATTGGCCATGCAAATGAAGTAACTTTGAGTTTTGTAATAGTATTGTATGATAATATTTTTGATTACTTTCGATAAATGTAAATTCGTTTAAATCAAACTTAAAATGATTTTATAAGTACCTAATAATAATAAAAATTGTTTCAGATTAGCTAAAATTGTAATGAATTATATTTTAGACCAAAATGCTATTAACAAGAGAGGAAAAATTAGAAAGAAAGCAGTTATCTGAAAGAAGAAGAAGAGAGAGGCTTAAAAATCATAAAGAGTTAAAGGCCAAAAACCGAGCAAGATATTATAAAAGAAAAGTGAAGGAAAAATAGTTAGTATTCATGACTTAAACCACCGCGAACAAACCCTAGACGCGAGAAAAGTCGAATAAGTTCCCAGAAATATAACTTGAAGAAAAAAAAACAAGCTAAACGTTGCCTTCATGAAAAACTTATACAAATACCGAAAATTCATAATAAATAATGTTGACTGATTCTACTATAAATAAAATACATACATAGACTCACGCCTGTATCCCGGAGGGGTAGGCGAAGACTACGGAACGCCATTTGCAACGATTCTGACATATGTTCCTTTCTTGCTTCCTTCACTCCCATCAAGTTCTTCATTCTTACCATCTCTAGTAAGCAACGTACCTAAATATCCAAACTCATTCACTTGCTCCATTCGTTGTCCATTGATCAAAACATTACAAGCCGTAACGCATTCCTCCTTTTAAAATACCATAGCTTTCGTTTTACTTACATTCACTTTCATTCCTTTCCTCTCTAACGCGCCATGCATGATTGTTACCATCTGCATCATGCATGATTGTCAACCATCATTTGACAAGTAACCCATTCATCCTTAACCCGCAGTCACTATGTTTTAGATCTTGCAAACAACTGACCATGAAGAGGTTTAACAGCCATGGCGACGCTACACATCTCTGTCTAAAACCTGTTTCGATGATAAACCAGTTAGTGTATGCCCCGTTTATCCTCACACAAGCTCTAGCATCCTCATAAAGGGATTTCAGAGCTCGAATGAGGCTGCTGTCCACTCCCTTCATTGACAGCACCGACCACATTTCATTCCTCACCACTTTATCGTAAGCCTTTTCCAAATCCACGAATGCGCAATAGACCTTTTGACCTTTGGCCAAAAACTTTTCGGCTCTGCTTCGCAAGGAAAAAACCTGATCCGAACATCCCATACGCTTTCGGAACCCCGCTTGTACATCCCATATTTTCTTATCGGTTACTTTCATAACTCTTTCAATCAGTACCTTTGCATACAATTTGCCAACAATGCTGAGAAGGCTAATGCCTCTATAGCTTTTGAAGTCTTGTTGCGAGCCTTTTCCTCTTTATAAATAAAAGCTTTTAAAAAACAATTTCTGTGTTAGTTACTTAATTATTCTTTTACTTGGTAAGTTAATAAGTTATTTGAGAAAGTTAAATTAAAAAAATATTATTTTCGTGGGGTGTTTTGTGATTTGCGTGGCCTCCAAATTTTTAACCTCGATTATCTCTGTAAGTATATCGCTCTCTGGGGTGCCTTTTCTATAAAAAAATTAATTTTACGTATATTTTAAGAAACACATGTCGATTTAAAAAATATGTTAGAGTTAAAAATTGCCACGCAAATCACCAAATAATGCCTTGCTCGAAGAATCACCCGGGAATACATCCCTATAAACATGGAATAACTGTGGCAATCGCTTGCTATTAAGGGACCCTATTAAGAAACAGACTTAACCATTGGCTGATCATCAATATAGGGCTAGGTGATCGTACATGTATTATTAACGACCTTTGATTACATTATAATCAAAGTGAATTTGTTTTGTGACATTGCTAAATGGTGAAAGATAATCAGCTGTTCCGTTTGATTTTGTCGAGATTAAAGATTCATTTTGTATGGAACAGCAGGTACAAGTTCGTGATATCGGCAATTTACTAAAAATAAATTGTTCTTAGCAACGACTAAAATCACAACACAAGTTCACAGTATACTAAGAATTCATATTGAAGATATCTCGTCGAGACCTAATGAATTGGCATGCCTTTTCTCGTTATAAAAAGGGTTAGCATATAGTCTACCACAATGGCTAAGTGCGGGTTGGCAGACTTCAGAAGTCTTTCGGAAACATTATGGAGAATTCTCATAAACCCAGGCTTCCTCACGATGTTTTCCTTCAACGTTTAGCAAAAGATAATAATCAATTACGAACTACATCTTCTATGATCCGACAGCCAATATTGAACTAGAAAAATCTTGAAAGTAAAATGAAAAGTTTGACCTTCATTCAAAGATCACATGACTTTTTATGACTGAAAAAGTCGTAACACAGCGGAAAATATATCTATGCTGTCAAAAATAAACATACATTTTATTTATTACAGATTTGAAACACATAAAGCAGTTTAGTTCTGCCGTTGACCGACGCCTGAAATGCATTTTAAAAGCGCAAGTTGACAATAGGAGAGAGCAATCAGAGCGCGTTGAGTTCGTTCGGAAAAGTTCGGCTGTCGTCGGCTTAGTTCGGGCATAGTCGGCTTAGTTCAGGTGCAGTTATCGGCGCTTGCGACTTGCCGAGGTAATTGAGCCTCGGCGAGTAAAGCCGATCAGTTTGATTGACTACTCTCAGTTCACGCGGGCTTCATATTAATTGTTCTCATGGGAACGCACAACGTGCATGGCGGTATACAGATTTGGCAGTAATGTAGATTCAGAAAGACAAATTAATAGTGAATGTTAGTAAATAAATTACATAATTATAGTATTGTTTGGGAAGTGTTCCCCAAGTAGTAACATACATTACACACAATAATATTAACACATACAGGCTGCTGCCTTAGCAAGAAGAGACGGAAAAAGAGGAAAGATTATGTCTTTGAGTGATTAAATTTGGTGTTCGGCAAGAAACGCAACAGGCTCTTTTCTTTCTTCTGTACTTTATGAGTCTAGTGTATCTTTGTAATCAAGACGTTATTTGTATTGTATTTAACACATATTTTATTACTTATCTGAATGTGTAGTTATTGTGTCCATCACTGTGCATATACATTTATAGTACTTACTTGCACAGTAGCAAAAGTTCCGCAGCAATATTTTAATATTTTTAATAACATAATGGATCAGTTTACTTTCTCAGGACAGGATAAAGTTTGATGCGACTTCAAGATACCTTTACAGTTGCCATGCCACATCCCAGTGTGTGCACATTCATATTTTCAAACAGTACCATAAAATTAAAATGATAAGCCTCAATTTCAATTTCACCGCTTATGTGCGTAACATATTTGAAATTAAATTGAGCTCGCAGTAATACGTATGTAGTATATTACGATTTCAAGACGTATTCTGAAGTGCAGCGGTGCAACAAATATCATGTCGAGTTGTTTACGGCACTATTCATAGAATTAATACAGTTTCGGTACAAATACTCTATTAGAAACAATGTACAATGTTTCAGAGAACATAAACGTATGGTATACTCGTATTATTTATGTAGTATGTTCTCCGCAGATTTATAACGCCTTTCTTCTTCAGGTAGTAAAGAAGACTTCTTATAGAAGATTCAACTATACCTACAATGTTGTTTAATGACCACCACGGTTTTGATTTGGTGTACGAAAAGTCGATAGTTTGACTGCCAGTTATTATTGAAATTCTTGTTTTAAATAGCAGCGTGGTTTGTAAAGACCATTGGTAAATGATTCTACCTACTAAATCAAACACTATTTTCACAGGACTTGGTCTATGTGCATCGCACAAACTTTTGTCCTCTGTGTCTTTTTGACTCAGTGCAGCAGTGGTAACGGCGACGCCTACCTTTTTAGCCATCTTCCAGTGCATACAGACTATCATAACTTTTTACCTCATTTTGATAAAACTGTTTAAGAAAATAAACAGATAAAGAACATTAAACTATTACGTACCTATTCTTAAGCTTACAATGGCAAGGTGAAGTTCAATGATAAAATGCCATCAATCAATTCAAGTTTAGACTACATAGTCGATTAATAATTGTGTTTGGCCAGTCTACGTCTCTTTACTGTAATCTTGCGGTCGGTCGTGTAGTTACAGCAAACTCAAACTCAAACTCAAAATCATTTATTCATTTAGGCCACAAAGTGACGCTTACGAACATCAAAAATTTAAGTTAATTACTAGATGATTCTACATTTACATTTACTGCCACGTTCGCAATGCAATAGGTAGAACCACGAGAAAGAACGGGCAATAAAACTCGTGGCCACTCTTTTTAACTGCCAGTATAATGGTTTTACATGTTATATTTGTAAGGAGCTGCAACTGTTTTACATTGTGAGTTATCTACTATTGCAAAAGTTAATAGTTATTGATATCATACTCAAGCAATAAATTCTGTTCATTTAGTAAGCCTCCCAAAGTGAATTTGGTGAAACAGGAGCATCCACTTACGTCTTTTGATGTAAGCAACTCGCGAACATGACTGTTCTGATGCAAACATACAAAGTGTCACTACAATATTTCATTCTTAAGGTGTCTCTGAGAGAAAATACATGCAGCAAATACACGAAGTATCTTGCGGAAGAGACAAAAAATAAACATCAAACTTTGTACCAACCAGTCTGGCCAGCGAGGTACGGTAGGCCAAATCTTCTTATTGCCTCACGATGCTATTGAGTCCCAAATGACGAGAGGCTTATAGTGGAGTATAAAAGGCTTTATGATAAAACTTGCAATAGATTTGTCTATTTCCATAACGATAGTGATAACGAGTACTAAATAGATCTCCAAAAACCTAATTATACCTACACTAGTGGTTAGCGTAGCAGTCGCTTGTGTTCAATGTCCATTCGCGTTTCTAAGTTTTCTAGGCACTTTATTTACACGCTTTTTGATTAAACCTTACAAATAGAGTTCTAAATAAGGCATTTTAGCCCTGTCTTTTACATTGTTTGTATCCATGTCTTAAGTTTGTCGTAGGTCTGCCAGTTTCAGGGAGTGTGCAGGGGAATCAAACAATAGTACACTTTTTTTCTCCGCTCATACGCCATTATATTCGTAACAAAAAATGTAGAGCTAAAAGAATATTATTCATCGATAACAATGCGCTAATCAAGCTCAAAATAAAACTCCATGGCATCGCAGCAGATGTAACTAGGCCATTATCAGTCGCCGACATTGCTTGTATTTACAACGTCGTTAATATCCAACTAAATACGACCTTGTCAGTGAAATAACGAATAGAAGAGCGCAGAAACTATTTGTTATGTAATTGTTTAGATGTTAACATGCTTTTAATCAATTTAATTATGGTTTACTTTTGATTTTCTTTATGTTTTTATTGTTTAATAGGTATGTACTTGGTGAGAAAGTCAAGTTTTGTAAAGAAATTTGATCAGAGATTGTAGAAAAAGAATGTTTATTTGCGAGAAACATGGTTTAAAGCTCGTTGTTTGGAGAGCAATATACAGAACAGCATGTCTCACCGTTGCTGGCGTACAAAATTACAAGTGTTGCAATATAAATTATTTTAAAGTTCACTAGCACTCAAAATAATTGAAAGGTTAAACAATGTCATAAATGAAGATAAAACGCAATTAATTGAATTGAATTAGTAAGTTACGCCAGTTACGCACAGAAATGACAAATGACAAAAACACAAAAAATACCAGGAGACTCGTTAGATAATGTCAACATAATGTAATAAAAATAATAATTAGTAAATTTTGCACAGCGATTATCATCTATGTAACTTTAGACCGACCTATGATTGGCCGCACTGCCTCAGTAAGCTAAGCTAACAAAGCTTCGTCAACGTGGGGATGGCGTAGCGTGACTAGGCTTGTCTTTCATAATAGGTCACAAATTAAAGCAACTTTAGCAGAGGTCACCATTTGGATAGGTGACCACGTGTGGCATTTACATCAGAGCGCTTCTGTGCACGACACACTAGTCAAAAACTAGGAAATTACGCTATCCCTTTGGATTGCAGCGGTCAGTCACCACACGTTCTTTGTAAAGCTAATATTCTCTCATATCTGATTAGAACAGAATGCGAATCCCAGACTCCAAGGCAAAAGTCTACAAAGTTAAACAAAAAACAAATGTTTTGGATGTAACCGGTATAGCGCTAATTCGATGAAGATGTATGTATTTACAAATCTATATGTAGGTTAATTAGTTATCTGGTTATTATAAGGAGAATGTCCATTGTTTGTATAGCCGTCTAGATATAATAATAATTTTATTAAAAAAAGCCTCTGGTGTGTAGGCAGCCTTAACCATTTAGCTGGCAGGAAGTTATAATTCACATATCATCATACTAGATTTAGCTTGTTTTTATAGAATTAATTATATTAACAACACTGCGAATTTGGCCTTGTGTGTCGGATACAGACGATATGTATACGGAGCAGTGTCTTAGAATTGTATATTATTGCTAGATGATTACGCAGTTACGACCACAATTTGTCCGTGTGGTGACGGATTAACAATACGGATTGTCACCACCCCATATCATCCCATGGGTGTCGTAAGAGCTGACAGAGGGAGCATATTATGCAGAGAACAACACTGCAAGAGAATGAAAACTTGATACAAACCCTATACCAACCCGTTTGGCCAGCGTGGTATAGTATGCCAATTCCTCCTTTCAAAAGAGAGGCCTAGTCCAGCAGTGGACTGTTAAAGGCTGATGATGATTTAACCACAATTTAATACATCCCTTTCTTCTCGATCACGGGGGAATATCTGAAAATCACTTCTCAGTGCACCTCTACGGTTTCCAAGGAAACACACGCCAAATTTCAGCTGCCTGCGGCCAAAGCTCTTGTCAGCCAGTAACGCAAGAATTTTATATAAACAAACAGATTGGATTGCTACGTTTGTTGAGTTTTTTTAGTGATGTATCAGAATGATTAGTGGAATGTTGGTTTCAGATATTACAAAACATATGGTAATAGGTTTGTCAAGTTATTACTTATATCTAGCAAATGCAGGAAGTGATGGTCATTCGATCAGCGCCTGTCTAAAACGGTACTCATACTTAGAAGATTTGCTGCTATTATGACCAACTTGATCTGTTCGTAAGAGACAGTATCTGACGCTAAGTCGAGCGCGAAGCAACACTGCCGTACCATCCTTTTCTGGAACCATTACACCGCATTTTTTTAGAACGCTGATTTTTTTTACTTGTACCCACTAAAGTGTAGTTGATAGTAGATGTTCAACGGTTGAAATTACGACGATTATTGCAACGGTAGACAATAAACATAATAATAGAGAAATTGCAGTAAGTAACCTTAGATTTGGCTCGACTTTGTCTAGAGATTTCATTACTTATAAACAAGCAGCTCCACCGAGATTTGGCTATTTTTTACAGAATATTTTTGGTGGGATCATGTTATCACTACAACCCCGGTTGACTAGTAGAGAACTAAGACATTAAGTCCCCCTATGTAAAAAAAAATGTAGTACAAAAGTTAAATAAGTAAAAAATAAATAAATATTTTACTTCCCGTTTGACAGTGTCAATGCATCAATAGTGAACGGGGTGGCCGTGGGTCGCTATTGATGCATTGACACTCGGGAACCTTCTTCTTCTTCAGTCCTATATGGAATCAGGAGTGGATATTTATCTTGGTTCAGCTACAGACCAAAACAGCCATGATACTATGTACATGCATGCAGTTAAACGAAAGAGTATCGTTTAGTACAACATTCATGGTGAATATTTTAGTTACTACTCATGAGTTATTTTGATGTGAGAACGCAATGTGTTATTTCCGTTTGGGAACATTTGGTCAAAATGTATGTCTAACTAATGAGTTAACATTTAATGGCGTTGCGAAATCGACGACACTCAGTTTCTTTATTGCACATCGAAGTTATTAATACGATCGATTAATTTTATTATTTTTTACGTCCTCTATTTGTATGTATTATTGAAAACTGTCCAATCAGATTTATGTGTAAAGATTTTTCTCCATGATTGGGAAAATCATGCACGAAATTGCCAATCGCTTAACAATGTCAAGAGTAGTCTCACGCCTGTATCCCCGAAGGGGTAGGCAGAGGTGTAAATATTACACCCACATTTCGCCATGAATTTTAGGTCCCAAGTAATAGGGGGCGAGCCTATTGCCGTTACCGGGCAAATCACCAGACTCCGGGCTGCTACTGAGTATTCGAAAAAACCCAGTAACACTTTTGCCCGACCCGGGAATCGAACCCGGGACCTCCGATCAGCAGTCGCATACGCTATCCACTGGACCACGGAATATACATTTTTTTTTAATTTAATGAAATACTTATTGAAATTTATAAATTGCTATGCAAGTGGATCTTAATCTGTTAATTAACTAAAAATATTGTTATCACAACAGAAATTATGTATAACAAAATTAAATCAATTTTCGAATAAAACAAGTATACTTACTTAATACTACTACTAAAATTAGATTGTTAAATTTTCATAATTAGGTACATTGCAGATGATTAATTATAACTATATACATTACTATCTTAAATAATCATACTGTCTAAGAATATATATGTACATAAAACTAAAAATAAAGAGTAAAATAGATACATATGTACAGGTGTGTTTAGGCGTCGTAGAATGCCTCCGCATCAATATCATCGGGTAACGTGCCCAGAAGGCTGGCAGCATTGCCACGCTGGATGGCAATGCTGATTCTTTGAGCAAAGAATAAACCAGCCTTCTGGTCACGTGAGACGTCGACTAACCGTTTAGATATTTCTCGGTATAAAGAACGAGCGCTCGGACCCCATGAGCCTAGCGTTTCCACCCCAAACGGCTCAAATACGTAATTAGCTACTAGATTACTGTATTTGCGCCGTTTGAGGGTTTCTGCGGATGCAGCAGCAGCGCCAGCATGGCCTCCCGAGCTTGGAACATGGGATGGCGCGAGGGTGTCTACGCAGGTTGCGTCCCACACCAAAGGCATACCCATTTTCCATGGCAACAGTGACATACCGTCAGGTCTCTTCCCGTCGTCGCGTACCAAACCATTTGGTTCAAGTACAGCTGGTACACCAGACGCGACAAGAGCACGACGGATTATGTCATGACGAGGAATCCTACCAGCGCTTCTGCTGCAGGATATTCCATGGAGTCCGAGGCTATCGACGTCTTCTCCACAATGACATCGATGCGGAGAAACACACGGAGCACCTAAACGGAGACAGGTGGCGATACGGAACGTTTCATCGTCCAACATGGTTCCTGTGTTGGACGATGGTAGTGCCTGAAGCCATAGACCGGATTCCCATTCCCCCACAGCCAGCAAACGAGCACGCTCTGTAACATTAAAAGATGTATCCAAAAGAGTTTTCCTCACAATGTTACAAAGCGGCGCGTCCCACTGTCTTTGGGAGAATAGGTTGGTGGGCAAATCAGTGTTTGGACAAGCCATTTTCCAGGCGTTTAAAGCTTCGGTTTTGCACAGCACTTCTGAGTTAACTAGTGTAGGTGATAATATTTTCCTAGTTAACTCTTCCGTGCTGTGAACCGAAGACAGGAACGCCGGTAAACTGACACTGGAAATTTTGCGAACGCCGACCCAAACGTATGGGTAAAGATGCTTGTAGCCAGGGTCGGTCGTCCAAGTCCACATTTAATATTTTTTTTAAAGTAACTTATATAATTTGGTCGATTTGTCCTAATAGTGTTATTTTTTTCCAAAGTTGCGATGATCTTGAGGCATGAGTAAATTTTGAGACGAAAAGGCAATATCGAATATTAGTATAAGCCGAATGTATATTAATTTTCAATAGACGATCTGAAATTTCACAAAAATTTTATATTTTTTCTTTCAAGAAAGAATCAAAAGCTTCTTCAAATACGGGCGAACGTAAGAGGCGAAATGAACTCTTTTCAATAATTTTGATGTTTGGTGCCAAATGATTAAATTTAGATACTATCGAAAGTTTTTTTGTAGAGTCTGTTGTATTTACAAACAACTCACACTTACTAGAATTTAGTTCCAAGCCAATAGATGCGAATTTATTTTTAATAAAAGCTAAATCTTGT
Source organism: Euclidia mi (assembly GCA_944739405.2). Classification (NCBI taxonomy): domain Eukaryota; kingdom Metazoa; phylum Arthropoda; class Insecta; order Lepidoptera; family Erebidae; genus Euclidia; species Euclidia mi. The sequence continues at coordinate 16,790,634 of OX123204.2, read as the reverse complement.
AATACAATGTCTAGATCTCCTCCTAGGGTTCCGTCGTCTAAATACCATACATTCAATTTAGAATTTATTTGCCGAATAATGGGTTGTATAGCTAAGCTAAAAATGACTGGTCCAAGAGGTTCACCTTGTTGGCATCCAACTGCAGATTCCAAAAGATTGTCCTGATTTAGTAATTTTGTGGGATACCTGTAACATTGCCAAAGATATTTGTAAATTTTAGGGGTTTCTAATTTTGCCTGTGCCAACAAAGTGTCCCTATTCACTGAATTGAAGGCGTTCTTCAAGTCAACCTTCAGAATGACCTCCCCATCACCACTTCCAAGATACGTCGAAAGGGCATGTATAGCAGCCTCACAACCTCCCTTGGAACCAAAACCTAGTTCGAGAGGTTGGAATTTATCAGATAGCTCCCTGCTGTAAAATTTACAGAATACCTTAGCTGCTATACGCCGATAAGTGCAACCCACGGCAATGGGACGGATGCCACCATCTCTCTTGTTAAGGGCGCACAGGTTGGCCCCATACAAGATATCAATGATAGCATCGTCCACATTACCGGAGAGCATCATATTTCAACTCCTTCAGAAGTGTATCGCCAGCCACTCCAGCACTTGCACATACATTATTAGTGTTTAGTTTAAAAAATTGAGTCATGTAACAGTACTGTAATTGTTGAGGAGGAACTTAATAAATAACCGTGTTTTAAGTCGTTGAAAGGGTTACTACGGCAACCAAAAGGATTCGATTATACAAATCATTGATGCTATTTACTACCAGAACAAAATAGAAATGAAATTGTCTCCCTTTTATTAGAATTTATCTCGTATACATTCGTCTATAAATTCAATTTCGTTTAGATATTTAAGATTAACGCATAAAACTTAGAGCCTTTAGTTTCAGTCTGTAAGTACTGAACACAATATATGTTAACCACGACTAAACGCCTTTATTTTTTACTCTCTAAACATTTTATCATCATCCTAGTGTTGGCGCTTTTGCACCGAAGACTTTTGAAGATTTGACCTGTGAGGAAATATGTAATAGTATCTGCTTACTTACTGCTTACAGTCTTTGGGATATGTATGTATATTTGTTAGGCTTGTAATTCGACTATGCTTCGATGTTTCTCGTGATCGATGTGTTTATACATTCCGGTTTATTGCCGGATACTTGTGGTTACAGTTTTATTACCAATATTGTGGATTTTATAATCGTATACTCAATGAATAAATGTAAAGTAAAATCGTTGTTTTGAGTTTTTAGCTCGGTTTTATTGATTTTTTTGCAAGAATTTCACATTGAGATTAAACTGCATTCCGCGAATTTTATTGCAGTCTGTTTCGTCTTAAGTTTTTATAATACCTACATTTTATAGATTTTATCGCGAGACGAGCTTTATATAGGTCAATATCAGACCATATACTATAAGACACCACTTTATTTCTACATGATATAAGGGAGTCCTCGTTGTACGGTTTACACCATTAGATTGTGCCCTCATTCCTGAGGACGCACTGTGTTTCGTCTAGAACATGCTAGCTGGACAAAAGCCATTGTCTAATTACCTGAAATTTATTACCTGAGCCTTTTACCAGATACCCAGGTGCCCCAATTCTGAGAATTGTTTTGGACACGTGTCAACTGAATTGGTTTCGGTCATTAGGTTGAATCTGCTGTCACCTTGGAATTTGCGTTTATCTGTGCTTCAAGCGATACCGTGTGAATGACACTTGAATCTGAAACTAAACGCTGGCAAGATAAATACTCTTGAGTGCCTGTCGCGCTGCCTCTAACACTCGTAAATTCTGCCACAATTGTACGAAATACAAGTTTAAATTTTAAAGGTGTTATTTAATTTAGTCTACGAATCGCGATTACCATCACCAGCGGAATAACTTTGTTTCTTTTTTGTTGATATAACCTAGCCAAAATAAATCACATTTAAATAAATCAAAGCCTCTAAAAACAACATGAATAAACCAATAGCACTAACGTATAAGCTACAAATTTTAAAACATGGTGCATACTAAAATTTCATAGCAAAAACCGAAAAGATCGTTCAGTTGGGCGACGTCACTGGCCACGCGACGTTTTAGCGATAAATTCGCATTTCGAACGGAACGCTTTATTGCGCATCACTTTGATGTGTCACTTCCTAGTGATTGCTGCGTTCCAATTGGAATTTTAAAAAGTTCGCACAAACAGATTGCATGGTTTTGATGGCGTTGTCTATGTTTTTACAGACGGTTTAAGTGTATAATTCACGCAGGTATAGCCGCGGGCGATGTCTAGTCTAAATACGTATATAATTATGTCAAGCAGCGACACTAACAAACTAAACTATCTCGCAGGGAATATAATATTTATTCATCTAAGAGTTTGATTATAGGAATTCTCTCGATATTTGTTAAAGTTTCTTACCACTGAAGCGATATTCCAATTACACCAAATATTTTATGAAGGTACATACAATATTTGGTGTAATTGGAATAGATTAACTCCGAAAGTTGACGAAGAAGTTGCTACAGAAAAACTTAGGTTAATGTTGTCATATGAAAATCACTCGTGGAACAACGTGTTATAAAGTAGGTACTCCAAATTGGGGTATCAAGAGAGCAGTTGTAGAAGAAAATACTATAGGAAACCTTCATCTCAGATGATTTCCGTACGTTTGACCCTGAGACCCTTTGCGTAGCAATCACCAACCCGTTAGTCTGTCAACTAGGCTACTGAACCCTTTGTAAGGGTTCCGTAATAAACTACAAGGGACCTTTATAGTTTACCTATGTTTTAATCGGAAATTATAAGCACTAGAAAGCTGAAATAAGGCGTGCTCTTATTTTATCCGAAGGACATTATGTAAGTGCTACTACGGAACCCTACACAATGCGTGGCTCGATATTCACTTCGCTGTTTTTTTTTTTGTCTTCTCTGTTAGTTTATTCTGATATTCACCATACATGTACTTGATGTGTCCCTATCTCCAAAGACCCTTATTTCCACGAAGCTACGACAAACTTCAAAGCAGAAAATAAAAAAACACTTCTCGCAACGGTAAACTCGACACTCAAAACGCAATAATCTTAAAACGAAACGTGTTATTAAACTTAAATCTAAATAAACAGTCAGTTAAGGCGCTGTCCTAAGCGACTGTTTTGGTAAATGAGGGGGTGAAGCAGGGGAGGTGAAGGGAGCTTAGCTCCGTCTACTGCGGGGCGCCCCCTTCATTCTCGTCGCGTGCGGCCGTATTCTGGCGACATCCGTATTCCAATATTTCAAACTTGCAAGCAAAACGTTTTAGCATATTGAATTGAGATACTGATATTAAAATTTATATTACATACATCAATCTGTTTGTACAATATAGGCATAGCGCAATTTTTGTTCTCAGTGCAGCCATGAGCAAAACTGGTTTACATTAGACGTTATAGGTATTAAATGTCGACGAAAGTAGGTAAATACCTACGTGCCGTAAGATGATAAAAATAATTAAGTCAGTTCCAAGTATGGAGAGGCCATTATTATGTTTGTTTTGTTTTTGTATAAAAATAGTGAAGCAGTTCATAGAATACCTACATCTAATTCCATTCCTGCCAGTTTTCAAATCTGTTTTGCAATAAATTGGCTGTGACATACGGGCGGACAGACAGACAGACATTGCGAATCTATAAGGGTTCCGTTTTTACAATTTTTGGCTACGGTACCCTAAAAAACACAATACTGCTCTACTAAGCGCAAAAGCCGTATCTCAACTAAAGCGAGTTACGAGATAATTGAAGTTTAGTAAAAGTTGATTTCTTTTATTTATTTATGGATGTTTATTGTTATTATAGGTATAATTATTATGACAAAGGTTTTGAAATACGTCGCCGTTTTTAGGGGTTGTGAGTGATTGGAGAGGGAGCAGGGGGGGTCTTGAAACCCCCCTCACCATTTTCACTTGCCGGAAATACTTGGTTTCCTCTGAAAAAAAAATCTTCAAACATCGGTGTGTGCACTGCCAACTTCCACATTCATCACACTAGTTTAATAAACTAAGGTTGTCGGAGCCCTGCGAAGGGCTCCTTTTTTCGGATTAAGGGTCAAAAGAGAACCTAACATTACCTATTTATTTACTTATTACAGTCGCACCTAACCCAAGGCACTCGAAAGCAATGACGCACAAATTTGACATTAGCTGTCAATATGATCATTCCAAGATGGCAGTTTTGCGTTTCGTTTCACGTTTTTCACATAAAACCTAAAAATTACATTTGTAAAACTGTATTAAAGTATAAAAACTATGTTCCGTTTTGCATAATTGCCGAATTATTTATGAAATTTTGGAAATTGTTTAAAAATATTTAGACGCAACTCCGGCAGCCAAAATTACTTTTAGGGGATTAAAAAAAACTCTCTTAAGCCCCCTACACTACCAATACCCTCAAATTCAGGCGACTCGTTTCGAAACCCAACCCATTATTATTTTTCAAAATAGATGAAACATCAAAAATATATGTGGATATACCTTATTCATGAGATACTGCTATGTCGCTTAGAAAATTATAGAATTAGAATTTGAGTTACTGCTTTTTCGTTAGCTCTCGTCATACATGTTTGTATGGAAAATATAAAAAATTCTTTCGCTTCAAATATGTGTTGTTTCAAAGAAAAGAAATATTAAAAGATATTTATTTATATTCATTTATAATTTATTAACGAAATACAGAGTTTACAGCTCATCAAAAGTTAGCTGTCTGCTACAACCCGGCAGGTTTTCTTTATTCTCATCGAATTTTAAAGGCAGTGTGTGAGGTGATAAGGCTTCAATACTTTTTATTTGCTGTTGTTCACGAGGCACAGTTTCATTTACTTTCCATTTACGGCTTGGTATTGTAGAAATTTCAAGCACTGATGAAACATTTTCCTCTTCGTGATCTCGCAATGCCATCCCTTGAGCTTGACGAGAATCAACAATTTCAGGCAACTGCCAATTCATATAAAACGCCACAAGCTTTTCTTCTCCCAGAAAACATCATCTCTTTCTATAATTTCTATTTTTAGTGGTATACTTTCGCCACTCCACACAGCAAATAAACACTTTTGTTTGCGTGTAACGTGGCGTTGCCCCTGAATTTGGTAATAACAATATTTGTTTAGACTAGTCAGTTAACATTTTTATCATGTTTCCATATTTGTATTTTATTTGCTCTTATACTATTCTCCAGGCCATTCTTATAGGCAACTTTAGAACATTAAATTTCTACAATCGTGTTTGGACCTATTAATCCATCTGGCGTGGCACCAATAATCGCATAATCCACAAGGCTCGATTGTTACATTTTCTTGCTTTGCCAGTTGTTGCAAAGCCAGTTGTTCATTTTAGATTCAATGCGCAACTGATTTTACATTGCAAATATTTTATTTGTACAAAATATTTTTTACTAAGTTGGCTTTACTGCTGTTATCTCTTCTTTTTACCACTATACAAAAATTTCAATCTGTCAACATATTCTTACGCAATTCGAACCAGTCACTGCTATCCCTCTTGTAATTTTTGCTTATCACTACGGAATTTGAGTCAAATTTGTTAAAAAAATTGTTTGGCATTTCTTGGCTAGCTCTTGAACAGATCGTGTTAGGAATGACTGAAGTCAAATGTGTGTAAGACGTTGCAGAACTGTTATCTTTAACTTCACTGTAATTACAATAATGATAATTAGTTACGTACTTTATTATTAAAAAAATACTATATCTTGTGTTATAGCAAACAGAGAAGTTACCTTCTTACTTATAAATGATTGATTTTAGAAATTAAAAAGATATTAGATGTACTGAGACATACCTAATAGTTTATGAATAATCAAAGTTTTACCCGATATACCTAAAAAGGTTTATGTTCAAAACACAATAATACAACATTCGTTACCGCTTGTGTGCGGATTGCGGAGCGCCATATTAGCGCTGTCATCATTATTGTTCGTCGTGGCGGCATCTTAGCGCTCCAGGCGCTCTGACAAGCTAATGAATTTGAAATATAGGTACATAAAATGATTCGATTTTATGTTATTACTCTTTCAAAAATTGAAAACTGTGGCAGCTATGTATTGTGAGAATAATTTATATAATTATATTATGCATAATCGATAATATATAAGTAACATAGTTAGTCATAAAAGACTCTTATGAAAACAATTTGTGTAAAAATGTTACATATTTCATAATCACTTGGCCATGGAAGAATTTCTATTTTATTACGACGCTTTCTTGTACAAATCCTTCGTAGAACTTCATTTCTCTAATTGTCCATATTTTATTCTTCTAATTATATATTTATAAGCACAGAAACAATAACACATTAAACGCAACAAGAGTATAAACTTAGGTCCTAATTATATGTGCCCATAGTTACATGAAAAGCCTATTTGATTCAATTTATCAGTCTATAACATAAAACATGAAATTACGAACTCAAATCGGCGTATTATAATAACAAACAGGTTTACGTAAAATTTCGTGCAGCGGAGACGCAAGCGACATGACCTATCTCTCACAGGGCTCATAGCCGAATGATGAGGTCTGGGCGGGGCGTAAACTAGCAACTGACACTCAGTACACAGCTTATGCTAATAAGGTTTAAATTGCTGAAGCGTTTGATATTGATGGGATCTACCGAGCGTCAAAATCATAGACGTTTGGCAGATTTTATTTAATTTTACAAAATATACACGTATAATATGAAAATAAATAGGGTAATTCTTTAATTCATTAGATTTCCTAAAATATTATCAAAAAAATATGACAGCTTACGATCAAATTATTGCAAACAGTGAGACGAAAGATTATTTTCTGCCTCGATTTTGTGATTTTTTTACCGTGATTCTGTTTTACATACATGAAAAATTCTTTCAAAAGTCTTTTGTTCAGACTTTTGACTTTAAGCTCTAATTTTTGCAAGTTTGTAATATGTACCGTTATGGCTAGATGCGCGACGAAAAATTAGGTGTTTCACGGCTTCTGAGGTATAACAGCGCCTTAAATGGCTTAATGTTATATATAGTGGCCAACATACGTATATAGATAGCTTTGTTTGTGTTGAGTATCGCGTATTTTATTGTGGAGTTATGTCTTTAATATAAGTCGCGTCTACTCTCTCGCATCTCGGACTGGTTACAAATATCTTGCTTATTTCTATGGCGATTAGTTTTGTAATTTTCAATAATTATTTTTAAATTGAGGGGATGGCATAGCATTTAAGCGGTACTGCATCGCTACATGTTATACATAGTACTGCATTAGTATTGCGTTAAGTGCTGTGGGTTCGACCCCCCTGCATTACTCTACGGAAAATACTTTATATCATCCATAAATTGTATTTTCATTTTTTTTATTATCATAGACGGTTTGATTTGCTGCAAAATCGGTATGATTTTTATTTTCTTCTAGTCGTAGACCGTGTACTTCTCTTTATTCATATTACCTGGCAATAAGTAAATCATAATATTTCACAAACCGTTGATCGGATCGAGATTAAAGCAGATTATCAAAATAAGCATAAGAGGCAAATTAAAAATCTGTAATTTAAACGCGACTTTTTTCTCGATTTGTATACATTATTCATTTTTTAAAATTCTACGCCAATAACACCCATTTTTAATAGAATTGTATAATCTGCTATTTGCTTAGCATACTAAGAAGTACAAACCACAGAATTGTCCCATAAACCTATACACATTAACCGGTGCAAAGCATAAACACATAAATATATTTAGTTACAGCTTGAATAATTACATGTAAGACGTACATACGTAATATTGTGACGCTTACTAAGAACATGATGGAGAACTGCACATAAATTTACTCTAAGGTTGAACATTTGTAGATATCTAAAATGAAAATGTTATTGAGTGGAAATAATGGCGTCTAAATATAAAGACGATTTCAATAATATTCGGGCGGTAGGAGAATTGAAGTTTATCTGATCTCAAGGTAATAAGAGCCATTACTATGGTGACAACTTATCCCCCCCATAGGATCGCCACCTTGTCGTGGTGGGGGGGCTCAGTAACCGTGGGTGAGGTCCAACACCCACGGTGAAGCTAAGCGGGATCCCGGGAGGGGACGCTCCACGTGAGCTTGCGTGGGGCCTGCGTAGGATGCGTCCCAGGGTGCGGGTGCGGGGGACAGTTCTGTCTGTCTCTCGCAGTCGGGTGCGGTCGCGGGAGGAGAGGTGTGTCGGTGTTGCGTTGCTGCGCGCCCTATCTCCCGCGACCAAATGGGGGCACACCATCGTTGCGTCGTGGTGGGGCCGCAGAGGAAGAGGAGATGCGGTGTTGCGTTGCCGTCCTCCCTATCCTCTGCGGCCGCTGGGTGTTTAGGCGGCGGAGCCCAACACCTCCATCCGCCGCCAAGGGGGTTTAGTTCGGGGCCCGCCTGACCATCTGGCGGGCCAATACCCGTCGGGGGGTAGCGAGGAATGCTTCGGTGAAAACCTACCCTCCGACACATGGGTACATGAGGAGCACGGGTTGGTTTTTAGTCAGTAAGAGTCTGACAGTCCCCTTCGTCCTTCCCCCCCAGGGCGGAGGGACTTCATGAGGATTTTCCAACCCGATACAAAAAAAAAAATGGTGACAACTGATCAGTATACTGAAAAATAATCAATATTATTAAATACTGACATATTTATGGATTTTAAACTTCACTATTTATGTACATCATGCAAGTAAGTATTTTTAGTAGGTTTCATCGCATTGACGAACAAGCTTTGGTGCGCTATTCAAACCCGTCAAGTTTGTATAAATCAATAAATTGTTATAGATATTCTTATAAGGCCTTTTATTAAAAATATCTTATATTTGTCTCGACGTTTTGGCATTGGTTAAGCCAGTCGTGGCCACGAGATAACTTACCAATTTTTATTTATTTATGGTGTTGAGGTACTTTTCAGCTTCGTAGAAACTTGGGGTTTCGTTAAGACAGATATTTATAAGAAAGCAGATTGCCCCAGTTTCTTCGAAATCTTTGTTTACCAAAGGGTTTTGCGATTCACAAAGATCTTAATTATTACCACGATTTTAAGTTTCATCTGATGATGGAAGAAAACACATTGTTTATTTGGCAGAGATCAAATTTTGTGTTTCGCTGTAATAGCTTCTGCACTAGGCATGAATCGTGTAACAATACAGATTGTTTAGTATCATAAAAAGTGTTGTCTTCTGTGGAGATCGAACCCTTAGCATACAGCGCCGTTTTAAAATTATTGCGCGATAAGTGCAGTTATGAAAACTTTCAGAGCTTTTAAGACGACCAAAAGTTAATGATACCAACTACAACATAGTACTTACTTATACAAAAAAATCACAAGCAGAAAACAGATATCATAAACGAGCAACGGCTTCAAATAGCAATGTTAGCGTCTCCGTGGCTCGCCGTAGTTCAGCTGTGCTGTATATCTTTGTCGAACTCGTAAATGTCGCGCGAACTAAATCCCAGCCTTTAGACTTGTTTATTGCGAATGTGATTCTGTTATTGCACATAAAACGTATGCACTAAATTAAATAAACTGTGTTTGTTCAGCACTGACTTAATATCTCCGTGTTATTGTCGTACGTACAGTTCTCATAAACAAAAGAATTTTGGCAATACTTCGACGAATGTTGCGCTTCGCCTATTTTCGCGGGGTTGCGTTTGAGAAAGTATTGTTTAGTTTTGATGTTTCGAATGAATCGGTTTGATATACGATTCTATATATTGAAATTTCAAATAATTGTTTCTTTTTCAATCACCATTTCAACTTTTTATGAGTTATTGGTCCCGTACAATTTTTATATTACGTATTTTTTACTGATTATATTTTCTCTATTCTTATTGATATTTTTGTATAAAATATTACTTTACATGGTGTGGAGGTTATCTTCTTTTGGTGGTCAGTGGTGTAACAGATTAAAATGCAATTGTCACTACCGCATTTCATTACGTGGGTGTCGTAAGTCGCGATTAAGGAAATACACTAGTACCTTTGGGTAGAGATGGAATACCCAACATCAAACCCTACCGTCTGGCCAGCATGGTATAGTAGGCGAAATCGTCCCTGTCGTCTCATTCTCCCTAATAATGATTGTCACCCAAATTAAGAGAGGCCATAAAAATACCCTGCGCTGGATTGCGAAAGGCTGAATGTTAGAAGCAGTGTTATTAAAGAAAATGTGAAAGATCGTTCCCTTTGACCCAACGAACGTTTCGGAATGGTAGAGGAATCAATGGTCAGAGGAAGACTCTAAGTATGTCCTTTGAAATATTTACTTACACATTTATGACCCGTTATTCTAATTGATTATGTGCTTGCAAACATTATGTAATGATTGAAAGACTCATGGTTTACTTTCAACCACCAATAGTTTTCTATATTAAATAGCATATTTATTTTATGACAAACAGCCATTGCGGTATTGCTAAAAGGGGTGATTTACCTTGCAAATTTAAAATAACCTTTCTGGCACAACTTTAGTTGTGCATAGCATTTATATGCATCTACCATTTATGGTAGATGCATATAAATGCTTTTATGAATATGATATTTTGATGTAAACACATAGTTGTACGCTACTAAATAAATATGATTACTGATGGATTTGAGAAGTAAGTTATGATGGAGCGTCGGTATTCTAGTTTTGTATTTTTTCATATACGACGCGTCAGCTACTATTCAGCTAAATTCGGTTACACTAGTAAGTGGACCCCGTGATGAAACCAGTATAACGCTAAGAGGATGATGACGCGTGTAACTGTTAAGTTTACAACTTGTGTGTTGATTAGCTGTGGCTGAAGCCTATAAGCGAGAAATAAAAAGAAAATGAAAAATTCCTTGCAAGTTTCAATCTACGTTGATGTTACTCATCCATACAGTAAGTATGACTATCAATTCAACTTACTACGGACTACTTCTACGGACTGCATGCATTTTATACAGCAATATCTATGTAACCAGTGTTTCAAATATTTATAGAAGAATATTACACGTGTAAACAAGATGGCATAGCTTACTTGGCAAAGAGACAACACTGTAGGTAGAGATGCCATAGATTCAAATCCTACATATTAAACTTATTTCCACATTAAATACAAATGATGTAAAACTCAAACGAAAGGCAGCAACAAGCAATGAAACGAAATCAGAAATAAATCCTCCATTTAGATTTTTTGAATGACGTACGGCTGATGCATCTTTTATCCGTAGATTTAAGAATAGATGGGTGCTTATTAATAATATACGTTGGCGTAATTGCGCGGGAAATTCTTCGGGGCGTCTGTGGAGGTGGCTCTAGTATGCTTGCTATTTGAGAGCATTGACATGCAGACTATGTCTCGCAATGTAGATTAATAGTTGGCTAATGAAAGAAGATAGAATGCTGCTATTGTAATTAGGTTACGGTTGATTTGAAAGTCAACTTTTCTGATCATTAGCTTATAATGTTCGTTAGGTAAGGTTATGTTACCTATGTGAATGAGTAATTAGGTTTTGAATTAGTAATCCTGTTTAAATGAAGTGTTTTGGATAATACGTTGGCATATTACCTGATAATCTACACGGTATGCGTATGCATATTGCAGAATTAAGTACCCAACAAGCAATTGTTCTGTAGACATATATTTCTAAAGATTTCTTCAATAAATGAACTTAAAGTATATTTAAAATTTTATATTGGTAAGAACACGGTACAGGCAGTCAATGTCTAGACGATCCCATAAGCGTCTGCACTATTATACTAAAGACAAAAGTTATTTGACTATATATCAATTGGAACATCTAGTACACTCTCCATCCATAATTTAAACTGCGCTATCAAACTCTATGTTTTAAAAATACACACTCAATTACACCGTTAGTAATTTCGTATAGAAGTTAATCTATTTGAAAATTAAACTCCGGGACTTTACTTATGTTTAGCATTGTCTGGAGATAATGCGATGAGATCACAGCTACGCAACAGTCTTATATCGAGCTTCTGCGTTTCAAAGGGAGACATTATGTAAAAGTTCAGTGATTCAATCTTCTAGCTAGCTTCTAGATAGCTTCTCCTAAATTTGCTTCACATTAGCACTGTGAGTTTATAGTAGTCTACTGTACCAGAGTCTGAGTCTGATGTCGAATTTTCCGTCTCTTCGCAAAGATGGTATCTGCTTCGTGTACCTTTCCTTGTCACTTCTTTCTCTTGAAATGGGATAGTGAAATTTTGTATTCTAAATCCGTCATCAGTTCATCACACCATACAAAAATAATTATCTTGAAAGACATATCGTAGAGCATCAACAACTGAATCTGAGAAATTGTTATTTAAACAATGAGTTCTTTTCCGATGGCACCAAGTAAGGATTTTTTAAAAGTATTATTGTGCTCTGCCCAAGGACACAGATTACTAGTTACTTCGCCAAGGATATAAAATAAGTTTCAGAGATGTCCTTGATTTTAAAGTAGCAGCGAGGTTGTCCACTGAGACATTTCCTCACATAAGCAAATCTTGTTATAGTTAGATTAAAAAGTTAAGTTTTCAAAAGCAGTTACTAGGATTTAATACGTAATAAGTATCTTTCCGCTGTGAGATGTGTTTACATTCACAGATTAACTGCTATGATTAATTCCAAAGGAGAGTTCAATTTATTGGTGCAGAAAAAAGATATGCTCCACCAATAACTTCTTTAAATGTCGTCACACCGACAGATTTACGGTTATAAACAAATGTTTTTACGTATTATAGAAGTCAAATAGGAACATACTTTACTAGTTTCTGCCCGTAACTCCGCCTGCGTGGGTTGCGTTTATATTAGTGCAAGACTTTGATCACGGCTTCGCCTGTGTGACCGTCGGTTGTCGCGACAAATGGCCTATGTTATTTTGATGTAGAAGCTATATATATTACTGCAGTTTTATCAAAAGCCGTTCAGTAACAAACATCCATGCATCCATCAAACTGTCACATTTATAATAGTAGCAAAAAGAAGTAGCAGAATGACGGGAATCAAAAGCACCGCATTAAACGAACATAGAAGAAAGGAAACACAAATATATCTGAGAGGTACAAACGAAACGGTCAAGCGGAAGAATCGGTGCAAATTAGTGTGGAGAAATAGTTGAACGGATTGGGAGGAGTACGCGCTGTCTGCGTTGCGCAATACATCTCGAAATATCCCCTTGTTCCGATCTCGAGCGACCTTGAGGCCGACGGAGATAGATCGTACATTGCCCACGCGCAAGAGGTGAACTTTCCCAAGTCCTAAGAAAACTACACGAAAATTAAAACAACCATTTGTTATATTGTCAAAATGACATTGTTGTTGAGTTAGTAGATTTAATGCAAGAGTATACTTTGTAATAAATTTTCGTGTTTTACTTATCTCGTGCAAGATGAAGAGAAGGTTGGTTGCGCAGTTTATTGCCAAATTATTTTATGTATTCCATTAAGTAAATGTGACATATATTGCTGTATTTCAGAGAATAAATGTAAATATAATGGGCTTGCTATTTTATTGCAAGATAAAATTAATTTCTAAAGACAAGTGCAGGCTAATATTATATTGACATTGAGTTTATCTCCTTCATACTCGTACACAAGACAAAACTATTATTGAATCGATCTTCTGAGAAATCTTAATAGTAGTATGGCACTGGTATCCGAGGGGTAGCGTTTATTCACTCGTCTGTCTGGCGAAACCATTATTCCAGGCTGACTTTTGACGATATTTCTTACAATCCATGTTTAAAATGTCGACTACAGTAATATCTGCCCTGATTATAAACTGTCATACCATTGTCATACTTTTGTCTGAGTATGGGAAAGGTAATGTCATGGTTCACCATATCGGCCTGTTATGAGATTCTAAACTTCTCATTATGCTGACAATTAGTAAAGTCTCCGAAATGCAGGTTTTCTCGCCATGCTTACCTTCATACGTTAAATCAAGCGATAACAACGTATGTTTTGACTTTCTGCAATTTATTTCGTTATTTTTCAGAATTCGTGTCTTTTGTTTAATAGCTAATACTAATCAAACGATCGTAAATATTAGTAGAAATTCATTTAGAATTAAAAAGTAACGTATACTTTAGTTTTTGAGACTATTTCTATTTGTCTTTGCACAGTTTGCATTAAGAGAAAGTGGTTTATAGTCTGTGCAAATGTTTGCGCGCGGAAATAGACAGTTCCTATTGGATGAGAGATTAAAAAAAAACATAGCATAGCAATTTCGTTGCTGCAGTCAGCGGTCGTTGAACTCTCTTGAGAAATATCGAGGAGTAGATTTAAAAAGCCGGAAAGCAAATAGGTATATATAAAGCTTGAGCTAATTTATTATTATGTAGGAGTCTGAATTATATTTGTATGTCTGTAAATGTTACTGCTACTATTGATTATGGGCAGTCGGGTATGATTTCTTGGTCGAATTTGCTCATGGAAAATTTCAAGTAGTCGTAAAAATACTTTAGTTTTTTGGTTCAAGTTTAATGTTGTAATCGTCACACGCTAAGTGAAAACTTTATCGAAACTATCAAATCGCGATTATCGCGAAGCTACACGCGGTCGTCAACGTTTAATATGAATGAAAGTGTAAATGGTAATACTCGACCCTAGGCGAGCACGTTAAGTCGTTCTTTGATCGATTTCGGCGGTCGTGAAGATCTGTGATAGTTTTTACAGCGAATCAATATCCTCAAGTATTTGTATAATAAGTCTATACCACATGGTATACCTACCTAGCAATACGATTGGGTTGCGGTGGTGTCAATCGCTTTGCCAAAAAGCTAATATTCTGTAAAAACTTTGTAATATTAGAAAGTGGATGGCCTTGGATGATGTATATCTTTGAGTATAAAAGAAACAATTCACGTGTCGTACGAAGATTATACAGAAAATTCGTTTTTGATATCGTGTTAAAAATAAAGGTAGGTATAAAATACTGCAGGTGACCAAAATTGTCAAATTCTTTAAAGTATATAAAAAAAAATCGAAATTACCACTACAAACTGCTAACCTAACCTAACAATATATCTTCAAAAGTAAGGAAGCAACCCGACGATTGAGAATTCTGACTTTAAATACTTGAATTCAGTACTCTCAATCCGCAAGCGAGCTACATTATTGTATCGCAAACCATACCGTTAACATAAAAGCTCTTTGACACACAAATATATTATAATCTGGAAACAAGCACGTATTCTTATAAGTATTGAACTGGAAACGTGTTCTAACTCCGCCGTTATTAAACAAACAACATAAGGTCACATATAAAGAATTAGGTCGGAACACAAGAACGAAAACAGATGGACAAACACATTGTACAACGTTTGTGCCATTACTTCTCGCAAGAAAATATGTATTACGTACAGTAGAGTCAACAATAAGCAAAGTGTACTATGGTTTAGGACGGTTGTACACTACAAGCGATGAATATAAAGTTGTCTTGGTGCAACAATGCTTTTTAGTTTCACCTGATGTTTGGAGAAAATATATGCACTACGAATAAATCAACATTTGTAGTGCACAATCTGTGTATCATAGAATGTATTGTCTTGTGTGAGATCGAACTCTTAGCATACAGCGCTGTTTAAATAACAACGCCATAAGTGCAGTCATGGAAACTTTCAGAGCTTTTAAGCGACCAAAAGCGAATAATTCCAACTACAACATAGTACTTATATAAAAGAATCACGGGCAGAAAACTGATATCATATAAGCGCAACGGCTTCAAATAGCAATGTTAGCGTCTCCGTGGCTCGCCGTAGTTCAGCTGTGCTGTATATCTTTGTCGAACTCGTAAATGTCGCGTGAACTAAATCCCAGCCTTTAGACTTGTTTATTGCGAATGTGATTCTGTTATTGCACATAAAACGTAATATGCACTAAATTAAATAAATTCTGTTTGTTCAGCACTGACTTAATATCTCCGTGTTATTGTCGTACGTACAGTTCTCGTAAACAATAGAATTTTGGCAATACTTCGACGAATGTTGCGCTTCACCTATTTTCGCGGGGTTGCGTTTGAGAAAGTATTGTGTTTAGTTTGATCTTTCGACTAAAACGGATTGTTTTACTGTTCTATATATTGCAATTTCAAAATATTGATCTTTTTTTTGAATAATTATTTAAACTTGTTTTGAGTTATTTGTCCCGTACAATATTTATAATATTTTTTTACTGATTATATTTTCTCTATTCTTTTTGATATTTTTGTATAAAATATTGCTTTACATGGTGTGGAGGTTATCTTCTTTTGGTGGTCAGTGGAGTGACAGATTAAAATGCAATTGTCACTACCCCATTTCATTACATGGATTTCGTAAGTCGCGATTAAGGAAATACACTAGTACCTTTGGGTAGAGATGGAATACCCAACATCAAACACTACCGTCTGGCCAGCCTGGTATAGTAGGCGAAATCGTCCCTGTCGTCTCATTCCCCCTAATAATGATTGTCACCCAAATTAAGAGAGGCCAGAAAAATGCCCTGCGCTGGATTGCGAAAGGCTGAATGTTAGAAGCAGTGTTATTAAAGAAAATGTGAAAGACTTTTCCCTTTGACCCAACGAACGATTCGGAATGGTAGATCATGGTCAGAGGAAGACTCTAAGTATGTCCTTTGAAATATTTACTTACACATTTATGACCCGTTATTCTAATTGATTGTGTGCTTGCAAATATTATGTTATGATTGAAAGACTCATGGTTTACTTTCAACCACCAATAGTTTTCTATATTAAATAGCATATTTATTTTATGACAAACAGCCATTGCGGTATTGCTAAAAGAGGTGATTTACCATGCAAATTTAAAATAACCTTTCTGGCACAACTTAATGGTACATGCATATAAATGCTTTTATGAATGTGATATTTTGATGTAAACACATAGTTATACGCTACTAAATAAATATTATTACTGATGGATTTGAGAACTAAGTTATGATGGAGCGTCGGTACTCTAGTTTTGTATTTTTTCATATACGACGCATCAGCTACTATTCAGCTAAATTCGGTTACACTAGTAAGTGGACCCCGGGATGAAACCAGTATAACGCTAAGAGGATGATGACGCGTGTAACTGTTAAGTTTACAACTTGTGTGTTGATTGGCTGTGGCTGAACCCTATAAGCTAGAAATAAAAAGAAAATGAAAAAATCCTTGCAAGTTTCAATCTACGTTGATGATATTCATCCGACTACTTCTACGGACTGCATGGATTTTATACAGCAATATCTATGTAACCAGTGTTTCAAATATTTATAGTAGAATATTACACGTGTAAACAAGATGGCATAGCTTACTTAGCAAAGAGACAACGTTGTAGGTAGCGATGCCATAGATTCAAATCCTACATATTAAACTTATTTCCACATTAAATACAAATGATGTAAAACTCAAACGAAAGGCAGCAACAAGCAATGAAACGAAATCAGAAATAAATCCTCCATTTAGTTTTTTTGAATGACGTACGGCTGATGCATATTTTATCCGTAGATTTAAGAATATATGGGTGCTTAGTGATAATATACGTTGGCGTAATTGCGCGGGAAATTCTTCGGGGCGTCTGTGGAGGTGGCTCTAGTATGCTTGCTATTTGAGAGCATTGACATGCAGACTATGTCTCGCAATGTAGATTAATAGTTGGCTAATGAAAGAAGATAGAATGCTGCTATTGTAATTAGGTTACGGTTGATTTGAAAGTCAACTTTTCTGATCATTAGCTTATAATGTTCGTTAGGTAAGGTTAGGTTACCTATGTGAATGAGTAATTAGGTTTTGAATTAGTAATCCTGTTCAAATGAAGTGTTTTGGATAATACGTTGGCATATTACCTGATAATCTATACGGTATGCGTATGCATATTGCATAATTAAGTACCCAACAAGCAATTGTTCTGTAGACATATATTTCTAAAGATTTCTTCAATAAATGAACTTAAAGTATATTTCAAATTTTATATTGGTAAGAACACGGCACAGGCAGTCAATGTCTAGACGATCCCATAAGGTCTGCACTATTATACTAAAGACAAAAGTTATTTGACTATATATCAATTGGAACATCTAGTACACTCCCCATCATCATAATTTAAACTGCGCTATCAAACTTTATGTTTTACAGAAAGTTTACTTTGACAAGTACACCGTTAATAATCTTATATAGCAGTTAATCTATTTGAGAATTGCACTTCGGGATTTTACTTATGTTTTATGTTAATACTTAATTAAGTATTCATTGTCTGGAGATAATGCGATGAGACCACAGCTACGCAACAGTCTTATATCGAGCTTTTGCGTTTCACAGGGAGACATTATGTAAAAGTTCAGTGATTCAATCTTCTAGCTAGCTTCTAGATAGCTTCTCCTAACTTTGCTTCACATAAGCACTGTGAGTTAATAGTAGTCTACTGTACCACGCTGGAAAACGGGCAACAGGGTCTGATGTCGAATTTTCCGTCTCCTCGCAAAGATGATATCTGCTTCGGGTACCTTTCCTTGTCACTTCTTTTTCTTGAAATGGGGTAGTGAAATTTTGTATTCTTAATCCGTCATCAGTTCATCACACCATACAAAAATAATCATCTTGAAAGACATATCGTAGAGCATCAACTACTGAATCTGAGAAATTGTTATTTAAACAATGAGTTCTTTTCCGTTGGCACCAAGTAAGGATTTTTTAAAAGTATTATTGTGCTCTGCCCAAGGACACAGATTACTAAATAGTTACTTCGCCAAGAATATAAAATAAGTTTCAGAGGTGTCGTTGATTTTAAACTAGCAGCGAGGTTGTCCACTGAGACATTAACACACATTAGCAAATCTTGTTATAGTTAGATTTAAAAGTTATGTTTTCAAAAAGCATTTACTAGGATTTTATACGTAATAAGTATCTTTCCACTGTGAGATGTGTTTACATTCACAGATTAACTGCTGCTACGATTATTTCAACAGAGTTCTATTTATTGGTGTAGAATAAAAGATATGCTCCACCAATAACTTCTTTAAATGTCGTCACACCGACAGATTTACGGTTATGAACACAAGTTTTTACGTATTATAGAAGTCAAATAGGAACATACTTTACTAATCGATTTTAAACTTTCGCAATTTGCATACATCATACAATATTATTTAGCGGGTCTTTGTCGCGATAATTTACTTATTTCAAGGCATAAATACCTCTGTTATTCTCCTACGTTTCTACCGGCTTGCAACGGTTGTGGTCGCGGAGGGACTGATGTCAGCTCACCGCCGTTCTTGTGAAGCGCGGGTTTCGGCAGCTACCCTTACTTGTTTTATATTTTTTATTTTATCCGCACTGTCGGTACTTCGACAAACTACACTTATGACGTCTACACACTGATGATTTGTGTTACTGCGGCGTTGTTTGAGTAACGAAACGCATTCGAGCTTTGATAAAGGACCATAGAAACGGGTTCACGGAAGATGACTTTGAACGTCTACACAAACTTCAAATCGTGCAGCCACCCAAGATTTACGGTTTGCCTAAAGTCCACAAGACAAACGTACCATTGCGGCCGATAGTGAGTCAAATAAATTCACCGACATATGGTTTGGCGAAACACATCAGCAAGGTCATCATCATCAACAGCCTTTAATAGTCCCCTGCTGGACTAGGCCTCTCCTTTGAAAGGAGGAATTGGCCTACTATACCACGCTGGCTAAGCGGGTTGGTATAGGATTTGTATCAAGTTTTCCTTCTCTTACAGTGCCGTTCTCTGCATAATATGCTCCCTCTGTCGGCTTTTACGACACCCATGGGATGATATGGGGTGGCGACAATTCGTATTCTTAATCCGTCACCACACGGACACGGTGAGTACATCAGCAAGGTACTGCAACCGTTAGTAGGTAAGACGGCATCTTTCGTGAAGGACTCTCGCCATTTTATCGACATCATCAAGAGCGTGACAAAGGAACCAGACGAAATGATGGTAAGTTTTGACGTGGAGTCACTATTCACCAATGTTCCAGTTCAGGATTGCCTTGAGGTCGTTGAGAGAAAATTAAGGGATAGCGGTCTGTCTAACGAATACGCCGTTCTATTGAAGAATTGCTTGGAGGGTAACTACTTCATAAATCGTGGACAACATTACCTCCAGATCGACGGAGTGGCAATGGGTATCCCAGTAGCACCGGTGATGGTCAATATCTGGATGGAACACTTTGAAGAATCCATAGACATGCAGGCTTCGAATATAAAGCTATGGAAGAGGTATGTCGATGATGTATCTTGCATCATGAAGGGCAACAAGCAAGACATAGAACAATTCGCAGACAAATTGAACTCCATACATCCGAACATCCGGTTCACATTTGAAATGGAGGTAGACGGATCGTTACCCTTTCTCGACGTCAAAGTGACGGTGAGAGCTAATGGTACACTTGGACACACTGTATACAGCAAACCGACACATACTGACAGGTATCTAAATGCTTGCTCGCATCACCACCCGCGACATTTGGAATCCGTAGTGACCTCGTTAGTGAACAGAGAGTATGACCTGACCCTGGACACTTAAACAGTGAATTGTCACATGTTCAGGAGGTACCAAGGCGCAATGGATACAAAAAGGAGATACCCCGTCGGAAGAGGAAGGACCGCAAACCTGAAGTAAGCAGAGTACCGGCTTACATGCCTTATATCAGGGGAGTGACGGACAAAGTTGGAACAGTATTACAGAAATACTCCATCAAGACTTTATATAGTCCGCTCTCCAAGGTAGCACACAACCTGCGTACCCCAAAAGACGTTATTCCTCTACAAACACCAGGCGTCTACAAAGTCGATTGCAGTTGTGGTAGTTCCTATATCGGACAGACCAAACGAACGATCGCTGAAAGGATCAAGGAACATATCGCAGCTGTAAAAAATAGACAAATGAATAAATCTGCCATAGCTGAGCATTTGCTGGAATCTGGACCAAACCACTGGATAGAATTACATCAACCACAAGTCTTATCCACCGATCGTCACTTTTACTCCAGGGTAGTACGTGAAGCGGTTGAAATCAAAACACATAGAAATTTCAACCGCGAGGACGGATACAGACTATCGACCACTTGGAACCCAGTCATTAACAAATGCAAACAACGCCCCAGTAACACAAATCATCAGTGTGTAGACGTCATAAGTGTAGTTTGTTGAAGTACCGACAGTGCGGATAAAATCAAAAATATAAAACAAGTGAGGGTACGAGTAGCTGCCGAAACCCGCGCTTCACAAGGACGGCGCTGAGCTGACATCAGTGACTCCGTTGCAAGCCGGTAGAAACGTAGGAGAATGTCAGAGGTATGTATGCCTTGAAATAAGTAAATTATCGCGACGAAGACCCGCTAAATAATATTGTATGATGCATACTTTACTAGTTTTTGCCCGTAACTCCGCCCGCGTGGGTTGCGTTTATATTAGTGCAAGACTTTGACCACGGCTTCGCCTGTGTGACCGTCGGTTACCGCGACAAATGGCCTGTGTTATTCTGATGTATAAGCTATATATATTACTGCAGTTTTATCAAAAGCCGTTCAGTAACAAACATCCATGCATCCAACAAACTGTCACATTTGTAATAGTAGCTAAAAGCGGTAGCAGAATGATGGCAATCTAAAGCACCGCATAAAACGAACATAGAAGAAAGGAAATACAAATATATCTGAGAGGTGCAAACGAAACGTGAAAGCGGAAGAATCGGTGCTAATTAGTGTGTTTAAAAAAAATCCCATCCGCCATCTTTGATCACGTGAAAGATGGTGTTTTTGAATTCCCCATTCCTTTAAATATCGGAGACGATACCCATATCGACTTTAAAAAAAATCCCGTCCGCCATCTTTGATTTCCTATCCGCCATCTTTGATCACGAAATAGATGTTGTATTTGGATTCTCCATCCCTTAAATCATCAGAGACATACCCATATTGACTTGTTAATTTTTTCCCATCCGCCATCTTTGCTTTCCCATCCACCATTTTGGATCACGAAACAGATATTGTATTTGGATTCCCCATCCCTTTTAACATCGCAGACGATACCAATATTGATTTTTTAATTTTTTCCATCCGCCATCTTTGATTGCCTATCCGCCATCTTTGATCACGAAATAGATGTTGTATTTCGATTCCCCACCCCTTAAAATATCGAAAGCGATACCCATATTGATTTTTAAAATTTTCTCATCCGCCATCTTTGATTTCCCGTCCGCCATCTTGGATCACTAAATAAATTTCATATTAATAATCAGCGTCCCGAAAATCTCGAAAACGATACCCATTGGATCCTATTCGTTTAGCCTTTTTTTGCCTTTGACCCAACCCTCCCCCTTCTCGTTTGACCATTTTATTATTTTTGTCTTGCCCATTGACATATTATACTCTAACGATAGACGGAGCATTCCCTATAAATATTTTGTTCAAATTGTCTAACGTATGACGTCTAATCGTACTAGCGCAACACGCAGGCGCAAGCAGCGCCAATGACTTACAGTGTCTAGTTATTATTATAGCCAATCAACAACAACCAGTCCTAGCATCTTACCAATGAGTATCCAATAGTTTTCTAATGCTACTGGCTGCTTATTGCCATTTGCAAAGACTATTTACATCACAGGAGAGATGTTTTCTGCCTACAATATTTCATCAACATAATAAGAATAGTTTATTTATGAAACTAAAAGGAATTAATTGCTGGGGTTTATTTAAGTAAAATTATACAATCTATAAACATATTCAGATATTTTTATTAAAACATAGAAAAATGTATTCTTGGGCGTAAGTTCAAGACTTGCCATAGTATCAGCGCAGACAGAACGGAGCGCAGCGGAGAGGATTTTATTAACGCACTTGAAAATAAACTTTAAAATTATTACAATAAAGCGCATAAACGGATTCCCGCGTATCTTCGAGGACGCGCCAGCATTTTTTGTCAGGTTCAAGCATTTATGCACTTTATTTTAATAACTTTAAAGTTTATTTTCAAGTGCGTTTATAAAATCCTCTCCGCTGCGCTCCGTTCTGTCTGCGCTGACCCTTAGGTGCCTCACGAATAATTCTAATTTTTTAAACTTTAAAGGACCATGCGTCAAATTGGGCTCAGTGTCCAACAGAGTAATGGCATATGCCATTGTAAAGGATTTTGTTCCTACTCAAATCGTTACTACCGGCACCACCTTCAATTCCATTGCAGAAAAAAGATATGCACTTAAATAGATTTTGTAGAAAAATACAATTGTTAGTCATAAAACAGTTATAGTAACAATATATTCATACTTTAAAATCAGTGGCGTAGCTAGCTTGGGTGGCACCCGGGGCGGAAGCTGGCGGTCGACCTATTTCTTTTTTCTTTTAGTTGATACCTAACAATTACGGGCTAACTGCCCCTGAATCGTAGTGCTGAGCTAGTGCCTATGTTCTTTTATATGTTTGTACATTGTTCTTAAAGTCGAGTTTGGGTGGCACCCCAAAAAGGGTGACATCCGAGGCGTACCGCCCCCGCCACCCTCTCTCCCTTCCTACGCCACTGTTTAAAATAATGGTAAACAATAGATGCGCTTGAGCCCGTGTGATTTACAACACTCTCCATCCCTCTCACACCTTTCGGACGCCTGCCCGGGCGCCCGTCTGCTCTCAGACAGTCGACTCGTGATTCTCTCGGTGTTGTCTGTGTGTCCTAAAAACAGGAAAGGTTAGAAGTACCCTGAACCGAAGAGCATGCATGAGGAATCTGATGGGAGTGAATGAAGCAAGAGAGATATGTCAGGATCGTTGCAAATGGCGTTCCGTAGTCTCTGCCTACCCCTCCGGGCAACAGGCATGAGTCTATGCATGTATGTATGTATGTTATCTATGTGTTGTCGTGTATCCTCTCGGATACAATTTAATCCACCAGCAGGTCACCTAAACGATATTATTATTGATATTGATTGAAATGTTAATAAAAATAATTTTAACTGTTAGCAGCCGTTTTATTTTTTATGTATTCTTTGCACATAGAATTAAAACTAGTTAAAGATGTGAAACAATAAAAACTACAATGCCATAACAGCATTATTTTGCAGGATTATAGTTTATTTATGGCAGGAGAAAAATATTTATAGCAAAATAACCATGGATAGCAGTATACCCATGGATTCTTCGCAAAAATGAGTTTATATCTTTATATTTAGTGCTTTACAAGTATATTCAAAGTGGTCTCATCTCTGTTGGTGGGTGAGCCCAGGCTTCATACGTTTTTGCCCATGGTCCTTTATCTTACTATGAGAATTGCTTAAACATATCCTAATATATAAGGCTGAGTTGTTTGTCATTCTGTAAAAATGCCCTTGCTGACCACAGAGTTCTAATACTAAGCGGCCACTGATCGGCATCGTACGCATCGGACGCATCGCATTTTACGTATCGTAGTATTCTTTGCATAGAAAGTCATACAAGTGCGTCCACTGATCCGCATCGTACGGATCGCACATCGGCAATGCCGACACGAATGCTCCGAAGGTCAACTTTTGCGATGTGTGCCGATGACGTCATACGGAAAGACGTGTATCCAGACATTATGTTTTCTTTTTTAGATGTTTTTGTATTTTCTTCCTCTTCTACTAACAAACAAACAATAACGACAAATTGTTCGTCTTCGCTTTCCTCCATTGTCACAAATACACGTACGATCACTGCTACTTGTGTCGGCCATCCAATTACTGCCGATACAGTGAACGCAGTATGAAAAAATTAAGCGCAGGCCACACCGCCAACTGACGGACGTAGTGGACGTAGAAATTACCACTACAAACTGCTAACCTAACCTAACAATATATCTTTAAAAGTAAGGAAGCAAACCTGACGATTGAGAATTGAAGAATTCTGACTTCAAATACTTGAATTCAGTACTCTCAATCCGCAGGCGAGCTACGTTATTATATCGCAAACCATACCGTTAACATAAAAGCTCTTTGACACACAAATATAATCTGGAATCAAGCACGTATTCTTATAAGTATTGAACTGGAAACGTGTTCTAACTCCGCCGTTATTAAACAAACAACGTAAGGTCACATACATATAAAGAATTAGGTCGGAACACAAGAACGAAAACAGATGGACAAACACATTATACAACGTTTATGTCATTACTTCTCGCGAGAAAATATGTATTATATACAGTAGAGTCAACAATAAGTAAAGTGTACTATGGTTTAGGACGGTTGTACACTACAAGCGACGAATCAAAAGTGTCTTGGTGCAACAATTCTTAAACCCAAGATACATACTAGCAGTGCAATGGTGGTAGCGAATTCTTTTGCTTTAGTCTATCTCTTAACATAACTTCACACCTTTTATCCCCGAAGGGGTAGGCAGAGGTGTATTACACACCCACCCTTAGCCAGTTATGTTTCGGTCCCAATGTAATAGGGGGCGAGCCTATTGCCATCTACCGGGCACATTAAGCGAGCGATAATTAACATTTTTAATACACACATAACTTCGAAAAGTCAGTGGTGTGTGCCCGGGGTACCTGAGGAGCGAACCTGAGACCATCGCCTTGGCAGTCCGTTACCGTCCGTAATAGGCTTGCCCGACGTGGGATAAATTGGTTGTTTTCCCCACCAAATTGTCCACACAAGGGTGGTATATTTGAGGCCGCTGTGAAATCGGCCAAGACACACTTGCGCAGGACAATTGGTGAATCAGTCCTTACATTTGAGGAACTCGCAACTGTGTTTTGTAAGATTGAGGCCATTTCCACCACTCAGATGGCGCAGGGGGCGCATTCTTCGTTTAGTAACTGGGACTGATGGAGTTCCCCGATTTGTTGAGGTCTTGGTGGACGGTTCGATTCTGAGGAGAGCGGTTGCAACGTTGTCACGTCTACCAACCGATTAGCGGACCGGTAGGCCGGTCGGGGGCGGGTGGATGTATGAAATAGAAATATTGTTTATGATAAGTTGAATCGATTATATTAGTTTAGTAACATGTTATTTTGTCTATTGTAAATTTTGACTATGGTCACACTATGAACTATCAAATCATTCTAATACTTGCTTCTGGAAAATTCCCCTTGTCCACGCCGTTTTGGTTATATCGCGTGATTTGTAGAATTGAATTAAATTGGTTAATAACCTTTCAACTGTCGCTATTGGATTTGCCCGACAAAAGTTGTGAGCGATTGATAAAGTTAGTGATATTTATTGGACACTTCACTTTTTGCTCGTTGCACGTTTTGGTCGTCTCGAGGAATATCACCTTTGAAAGCACATGGTTATAGCTTCGCGAATTGTATTGTAATAGAAGTAAATTTGGAGCCGACATCGGTAAATTGTGATAAAATTTGTAAAATATTGAACTTCTGTAAAGTTGTGTAAATCCGCACCTCCTGCATCGTGTCCTGAGGACATCAGTTTGAGGAAAAGTCTGGTAGCTATAAGGATAATTCACTCATAAGCTAATATTGGCCAATTTTAGTTTTGTGTGTGTCTTATTTAGCTCAAGCCTGACATCAGTGAAGATTCAGGCAAGTAAATTTGTATGTAATTTTCACCGCTGTGAAACACAATACATATATGTTAGACTCTTGCCTTGCCTTAGAACAACTGGATGAATATAATCACGCTTCCACTGCCCTCTGCAAACAATTCCCAGTTTTTCTAAGCAGACTCTGAACAGACTGACAAAGATCTTCATGCCAACCAGTACCGACTGCTCCGGCTTAACGTGCTCACCGAGGCCTTCGAGCTTTTCGAAAAGTTAGGGGTGAGCGCTGTGGATTTGAACTCGATAGTCTCTGTATGGCAGTCTGTTAGTATCTCCACTAGGCTATTGTTGCTTTGCGGTCAACAAGGCGTCATTATCTAAAAGTGTAAAAATTCATATAACAAGTTAAACCTAAGTAGAATCTCTACGGCAAGAGATGTGTTTACATTCACGGATTAACTCCTACAAAGATTATTTCAACAGGGAGTTCAATTTATTGGTGTAGAAAAAAGATATACTATACTAATACCTTCTTTAAATGTCGTCACACCGACAGATTTACGTTTATAAACATATGTTTCTTCAAGTCTTAAAGCAGAATTTAAATAGGAATATACTTTACTAGTTTCTTCCCGTGACTCCGCTAGCGCGGGGTGCGTACAAGACTTTGTCCGCGGCTTGGCCCGTGTGAATGTAGGTTATTGCGACAAAAGGTATATGTGGTATTATGTTGTCTAGCCTATGCGTTAGCTACATTACTGCAGTTTCATCATAAGCCGTTCAGTAACTTTTGAGTAAAAGGATAACAAACATCAAAGCGTCCATTAAACTGTCTCATTTAAAATAGTAGCAAAAAGAAGTAGCGGAATGACGGCAATCAAAAGCACCGCATAAAACGAACATGAGAATAAAGGAAATACAAATATATCTGAGAGGTGCAAACGAAACGTGAAAGCGGAAGAATCGGTGCTAATTAGTGTGGAGAAATAGTTGAACGGATTGGGAGGAGTACGCGCTGTCTGCGTTGCGCAATACATCTCGAAATATCCCCTTGTTCCGATCTCGAGCGACCTTGGGCCCGACGGAGATAGATCGTACAGTCAACAGCAAAAGTAGATGATCAAAAACAGAAATTCAATACTAATGAACGGAGTTCGCGTCAGAACTGTGTGGCGTCGAAGTGATTCAAAAGTATGTGATTGTAAATTATACCAATAATTAACTACTAGTACAGCTGCCATAAATTCGTGATCAGTTTTGACTCCAAAAGTTATAAACTCAATTCGCATCAGAACTAAGAAGTGAAGAAAAATTTCAAAACTAGTGAACAGTTAAAATCAAATATAAATGATGAAACTGAGGCCACGTAATCATGAGGCAAATAATTTATTCATACTTATTTTTGAAGTACCCCAGTAATTTAATTTGTTATGTTTTACGGAAAAGCAGATGAATTGCTACCAGGCACATCACCAGACTCCGTGCTGCTACTGAGAGTTTGGAAAAAACCCAGTAACACTTTTGCCCGACCCGGGAATCTAACCCGAGACTTCCGATCAGCAGACGCATACGCTATCCACCGGACCACGGAGGCAGTCACTGGTCCACAGAGGCAGTCTTTGTATATTCAATATAATTTTACCAAATTTCATCTCTCATGTATTTTCTTTTTTGTAACTTCTGTCAAATGTTCAAAAGTAACTGATGTGATACAAAACCATAATTCAATAAATATTACTATTTTTGCATGTTTGTGCATTTATGTCAATGTTCAAAAGTAACTGATGTGATACAAAACCATAATTCAATAAATATTACTATCTTTGCATGTTTGTGCATTTATGTCAATGTTCAAAAGTAGCTGATGCGATACAAAATTATAACTGTCACAGTACACAGTGTATCTATCTGTCACAGACTAATGCCACAGTATAAAGATATTATTACACTGTACTAATGCTATGCCTTACGTTTTGTTTCTTTTTTATGTTGTACTTTTTCTGTGTCTGTGACAAATAGTTTTTCTATAGGTATGTATAAAAACCGGAAGGTAGATTGATAATTTTATCTTAAGTGCATTATTTATATTTACTTCGCGCTTTTGTCACACTGTTAGCAAGAGTTCCAAAGAAATATAACTTTATTAGTCCAACCTCTCTGAAGAGTTCTGTTGGAATAGTGCAAAAATCCAAGTATCGAAACTCTTTAATGTCAATCTGTAATTCGGATGTCATGTACAATAATATAAATTTGCATTTCGAATACAATATTGATGAATTTTACTGATCACGAATATATGGCAGCTGTACTAGTAGCAAATGATTGGTATAATTTACAATCACATACTTTTGATTTACTTTGACGCCACATAGTTCTGACGCGAACTCCGTTCATTAATATTTGATTTCTGATTTTGATCATCTACTTTTGCTGTTGACTGTACAATGCCCACGCGCAAGAGGTGAACTTTCCTAAGTCCTAAGAAAACTACACGAAAATTAAAACAACCATTTGTTATATTGTCAAAATGACATTGATGTTGAGTTAGTAGATTTAATGTGAGAGTATATTTTGTAATATATTTTCGTGTTTTACTTATCTCGTGCAAGATGAAGAGAAGGTTGGTTGCGCAGTTTATTGCCAAATTATTTTATGTATTCCATTAAGTGAATGTGACATATATTGCTGTATTTCAGAGAATAAATGTAAATATAAAGGGCTTTATATTTTATTGCAAGATAAAAATAATATCTAAAGACAAGTGCAGGCTAATATTATATTGTTATTGTGTTTCTCTCCTTCATACTTGTACATAAGACAAAAGTACTTTTTTTTTGTTTTTTTTTTTTTTATTTGAAAAGACAACTCCCGCACTAGGACTAAATCCTGTGTCGCGGGGGACTTTACAAACATACAAACTAACGGACACAATGAACACCCAGACTCGAGACAACAATTTATGAATCACACAAAGTGTTGCCTCGTGTGGGGATCGAACCCACAACACTCGGCGCAGTGTCAAGCGGCGAGGCGGCCGCTTAAACCACTACGCCAACCGTACAGTCAACGAGTTGAATCGACCTACTGAAAAAATCTTAATATAAGTATGGCACTCACACTCTTTCGTCTGTCTGGCGTAGGTAACTATTATTCTAGGCTGTGTTGTTGACGATATTTATGTTTCTATTTATGCTCATAATGTTGTATACTGTAATATCCGTCGATATTAAACTGTCACACTATTGGGTTCTTCTAGTTTCGTCTGAGCATGGGAAAGGTAATATCATGGTTCACCATACTGGCCTGTTATAAGATGCTAGACTTCATATTCAGCTGACAATTTGTTAAGTCTCAGAAATGCAGGTGGCCTCGTTTTGTTTACCTTCATACATTAAATCAAGCGATACCTACGTATGTTTTGACATTCTGCAATTTATTTCGTTACTAGAGGACGCCAGCAGCTACGCCTGCATTTATTTTAAATTTACCCGTTTTGGCCGATCCCGTGGGAATTTCGGGAAATCCCTTCTTAGTGCACCCCTACGGTCCCCAAGGAACATACAAGCCAAGTTTCAGCTTCCTGCGCCCAATAGTTTCGGCTGTAGCGTGTCTGTCAGTCAGTCAGTAACGCAAGGATTTTATATATTAAGATTTTTCAGAATTCGTGTCTTTTGTTTAATAATACTAATCAAACGATCGTAAATATTAGTAGAAATTCATTTAGAATTAAAAACTAGCGTAGCTTTAAATGGTTTTTGAGACAATTTCTATTTGTCTTTGCACAGTATTGCATTGAGAAAACGTGGTTTATAGTCTGTGCAAATGTTTGCGCGCGGAAATAGACAGTTCCTATTGGATGAGAGATTTAAAAAAACAAAGCATATCAACATGGTTGCTGTAGTCAGCGGTCGTTGAACTCTCTTGAGAAATATCGAGGAATAGATTTAAAAAGCCGGAATGCAAATAGGTATATATTAAGCTTGAGCTAATTTATTATTATGTAGGAGTCTAAATTATATTTGTATGTCTGTAAATGTTACTACTGTTATTGACTGTGGGCAGTGGGGTATGATTTCTTGATTGAATTTGCTCATGGAAAATTTCAAGTAGTCGTAAAAATACTTTATTTTTTTTAGTTAAAATTTTATGTTGTAATCGTCATGCGTTAAGTCATCCTTTCATCGATTTCGGCGGTCGTGAAGATCTGTGATAGTTTTTACAGCGAATCAATATCCTCAAGTATGTTACTCTAAACCACATAGTATACCTAACAATAGGATTGGGCTGCGGTGGTGTCAACCGCTTTACCAAAAAGCTAATATTCTGTAAAAACGTTGTAATATTAGAAAGTGGATGGCCTTGGATGATGTATATCTTTGAGTATAAAAGAAACAATTCACGTGTTGTACGAAGATTATACAGAAAATTCGTTTTGATATCGTGTTAAAAATAAAGTTAGGTAGGTATAAGATACTGCAGGTGCCAAAATTGTCAAATTCTTTAAAGTATTTCAAAATATTTCGTGTGGTTGACGGCATAGAATACAAGTGTCACCACCCCCTATCTTCCCGTGGGTGTCGTAAGAGGCGACTAAGGGATAACACGATGCAAATACCATATTTGCGTAGAGACGGAAAACTCGACATCAAACTCTATACGACTGCCTCGTTGGTCTCGCGGCATAAATGTGCGCGTGGGATCGAGAGGTCCCGGGTTCGATTCCTGGGCCGGGCAGTGTTATTGGGTTTTTCTGTCACGAAATTCTCAGTAGCAGCACGGAGTCTGGAAATGTGCCCGGTACGGCAATAGGCTCGCCCCTTATTACGTGGGACTAAAGTATATCTGGCGAAAAGTGGGTGTAGAAATACACCTCTGCCTACCCCTTCGGGGATAAAAGGCGTGACGTTATGTATGTATGTATGTATTTCAGAAAAAAAATCGAAATTACCACTACAAACTGCTAACCTAACAATATATCTTAAAAAGTAAGGAAGCAAACCTGACGATTGAGAATTCTGACTTCAAATACTTGAATTCAGTACTTTCAATCCGCAGGTGAGCTACATTATTGTATCGCAAACCATACTGTTAACATAAAAGCTCTTTGACACACAAATATAATCTGGAAACAAGCACGTATTCTTATAAGTATTGAACTGGAAACGTGTTCTAACTCCGCCGTTAATAAACAAACAACATAAGGTCACATATAAAGAATTAGGTCGGAACACAAGAACGAAAACAGATGGACAAATACATTGTACAACGTTTGTGTCATTACTTCTCGCAAGAAAATATGTATAACGTACAGTAGAGTCAACAATAAGTAAAGTGTACTATGGTTTAGGACGGTTGTACAAGCGACGAATAAAAAGTTGTCTTGGTGCAACAATTCTTAAACCCAAGATACAAACTAGCAGTGCAATGGAGGTAGCGAATTGTTTTGCTTTAGTCTATCTCATAACATAACTTCACGCCTTTTATCCCTGAAGGGGTAGGCAGAGGTGTACACACCCACACTTCGCCGGTTATGTTTCGGTCCCAATGTAATAGAGGGCGAGCCTATTGCCATCTACCGGGCACTTTGTTAAGCGAGCGATAATTAACATTTTAATACACACATAACTTCGAAAAGTCAGTGGTGTGTGCCCGCCGTACCTGGGGATCGAACCCGAGACCATCGCCTTGGGAGTCCGTTACGTACACCACTGGGCTATCGCTGCTTATACAGAATGATTTGTAATTGCTAGTATTCCCTTCTTCAAATTTACTCCAACTGGCTAAGACTATTATATTTTTTTGGATAGTAGGTAATACCAGTAAGTTATTCCAATATTTACATAACATGCCACATTTTTAATTTTTTAATAATTGCATTTTTGTGGCGTCATTTTATTTTATTCCAACATTTTTTGTATGTTTTTTGGTTCTATTTTCAAATTCTATGCTGAGTTAGTACGAGGGTCAAACTGAAAGTTCTTAGAAAATCAAAAACTGATTACATTAGCCAGTTATTAGTTTTATTATATCTTTTCAAAATATTGTCCATTGACGTCAATACACCGCTGCATGCGATGGAACCACTGGGAAAAGCACTTTGCCCACTCGTCCTTAGGGGTCTCTTCAATGGCATCGCGATACGCAGCCACCGCTTCTTCAGCATTCATAAACCGCTTTCCTTTAAGTTTTTCTTTAATTTTTGGAAATAAATAAAAATCACAAGGCGCGAGGTCGGGGCTATACGGCGGGTGACCCAGTAATTCAACGTTTGATGTCGCCAAATAGTCGATCGTTCGCTTGGCGGTGTGCGACGAGGCGTTGTCGTGGTGAAGGAGGATCCTACTGCGAGGTCGTTTCTCTCGAACTTTTTCCAAGACAAGTGGCAAACAATTGGTAGTGTACCATTCTGCAGAAACTGTTTTTTGATCCTCTAACACAATTGTTGCGAAATGACCTATCCTTCCAAAGAACGAGGCCACCATTTTTTTTCCCGCACTTCGATCTCTCTTCACTTTAGTTGGCAACTCCTCGAAAGGAAACACCCACTGAGCAGATTGTCTTTTGGTTTCAGGATCAAAACAGTAAATCCAGCTTTCGTCACCTGTTAGTATGTCGAACACAGCATGTGAGTCACCTCCGTTAAATCTTTCAATCATTTTACGGCACCAATCCACACGATGGAGTTTTTGAGACTTAGTCAAATTATGAGGTATCCACCGGGCGCAAAGCTTCCTGACCGCTAAATGTTCGTGGAGGATTTTGTGCACTTGACTCATACCGATGCCTAAGCTTGTCCGAATCTGCTGATAGGTCACTCTTTTGTCAGTCTCTATCATACGCCGCACAACACAGATGTTATTTTCAGTCGTCGCCGTAGAAGGCCGTCCCTCACGTACATCATCAGTGAGATTAGTGCGACCACGTTTAAACTCATTAAACCAGTTGTTAACAGTCGCACGAGATGGGGCTTCATCGTGAAAGGCCAATCGTAGTCTATCATAACTTTCTTGTTGACTTAAATGACATCGAAAGTCATAAAAAATCATTGCACGAAAATTTTCTCGTGTTAAATTCATGTTGACGTGACACAGACAATTTTCAATTTGCCGCCAAATCGTAAAACAAATGACAAATGAATGAAATATATACTCAGTAATATTGGCAAAGAGTTCTATTTTCAAATTTTAGAATATTTTTTTTTATTATATTGTTTATAAGTGGCCAGTTCTAAGAACTTTCAGTTTGACCCTCGTAGCTTTATTTTATTTTAAAAGATGGGTAATTTAATTGTCCAGTAAATAAGGCCCAATTCGCTACCAGTAATAGTCAAAATATTTTTTTGAAGATGTTTATAACAAAAATTTAGAATTTGCTCAAAACATCTTAAAAACCGTTTTATTTCAAACTGGTGCATTTTGGACCCCCATATGTAGGAGGTCAAAAAGAATTCTCCATTATGACCCTAATCACCCAATCACCCCAATCACCTCCCGAAGGGAATACGAGCAATTACAAATCAACCTGTATACATCTCGTTTAACAATTTATACCAAAATGTTAAAGCAGAGTGAAATATGTTAGTTCGGATGAACTGATGTACAAATGTTGATGAAAGAGAAGCTAAGGAAGTCCCTCTTTGAAAAATAGATAAGATCCCGACATCAAAAAGATTTTCATAAATCTGTCGGACAAAATGAAATCATTTGAGTTATGCAAAATAACTAATAAGCGGAAATGTTTTGACTACACAAACATCACAATGTGATTTAAATACTCTCTCTCTGCCAAAACAATGTGTTTGAATTTCTAAATGAAGAATACAACGATTTATACGAAAATTTGTATGACGTTTGGATATCTACGATTGTGTGTATAATTATGATCATTTGTGTCTGAGAATTGATCAATGCGTTCGACTTGGCCGGGTTAACACCTGAATTCATGTTTTTACTTTGCGCACAATTACGTCTTTCTTGTTAAGTTTTTTACTGGTTGCTATTTTCGTAGAAAATATTGTCAAGCTATTAAGAAAAGATTAGATTCTTATTAAACGTATAATTGTCAACCAAAGATTTTTTACAAACAAGCATATCAGGGCCTGTTGAGGCTTGCTTTAGGTAATATAGTAGACGTATACTCGCTTGTAGTCTTGAGCAAGGCTTTTTGACAGTGTTTTCGAGAGGTTAGGGCAAGAACCCTCTGGCGGTTTCGGTTAAACTTACATGAAATCACAGGTGGAGAGGTTAACGACGCAGCCAATCGATATATAACATATCTTCTACGGACCTGTGCTACAAGCTTTACGGAATTTTCATAGTGTACACATTGCAACACAGTATGAGAGGATATTTTTAAAATGTTCAGCTTCGTACAATCGGCATCGTAACAATGTAAAGTAATATAGTTATTTTGATACGCCATTTTGATTATCGGGTTAATGGGTACGACCGTCTTATGCGCAAATTGTTTTTGTAAATGAGTTTGCCGGGAAAACATTCTTTTTACAATCTTTGAAATTTATGGTGATTTAAATTTTTGTGGTTTCTTTTAGCTTTTATGTGTAATTGCTGTTGTAATGCATCGTTTCAGATGAAATGTAAGCGGTAAAGTGCAATTTTGATGTGAATGAAAGTTTCAAAGGGGAATACTTTTTAGACGAATGGAAAAGGGCACATACTTCACGTAGTTGCGTTTGGATCTTAGTTTTGGATATATGTACTGTTTTTGTTTATATGAAGGTATTGTTAAACTGTTAAAATAAAAGCTAGAATATTTTTTACTGATTTATTTTCTTATTTTAACTTGCTTAGTTAATTAGTGTCAACATTTGCGAGCTGAATCAGAACTACTTTCCATACACGATCTCATTCTACATCCAAGATTTGCACAGAGTAGATAACCTTAACCGTAAAAGAATGTTAGCCACGATTCGCACGGTCCCGCCGCTACGAGGCCTCGACGGACACCGCGAGATATTAAACAATTTGTGATATTAAACAGTTATTGGTAGTTACAAAGAAATGGCACACATGAACCTGAAATGGAATATGACATCGCTCAAATGTCTGACTTTGCCGTATAGTTCCAAGGCGCCATTTCTAAACCTTGCATCAGAAAGTCAGTTTTCATGGACGCATTGTTACCTTAAGAACCTCGAAAGTTTCCGTAGGATGTTTTATGAAAATATATCATTCAGTACAAAACGAGATAAAAAAATAAGTCTTCAAACTCTCTGAACTTAGTTGATAAGAATACAAAGTTATATGGTGTCTTTTAACGGTGGTGGGAAATGATTCAATAAAGGCACTTCCAATTTGGTTTGCTTTTTCCGATTTGAATTCGAAATGCTTAGTTCTTGCACATGGTAAAAGACCAAATATACAAAAAAAAATAAAAAAGAAAAAAAACCGACTTCAAAAAACACTAAGGAACTAAAAACAAAAAATAAATGGTTTTGGAGCAAATATTTTTGGCGACGGTGCCAAGCCAAGTATTTCTGATCTGACTATAAAACCTCTACACATTTTTATATAACTGATGTTGTTGATAGAATAGGTAGTTTGTAATTTAGTAATGTAGCTGGAGCAAGTAAAGGTGCGGGTTACACGCGTGGGTAATATGCGCAAGCTACTTGATCAAGTTACTCGCTTGTACTTGTACATGGTGCAAACAACTGGAGCAAGTAAAGACAAGGGCTACTTGCGCAAGCTGTACCTATGTACAAGTTATTTGTTCGTGGTCAAGAGCTACATGTGCATGCTATTCGCGCGGTAGCTTTATGACTTGAATCGCGTCAAATGTCTCGACGAACGAAAATTATTTTAAAACCATATGTTAAAAATGTAATTTTAACAGATAACATGCGCGAGTGACCCGCGCGCGTCGCAGAACACGCGAATTACTTGCGCGGGTGGCTCGCTTTGGTACATGCTCGAGTCGCTGGACCCGCACATTGTTTTAAACGATATGTTTACGGTGCATGTAACCCGCGCAAGTGCCTCAACATGCTCAAGCTACATGCGCCGTGTACAAGCACCCTAACAGACATTTACGGAATTTTCAAACACTAAAATACTTGAAAGTATTTTGAGTACTCGGAACTATAAAACTTGCAAGTTTTTGCGCGATAATGTTCCATAAATGTATGGCAGTAAGGAATAAATTTCCATGAACGTATTTAGAAAAGTCCATTACCCTATTTTGCTATAAACATCCTTATTCATATGAGGATAAGGTTCATTTTTCCATACAAACTTGCAATACTAGGGCGCCACACGAAGTTTTCTACACTCGAGTGCCCAAAAACTTGCAAGTATTTTGAAACCTGGTTTTCGACCCTGGTATTTTTATAAAGACGCACTTGGTATACTTGGTACGCGATTTTGCAAGTACGACACATGACTAGTAAATTTAAAAAATTGCAGGCGTAGCTGCTGGCGTCCTCTAGTATATACATATAATCACTACATAGTATAAAACAAAGTCTGTCTTCTGTCTGTCTGTCCCTATGTATGCTTAAATCCTTAAAACTGCGCAACGGATTTCAATGCGGTTTTTTTTTTAATAGAATGATTCAAGAGGAAGGTTTATATGTATAATTTCCCGCGGTTTCACCCGCGTCCTGAGAGAAATACTTCGCGTACCCGGTTAATTTATAAGTATAGTAGCCTAAGTTACTCCTTGGTACATCAGCTATCCGCCAGTGAAAGTCCCGTCAAAATCGGTCTAGCCGTTCCAGAGATTAGCGAGAACAAACAGACAGACAGAAGACAAAAATTGTAAATAAATAAATAAAAAATGTCACTTCGGTATGTGTACCGTGTATACATCCATATGCAGTAATTTAAAAGCGGTTATTTGAAAATTACAAACAGACACTCCAATTTTATTTATGTAATACATGCAAAACATTGCACCCCAGCGAAGCCAGGGCGGGTCGCTAGTGTATAATAATATGTACTTACTTTAATGAAATTATTTTATTTTAGTGGTAAATCATGCTTTATATATTGTTATTGATATTTTTATGATAACCTCTATTTAAATGAATTGTCTGTTGTGTTTCTTGAAAAGTGCTTGGATTCTATTACGGACGCTTACAATATTCCATTTAGATATTTAAAAAAATGAAGAAATATTCTCTTAGTACCTGTATAGTAGTGCGAATTTCAGAACAATGGAAAGAAGTTTGCACTTAACTAAGAATCTCTTAAAATGAAATCTAGAAATATCCTGACGTCTACTTAGATAAAAAAATAAGGCCTATAGGCGTCTAGATATTCAGTGACAAAATCTACCCTAACAATGAACGGCTCACAAAAAGAAAAATAAAGATCTCCAAGAAAATTCTCTGCAGGTACATGTTAAGCGCAATACACTACAACATATTTTTAAGAAACTTCTCCTATTCAATGTAGCGGTTGTAGTGTATTCAAGTCTTTATTAAATATCTAAAGTTGCAGACGCACCGGTCCCGTGTAACAATAAAATTGAGTATTTCATGTATGTCGGCGGTCGCAATAAAACATCTCGCTGGCATTTCCTCATGTTGTTTTATCTTTATATTAATACAACCTTCGCTTAGAGTTCACTTGAATCTTTTGTTGAAATGTTATTTGGCTTTGACTATACGTGTGGTGTAGTGGTTTGAAAAATCGTGTTATCGAT
This sequence comes from Euclidia mi, assembly GCA_944739405.2. Lineage (NCBI taxonomy): Eukaryota > Metazoa > Arthropoda > Insecta > Lepidoptera > Erebidae > Euclidia > Euclidia mi. The sequence continues at coordinate 16,752,496 of OX123204.2, read as the reverse complement.
CAAAAATGCGCCACGATAGAGTATGTTAACAGCGATTCGCTGCTTGCTGTGTCGAGGTAGAACCTTCGGCCTGTGAAGAAGAGTCTCACACTGCAACGTGCCGAAAAAACAAACTTTAGAGATACCGAGGGATTGACCAGTCAAACATAGCAATCACTCTATGATAAGGTTAAACTGGAATACCAAAATAAATTGGATCATGATAACCGCAACAGTAGGAACATTAATGCAGGCATACAGAAAGCCTATACATTTTTATTTTAGTGTAATATTTGTTCAATAACTTCTACCATCAAGTCCGCTCAGCCCATTAAAAAACTGCAAGTTCTTGGAAGATAGACAATTTGTGTCGTGCAACACTTAACTCGGCTCATGAACTATCGCCGAAGCAGAGATATTACTCGGCCGAAAGTTGGTCTAACTCACTAAGTAAGCTTCCAGCACAGCCGGAGATTGGGGTACGAACACGCGAAATCGATACAGAGCAGAACTGACAGAGGGCGCTTCTCGATGTCAACATAACCGCGTATTTTAATTTTAGTAAAAACAGTAATTCAAACTTATTCCGTCTAAATTAGCAACCAAAGAGTGTTATAGTGCTTATATATCAGTGGAAAAACGTTTGTAGCAGTGTATGTTCTAAAAACAAAACAAACAATATCAAACTTTGTAAGTGCCTACCTGTTACAAAGTGACGATAAAACTGTTTATCTGGACTCAAAACTGTGAGTAATAACTGTGTACTGAACTTTCATACATAAAGCTGGGTGATCTCACGTGAAAACAACAATTTACACATTTTAGACACAAAACTTTTTAATAAAACCGTTATGAAAAACTTCTATTCGTATTTCAAAGCAAGATGACTAATTTGACATTTGTGTGAAAACAGCTAGTGATGCACCTAGACGGAAGCACTGTGTTGCTAAGGGAATAAATATCAGAATATATAAAGCTGTCCATTCATCACAATTTAGTTTGATCGTGTTGCCATTAAACAGAAACCTTCTAAAATTTGTCCTTTTTTGGTAGACTTATTGAAAACGAGCAGTTTTATGTTTTCTCTTCATTTTATAAAGTAACAATGGAAAAGGAGTTAAGTAATATAACAGTAAGAAGAGGAAACAGAAGACACAGTATGGAGTCAATCGATGAATCATTTACATCCCTACAATCAGACACAAAAGCCAAAAGTTTACCTGATTTATCAACCGATAATAATGAAACATATGCACTTTATGAAGAAATAAGGGTCCTCAAAATGCACTTAGAAAGTGCACACAGAGAGATAGAAGAATTATGCAGAAACAAAACATCAGGGACCAGAAATATTAAATACAAGTGTCGCAGATCTAGGGTTATCGGAAGATAAGCAACCATTAGAGTCTAACCGAGCTACGAATACTCTAAAAATGGGGACCAATTCTACAAAAAACAGCGGTAACGAAAAGAAACCCGCTTCGAAAAATAGTAAGAGTACATTAAATCCAAGAAATGGAAATTGTAAACAAACTCTTCAAGTGGCCAGGCCACGTATACAAATTCTTGCCAGTCAACAACTTACTGGACTTGCGAGCAAATTAACAGAAATGCGTCAGGCTAATAAGGGTTTTGAAAAATATGAGGTTTCTGCTTTGATTAAACCATATGCTTTGACGGAAGAGATACTCAAACCCTGTTATCTACTAGAATTTCATAGTAATGATTATGTCATATTATGTGTAGGGGAAAATGACTCGAATCCAACACGACTGCTTTACGAACTTTCAGGGGCATTGAAATGTTTGGAAAAATGTAATTAAATTGTAGTAAATGTTAACAAAAATATTTTTTACACGAATATAATCTTAATAATTGCTTTAAAACATTATGTAGTCAATTAACTAATTGTACATTTTTAAACATATCTCAATCACATTATTTTACTCGTACACAATACCTAAATTATTTATGTGAAAGAATAAACTGCATAATAGACTCACAATACTACAATAAAATATTTATCAATTTAAAAAATCGTAAAAATGTATCTAATAATTATAATGTACACAACAGCGTACGAAATAATGATAACTCAATATGTAATAAAGGATCCATATTATATTATTTCAAAAAAATTGAAAAGAAACATTCTATTCCAAAGTCAGACTTTAGAGAAATGTCACAGGCGAAAAGGGGAACAATACCCTACTACTTTTCAACGATCAAAAATAGAGACCAGATTTCTGTTCAAGAAAACACTTCGTTTTTTCGTTAACGACAACATAATATCTGAAACTGTAACTGTTTTCCATCAAAATATAGCTGGGTTATTAAATAAATTGGACGTATTGGAAATATGTATTGACGATTTTTTTCAAAACCATAACGAATTAGATATTATATGTCTAACAGAAACCTTCGTGAAATCAGGTAGTCAAGCCAATATATATCTTAAAGGGTTTGTGTTAGCTAGTTCTTTTTCAAGAGCCAAAGAAAAACGTGGAGGCGTATGTATCCTTGTAAAGAAAACAATTGATTTCCAGGTATTAGACGTTTGTAATACTTACTCAATAGAAAAACTTTTTGAAGTTTGTGGTATATGGATTCCTTCAGTTAATTGCATTGTATTGTGTTTATACAGAACCCCAAATAGTGGCGTAAATATATTTTTAAATAAACTTGACATATTATTGCATAGGATTTTAAATAAAAAAAGCAAGAAAATCATTATTGCTGGTGATTTGAATATTGATACCTTAAAGGCGGGATTTGCAACCACTCGACTCAAGGACTTAATTTTAAATTATGGGCTTACATTACATATTACTGAACCTACCAGACAAAAAATCTGCATTGATCACATAGCTAGTAATTTTGATGATGTAATAGGCTCTGTTCATTCCATGTACCTTTCAGATCACAATACCAGTCAAACAATAACATTTCCAGTCTCTAAAAAACAGAAACGCTTAGAATACTGGTATATTAAAAAAAGGTACTTTAGTCAAGCTAATATTCTAAGATTTAAGAAATGTCTTTCAGCTTTGTCGTGGTCCGATGTCTTCAATAAAAATAATTTAGATACAGCTTTTAACGAGCTTCATGATATCTTTAGTGTATTGTACAATTTATGCTTTCCAGTAGAAAAAAAGAAAGTTTGTAGTAATTCAGGCCCAGCGAAATGGATAACAAAGGGTATTAAAAAAACAACAAAAACAAAAAGATTGTTACGTTATCGTTGCTATAAGCATAAAACGATAGAAAATAAGCTGAAATATCAAAAATATAGCGCAGTGTTAAAAAAATGTATTAATAAAATGAAGACTAATATTAGTTATAAAATTATCAGTAAGGCAAAAAATAAATGTAAAGCAACATGGGATGTCATCAAAAACAAGGTTGACTGCGAGACATATCATGATAATATAGATGCAATCGAAAACAACGGTCGAATAGTTAAAGATCCGCAAGATATAGCCAATACTTTTAACAACTTCTTTATAGACTCAACAAATAAAAATCAGATACAGTCAAATAGCAATAACTACCTATGTTATAAATCAAAACATTAGCTGTAGTTTGTTTTTAACACCGGTGACAGACATGGAAGTGATACAAATTGTTTTGTCTCTGAACAATACAAAATCTACTGGTTTTGATGGTGTTTCAACACTTGTATTAAAACAGTGCATACCCATTATTGCTCCTGTACTAAGATATCTTCTAAACCTGTCGCTTACCGAAGGAGTTTATCCGAGTAGACTTAAATTGTCTTTAGTTAAACCGTTACACAAAAAGAAAAGTAAACTTGATGTGAATAACTATAGGCCCATCACACTTATCCCAATATTTGGTAAAATATTTGAGAAAACTATGCATAAACGAATTAGCGATTTTTTGGAAAAATTCAACTTAATTAAAGAAGAACAAAACGGTTTTTTAAAGAAAAAGTCCACTACCTTGGCGGCTTTTAAACTTGTTCAAAACGTGTTAGATTTTATTGATAAACGGGTGCCTGTAACTGTGGTATTTTTCGATATGACCAAAGCCTTTGATTTTGTGGACCATAAGTTGCTTTTAAAAAAATGTGAAACATACGGAATCAGAGGTCCAGCCTTAAATTGGTTAGAAAGTTATTTAGAAAATCGAAAGCAGTATGTTGAAATCAAAAGCTTAAATGATGCACTTGAATGTACCACTTATAAATCCAATTGTCGATTTAATAAGTTCGGCGTTCCTCAAGGTAGCATATTGGGACCATTACTTTTTTTACTATATATTAACGATTTGCCATCCATTACTACGCATCAATGCGTCTTGTTTGCTGATGATATATCACTCATAATAGCACACGAAGATAAAAAGAAGAATTACGAGGATATACTTAATAATGAAATTGAATCAGTACTAAAATGGCTAGAAAATAATAATCTATATGCAAATATATCAAAGACAAAGTATATTACATTTGCTAATTACAATAATAAAAATAATATTAGTTATAAACCGACATGTCGAAATGAAATTATAGAATCTGTAAGTGATACAATATTTTTAGGCGTTCCTATTGATAACCATTGTAGTTGGAAAGCACATATCGATAAAATATGTAAAAAATTAAATCAGTTTGTTTTTGCTATAAAAAGGTAAATCATCATCAGGACAAAAGACAGCTATGACAGCATATCATGGTTATGTGGCCTCTGTTTTGAGGTATGGGCTACTTCTTTGGGGTAACTCTACCGATGTAAATAGAGCATTTATTGTTAAAAAAAAATGCTTACGAGCAATCTGTGGAGTAGGTCCGCTCACATCATGTAAACCTCTGTTTAAAAGACTTAATATATTAACCCTGACGTCTATGTACATTTTTCAAGCTGGTTGTTTTGTTAAGGAACATGGTCCATTATTTAAAACATTTAATGACAAATTTAACTCTAAAATAAAAAACAGAGATCCAACAAGATTAATAATACCTAGCCGAAAAACTGCTCTCTGTCATAAAAATTGTTACATTATGACAGTAAAAATTTATAATAATCTGCATAGAAGTGTAAGAGAGTTACCGTTAAGACAGTTTAAGACAAAACTTTATAAGTGGCTGGGAGATAAGTGTTTTTATAATATGAATGAATTCTTTATGATATGAATGTATTCTTTATGACATTAATGTATTCTTTATGACATGAATGTATAATTATTGGTAATGTTTGGTAAAATTAATAATGAAAATTCTATAAATTAAGCATGAATTATCTTCAATATTACATGTAATAAATATTTTGCATGTCGGACACCTTTTCCGACGCAGTATGTGATGTGCTAACCGTAATACATAACAACTGTAATGTACCATACAGCAAGCGAAATAAACATTTCATTTCATTTCAAGCGAAATAAACATTTCATTTCATTTCATTTCAGAGCGACGTATTCTGGAATGTCCTTAGTAAACTTCATGTTGTTACTATCTTGTTATGAGGTATTTGCGAGGTTCCGAAGACGACGCGTTTAAGTGATGGTGATGTTTGTGTTGTGACAGGATTTTAAATACAAAGTGTCACCAACGCGTTTTATTCCTTAGGTGTCGTAAGAATCTTGTGTCAGAGGCCAAGACTTACTTCAGGTCGCTGTACCACCACGAATGAATATTTATTTTTTATATTAGATGCCTTAACTTCGTTTGAATATTTTAGAGTCCTATACGGGGATTAACTTAAACACGCAAGTTTATAATCTGTTTAGAATATTAAATTGCGTTATTTGGTTCAATCGGCCCGGAGTAGTCCAATAACATACACACGTTATAAAATAAATCATAATATTAAACAGAATCAGAAGCCTTGCTACGCCGCTTGCTACGTAAGGTCTACAAGACTACGCCGCTACGAGCTACGCGGCAACATTAAAGTATCATGTTACCAATTTGGAAGGAGGTAAGCTTGCCTGTTGTTTGTGGTTTAGTATAACAACAGACTGTATTCTTGTGGAACAGGTGAGTGATGTTCATAAATTCTGATAAAAACTATATGTCTTTCAACATCAAATCCCTTAAACGCATATTAATAGGATAGATCATCATCCTCCTAGCGTTATCCCAGTTTCAACTTTGGGTCCGCTTGCTAGTATAACCGGATTTGGCTGAATATTAGCCTTTCCACAGAGCGACTGCCTGTCTGACCTTCACAACCCGAAGGGATAGTGATATTCCATGGTTTAGACTATTGTCAATTTATTGAAAAGGTACTGACGCCCTATAACGACTGTTAAACATCTTCATGACAGCCAGGTCCGACTGCTTAACGTACTCTCCGAGGCTTGGGGCAAGCGATAATTAACAATTAAATATACACATAACTCTCCTCTCTCCACTCAGCTATCGCTGCTTCACGTGACCCAATTAGTACAACAGAAATACATCCGATATTAAGTTGAACTCCAGCGAGATAATAAAGAACCGGTTTTGTTGCAGCTCGTAAACCTTGAGACAGACCTTCGACCGTTTTATATTATTATATAGCTAGCACTACTCTACAGCTGAATAAAATTGATTCGATTAATAAAAGTATAGAAGAAGACTGCCTGGTTTCCTTAACGTTTGGGATCACACCTCGGCATCACCTAAAAGGATAGTTGACATATTTCCAAATATACTATCGTGTAGTTAAGGATTCAATTGTTAAAAATAATTAACAAATAAACATACTATACGAAAAATAACTTTTTATAATTTGAGGACAGATCTAATCTTGCCCTTTATTGAGTGAAAACTCCTTTTGTTAGCAAGCTTTTAAATAGTAGTTTGCAGTCAGGGGTTTCCTTTATTGAGTACTGGCTAAATATGCGAGTCAATGTACTCGTAAGAAAAAAATATAAGAAAATGTATATGGGTGACTGAACGTTAATGCCAATATGCAAAGATGTTTTGAAGACCGTCCGTGCAATGAACGAAAAGGAATTATTTGTAGATCTGACCCGGATATTTAGATATTTATGGGTTTGGTGAAAGTGTTATTGTAGCGTATAGAATATCATGACCTCCATTTTAATTATGTAAAGACGCTGATTTTATATGAAGGAATACTTATTATTGATAGGATGCCTTTCTAAAAAAATCAGTTAATAATTCATTTGAAGTATTATAAATTATATTATTTATTATCGAGCAGACAAACCGTACAAAACCCTGCATCGTGCTATGAAAGCTCTTGCGATGACTCTATAATATACAACTTCTAAAGAAATTCCTATTAAGTGTACTCCACGACCACCTAGCCTGGATAGAGGATTCTCTCTCTTGTTAGAGGAATCCCCAAACCTTATTCCTTCTTTCCAAGTTATGAAATATCTTGATACAATTTGTTGTGGAAAGTATTTCTGGATAATATTTCTGGACGACGCAGCGGGCCACCGCAAGGATGTTGAAAGCGCGGGAAACGATTGGATGCGGGCGGCCCAAGATCAGTCTACGTGGAGAGCCTTGGGAGAGACCTATGTGCAGCAGTGGACGTCTTTAGCCTGAAATGACAATAAACTTTTTAGTCAGACTAGAATGTTTTACGAAAATATCGTTTATGTTTAAGCCACTCCAGCAAGCAGTCGGCACGATTTAAAATATCTTGTTTTTGCATACTTTTAGTGTTTATAGTATCATTAAACTGTATATAAAGCTGCAAGTAATATTTTCCTTTCGTATACTTGATGAGTTTATCCCGTTCAGATTGTTATCTCGCCACATTTTACAGTTTTAATGTTGTACTGCGGTTAGAGATAATTTTGTTTTACTGTGTAGCAATTGTTAGGCCGCGATGACGTACGCATTGGTGGTATTTGGTTAGAGTAAATAGTATTGTTGCTATGGTTTTTTGTATTTATGATAATCATTTCACAGTCTCGGGTTCGATCCCCAGGTACCCCGGGCAATACACACATAACTTTAAAAAGTCAGAGGTGTGTCCTCTGACTTTTCGAAGTTCGTGTTCGTGCGTGAGTGTTTCAAGGAAATTTTTATTATATATAGGTAAAGATGACGAATGATTGACCAAGCAGATATACAAGGCAAGTGTGAATGGGACAGGACGAAGGGGAAGACCTAGGCGGACGTTCTCTAACCAGATTGGAGACATCCTAAAATCAGGACAGGTTAGAAGTACCCTGAACAGAAGAGCATGCATGAGGAATCTGATGGGAGTGAATGCAGCAAGAGAGATATGTCAGGATTTTTGCAAATGGCATTCCGTAGTCTCTGCCTACCTCTACGGGAAACAGGCGTAAGTCTATGTATGTATGTATGCATAAAACCATAGCAACAATACTATTTACTCTAATCAAATACAGCCAATGCGTACGTCATCGAGGCTTAAAAATTGCTACACAGTTAAACAAAATCATCTCTAACCGTAGTACAGCATTAAAACTGTAAAATGTGGCGAGATAATTATCTGAACTGAATAATCACAACAAGTATACGCAAAGAAAATATTACTTGCAGCTTTATATACAGTTTAATGATACTATAAACACTAAAAATATGCGAAAACAAGATATTTTAAATCGTGCCGACTGCTTGCTGGAGTGGCTTTAACATAAACGATATTTTCGTAAAACATTCTAGTCTGACTTAAAAGTTTATTGTCATTTCAGGCTAAAGACGTCCACTGCTGGCCATAGGTCTCTCCCAAGGCTCTCCACGTAGACTGATCTTTGGCCGCCCGCATCCAATCGTTTCCCGCGCTTTCAACATCCTTGCGGTGGCCCGCTGCGTTGTCCAGAAATACTATGCAGAAATACTTTCGACGACAAATTGTATCAAGATATTTCATAACTAGGAAAGAAGAAATAAGGTATGGGGATTCCTCGAGGGAGAATCCTCTAACCAGGCTAGGTGGTCATGGAGTACACTTAAAAGGATTTTTTTTTATTAGTTGTATAATATAGAGTCATCGGCGTGCAAGAACTTTCATAGCACGATGCAGGATTTTGTACCGTTTGTCTGCTCGATAATTAATTATTTATAGAATTAGTAACAGAATTTTTAGAAACGAATCCTACCAATAATAAGTATTCCTTCATATAAAATCAGCGTCATTACATAATTAAAATGGAGGTCATGATATTATATACGCTACAATAACACTTTCACCAAACCCATAAATATCTAAATATCCGGGTCAGATCTACAAATAATTCCTTTTCGTTCATTGCACGGACGGTCTTCAAAACATCTTTGCATATTGGCATTTACGTTCAGTCACCCATATACATTTTCTTATATTTTTTTTCATATCTTGACTCGCATACTTAGCCAGTACTTAATAAAGGAAACCCCTGACCGCAAACTACTATTTCAAAGCTTTTTCAAAATGAGTTTTCACTCAATAAAGGGCGAGATAAGATCTGTCCTCAAATTATAAACAGTTATTTTTGGTATAGTATGTTCATTTGTAAATTATTTGTAAAATTAAATCCTTAACTACACGACAGTATATTTGGACATATGTCAACTATCCTTTTAGGTAATGCCGAGGTGTGATCCCAAACGTTAAGGAAACCAGACAGTTTTCTTCTATACTTTTATTAATCGAATCAAGCTTATTCAGCTGTGGAGCGGCGCTAGCTGTACAATAATATAAAACGGTCGAAGGTCTGTCTCAATGTTTACGAGCTGCTACAAAACCGGTTCTTTATTATCTCGCTGGAGTTCAACTAAATATCGGATGTATTTTTGTTGCACTAAATGGGTCACTGGATAAGAGTTGACTCACAACTGCCTTGGCCTTGGGAATGTTTGGAACGCATTCTTTCACTTAAACTAGACAATCTATCGCACTTTTGCAACAAAAATATTACCTATTGAAGTTAAAGGCAAAAGTTGCAGTGCAATCACGCATATGCAAATACATCACGTGTCTTGTTTCACTTGAGGAATTACATTAAATCTAAATCATTTATACACTTAGATCACAAGGTACTTATTGTGACGTCGCATCGAGCGATGCACACTACAGCGCTGGCCCCTACCACTTTTCCTGCCGGCCGCTCCCCTCCGACCGGCAAATAAAAACAGCGGCGCGACAGCGAATCGTCCCTCTTAGATCCTGGCCGCTGAGATAAGTTATACTTCTCTTCTGGAGGACCGAAGCCTAGTCAGCCTGCCTATCTACCCTGCCCTGAGTCTAGGTCTTAGCTCTTACCGTTTGCTTCCGGGTTATATAATTGTGTAACGCTTCTTAGCTAATATATTTTGTAACGAACGCTATGCTTCTTTGATTTCTCTCTACACACACCAAATAAACGTTACACTGGCGCCAAACAATTTTAAGGGCTCAGGCATCTGACTCGGCTTCTGGTCGCTTCCTTTTTCTGTGTTTTTCTGTGTTTCTGTGTGTAAGTGTGTTCACAGTCGGTAAGTCGTTGATTTTTCGTTTCTAAATGTGTTAGATAAATTATAACGCATTAAAGCTTATATAAATCGGGCAATATAGTCGACTAAAGGCTTGCGCCACATCTTATGTACTTTTATAACTTCTTTTCTAACCCAAATTCGTTAGACTAAGGAACGGTTTTGGGAATTATTTTAATTGTACAATTACATTTTTTATGTGAGGGTAGATTCCGCTTCGCATTATTCTTACGCATTGCGAACGTAACTTGTTTACTTGCTACATAATAAATATCTTTCTCTTTAAACGACCCACTGTGAACATATTTACATTACCTTTATTTTATTGTTATATTGTAAGTATAACCCCTGTGTGAGTGACTTTTGGTGCTGTTAGGTTAATCTTTTATCTGTTTAATCTTTTTCTTAGTAACTTAGCAATGTCTTTTAAAATTAACTTTAATCATTTAGTAAAATCGGAGCTGGTTTATGAACTAATTATTCGGGGGGGTGACAAGTCTGGTTCCGTAGCCGAGCTGCGCCAGCAGATAGCGACACTAGCGTCTCAGTTTCCCTCTGAAACTATTTTGGATTCGGATTTAGACTCCGAAGAGGAAATTTCGGCTATCCGGAACTCCTTAATTAGGGCTACAAATAATATTTCTCTGCTTAGATCACAATTTGAACAAAACCTCTATTCGCGCACAGAATCTATTCTCAACCATATTTATTTTAGATTGAATAGACTGGATCTGGACCGCCTTTCTGATACCGACTCGGCTGAGATAGTTTCGAGCAATTACCGCAATCAGTTAGCTATTTTTAAATCTTTGATGTCGGGTACATCTGAACCAACTTCGCACGTAGTACAAAAGGACTGCTCTGTATCTACCCCCGTCGTTTCTGACGACTTTAAGTACGAACGTAAATTGTTTTCCGAACTCGCTAAATTTAAATATAATGGCAAGTCTTGTGTTCGCGGGTTCATTGAAAGAATTAATGAGTTTATGCAGGCTAGGTGTATTCCCGAAAATAAAATGTTACTATTTGCTTTTGAGATATTTACGGGCGATGCATTGTTCTGGTATCGTTCGCTCAAAGAACAGGTTTCTAGTTGGAGTGAATTGTGTTGTCTTTTAAAGCGTGATTTTAGCCCGACTGACTATGATTTTAAAATTTTAAACGAAATAAGGTTTCGCCTTCAAGCTGAGGACGAAAATATAACACTTTTTGTTGCTAAAATGCAGGGTATGTTTTCTCGTCTTGATGTGCCTATTAGTGAGTCTGAAAAATTAGATATTTTGTTGCGTAATGTCCTGCCATGTTACAATCAAACTATTTTAACGGCTAAGGTGGCCGATATCCCTAGTTTCGTTAGTGTCTGTCGTGAATTTGAGACCTTTCATAAACGAACTAAAGACCATCGGGAATCTTCCAAAGCCACACCCAATATCTTGTTGTCCGAGTTTGCCCACCAACCTCAAAAACCTAATTTTTCTAATTACAAACCAAAAAAATATTATAATAACTCTAATAAAAACTTTAACGCTGCACCACAGATAAACGCTATCAAATTACCCACCACTAATAAAAACGACAACTGGTTCTGTCCCAGGTGTCGATCCAATTCTCATAGTTTGTATAATTGTCGCCAACCACACTTTTTAATTTGTTTTAAATGCGGTCTAAAAGGTTTTCGTGTGTCTGATTGTCCTAAATGTAATCCTAAAGCTAATAACCCAAAAAACTAATAAGCGAGGATTGGGGAAGAAATAAATCAAATAATTTCAATAAAACCGAGTGGAATAATTGGTTAAAATATCTAAAAAATTTTTTTTACTGTTATAGTCTATCCTCAATCCGCAATTCTAATGTAGAATACTCGCCTTATATTTCTGTTATTGTAAATGGTAAACCTGTAGTCGGCCTGTTGGATTCTGGCTCATGTGGCTCATCTTGGGTAACAATTCTCATAATTTCTTTTTAAATAATGAGTATCAGTTGGATTGTTCTCAGCCTTTGAGTTTGGTAACCGCTGGTGGTGAAAAATTGTGTTCTTTAGGGTCTATCTCTCTTCCTATTGAATTTCAAAATAAAACAGTTTCCCTAAATTTTCATGTAGTGCCAGGGATTAAAAATAGTTTAATTCTCGGTATGGATTTTTGGCGAATTTTTAAATTATTTCCTAACCATTTAGAGTCGGTGTTGTTATTGAATGAAACTGACTTACAAGTTACTGAGCTGCGGACCGATGACTCACCGCACCTTGTGTCTTATAATAATTTATCTATTGAACAGAGAGCTGCCGCTGATAACATTATTTCTAAATTTTCCGATATTTCTTATAAAAAGCGGGGTCTCGGTTGTACAACTCTCATTACTCACTCTATTGACACAGGCGATAGCACACCTATTCGTCAGCGTTATTATCGTATGTCTCCCGATAAACAACGCATTTTGATACAACAACTAGACGAAATGTTGAAGGAAGATGTCGTTGAACCCTCTGAAAGTCCGTGGTCTAACCCGGTTATTTTAACCCCTAAAAAGAACGGCGAACTAAGATTTTGCTTAGATAGTCGTAAATTGAATTCTGTTACTAGAAAAGATGCTTATAATTTGCCCTACATTTCGGAAATTCTAGATAACTTGAGAGATGCTAAATACCTATCTAGTTTAGATATTTCTAAATGTTTCTGGCAGACGTTAATTAAAGAAGAGGATCGTTTTAAGACCGCTTTCTATGTACCTACTCGTGGCACGTTTCATTTTAAAAGAATGGCGTTTGGTCTAACAAACGCACCCGCAACTCAGCAACGTTTAGTCGATACTCTGTTTTACGGTCCTGAATTTGAAAACAAGGTCTTCTGTTTTATCGACGACATTGTATGTATATCGTCAACGTTTGAAGAACATATTACGCTTTTATTACGTATTTTCGAAAAATTGAAAATGGCAAATCTCACTATAAACTTAGATAAGTGTAATTTCTTTCGGGATAAAATAAAATATTTAGGTTACGTTGTCGATTCGCAAGGTCTCCATGCGGATCCTGCTAAAATTGATGCCATAATTAATTACCCTACCCCTTCTAATAAAAAGGAACTACGTCGTTTTCTGGGCGTGGCTTCATGGTATAGGCGATTTATTCCAAACTTTAGTCGTATATCGTCACCTCTAAACAAATTAACCTCTCAAGGTAAAAAGGCTCCCCCTTTTTGTTGGTCTAAAGAGGCGGACCAGGCTTTTATCAAGTTGAAAGACTGCTTGTCCTCTCCTTCTATAATATCTTGTCCGGACTACTCCGAATCTTTTGAGATACACACGGACGCCAGCGACTACGGCGTAGGCGCTGTCCTCTGCCAGGTTATGAAAGGCGAAGAAAAAATCATAGCCTATTACAGTAAGTCTTTGTCTGATGCTAAAAAGAATTACAGCGCTACTGAGCGCGAGGCACTCGCTGTGTTATCTGCCATCGAGCACTGGCGTTGTTATGTCGATAACGGTAAAAAGTTTATTGTTTACACTGACCACGCTGCGCTCAAATGGTTTCTAAAACTTAATAATCCTACTGGTCGTTTGGCCAGATGGGGTGTTCGTCTTTCGTCGTACAATTTCGAGATTCGACATCGTCGTGGTTCAGACAACATATTGCCCGACCTCCTGTCTCGTTCTGTTCCCGTTGCAGCCATTATCAATGATAATGACATTACTCCTAATTTAAACCTAACACTCCCAATGTCTACTAACGACTCGTGGTATCTAAACATTTTTAAAGGTTGTCTAAACAATCCCACATCTTTCGTGGACTACCAAATTATTAATAATAAATTATATCGTTTTAAAAAGTGTCTAAATCCTTTAACTCGAGATTTTCAATGGAAGGAGGTTATTCCGTCGGAACAAAGATCTAATATTATTGCTGAGAACCATTCGCTGCCCACGGCTGGTCACCTAGGTATTTTTAAAACCTACAAGCGCTTGGCATTAAATTATTACTGGCCGAATATGTATTCCGACGTTGATAAGGCTGTGAATTCGTGTGATGTTTGTATAGCTCACAAACATCAAAACCATTCAACCTTAGGTCATATGGGTAGATCTAAGTCTTGTTATAAACCATTCCAGATGTTAAGCATTGATCTAATTGGTCCACTACCTACTTCTAGAAGGCTAAACAATTTTATTTTTGTTGTTTCTTGTTGTTTTTCCAAATATTGTATGCTTTTTCCCATTAAACGAGCTGCTGCCGAAATAATTACTAAAATTTTAGAAGAAAATGTTTTTTGGTCCATGGTATTCCGTCGACTATTGTTCTCGATAATGGTAAGCAGTTCATTAGTTCCACATTTAAAAATTTGATAACTAAATACAAAATTCCTAATTTGCATTATACGCCGCTGTATACACCCCATGTAAACTCAGTCGAGCGTTATAATAAAACTATTATGTCGGCTATTTCTACTTTTATCGAACGAGATCAGCGCGTTTGGGATCTAGTCGTTCCTAAGATTCAGTTTGCAATAAATTGCGCAGTAAACGAGGTAACTGGCTATTCTCCATCTTTTCTGGTCTTTGGTCGTGAATTGGTTACTTGTGGGTCACACTATGTGGTCAACAAATCTGACCCTAATATTGTCTTCGAACCGCGTGATGCATATGCGGAGGTCCTCGGCCATTTGTCTCCTATCTTCGAAAAGGTACAGGCCGCTTTGATAGCCGCTCACCAACGTAATTGTAATTCTTATAATCTTCGTCGCAAACCGGCCGAATTCAATGTCGGCGATATTGTGTGGCGGCGTACTTACTATTTAAGCGATAAAGATAAATATTTCAATAAAAAACTCGCTCCTAAATTTATTAAATGCAAAGTTGTAGCTAAAAAGTCTCCTTTAGTTTACAAATTGTCTGATATGACTGGCAAGCCAGTTGGCGAATGGCATATTAAAGATTTAAAATTAATTAATTACAAACAATAATTATTAATCTCATACAAAAATCTCGTCAAATTTGTTGTTATAATTACTTCTGCTCACCCACAGTCCATAATGGTCGTTATAGTAATACCGATTTTTTTTTAGCTTTAAAATCCTTTTTGTTTTGACTCAGTGGTTAAAACTGTAATCAACTGCGTCTCACGGGTTCGAAGTTTCTTGAATCTGTTTGTTGTGCTAATCACCTTGTTTACGTTATGTTATAAAGTACCTATGCTCGGAGTTATTAATATTAACCCATTCTATTTAGCGAGCCGCTAGCGCGCTTTCTAAATAATACCTTATCCCGCGCACATAAGGCTTACTCTCGTCTACATTCGTCTCGACTACCTGCGTTGAGTTTTATGACCTGTCACTCACTCTTTTGTTGTCGAGTTGATCTTTTTGTTTTAATTGTTTTATGCAGTAATATTATAACAGATATTCCATAAACTGAGCAGCTCTTTTGTATTTTATTTAACTTAACTTATATATAAGAATTCTAAACTATTGTTTTCAAGTGTCACTAATAAATATAAACTATTTATTCAAGACTATCTCAGTTATGCTTATGTGTAATCCTCGACCTGTTTTGCATTCAAGCAGGAACCGGATTGGTTTGAATGATGGCTAGTGCACTGGTTGTGAGTGTGTCTGGCATGTGTGCGAGATATGAAGGATTGTTTTTGTTGTTAAAGGGGTCCATTGAATGCGTGATGTATGAATGGTTGGGGGGTTATACATAACCAAATTTCTTTTAGGTGGTGTTTGCAACTTAAAAGACTAACACCACTTCGCCTTCTCTGTTCCAGGCGCTGTCGGCGGCAGGGGGGTCAGGGAATTTTTCCCCCAGGAAAAATTCCGGCCTAAAGGGGGGAGTGTGTGACGTCGCATCGAGCGATGCACACTACAGTGCTGGCCCCTACCACTTCTCCTGCCGGCCGCTCCCCTCCGACCGGCAAATAAAAACAGCGGCGCGACAGCGAATCGTCCCTCTTAGATCCTGGCCGCTGAGATAAGTTATACTTCTCTTCTGGAGGACCGAAGCCTAGTCAGCCTGCCTATCTACCCTGCCCTGAGTCTAGGTCTTAGCTCTTACCGTTTGCTTCCGGGTTATATAATTGTGTAACGCTTCTTAGCTAATATATTTTGTAACGAACGCTATGCTTCTTTGATTTCTCTCTACACACACCAAATAAACGTTACATTATGAATGTTAAATTTTAAATTAATTATTATTTAACCATTCTACATTTACATATAGTGCCACGGTTGCAATGAAACGTCCAAAGGCCGAAACGTCTTACTTACCGTGTCGCTGATAGTTTAATGTTCATGCCGAAAGAATGAATAAAAGATATTATTTAAACAATAAAATCTTATGTAGCTTGAGAACAATCAACGTAGAGAGTGTGAACCAACCCTGAGCCATTCGTTATGTGTATCATAATTTGCGTCGAATAAAAATAGGATGACACTATCCCACGACTTTTAAACGGTAATTTCTAACAAAACCCTAATATATGAAAGAAAATATATGAATACTCATACATATATTGTTAGAAATGTAAATACAACCTTTTGAAAATTGTCTTTTGCCCAGTTCAGGCGTCTATGTCTGAACAAAATTAAAGTTTGTTACTTCAGACGTCTTACTATATTTGCTGTTTCATCTATAGCATTTACATACACACTTAAATACATAGACTCATGCCTGTTTCCCGAAGAGGTAGGCTGAGGCTACGAAACACCATTTGCAACGATCCTGACATATCTGTCGCATTTATTTTGCGTTATAGGTATTTAATGCTAAAAAGCCTATATTTTTTGTCAGAATATTTGAAAATCACTCACCTGTTCTTCAAGAATACATTGTGTTGTTATACTAAACCACAAACAACAGGCAAGCTTGCCTCCTTCCAAATTGGTAACATGATACTTTAATGGTACCGCGTAGCTCGTAGCGTCGTAGTCTTGTAGACCTTACATAGCAAGCGGCGTAGCAAGGCTGCTGATTCTGATAAATATTATGATTTATTTTATAACGTGTATATGTCATTGGACTAATCCGGGCCGATTGAACCAAATAACGCAATTTAATATTCTAAACAGATTATGAACTTGCGTCTTTAAGTTAATCCCCGAATAGGACTCTAAAATATATAAACGAAGTTAAGGCACCTAATATAAAAAATATATATTATATTCATTTGTGGTGGCGCAGCGACCCAAAGTAAGTCTTGACCTCCGACACAAGACCTTTTCATTTAAAAAAATTATATGCTATAATTTATTTTAAAAACTCGCATCTGTGCTATTTTTTATTTATTGCTTAATTAAAGTAAACAATTTTCAAAGATAGGTAATATTTTTTGTGTTCGTTGTGAAAGGGTTTATTAATAGAGAATACTACAGAGATTAAGAATATTTTGTATTTAAAATCCCATCACCACACGAATATCACCAATACTTAAATATGTCACCTTTGGAACCTTACCTCATAACAAGACAGTAACAACATGTAGCTTACTAAAGATATTCCATAATAAGTCGCCCTGTATCGATTTCAAGTGTTCGTGCCCCAATCTCCGGCTGTGCTCGAAGCTTACTTAGTAAGTTAGACCAACTTTCGGCCGAGTAATATCTGTTCTTCGGCGATAGTTCATGCGCCGAGTTAAGTGCACGACACAGATTGTCTATCTTCCGAGAATTTGCAGTTTTTTAATGGGCTGAGCAAGTTTGATGGGTTATGTTGTAAATAACAATTATCATCATCATCCTCCTAGCTTTTTCCCAGTTAGAACCCGGGATTCGCTTTCTACTGTAACCGCATTTGACTCAATATAATTTTTCCACAGAGCGACTGCCTGTCTGACCGCCGCAACCCAAAGGGATAGCTATATTCCATGGTTTAGACTAGCGTCAGTTTATTCATAGGTACTCCATATAACGACTGTCAAAGATCTTAATGACAGCCGGGATCGACGGCTTAACGTGCTCTTCGAGGCACGGGGTAAGCGATAATTAACATTTTAGTACGCACATAACTTGAAAAGTCCGTGGTGCGCGCCGTGGATTCGAACCCGGTACCCTGCATGGCAGTTTGTTGGTATCTCCACTAGGCTATCGCTGCCTGTTGTGAATAACAATCATAATGTAATAAAAGTTTATTTAGTATTTCTAAGCTTTCTGCATACCTGTAATAATGTAGCTACTGTTACGGTTACCATGGTCCACTTAAATTTGGTGTTGCGCTGGAAACCCTATCATAGAGTAACTGCTATGTCCAAGTGGTCAATCCCTCCGCCACTCTTTAATTCGATTTTTGGGCAGGTGAAAGTATGTGCTACTCTCCTGCACAGGCTGGAGGTTCTACCTCGATACGGCAAGGTCACACGAATCACTGTAAGCAAACTCCATCGCGGCACGTTTATGATCGATAATACGATTACTCAAACCTACGTATATATGGGCGCACTGGAGATGGTTTGTTTTATTGTAGATCTAAGCATAAACGTAGAGCAGTGCCATCTAGATGACTAAATGATAACTAAACCGGAAATTAATATTATTTTAATGTAATTTTAACTAAATAACCATTAAAATATTAATTGCATTTGCTTGTAATTAATATTATATAAATTGTGTTACATTTCTGTATTTACATATATTTCTTAACGCAGTATTGGTTGATATCGTCTTTAATAGTTTGGCTAGCTTTGTTGCCCGCCAACACATTTTTGTAATTTTATAACTAATTAAATTTATCAAGACGTATTTCGACGCTTTAGCTAAAGGAACTGTAATTCTATATTGTTTCTTAATTATAAAGATTAATTGAAAGCTCATACATACGATAATTTAAATATCATGACTGTATTATTGAATATGTTTTGATACTAAGTTATGTTGATGCGACGGCGGGCGGCCATGACACTTTTGGTTCGGACATTCGTATCGTGATTTCGTGAAGTTCAAGAAATATATTGCAGTAACAGTGAATTTCACTAGTTTCATTTATGGTTCCTGGGGTGTCCTGACGAGTGAAGGTGCCCAGGCGCCGAAAGCAGCGGTGGGATAAGCGCCCCCTAAGAGACATCGAGAAATACATTTGGCGCGAAAGTAATGGATCTCTTGTGTCGCACGAGTGATCAGCTTTGTCGTGTTGTCTCCAAGCAGAAAGGGGCCCAACCACGTGTGTCGCCGGTATATATAGGGTCGGCGAGCGGGAGAGAGCTCCCCACTGCAGTGCGTCACTCGTAGCGAGGCTCGCAAGCGCCGAGGCACGACGTCACACTTAGCTTAGCCGCCAGGCGCCAGTACCAATGATGCCCTGAAGACAGATGCGACAAGCGCTTGGAAGCCGTGTTTGGCGCTTGTCAACCCTGATCGGAGACGGCACGGTGTGTCGGACTGTCGGAGATTTGGCGAGCACGTCTACACTTGCACGTGAGGCCACATACGAGCGAGAGCGACTACGCCGGTCACTGGGGTATGCTGTGGCGCGAACGCTGTTCTGCTTTGAGTTCTACCAGAGATTGCAAATGCGGGTTGTTGATGCACTGACAGAGGTATTTATCCAGAGCTGATTTGATTTGAGTTTTTGAGAAACATCCTTTAACATTTTATAAATTATGGTGCTGTTTGTTTACATGATTACCTATTGCCCCAGTAAGGATTACCAGATAAACATACAGTAAAAATTAAGTAACCGTTGTTTATCCACGTTTGGTACCTAACAGTGCTACTGTGCTTATGCCTTATAGCCATTTTATGCCGTCGACCATGTCGGAAAGTTTCTGTATAACTCGACATCAGAGATGGTCACACACTTATTAAGTTATTACCTACACAAGAAAGAGAAAATAACTTAGTTGTTATGTGGTTCTACTAATGTAATTATTAGTAAAGAACAGTATAACTGCCCTTTTCAAGTTGAAGCTCTGATAGATCCATTGTATAAATTACCTGATTTGCTTTCAGTCTAAATTGGACTCTGTAGGTGCCTACATGATTTCCTTTTAACATAATGTTGAAATTGTTAATGTCAACTTGGAGCTCAAGTTAAGGTAATATCACAGATTATATGGTAATATAATAACAGACAATGGAACCCATCATAATTACCATAATGATAAGTGGGTTTAAAGAACATGATGTGAAAATCCATGTCTCTTTTCCCATTTAGCAGTATCTATTCTTAGCAAATAAAAGTAACTGTATGGACTACTCATGCTTTATTTCCAAGTCAGTTATGATTAGAGTCAGTTTGAGTTTATTTATTCAGATAAACAATTATTAATTGAATTACCTAATGAAAGAGTTTGTTAGGGTCCTAGGGGACGTTAAATGAAAGTGGACTGTATTTCTGCTGGTTTATTCTCGCCTTCACATTACAATCGGTCTCCCGGAAAACACGGTGTATACATAAGAGGATCGTCCGTTGCCGGTGGTGTTCGCGAGTGCAGGTCTAGTAATAAGCGGCGGCCGGCCGCCCCACCGCGCCCGAGGCGCGCCGGCGACCGGTTCGGATGACGTCGACTGGTACGGTGTATCGGTGCCGCGCGCCGCTGATGTACTCGCGCGGTGGTGTTGGGTTCGATTCCCAACATGCTCCCCGGGTTGAAGTCTGGAATGCGGACTTCAAAGATCTGGAAGTGGGCAGATGTTATTATAGGCCCTACGAATGGTTCCCCCCTTTGTCCTTAGCTCAGCAACTCTGCTAACGCCATCGCTGCCAGTGTATAGCTTGATGACTCGCCCTAGAGACCATAACAAAGGTGGAAGAGTTTTTTCCTTGACGAGGACTAGAGAACCAAGCTTAAGTTCTGAATGATTCTTCTGCCACCGTGTGCGCTGTTGTAACTGAGCCACATATTCCAAGGAGAATCTATTCCAGAAGTGTTGTTTTATTAATTCAACTCTCTTGAAGCGATCGAGCTGGCTGATGTTTCTGTCCTGGATTTGAGGTTCTGGTATAGACAAGAGTGGCCGTCCAATTAAAAAATGAGCAGGAGTAAGAACAGAGAAATCATTGGGATCAGTAGAAAGAGGAGTCAAAGGACGGGAGTTTAATATGGCTTCTACCTGAGTGAGGCATGTAACCATTTCCTCGTAGGTTAAGTTTGTCAATTGTAATAACCTTCTCAAGTGGAATTTAAAAGACTTAACGGCTGCCTCTGCCAGACCGTTAAAATGAGGACTATAAGCGGGTACAAATTTAAAATTAATTCCTTCTTGGGCCATATGACCTTGAAGGTTAGACTGAACTAAGAACCTAGACAGCTCATTATAAGAACCGACAAAGTTAGTGCCGTTATCTGACGTTATGGTTTGGGGCTTCCCGCGACGTGATATGAAACGCTTTAATGCAGATATGTAAGCATCAGCCGAGAGTGCAGTTACGAGCTCGATGTGACAGGCTTTGGTAGAGTTACATACGAAGATTGCCAAAAATGATTTTATAAGACGACAACCGCGGCCTTTCCGGTCGGCTATCAACACTGGGCCTGCGTAATCAACAGAGGAATGTAAAAATGGAAACTCTAATGTTGTACGAGACGACGGCAACTGTCCCATTATGGGTTGAACAGTGTCCGCCTTGAACCTGCAACATCGAACACATTTGTGGACGATAAGTCTGGATAAGTTCTTACCGCCTAAAGGCCAATACGTTTGCCTAACGTTGGCTAAAAGAAGCTGTGGGCCAGCATGTAAATATTTTAAGTGAAAGTGTGTAAAAAGTATTTGTGTAAAATGGTGTTTTCCACATAATAAAATTGGATGCTTTGTATTGTAACTATAGGGAGAGTTACTAATTCTGCCACCAACACGAATAATGTTATTTGCGTCTATAAAGGGCGATAACGAAATAAGACGATTCTTTTTTGGAAGACTCTTCCCTGTTTTGAGAAGAGAGTATTCTTCTGGAAACATTTCAGATTGGACCTTACGAATTATTAAATGTAATGAACTTTGAAGCTCATCAACTGTTAGATGAGTAGGATTTTGGGCCAATTTTATTCCCCTTTCAATAAGAAAGTGGGACCTGACCACCACAAGGAAGAAGAACTGATAGAATCAGCCTTCAGGCCTCGCGAAAGCAGATCGGCAGGATTAGACTTCGACTCCACATAGCGCCACGTGTGACCTTCAGTAGTGTCCTGAATTTCATGAACGCGGTTACGCACAAAATTCTCAAGTTGTTGTAAAGATGTATTTAACCACCCTAGTACAATTGTAGAGTCACACCAAAAATAACTCTTATCTATAGTAATAGTTAAAGCTGCTATTACCTTAGCATACAGTCTTGCAGCCAACAACGCTCCACAAAGTTCTAAGCGCGGAATCGTTGTAGGCTTTATCGGCGCTACCTTGCTCTTAGACGTTAACAGATGTACAGTTATGTTCCCTGATCTACTGACAGAGCGAATATATAAACAAGCACCATATGCTCGCTGAGATGCATCTGAAAATACATGAATTTCATAACTATGACAGTTATTATTAAGGACCCAGCGAGGAATTTGCAAAGTATTGATATAAGGTAAAGTCTTTGTAAATGACAACCACTGATTTATTAATTCTTGTGATACCACATCGTCCCATGCATATTTATCGATCCACAACTGTTGCATGATGAGTTTAGCTTCTACCACACATAGACTTACAAGCCCTAATGGGTCAAAAATCTGACTTATGACCGACAATATGTGGCGCTTTGTGATTTTTTTACAATTTTTCATATTAACAGAAAATGATAAGACATCTTCATCACAATTCCAGTTCAAACCAAGAGTTTTAGAAGAGACATCCTTACTTATGTCTGAAAGATCTAAAACTTTACCTGGGTCGTGAGAAGAGGAAGAAGAAACTGCATCTAAAATAAATTGACTATTTGATTTAAATTTTCTCAAATGAAGTTTAGCTGAATTTAATGTAGAAATAACGCCTTTGCAAATATGTATGGTTTGTTCTATGGTCGGAGAGGTATGAAGCCAATCGTCGACATAGAAATCTCTCTCAATAGCCTGCTTTACGTCCGGGTCCCTAACTTGGGATGCCAAACTCACCAAACATTTTGTGGCTAAATATGGGGCTGACGAAGTCCCATAAGTAAGTGTATTTAAAGTATAAATTTTTAAAGGCTCTGTTGAATTGTTACGAAAAATAATTTGTTGAAGAGAGCGTTGTGATGGGTTCAATTCTATCGCTCTATACATTTTTTCTATATCACCCGTGAAGGCATATTTATGCTGACGAAACCGTAACAATATAGAGTGAAGATCTTCCTGTACTGTTGGACCAACCATTTGGATGTCATTAAGTGACAAGCCTGTGCTGGTAGTGGCTGACGCATCAAAGACAGTACAATGTTTGGAAGTACTAGATTCACGGGTAATGCCATGATGAGGTAAAAAATAATTATAGTGTTGAAGGCAGCTGGGCGAAGACTCCCCAGTTAAAGTCATATGACCTAAGCGTTCATATTCCTCCATGAAGGCGATATACCTACTTTTAAAATCAGGATCCCTAAGGAATTTTCGCTCCAAAGATAAAAAACGACACTTTGCCTTTTGAAACGAGTCACCTAAGACTGAAGGGTCGTCCTTCAGCGGCATGGTTACGACAAAGCGTCCGTCTTCCTTACGAGTGGTATTCTCTAAGAAGTGTTGTTCACATAAACGTTCTTCAGAAGACAGGGAGTGCTTGGCTGCTACACTATCTAATTCCCAGAACCGGGTTAGATCTGGATCAGATTCCCCATTCACAAAGTGACAAACAGGCAAAGAAGATTGTGTCTTAGGACGGGCAACATACCCTGACACTAGCCAACCTAGTTTTGTCTCATATAATTTAGGTAAGTTTTTACCTAAATCTATAAAGTTATTACATAAGACGGACCAAAATATGTCGGCCCCTACTAAAATGTCTATGGCTGACGGTATGTTAAACGAAGGGTCAGCCAGAGTTATTCCCATTGGAAGAGGAATGTGATCGATGTTTATATAAGAAGAAGGTAATACCTGTGTAATATTGGGTAAAATATGACAGTCCACAGTAATTGTATAGTCGTCATAATTTGACATAATGGTAAGACTGCAAGACTGTATACTAAGAGAAGCCTTATTATTGACTCCTGTCACTGTGGCGCTAATATTTCGTCGCGGCAAACCCAGCTTACCGCATAGTGACTGTGTGATGAAGCTAGCTGTGCTGCCGTTGTCCAGCAGCAGTCGAGCAGGGAACGTGTCGCCCTTGTTGTCGACCACTCTCACCACAGCTGTGGAAAGTAAAACGTGTGCAGGGGTAGTAAACCGTTTTACATCAGTCGAACTAGTAAAATTATTTACTGGTATAATAGGCTCGGATGTACTGCCACTGGATGTTGTTTCATGTAAGTGCAGAAGGGTATTATGTCGTTTTTTACAATATTTACATGACACAAGCCTGCATTTACTCTCTAAGTGACCTGGTCGTAAACAATTTAAGCAAACCTTGGCTGCTTTCGCCTTTTCAATACGGGATTCAATAGAAAGTGATTTAAATGCTTCGCAGTTAAATAAAAAATGTGGTTGTTTACAAATAGGACATTGAAATTGTTTGTGGTAAGATTTATTATGATTTTTATTTTTTGTATAATTATTGCTGTTTGATGTTTTGTTATTATGATTTGTTGTCTGTAAATAAGAATTAGTTTTATAAGTCTCTGTATTGTTACCTTTGTTTTCCTGTAAAGTTTCCAGTAAATCAGCCCTGTTGCTAAGAAATTTGATGAATATATCTTGTATCTTGTATAAGTTGGAGGGTCGATAAGAGTGTTCCGATGCTCTTCCCACTCCCTGTGAGTTACATTATCGAGCTTTTCTGCCATCATATGTATAATAAGGGTATCCCAATGCTGTGTGGGCTGGTCTAAGGTGGCTAATGCCCGCAGGTTTTTATTTGTAACATCTATTAGATGACGGATGTCAGAACAGGATTCCTTTTGTATCTGACTAGCATTAAATAAAGCCTGAACGTGATTGTTCACAAGTAATCTTTTGTTGTCGTATCTACTGCATATTAGATCCCAAGCGGACGCATAGTTCTCTGATTTGACATCTAAATTATCTATTATAAGAGATGCACTGCCCTTAAGAGACGCACGAAGATAATGCAATTTATTAATATTATCTATATCTGTCCTTGAGTGTATTAAAGAAATAAAGGTGTCTCTAAACTCAAGCCAGTGTTGATAGTCACCGTGAAAAACTGGTAGTTCAATCTTTGGCAATCTTACGCAGTTAGATTTGAAAGCACTACTTGCCTGTACATCCTCGAAACTCGTAACGGAACCCTCTCGCTGCTGGAGCGGTCGAGCGCCGAGCAGGCTACGTGCCGCTGCCACCAGTTTGTAGAACTGATTTTCAAACTGTTCCCGTTCTTCAGCCTCGACGACCGGGTTGTCCGACGACATTTCGATGTCGCACTGTAATTTGTCGTAATCAGCGTATAAGTCTTCAAACTTTTTAAAGCGAGTTTCTAGGTCTAACAGCTGCAAGCTACTTAGTTCAGTACAACTATGAAGTACATTTAAGTAATTACCAAATATTGTAAGCTTAGATTTCATACAGCTACGTTTCTTAATCAATTTTTCTTCCGACATTTTTAAAGAAACAAACAAACTAGCAAATAAGCAAAATTAAGTTGTAAACAAACGACTCAAGGTAATAAAATATATTGTATAATGATAGGAATGCAGGTAACTAACGACCTAAGGCTGAGAACAAAAGATCAGCTGGTTAGCAACGCCGGCCGCCGGCAACCTGTTACGTAATAATAGGCGAGCGACTCAATGCGTAAACAAGTTATAATATGAAGCTATCCGTATTTTATTATTTAAATAGTGCAATATGTATGAACTTAGCGAATTTTAAAGGCCTATAATGCGAGTATGTTGATTATATGGGAAGCACTCACTAGATAGAAGCCACTAAACAGATTAAGTGAAAGGGAAGAATGGAATAATAGAAAGGAAAATAAAATTGGAACGACTCACGAGTGTCTTAACCTTTCCCTGGTTCCAATAGATGATGAAAAAGCTTCGTCCTTTTGACCTCCACGCCGCCTGATACTTGTTGGGTACGAAGTCCGACAAGCGGTTGACCTCCAAATGACTTTGATTATCGGGCGTATTTTCGTAGATGCTTTTGCACAGTATCCTTGGCAGGACAATGTTGACTGCTCCTGCAGGTATCTTGCGTAGCTGAAGTCCACGATTGAAGAACGCCGATACGTCGAACACGAAGCGGTTTTCTAGGGTTTTTTCTTGTTAATATGACGGCGATTATCCTAAAGGACCAATGTTAGGGTCCTAGGGGACGTTAAATGAAAGTGGACTGTATTTCTGCTGGTTTATTCTCGCCTTCACATTACAATCGGTCTCCCGGAAAACACGGTGTATACATAAGAGGATCGTCCGTTGCCGGTGGTGTTCGCGAGTGCAGGTCTAGTAATAAGCGGCGGCCGGCCGCCCCACCGCGCCCGAGGCGCGCCGGCGACCGGTTCGGATGACGTCGACTGGTACGGTGTATCGGTGCCGCGCGCCGCTGATGTACTCGCGCGGTGGTGTTGGGTTCGATTCCCAACAAGTTAATGTGTAGAGAAATCATAAATAAAAACATTTATTTCAGAAAAGAAAGGTTTATTTATATAAATAAATAAAATGTTGAATTCATTATAAAATACCAATATTTGAATGTCTTTATTAACTTTTATATTATGGTTTATTTTAGTAAATTCCTTAACTGAGTGGAATCATAAAAAGATATAAGAAAGCACTAATCTTGCTCTGAAATACCGGTAGCTTGTAAATTTCTCTTTTATGGCTCAAATTGAGCCAATTGAGCCGCTCAACTGGCAAACAGTTCAACAATATCACAGCTTAAATGTGCCTTAAAATATTCAATATTGGATTCAACTTGTTCTTACATGAGTAATAATTATGCACTAGTACTTTCGAAGTCCTTGAATCTGCAACATGGTTTGAAATCATTACATATTTATGATCATCATCCACAGTATGACTGCTCACTGCTGAACATAGGCCTCTCCTTGTTCTTGCCATTTTGTTTTCTTGTTTGATATGGATAAAACTTATTTTGAATATATTAAGTTTTAACTGTTTTATCAAAACTACAAATGGGTATCCTGATAACTTTAATATTTGATTATCTAAAATGGCACTGTCAGACAGAACCTGAGAAAATTCAGTGTCTACTGTCTTTTGTATTTTACCTTAGGTGTAAAATATGGCCTCCAACACTGTTGTAGCAAAGCTAACTTACAGACCAATGCACAGGTTGAACATGCCTGATATATAGATAAAGTTTAATAGGCCGCACCACTTTGCAAGATTAGAAGTTTATTTCATCTACAGTTACAAAGGTTCATGGAACTAATACTTGGGTGGGAAATGTTGCCCACCACCTGCCTTTTGAGTGTTACAGGTTGAAGATGACATCCTGGCAGATGACCTGGGTCCTGGACTTAGCGTGAAGAGAGGATGGACGAGCGGTCCTTTACTGATTAATATGTAGGGATAATGGTGGCCCACCCCTTTGACGTCGGTGGTTTCGTCTGTGGGCTACGCGCACACATGCCGCATGAGCGCTGTACTAAGCTGGACTCCAGCATTGTTTGCTAACCTTTGTTGCTGATCAACATCAACAACTGACTGAGCAGTCGACCGTATGGGTGTATAATGACTAAACTGTATTTTTATGTAACTGTGTTTTATATAAGTTACTGAGTTTTATATAACTGTGCTCTACATAACCTTGTTTTCTATAACTGTGGTTTCTATAAATGTGTTTTATATAAATGTTTTTTATATAAATGTTTTATAGAACTGTGTTCTCCATAACTGTGTTTTTGAAACTGATTTTGTGACAGTCTTATTGTATTTGTGCTATTTTTCTGTGCTCTTTTAATTGTAATATTGTCATTTTGTTGAGGGCTATATCCCAGAATGGGTGATGCCTGTTGTTTGAAGGGCTAGATCCCGTGATGGGTGATGCCGTGTGTTGGCTAGATCCCGTGATGGGTGATGCCGTGTGTTGGCTAGATCCCGTGACGGGTGATGCCGTGTGTTGGCTAGATCCCGTGATGGGTGATGCCGTGTGTTGGCTAGATCCCGTGATGGGTGATGCCGTGTGTTGGCTAGATCCCGTGATGGGTGATGCCGTGTGTTGGCTAGAACCCGTGATGGGTGATGCCGTGTGTTGGCTAGATCCCGTAATGGGTGATGCTGTTTGTGGGCTAGATCCCTATGTCGGTGATGCCACGAGTTGGCTTAGCCATGGGTGATGCCTGATGTTTGGGTGGCTGAACCCGGGATGGGTGATGCCTGTAGTTTGTAAGGCTAGAGCCGAGGTGGATGATGCCTGTAGTTTGGAAGGCTAGACTCGAGATGAGCGATTGCCTGTTATTAATGTTCTATTTGTTTGAATAGTATGTTTATTAATGTGAGAATCTGTTTGAGAATTGAACTGTCCCTTGTGGTTCAGTTGTTACCATCTCTGTTTGTTAATTTTATGCAAGCTATAATTTTTAACTTTCGTTATTATGTGTGTGTAAACATATAATTGCAACTGAGATAACTGTTTGATAATATTGTACTGTCTGCTGATGATAAAATTGTTTACATTTTGTTTATAGAGTACTTTGTTAAAGCTGCAATACTTTATTTGTTTATTGTGATCACTATATTAACTTGGAAGTTTACTGTTTAAATCTAGAGAACTATTGCTGATTTTGTATTGTTTACTGATACCACATTGGTAACTGCCAGTAACTGTCTGCTGATAACATTTCGCTGATAATAACTGTGTGTTGATGTCTAAACTGTTTACTTTTTCGTTTATTCTATACTTTTGTACAACCTGTAATTCATTTTTGTATTGTCATTGTATAAGGATGTTATTGTGATTGCTTGCTCTAGCATGATGTGACTGGATAAGATTATATTGTGATAGTAACTTGGTGCTTGCTCTAGCATGATGTGCAGTAATTTGTTAATTACCCACCTGAATGTAGAGTCATAAAAACTTTATAATTTGTAATTTTCAAGCGCAGGGAGCGCGCTTGTTGTCAGTATGGCCGTATGGGCGCACTGAAGATGGTTTGTTTTATTGTAGATCTAAGCATAAACGTAGAGCAGAGCCATCTAGATGACTAAATGATAACTAAACCGGAGGTTAATATTATTTTAATGTAATTTTAACTAAATAACCATTAAAATATTAATTGCATTTGCTTGTAATTAATATTATATAAATTGTGTTACATTTCTGTATTTACATATATTTCTTAACGCAGTATTGGTTGATATCGTCTTTAATAGTTTGGCTAGCTTTGTTGCCCGCCAACACATTTTTGTAATTTTATAACTAATTAAATTTATCAAGACGTATTTCGACGCTTTAGCTAAAGGAACTGTAATTCTATATTGTTTCTTAATTATAAAGATTAATTGAAAGCTCATACATACGATAATTTAAATATCATGTATTATTGAATATGTTTTGATACTAAGTTATGTTGATGCGACGGCGGGCGGCCATGACACTTTTGGTTCGGACATTCGTATCGTGATTTCGTGAAGTTCAAGAAATATATTGCAGTAACAGTGAATTTAACTAGTTTCATTTATGGTTCCTGGGGTGTCCTGACGACTGAGGGTGCCCAGGCGCCGAATTATACATGTAGTTAAAGCCAAATAACATTTCAACAAAAGATTAAAGTGAACTCTAAGCGAAGGCTGTATTAATATAACGGTTAAACAACATGAGGAAATGCCAGCGAGATGTTTTATTGCGACCGCCGACATACATGAAATACTCAATTTTATTGTTACACGGAACGTGTACAACTCTAGATATTTAATAAAGACTTGAATAAACTACAACCGCTACAATGAATAGGAGAAGTTTCTTGAAAATATGTTGTAGTGTATTGCGCTAAACATGTACAGAGAATTTTCTTGGAGGTCTTTATTTTTCTTTTTGTGAGCCGTTTATTGTAGGCTAGCTTTTGTTGCGTAATATCTAGACGCCTGTAGGCATCTATCCTCGTCTATCTGGGCGTCAGGATATTGAGAATATAAAATAAAAGATTCTTAGGACAGTTTAAACTTCTTATAGGGTGATTGTTCACATCATAATTATTATATCACTAGAGGACGCCAGCAGCTACGCCTGCAAGTTTATTAAATTTACTATGGGATCGGACGATCCTATGGGAATTTCGCGAAATCCCACCTTAGTGCATCCCTACGGTCCCGAAGGAACATGCATGCCAAATTTCAGCTTCCTGCGCCCAATAGTTTCGGCTGTAGCGTGTCTGTCAGTCAGTCAGTAACGCAAGGATTTTATATATTAAGATATCATATCGTGCAATTTTAATTTCCTCTTCTCCAATTAGTATAAATCTTGTGTTGCGAGGTACTTTGTTAACATTCAATCAACGGACACAAAGTCCACCCAGACCAGAGCAATTTTCGGATTACACAAAGTGTTGTATCGTGTGGCGAACGAACACACAACACTCGGCGCAGTGCTGAAAGGCTAGACGAACGCTTAAAATACTACACCAAACATGCAGTCATACAGAATAATATCCTTATTTACCTGAATGGGATGTTATTATAAACTGTAAACCTGCTTTGCTTTTAATAATACTCATTGTGGTTCATTCGCATGGCGTTGCCACTAAGAGAAGTCGGCGATACGACGGTGGTTTTTAGTTCGTAGGTAGAACAGGTTTCGGGAACCACACATCCACTGCTGGTCTCCAAATCCCCCTTTGGTTTGTGTTAGGACCTGGCGGAGGGTAACTGGCAACTAAGATTTCCCATCGCAAAATATGTCTTTCTACAGAGCATACCTGCATACCTTCTCGGTGTCGAAGTACATCCGAAATAATAGAGGAAATCAGCGTAGATAATTGCCTCAAACGATAGAAATAGTGACCGCTTTGAAACCGTTACGTCACCGGCTCACGTCGCCGGTTTTTTTCATGATTTTCCTGTTTATGCTTGGACGTTGGTAAGTACATGCGCAGAATGCTAAAATATAGCATTGTTTTATACAGAGTTTTTCCATTTATGATTGATATATTACCATGTGCTTGAAGTAGGTATTTCGATTTTAAATTGGAAAGAAATCCAAATTGGAAATGCCTGCACTGACTCATTTCCCACCACCATTACAAGATTCCATTCAACTTTGTACTCTTAGCAAGTTAGTTCGGAGAGTTCAAAGAATGATTTTTGTATCTCATTTTGTACTGAATAACAAAGTTATCAAAAAACGTCCTTCTAAAACGAGGTTTGTAAGGTAGCAATGCGCCTACGAAAACTGACTTTCTGGTGCAAAGTTTAGAAACGGTGCTCTATCGCGACGGGTCCACGCGAATCGCCGCTAGCATTCTTTAATGCTTTACTCTGAGCAAATCTTGTATGTAGAATGAGATCGTGTATGGAAAGCAGTTCTGATTCAGCTTGCAAATGTTGACACTAATTAACTAAACAAGATAAAATAATAAAATAAAATAGTTAAAAATTACTTTAGATTTTGTTTTAACAGTTTACTACTCTCACTTCATATAAACAAAAATAGTACATATATCCAAAACAAAGATCCAAACGCAACTACGTGAAGTATGTGACCTTTGCATTCGTCTAAAAAGCGTTCCCCTATGAAACTTTCATTCACATCAAAATTGCACTTTACCGCTTGCATTTCATCTGAAACGCTGCATTACAACAGCACTTAACATAAAAACTAAAAGAAACCACAAAAAATTTAAATCACCATAAATTTCAAAGATTGTAAAAAGAAAATTTTCCCGGCAAGCTCATTTACAAAAACAATTTGCGCATAAGACGGTCGTACCCATTAACCCGATAATCAAAGTGGCGTATCAAAATAACTATATTACTTTACATTGTTACGATGCCGATTGTACGAAGCTGAAGATTTTAAAAATATCCTCTCATACTGTGTTGCAATGTGTACACTATGAAAATTCCGTAAAGCTTGTTGCACACGTCCGTAGAAGATATTGTTGCGAATGACGTTATTCGAGAATAACACCATCTATCGGTGAATGAGAGAACTAGAAGAGAACTGATATATCAGTGTTTCATCTATCCTCTAATAGATGGCGTTGCTGTTAATTACTAGACTAATGCAACAACTCTAGAATGTTTCGACTGTGCGAGAACATTCTTGGGAAGTCTGGAAATGACTAGTTATCTATTCCGGCCGGTATAAATACCGCGTAAACGCGCGAGTCGACAGAGTTCAATTGAATACGCCAAGCGATTAAGAAGCGAAAGAGTGCGAAGATTAAGGGAGTCGGAAGTGTTTAGTGGTGTGAAATAATGTTTTAATAAGTGTGTAATTAAGTGGTATAAAATTGTGTTGTGATAAATAAAGTACAGTTTAGTGGCAAAGTGCATTTAATTTATTACTGAACCCCAGCTCGTAACAATATGTTATATATTGGCCGCGTCGTTAACCTCTCCATCCGTGGTTTCATATAAGTTTAACGGATAAGGAATTATTATATTTGACGGCTGGTTGGCGTAGCGGGAGTGTAAGCGACTGCTACGTCGAAGGTTGCGGGAATCCCGCTCAAGTCAAACATTTGTGTGCATGAACATGAATGTTTGTCTTGGTCTTGGTGTTTCCATGTATCATATAATATTTATGTATTTACAAAAAAAAGTTTATATGTATGTTTATCAATTATCTAGTACCCATAGTACAAGCTCTGCTTAGTTTGGGACTAGATGGTGTTGTGTGAATGTGGAAGAATATTATATTTAATATTATATAGAACAGATTTTACGGTAAACATAAAGTTTAAAGCCACTGTGTAAAATATGGCCTTTCAATGGCCAGATTGCATACATTTCCTTAAAACGCAATCTAGTTTCTGTTTTTAATTATTCCGAATTTTTCCTGAAATTAAAAGGAAGTTTTATTTTCTTTCTTATTCGAATTGTTACAGGATTCATCATGTGGCGCGTATGACTACTCATGAGGCCTGGTTCCCACCTACCCAAAGGCAGAGCAAGGGTCTGGAAACCGCCAAAGGGTTTTTGCCCTAACCTCTCGAAAACACTGTCAAAAGGCCTTGAGACTCTGGTTGGAAAATCCAGGGCGGACCCGGGGGATGGGCGAAGGGGACTGTCAGACTCTTACTGACTAAAAACCAACCCGTGTGCCTCATGTACCCGTGTGTCAGAGGGTCGGGTATCGCCCAAGCATACGTCGCAACCCCCCGACGGTTATTGGCCCGCCAGATGGTCAGGCGGGAACCGAACAAAATCCCCTTGGCGACGGATGAAGGTGTTGGGCTCCGCCGCCAAAACACTCAGTGGCCGCAGAGGATAGGGAGGACGGCAACGCAACACCGCATCTCCTCTTCCTTTGCGGCCCACCGCGGCGCAACGATGGTGCGCCCCCATTTGGTCGCGGGAGATAGGGCGCGCGGCAACGCAACACCGACACGCCTCTCCTCTCGCGACCGTGCCCGACTGCGATGGACAAACAGAACTGTCCCCCGCAACCGCACCATTGGACGCATCCTACGCAGGCCTCACCCAAGCCCACGTGGAGCGTCCCCTCCCGGGATCCCGCTTACCCCTAGCTTCACCTTGGGTGTACCTGAAACCCACAGTTACTGAGCCCCCCCACCACGACAAGGTGGAGATCCCACGGGGGGGGGGGGGGGTGAACTTCTACTGTATTACCTAAAGCAAGCCTTAACAAACCCTGATATGCTAGTTTGTAAAAATCTTCGGTTAACAATTATACGTTTAATATGAATCTAATCTTTTCTTAATAGCTTGACAATATTTTCTACGAAAATAGCAACCAGTAAAAAACTTAACAAGAAAGACGTAATTGTACGCAAAGTAAAAACATGAGTTCAGGTGTTAACCCGGCCAAGTCGAACGCATTGATCATATCTCAGACACAAATTATCATAATTATACAAACTATCGTAGACATCTAAACGTCATATAAATATTCATATAAATCGTTGTATTCTTCATTTAGAAATTCAAACACATTGTTTCGGCAGAGGGTGGTATTTAAATCACATTGTGATGTTTATGTAGTCAAAACATTTCCACCTATTAGTTATTTTGCATAACTCAAATGATTTCATTTTGTCCGACAGATTTATGACAATCTTTTTGATGTCGGGAGCTTATCTACTTTTCAAAGAGGGACTTTCTTAGCTTCTCTTTCATCAACATTTGTACATCAGTTCATCCGAACTAGCATATTTTACTCTGCTTTAACATTTTGGTATAAATTGTTAAACGAGTTAGACTATAGCAAAAGAATTCGCTACCTCACATTGCACTGCTATTATGTATCTTAGGTTTAAGAATTGTTGCACCAAGACAACTTTTTTTCGTCGCTTGTAGTGTACAACCGTCCTAAACCATAGTACACTTTACTTATTGTTGACTCTACTGTACGTAATACATATTTTCTTGCGAGAAGTAATGACACAAACGTTGTACAATGTGTTTGTCCATCTGTTTTCGTTCTTGTGTTCCGACCTAATTCTTTATATGTATGTGACCTTATGTTGTTTGTTTAATAACGGCGGAGTTAGAACACGTTTCCAGTTCAATACTTATAAGAATACGTGCTTGTTTCCAGATTATATTTGGGTGTCAAAGAGCTTTTATGTTAACGGTATGGTTTGCGATATAATAATGTAGCTCGCCTGCGGATCGAGAGTACTGAATTCAAGTATTTGAAGTCAGAATTCTCAATCGTCAGGTTTACATACATACATATAATCGCGCCCTTTATCCCCGAAGGGGCAGGCAGAGGTGTATTTCCACACCCACTTT
The DNA here is from genome assembly GCA_944739405.2 of Euclidia mi. Lineage (NCBI taxonomy): Eukaryota > Metazoa > Arthropoda > Insecta > Lepidoptera > Erebidae > Euclidia > Euclidia mi. The sequence continues at coordinate 16,717,230 of OX123204.2, read as the reverse complement.
TCGCCAGATATACTTTAGTCCCACGTAATAAGGGGCGAGCCTATTGCCGTACCGGGCACATTTCCAGACTCCGTGCTGCTACTGAGAATTTCGTGACAGAAAAACCCAATAACACTGCCCGACCCAGGAATCGTACCCGGGACCAACGAGGCAGTCGTATAGGGTTTGATGTCGAGTTTTCCGTCTCTACGCAAAGATGGTATTTGCATCGTGTTATCCCTTAGTCGCCTCTTACGACACCCACGGGAAGATAGGGGGTGGTGACACTTGTATTCTATGCCGTCAACCACACGGCACTTTTGAGACTTTATTTATTTATAGTATATAATTCAATTTATTTATATTACATTAATTGATATATCTAATAGTTATAATTATCTCTATATATAATGCAGCTACCTTAGTTGTCTCTGCACCACCAAAAGGTCCGACTGGTGTGCAAATTCGACCAAGAAATAATACCCAACACGCCCGCAATCCATAGCAGCAGCAACATTAACAGACATACAAATATAATTTAGACTCCTACATAATAATAAATTAGCTCAAGCTTAATATATACCTATTTGTATTTCGGCTTTTTATATCTACTCCTCGATATTTCTCAAGAGAGTTCAACGACCGCTGACTGCAGCAACGAAGTTGCTATGCTATGTTTTTTTTAAATCTCTCATCTAATAGGAACTGTCTATTTCCGCGCGCAAACATTTGCACAGACTATAAACCACGTTTTCTCAATGCAATACTGTGCAAAGACAAATAGAAATTGTATCAAAAACAATTTAAAGCTACACTAGTTTTTAATTCTAAATGAATTTCTACTAACATTTACGATCGTTTGATTAGTATTATTAAACAAAAGACATGAATTCTGAAAAATAACGAGATAAATTGCAGAATGTCAAAACATACGTAGATATCGCTTGATTTAATGTATGAAGGTAAACATGCCGAGGCCACCTGCAAATCTGAGACTTTACAAATTGTCAGCAGAATATGAAGTCTAGCATCTTATTACAGGCCAGTATGGTGAACCATGATATAACCTTTCCCATGCTCAGACGAAACTAGAAGAACCCAATAGTGTGACAGTTTAATATCGACGGATATTACAGTATACAACTTTATGAGCATAAATTGAAACATAAATATCGTCAATATCGCAGCCTAGGATAATAGTTACCTACGCCAGACAGACGAAAGAGTGTGAGTGCCATACTTATATTAAGATTTTTTCAGTAGGTCGATTCAATAATAGTTTTGTCTTGTGTACGAGTATGAAGGAGACAAACTCAATGTCAATATAATATTAGCCTGCACTTGTCTTAAGATATTATTTTTATCTTGTAATAAAATAGAGAGCCCATTATATTTACATTTATTCTCTGAAATACAGCAAAATATGTCACATCCACTTAATGGAATACATAAAGTAATTTGGCAATAAACTGCGCAACTAACCTTCTCTTCATCTTGCCCGAGATAAGTAAAACACGAAAATATATATTACAAAATATACTCTTGCTTTAAATCTACTAACTCAACAACAATGTCATTTTGACAATATAACAAATGGTTGTTTTAATTTTCGTGTAGTTTTCTTACGACTTGGGAAAGTTCACCTCTTGCGCGTGGGCAATGTACGATCTATCTCCGTCGGCCTCAAGGTCGCTCGAGATCGGAACAAGGGGATATTTCGAGATGTATTGCGCAACGCAGGCAGCGCGTACTCCTCCCAATCCGTTCAACTATTTCTCCACACTAATTAGCACCGATTCTTCCGCTTTCACGTTTCGTTTGCACCTCTCAGATATATTTGTATTTCCTTTCTTCTATGTTCGTTATACGCGCTGCTTTTGATCGTCATCATGCTACTATCTTACTTTTTACTACTTTTTTAAATGAGACTGTTTGATGGATGCATTGATGTGTGTTATCGTTTTACACAAAATTTACTGAACGGCTTTTGATGAAACTGCAGTAATATTGCTAACGCGTAGGCCAGACAACATAATACCACATAGGCCTTTTGTCGCAAAAACCGACATTTAGACGGGCCAAGCGCGGCGGCCGCGGTCAAATCCTTGTACTATTATAAACGCACCCCACGCGGGCGGAGTCACGGGAAGAAATTAGTAAAGTATGTTCCTATTTAACTTCTGCTTTAAAACGTGAAAAAACATATGTTTATAAACGTAAATCTGACGGTGTGACGACATTTAAAGAAGTTATTAGTAGAGTATATCTTTTTTCTACACAAATAAATTGAACTCCCTGTTGAAATAATCTTAGTAGCAGTTAATCCGTGAATGTAAACATCACCTGCCGAAGAGATACTACTTATGTTTAACCATTTATATGAATTCCTACACTTTTAGATAATGACGCCCTGTTGACCGCAGAGCAACAATAGCCTAGTGGAGATACCAACAGACTGCCATACAGAGACTATCGAGTTCGAATCCACGGCGCTCACCCCTAACTTTTCGAAATGATCGTAGCCCAGTACCTTGGTGGGCATGTTAAGCCGGCGCAGTCAGTACTGGTTGTCATGAAGATCTTTGTCAGTCGTTACGGAGAGCCAACACCCGCAAATAAACTGATAAGTTAACTGATAACTTACTTACTAGTCTAAAACCATTGAATATCGTTATCTCTTCTGGTTGCAAAGTTTAGACTGCAGTCGTTCTGTGGGAACGCTGATATTCTGTCATATTTGAGTCATATTTAAGACCCGTTACGAAAGTTTAAAAGTGTTCATTGCTTGGCTGTAGTTTTGTATCATTATCCAGACAGTGTAGCATTATCAGACTATCAACACTTAATACTAATTTCATTTTTTTTTTCTTAAAAAGACAATTCCCGCACTAGGAATAAATCCTGTGTTGCAGGGGACTTTACATACATACAACCAACAGACACAATGAACACCCAGACTCGAAACAACAATTTATGGATCACACAAAGTGTGGCCTCGTGTGGGAATCGAACCCACGACACTCGGTGTAGTGTCAAGCGGCGAGGCGGCCGCTTAAACCACTACACCAAACGTGCAGTCGTTACTATTCTCATTCACTAATGAAAATTTACTCCTGTCGCTCCGGTCTAGCTAAGTGTTCTGTGGTCGAGCTGTATGGGGCTACAAACAACGCCATAGCCGTGGCAGATTACTGGTCGCAAATAATTTTAATCACCATTGATATAACAGGAAGAAGTATAAACCCGAGGTGCAATTTCCAAATAGATTAAATGCTATACACTGTACTTGTCAAAGTAAACTTACTGTAAATCACAGTTTAAGTTATAATGTTAGACCGTGTACATGATGTTCCAATTGATAAATAGTCAAATAACGCTTGGCGTTTGGCTGCACACCGAGTACACTAATAGTGCACACGTTTATGCGATCATCTGCACACAGACTGTCTGTTCAGTTTTCTTGCCATAAAAGTATAAAAATGGAAATGTACTTTGATAATATTGAGTTTGTTTATTGAAGAAATCTTTGGAAACATATTTCCACAGAACAATTGCTTGTTCGGTGCTACACTATGCAATATGCATACCGTGTATTTCATCCGTTAATGTGCCAACCCAACATCCAAAATACTTCATTTGAACAGGACTACCAATCCAAAACCTAATTAATCACACACAAGGATAACCTAACCTTACCTAACGAACATTATAAGCTAATGATCAGTAAAGTCGACTTTTAAATCAACCGTAACCTAATTACAATAGCAGCATTCTATCTTCATTCATTGACCAACAATTATTAATCTACATTGCGAGACATAGTCTGCATGTCAATGCTCTCAAATAGCAAGAAGAAGAATTTCCCGCGCAATTACGCCAACGTATATTATCACTAACATCACTAAGCACCCATTTATTCTTAAATCTACGTATAAAAGTTGCATTGGCCGTACGTCATTCGAAAAACGAAATGGAGGATTTATTTCTGATTTCGTTTCATTGCTTGTTTCTTCCTTTCGTTTGAGTTTTACATCATTTGAATTTAATATGGAAATAAGTTAAATATGTAGGATTAGAATCTATGGCATCGCTACCTACAACGTTGTCTCGTTGCCAAGTAAGCTATTCAATCTTGTTTACACGTGTAATATTTTACTATAGATATTTGAAACACTGGTTACATGGATAGTGCTGTATAAAATGCATGCAGTCCATCCTTACTCACTTATATGTTCTGAAGTTGAATTGATAGTCATACTTACTGTATGGATGAGTATCATCAACGTAGATTCAAACTTGCAAGGAATTTTCCATTTTCTTTTTATTCCTCGCTTATAGGCTTCAGCCACAGCCAATCAACACACAAGTTGTTAACTTAACAGTTACACGCGTCATCGTCCAATTACTAGTGTAACCGAATTTAGCTGAATAGTATCTGATGCGTCGTATATGAAAAAATACAAAACTAGAATACCGACGCTCCATCATAACTTACTTCTCAAATCCATCAGCAATCATATTTATTTAGTAGCGTATAACTATGTGTTTACATCTAAATATCACATTCATAAAAGCATTTATATGCATCTACCATTAAGTTGTGCCAGAAAGGTTATTTTAAATTTGCATGGTAAATCTTCCCTTTTAGCAATACTGCAATGGCTGTTTGTCATAAAATAAATATTCTATTTAATATAGAAAACTATTGGTGGTTGAAAGTAAACCATGAGTCTTTCAATCATTACATAATATTTGCAAGCACACAATCAATTAGAGTAACGGGTCGTGCGTAAGTAAATATATCAAAGAACATACTTAGAGTCATCCCGTGACCACGGATGATCTAACCATACCGAAACCCTCGTTGGGTCAAAGGGAAAGATCTTTCACATTTTCTTTGATAACACTGCTCCTAACATTCAGCCTTTCGCAATCCAGCGCAGGGCATTTTTATTGGAACATTAAACCTCGCTTAATTTGGGTGACAATAATTATTAGGGCGAATGAGACGACGACAGGGGGATTTCGCCTACTATACCATGGTGGCCAGACGATTTGGTAGTGTTTGATGTTGGGTATTCCATCTCTAACCAAAGGTACTAGTGTATTTCCTTAGTCGCGACTTACGACACCCACGTAATGAAATGGGGTAGTGACAATTGCATTTTAATCTGTTACACCATCGGCCACCAAAAAAGATAACCTCCACACCATTTAACGTAATACTTTATACAAAAATATTAATAAGAATAGAGAAAATAGTTTTATCAGTAAAATAATATTATATTCATTGTACGGGTCAAATAACTCATAGAGTTTAAATGGTGATTAAAAAGAAACAATTATTCTGAAATTGCAATAAATAGAACAGTATATCAAACCGTTTCATTTGAAACATCAAAACTAAAATACAATACTTTCTCAAACGCAACCCCGCGAAAATAGGTGAAGCGCAACATTCGTCGAAGTATTGCCAAAATTCTATTGTTTACGAGAACTGTACGTACGACAATAACACGGAGATATTAAGTCAGTGCTGAACAAACACAGTTTATTTAATTTAGTGCACACGTTTTATGTGCAATAACAGAATCACATTCGCAATAAACAAGTCTAAAGGCTGGGATTTAGTTCTCGCGACTTTTACGAGTTCGACAAAGATATACAGCACAGCTGAACTACGGCGAGCCACGGAGACGCTAACATTGCTATTTGAAGCCGTTGCTCGTTTATGATATCTGTTTTCTGCTCGTGATATTTTTGTATAGGTAAGTACTATGTTGTAGTTGGAATCATTCGCTTTTGGTCGCTTAAAAGCTCTGAAAGTTTTCACGACTGCACTTATGTCGTAGTAATTTAAACAGCGCTGTGTGCTAAGAGTTCGATCTCTACACAAGACAACCCTTTTTATGATACACAGATTGTTACAGGATTAATTCCTAGTGCAGAAGTTATTACAGCGAAACACAAAATATTATCTGTGCCAAATAAACAATATATGTTCCTCCATCATAAGATGAAACTTTAAGTCATGGTAATAATAACGACCTTTGTGAACGGCAAAAGCCCTTGGTAAACAAAGATTTTGAGGAAACTGGGACAATCTGCTTTTTATCAATAACTGTTTTAACGAAACCCCAAGTTTCTACGAAGCTAAAAAGTACCTCAACACCATAAACGTACTTACATTTTTTGGTAAGTCATCTTGTTGAATTGTTTTAATAAGTGGAAGTCGGTTTCTTATGAGAATAAACGTTTATTTTAAGTATTACAATTGAACCTGTACTTTACTAGCAGTGTCACGGAATAGAGAGAAATCACAGAGTATAGAGTGACCAAAGACAGTCTCACTAACAGACTAATACAAGTAAATTAGAAGGCGCGAAATTAAATTAACATTTCAATACCCTCTCCTAATTAGAGCCTTCTTTTAACTAAAGCTTAAAGTATGTAATCCAAAAGATACAATATGAATAATTCTTAGTTACAATTACAAGTTTTGTTGTTATACAAACGAAAAATGAACTACTTATAATTATTAAGTTTGCACATGTGGATCGGCTGGTACACTGTTAGAGTTTGCTTCAGTCATGTTGAACTTCTTTAATAATTGCTCGATATATTTGGTCTGGTGTATAAAAATATGATTATTAGATTTTTCAATTTGCATTCCTGCAAAGCAGGAGAGAGGATATGTTTTGACATCAAAATTAGTTTGAAGATCATTGATTACTTCAGTTAAAACTGATTTATCTTTACAAAGTAAAAGACCGTCATCTACATATAGACACAAGTAACATGTTATTCCTCTAGTTAATCCAATGTAAATGCACTGATCTGCTTTACATCTTTCAAACCCGAATTTCTTTAAAACAGAATTAAATTTTGTATTCCAACATCTTGGTGCCTGTTTCAGCCCATATAAGGATTTGTTTAGTTTACATACCATATCCGGGTCGCAGTTCAATCCCTCAGGTGGAGTCATGTAAATTGTTTCTTCCAGGTCACCATACAGGAAAGCAGTAGTGATGTCGAATTGGATTATCTCTAAATTTTTCTGAGCTGCAAGTGATAATAATAATCGTATAGAGTCATACCTCACTGTCGGCGCAAAAGTTTCATCAAAATCTATTCCTTCTGTTTGTGCATAACCTTTTGCACAGAGCCTTGATTTATAACGAGGACCTGTTGGTTCGTTTTTGATACGAAATACCCACTTACATCCGATAAGCTTGGTGTTTTGTGGTTTTTCTACCAATGTCCAAGTAGCATTTTTAGAATGTGATTCCAATTCTTGTTTTATTGAAGTTTTCCACTTTTCAGATTCGATTGAGGTTAAAGCTTCTTTATAATTCTGAGGAATAGAATTTATCTTTTCTTCGCTGTAGCACAGGTAAGCTTTATCTTTGTTTTCATTTAATTTTGATAATTCTCTGTTTCTTGGTCTCAATGTTATTTTAGAAGGTGTAGACGATAATTGAACATTTGTATTTGGTATATACTCGGGATCTATGTTATCTTCTTGATCTGACATATATTCACTAGTGGTGTTTGAAGTATCTGATTTATCGTTGGAATTCAGAGATGTAAAATTATCATTTTGTTCCAATGATGTATCACACATTGTTTCTTTCTCTGTCAGATTTATAGGAAGATAGTTTCTTTTTACTGTGGTCTCTAAGAAAACAGCATCTCTGCTTTTAATCACAGTTTTAGAGCTAGGTATTATAAACCTATACCCTTTTGTGTTATCGCAGTATCCGATGAATATAGCTTTCTGTGATTTACTGTCCCACTTCTTACGTTTTTCTTTTGGGAGATGTATCATAGCTTCGCAGCCAAATACTTTTAAATGACTTATATTTGGTTTCTTCTTAGACCACATTTCTTCTGGAGTTTTAAAAGCCAGTGAACGTGTTGGAGATCTATTAATAAGATAAGCAGCTGTGTGTATTGCTTCTGCCCAGTACAGTTTAGGAAGTTTTGCATTAAACAACAAACATTTTGCTTTTTCAACAAGTGTACGATTCATGCGTTCCGAGACACCATTTTGTTGGGGTGTATAAGGCACTGTTGTTTGATGGATGATACCAGCTGTCGCTAGGAACTCAGAAAAAGCATTGTTTATATATTCAAGTCCATTGTCTGTACGCAAACATTTCATTCTGCACTCCAATTTATTTTCAACTTGACATTTAAATTCTTTGAATTTTTCAAGAGCTTCTGATTTTTTCTTTAAGAAATAAACAAACACCTTTTTTGAAAAGTCATCTATAAATGTGATGAAGTATTTTGCACCACCAATGGAAGTGGTTTCCATTGGTCCACATATATCTGAATGTACAGTTTCAAGTAAATGTGTAGCTCTTGAATGGCTCGTCTTAAATGGCAGGCGTGTTTGTTTTCCTTCTAAACAAGTCACACATGTCAGATTATCTTCTTTCTTAGATAATTGCACACCATTTGTATTTTCTTCAATTTTCTTTAGATCACTGAAATTGAGATGCCCCATCCGCTGGTGCCAGAGATAAATATCTTGTTTATCAACATCTGATATGCATGCTTGAACATTGTACAGATTTAGCCGGTACATATTGTTGATTAAGGTAGCTGTGGCAACTATTTTCTTATGACTGTTAAAAATTACACAGCCTTCGTTATTAAATTTCACTGCACCACCGTGATTTACAATCTGACTGACTGATAGTAAATTTGTTGCTAACTCGGGCACATACGAGGGTCAAACTGAAAGTTCTTAGAACTGGCCACTTATAAACAATATAATAAAAAAAAAATTCTAAAATTTGAAAATAGAACTCTTTGCCAATATTACTGAGTATATATTTCATTCATTTGTCATTTGTTTTACGATTTGGCGGCAAATTGAAAATTGTCTGTGTCACGTCAACATGAATTTAACACGAGAAAATTTTCGTGCAATGATTTTTTATGACTTTCGATGTCATTTAAGTCAACAAGAAAGTTATGATAGACTACGATTGGCCTTTCACGATGAAGTCCCATCTCGTGCGACTGTTTACAACTGGTTTAATGAGTTTAAACGTGGTCGCACTAATCTCACTGATGATGTACGTGAGGGACGGCCTTCTACGGCGACGACTGAAAATAACATCTGTGTTGTGCGGCGTATGATAGAGACTGACAAAAGAGTGACCTATCAGCAGATTCGGACAAGCTTAGGCATCGGTATGAGTCAAGTGCACAAAATCCTCCACGAACATTTAGCGGTCAGGAAGTTTTGCGCCCGGTGGATACCTCATAATTTGACTAAGGCTCAAAAACTCCATCGTGTGGATTGGTGCCGTAAAATGATTGAAAGATTTAACGGAGGTGACTCAAATGCTGTGTTCGACATACTAACAGGTGACGAAAGTTGGATTTACTGTTATGATCCTGAAACCAAAAGACAATCTGCTCAGTGGGTGTTTCCTTTCGAGGAGTTGCCAACTAAAGTGAAGAGAGATCGAAGTGCGGGAAAAAAAATGGTGGCCTCGTTCTTTGGAAGGATAGGTCATTTCGCAACAATTGTGTTAGAGGATCAAAAAACAGTTTCTGCAGAATGGTACACTACCAATTGTTTGCCACTTGTCTTGGAAAAAGTTCGAGAGAAACGACCTCGCAGTAGGATCCTCCTTCACCACGACAACGCCTCGTCGCACACCGCCAAGCGAACGATCGACTATTTGGCGACATCAAACGTTGAATTACTGGGTCACCCGCCGTATAGCCCCGACCTCGCGCCTTGTGATTTTTATTTATTTCCAAAAATTAAAGAAAAACTTAAAGGAAAGCGGTTTATGAATGCTGAAGAAGCGGTGGCTGCGTATCGCGATGCCATTGAAGAGACCCCTAAGGACGAGTGGGCAAAGTGCTTTTCCCAGTGGTTCCATCGCATGCAGCGGTGTATTGACGTCAATGGACAATATTTTGAAAAGATATAATAAAACCAATAACTGGCTAATGTAATCAGTTTTTGATTTTCTAAGAACTTTCAGTTTGACCCTCGTATAACACATTTTGGAATAAAACTTTGTTACTCCGACCTCTGTTGTCACAGATATCCAAACTCAGCTGACCAGAGCTTTCTACTGGTAAAGATTTGTTATTTGCAACTTTGATTGTCTTCACTAGTGGCACTGTTTCATTATGCAATAATTGTTTGTGTCGGATCATATGCATTGAGGCGCCGGAGTCTATATACCAGGCGTCGCTGTTACTGTCAGAAGCTATGAATGCAGCCGCATAGCTAGGACTTTCATGTTTCTGTTTTTGCTTAGACTTGCACTCTGTGCTTATATGACCATATCTGTTGCATTTGAAACAACGTGGACCTTTTTGAAATGTCTTTTTAATTACCTTTTTCTTTGAATTTGTTGCAAAGGCATTTGTATCACTATTGCTCATTTTTACATCCTGTAGAATTTTAGCTTTGACTGAATCGGCACTTATTTTCATACCGGAACTCTCGATCGCCATGATCATTGGTTTGTATGTCTCGGGTAGACCAGAGAGGAGCAGGGTTCCCAGCCACTCATCATCCACTTTAAATCCGATATTGCGTAGCTTATGAGCTGTTGTGACTACTTTACTAACGTATTCCTCTACATTTTGACACTCGGCGAGGGTTGTGGTACACAATTCCCGAAGTAAACCTACTCGGCGTGTTAGCCCTGAGTCATTGAAAGCACTTGTCAGGTTGTCCCAAACTTCCTTTGCTGTCCTCGCTTCTTGTATGTGAACATAATTCACGGAGTCCACCAACAAGATTATCTTAGATTTTGCTTTGAGATCGCGTTTTTGATTTGTCGCGTCACCGGTTGGATTTTCTATACAGTCCCACAACTCCTCGTGTTCGAGGTATGTTTTCACGGCAAACCTCCATGTAGAGTAGTTATCGCGGCCAGTTAGTTTTTCTATCATGGTTAGCGGGTTATTTGAAGACATTTTCAACACTAATTGTAAAACTTTTTGCCAGTTCCACGTTTGATATTTTAGGTTAGGTTTTAACAATTTCGTGCACTTTAGTAACTGTTGTTCGATTTCACTTGTTCACTTTTCAGGGCTACTGGGCCCATAACCTGTTGAATTGTTTTAATAAGTGGAAGTCGGTTTCTTATGAGAATAAACGTTTATTTTAAGTATTACAATTGAACCTGTACTTTACTAGCAGTGTCACGGAATAGAGAGAAATCACAGAGTATAGAGTGACCAAAGACAGTCTCACTAACAGACTAATACAAGTAAATTAGAAGGCGCGAAATTAAATTAACATTTCAATACATCTTGTGGCCACGGTTGGTTTAACCCATGCCGAAACGTCGAGACAAATATAAGATATTTTTAATAAAAGGCCTTATAAGGATATCTATAACAATTTATTGATTTATACAAACTTGACGGGTTTGAATAGCGTACCAAAGCTTGTTAGTCAATGCGATGAAACCTATTAAAAATACTTACTTGCATGATGTATATAAATGGTGAAGTTTAAAATCCATAAATATGTCCGTATTTAAGAATATTGATTATTTATCAATATACTGATCAGTTGTCACCATAGCTCTTATTACCTTGAGATCAGATAAACTTCAATTCTCCTACCGCCCGAATATTATTGAAATCTTCTTTATATTTAGACGCCATTATTTCCACTGAATAACATTTTCATTTTAGATATCTACAAATATTCGTCCTTAGAGTAAATTTATCTGCAGTCCTCCATCATGTTCTTAGTAAGCGTCACAATATTACGTTTGTCTGTCTTACGTGTAATTATTCAAGCTGTAACTAAAGATATTTATGTGTTTATGCTATGCACCGGTTAATGTGAATAGGTTTATGAGACAATTCTGTGGTTTGTACTTGTTTTGATGTAAAGCTAACGATGTATAATGATGTCTTCAGCAATCAGCGTATAGCAAATAGCAGATTATACAATTCTATTAAAAAGGAGTCTTAACCCTTAATTGCATCTTGATGGAAATTTCCATCATACTTTTCACAGGTTAAAAAAACACACAAGTCAGGGGGCGGTGTTGATACTTTTTCGTCTGACAATTACTAGAAATATTGATGGTTGAAACGGAACATACCTACGTAAAACAAAAACAAACGTCAATGTCAAAATACAATCCCAATTTAGTTCTACCTAGTGACTTTCAATTTTGTAGTAATGGTGCAAAAGAATTATGTTGTTTTGCTTTCTTTGATCTACGGGAGTTGTTGAAAAATTCATATTGAGTGGAAATAAGGTAAATGTTTTAGAATATACTAATATTTGGAACGAAAATATGAAAAATATATCGAAAATTATGTTGATTTGGTAGGATGTAAATTTACATCATTATGCAGTATGGTCACACCTGAAGTATGGAGAAATTTATGTTTATGACATTTTTCAGTACATATGATTTTTTTGTTTTTTTTAAATAAGTTACAAGAGAGAGACATGGAACACTATCTATCACAACTGGAAGATGGTTGGCTGTCAGAAGACGGACTAGAAGCTAATGACTATGATGATGACTACCCACTAAATTCACACTATTTATATACATTTTGTACTAAGCTCAATGTTACTAATTGCATAATGATGTAAAGAACAATGCCCATTTTTCTTAGAGACGCCGGCCCAGATGTGGACAGTAAAAAATCGTAGTAGTTGTTATTGCATTCGATAAAAGAGTGTTAAACTAGAATTTTTAGATTGTTTAGAGGTCCATCACATTCATAGATTTATTACAAGAAGTACTTTTATATGCTCACAAAACATTAGGTGTGTACCCACTTTTATTAGGATAGTTAAAGTATTTCGTAGTTTTGCGTAGAAAGGAATGTGTTTGGTAAGAGTAGAAATCCGAAAGAAAAAGCCAGAAGTCGTAAAAGATCCAAAAACATAAAAAGCATTCACAATGTGCACGAGCAAAACAAATAGGTAACAAACAAAATAAACTGAATATGACATTACCTATTGACATTTACTTAAAAGAGTAAAAAAAGTGTTGCCATTTTACAGTTGTAAATGATATTGATTAATCGATATGGATTTCGGACATAGGTTATCTATTATATATGTATTTGGTTCAAAATCGAACTTATTTGTAGTTAATCGCATATATACCTTAAAAATACACACATTTTAAATGTTTAAGGACCAAGTAGAGATTTGCTATTAACTCAAAATCATTTTGAGTAGAGAAAACGTAAAATCGATAATGAAGAAGTGATAATCGATTTAATATTATGATTTCTTTACTGGCAATTTCTGATCTATTACGTGTTGGCTATTTAGACGTTAACACATCTTTTTAAACCTATTTATTGAATAAGTTTCTCGGCACTCCTTTAGTAATGCCTATAAATTAAGTTATAAATAAAAAGGATTATTCAACAACTAATTGTCACAGCTCATTAGAGCACCCACTTCGCACCGCCTTGCCTCGTGCAGTTAGTATTCTTCATATGGACTTGTATGGGTATGCGCTCTCTACATCAACTCCGTAGCATCACTGGATCGCCTCCGTCGTAAGCCCTCCACGCGTGTACGGCGGGTGGACCACTCAGTGACAACTCGCTGCTCGCATGCTTGCCTTGCGTTGACTGCGCATCGCCAACGCGCGTGTCCGAAACGGACCGCGCGCTGCCCGCGAATGATTCTTTGTTGCGTCTTTCATTTTCTTCTTCATCAAGCGCGACAGCTATGAGTGCCAATTCAAGGTTTGTAAAATTTTACATTACGAAACACACGTGTAGACCTAGTAATTGTTAACAGATAACTTGAAAATTCGTGGACCAAGCGACATCCTCTCGTTGACCACGCGGCGTTCACTCGTTGACCGCGCGAGGTCCGCTGGTTGACTGCGCGACGTTTTGGTGATAATGCGGCGTCCACCCGTGGACCACCTGTCGACAACGAGTAGACGAAGAGGCGGTGTGGGATGGGTGCCGGGTGGCTCTAATGAGCTGTGACCTCTACTCGCGTAACATTAAAAAAAATAATGATGTATACAAATCGCGGAAATATCGCGTTAAAATTGCAGATTTTTTATTTTGCCTCTTATGCTCATATATGCTCATTTTAAGGCCTGTTCAGACCTAAGCGGTATTCGCTATCCTTGTGGGTAGAATAAGGCGCGGTAGTCGAGTTTCGCTCAGAGAGGTAAGAACTAGCCGCGGTACTTGATACCAAATACCTGAGCGAAACCCGCGCGGTATGTGCCTCTACCCACAGCGGCAGCGAATATCGCTCAGGTCGCTCTAGCCGCGGTACTTGATACTAAATACCTGAGCGAAACCCGCGCGGTATGTACCTTTACCCACAGCGGCAGCGAATATCGCTCAGGATTGAATAGGCCTTAAATAATCTATTAAATCTCAATTCGATCTACGGTTTGTGAGATATAATTATACAAAATACAAAGAAAAGTACCCGTTCTACGTCTACAAGAACATTAAAATCACACCGATTTTACAGCAAATCAAACTGTCTATGATAATAAAAAGCACTTTAAGAAGACACATAACATTCTCATTGGCGATGCAAAGATTATCCACGCGCCTTTAGCGGCGAAATTTGGAAGTTATCGAGGTACGACACTTTTGACTTTTACAATACAACTTTGCTTCGAGACTCTAGGAATAACTAGCTTTCAAAAGTGTCAAAAGTAGTAGCGATCTGTGAAAGAGTCGTACGTAGACGACTTCTAAATTTCGCCGCTAGAGTCGCTAGTTAGAAACTTAGCATCGCCAATAATTCTTGTGTTTTGTGGTACTTTACAAACATACAACCAACGGACTCATAGAACACCAAGAATGAAAACGCTAGTTATGGATGATACAAAGTATTTTCCGTAGAGTCTCGCATGGGGATCGAACCCACAGTACTTAAGCCAATACTAATGCAGTACTGTGTATAATATGTCATCATCATCATCAGCGTTTAACAATCCACTGCTGGACTAGGCCTCTCCTTTGAAAGGAGAAATTAGCCTACTATAGCACGCTGGCCAAACGGGTTGGAATAGGGTTTGTATCAAGTTTTCCTTCTCTTACAGTGCTGTTCTCTGCATAATATGCTCCCTCTGTCGGCTCTTACGACACCCATGGGATGATATAGGGTGGTGACATTCCGTATTCTTAATCCGTCACCACACGGACATGTGTAGTTCTGCAGAGCCACCTTAAAACATTATGCCATACTCTCAATATAGAAACACATGATTGAAAATTACAAAACTAATCGCCATAGAAATAACAGGACGCAAGATATTTGTAACGAGTCCGAGATGCGAGAGAGAAGACGCGACTTATATTAAAGACATAACTCCACAATAAAATACGCGATACTCAACAAAAACAAAGCTATCTTCATACGTCTCTTGGCTACTATTTATAACGTTAACCTATTTAACTAACTGTTTATTTCCTCGTTGGTCTCGCGGCATGAATGTGCGCGTGGGATTGGGAGGTCTCGGGTTCGATTCCTGGGTCGGGCAAAGTGTTATTGGCATTCCCAGTAACAGCACGGAGTCTGGTAATGTGCCCGGTACGGCAATAGGCTCGCCCCCTATTACGTGGGACCTAAAAATTCACGGCGAAATGTGGGTGTAATATTACACCTCTGCCTACCCCTTCGGGGATACAGGCGTGAGTCTATAATAAAAAATAAATTATTTAGATTTAAGTTTAATAACACGTTTCGTTTTAAGATTATTGCGTTTTGCGTGTCGAGTTTATCGTTGCGAGAAGTGTTTTTTTTTTGCTTTGAGGTTCTTCGTAGCTACGTGAAAATAAGGGTATATGGGGATGGGGACACAAGAAACAGTAATTGTGAAAGTAGGCTGCGATATCTTTGTAGAGGAACCAACAGATTGCTACGCCGAGAGTCTCTGGTTAAATTTTCGAAATAGTTGGTCTAGAGTTCAATGTCCCAAATTTTATGAAAAAAGAGTTTACGATAATGAACTCTTCGACAAGTATGATCAATTTCCTTTACAAGCCTCTTTATAGTACCTTGAACACGGCTGATCCTCGAAATGTTTTTCGTGTGGTGAATGTTGTCATTCTTGTTAGTCTTCCTGAAGCAACAGTCTAGTCAACATTTGGCGTTAATTTATGTACACGTTCGGTGTAATTGGAACGTTTTTGGATTGGTCGGGAACTGTATTCTAGAAGCAATGTATCAAATATCGGTTACCTTAAGATATTGACTAATAGCTGAGACTGCGATATACTTAGCTCACTCACCAGTTGCCATGTATTGCAATCATGAAGTGGTGGCTATTGCTCGTAGTGTAATGTGTAATATTGACCTATATGAAGCTCGTTTCGCAGTGAAATCTGTAAATAAAATGTAGGTATTGTAAAAAACTTAAGACGAAACAGACTGCAATAAAAGTCGCGGAATGTAGTTTTATCTCAATGTGCAATTCTTGCAAAAAAAAAAAACAATAAAGCTGAGCTAAAAACTCAAAACAACGAATTTACTTTATTCATTGAGTATACGATTATAAAAACCACATCATTGGTAATAAAACTGTAACCACAAGTATCCGGCAATAAACCGGAATGTATAAACACATCGATCACGAGAAACATCGAGGCATAGTCGAATTACAAGACAAACGAATATACATACATATCCCAAAGACTGTAAGCAGTAAGCAGATACTATTACATATTTCCTCACATACTACGGTCAAATCAAAAGTCTTCGGTGCAAAAGCGCCATCACTAGGACGCTGATAAAATGTTAAGAACTTTAGAGAGTTAAGAATAAAGGCATTTAGACGAAAACATAGTCGTGGTTAACATGTATTGTATTCGGACTGAAACTAAAGGTTCTATATTATATGCTGTTAATCTTGAGTATCACCAAACGAAATTAAAAATACTAATATGTTATGCGTACTAATATGTTTTGTTCTGATTCTGCAGACTAGTTCTTCGCTACTAAGAGTGTTTCTAAAACTTGATGATATAACGATCCAAAATCTATATATTTACGATGTAATTTTACGCATGGTCTCAACGAAGTGATAAACATTATAAGTACCTTTAAGTCCATAGCATCGCACTACTTCTTCCTTGCCACGTAATAGGTTCATAAAACGACATACATTGGTAATAAATTATGACTGTGTGTGTAAATAATTTACGTAGTTAGCACTAAGAACTTAAGTGCTAACTACATAAATCTTAAATTACTCAACCTTATTATAGGCCTACATAAGTAGATACGTAATAAATTCTAATCGAGGAAAGATTAATTTGATATTCTATTTTGTTCTGGTAGTAAACAGCTTGAATGATTTATATAAATGAAAGCTTTCGGTTACCGTAGTTAAAACGACGTAAAATACGATTTTTTGAAAGCTAATATGTAACCTCCTCAACAATTACGTTAAATTTTTAACTTAACACTTTAATGAATAAACTTAATCTATTATAGAGGAACATGTCATACACTTCAATAACGATCTAACAAATCACTGTATCATTTTTTTAAGTAATATGTATCACATATGGTTTCGATTTCTTTCAATTTCCTACGAAAGGTATGCAGTGTATCAGCAAAAATACCAGTTTTATACCACCATAGTTAGTTGAGTATTACCCGTTAATAAGTTGAATGGAATAATTTTAACTTTACTTCACCTTTTACTTCGTAATATATAAGCTACTATTCAGGATAGTTAACTTAACACACACTCAAATCCTGCGGTTGAGTTGGTACTAAAGGGGTAGGTACTATTTCCTAAACAAAGCTATGAATAAATAGTGTTTAAGTAAGCTCTTAATATTTTTAAGCGATTGGCAATTTCGTGCTTGACATTAATAAAATCATGGGAGAAAATCTTTACAAAATAAAGCTGATTGGACAGTTTTCAATAATTCCTACGTACAGAGGACTACCGGACATGACTATATAAATAATCATGATTACAACGGTACCCAAAAAGAAATCAAATGAACATATCGATCGTATTTATAACTTCATTGTGCAATAAAGAATATGAGTGTCATCGATCTTGCAATGCCATTAAATGTTCCTTCATTAGATATACATAAATTTTGACTAAATGTTACCAAACGGAAATAACACATTGCGTTCACATCAAAATAACTCGTGAGTACTAACTAAAATATTCACCATGAATGTTGTAGTAAACGATATCTTGGCTGCTTGGTCTGTAGTTGAACCAAGATAAATCCCGACTCCTGATTTCTTCATCATCATCCCTTCTCTCTCACTGCTAAAACCAAGCTTCGCCTCACTATGAAAAGGGTGAGACAATAGTTTACCACGTTGGCCAAGTGCGGGTTGACAAACTTCACTTGTCTTTCGAGAACATTATGGAGAACTTTCAGACAAACAGATTCCCTCGCGATATTTCTCTTCACTGTTTATTTAGCGATACTCAACAATTTAATCTAAGCATTGCTTCAAAATATTACGAACAGATCAATTTTGTTATAGCGCTGATACACCTGAGCATTAACTTGTAACAGAACAGCAAGCATTCGCCGTTTTTTGATTTGTCGAACTGAACATTTTCACGATCATTCTAGCGAACACTCTAAATTCAAATAGTCCGTAAATTATAGAAATCGCACTACAACAGCACTTTTACCCAATACTTCAGTTTCACTTATGAATTATTTCTAGAGTAAGAGTAAGATGCATAAACAAATGACTTTTCTAAATAATAAAATGCAGATTTTGATAAGAACAGGTTTAATAAATCACACAAGTGTCTGTTTCTACGTTCAAATTTATTTATCGATATCCAGAGTTTATCAACATTCTATTGAAATTCATTCTGAGTAAACCAAATCTAAGGATCTATGGTAAACATTATCGATATTTATTCTAAGTAAGCCCATCACCAGTCAAGTTAAAATTTGTGACAAACTACGAAGACTCTTCCCTAGATTAAAATCATAAGTCAAATTGAAGTAAATATATTGGGTTTCACCGCCATTGTAGTGCGAATTCTATGTATTATCTATATTTTAAGGCTTGCCCGAATGTTCGTGAGAACGCTCGCTTAAACCCACTAATTTGTTTGTAACATTCGCGAGAATGCTAATCACAGGTGAATGCTCAAGTGTATCAGCGCCTTCAGAATACCAAGTGATGACAAATGATTTTCATGGTATAATGAAATAATCGTCAAAAAGCCTTGTAGCTAAAATTGATTTTTTTCATTTTAAACAGACTTATTTATATATGTATGTATTACTCATGAGATATATTGTGTTTTCATGCGATGGCTGAGTCAATATATTTATTTAAAACATTAAAGATTTTAAATGAACCGACTTGGTATAACATGGATCTCACAACTTTTTATGGTAGCGAGACTTGGTTTTTTGACACGTATTGTTTTTTATGGGATTACTCTTACAGTCGAATCAAACCAATCATAATACAAAATTAAAAGACATAGTACCGTATAAATTTCGTCTAGATCCGACACACAAGGCCGAATTCGCAATGTTGTTAATATAATTTATTCTATAAATACAAGCTAAATCTAATATGATGATATGTGAATTATAACTTCCTGCCAGCTAAATGTTTAAGGCTGCCTACACACTAAGCTCTCGACCAACGGCTATCTTGACGGCAGATACAAACAATATCTATTCTATCATAATCAGATAATTAATAAACATACGTGGCTGCCTCCGTGGCCCAGTGGATAGCGTATGCGACTGCTGATCGGCGGTCCCGGGTTCGACTCCCGGGTAGGGCAAAGTGTTACTGGGTTTTTTCCAAATTTTCAGTAGCAGCACGGAGTCTGGTGATGTGCCCGGTAACGGCAATAGGCTCGCCCCCTATTACGTGGGACCTAAAAATTCATGGCGAAATGTGGGTGTAATATTACACCTCTGTCTACCCCTTCAGGGATACAGGCGTGAGTCTATAAAATTATATATAAAAATAAACGTACATATGTCCTTGGAGTCTGGGACTCGCTTGCTAGTCTTATCAGATAGATATGAGGCAATATTATATTTTCCACATGATATGTCATAGCGTAAGCCAGTGTCAGTATATGCAAAGGACTAACGCCCCATCACAACTGACAAAAATCTTCATGACGGCGCGGACCGACGGCTTAACGCGGTTTCCGAGGCACGGGGCAAAACATAATTAAAATTTAATACGCACGTAACTTCGAAAATTAGTACACACCGTGGCGTGGGTTCGGACCTGTATACACTCTACAATATCTGATCAAATTACTTGTCTAAACATGAGTTAGACCTGCACTCACTATTCTAAGAATCAAAATGCCAATAAATGTCAATCGTTGTTTAGCCGGAAGAAGGGAGATCATTTTACGCTACGCTATCGTCACATAGACGTAACAGCTTAATTACCGCCGGATTCAATTGCTGTTCTACCCATGGATTTGGAGATTAGAGATGCATATTTGACATAATATGTGTCTCTAACTTATCGGTCTAAATGTACATAGATGTTAATCGCTGTGCATAATTTACAATATCTTTTCTAATTACTTGACAAAACTTGACCCTCTCACCAAGTTCAGACCTCTTAACAAAAGCTTGAAGAAAATCAAAAGTAACACATAATTGATTTGATTAAAATCATGTTAACATCTAAACAATTACATAACAAATAGTTTCTGCGCTCTTCTTTTCGTTATTTCGCTGACAAGGTCGATTTTCATTGGATATTAACGACGTTGTAAACACAAGCAATGTCGGCGACTGATAATGGCCTAGTTACATCTGCTGCGATGCCATAGAGTTTTATTTTGAGCTCGATTAGCGCATTGTTATCTATGAAAAATATTCTTTTAGCTCTACATTTTTTGTTACGAATATAATGGCGTATGAGCGGAGAAAAAAAGTGTACTATTGTTTGATTCCCCTGTACACTCCCTGAAACTGACAGACCTACGACAAACTTAAGACATGGGTACAAACAATGTAAAAGACAGGGCTAAAATGCCTTATTTAGAACTCTATCTGTAACGTTTAATCAAAAAGCGTGAAAATAAAGTGCCTAGAAAACTTAGAAACGCGAATGGACATTAAACACAAGCGACTGCTACGCTAACCACTAGTGTAGGTATAATTAGGTTTTTGGAGATTTTACTATTTAATACTCGTTATCACTATCGTTATGGAAACAGACAAATCTATTGCAAGTTTTATCATAAAGCCTTTTATACTCCACTATAAGCCTCTGTTCATTTGGGACTCGATAGCATCGTAAGGCAATAAGAAGATTTGGCCTACCCTACCTCGCTGGCCAGACTGGTTGGTACAAAGTTTGATGTTTATTTTTTGTCACTTCCGCAAGATACTTCGTGTATTTACTGCATGTATTTTCTCTCAGAGATACCTTAAGAATGAAATATTGTAGTGACACTTTGTATGTTTGCTGTAACTACACGACCGACCGCAAGATTACAGTTAAGAGATGTAGACTGGCCAAACACAATTATTAATCGACTATGTAGTCTAAACTTGAATTGATTGATGGCTATTTAGAGGTGATAAGCGGTGCAAATGCATCACGAGACTAGGCATACATTACCGAACAATTGAACTTCACCTTGCCATTGTAAGCTTTAGAATAGGTACGTGATAGTTTAATGTTCTTTATCTGTTTATTTTCTTAAACAATTTTATCAAAATGATGTAAAAAGTTATGATAGTCTGTACGCACTGGAAGATGGCTAAAAAGGTAGGCGTCGCCGTTACCACTGCTGCACTGAGTCAAAAGGACACAGAGGACAAAAGTTTGTGCGATGCACATAGACCAAGTCCTGTGAAAATAGTGTTTGATTTAGTAGGTAGAATCATTTACCAATGGTCTTTACAAACCACGCTGCTATTTAAAACAAGAATTTCAATAATAACTGGCAGTCAAACTATCGACTTTTCGTACACCAAATCAAAACCGTGGTGGTCATTAAACAACATTGTAGGTACAGTTGAATCTTCTATAAGAAGTCTTCTTTGCTACCTGAAGAAGAAAGGCGTTATAAATCTGCGGAGAACATACTCCATAAATAATACGAGTATACCATACGTTTATGTTCTCTGAAACATTGTACATTGTTTCTAATAGAGTATTTGTACCGAAACTGTATTAATTCTATGAATAGTGCCGTAAACAACCCGACATGATATATGTTGCACCGCTGCACTTCAGAATATGTCTTGAGATCTACTACCTACGTATTGCTGCGAGCTCAATATAATTTCAAATATGTTATGCACATAAGCGGTGAAATTGAAATTGAGGCTTATCATTTTAATTTTATGGTACTGTTTGGAAATATTAATGTGCACACACTGGGATGTGGCATGGCAACTGTAAAGGTATCTTGAAGTCGCATCAAACTTTATCCTGTCCTGAGAAAGTAAACTGATCCATTATGTTATTAAAAATATTAAAATATTGCTGCGGAACTTTTGCTACTGTGCAAGTAAGTACTATAAATGTATATGCACAGTGATGGACACAATGACGACACATTCAGATAAGTAAAAAAATATGTGTTAGATACAATACAAATAACGTCTTGATTACAAAGAGACACTAGACTCATAAAGTACAGAAGAAAGAAAAGAGCCTGTTGCGTTTCTTGCCGACACCAAATTTAATCACTCAAAGACATAATCTTTCCTCTTTTTCCGTCTCTCCTTGCTAAGGCAGCAGCCTGAATGTGTTAATATTATTGTGTGTAATGTATGTTACTACTTGGGGAACACTTCCCAAACAATACTATAATTATGTACTTTATTTACTAACATTCACTATTAATTCGTCTTTCTGAATCTACATTACTGCCAAATCTGTATACTGCCATGCACGTTGTGCGTTCCCATGAGAACAATTAATATGAAGCCCGCGTGAACTGAGGCACGGTAATATAATCTAACAGTATTGTAACTCGGCCGTCTTCGTGAGTTATATACCTACCAGACGCGCCGCATGCGAGCTGCGGCACGATAGCGGCTGCGGGTACTGTAGGCACAGTCCGCCCAGTCTAATGGGTACTCTGCTCGAGGCGCGTAGGTATAACTCGAGTTTCGTGCGTTTGTATGGAGTTACAATACTGTTAGATATTATTACCGTGACTGAGGGTAGTCAATCAAACTGATCGGCTTTACTCGCCGAGGCTCAATTACCTCGGCAAGTTGCAAGCGCCGATAGGTGTCCGATCATTTGACAAAAAACAAATGAAAAAATTTTATTTGACAAATAACATTTGACAAAATAATACTTGATAAATTTATTATTTTACAAACTATTGTTTAATAAACTACTCATTGGACAATATATTTACTATAAAAAGTTATTATGCTATAAACATCAATTTACAAATTGATAATTTTTTTAAACATGTTATTTGGCAGTGTGGAAGGGACAGGACGAAGGGGAAGACCTAGGCGGACGTTCTCTGATCAGATTGGAGACATCCTAAAAAGCAGGTGAGAAGTACCCTGAACAGAAGAGCAAGCATGAGGAATCTGATGGGAGTGAATGAAGCAAGAGAGATATGTCTGGATAGTTGCAAATGGCATTCCATAGTCTCTGTCTACCCTTCCGGGAAACAGGCGTGAGTCTATGTAGGTATGTATGTATGTTATTTGGCAAAACAACGTAAAGCATAAATAACATTTGACAAAATGCCTTGCTTGGTTAATATTTTATTAACCAAAATCTACAATAATACAACAATCTTTGTGTAGGGTCAACTGAAACAATGGCTGGTTAGGTTAGGTTAGAATTGCGACCACAACGCACGAGCCGAGCGAGCGAAGCGAGCGTGCCGCGGCACCGGCCGGCGAGTGCCAGAACCGAATTCTACTTATTTCGCTTAATTCAGGCAGTGTGTATTTTTTTTAAAGGCTTAAGTTTCTATGCAATTAGTATTAATACAAAATTATTACTTACCTTGCCTTGCCTATAAAAAATCTGTCCAAGATGAAAATTGCAACCAAGCAATTAAATATTTTCAAAATTTCGCGTAAGTATTGGTTAGAAATTAGTAATTTTTAAAAACTAATAATTTTTCTTCTAACTTTTTGTACAATCACCAATTTGGCAAACGAATTATTTAGTCAAATGATTATTTTTAAAATAATTATTTAACATTTAAATTATTTTCTAAGTAACACATTTGCGAAACCTGATTTATGTCAAATGATTGTTTTTAAAGTAATATGTTTGCGAAATGAAAGTTTGTCAAATGATTAGTTTTTCAAACGTTGTTTGTAAAATGATCTTGTCATACGTTTTTTGTCAAACAATAGTAAACAGCGCCGATAACTGCACCTGAACTAAGCCGACTAGGCCCGAATTACGCCGACGACGCCCAAACTGTTCCAAACGAACCCGACGGGCACCGATTGCACTTTCCTATCGTTAACCTGCGCTTTTAAATAGATTTTAAGCGTCTGTCAACGGCAGCTTGCTTTCTGTGATTTAAATATTTTTGCTTCAAACTGTTTGTTCTGTTGAATAACAAAATAAAATATATGTTTATAATTGACAGCATAGATATATTTTCCGTTGTACTTTTTCAGTAATAAAAATACCCTGATCTTTGAATGAAGGTCAAACTTTTCATTTCACTTTCAAGATTTTTCTAGTACAATGCTGGCTCTCGGATCATAGAAGATGCGGATCATGTTTATGCTCGGTCTGATTTATATTAAATTGCTTATAACCATTTGCCAAACATTAAAGAAAAACATCGTAAGAAAAGCTGCGTTTCTGATAATTCTCCATAATGTTTCCTAAACACGTCTTGAAGTCTGCCAATCCGCACTTAGCCATTGTGGTAGGCTATAGGCAAATTATAAAAAGGAGATGCTGTATTTTTGGGTCGAATCAACCTTCTCAATGCCAGCCCCATATTATTACCACAGATAGTATAATACTGTAGTTACTATTAAACAAAACAACAGAAAACAAGTGGAAGTGGTTGGTTGGTGGGTTTCTAAAACAAAACATGTATTCAGTGGATGTAATGAATTTATACTCCATTTGGTTAGGTACTTAACTAAAGGTAAACAATCTTGATGTGACTTTTTAAATTACCACATATTAAACAAATAAACTACTGCTTAAACCAAGGATTCAATTAATTTATAAATTATTGTTGTTGTATTTACATTGATCTTTAGCAGCATTTTATTTTTAAACAGATTTTAGATAAAAAAGACACATCAAGATTGTTTACCTTTAGTTAAGTACCTAACCAAATGGAGTTTAGATGATATCTTCAAAATGAATTCTTAGTATGAACAACTTTTGTCAAAGGAACTTGCCGATATTGCGAAATAAGGAGTATCTGCTGTTCCATACAAAATTGATCTGTAACCTCAGCAAAAAGTATGCGATGTCAGCAATGTCACAAAAAAAAAGTTGGTGATAATAGTAGTATGTATAATCAGAAATCACCCAAAATGGTTTGCACTAAAAAAAATAACCTAACCTAACCTTATATTCTGAATCTATTTTTCTGGTTAAGTCTGTGTCTTAATAGGGTCTGTTAATACCAAGCGATTGTCAAAATAAACTCCATGTTTATAGGGATGTATTCCCATCAGTACAGGCAATGGCCGTCATAATCCTGGCATGGGCCATCAAATTGTTAATTAACAGGACATGGGGCAGGTGAGGTGATATAACAGTTTATTGATTCTGTGGAACATTTATAATCACAAGATATTGGGTTGATTATGATCAGCAGGATTAATAGATTGACAGGAAGATTAATACTCTACCACATACACACATCACCATCTAGTCCCAAGCTAAGCAGAGCTTGTGTTATGTGTAATAGATAATGGATAAACATACATATATACTTTTTTTTGTAAATACATATTATATTATACATAGAAACACCCAGGCCAAGACAAACATCCCTGCATCCGTTAATTCACACAAATGTTTGACTTGAGCGGGAATCGAACCCGCCACCTTCGGCGTAGCAGTCGCCGTCAACCGGTCGTTGCAACTATGCCCACTATCTCAGACGCACACCGTCCGCACAGAAAACTTTAATTGGTTAATCGCAGCAAAATTTCCCCATAATAAAATTTGGCAATGCAATATCAAGCATGTCATACAGTAATGAGTATAACGAGACCCCGCCTGTCGCAGTCTTCAAGGAAAATTATTATTAACCGTTCCAAATTCCTCCTTCTCGACACTCCCTTATGAAGTAGCTGTTTACGATGCACAGCACGCGTTAACGTGTGAAAAATACTTCAGATGATTTGAGCGTAACAGATGTGTGCTCATAATTTTGTAGCAAACGTTTAAATGAAATAAATCTGGTTATATATCTTTTTTATTGCGTTTTGTGATAAACCCGTTCAAAAATCACTATTGAAAATAATATATTGGTAGATAGAAGAATTTATTCTAAAATCTTTGTTCACATTCAGTATACAGTAGACATACAAGGCAAGCTTGTCCTGAGGATGCCTACTACGATTACCAAAACGTTAAGCTCCATACAAAATATGTCAAACATGTTTTTTAAATCTCTAAATCCATGGAGAGAATAAAATCTTGAAACTGGTCGTAAGTTTGCCAGTTACAACGAGCAACATATAAGACTAAAAAAGTCTTGGTTAGAATTTGAGCGCCCTTAAGTAAAAAAAACCCCACATAGTGTGTCATTATCTTGATCATATCTTATAAACAAGTCAAACGACAATAAAGATCAACATGCAAACATTCACCACACGACAACTCTCAACAAATAAATGTACTACTCTGTGCAATTCTTGTACAGAACAAATGTAAAATTACCAACGCAAATGTGTATTAGCGATGTGCTTGATGCTACAATAACAATAACAACTGAGGCTACAATCTACCGCTCGCAATATGTAGCCTGCCTTCGTTCCGAGTCTACCCGCACGGAATTCTGTTTATGCAATGCGAGATGAAACATATCTTCTATTGTTACTTCCCGGGATTTCTGCAGCTTTATGAATTGGGCGTATCACGCTATATGCTTTATTTTCTTTAAATAATTTAATTTTCAGTTGTTTACATTATACTCAGTTACGCAGTATACAGTTTTGAGCCTTAAATTGTATACCCGTGCCGAACCGTAGATCTACAGATAGACACATAATTGATCCTATAATAATTTTGTATTTTCAAACGATGCTTTAAAAATACTAGTATGACATTAGCAAATTGATCCGTTAAAATGAAAATAAATCTTTGGACTCTGTAGCTTCGAATGACGGTCCCCAGTTTTGATATTCTTGGTTAACTTACTATGATACTGTAGTATGATATACAATCACTTGTTTTCTTCTTTCTATAGCATGATCCCTTTGATTCCCATACCAATGATGAAAATCATATCAAACGTACATAGATAAAGTTATAATCGCAATAAAAAATCTTCTCATTCTTCACATCTAAGACAAATACTCAGATTCCAAATATCATAGTTTATATACACCCCGCAAATATTTAGTATGTTTAGTAGATTCCCACGAACGCCGTGCTTTGTTCACTTCACAAGCGCAGCATGTTTATAACGCGTAGGTAAATATTTGCAGATTATTGACAACCTCTGAGAAATGCACGCCGCACGTGTATGAATATTTTATACCATTTTCTCTGAAACCGGCTGTTTTCCATATGCTATGATATTGAAACTGGCGCGTTTTAAATAGAATCAACAGAGAACGCGTCAAATTATTCATTATGTGCAGGTCCTCATATATTGAATATCAGCATAACTATGCCATGGAGTCCCTCAATAATATTCTGAAGACTGACCAGCTTTATTTTTAGCAACATCAAGATAAGAAAAGAATTCACATTTTCTCAAAACATTTTAAACCCTTGATAGCATTATTTATCAACCTAAGCTCAATAGATCGCAAACTTAGCCTTAGTATAAATTTCTAGGTAACATACATAATTCAGCATCTTAAATATCAAAGATATACCCTGCTATCAATTCCCGGATCGGTGGTCAACACAAGTAGATTTCTGCGACCTGTAAGACTGCATAACCAACAAAGATGTAATGAACTCATGAACGGTGTGCAAAAAAGAACAATGCTAATTACTTTACTTCAATCATCTCGTTTAGAAATCCCCAAATCTCTTATATTAAAACTCTCAAGAAATGCATATTTTGGTACTGTCAACTGTCATGCTACCACAAATTGTACTCTCGTAAATGATAATAGGCAAGTTGCCTGCAAGTGAAATAAATTATCTTCTTAATATATAAAATCTTTGCGTTACTGACAGACACGCTACAGCCGAAACTATTGGGCGCAGGAAGCTGAAATTTGGCATGTATGTTCCTTGGGGACCGTAGGGGTGCACTAAGAAGGGATTTCTCGAAATTCACACGCGATCGGCCAAAACGGGTAAATTAAAAAAAATGCAGGCGTAGCTGCTGGCGTCCTCTAGTACAAGTATATTTATGTAGTGAAACATGTCAAAATAATAGTAATTTCATTCATCAATTAATGTTAAAACTTTATTTAACATTTTTTATCGTCAGTTTATTAATAATAAGTATTCTACTTGACAGCAAAACACTATGACGTCACTACGTCTTATTTCATACAAAAGCCTTAGCAAAGGTCGTTTTTGACATTTCAGTCTCAGTTTCAGTGCTTGATTTGACTAATTGGAAACAACCCTACTGTACTAATTTCGTAAAAGTGGCCTTAGTTTTATCCAGCTTCTTTTCATAGTCGATATCTATCTGCACTTGAAGTGTTACCCTTATCACATTGGCACGTGGCCACTATTATTTAGGTAAAATAAAAAACAATGTTATATAAAAAACAAGTAACAATTGGTTTATTTATTGTAATTGACTTTACACAATTTCTAGAAATAAAAGGGAGGTAAGGGTCATGAGTTTTGTCGAAGAATGTGCTTTGGTGGTCGTTGAGGAAAAACATAAACACTTATCTTCTTCTTGGCCGCAGAGGGCGAGAGATGCTTCTCAGCGGAGGGCAGCCGTTTTTATAGGGTCGGAATGCAGGTACATGAGGTGGAGGGTCGGCGATTGCAGGTACGAAGCTAGCAGGGCGTGAGTCAACGCCACACCCTGTAACGTAAATAATAACAATATCACACACAAGCAACTAATCCTGATCTTTATAATTTTTTGCTTAACCGATTTGCAAACAATTTATTAACAATCTAATACGCACAGTGAGCGGTGCGTGCCGTGGGATTGATGGGAAGACGAGTGTTTCTGCAGTCCATTGCTCTCACCAGAGTGCCGCTATCTTAATGAAATTTAAATAAAAGACTTCGAATTCAAATCACCATGCTGCTATTTCCTCGCACACCGCACATCTCTCCTCGCTCATCTCCACTAAACACACTGCCATATTTCGCCTGTAACACACGTGAACAGTCCCGTGACAACCCGATGCTCGTTAAACCTTGTCCGCTACATATAATTCCGTCCACCACGATGTACCCAGGGATTTTACCAGCAACAACTTTTTAAGGATTTACCTTTAAAGCACTTATTTAGGTACATGAGGTTGTTGAGTAAGTCGTTTAGGTTTAACCTAAGTTTATAACATGATAAAGATTGAATTTAGTGCTTAACCTTGCATGTTATGAGGTAGAGAACTTTAAGAGGCAAATGAAGACTTATTTAGTCTACGAAGGCTTAAACAGAATGGCGGGTATTCTGTTTAAGCCTGGAGACAAACTATATCTTAAGGTATCTTAAACTATCCTGGAACAACTTCAGACGGTCATCTGATCCCCAAGTATACAGAGCCTCTGCTATAGTTACCCGACAACAGATTCAAAAATTTTACACATTTTTTTTATTTATGCATATCATCATACATAAATTATAACCGGATTTTTTCGTGCTCATCACATTCTTGTTGAATGGAATTTGAACCCATAACTGCAGACAGGGTCACTTACCATTGTTTTGTTTGTTTGTTTGTTTTTCGTGTGAGTGTGTGGCCAACTCTAGTATCGGAGTTTTTAGACCGCCCGAATGCCTCCAACATGGCCTAACGATTCTTATCTTGAGTACCTACTCATCATCATTTTCCTAGCGTTCTCCCAGTTTCTTGTTTTTGTTTCGTACCTACAATTTATGCGAAATTACGATTAGGTACCTCGACGTTCGGCGCCTTGACGTATTGCAGCCACTCTTCCGTCTCCTACTAACAAACCCTTTTCTCTAAAAACTACATGTGACAAAACTTTAGATTCTGCTACATAGCCAGACCGACCAAAACTTCATAGCTTTCCTACTTCCCTCGCACACTACAATATTTAATAAAACAACATACAAACACAAATTCCTTTACCCTATTTTAGTAGCAAACAAGGAAGCGCGATCTGCCAAGATATCACAAGAGAAACTTTTTGATGGGCTGTTCTCAAACGTCGATAATAATATGAACCAGTAAGACGTACACAATGTATGTACGTCACAACTCTGCCGCTTACCAAGTTTTTATGTGGATAAATGATATCGACACGACGACGACATGTTTATCGCAAACTTTGTAAATCATGTTTTACTTTTTCTGAGTATTTCTAATATGTTGGATCGCAACTTTGTATTAACTGTGAATGCTCTATTGAGATTTTCAGAAGACAATTTTGCCACAAATTTTAATAATATACGGAATTTAAGAGTAGGCATAAAAAGAGTGGCATGATGTCTGCACACAGAGTGCAATGCTGCATAAATTATTTCTGCGTCTATAGTAGGGTAAGGTGGTGTAAGATTGCGCATTTTAACTTTGAGGCCCCATGAAAAATAAAATATCATATTTAGAAAAATCAACACTATTTATTTATAATCTCTATATATTTGTTAGCAAATTATGGAACAACAAATTCCAGTAACGTCATTAATTAAAGTATGAACTGAAGAAGTATAAAAAATTAAAATCGCGTACTCTATACACCCGGGTGTACAAGAGTGCGCGGCGGGTTGTACAAGAGTGCGCGCATCATCAATAGGTGTATCCTGTAGATGTGTCAATAAATGGCGAGTTTAATTCAACTGAGCCACCCGTTGGTGGTTGTGGCTATGGGTCTGGCTCTGAAACAACAGGTGCAGACGACTCTAGATCTCTGTCTGTTACTGAACTTGATAAAAAATCAGCTTCGGTAAAAACATCGCAATCGTAAGGCTCAATGCCAGTTACTTTGAAACTTTGTGCTGTACATGATAGTGTTGCAGCTTTTAAGTATGCTGGTGTAAAAATTCAGACCATTTGGAACACAGTGACTGCTCTGCCAGGATGGATACGCGTGTGAAAGCCACAGTCAAGTGGGCTTCATTTTATGACTCGCATTCTGTAAATACACGAAATAGTTATTTGTGCAACAAGAGAGCAAAGTTGATTTTCGTTTCGAGTGCTGATTTTGAGTCCCGAACAAGCGAAGGATTCTATGATTGATTCACGAGCGTAGCGAGTGAATCAAAGTTAGAATCCTGAGCATAGTGAGGGACTCAACAGCACGAGATACAAAGAGCTTTGCTCTCGTGTAACACACACAACTTTTCACCACAGCAGTGAGAACACATATTACTTAGGAGACATAGAAATGAACAGGAATAGATTGAATTCTGCATTAATCACTTGTTGATTTAACTCTTCTGGTGTTAAAGTACAGTCATCATCGCTAGTTTCACTCATCTTTTTAGATTATTTAATTAATAATATAATTTACCACGTTACGCTATACTGTATAACTGTATCAGCATCAGCGAAATTTTTATTCCCGCTACTTTTTTAAATCGCGTTTTAAAATACCGCGTCCCTGATGTTTATTTTTCAAATGTATCATTGTTGTAATTCCAAATAAAAATGTATTGGTTAAATACCAATTTTATACTATTAAATTAGACTTATTTTTATTAAAATCTAATAATAAATTAAACATATAAACACTAACATATAAAAATAGTTATTTGTGCAACAAGAGAGCAAAGTTGTTTTTTGTTTCGAGTGCTGATTTTGAGTCCCGAGCAAGCGAAGGATTCTATGATTGATTCACGAGCGTAGCGAGTGAATCTAAGTTAGAATCCTGAGCGTGGTGAGGGACTCAACAGCTCAAGATACAAAAAACTTTGCTCTCGTGTAGCACACATAACTTTTCACCACAGCAGTGAGAACACATATTACTTAGGAGACGTAGAAATGAACAGGAATAGATTGAATTCTGCATAATCACTTGTTGATTTAACTCTTCTGGTGTTAAATTACAGTCATCATCGCTACTTCGCTAGTTTCACTCATCTTTTTAGATTATTTTATATATTAATATAATTTAACACGTTACGCTGTAGGTACCTACTGTATCAGCATCAGCGAACTTTTTATTCCCGCTACTTTTTTAAATCGCGTTTTAATACCGCGTCCCTGATGTTTATTTTTCAAATGCATCATTGTTGTAATTCTAAATAAAAATGTATTGGTTAAATACTAATTTTATACTATTAATTAGACTTATTTTATTAAAATCCAATAATAAAAACAATAACATATAAAAAAGTAATTTCTTTGTTACAAATATAATTTTTTTTTGCGTTGCCGTAGGTGTTTTCTTTGAGGTTGAATTCCAAAATCGAATTTCGAATTCGAAGGGGTTTGTTTTTTCACTCACTTTTTATATGCATGTGAAAGAGACAGAGCACAGTAAAATCTGAATGTTTCAAATTTGTGGCTAAACAATGTCAATACGTGGCACTGAAGATTGAAAAACTAAAAAGCTACTTTGCCTCGCGCTCGAATCAAAATCGCGTTTTGTTCACTGTTGTCTCGCAGCAAAAGCGGCATGTTTGAGCTGCTGTGGTGAAAAAGTAATTTCTTTATTACAAATATCTTTTTTAGGGTAATAAGCATATCCGAACGTGTTTTCTTTGAGGTCGAATTCCAAAATCGAATTTCGAATTCGAAGGGGTTTGTTTTTTTCACTCACTTTTTTATATGCATGTGAGAGAGACAGAGCACAGTAAAATTCGAATGT
The DNA here is from genome assembly GCA_944739405.2 of Euclidia mi. Lineage (NCBI taxonomy): Eukaryota > Metazoa > Arthropoda > Insecta > Lepidoptera > Erebidae > Euclidia > Euclidia mi. The sequence continues at coordinate 16,684,184 of OX123204.2, read as the reverse complement.
TTCAAATTTATGGCTGAACAATGTGAAATTCGTGACACTGAAGATAGAAAAATTAAAAAGCTACTTTTACTCACGCTCGAATCAAAATCGCGTTTTGTTCACTGTTGTCTCGCAGCAAAAGCGGCATGTTTGAGCTGCTGGGGTGAATAATATTTTGTTTGTAAAATTACACTTTATTTTACTCACAACCTACATGAGGAAAATAAATGTCGTATAAGAGTGCGTGAGCAATCTTATACACACACACCGTGCGCACTCTTATATAATACCTCGCCCTTCACGAAGATATTGAACCCCCTGCCCCATCTATTGAAAGATGTGCGAAGTTTTTCGTACGAATCGGTTAGCCAAGTACATACGTAACTTGGATAATTAATAAATATTCTTATTAAAATAATAGTTTAGGAGCAGAAATCCATGCAAGTCGCAAGAAAATTAGATCAAAATGAGCAAAAATCTATTGACTTGCCTGGTGTCTCCGTTTTTTTAACCAAATTCCATTTTTTTCGGCAGCTCAATCGTTATCACTGTTGGACCTAAACACAATTAAAGGTAGCCGCAAATCTCACACAGGGTCGGCGTAAGGTTGGATGCGTACTCTTATCGACCGCGCACTCTTACACCACCTTACTCTAGTAGTGTGGTACCTTAGGTTTCAATCAAACCTGCTCACTTCATCATGAACTTACTATGATTCAGTAACTTACAGCATATCACCTACTTTTACCTATTGTGATCCTATCATAAACGAAAACTTAGCGCTTACCATTAAGAAATGTATATATTCTACAGTATGAAAGAAAGAACATTAATTTGTAATTATAAGATTATAATCTCTCTGAAACTACTACAGTAGCGATATAAGTACACCTATTAGAGGAGGTCGCCTTGACCTCATGTTTTTTAAATATATAGGTTTTATATAATGTGATATTAGTTTGACTATATAACAGCATTACTCCTACATGTATGGATATAGTAACAATCGCACTGAATGTCGCCAAAACTTATAATACCCAACACAAACATAAGGAAGACTGTTTGTAATATTTACTAAATTATATTAAGATTTTATATACTGAAAATACACATCAACGACCGTAACTACCTATTATATTGTTACGTTATGATTATAGATGATGACTTATTTATTTGTTTACTGTACAACTGGAGTGGATCCAAATAACATGTATCTTGTAAATTTTGGATTGAAGCAATTTTTATACACATAAAGATATCTGTGTAGGCTTCATTGTACAAATACTGTATCATAAATATAGTCTCGTAATCTTTCTCCTAGCGTTATCCCAGTTTCAACCCGTGGTCCGCTTACTAGTCTAACCGGATTTGACTGAATATTAGCTTTTCCACGGAGCGACTGCTGTCTGACCTCCGCAACCCAAAGGAATAGCGATATTCCGAGTATAGTCTCGCAATGTTAACAAGAAAAAAATCGAGCAACTACGAAAAAAAAGACAACTGTTGTAAGCAGCCGTGATCACAATTGTACAAACCCCAGTGTGTAGTATTAAGTAAAAATCCGGGATCTCTCTAGAAGAGGATGCTTTAATATGGGTTAACTGCACGGATGTCAAATCAAATCAAATCAAATCAAATACGTCGTAGTGGCTTTAGTGGATATGTTGGCGCGAAACAGTGTGCGGAATATTGAGGACAATGAACACGACATTTGACATTGGACTTCACTTTGCGACATCCACAAATTATTGTTTTTCGTTAGCGTATTTAGACCGCAGGAGTAGAGCAGGAAGCTGTCTTTAAAAAAATTGAAACTAGGAAATTATTCAATGAACTTGTATTTCTCTGAGCACCCATTCCTCAACCCAAACGTATGTAATAACGTAAACATTAATTACAAAGCTGCATATTAAACAATAACAAAAACACGACGTATACATCCACACTCCGCAGTTTACAATTTTAAACACAACAATATGCCGTTCACACATTTGTTATCACAGACGAGAGCGTTACTCAAGGGCCACGGCGATGTAATTCAAACAGAATTGGCTATAAGTCCCGCCTAGGTCTAGCCTAGCATACTACCCGTCCATTTTAGATCAGGCCTTTGGCCTTTTAGAGAGTCTGGCCCCATAATTTCAGTTTGAACTTTGGTTTAAAGAAGACCGTGGGTTGGATGTATGTGACGTTCGGAGACTGCAAAACTTTTTTTGTTCGGTTTCATTTTCTGTGAGTCTGGAAGCAATCTTCGTGTGTGCGTACGTTCGTTCTACAACTAATGACGGCGGCAACTACTCCGACCGTGGAATGAGAAGAGTCTTGAAAACCGTGGCATAGATATTGTATGAGGTCATAAAAGACACTATAATCATACTTAAGTATAATTTCATTCAATCGCTTGATCTACTGCTGACACAAAATGCATTTGACCGTTTATTCGTTTCTTTGAAACCGACTTTTTTGTCTCGCAGAAAACTAAAATAGTTGTAAATTGTGCATCTATGCTCTCTGCTATCGTGATAAACGTATGAGATTTTGATAATGCATAAGCAAAAAATTAAACTAAAAGTGTCCTGTATAACTGTATATTTACGTTCAATAACACCATCTCGCGTGGGAATTTGCAGCATGTTAGCAGATGTAAGTCTTAGCAGTTCTAACTTGCCTGTATTTAAAACCTAAGTGTACAAAGTTCCACAAATGATGACATTACCCCTCATATACGACAAGGTGCTGTTCAGTAGCAATGTATGTGGGTTTACGACTTCTGACGATCCTTGCATAAAACCTCATACATTCACAGTAAAGACTAGATATAAACAAGTTGCTGAAACCGTAACCCTAAACAACTCTTCATCCACATACACACATAACATATACATGTATCTTGTGAATCTCTATTAAGAGAATATGCGGGGGGTTCCAGTTAGTTTCAATTGCTGCACCGCAGATAAGAGACAATATATGTAGATGTGCGTCAGTGGACTGTTGGCAAGCGCCGGACATTCGTTTTAGTGCCGCTCGCACTTGATATGATTGGCTGGATATGCCACGGAACGAAATATTTATCAAAATGAGTTCATATTTAACATTGGTCTGGAACAGCCATTCTCAAAGTGTGCTCCGCGGAGCCCCAGGGCTCCACGAAGCATCTCTAGGGGCTCCACGAAGATGTACCTACGTCAGTAAAATAAATGGTTTTAAAGTACACATAGGACTCGCCTTTGTTTTATTTTAGGGCTCCGCCAAAAAAAGGTACCATCCCTAGAAAAGTTTGAAAACCACTGGTCTCGAAAATAATAATAGTTTAGAGATGAATTTTGTTTAATGTCGAGCTGTGGTAAAAGTGCATTTAAAACAAAGTGTCTATGCATTTATGAAAGATAATAAGTAGGGATGTGCTGACTAGTCGGCGACTAGTCGGTTAAGCCGACTTTCCGGCCACTTTCCTAGTCAGCCATTAGTCGGCGACTATTCGGCACAGAGCACCGACTATCCGACTTCGTGCTCTGAATATATTTGTCAATAAAATACATGCAGCGAGAATTAAAAAAAAACCTTTGATATATTTTATTTTAATTTTAAAACTTTAATTTACTTTCCAGTTTTTGTATCTTTATTCGAATAAATGTTAATTAATACCTTTGATAGTTTATTAATATTTTTATTTTATAATAAGTCTTACACATTTTTGAATAATTATAATAGAGGTAGTTGATTTGTTTGGATTTACGATTGAGGGGAATCGTCTGTGGTCGAACATTTGATCGCTGAACCTGAGGTATCAGGTTCGGATGTCGGTATTTAATATGGTTGTTTATACTTGTAGTATTTACTGTTTTTCCCCGACCGAAACGAGAAATTATTGAATAAAAAAAAATACAACAGAAAAGAAGTATATTTACATAAAACACTGCTCTAACTTGTATATACGCAAAAATCCAAATACAGTGCGAGGTAAACAACAGGTTCGCTCGAAGCGTCACGGAAATCGCCTAAACCGTGATCGGCTTGGCCGACTAATCGGCAGCCTAGTCGGTCTGTTTACAACCGATTAATCGGCTAGTCGGCTGATCGGCCAAAGTTATAGTCGGCACATCCCTAATAATAAGGCATGCATGGGCATTGCAAATGGTCCGCGTGGCCTCTATGCTGTGGGATGTGCAAGTTAAAGATGGTATTAAGAAGCCCAATCTGCAATAGAAAAATTATGCACATGAAGTAGTAAAATAAATATTGACATTGATAAATTTATTACTGCAGAAAATTGTCTCTGGTCTCTAAACTTACAATAAAAAGATCACAAAAAAGCAAAGCTATCATGCTAAGAAAGTGCATTTTAAAGAAATCTTTAGTTTAGAAAGAAATGCACCATACGAAAATCATCTGCACTTTGTCTCCCATCTAATAAACAGGCAATACTAGACTGAACGGATAATACTCGATCCAGTGATCAAGAAAAATTAATCCAATTACATTTGACTCTTCATGTCGCATCTAGCACGACAGCATCTGAATATTACGTAAATAATCACTGCGCGTGCTTCCTCAAGAATTTGTGATGCAAAAAATGTTGTCGTCATGAGACGTCACACCGATAGCTTCGAGTAAGCGTGGACGCAAAAATAACACATGTAACCTAACTAGAGGTCTGTGGGCGAAATAATTGCACCAGTATATAAACCGAAGTGTTTTATATTTATATCCCTCTGGATATATCAAAGGAAACAGGCCACTTTTGTTTGTTGTTATTTTCTGTTTTAAAATGCTTGAGTTTTAGTTTATCATGTAGAGATTTCAATAAATTCATTTTTTCTCAATTTTATACGAACTAACCTGATTGACTGTTTTTTTTATGGTTAGTGACTCTGACTCCTAAGGTAAAATTCTATTCAGGACGAAACTTTGGTTAATAAACAAGACTATATTAGTTATGTACATGGGAGTTTTATTCTATACCTTATATGTAAGTACTTAGGACTATAGAAGCATGATTATTATATATTATAATAATTACTTGTACGATCACATCTGTATATACGAGTACTTTACGATATCAACTGCGTTTTAGTTTATTTTTCTGTCAGCGACTTTTTCACCTAGCTTCAACAAGTAAGAGTTAAAATAGTAAATATTTTATTTTATGTACGCTGGATGTAAAAGCTAACTAAATAACCCACTCTACGTGAGATTAGCTAAGGTGTACCACAGGGATCTATTCTAGAAACCATAAAGCTATAACCTATTTTAAAAGCACTTTCTTTTAACTGTAAATCATAGTTAGCTTGTTAGATGACCCAATTGAACGACATCAAGACGTTATTTACACGCTGACGGCCTTGAAACAGTTCAGCATTTGATAAAAATTACATGACACTGGATGTAAACAGGCTAAGCTTTAGAGATCTATAAAAACTGTCAGATCACGCTGCCAACATTCTAGAGGCCACTTTGATATTACTTTATTTATAATGTAACTAGAAGCATCCCGCAGTTTCATCCGTTTAATTTTCACAGTAGCGCAATCTCATCATCATCATAGTCGGCCCTGTATAATATTGTCCCACTGCTGGGCAAGGGCCTTTTCCTACTATGAGAAGGATAAGGCCATAGTCCACCACGCTAGCCAACATTAGGGAGAACTGTCAGACATGCAGGTTTCCTCACGATGTTTTCAATAATTCAAAGTCGTTGGTGCGTGCCGTGTATTCGAACCCGAGACCCTCTGCGTAGCAGTCCGTCGATCTCTCTACTGGGCTATCGTTGCCATTACCATTACAATTCTAATTATAGATCTAACACATCCAGGAAATACTCATGCAACAAACAGAATTCAGTGACATACACACATACAGAAGAATTCTGAATATGATTAAAGATATACCTAATGTTTGTTGGACATCATCATTAGCAATACAAACCTTGAAAACTATAAATTCATTAAATTCGTTCATCTTTGAGTAAAGGTATATTTCTGACATTATATCTGTATACGTGGCCTCGTACACGTTACACGTGAAATCCATTGAAGAAAACTATATTAATGAAATCATACTCGATTTATGAAATCGTGATGAATGGAACCTGCAAAATTTTAATATTTTAAAGCAATTGTTCGAAGAGGGTTAAGATACAATAACTTACTTGCAGCCGGTGTGTTCGATGAAGGGTCTTCGATACTATTTCATAAGTAGTTGTATATATTTGCAAGGTTTTTGAATTCAGTGTTTCAGTTTTGGCAAAAAAAAATAACGGTATCTGTATATATACAATTCTTGCGTTACTGATTGGGTGACAGACAACGCACAGACGAAACTAGTAGTGCAAGAATCTGAAAGGAGGAAAAGAGCGTTGGTATGTACAGTCGAACAACTTCCCGCTAGACCACCATAAGGGCGTGAATCGCTCAGCAAGACATCGTCGCTTCCAGTGCTACTTTACACACACATTTGTACACACATACACACACTTGTATACAAAACCAGTTTCTAGTGTACGTTGACTCTATGAGCGAGCCAAGAGATTTTTTTCAAACTGGTCCACCGCCGACTTATTTGATTGTACGTTCCTTGGGAACAAAATATCTCTAGGGATCGGGCAGAATCGGCTATATTAAAATAAATTTGCCAGCGTAGCTGCGAACATCCTCTAGTTGCTAAATAAAATAGCATTGAAAGAGTTTTAAATAGAAATACAAAATGCAATTACACAAGACAAGCAGCAGTTAAAACGCTCACGGTTACTCTTTTCAATGGTTTACATTTCATCACCTACGACACTTTCATTGCTAGTGCATTAAGTGCTCAAGTAAATGTTTTTTAGACTTGCATGTCAAGTTTTTTGGCGCAAATATATAAATAAATAAATAAATCTTGAATGAATTGTCATAACGTGTCGAAAGAATTGTGGCGGTAAACGTTATGTTCACTCCTAATTTAGATGACAGATGGTGGTCCCAACTTTACAACGTGGTGGCCTAGCGGAAGTGTCACCGACTGCCAAGCTAGAGGACGCGGGTTCTATTTCCTCTCAAGTCAAACATTTGTGTGCGTGAACGTGGATGGTTGTCTTGGTTTGGGTATATTTATTATGTATCTATTTACAAAAATAAAGTAAGTACATATGTATGTAACTTTATAAATTGTCTAGTACCCTTAGTACAAGCTCTGCTTAGTTTGGGACTAGATGCTGTTGTAAGAGTATTATTATAAGTTGACGTTTTCTTTCTATACAACCAAGTGTATGAGAGGATATCATGTGTCTCGAAATCCCCTTGTGTTTTAATTGTCTCAGGTACTGAGACGTTCCATTCGAGGATTAAGACGATACACAGTTTTCGAAATTGTATGTTATTCTGAGAAGTTTTGAAGTCCCGGGTCGACGTTTGATCGTTAACTGTCTCGAATCCCGAGACTTTGAAACTGTCAAGACTTCCCAAAATCCTATACTAGACTCCGAAACTGAAACCTTTGTTTACGTAAAACCTAATAATAATATCATAAAATATACTAGCGTTTAACCAATTTTTCTTTGTACATAATAAGATCCAAGAGATTCACATACTAAAATAAAAAGGAATTCCATATCCTTTGAAATATAAAAAGGTTTACTTGCATTAAGGCAATGAGTCGGGTCATCAAAATTCCTTGTTGCCGACGATCTTGTGGGTAAACACGTAGTATATGGATACTGGGACAAGGTCTTCGGAGTTGTGAGGATAAATATTATAATTTATATGTGAATCTTTACTATACATTTGGTAGATTACGGACAAGTCTAAGTGAATTTATTTACATATAAGAAGGTTTTTGTGAAATATAATCAGGTTGACTGGTCGTAATGGGTCGTAAAGGTTTATTTTAAGGACTTTTTTATTAATCTGTGTTATAATAAAATCCCATTTTATAAACTGTTAAGCACGGACCTCTTTTGATCTGGAAATAGATAAAACCATAGTCTACCAAACTGACTAGGTAGGCTTGCGAGTTAGCTAACTTTGCTTAGACTTTACATTTCTTTAAGAACGTGTTTCCTCGTATTGTTTAACTTCACTGTTTATCAAGCGAAAGTGGACCATAGAGGTGCAATAAGAAGGGATTTGCCTCCTCTAGTTAAGTATACATTTCTTAAAAGTCATTGAAGACGCTGTGGGTTGGAACTTGAGACCCTTCGCGTAACAATCGTTCGTCTCGCCACTAGACTACGGCCTGACTATGAGCATGGTCTCCAAAAAAGTGCCAAAAATGCGTATAATTTATTCTTCAAAAAATATAGTCACAGTATGTCGACACGAAAACAAAACGGCAAGTTCATCAAAGTATTATCTGATACGTGCGTACGTCACTCTCGTAAAAGCTGTTTGCCGTACTCACGTAACGAACGTATATCTGTTAAATAAAAACACTTTTTATATCTATTTTACTACTTCGACAGACCTCGTAAATACTCACAAGTTAAATCTGGGATAACAATCCGTCTGCCAATTAGTAATAGACCGAAGATTAGGTTTGCTATGTTTCCATAATATCTCAAGGGACAAGACTACAGATAGAAATCTTTTGAACAAAATCGAGGTGTAAAACACATTTTTTTTGTTATTTACAAATTCGACAGAAATTTACCCAGTGGCGATTCGCAGTAGGGTTTAGTAAAACTATTAATAGGCAGTTTCCGGTGACAAACAAGACAAGTAAGTATATCTGACAATAAATTTTGTACTGACGTACACAGAGAATGAACGTTAATAAATGCCAGTAGATAGAAGAAAAAGCCTTCATGACATGAAAGTCTACACCACCGTAACTGCTGACATTTTATTTGTTTATTTATCACATCCTTACATACAACTATCATTACAGGATAACCCATTGCAATAGTGTAGCAACACAAAAAAGTAAAACAATATACAGTAACTATAATATACCTATAACTAAAAACTTATATTAGAAAGGTGACAAAAAGCGGCCCGTGTGAGTTCACTCAGTGAGCACGAAAACAATAATTGCATTTTATTATTTAGAAATGTCATTTGTTTATGTATCTTACTTTTACTCTAGAAATAATTCATAAGTGACACTGAACTAATATTGGGTAAAACTGCTGCCGAGTGCGATTTCTTCATTTTTTCTATATTCTACGGATTAGAGTGTTCGCTAGATTGATCGTGAAAATGTTCGATTTGACAAAACAAAAAACGGCGAATGCTCGCTGTTCTGTTACAAGTGAATGCTCAGGTGTATCAGCGCCATTACACTATATTTTGACAACATGTAAAATGTTTATATCCATTTCCATGATTCAAGCGAATTTCGTACGAAATAATAATAAGTATTTAACCGACATCTTTGCCATTCTAACAGAACGGACTTTCGCTTTTATAATATTACAAAAAAATACTACATAGCCAATACTACGTAGCTACGCATTCATAAATATCATCCAACGCCATCTATCTCATATTGTCGGAACTTTAATAACGCTACGCAACGCTAGTAAGAAGCTCTACGTGATGGCGGTAGAGATCTCGGAGTTCTCATCTTCAAAGCACATTGTAAGCTACATACAAAAAGCTCCTACAAAATCAAAGTCGGTCGTAAGGAACATTATTTTCTATTCACTTGCCAACCTTGCACAGAGACGGCGCTGTATCTTAGATTACTACACGCATTGGGCAACTGTTAGTGTAGTGGGCAGTTGTAATAAATAAATAAATAAAAATTAAGTCGACCAGAGAAAAATATTCTTCATACGGCCGAGATTTGTAACCAATCCAATCCAAACTTTCGAAATTTAATGTTAGATTATGAGTCTGAATTTTAAGAATTAAGTAAGAATAACTAATCTGCATAATGACAGTGAAATTTTAATAGCAATAATTCTCTGGAAAGACAATCTTTAGGACATGGGTCGTTCTCTCATTGACAATTACAGTTTGAGCGTGAGTTACGTACAGTAAATTCGTAGTATAAGCAATAAACTGTAACCATATACTCCCCTTTAGAGATAAGAACCGTAGTACCATAAGTTAGCTGTAAGACATTTGTATTGTATTAAGTTCAGTTGAGATTAAAGACTCAAGGAGACAACATCGTGTCTTTTTTAAAAGCTCCCTCGGTTCGCCACGAAACGAACATATCTGGCGCAGTCGGTAGGATAGTGGCAGTCGTCGTCCTAGCGAATCAAACTCTTTGCAAAGACACGGCGCGAATCAAACTCTTTGCGTCCGCGCCGCTATCCCAACAAGAACCCGTCGCGAACCCTGGGCAGCAAGAAGCACAGTCACCAGTCACCGCTCAATTCACCAGGCAGATGGAGCTCTACTGGATGTAAGATCAAACTCTCATACTACTCAGTATCCCATCTTTTGCCATTTCCCACCACTATAATTACCTTGTGTATTTTATATTGTGTGTGCGTGTATAATTGCCTTTACCGGTAATACAAATAAGTATATAGTGTATATCTGTGTGATCTAAAATCGACACCAGATACTTACACATACTTACCTTAGTTTTAGTTATATACATTTATTATAAATTTATACAATGGCTCAGAACGCCAACGCGCTCGCTGACCTAGCCGCAGCAGCCTCAGTAATAAATAGTTCAAAACCAAATTACGAACTATTAAACAAACTTATTCCGTCATACGATAGCAGTAACAAATCGTTGAACTTTTATATAAGAAGTGTAGAAAGTATATTAACCGCGTATGGTATAACAACAGACGATTCGATAGCGATCTGTCTCATAAGAAATAAGTTAACTAACAAAGCTCAAGAAGCTATTTCATTGGAAGTTGATATCGAAGATTGGATATCCATTAAAGCCGCTCTAATTAATCGATTCGGCGAACACCGAACCGAAGTTCAGTTACTTCAAGAGTTATTACGTTGCACGAAATACCAAAACGAGACGTGCGAACAATTTGGTAAACGAATAGGAGATCTTTTAGACTCACTTTGCGGAGTAGGCCTGTCCACCAACAAGGACAGTGGTTACTATCAAACCCTAGCAATCAGCACATTTATAGATAACCTAGATTACAACGTAGGCTTAGGCGTACGTATTAACCAGCCGACAACCCTTGTCAAAGCTATAGCGTTAGCCAGACAGGAAGAAGCTCGAATCAAACGTTCGGATAGGAAAAGCATTACGCAGTCCACTCCGAAACCTAGCATAAAGCCAAACAGTAATTTCCCAGTGCGTCCACAGCAGTCATTTAACAGCCCTCTGTTACCAAACGTCCCGTCGTCAAATACACCTACCTCACGTCCAGCTTTACCAAGCTCTAGTAAACAATACAATAATTACCCTTATAATCAGTATAGTAATTACCCCAGAAATACTCAATTTAATACCCCAAAACCTGCTACAAAACAGGAAGATAAGGCGTTAGTTCCCGTAAATAGATTAAATCATAATTTAGTAAATAGCGAGGACCGTAGCGAGTCAGTCAGCTGCGACACCTACGCCGCAGAACAGGAACAAGACGTAGACGATTCCCCAGATAACGATTATTTTCAGGATTTTCCCCAGGATTGGATAATACAGGAGAAAACATAGATTACGTAGTAGATAAATTACCACATATTTACATCCGCGAATTTGGTGGTCCGTTTCTCATCGACACCGGAGCCACTCACTCATTAATTAGTACCGCAGTAATAAAGAATCTTGATAAGGCCTGCGTTAAGTCGGAACCTTATACTATCTCGACACCGCACGGAGAATCATATCATGAGAACGTCGCGTACATCCCGTTACCAGAGATATTCGGATCAAGTAGCATTCATAAGTTTTTGATTGTAGATAAGCTAACAGTTTCACGGTCTTATAGGAAGTGATATTTTAGACAGTTTAGGTTGTAGAATAGATTACAGTGAGAAAAAACTTTATACTAAAACAACTTCAATAGATTTTATCTATCAAAATATAAGGATTAAACGAAAAATTTACGCACTATCTCGCGCAGTAATAAACTCGATAGATTTAGTAGAACCAAGCACCTCTGCTGATCCCCAAGTAGATTTAATAAACGAAATTGACTCATTGCAACCTTCACCCAGTAATATTCCCACGGTTAGCTCAGAATTCCCACGGTCTTCGGAACAACCGCCAGAAAGCGAAAATTTAGACCCTAACGCGATAGACATAAGAACGCTTTTAGATATGCCCACTACACCCGATACCGAGCCTGTAGAGAATAATACCAGTAAGATACCGAATAGTCCCGACGCAATAGATAAACAGCTAAAGCAGTTTCATGTTAGAAAGTCACCCGGAACAGAGTACAGAGTAGAGGATAAATCTAAAAATAATTATACAATTAAATACGTTTACATACCCATTAATAATACGAAAGAGGAAATAATTAGATTTTTACGAGAACATACAATAGCCGATAGAAAGTTTCATATATATTTCCATGACGAAGAATTGTTTCCTCTATTTTGCGAAGTATATGATGACGTTTTCGATCAACGCGGTCCCAAACTGATCCGTTGCCTAACTAGAATAACATTGGTACATGAAAAATCCGAGCAATTAGAAATAATAAAGCGATATCATGAAGGAAAAACTATCCATCGTGGTGACCAAGAAACATATAACAGAATACGGAAAAACTACCATTGGAAATTCAAAAATATATAAACGAATGCGAAACTTGTCTTAAAGCGAAATACGAAAGAAACCCCTTACGACCCACGTATTCAGAACGACACGTTTATCGTGAACAGATTAAGTATATGATTAGTTTAATAGAAAATAAGTTCTTTTACATTTTACCCAGATCTAGTGTTAGAAATAGACGTGGTTTAATTAACGGTTTAGGTTCAATTATAAAATCAATTAGTGGAAACTTAGATAACGAAGATGCCCTACGTTTTGAAAATGAAATAGACAGTTTAAGGAAAAACACATTCACGTTAGCAAGTAATCAGAAGAATACTATTAGTCTTATGAAACAGTATATAGATGAATATACCGAAAGTTTACATAAAGTTCAGAACAACTTAGATTTAGTAGCAATTAACTTAAATAATATTAACAGTAACTTAACTTCGCTTAACTCGCGAATAGATATACTTCATATCCACTTTCAAATTGAAAATAGTTTTCAACAAATTTACGATAGAGTAAACACATTAGAGACAGCAATCTCTTTTGCTTCTTTAGGTATATTACATCCTAGTATCATAGACCCTTTACATCTATTAGCAGAATTAATTAAAATAAGTAAAAACTTTAACTTACCTTTTGAACCAAGAAGAGAAAATATACACTTGTTAGAAAATAGTATTACGGTCAAGGCATACTGTACCTTAACGTCACTTACATTTATATTATACACTAGCTGACCCAGCGAACTCCGTATCGCCTTTTTAAGAGTTTTTATTTAATTCCCCTTTTTCGAAGCCCCTTTTCCAAAATTGCCATTGACTTAGCGCTTAATCTCTTACCATTTCAGAGTCTATAAATGATGAAAAAACGTAGATTTTTATAATATAATATTGAATTCCTCATTCCTTAAAATATCGGAGACGATACCCATATCGACTTTTAAAAAAAATCCCGTCCGCCATCTTTGATTTCCTATCCGCCATCTTTGATCGCGAAATAGATGTTGTATTTGGATTCACCATCCCTTAAATCATCAGTGACGATACCCATATTGATTTTTAATTTTTTTCCCATCCGCCATCTTTGATTTCCCATCCGCCATCTTGAATCACGAAATAGATGCTGTATTTGGATTCCCCATCCCTTTAAACATCGGAGACGATACCCATATTGATTTAAAAAAAAAACCCATCCGCCATCTTTGATCACGAAATAGACGTTGTATTTGGATTCTCCATCCCTTAAGTCATCAGAGACGATATCCATATTGATTTTTTAAATTTTTCCCATCCGCCATCTTTGATTTCCCATCCACCATCTTGAATCACGAAACAGATGTTGTATTTGGATTCCCCATCCCTTTTAACATTGCAGACGATACCAATATTGATTTTTTTAAATGTTCCCGTCCGCCATCTTTGATTTCCTATCCACCATCTTTGATAACGAAATAGATGTTGTATTTGGATTCTCCATCCCTAAAATCATCAGAGACGATACCCATATTGATTTTTTAAATTTTTCCCATCCGCCACTTTTGATTTCCCATCCACCATCTTGAATCACGAAACAGATGTTGTATTTGGATTCCCCATCCCTTTTAACATCGCAGACGATACCAATATTGTTTTTTTTTTAATTTTCCCATCCGCCATCTTTGATTTCCCATCCGCCATCTTGAATCACGAAATACATTACACGAAATAGATGTTGTATTTGGATTTCTCATCCCATTAAACATCGGAGATGATACCCATATTGTTTTTTTTTTAAATTCCCATCAGCCATCTTTGATCACGAAATAAATGGTGTTTTTGAACTCCCCATTCCTTAAAATATCGGAGACGATACCCATATCGACTTTAAAAAAAATCCAGTCCGCCATCTTTGATTTCCCATCCGCCATCTTTGATCACGAAATAGATGTTGGAGTTCAATTCCCCATCCCTTAAAATATCGAAGGCGATACCCATATTGATTTTTAAAATTTTCTCATCCGCCATCTTTGATTTCCCGTCCGCCATCTTGGATCACTAAATAAATTTCATATTATTAATCAGCGTCCCGAAAATCTCGAAAACGATACCCATATAGATTGTATCCTATTCGTTTAGCCTTTTTTGCCTTCGACCCAACCCTCCCCCTTCTCGTTTGACCATTTTATTATTTTTGTCTGGCCCCTAAAAGTTGTGGCGTAATTTTATATAGCCTATAGCCTTTCGGAATAATTGGGCTATCATAGGCAATAACAATTTTTAAAATCCGACTGCTAGTTCCTGAGATTAGCTGACATTATCTTTTAGCCTTTTTAGCCTTTTGCCCGGCCCGAAAGGGTCGAAGCGTTATGTTATATAGCCTATAACCTTCCGGAATAACTGGGCTATCGTATACAAAAATAATTTTTCAAATCCGACCGGTAGTTCCTGAGATTAGCGCGTTCAAACAAACAAACAAACAAACAAACAAACAAACTCTTCCGCTTTATTATATTAAGTATAGATACCTATTATAAGCCCTATTACCTTTGACCTTTTACACTTATATTCCATTCCTAATCTTAACAACCTTACCCGTATACCCGAAGCACCTTACCTTATACTGAGTAATAAGAAGTTTACTTACCTTCACGAGCCCTGTCGCCGCCTCACCGATGACTTCCAAATCTGCGATCATCTGAAATTAGAAGACGTCGACAAGAGAGCCGATTGCATCGTGCAAACCATTCGACATACGCCCGCAACCAATTGCAAGTTCGCCCATGTCGTCACTAGCAATAACAAGATAGAACAACTTCATGAAAACACCTGGCTAGCAGTCATCCCGAAGGAAGACATCATAAAAACGTCCTGCAACGACGAGAACAGTTATCAACGGATAAAAGGAGTCTATCTACTCACCACTACTGAAAGATGTACCATAACTATAAATAGTATAGTACTACAAACCCACCATAGTACTATCACTATTCCAGAGACCATTCCGTTGCCTAGAAATGAAATAGCCCAAGAAAACGTCACTGTGCACAACATAGAGTTGCAAAACATACAGTTGGATAAACTACACTCGCTTGCTACTCTAGCCCGCGAGATGAACATCACGCCGATCACCCCCGGTATCGCCAGTCAACCCAGCTGGACTTCAATCGCCGCATTAGCCGCAGTACTAGCCCTCATACTATACTGCGCCTACAAACGACTCAGATCAAGCCTATGCCGACGCCCGGGACTTCAACCGCCGCCGTGCGTCACCATGGAGATGGACTACGCGCCGCGTCCGTCGGAGTCAGCAGCAGAGCCTCAGCACAGCGCTTCGCCCTTGCATAGTCGGCCCTGCGTGCAATCCTCCTCCGTACGCAGCCCTTTGGGAAGGGAGGAGTTACGTACAGTAAATTCGTAGTATAAGCAATAAACTGTAACCATATACTCCCCTTTAGAGATAAGAACCGTAGTACCATAAGTTAGCTGTAAGACATTTGTATTGTATTAAGTTCAGTTGAGATTAAATACTCAAGGCGACAACATCGTGTCTTTTTTAAAAGCTCCGTCGGTTCGCCACGAACATATCTCGTGCTAAATATACTTATTAATTGCTCCTTGGTGCCAAGGGTGCCAATATACGGGTGACAGGTAATTCGACCTATTGCTTGATTCGAACTATTTTAAGGTCATTTACAGCAAATTGACCCCCGTCAATTAGGGGCCCAAAATTAACGGTTTCTGATATTATACATCGAGTTTAAAGATTTTTTGAGATGTTCCACCTTGTCATCAAAATAAAAATAAGAAAATATAGCTACAAACTTCATGGCTGTAAATTGTTACCTTTTGAAAAGCTTGTTAATTGCTAGCAATAGGGAATATGCATGATTTTTTTTTAATTTATTCATAATTTATATATTTTTGTGAAGGTCATTTAGCATTCCTATTATGCTATGTTTATATACAACGAAGCGTGAATTAGTAGTATGTAAGTTTTAATTCAGTACAAAATTCGGTTTAAAACAAACCAAGCCTAGTTCCAAAAAGTTGAATTAAACTTTCTCTACAGACCTTCCTAAACTTATTCCTAATATAGTATCACACATCATATCATTTTCTGTGCAGCTGGCTAGTCTCATAAAAAGATAAACCGCCGTGGCCGGATTCGTTCGTAGTACAATATTATTATTACATAAAGTCATTAAGTATTTATCTACTTAATATGTGCTAAAAGTAAGAAAACTTATCGTACTTGTGTGTGAACTGTAATAATATCACGTACCAATTATTATGATATACCCGTTAAATAGGAGTTCGGCAGTGATGTTAATGACGAATGTTATGTATTGGTTATGTTTTAATATTTTTCTAACGCGCTGTGTTCAATTTATGTATAAAAATCAATGTGACGGACTAAAATATATAAAAAATAACATAATAATAGGTACCTTGCATGTTAAATTAAGATTTGATACAAAATATGCTGTCATCATAAATGTATCCATTTTCGGTAGATTTTCGGATTGAGCTTTGACTTAATCAGATTCAGTCATAGTCCTAGATTTACTACAAACTCAGATTCACTAGAAATCACCACAGAAACACAGGTTTAAAGTATTTTTCTCGCAAATACCACTAAAACAGTATGAATATCGACGCGGATAAACAGCATGGCGTGCCAGCTGACGTCACTTTTCGTTTCGACCAATGGTGACGCGTTTTGTAAGTTTGAATTGCCCGCCTTTATTTTCCACTTTTAAAACAATATTTTATGGGCTTAAATAATAATTAAATGAAAAAAATTCGTTTTGATTATAATCTGACGGTAATAAAGATTCGAAAAAAAAATATAGGAGACGAATTTAAATTTTATGCATATTCCCTATTGGCCTAAATAAAAAAAAAAAATATTTGTAGATTTTAGAAATAAAGGGTCCTGAGTGAGTAACTCAAAGAGAATATATATATTTTTTTAGTATGTTTGTACACATAACGTACAAATAAATAAAATAATACTTTAAGTTACTTTTTAAAAAAGTCCACTTTTGTAACAGTATCTTAACAAAAGCGAAAGATTTATTTATAAAAATTCACACACACAGTTTGTATTTCCTTGCCTCTAAACTATTCCCATCGACAAATAAATCATACGCTTACGATGAATCGCCTGCACGATTTCCGCCACTCCTGGACATACGCAACCCTGGAGGAGTCACAGGTGCGTTGCTGAGCTGCATGGGAAAATATTACCAGTTACGGGATTCGGGAACGGAAAGTGGATGGGGCCTCCAGCACTCTCACTAACCGAACGAAACGCAACAGGATAGATAGGTACTGTTTACATAGGTTCTATTACTTTACGTCAATAATCTGTGAAAAGGTGTTGCTATAAAAGATATTTTATTCAAAAACCGATCTTAGACGATTAAGGAGCGGCATGTATAGCACGCACGAATTACTTTTCGAAGTTAAGTACCTACGTATTAAATTGTTAATTATAGCTTGCTTATCGGTCTAGGAAACAAACAAGAGAAAACCTGCATGTCTGAGAGTTCTCCATAATGTGCTCGAAAGACATGTGAAGTCTGAAAACCCGCACTTGGCCAGAGTGGTGGGCTTAATACCCTTCTCATACTTAATGAGAAGTGGCCCGTGCCCAGCAAGGAGCCAGTATAACAGGATGATGATGATGTATAGCTTGTAACGGGTTCTGGTATTAAAACGCAGAAAAGAGGTTCTAGATGCGTTTATTGCCGAGTATTGTCTCACTTCCCTTGCACGAGTATGACCGACCAACAACACGACACTGGCCTGAACACTAAGGCTGCAGTCTCCCACGCTGTTCCCTCCGGTAGTGTGTAGGCAGGCTGCTCGAAGGCTGCGCGTAGCGGTAGGTCCTCGCAGGCCGTTGGTTCAGCTGGCAGACGCCGGCGGTGCGAGTACGATGAGCAGGGCAGGCCAGACTCTTCGGCAGAGGTGACGCCGAAGGCGATGCAGGAAAGTGTAGCGATCTAGGAGCGTAGCCGGAGTCTTAAGGTGAACCTGGAACCCCGCTGCTGGGATCAGGATACAATAAGGAATGTATAATTATAGATATAGTGGTATAGAATAGAGTAGCGGTAGTAGGTTAGTGTAGAGTAGCGGTGCCGGCCTCTCTGTCGGCCCCTTTATATACTGGGCCCTCCATCAGCGTTGAAGTCCGTTCATGACCTTATTTGGTCAAGCTTCGCGAGCGCGGACGATGGCCTTCTCTGATTGGCCGAGCGTATGGGCGGTACTGTGACGCAAACGCGGTAAGTACCGGACATACGTTACAATACCGCCCGCCTTAGGAGAGGATTTTGCGTGACTAACAGGAAAAATCCGACTAGCCGCGTTAGGTCTACGAGTCCGGTCTACTGTCCAAGCTAAGACGGCATATAGAAAGAAGGAAGGGAAAGTCTTATACGGTTTGTAACAATTGGTTAGGCGTCATAGTGTATAAGTTTTAAGTCCTTTATGTGCCAAAACCCAATAGAATTTCCAGACGCGTCCGACAATTCGTAAACGAGAGGCGACTTTTTATTAATCACTGTGCACTTCACGAATTTAGGGGCTAGTTTCTTACAGAAGGACTTATCCTTGTCGCTCTGATAAAAAGTCCTTTTCCACACAGTGTCTCCCACATTAAACTCAGCTGGTTTACGGCGTAAATTATACGTTTGGGAATTCCTAGCATGAGCTTGAATGAGGAGTGCCTGAACTTTGTCAAATATGCCTGATAAGTGACCTATGTTTTCTGCGTAATCGTCCCTAGGTATGTATACTATATCATCAGCGTCCGTGTCGACATAGTGTGAGCCGCATGGAACTAATTCACCTCCATAGACTAAAAAACTAGGTGTATAGCCCGTGACTTCATTAACTGCAGTATTTAATGCAAACTGCACCTTAGGTAGGAGAGTGTCCCATAATCTCTGGTCATTTCCTACAAACGCCGCTAAGGTAGAACCAATGGTTTTATTATAGCGTTCGACCGTATTCACATGTGGGGAATATTTAGGAGTATAATGAAGATTAGGGATTTTGTACTTGCGCAACATAGCTTTTAAAGTAGCACTTACAAACTATTTACCATTGTCCAATATAATTCTAGATGGTAAACCATGAACTAAAAATATTTTTTCTTCCAAAATATTAGTTATTATTTCAGCAGTTGCGCGCCTGATAGGAAAAAGTAGACAGTATTTACTAAAACAACAAGTTACAACAAAGATGTAGGCGTTTTGTTTTCTTGTGACGGGTAATGGCCCCACCAAATCTACACTAATGGTTTGGAAGGGTCGTGAACACACTTTGGGTCGTCCCATGGTTCCCAATGGTGCATGGTTCTGATGTTTGTGCGCGATAACAGGTGTCACAAGAATTTATGAACTTTACCACGTCACGGCGCATTTTGGGCCAATAGTAACGCAGTGCTAAGCGCTTGTAAGTTTTAAATATATTGAAATGTCCCGAAGTGGGTTCGGCATGGTTCTCTAATATTGCATTATTTCGATCAGAAGAAGGTAGTACTTCTTTCCATTCGAACTCCTTACGTAGCATACACCTAGATTTTATCAAACGATACAATTTATTATTTTTAATAGAATAGTCTGGATAGTCATTAGGCGAAGATAAACAACCATTGTAGGTGGCTCAATACCATTGATCAGTGTCAACATTAGGGTCATTCACGTTATTATTATTCGCGTTAATTATATTTACAGGTAGGGATATAATATTATCTGCGTCGCGCCGATGCTTTATTTCGAAGTTAAAGGCTGACAGACGAACCGACCACCGAGCTAATCTACCAGTCGGGTTGCTCAAGTTTAGGAACCATTTCAGTGCAGAATGGTCAGAATACACCACGAACTTTAACCCGTTATCTAAATAACAGCGCCAATATTCGAGGGCTGTTAGAACTGCTAATGTCTCCCGTTCTGTTATACTGTAGTTTTGTTCCTGTGCATTTAGTGACCTACTCATGTAAGCGATTGGTAGTTCCACGCCATCTATTTCTTGTGTAAGCAACCCACCGATGCCACTCGCACTCGCATCTGTGTGAACTTGAAAAGGTTTCTCGTAATCGGGACACGATAATATTGGTGCGGAGCTTAACAATTGTTTTAGTTTACAAAATGAGTCATCAGCTTCCACCGACCACTGAAATGGTGCGGCTTTCTTACCGGTAGAGGTAAGTTTGTTCAAAGGACCGGCAATAGTACTAAAATTAGGTATAAATCGCCGATTCCATGATGCAATGCCTAAGAACCTTTTGACTTCTTTTTTATTCTTAGGCGTAGGATATTGAAGAATGGCTTCCACCTTACATGGGTCTACTTGTAATCCTTTAGAGTTTACTACGTAGCCCAAGTACTTCAATTCATCATTCAATTCATCATCAGGAAGAATTTAGATTTTTCTAAGTTAATGGTAAGGTTGGCCGATTTTAATTTTTCATATACTTTATTTAATAGTGACACATGAGCATTAAAAGATGGCGATATAAGCACGATATCATCTAAAAAAACGAATACAGAGTTTTCGAACTCAGGACTGTTCGTAAACAAGTGATCCACCAAACGCTGTTGTGTCGCAGGCGCATTCGTTAAACCAAACGGCATAGTCACAAATCTAAATGTTCCTCTAGTAGGCACATTGAACGCAGTCTTATCACGATCACATTCGCGAAGAGGCGTCTGCCAAAAGGACTTAGATAAGTCTATACTACTTAGATATCTATTGTTCCTAAGGTTGTCTAAAATTTCGGATACGTAGTTTGTACGCGTCTTTTTTAGTAATAGAATTAAGTTTCCGACTATCTAAACAAAACCTTAGTTTACCGTCCTTCTTAGGCGTTAGTAAAATTGGTGACGACTACGGACTTTCGCATTTTTCTACCACTCCCAATGCAAGCATTTCGTCTAATTCGTCAATAATTATTTTTAATTTCGCCGGCGGTAACCTATAATATCTTTGGCGTATCGGCGCAGAATCGCCAGTGTCTATTGCATGTTCTATTAAGTGAGTTCGTCCTAACCCGGTTTTTTCAGTAGAAATCGACTCGTATTGCTTTATAATTAACTTAGCCGTTCTTTGTTGTGACTCACTCAACTCACTAAAAGATTGCAATACGTTCGTGTTACTTAGCTTATTTTCACTTAACACACTACACGGCAATGTTTTAGACATGCATACGGATGCGATATGGTTAGGCAGTAATTTAAATAGTTTCCAGAAATCGATGCCCAAAATTAAATTACTTGTAACTTCTGGAATAATATAAGCTTTCAATAAGTGGGTTTGATTATTAAAAGTAGTGGGTAAGTTGATAAAACCGCGCGGCAACAATATATTACCACCCGTGGACCGAATGGAATTAGTGTTGTGACACTGCTGTATTTCTAACCCGGTTTTAGTCATTACCTCCATATGGGAGTTGTTACCTAAAATTGTAATGGCTGAACCGGAATCGAGCAATCCACAAATAGGTAAACTGTTAATCGTTACGTTAACATAGGGCCGTAGGTCATTTTTAGGTTTATTATCCAGGATCGAGGCGACGGAATAACTAGAGAAATACACTTTTAGAGTGTTTAGCCAATTTCTCCAATCATCTTTGTCAAAATTGGTCGAATAGGTTGTAGAACCTAATTTAGGCTTTGACACGCCCCGACCCTGACCAACTAGTTTTTTGGTTTCGTAGATTTACAGTTCGGGCAGTTAGGGAATGTCACATCCCTACGACCGCACTTGAAGCAAATTGCAAACCGATCGCGTTTGCACTCATTCAAACTGTGATCATTGATACGGCAGCGCGGGCAGTACTTGGACGTGACTAGAGTGACAGAGCTAGGTTTAGACTTAGGATTGCTAGGTTCGTTGTTCTCAGTGTATTCGGGTTTTCCGGGCGTACCCTCTATAGTGGCAACGGGATAATTATTGAAGGAATTATTACGCGCTCGGTTATTAGGTTTGTGACTGTAAGCTAGGTCTGGTGCCAACGTGTCGTTACTATAATACGGTTCGCGGAATTGAGAGTTCAAACATTTCATCCGTTCGTAGTTTAAACATAACGTCTGCAGTGTTGCTATACTGTCTATTGAAGATATTGACGGAGCTAGCACTAGCGAGTAGCATGAACGTATGTTATGCAATAGAATGTCTAACTTTTCGCGCTCGGACAATCGCTTTGATGGTGACAGCCTAGCGAACAGCTGATTCATTATCGAGGGATAAATTATTATAGTTTCGGTAGCACCTTGAGTACGTCGGCGGATTTCATTTAATAACCGGTAGTCATAATCGTACGGTGTTAAATCGTCTATTAATTTAGTGGTGAGTTCTTCCCATGTATTGAAATATTCTTTTAGGCCGCGGTACCAGTGAAGTGCGTTACCGGTGAAAATTTCGGAGGCATACGATAAAATTTTAGTGGAAGGTAGATTACGCGCGGTTTGGAATTCGGTTACGCGATGCGTCGAGCGTTCCGCTCGGACGCATCCCGTACCGTCGTATTTTAGCTTGGACAGTTCGCTAACTTTCAAATGCTCGCAATGCAATACTGGGGCTAACACCGCCTGCGTCGAGTTAGACGGCGCAGGTCGGACCTCAGCCACAGCATCAGCTGAGCGAACACCTGATTGTTCAATGGCGGACAGCTCCGCCGAGAGCTTGTCGAACCGGCTGCACAATTCGGTAATACGTTTTGAATACGCCCTAGGACGTTCCATCCTACGGAGTCTGTGGAATAAGTGGTTGTGCAGTGCGGTAGACCTCCTAGCTAGTTCCCGTCGTAAGAAGTGGATAACGAATCCACTCGCTTGGCCAGCTCAGAGACGGCCTCGCTAGCGCCCTCGAAGTCCACCGTGATGGCTAGGCCGGACTCCAAAATATCATCATCTGGAATGGCTTCCAGTAATTTAGGAAGCTGCTTCCGCAGACCTAGGACAGAGGTAGCCGGCTCCTCACCTCTAATCGCAACCTCGTAGGCTAACTCGCTTTTATTTAAAAGAAAGTATTTTATGGGGTGTGAGCCCATTGTGTATGAAAGAGTACCGCGTAAGTATACACTATACACTACACTTAGTGCGCAAGCGTTCCGCCCTTACAAATGGCCTACTTTACGATTAGGCGTAAAAGTTCGACCGTTAGGACTAATTAGAAAAAACGTTAGATTCAAATTTGCGAACTATTACGTAGTAGGTAGTTACACTAAAAGGTAGACAATTAGTATAGCAATACGTACCGGTTCGCTGTAGCCGCACCTCCTCGCTTACAATAATGGAGACCTGCTAGATGACAACTCGAGCACGGAAAGCGAGACAATAACCCACGTAGGCGCCACTGTAACGGGTTCTGGTATTAAAACGCAGAAAAGAGGTTCTAGATGCGTTTATTGCCGAGTATTGTCTCACTTCCCTTGCACGAGTATGACCGACCAACAACACGACACTGGCCTGAACACTAAGGCTGCAGTCTCCCACGCTGTTCCCTCCGGTAGTGTGTAGGCAGGCTGCTCGAAGGCTGCGCGTAGCGGTAGGTCCTCGCAGGCCGTTGGTTCAGCTGGCAGACGCCGGCGGTGCGAGTACGATGAGCAGGGCAGGCCAGACTCTTCGGCAGAGGTGACGCCGAAGGCGATGCAGGAAAGTGTAGCGGTCTAGGAGCGTAGCCGGAGTCTTAAGGTGAACCTGGAACCCAGCTGCTGGGATCAGGATACACGTAGAATGTATAATTATAGATATAGCGGTATAGAATAGAGTAGCGGTAGTAGGTTAGTGTAGAGTAGCGGTGCCGGCCTCTCTGTCGGCCTCTTTATATACTGGGCCCTCCATCAGCGTTGGAGTCCGTTCATGACCATATTTGGTCAAGCTTCGCGAGCGCGGACGATGGCCTTCTCTGATTGGCCGAGCGTATGGGCGGTACTGTGACGCAAACGCGGTAAGTACCGGACATACGTTACAAGCTAGGCCTATGTAATACCAGATCAAGATTATCATCATGTTATCTTGAGTATAATCGGTCCCTTTGCTGGACATAGGCCGCTTCTTATTATGAGAAGAATTAGGCTATCGTACGCAAAACACAGGGAAGGCAGACTTCTCGTGTCTTTCGGGAACAATAAAGAGACCTCTCAGACCTGCAAGTTTCTTCACGATATATATAAACAGCGACAAGTTATTATGCGCGCCATGTCTCATCGATTTGAAGTCGTTTAAACCTTTGCGTAGTTGTCCGTTGGTAACTCTACCTGGCTATCGTTTTAGTCAGATCCAATTACTGAACAGCAAAAAAACATAACTTAAGGTCTATTCCGGAGACACCGTGATCGAAAAATATATAATATCGTAGGTACAATATATTTTTCGATCAAGGTGACTTCGGATCGAAAAATCGAAAAATATTTAGTACGATTTCTTAAGAATTCGCGATATTTCGCAAAGCATTTTCAGCGTCAACAATCTACTAAAAAAAACAATAAAAACATCCAATTTTAAATCTTTTATTAGAAAATTTGATTACCCATAATTGTAATTTACATATAATATCATTTTATAGGTTTAAGCAAAATATAAAATCTATAATATAAATTATATTATAATATAAAATATGTTTTATAATACCTAGGCGTATATAATAATAATATACTTAGAAAGATCACACTGACTAGATTGCCACACCCCTCGTCTGTTTTCAATATTTGTTTACAACGATATAGTGATAATAACAGGCTATACATGCGTCTAAAATATAAATACATACATATAATGTATAAAATATAAATACACACATATAATATATAAATACATACATATAATATAAGATGTTACAGATGCATAGATAGATATGATAGATAATATACGGATAAATAAATAAAGGTATACATTATATTTGGATAGATAGATTCCGATCTATCCAAATATTTTTATATAATAGGTTGGGAAAATCTTTGCTGTTTAACCATTTTGTAGTGAAAAATACATTATATTCTCAATATATGAATTATAATATATATATATATAGGGTGCATAGGGTTCCCACCTAGAACTTATGGTCCCAAGCCAACCTCACCTGCAAGTGGTGCACCTGCCGATCAACGGACGAGGCTCTGGCAAACAAAATATCCCGATAAGCGGCAATAGGCTCGCCACCTATTACGTAGGATCAAAACACTGGCCAAAAGTGGGCGTTTAATATGCCTCTGCCTACCCCTTCGAGGAAACAGGCGTGAGTCTATGTATGTATTTATGAATTATAAATACATAAAACTACTGTTATAAGAATATATATGTCTATAAATATTGTTTATAAATAAGTAAATATATATATATATATATAATATAAAGAATGGACGATACGATAGTATATTTTCGTTATAAGTGTTAGATATATAGCCAGTTACCTCACTACGTAACGTCAAACAATAAATGTTTGTTAATTACAATACACAAAAGATATTTTCGGGAACTTCGGAAATGCCAACGTCGTTATGAAATACGAATTGTGGTTAATTTGTTAGTCCGTATCCGCAACTATATGACCCCGTTCCAAACATATATAATGTAGAAATAAGAATATATCAATATAACATAAATGTATACATTCGGTGTTAGAATTTCTGTTAATGAGCTTATTTTATGAAAATTAGTACTTTGAAGAAAATAGTGCAATATATAATTTAAGGACATATAATATAATTAGCGGAAAATATAAACACTAATTCTATATAATATATAAAGTATTAAAAGGTGGGTTAGTCACAGATCTAAGCGCAGACTCGAAATAAATTATAGATTCGGTAACTCTTATAATTACTATATCTACTAAAATTATACTTACCTATATCAAATTTAATAACATAAGACTAATATTTCAAGTAAATATTCAATTTACTCTAAAATAATTTAATAACTATTACTAAATAATATTTCTTTGGTAGGCTAGCTGTATCCATGAGCATTAGTAAAATCACGAAATGAAAGCATATTTCGGTTTGCCGTATTATTCGATTTATGTACAAAAATTAAAATATTAATCATTTAGCTTCATATAAAAATACATATTGTATAATACAATTAAATTTAAATACATACATATAACGTTATACGTTAAATCTTAAAAATAAAATTATATTGTTTAACATAACATTTTATTTACGAAATTATTTAATACAAATTTATTTTAAAATACAAAAGCTATAATAAAAAATACAATTTGTTCTCAATCAACAACTAAGTACCATACAATAAAAATCAGAACGTAGTTCCTAGACCGATCAATTTCAGATGTACAGAATATTTTTCATGAAAAATATATATTAATCTGAATAAATATCTTATAACTAGAGCGACTTGACCATATAGCACTAATATTAATTATTCATTTCTAATTTATGTCGTGTGAAATACCATATTTATCGTTTTTATCAAGTTTATTTTTATTCCCTCGCGCACCGATAACTAACCTACTTTTATAATGTATATTATACAATAATTATACCATATTTTTTGTATAAAATATATACAATAATAATAACAACTAAAGGTCGGTAAAGCCGTGATGTTTCTCGATCCTTTGGATGTCGTCAGTATCCTCAGTGCCTGTGATAATCTGCAGCACCTTGAAAGCCTTCGACTGACGTGGAGGACCTTCTTGCGTGAACTTATGGTAGTACACACTGGAAAATGCAAAAAATGTTTTATCTAACTGTATAAATGAATATATCTAAATCAAAATGTCAAAATCGCGAATTATAAGTAATTTTTGGATCGATTCCACAACTATGTCTGTAGAATTGCCTTTATAGCGTTCTTATGCTTTTTGCACAACTTTTGACATAACGATAAAATATCTAAAATATTGTAATTTTTATTATTTATAAAGTCAGGTATCAGTATTTTTAATAAAATCATCTCTGACATGCTGTTTTGATTAATCCAACAGTTTATTTACATTTTTTATTAACGATGTCATTTTTATAAAGCAATCAAAACCCTTTATTTTAATTATCGATATTAATAAAATACTCCAGTTATTTAAGATTAATAAAAAAGCGGAAAGTAACGTCAATTTCAATAGTAGGAAGCAGAATTATTAATTTCAGAGACAGAGAGCGATGACCTACAAACGATGAAATATCGAAGATCGTGATGAACCTAATTTGCCAATTAATGGTGGCATCAATAGCGTTAGCGAAGAGTGTGATTCGATTAGTGAGAAATTAAAATTAGATCGTGTTGTGGGAATGCTAAATATAAAGCAAGCGTAACACTGAGTCATCGCGAGAAGCGGTGCAGTAAAAACTGTTTACTTTGGACCAGAAGCTCCTTTAGTACCGCCCACCGAAGCTGAAACGAGGATTTCAATTGTAACATGATATAATGAATACGATATAATAAAACACTTAAATACATAAACAACTTACACAAATAAGTAAAAATAATTAAATGTAAATACTACAGTTGGTATAATAAATAATAATATATCTTACTATTTTTAGTCGTATATAACGACTAAAATATAACTAAGTGTAATGAATATAAAGTAAATATAAAAATACTGGAATTATTATACTTTTTTATATAATACAAATCCTTAGTGCAGATAAAAAAAGAGTAGTAGACATACTTTACTAATACATACTGTGGCTATTGCTAGATATAACTATTTAGTCTGACCATGAGCCATTTTCTATCCGTAGCTAGCCTTAAAACCAATCGTCTTGAATTTTGACATTGAACAATGATTTACCAGGACGTTGTCCCAGATACGAACTAAAAACGTTTTTGCTATGCAAATAAAATTAGCCTATAATTCAAAACTACTGCCTATTATCTAAGAAATTAACATATCTTAAAACAAGCTCTAAACATAACAATGAACAAGGCTCAGATCTTGCAAAATTGCAACAAATTTTAAAACCGATTGAATTACATTTCTCTCTGAATGCAAATTTGAGTCATATCTTAAGGGGTGCGATCTCTCGATCGACTCGCAAATTACTGCCGGGTAGTATTGTAAACTACTAGTATATGCTGATCATACTTACAGCTTAGCAATATTTAGCAATATACACTATTATTGTCCTTCAGGATATGTACCTCGTACTTTTTTTTTCAGTACATGCCTGATATGGAACAATACCGAAAAATCGGCTACTCGGGTAACTGGTACACGTCAAGAAAGACCATTTAAAACGTATGCTCTCTATATAGCGTTAACCGCGCTCTTAATCTTGTTCATTATGATGCATAGATTTCTTACTACTAATTTTAATATAAAAAGGTTCTATCTACCTTTTGTTTGGCCCACCATTGCCACCTTCGATCTGAATCGGAATGATCCTGGTCTTAGGCTCCTGGAAGGTTCTGTTCAATGTTGGTAATTCAGGCGGCTGATTCGTTTCGTCCATCCTCACGAGCTGTGGCGACAGCACTCTCATAATTCTCTGAGTTGGAGGTGAGAAAGGTGCCCGACCGTCGTTCGGGTTTTGGTTCATACCAATTGTAATTCTCAACTGAGGATGACCTTGACCGTGGGGACCACCTTGCCTATTATCCCTTGTCTCTGTTGTAGATACCTCCATTTGAATAGGAATAACCCTAGTGCCCGGTGAGCCGGGACCATTATCCCTTGGCAAACTTCTGCGATTTTCTGAAGGCCTTGTAGACCAAGTTGGCTGTACTGGCTGTTGATACTTTGGTGGACTGACTACTTCACGTATGCCTCTTTGCATCTCATTGCTCTTTTTCACCCACTCCGGTTCTTGATTAGTATCTCGCGGTGGTGTAGCTAATTCTCTTGATAGACTTTTCCTGGCTTCCAGTGGCTTCTGAACCCAAGCAGGTGGAGGAGTTTTCGTCTTTTCCTTTTGTGTCTTAACCCATGGAGGAATAGATTTAGGACTTTCAGGGCAAAAGTATACAGGTTCTTCGTTCACATAGACTACTTCTTTTTGTGGCGCGTTATTGTACTCCGGTACCGAGTTTTGCTTTCTTGGTGTGACAGGAATAGACATTGTCGATTGGTACCGAGGTTGTTCTTGCGATTGGTTTGACTTTGGTGGAGACGCAGATGCTTCTTGTTGCCTCCAAGGAGCAACATTTTCTTGTACTCTATTATTATTCGCATCCTGTTGTGCCCATGGAGGAGTGTACTGCTGTTGTGGCTTGTTATTCTCCTGTTGCTTCCACGGAGGTACGTAAGCGTTTTCATTATTTGCTGGTGTTTTATTTGTCTGATTGGCTTTCCAAGGCGGGATGTAAGGTTGTTCTTGATTTGAATTGACATTGTTATAAATAGTTTGCTGTTGTTCAGGCTCTCTAGGATGTCTGTTCAAGGTTGCCGTTCTCCAAGGCGCAGTATTAGATTCCGTAGGTGGACTGGTTTTCGCATTATTATACATCACATTGTTGTTAGGTGTTTCTGTGTTTCTTTGGCCAGCTCTTGGTAGAGTGTGGAAAACTGGACCGGAATTATTCGACGGACTTTGGTTTTGGTAGTTAGGCGAGTACTGAGGTTTGTTCGGTGAATTCTGTTGATTATTTGGAGAGTACTGTTGCGCGTTTGGCGAAAATGCACCACGATTGACTTGTGGTGATTGAGGACTGTGTACACTGTGAGCGGGTGAATCCCTTTTCTCTGGCTGCCTCCAATTATTGTTAGGGCTAGGGGAGTATGGAGAGCTGGTCGAAATCGGAGATTGGATCGTATAAGGCTGAGGACTCTTGTTAAATTGAGAGTCCTGTCTTTGTAACAATTCCCTTGTCGGTGGTGATCCGTGAGGAGAGGAAGGTTTTTGGTGAGCATATTGAGCCTCAGGCCTATGGATGGGGCTATCTGGCTGGTTTTGGCTGGCATAAGGAGAACGCGGGAAGCTATTTTGTGGCGTATAACTCTGAGGTTGTTGCTGAGTGAAAGTGGACGGAGGCATCTTAACAGTCAAAGGACTGGGCACCTTGTCTACGTATCTCGGTGTGTTGCCTATATTTTGTAGTTCAGCTTTCTCTGCCTCCCAGTGGTAGGGACTGTTCGTTTTCCTTAACATTCCGATAGGATTTTCGGGAATCACTATTTCAGGACGTTCACCTGGAGCAATTGGCTTTGGTGATTTTGAGTTAGGGGCTTGGATAACTATTGGCGGAGGAGGAGGTGGGGGTACAGGCATTTTAGGGGGTGGAGGGGGTGGCGGAGCTGGTCCTCCCTGGGGGTGGTAGGTGCCATTGGTAGGTTGCTGTGCATACTGTTGCTGCTCGTGGTCTTCCCAAGACTTCTGACGAGCCATCCTGCGTGCCATACTTGGAGTACGAATCTGAGACAGGTCGAGGCCTCCAGGTGTGTAGGTGAAGGGTTTCTTGTCCTTAGTCATCATCGCATTCTGAATGCATGCCGGTGGCTCAGGATTAGCCATGGGCTGAAATTTAGAAAATATCTTACTTAAGCACGATAAACACAAGAACCAGAGGTATTCCTACTAGTAACAAGGACGTTGCTTACAATGTAATACATGGAATAAGAAAGACACTAAGTTAACCATCACAACTTAAATATGACTGTGTATTGTCTTTAGCAGTTAGTGCACTTTAGCACTACTTTCTTAATAGCATCACTAGCATCTAATTCCAGACGGATGGAAGTAAAGTAATTTATTCTATGCTGAGACCTGAAATGTATTTCTGGACTTAAAGATTAGGTTATAGGGTAGGTAGGTATGTTTACCTACCAACTTGCTACTGAAAGGGCCCAAAATATGAACAGATAAATTATATTTTTCTTTAACACTTCTGCTTGACATTGATTAATTAATCTTTTTGTTCCAGAATTCTCTAACGTATCTGATAAGTTTGCCATCATACAAGAAACATCAGTAGTGAAAACTTACATTGACTTGAGTTTTTCCATAGTTGGGAATTCTGCCGATGTGTCCAGCGGGCGCGGCTCCGTACCTGGAAACCAGCCAAGCTTCGCGTTATTTTTACATCAACTGACATCGTGGACACTCGCCGCTTCGGCGAGGGCGTCTACGTTAACCTATTCCACTTCTGATATTATACGGAAACCGTTGATACGATTTTCAAAATAGAATTCATTTTATTAATGTCGGATCGTGTCCCCATTCTTCATTTTCAATTTCCATCATTAATTTGAGGCGTTGTTAGCCGATTTACAAAAAAATATAGGTCTAAATTGGAAGTCTGCAATCGTTAATAATTTTGATGTCTTCAAATATAAATAAATTGTTGCCTAATGCGAAAGAGACAGTTATATTTAACTGCTGCTCATTTCTCATGACCTTTGAGCACATAACTTATAAGTTTCCTGAATCAATATCTATGTCGTAAGTATATATAATATTAACAGAAAATCGTTCTTACCCGTTTTGAGCCATTTTCTTTGGTTTCGTAAGTAATCAACAGTCCGTACAAACAGCTCCTGGAATGAGAACATTCGTTGAGTTAATGTGCAAACACATATTTTTGGGAAGCACATGAGCTACACCATATGCTCGCGCGGCCAAGGTCGCCAGCTAGGTGAAACTCTATTTGTGGAAACTGGAACGCTATGGTGCAGTTTAACACTGCTTTGTGCAACTCTTAGAGGAAAGTAGTTCGTCGACTAAGAATGCGTTCGAAAATAATTGTAAGAATGGTTCTTTTAATTTATTCGGGAAAGTATTGCAGGAATGTTACATTCATTTTGAAAATTTATGTTCTAGCCCAAATTATATGATATTAAGCAGAAGGAGGTTGTAGATTAAGAAAAGCTTCCAACCGGTCCGGCCATCTTACAATATCGCCAAATAATTTTATGCAATGCCTACTATCCCCAAATACAAACCATATAATATGTAAAAATTATATTATATATTGTTTAATCTTTGAAAGCGGCGATAGCCCAGTGGTGTATGTAACGGACTGCCGAGACGATGGTCTCGGGTTCGATCCCCAGGTACCCCAGGCACACACCTCTGACTTTTCGAAGTTATGTGTGCATTATAAATTAATTATCGCTCGCTTAATGATGTGCCCGGTAGATCGCAATTGGCTCGCCCCCTATTACATTGGGACCGAAACATAACTGGCGAAGTGTGGGTGTGTTATACACCTCTGCCTACGCCTTCGGGGATAAAAGGCGTGAAGTTATGTTATGAAGTTATATGTTAATCTTTGAAGTTATTTTAAAATTTTAGTGAAATTATAGGTACCTAACTGATTTTGTAACACTGAAATCAAGGTTCAAATTATGGAAGAGTGCTCACATCTACGTATGTAGGTACTAACACACGTATGTACTAAAATAAATATTATGTTATATGTAAACCCAAATATACCCGTTGCAGAGCGGAAGCTGTAAAGATCGCTTCTAAATTAATTACTTTTGGCTCCGACCTTGCACACTCTAAGAGTTTTCATGACATACGATCCAAAAAGTGAGATCTACATATATTTTCTACAGCAAGGTCAGATGAATTATTAATTTAAGATCTATGAACTTATAACAAGATTTTCAGCTGCTCTCAAGATCCATTTATACAAGCAGGTGTTGACGATAGTGACGAAAGAAGTTAACATCGCGAATAAATTGTGTGATTATGATCACCACTTTCCACAAACTTATTTTATCAATACGAGCCTTCTGCCTGCGTCTCCTTTTACATTTTATATAGATTACATAAAATGTAGCCTATGAATCATTCTGATGTATAACCTATATTACGTTTATCGTATTGTTCCTCCATGAAAGATTTATAAACACCACCCAGATAACAACAAACTTGCAGCAAGTTTAAATCAAACTTCCTAGTTTCACTGTGACAAACTTGCATGAAGTTTGTTTTCCAAAGAATTTGGATGACGAAGAGAACAGGTTGGTGGTCCGACAACAGCTGGTCGTCGAGCACCCCCTGCCGTATCTAGGAGGTCGACCGACCACCAGCCTGTGGTCGTCGTCATCCAAATCCTTTGAAAACCAGCTTCAGGCAACTTTGTCACAGTGAAACTAGCAAGTTTGATTTAAACTTGCTACAAGTTTGGCAAATTTAACATTGTTATCTGGGCATCAATCTATCTTGACAAACTTTTATATCATTAAATATGTAATAGTAGAATAAAATTGCAAACACATTTTCTTAAATCTGACTGATATGCCATCAATAAGAAACAACCAGTTTTGTACTGCTCTAATGCTTGGTATACAAGTATTAAGATAAATTATATACTTAGTGAATTAGTTGGTGATACTGCCTTGCTTAAGGCTTTAATCAATCAACATTGTAGAGAGCTCACATCTTTGTATGTATTACATCCCGCTTATCTCAAAGCCTTGATAGTACGCGATATTCTGTCTTGGTCATTTCTCGCATTGTCGTATCACAAGCGTTCATAGATAACCGACGAACAATTAATTATACCTATATAAGTCGAACGAAGTGATCACTAAACTTCATATCCGGACGCGATGAGTTAAATCCTCAATTCGACCAAATAAAAAGTTAAGTCGGAAGTAGGTACAGCTCGGATACAAAGTTTAGTTTTATATATTTTTGCTTCAAATTGTAGTAGGTTCAGTCTTGTGTACTTATATGAATTAATAGATAACGTAGCGATTTAGACCAGAATTTAGTTGAAATTTTGTATCCTCAATGATTCCTTGCAAGTATAGGGATACACAATACAAGATACTCCTCAAGCAGTTAACAGTTCAGAAAATAATTATCCGAATATAAACAGTTATAGTATTTTCCATGTCATTTCATATGTATAAAAGTTGTTCCGAAATCCCATCTGATTCCAAACATGCCAAACACCTCAGTGATATAAAAAAACAATATCAGACAGATCTCTTTGGCACATCTTACGAAAGTTCCTCACCAATGACAATCTCTAACCAGACCAATGTACGTAAGACAATGTTCCCGACATAACACTCTCCAACGTACCCCGATTAGTCACACATGACGAATGACCATACAGTGTTGATGCCAGAGATGGTATGCAATGTTAATAGAATTTTGGCACTCTCACTATAATTATAGTGCATGGCCACAAGCCAGAATTATATTTAGGTAAATGCGTCTTCCATACGTGACTGACGAATTGCTATAGTTCTGTTAGCATGTACTATTGTACCTACTTGTTGAATTGTTGAGATATTAGTCAAACCTTGTCTGAAGAGAGATTCAGATTCAGAATTAAGTTAAATGTATAAAGACAGTGATACCAGCCCTTTTATTTATTGTAGCAACCTTGGATTTGTACGTTTCGTTTTTAAAGTCTCATATTACAAGGTACCTTTATCGTTTCATGCATCTCCGTCCGTCGGTCGGTCTGTATTTTCGTCTACCGTAATTTAACTCGAGACTTTAGGCACTAAACTCTTTTGAACAAAAATGTATGCGTAATAAACACAACAGATGTACTAAGTGTTAAACTGGAGTTTTTATAGCATTTGTAGCACTAGCAGCCGCTATTTTTCGGATCAGTCAATTCTTGAATTAGCTAAAGAAACTCTACGCCAGAATTTGCATCGTTGAACACATGTATGTATGTAAATAACTAAATACAACAACAATTTATATGTTACCACACTATCTGGACAAAACTATTACGTATTCAATTTATAAATGAGATGTTAATTGTGTATTTTTATAAAATGCTGACATTGCTAATGTGTACACATATTGCCCACGCACGTTTAAATTATGTCTGCTACACATAGAGTACCTAAGTCATACATAAGCCATAAACGATGCATTTTGACTTGTATTCGGAACTTGGGTATAGCTGAGTCAGACGAAGAGTCAGAGTTCTAGCCAATTACAAGAAGGACGACAATATTTTATGACATTATGTTGAATCACTGCCAGTAACTCCTGCCTGTTTAAAAAGATAACTCCCACACTAAGAACGAAACCAGTACTGCGAGGGACTTCGCAAACATTGAATCAAAGGACACAAATGATACTCAGAATGTAAACAACAGATTGTGGTTTCATCCGTGGTGCCATCCGTGCACTCAAACCTAAGAGCAGCGAAGTGTCTTTAAAGTTATAATGGTAAATTGGTTGCAACTGTACCTAAGTGCATCTTATCTGTGACCTTTCAGAAAATACAGTCTAACTGACCCAAAAATATTTTAGAAAAATAAACCTCCTAAGAAAAACTTATTTCGAATCCGATAAACTTCTGATTTGTTTATTTGAATCACGTCGGCCTAAATATTATTCAGACATTGATTTATTGAATTCATGCAATTCATGCTATTTATAAACAAATAGTAAAGAAATATCGTTTCGCAGACCATTGTTATTCAATTAGCAATATTAGAATTTTATTAGTTGGCATTTTAATAAATAATACGCTTCGTGCCGCCAATTATAGGCTTTATTAGCGAAGTTGAAGAAAATTACAATTTCTACTTAATTAATGTTTTAGAGGCAACAGTTGTTATTATTATAAAAGTAACTTTATTTCATGTGATGTTTATGGACACGGAATAATTAAGCTAATTTATTTGTCCAATAAGAACAATATTAGACTAGAACATGTAAAGAAAGAGGGTGCATAGGGTTCCCACCTAGAACTTAGGGTTCCAAGCCAACCTCACCTGCAAGTGGTGCACCTGCCGACCAACGGACGAGGCTCTGGCAAACAAAATATCCCGATAAGCGGCAATAGGCTCGCCACCTATTACGTGGGATCAAAACACTGGCGAAAAGTGGGCGTTTAATATGCCTCTGCCTACCCCTTCGAGGAAACAGGCGTGAGTCTATGTACCTATGTATGTAACATGTAAAGAAATTAAGGTATAGCTAGCAGCAACCTTTTATTACCCGTTCTTTCTTGCGGCCCTTGCTTTGCAAATGTGGCAGTAAATATAAATGTAGAAGCATTAAGTAATCATGTTTTAAATTTGACGTTCATCAGTGTCACTTTGTGATCTAAATGAATAAAGGATTTTGATTTTGACTTTGACTTTGACAACATCATCAGTATTGAAAATAGAAAAAAGGAAAGCTTTTAACCTCTATTTGGGAGAAAAGCCTAAGAATATTAATATTACACTTTAATTTTACATTAACCGTTAACCATCCTTCTAATACACGATAGAACATGCTAAACTTTCTTGTAATCAAATCGAAATTTTTAGCGACAAACTGAATAGTTTTATAACATCCAAACATTTTTCAGACTTACCTATCTTGTTGTTCACTTTAGGGTGTTGGCGAAAGTGAATGACTGGTGCAAGCATGACTAGCACCGGAAATGAATACACCGTACATCGTTAGTAAAACCTGGTCTTCAAAAACACTCCTCCAGGAATCTATTGCATTTTTATAGTGTAATAGTCACTCTCACTGCCTTCGATTACAGCAGAGAAAGAAAAATTGTTGATAAACATGAAAACAAAACTACAGCTACAATTTCATCGTCGTCATTACCAGCCTGCCATAGTCCACTGTTGGATATAAGCCTTCTCCAATGGCACGCCACTGAGCCCCATTATCGGCTTTTCGTAATTTAAATTCATTGCTGCAATTTCACGCCATCTTTAAACTTTCAGTACTCCCACTCCCACATGGCAGTATGCGTTATGAAACGTTAGCATAATAGTGTAGCGACAGTACATAATAACTACAGCGGGCTATTGTTAGCCGAGGACGTGTATTTGGGCCGCGCCCGCGTACCTGACACCAGCTTTACACACACGTAAGCTTCGAGGCGTTGCCGACGACCTTACGAAATACGGACGCAAAATATCAATAATATAAAACGGTTAATCGACGTCTTACGTGACCAGAACGCTGGTTTATTCTTTGCTCAAAGAATCAGCATTGCCATCCAGCGTGGCAATGCTGCCAGCCTTCTGGGCACGTTACCCGATGACATTGATGCAGAGGCATTTTACGACGCCTAAACCATGTAAATATTTTCGCTTTCTAAATTTGTTTTTATGGTTTTTATATTAGACTAGAGGACCCCAGCAGCTACGTCTGCAATTTTTTTTAATTTAACCGTTTTGGACGATCCCGTGGGAATTTCGGGAATTCCCTTCTTAGTGCACCTCTACGGTCCTCAAGGAACATACATGCCAAATTTCAGCTTCCTGCGCCCAATAGATTCGGCTGTAGCGTGTCTGTCAGTCAGTCAGTAACGCAAGGATTTTATATATTAAGATTAGATTAAGCTTCACTTATAAAATTATGTTACTTTAATGTTCTAACTTAAAAAAAGTACCTAATACACAAGAAAACACATAAAACTGAGGCTAAGCATTATCCCGGCTACATCTCAGATTTACGCCTTGGAGCACGGGATCCGCTTACTACAGTTTTTAACCAGATAGATATGACAGAATATCAGCTTTTCCACAGAGAGACTACCTGTCTGATCTCTGCAAACCAAAGGGATAGTGATATTCCATGGTTTCGACTAGTGTCAATAGTATTTGAGGGTACTAACACCCCGACTTTCAACTGTAACGACTTTCAACGATGTTCTTGAGAACCGGGACCGAGCGACGGTTTAAGTGCTTTCGGAGGCGCGGGGCAGGCGAAAATTAACTTTTTTATTCTGTTGAATCTGTGTGTTTTTATCTATAGTTTAGGTAAGCAGTGTCCTTCCTATTGAAACGATTACTATTTAGGAGAATGACCATAACAAACCATAGACAACCCGTAGCGCATAAAGTGTATTTTAGAGATATAGATAACTTTTACTTGAAGTCTAATTTAACTAACAATATACCTACGCTAACATTATCTTAATTTAACTTTAAAATGTTCGTTGTTTCGTGCCTGCGGACTGTTCCCATTATGATATAAACGGGTCATCTCGACAGTTCTCATAGCGAAGACAGACGGCAAAGAATGCAGACCGAGCCAACGTGGCGACAGAGAACTCCTGGCAACGATATTATACAGAACAAAGTATATATTTTCTTCAATCAGAATATTCACAAATATATTCATAGTATAAATTTAAAGAATTATTCATAGAAAAATCACTTAATGATACAACACATTTAAAGAGACCTTCTCTTCTTAGATATTCTACTAAAGGATGCCTGCACATTTTTTAAATTTAACTATTTCTTCCCGATTCCTGAAAGAATTTTAGGAAATCCCTTCTAAGTGCACCGCTACGGTCTCCAAGGAATATTCATGCCGAATTTCAGCTTCTTGCCCCCTAATAGTTTTGGGTGTGGCTTGTCTGTCAGTCCCTAGTTCAGTAACGCCAGAATTTTATGTAAACAGATATCGTGAACACTTTTACCAACATTCAAATCTCGAAACAACAATCTGTGTATTCTTATTGTATTCTATATTCGTTCTGAAAAACGGAAAGGTCCGAGGCACCCGGAACCGGCGAGCATGTATGAAAAGAGTAATGAATGTAGAGGAAGCGCGTGAGATTTGTAGGGATAGAAGTAAGTGGCGGTCCGTTGTCTCTGCCTACCCCGACGGAAAAAAAAAGGCGTGAGTATATGTATGAGTATGTGTGTTCCTCGAAGTTTTTCGCGATTTGGGTTCCTTGTTGGTAGGCGAAAACTCCTCAGAACGAATGGCACAATATTTTATGACGGACAGACGGCTCAGACTATATCGTTTGTCATGCTGATTGTTTGCCACCTTAAGTCGCAAGAAAACCTATCGCAAATCCTAAGAATCAGTACGATCGAACACATTTTCATCATTACTTTTTACTGTTTCTACGGGATATATACCACGTACCTTTGTTTTGAGTAACCGATATTTCGGCACTGTTGCAAGTACATTTTCATCGTAATAAATACGTAAAATTTTGAGATGATGAATATCTGATACTCTTTCACACTAAAACTGCAGAATATCACATAGGCTACATTATCGCACTACATTTTGTCGCAATAACCAACACCCAAAGGGGCGGAGCTGTGTTCAAAAAGTAGTATCAAAACTCTTGAAAAGCGTTCCACGTTCAAAGTTGTGCGCGCTTCGAAGTCATAAACAACATTTCACAGCTGTTGTTTGAGTTTTAAATGTTCGATATTTTAATGCTCGAACAATTGATTTCAGCTTCTACATCAAAGAATAATACTCAGAACCGTAGATCTTTACAGTTGATGCTAATACTTGCACGGTACCTAAGTAGGTACTATTTTACTTGAGCTGTTTCTTTGTTTATTGTTAATGTAATAGTATGCAGTAGTAAGTACGAGTCCATCTAGTTGTAAATAGTAACCGTGGTTCATATACCAGCCCAGAGCAAGTAAAAAGGATAGACCAGATAAAGTACGCTCTACACAACAAATCCAAAAAAAACAATAACGCCTATAAACACGTCAACACGGCACGACATGGGCTGTGCTCTATATATACTAATATTATTAAGCTAAAGAATCTCTTTGCTTTATTGGTTTGAATACAACAATATTTTTATGTGGATGATTGTACATTTATTGCGGAAGGCGATTGACTGGTTAAAGGCAAGGGTGCGAAACAGTAGCCATAAGCAAAGATTTGTAATTTATTGGTGGCTACTGCTTTTTGGTGTAACCGTGGTCACAATTAGTGCTCAAGGTAGGTTACGAAGTAACTATTTAGAAATCTGTGATGTAGGGCATCCTGTATTTATATTTTTTCTTGATCTGGAGAAATTATCTAAATCATCCAAAAATACGTTGTGCTACCTAGTTCATTTCACATCCACCGGATACAAGGTAATTTATTAGTATCACCGCCGGTGAGTATTTCACCTGTCATACGTTAGTCACCTGTTACGACATGTTGGAGGACACTCGCCAAACTATTATTACAGCAGGTCATCATTCCTAATACAGAAGTATATTTTTCTACGAGTTATTACAAAGCTACATGTAACAGCGCGCGGCGTTGTAAATCAATACGAATAATAAAATTGAATGCCTGATTATAATTGCAAAATAAAATCTTTTTCTAAATGTATATGATACTATCAAGATCATACAGGCTTTCGAAGTGCACTGCTGGACGTAGGCCTCTCCTAGT
This sequence comes from Euclidia mi, assembly GCA_944739405.2. Taxonomy (NCBI): domain Eukaryota; kingdom Metazoa; phylum Arthropoda; class Insecta; order Lepidoptera; family Erebidae; genus Euclidia; species Euclidia mi. The sequence goes on along the minus strand of OX123204.2, from coordinate 16,643,571 downwards.
TTATGACACTGTATTGTGTACAGTGTACAGTATTGTGAGTCACGCCTTTGGTTTACTCTATCACGATGGCCAGATGGGTTGCTATAGGTTTTGATGTCCAGTTTTCCGTCCTTTCCTAAAAACACTATTTGATTGCTTAACCCGATACCAAATTGAAAATATATAAGTACTATAAACATCCATAAGGCAGCTATGCTTAGTGATTGTAAATACGAACAGACTGCCATGCCGAGTTTATGCAGGCTTTAAGCTCTTTGCCCCTAACACTGGCAATTTAAAGTTATGCACGTATTTATCGTTTAGGCGCATTTTAAAATATAAGAAAAGTTAGTGGTCTGCACAAAAAGTTTGAGCCATAACGTTTTCATTGCAATCTGTTGTTAACTCCACTAATTCGTCAATATTCTTGCGAAACAAATAATGTTATTTACTTGTACACTAAAGTTATTGCTACACGCTAGCCACAAGTGTGCAGATAAAATCCAGGTGTACGGAGTTAGTATTGAGCTGATGTTAGAGATATTAATCACTGGCACCTGTGCCAAGCGTTCACTGCTGCCGAAACTGACGGCGCAGTTCATAATATATGAAAGAGCTACAAAAGTACAGTGTATGATATAGACGGGATTGGTTTGGTTAAACTTATGGTTAACTAATTTGTGTCCGTGGCTATGCCCTGGTGAGAATCGGTTATCGTGGCAAAGATAGTCTATGTGTTATTTTTATCTATAGGCAATAATACTACAAAGTTTCTTCAAAATCCGTTTTGTAAATTTCGCGTGAAAGATTAACTCACATTCATCGTCCCTGACCTAATATGCGTCACGATTAGGTTAGGTTAGGGAATCACAAGAAATCGAAAGGAGTATATTGCCTACTACCTATATCCAGAATGGAAAGGAGCATTAAGGCGCTGTCCTAAGCGACTGTTTTGGTAAATGAGGGGGTGAAGCAGGGGAGGTGAAGGGAGCTTAGCTCCGTCTACTGCGGGGCGCCCCCCTTCATTCTCGTCGCGTGCGGCCGTATTCTGGCGACATCCGTATTCCAATATTTCAAAATCGCAAGCAAAACGTTTTAGCATATTGAATTGAGATACTAATATTAAAATTTATATTACATACATCAATCTGTTTGTATAAAATAGGCATAGCGCAATTTTTGTTCTCAGTGCAGCCATGAGCAAAACTGGTTTACATTAGACGTTATAGGTATTAGTAGTTGACGAAAGTAGGTAAATATCTACGTGGCGTAAGATGTTAAAAATAATTAAGTCAGTTCCATATATGGAGAGGCCATTATTATGTTTGTTTTGTTTTTGTATAAAAATAGTGAAGCAGTTCAAAGAATACCTACATCTAATTCCATTCCTGCCAGTTTTCAAATCTGTTTTCCAATAAATTGGCTGCGACATACGGGCGGACAGACAGACAGACATTGCGAATCTATAAGGGTTCCGTTTTTACAATTTTTGGCTACGGTACCCTAAAAAACACAATACTGCTCTACTAAGCGCAAAAGCCGTATCTCAACTAAAGCGAGTTACGAGATAATTGAAGTTTAGTAAAAGTTGATTTCTTTTATTTATTTATGGATGTTTATTGTTATTATAGGTATAATTATTATGGTAAAGGTTTCGAAATACGTCGCCGTTTTTAGGGGTTGTGAGTGATTGGAGAGGGAGCAGGGGAGGTCTTGAAATCCCCCTCACGATTTTAACTTGCCGGAAATACTTGGTTTCCTCTGAAAAAAAATCTCCAATCATCGGTGTGTATGGCACTGCCAACTTCCACATTTATCACACTAGTTTAATAAACTAAGGTTGTCGGAGCCCTGCAAAGGGCTCCTATTTTCGGATTAAGGGTCAAAAATAAACCTAAAATAACCTATTTATTTACTTATTACAGTCGCACCTAACCCAAGGCACTCGAAAGCAATGACGCACTTTGACATTAGCTGTCAATATGATAATTCCAGGATGGCAGTTTTGCGTTTCGTTTCGCGTTTTTCACATAAAATCTAAAAATGTCATTTTGTAAAACTGTACTAAAGTATAAAAACTATGTTCCGTTTTGCATAATTGCCGAAGTATTTATGCAATTTTGGAAATTGTTTAAAAATATTTAGACGCAACTCCGGCAGCCAAAATTACTTTCAGGGGATTAAAACGAACTACCTTAAGCCCCCTACACTACCAATACCCTCAAATTCAGGCGACTCGTTTCGAAACCCAACCCATTATTATTTTTCAAAATAGATGAAACATCAAAAATATATGTGGATATACCTTATTCATGAGATACTGCTATGTCGCTTAGAAAATTATAGAATTAGAATTTGAGTTACTGCTTTTTCGTTAGCTGTCCTCATACATGTTTGTATGGAAAAAAAAATCTTTCGCTTCAAATATGTGTTGTTTCAAAGAAAATAAATATTAAAAGATATTTATTTATATTCATTTATCATTTATTAACGAAATACAGAGTTTACAGCTCATCAAACGTTAGCTGTCTGCTACAACCCGGCCGGTTTTCTTTATTCTCATCGAATGTTAAAGGCAGTGTGTGAGGTGATAAGGCTTCAATACTTATTATTTGCTGTTGTTCACGAGGCACAGTTTCATTTACTTTCCTTTTACGGCTTGGTATTGTAGAAATTTCAAGCACTGATAAAACATTATCCTCTCCGTGATCTCGCAATGCCATCCCTTGAGCTTGACGAGAATCAACAATTTCAGGCAACTGCCAATTCATATAAAACGCTACAAGCTTTTCTTCACCCAGAAAACATCATCTCTTTCTATAATTTCTATTTTTAGTGGTATACTTTCGCCACTCCACACAGCAAATAAACACTTTTGTTTGCGTGTAACGTGGCGTTGCCCCTGAATTTGGTAATAACAATTACAATATTTGTTTAGACTAGTCAGTTCACTTTTTTATCATGTTTCCATATTTGTATTTTATTTGCTCTTATACTATTCTTCAGGCCATTCTTATAGGCAACTATAGAACATTAAATTTCCACAATCGTGTTTTGACCTATTAATCCATCTGGCGTGGCACCAATAATCGGATAATCCACAAGGCTCGATTGTTACATTTTCTTGCTTCGCCAGTTGTTGCAAAGCCAGTTGTTCATTTTAGATTCCATGCGCAACTGATTTTACATTGCAAATATTTTATTTGTACAAAATATTTTTTACTAAGTTGGCTTTACTGCTGTTATCTCTTCTTTTTACCACTATACCAAAATTTCAATCTGTCAACATATTCTTACGCAATTCCAACCAGTCACTGCTATCCCTCTTGTAATTTTTGCTTATCACTACGGAATTTGAGTCAAATTTGTTAAAAAAATTGTTAGGCATTTCTTGGCTAGCTCTTGAACAGATCGTGTTAGGAATGACTGAAGTCAAATGTGTGTAAGACGTTGCAGAACTGTTATCTTTAACTTCACTGTAATTAAAATAATGATAATTAGTTACGTACTTTATTAATAAAAAAATACTATATCTTGTGTTATAGCAAACAGAGAAGTCACCTTCTTACTTATAAATGATTGATTTTCGAAATTAAAAAGATATTAGATGTACTGAGACATACCTAATAGTTTATAAATAATCAAAGTTTACCCGATGTACCTAAAGAGGTTTATGTTCAAATCACAATAATACAAAATTCGTTACCGCTTGTGTGCGGATTGTGGAGCGCCATATTAGCGCTGTCATCATTATTGTTCGTGGCGGCATCTTAGCGCTCCAGACGCTCTGACAAGCTAATGAATTTGAAATATAGGTACATAAAATGATTCGATTTTATGTTATTACTCTTTCAAAAATTGAAAACTGTGGCAGCTATGTATTGTGAGAATAATTTATATAATTATATTATGCATAATCGATAATATATAAGTAACATAGTTAGTCATAAAAGACTCTTATGAAAATAATTTGTGTAAAAATGTTACATATTTCATAATCACTTGGCCATGGATGAATTTCTATTTTATTACGACGCTTTCTCGTACAAATCCTTCGTAGAACTTCATTTCTCTAATTGTCCATATTTTATTCTTCTAATTATATATTTATAAGCACAGAAACAATAACACATTAAACGCAACAAGAGTATAAACTTAGGTCCTAATTATATGTGCCCATAGTTACATGAAAAGCCTATTTGATTCAAAGTATTCAGTCAATAACATAAAACATGAAATTACGAACTCAAATCGGCGTATTATAATAACAAACAGGTTTACGTAAAATTTCGTGCAGCGGAGACGCAAGCGACATGACCTATCTCTCACAGGGCTCATAGCCGAATGATGAGGTCTGGGCGGGGCGTAAACTAGCAACTGACACTCAGTACACCGCTTATGCTAATAAGGTTTAAATTGCTGAAGCGTTTGATATTGATGGGATCTACCGAGCGTCAAAATCATAGACGTTTGGCAGATTTTATTTAATTTTACAAAATATACATGTATAATATGAAAATAAATAGGGTAATTCTTTAGTTCATTAGATTTCCTACAATATTATCAAATAAAATATGACAGCTTACGATGGGTGCATAGGGTTCCCACCAAGAACTTAGGGTCCCAAGCCAACCTCACCTGCAAGTGGTGCACCTGCCGATCAACGGACGAGGCTCTGGCAAACAAAATGTCCCAATAAGCGGCAATAGGCTCGCCACCTATTACGTGGGATCAAAACACTGGCGAAAAGTGGGCGTTTAATATGCCTCTGCCTACCCCTTCGGGGAAGCAGGCGTGAGTCTATGTATGTATGTATGTACAGCTTACGATCAAAATATTGCAAACAGTGAGACGAAAGATTATTTTCTGCCTCGATTTTGTGATTTTTTTACCGTGATTCTATTTCACATACATGAAAAATTATTTTAAAAGTCTTTTGTTCAGACTTTTGACTCTAAGCTCTATTTTTTGCTAGTTTGTAATATGTACCGTTATGGCTAGATGCGCGACGAAAAATTAGGTGTTTCACTGCTTCTGAGGTATAACAGCGCCTTAATCCCTATGCCCACGATGATGTTCTTATGGACCAATTAACAGACTGCATTTTGAAATAAATTGCAAAATATTAAAATATCTGTGCAATTATAATACTTAAATCTGGTGATTTTTTTTTCTTTTCATTAATCTGGTGTAAATTCACCAGAATTTACTACACGGACTTTCGCACATTGCACAGCATGCACAGACCCACAGTAACGGGGTTTTTCCTATACCTAAAGAGTCTAAAGACATACACGTTGGCAATTTCGGCAAGAGGAATCCCCGTTACAGCCATTTCAAGCACATTGCAATATGCACATTATACATCCCAAATCTTCTTACCAAATTAAATTAGAACAATTTCGACATATTCATTTGTCTAAAATGACACAAAATTAAATACATATGTTCATATAAATACGCAGGATTTTCCAGACATGTCGTGGATGCTAAATCGGAACTACGACCGGTGACTTCACTTACTCACTGAGTGTATGACGCATTTGTTTTGTGTCATTACACAATAAGTATTTATAATGCATTTATCATCCCTGAATCAAAAGTTATTCTTTCATCATATTGTAATAGCCTTCCATAGACCACAGCTGGACCACTTATTTTTTACGTTTCAATAGAATTGTGAGCCAATTGCAATTTAAGTTAAAATTACAGGACCTCGTGGCGCCAATGCGCCTTTTGATAAACCAAAATAAACATGGCGATTCCAGCCCAGAACTTTTTTCAAATAACTTTCAATTACCGCTCACGTGCCTTTCAGAAGTCCATATTAAAAACTCTGTATAGATTTTTGAAATGTTATTTAATTTCTGGAGGAAATATTAGAGAACTATTTTTGGTATGCTACTTTTGTCTGCGACAATTGACAGGCGTAATTTTTAAGGAAACGGACGGTGGTATGGCTGCGTCACGAAAAGGTGGTAAGTAAATCGTATTTTTTTACTATAATCAATGGTTGTCAAGTATATTTTTATTCAAAATGTTGCTACTCAATAGGTACTACCACTCAAATTTAGTCAATAATTTCGCATGTTTACCTTTATTATTTTTCTGAATCTTGAGTAAAAATATTATGTCCTTTGTAAAGGCTGTTCTGTTGGAACGAAATTAGTATAAAAATATTTTTAATTAGGACAAAAAACGATGCTTATATTTAACTAACAACTTAATATAGTAAACCTAGTTCAAGATTGCTTTAGGAACCTATACATATATTTTGTTTATAGGTTTACGGGATGATAAAATCAACTCTATTGTGAACGTTGGTACTCTACACAACTCGGTGTTTGAAGACGCTGGGGAAGCAGATGAAAATTTCATAGAAGATTATGGTGATAACGCAGAAAATAGCTCGCCCGAAACAAGTTCAGAAGATGAAATTTCTCAATTCGATTTAAGAAGAGACGGACCACGGACTCGCGGGTATCCAGTGGCCTTGGTCTTGGTGTAGGTACTCGTGGGGAAACATCTGGAACTGCGAGACGTGTAGACATTCAGCAAGCAGAGTCTGATATCAGGCACATTTGAAAAATAATTGAAATAAACATTATTTCTACAAATTCTGTTTAATTTTACATAGCCTAATAACAACTGTTAACCTATTAACTGTGACCCAATGACCTTTGTAATGAACAAAAAATAGAAAGCTAATTGACATTTAAAAAACTGGTTAATATAATCATTAGTATACCCTAAAAGTAAATATCAACTCAAAACTTTGGGCGTATAAGACTGTTACGATCATATCCTAGTAGAAAGACATTCGGGCCATAGTCTAGGAAGAGCAATAAAATCTCTGGGCGCCACGAGGATATACGAATTGGCCTTATTATAAAACATGGACTAATACATATAGTTCTAAGTTTTTCCTGGCCTAGTTGGTGTAAAAGTTGTTATAAGCAAACTAATGTTACATTTCTGTATAGTATAATATTATGTTGGTTTCAGCACAGACTCATAAATGGTTTGGAACAATGCAAATTAGCTTTATAAGGACTAAGTTGTTGTTATATTTAGTTATTGTTTAAAAAGGTTTTATAGGTACTTTCAGCGAAAATTCACGGTTTTCTGAAAAGCTTATACCTTAAGCTTAGCAAAATATAAGAGCTTGACGGATATCAAGCGAATCTGTAAGCTAAAGTAGTTGATTTAAAATATCACTTTCACCCACGTCCATTTTATATCCAAATATGTGATTCTAGATTTTTGTGATTATACAGATCGATCGTAAGATATCTGTTTTCTATAGCCATAACCCATTAAGTAGATAATAATATATTCAACGAAACCACACAACATAATAAGGCCAGGTTTTAGATTGTTCATGAGTCACTAATCTTATGCAGCTTATGCGTAATGCTTTAGAAATTATGCTACGCGTTCTTCGTCAATTAATGTTCAATCTTCCCACAGACTACAAGCTCTCACTATTTGATCGATAATATCAAAAATTAAATCGCTAAATTCTACAATATCTTGATTTAATTGCGTATCCCAAGGTGTTTTAAGTATCTATATCAAGAACCACATTTTTAAACACCACTCCCGCACTTCGCACTTAGGAATAAATCCTGTGTCGCGTGGGACTTTACAAATATATAACCAACGGACACAATGAACACCCAGACTCGAAACAACAATTTATGAAACACACAAAGTGTTGTCTCGTGTGGGAGTCGAACCCACGACACTCGGTGCAGTGTCAAGCGGCGAGGCGGCCGCTTAAACCACTACGCCAACCGTGCAGTCATTACAAATGTTTCGAATTATGATAATGAAATATTGATTCCCAATGAGCAGCTAAGTTACGGAAACCTATTTCTGGATTAAACGTTGTATAATAAAACCTTACATAACCTATTAAGTTACCAGACGGCCAAAAGCATTTCATAAGAACATTTTTGGCATTCAATTAAATTGTAATTAATATAGCTGTCATTATTCATAATGTCTTAAGTTGTGGATCAGATATGACCCATCACTTGTAGTCAAGTATTTTGTGAGCCCACGCTATTATGATATTAATGAGAATTTTTGTAACAAACAAGGCTCACAGCGACGAAATTAATTCGTATATTTCCACAAACACTATTGATTTTGTAATATTTAGAACAAATATTAAGTGACTGCCTCCGTGATCCAGTGAATAGCGACTGCTGATCGGAGGTCCCGGGTTCGATTCCTGGGTCGGGCAAAAGTGTTACTGGGTTTTTCCGAATTCTCAGTAGCAGCACGGAGTCTGGTGATGTGCCCGGTAAAGGCAATAGGCTCGCCCCCTATTACTTGGGACCTAAAAATTCATGGCGAAATGTGGGTGTAATATTACACCTCTGCCTACCCCCCTTCAGGGATACAGGCGTGAGTCTATAAATAAATTAAAAAAAATATTAAGTAGACATAGCCTAGACACATTGCAACACTAGAGGTAAAGCATGAGCTTTTACTTTCAGACGCCGTTTCTCTTGTTTTCCTTAGAGTTAAAAGACTTGAGCCCAACAGTGGGATAAGGCTGATGCTAACACTGACGCATAATTATTATTTTATGTTACCAAGTAATGTTCAATACCGATGCAGACTGAAAACAATTTAATTTGTTTGTAAATATTTGTAGATCCTCAACGCGAAATTTTCTATCCGAGGGAGCAGTATTGAGGTCATGAACAAATGCAGTGAACTAGCTTTCAACAAAAACTTTTAACCCTAGAAATCTATGTAATACATACAGACAGCTGCATCTTTAAGACATTTCTAGATCAAATATTCACGTACATAATTATGTAGTCTACCGATAGACTTTTTAACCTACCTATATACAGGTTGTGTGTGTAGGCGAAGTCTACTCGTTTTGGACGTCATGCCAAGTCATACTAAGCAAAAATAAAACCTGGGAAACGACTGTTTTTCTTTTAAGTATTCACTTTTTTCAAGCCGCTATAAAAATGCGCGCGTGCAATTTTCGAAATACCTACTAATCCATGGGTGCAAAAGACATCTATAGAACAGGTTGGCGGGGTAAATGCATCGATTTTGTACCTAATTACAAAAATTCCATAGTAACTTTGAGCCTCAATATCTCCTGAACCAGTAATTTCCCAGGTATGATGCCGAAGCAAAAAATGTTCGTAATGATTGGTACAATATGGGGTTTCAGTTTTCGTTAAGGGTCTTTTTACACCCTGTATATGATTTGCATGACTTTTTTATAGTAATAGGCGGCAAGCCAGCAGACGGTTCGCCTGTTGGTAAGCAATTACCGCCGCCGTCGATAGACACAAGCAAACCACAGGAGTCACAAGTGCGTTGCCGCCCCGTGGGGTCGGGAAAAGGGATAGGATGAGGAGTGGGATGAGGGAAAAGGAAAAGGGGATAGGGCTCCGGCACTCTCACTCACCGAACGAAACGCAACAGTTTAAGCACAGAATAGATAGTACTTATAATATTTATAACTAAATACACCAGTTAGTTCCACAGCGCACTCGAATGCGAGATCTGGATTAACTTTAGACACTAAACACAGCTCTAGTTCTGTTTATTCTATAAGATTCAAAGCAAATGCGGTTAATCTCATCCCGGGAATAGCGTAACAACGATCTAGATCTACATTCATCGGCGGACGGGTGATTTAAACATTGCACAGTTTAGTTTTAGATATTTTTGATAAAGCATAATACCCTTTTCATAGTGAGAAGAGGCTCATGCCCAGCAGTGTGAAAGTATACCTGTATTCAGGGCCAATGATAAATACAAATAGATGGGATTGGTGCCCATAACTCTGCGGTCGATAAATGTGTCCTCTTTCCACTGTTCCAATATAAAATGGTGTTTATATTTCACAAAATAAACTAAGGTCACAGGATGGATACCTATATTTAAAAATTTTAAAACAGCTAAGTATTTTTAATCTGGATAGATACATAGTGATTTATTTATTAGGAAGGCCAAACAACAAATGAGCGAGTCCTTGGTGTTGTAAACACTTTATGTAGGTAATTTCGGCCTCGGATTTTTTTAGTGAAGTCTATTATCGGCACATATGTTTTATATTACTGCAAAGTATTGAGATACGTTCAGTCGGGTTTGCGTAAAAGAGTAACAAACATCCGTCCATCCTCAAATCCTTTCGCATTTATAAGGAGTAGAATACGCTCATATCTTATGGTTCAGTACCTAATAGTTATTATATATCCCTAATAGTTACGTCCGTGTGGTGGCGGATTAAGAATACGGAAGGTCACCACCCCATATCATCCCATGGGTGTAGTAAGAGCCGACAGAGGGAGCATATTATGCAGAGAACAGCACTGTAAGAGAAGGAAAACTTGATAAAAACCCTATACCAACCCGTTTGGCCAGCGTGGTATAGTAGGCCAATACCTCCTTTCAAAGGAGAGGCCTAGTCCAGCAGTGGACTGTTAAGGGCTGATGATGATGATGATGATGACCTAATAGTTATATTATCTGTACTGTAGCTTACTGCTCGATTGGTTAGTTATGCTACTTAACAAACGATTGTAGAACATGCTGTACTTAAAATAGCAAAACAATTGTCGTACCATTAACCCATGCCGATTAGGGCAATATGTTTGCTAAGCAAACACTTGTAATGTTCAAATTAATCAATACCCCATCATGAGATAACGATTACAGATTACATATTTGCTGTCGGTATATTACTCGATTTGTTATCAGACCGATCGATACTGCAATTTGGATAGTTTAATTCTTAATAATAGATATATGGTAGAGTATCCGTGGCAGGTAAACATATTAAAAATATATTGCGAATAGGGATATTCCTGCAAGTAAAGTAAATTATATAGGTTCTTTAAACTAGTGATTTTGAGTTTGAGTTTGAGTTAGTAAAACATGCCAAAATAATGGCAGTTCCATCAATTCAACCAATTTAAAAAGTCGATTTTTTATTGTAGATTTATTTAAAAATTAGTATTAGTTAGAAATTAGTTCTATACTTGAAAAATTTTACGTCACTAGTGCTTAATAAACAAGGAGATTTTATTTGATATTTAATTAAAAATATCTAATTTTATTAGTTGGAATCCCTATTGTTGGCTACTTTAACCGCTCCGATTTGCTAAATCGTTAATTTTACCGGGAATGTACACCCATATATCTTGTTTAGAGAAAATACTATAAGTTTCTTTAATATAAGTGAAATTAAAATGTTTAAATCTATTGTTACTATACTTTAAAATATTGAAACCTGAACTCATGAGTAGGTAAAAATAATATTACCTACCAAAACTGTTAGCTGAACCTTAATTAGTTAAGTTTTTTGACATAAACGAACAATAATAATCATACCTATATCTACCCAAATGTAAACGTAAGGTTCGTTTGTTTTCTACGGTTTTTTACCTAAATTACTCAACTGATCTTCATCAGACAACGGCCAATGTCTAATAGTACCTAAAGCTACTTCAACCTTACACTGCCTGCCACCCCTATAAGTCACTAGCGTGGTATAACATCGTCATCCGAATAAACAAAATAATTTCAGCACTTAGTGACGTGTGTAAAATATGTTCTTATTATAGCTAATACGAAAATAAAACTACTTCGCCGAATATTCGTATAACCCTGACTAGGAATGCTGTTGACCGCTTTATTGCAAAAGTTCAAAATAGTTTTATTACTCGTGGAAATCACAAATTCGCTACTAAAATAAAAAAGTAAAGAAATCGAGGCTGAAAAATTTTTGAGTCATCATACCATATTATTTATTTATAAACATTTTTTTTCTATTGACAAACCAACCTAGTTACGATTTTATAGAGTAACCGAAAAAAACCCTCAAAGGTTTTAATATTTATAAAAATAGCGAAGATTAATTATTACTAATCATTAATCAACTAAATACTTATCTCACGCAAAACTATTATTTTTGGTCACATAATCAAAAATCCATACAACATTTTCACAAAATCCGGTAAATCTAATTCCGTATTTTGAAATTATTTACATGAATGTCTTAAAGCTTTTTTTTATATTTACTTAATAAATACTTAAAAGTTAATTACTTGCAATAACAACACATGCGAGCTTTTAAACTCAACCGAATTTCCAAACTTTAAAAATCCAAAACTCACCTGCTGTACACACAAAATAATCCAAATTTAGACTGCACAGCACAACAATAATATTCCAAATGTGGTGTAGGGTTGTCCTCGTAGTGTTGGGCAGGTAATACTGGTAGTAGTGATGTGGTGTGGGGTTCGTACACGGCGCGGGCGAGTGGTACCGTTCGTTCGTTCGGATGTGCTGCCGGACGCCCGGACAGTATTCGCGCCGCCCGCGCGCGCTTACCACCCGCCTCTAGTGAAGTGATTACCAAAGTATCGATATCGATGTCATGGCAAGAATAGATTTTTAATGCTCACGTGGTAATACAATAATATTATTCGCAAATAACTACATTTTATTAAAAATAAGTTGTTTATTGTATATTCAAATTAAAGTTGATAGCAGAGAACAGCTATGGCAGCGATAGAGAGACCAACGGACTGCTATGCAGGTAGTCTCAGGTTCATATCCACTCTAGCCAATGACTTTTCGAATTTAAGTGCGTATTGTTTGCTAAATGGTAACCAAAAACATTGTAAGGAAACCTGTATGTCTGAGAGTTCTCCATACATAACATAACATAGCCCAGTAGTGGGACAGATTATAACCAAGGCTGATTAGCAAGCAGATTACTGTTTGCTAATAAACTTATCATTAATATCAATTTCAAGAACGAAATATAATGCTTATCTTATAAAAGTAATGTTTTGTTACTTTTTGTACTTCTGTATTAAAAACACAATAATTATGACTAGCAGTCACAAAAATATTCAATAACAAACAATTATAAATGTGAAAATATATTTTTACATTTTTATGTCCATTGTTGGTCAACTATTTAGACGATCAAACAAGAGCGCGATAAAGATAACAAACATATTTTGTAATTAGTTTGGAAACCATTACGAGTAACCGTAATAGTGAACGTTCATAATAAACACATTAAATGAATATACGTAATTAACGTACAGCTTGCTGAAACCAGTAATAAATATGATTAATAACTGTAATGATAATTCACTTTATCGAGAAAATATTTTGTGGCAACGAATTAAAATCTGTCCGCCAACGAATTAATCAATGTTATTGGATAAACAATTGATATGCGTAAATTTAAATTTACTGAAATTAAATACACAATTCATATTTTATCTTCGTTTGTAGAATGCAAGTATTGAATAGTAATTATTTCAAAAATGCCAATATTTACGAATACCACTTACTATTACACATTATTTTATTGATATATTGATAGTTTTAGTTACGAGGCCTTTATAATTTCGGCATTGATAGGCTGGGCCGGTTAGGCAAGTATTACTTTCTGCCACAATTTTGACTTAAAATGTTGTGTTATGTTCCTTTGTATTACTTGGGTAAAAGTAATAAGAGTCTAGTCTATGATCTAAAGATGTGCAAATATTGTCAAAGAACTGAGATAGCATAATGAATATATTCGAGTGCAACAGTAGTATACTATTTGTTTAGATAGGTGTAAGAAAACATAATAATAATGACTTTATTGCAAGTGATAAAATATTGTAGTATTGTTTAGTAGTAATGTAAAAAGATGGCTGGTACAGAATGAATGCGGAATGCTGAGGACCGTGTACTGTGGCGCGTGTTAGGTGAAGCCTATTTCCAGCGGTGGACTGCGATAGACTGATTGATTGTTGAATGTAAATTTATAATTGATAAAAATCTCTTTATTTCATGAATTCATGTTCTTAATTATCTTTGTTTTGTTGGTGAGTTTTCCCCGAGTTTATCGATAGAGTTTTCCTCAAGCGCGCATCACTATGCAACTGAAAGTTTTATTTCGGCCCTATGCCGCGAACTCGCTACTTTGCGCCCAGCCCAGTAGCAGTACTACACACTCGTACCGATAATTCACAATTTTAATCAGTTCTCTTACTCACCTTATTTCTATATCACAAGATATTTTAGTAATTATCGCTTCGGCTCTACATAAACCTTTTGATATAGTTAGGGTGTTATTTATTGTGTCCGTTTGTACAATTGAGCGCTCCAGTTCTAGTGGTAGAGTCATCTTTATAAAGAAGTAAAGGAAATAATGGTGTATATCCATGTTTACATAATACATATGTAATTACAAACATAAAATCATAATTCCATTTCATATTCACAACTAGCTTATATTTATAACACAGCTGAACACCTGGGCTGTAGGTATATGTTAGCATTCTAATATAATAGCTTACGCAAAGGTGAAAATAGCGAAAAACAATTTTCATATTTACCAGCTGTTACTAGCGAAAACATAATTTTCATATTTTCTAGGTAAATAGTAGTCTTTTCTTGATAGAGAATTCAAACTATTTCCAAACTAATTGAGTTATTGCATGTAAAGCATAGGGCCGCCTCGCCGTTTAACACAAAGCTCGGTATTGTGAATTCAATCCCCACTCGCGACAACACTTTGTTTGATTAACAAATTGTTTGGAGTCTTGGCGTAAGTATTACGTAGTTTAAATGTTTATAAGCCTCGAATCCTACTTTCTAAAACCACCACAGTATCCTTCATTTTCCCGTAGCGGTGGCGTCACGAAAACTGCGGTTATCATAACGTGTCCTCGTTTTAAGCCCCTAACACATATGGCTACTCTTTTGTGTATACACACTTGTATATCTGCGTAAGGATTAATTTGAAAGACATAATACTTATTACAATTCGCACTTACAATAATTTAGCGAGCTTTTCAATTTGTTATTTATTTAAAACACATTCCTAACTTATGACACTTTCTTACAAAGAGGCATATTACGCTGATACCGAAATAATATTGATGCAATTTATGACGAGCTAGGCCTGCCCAACACATATTTATTGACGCATCACTCATTTATAATGTCAGTGGTCCTTTTGCCAACTATTTAGACCACGTGAAAATCTATAATTGCGATTTGTATACTTTTATGTTGTATAAATATAGCTTTAATTTGTAGAGCGCTGCAGTACCTACTACAAAATTAAAGTTATTTCAAAGTTATTTATTAGATAATAATAATAATAATTTATTTATTTTCCGAAATTGCAAAATGATAATGGTCTTATATTTAATTAAATAAGGTAAAATTATTATAGGGTGCCTGTACTAGGGTAAACCTGTGCTACAGGCATAAAGAGCACTCACAACTATCTAGGTGACACTAAAAATAAATGTCTACGTACTTAACAATACTAGAAATACATGTTTTAAATACTTACTTACTATAAAACTTAAAGAATTCTTATATAAAACTATTACTTTTGGAATGACACACAGTTATGCTGCCTTATTTAATAACAGTCAGCAATTTCTCGGTCTGTTCATAATTCAATGTTTGTAAATACTGATTGATACGTAATTTAGCTCTAGCGTAATTCGGGTCATATATCGATGTTTCTTTGTTTATTTTATTATATATAAAAGTACCTAAAAATGCAAAGAATCTATTAGTAAATACAAACTTTGATTCAGAACTTGAAGTACAGACAATATCTTTCCGTCTTTTAGTGTTAGTAAGGTTGGGGTTATACGTAAGTGCAGTATGCTGTTTTAGTGCAGTATATAGTATAAAGAGTTGACGAACTGTTAGAACATTACAAGACTCATACAGTAGGCTCGTGGGAAAGCGGAAAGGTCGTCAAGTGGCTACTTTTAGGACTGCTCGTTGTGCTCGTTCAATAGTTACCATCACTGATTTGCCAATACCGCCCCAAGAAGTTATACAATAAAGGATTATAGATTGACACAAGGCCTTGTAGATCTGTATAATGAGTCTATGATCCGCAATAAAGCGTAATTTTTTGAAGACAAATAATAATTTACGTACCCTTGCAGTTAAAGCGACAATATGTTGTTTAAAGGAAAGTGTTTCGTCTAGTATGACCCCTAAATATTTTATGGTAGTAGTGTTGTAAGATTAAATGAAGGCAGAGATAGCCGGGTGGATATACCAACAGACTGCCATGCAGAGGGTATCGGGTTCGAATCCACGGCGCGCACCAATGACTTTTCGGAGTTATGTGCGAATTGAATTGTCAATTATCGCTTGTCCCGTGCCTCGGAGAGCACGTTAAGCCGTCGGTCCCGGTTGTCATGAAGATCTTTGACAGTCGTTACAGAGCGTCAGTACCTTCTAAATAAACTGACACTAGTCTATACCATGGAATATCGCTATCCCTTTGGGTTGCGGAGGTCAGACAGGCAGTCGCTCTGTGGAAAAGCTAATATTCAGCCAAATCCGGTAAGACTAGTAAGCGGACCCCAGATTTAAACTGGGATAACGCTAAGAGAAAGAAGAGTGTTGTAAGATTAAATATCAAATGATTATCATTTTATTTTCTACAATTTATAAATACTGATACTCGCTGCCGTCATTTTACTTCTCTTATTACTTATTTATATAGTATGTAGAAGAATATAAATTTAAAACAGAGATATACGTATGTCAACTGTATGATGATATGAGCCACGGGAGTTGAGCAGTAGCCTTACATACCGCGGACTCATCTAGTGTTTTATAAATGAACTAGAGGACGCCAGCGCGTAGCTGCTGGCGTCCTCTAGTTCATTTATAATGTATGTTTTATGCAATTTATAATGCATTTTTTTTTTATTTACCCGTTTTGGCCGATCCCGTGGGAATTTCGGGAAATCCCTTCTTAGTGCACCCCTACGGTCCCCAAGGAACATACATGCCAAATTTCAGCTTCCTGCGCCCGATAGTTTCGGCTGTAGGGTGTCTGTCAGTCAGTCAGTAACGCAAAGATTTTATATATTAAGATTACACACAGAATGATTCTATATTCACAGGTAATATAGATCAAAAACAAGCCAGCCATAACTACTTAACTCATGCATAGATATTAAATTCAGGCAGTCATCAACACATAGATATGTATAATCGTAGTAGATGCTCTATTTTCCTTCAACAAATAACTAAATTAGTTTATATACGTTTCCATCCATTAACACGCTAGTCTCACGCACTTGCCAGATTTTTTACAACAATATATTATTTCTTCGCTCTATAGCTATTTTTTCCATTGTTTTTGTTGTTCTTATAACCACAACTCCTGCCAAAATATCCCAGCTAAATCGATGCACACATTGTCATAAACCCTGACGTAAGAAACAAAGAACATATTATTATATACTACTAATAGTCTAATAATAGTACGTACGCATCTCGCATCATGCGTGGGCAAGTGATGAAAGATGAAGATGACAGTTATGCACAATCAATCTACTAGTATTATATTATCTTTTATCAATCATTTCCGAAGGTGAACTGGGTGATCATAACCTGAATAGTAATATATTAGCCTCAGATCAATTAGATCATCAGAACAGAGAAGTAGTAAAAACACATGCGATTACTTCGCTCACACATTTATAAAAAATGGCTTTACTTTTTATTTACGGCGGTCATCTACGTTATCTTATGGGACGGGACGAGATGGAGAAGACTTCCCATTTTTAATTCGATTGCAATAAACCTACATATTTAACTTTAGTTCGATCAATCTGAGGACAGACAAGAAATTATCTATTTCACCCTTGGTAATGATTGATGGTGCATCATTGTCACGTCATCTTTCATCTGAACTATTAGCGAATCAGACTCACTGACGCGTTGCAAATGGTACAACACATTTAAAAACATTACATTACGCTGACGTAGGCATTCCATTATAGATCTCGAGTTTACGTAGCATTGATAATGTTTACTTTACGTTGGCTAGTTTCACTATTGGCCTGTGGAGATTGTCTGTTATTGCTGAAGAAGATTCCGAGTGCGAAAGCCCCGGAGCTTAAATAATCAAGCCATTCCTAGGTGGTGATTCATGTGGCCACGTTAGAGACAACGTGTTTGTCTGTAATTGTTCTAAAAGCATATCATTAGCAGTAGCTTGTCTCGCAAGATGGACAAACGATCTTGTTGGGATCGCGTGAAGCGGATGTTTGTGGGCTGCTCAAAATCGGACTACGTGGAGAGCCTCGTGGAAGGCTACCTCTAGCAGAGGACATCGTTGACTGAGATGCTGAACAGTAGATTAGTACCCTTTTTTATTTTCATCTAAATCTTGCAATCAGTCATTTCTGACTATGAGCAAATGTGATGTTTGGTAGAATTTCGGGTAGAGATATGCCTCATTAGGAACATGCTCCATATGAACAAAGTGGCTATTTAGCCAAGATCCAGGATCCTACGCCTCTTCAAACGGGTTATGCAGTCGGGTAGGGTGAGATGGACAGCAAGTTGATTTGGATGGTTTTCCAGTCTATGTTTATAGTTTTTAAGGGAGTCTATGTTTAAGTCTATTTATTTTAAGTGTATGTTTATAGTTTTTTCTTTTATTTCCTCCTTTACAGTTTTCATGTTCAGATGCATAATATGCACTTCTGACTTTCTAATGAACCAGGGCGAGTTGCTTATCTGTTTAAGGATATAATTCTGGGATCTTTGGATTTTGTTGATGTTGGAATTACAAGTGGCTCCCCACAGTTGAATGCCATAAGTAGGTCCAGACTGGTTTTATGTCTGACTCGTATAGCAGCAGCTTGTGTCAATGGATAGTTTGGTGTTTCTTCCCAGAAGCCAATACAGTGCTCTGTATTTGAGGTTGACTTCATTTCTCTTGCACTCAACGTGTTTGTTCCATGTCAGTCTACGGTCTAAATGCAACCCCAAATATTTGACGGAGTTACTGTTTGGCAGCTCTCTGCCGCCCAGGCTCACTGGTGGACATGTTTCTCTTCTCAAGGTAAATGTGACTTGGACTGATTTATTGGCACTTGCTTTGATTCTCCATGTGTCGAACCAGTCATTAATTTGAGTGAGACTCCGTTGCAGTATCGATTAGTAGCAAAATAACTAAAAAATGTGGTTAGGTGAGGCGATAGTCTATTAGCTTTCAAATAATTTGCCTTTAGTCTAGGCAAAATTTAATATGTAGACAAGTGGTTAGAGCCCCTGATGACTATGCCAGAGGTCGGAGGCTCAATACCCACCTTAGACAGATTGTTTGAGATGAATAATCGTGTGTTCCCTTTAATTTACTTATTTTCTGCGATATTTAAATATGTTTATTTGTTACCTTGATACCACTTGAGAAGCTCTACCTACTCTATATCCTCTTCGTTGTTGGTCTCTTGCTTTGCTAAGGAGGGAAGAATATCGATTATTTTCTAACTCCTTCTATACACTTCTGATTAAATTCAATGCGAGTTCCGAGGCAGTTGAACTTTCCACGGGACTTCACTAGTGCCTAAGCTCGGCGTCTTCTGTGTTCACTGGCGGTGAACCTGGCATATAGGCACATAGGTGATAGAGCAGTTGCAATGAGTGTGGGGCTAGTACCAAACAAAAAAGCCTCTAACTAATTTATGATCTGATGGCCGCTTGTGAGTTGTCCTATAATGCTTTTTATAAGAATGTATAATCAATAACAACAAATTTTTACACGAGGTCAACTTAACCACTAAAATACGAATAAGCATCTCTTTTATTGCAAACAAGCAATGAGTCAGTGCGTTTCAATGTCATCAAGAGTACGGTGGCAATTAACGAGCTCACCTCTACATATTTTCGCCACTGATCGGAAATGCCTCGCGCCAGTTTATCTGAATGTGACCCGACGATAGGGTTACCATAAACATTAGTATTTAAAGTTATTCTATATCTTTTTTGATGCCAAGTAAAATGGGGGACTAGTTTATTTGGGTAACTTTTAAGGTGGCTAATTGTGCTTATTGGGCTATTGTCTCTTTATCTTTGTGCCTTATTAGTTCTCAGCGGCTGCAGATACCAGCTGCTTCCTATCTTCTCTCATCACAGAATATTGATGTTAGTCGTCCGCAAAGCTTAAAGAACCGGTAAGAAAAGAGTCCAAATCCTGTTTAACCTTCTAATCTACTCCTAAAAGACATGAAATTTATTTATTTCTAGGCATTTCTATCGAGATAGATTTTACTCAATTAGGTAACAATTTTGTACAAAATATGCTAGAAGAAGCTTTCTTCATATTCATTGATTTCTTGCAAAAATCTATTATGTCTTAGGCATTTATTTTTCATTTATTATGTGGGTGTAATATTTACACCTTTGTCTACCCCTTCGGGGATGCAGGCGTGAGACTATAAATAAAATAAAATAAAAATTATCTCAACCTAGAGACATCCACTGCATGACATATGCGCCTCCCTCAAGGTTTTAAACCAATCTTGAGCCGCCCGTATTATTAGAATATAGATTTAAATACGAAATACAAAAGAATCAAAACGGTCTCAAGTTTTAGGCTATCTAATGATATTGAAGTGATAGTTATGACCCTATCGTAAATCGCATGAATCATACTCAAACCTGTATCGATCGATCTACGCGTTGTTCGGCGTTGTATCACCACAAACAAATTATTTCGCAATTCGGTACTAGGCGCACATCAGTGCTAGGAGCTAGCTCGGCTTACGAAGTTCACGTCGCAAGGGCATCGCGTGACATAAGCTTTGCAGTTATTTTGGTTTGGACTTCAAGTACATATATTCTAATTGTTGCTTCAACATTATTTAACGCTTTTTGTTATACGCTATAGCATACGAGATGTGATTCATCCGTAAACTTTTTTCTAAACCTAAATATAAGAGTCGAGAAGTTTCACAGAATACTACAAAATTATTGTATCCTTCTTTAAAAAAATGTAAAATATCGGTTGTAAGTCGTACTTTATCATATTAATTCTCGTATTCACATGAAAGACATTGAGACACCAGTTAACAGAACATTCTGAAATAACAAATCAGATATATTTATTTCAATCAGTCCACATCACGTTACATTCATGAACTTTTGAATATTAGCCTTGCATTTTACATAGCATTTTCACTTTTCCACTATAGTCAAATTACGTGAAATAATTGTAGATTTACGACATTCATAATAATTTAATTTCATTTGAGAGTATCTACAGAATTTAATAACATTAAAACCACCAAAATTTTATACTGTTCACTCGTTAGTAGTCACCTAGAATATGCTTCTCAAATCTGGAACCCAACATATAATCTTAATATATAAAATCCTTGCGTTACTGACTGACTGACAGACACGCTACAGCCGAAACTATCGGGCGCAGGAAGCTGAAATTTGGCATGTATGTTCCTTGGGGACCGTAGGGGTGCACTAAGAAGGGATGTCCCGAAATTCCCAAGGGATCGGCCAAAACAGGTAGATTAAAAAAGGCGTTGCTGCTGGCGTCCTCTAGTTTAATATAATGAACAGCAATAGATAATCCTGAGCTGGTGAACAAAATAGGTCTGCGTATACCGTCTGCATTCCTGCGCTAATTTCGTTTGCTATACATACCCGAGGTAAAGACCACATATAGGCAGAACCAGTGTTGTTATCATAAAAATTTGGGTTGCCGTATATGACATTCTGATTTGCCGTATTTTGGGGAAAATAATACTAAAATGCCGTATATAATTTAAAAATGTTTATTCCTCATTTGTTTCTTCTCAATAAAGGTTTCTTATCGTTTCTGCGTATTGGAATTTGATTTCTGTTTGATGTCCAACTTTCTTTTTTATTAATTTGCGCTGTTTTTTTATGTTCTGTTTATTTTATGATCGTAATTTATGGCAATTTAAAGACATTTTTATTCTAGACTTATAATTATAATTGAAAGATATTTATTAATGATCGATAACACTAGATCGCATTATCGATAAATCGATTAGTCAAATAATCGAATCGGCACACCATTAATCGACTCATAGATAAACCCAATGCTTTACATCAATTCGTTGTCTCATTCATTTTTAACCAAAACGAAAGAGATTCTGCTCTTTTTTTGTCGCATGTCGGGTTTTCCCCGGCTGTTGGCTGTGAGTGGTACGTTTAAAAAACGTTTCGTTTCACTTACAGCCATTTGCCGTATTTTTTGATACGGCATCGAAAGGCCTGCCGTATACCGTATTGCGTGAAAATAAAACGTGGACTGCCGTATATTACGGCAATTGCCGTATCAATAACAACACTGTGCAGAACTCATACCTAGTAAGGGCTGCCCGCTTATACAACGATGCGAGTCGGGAGGCTGACATCGACATTTTTAATACCACAACTGCCAAATTAAAAAAAAAAATGTAGCAATAACTTCTTTGTTTAGTTCTCTGAATTTTAGTTAATGCTGTCTGCCCCGTTAAATTCGCTTTGTTTAAATTATTATTTCTATTTGTGAAAATTTGTAATTGGCCATACTTTTGTAAATGTTTGTTCTACTATTGTAATGTAGCTGTAAGTTTTCCGAAAATGTATAAAATAACATTAAAATAAAATGAACAATCTCATATCAACGAAACAAAGTTCTTCTGGCAAAATTGTTCTGACCAGTCCTTACTGATAGCCCTGCAAATCGCCGACAAAATGGACAAAGCTCTTCACCAACAGCAAGACTCTAAAGTGGTTGTTGTCATATAAGAATATTTCTAGGTTTCCTCAACACGTCTGAGATAAAAACCGCTTTCAGTCAAGGGCCGACTAATTCACTCAGTAGTTGTAAAGAAAAAGTAGTTAAACGTTCTATTCATATACCTCAATAAAATAAATTTATATAAAATACACTAGTTAATAGTTTCGACGGAACTCTTAGGGAAGATGTGATATAACGCGATGGTAAAATGAAAAACATGTAAACAGGGTCGACCTCGACAACTAAAAATAAAACTAATATTTCGGAATATTCCCGCTACACGCCGCTTCGCAGATATACTGCGAAACGGCCATTGTAAATATTTAAAGATTGCCGCAATAAGCTTATTTTACAATATTTTTGGGTAATGTAATTCTGGGAATCTTTTTAATGCTTGTATCTTACAAGTTAACAAACATTGAAACAACGGACTCGGAACAACAATCATGAATTTCTGGATGAAGTCACAGACTTAGTGTTGTCTCATCGACGTCGAGTGGGTATCGAATCTGCAACACATGGCGCAGTGTCAAACGGCGAGACGGACACTTAAACCACTACGCCATTCGTTCTGTCTAAAATGTCTAAATCTTACAAATACATTGAAGGCTCTACCTCTTTTCAACTTAGTATTTTGACTACAATAATTCAAAAGGCCTTGCCAGATTTTGTTTCAATTTGTACAATCATTAAAATGTGTGCAAGAAAGTAGAATAAATTCCTGATCACCAAACAAAAATTCGGGTAGGTAGAATACATAACTTTAATAAGTATTGCAACGATTTGATAAATTAATTACGATTTTGAGTCAACCCGAAGGTCTTAGAGCAAAATTATGAATTTCTACACTTTTGCCAAGCTATCCCACTGGATCAACAACTGATAACGGTGACATGTTTTCAGCAAGCAGGATTCAGGATTAGAGGAAGTTGTCCACCGAATCGAACGCGACAGTTTAGTAGGCTAAAAGTAAACGTTTCTGACTCTAGGAGCAATCTCTTTTAGCCATCGATTATAATGTTGTCAGTTTAAGATCTCAATTAATAATTATTCTTACTTCGAACATATTTACCTTAATGCAATCCCTAACGCAGGTAAACTAACAATATCAATAACACACAAAATTATCTCTACAAAAAGCCTTCTTGGAAATTATTAGCTGTCTTTCTAAACAAAGACTGGCCTAGACTAAAATACAATTCTAAAAAGCAAACATCTGCTAAGCATTGATAACTTATTAAACGATAAGAAATAGCAGCGTGTGCAGTAGAGTGTGTGCAGTAGAGCCTTGCTGATTTCAGCATGAATGGGCCGGCTCGACCGGGGAAGTACTACCCTCTCACAGAAAATCGACGTAAAGTAACAGTACCTAAACTGTTGCGTTTCGTTCGGTGAGTGAGAGTGCCGGAGGCCCTATCCCCTATTCCTTCTCCCTCATCCCACTCCTCATCCTATCCCTTTTCCCAACCCAAAGGGGCGGCAACGCAGTGGTGACTCCTGTGATGTTGCTTGTGTCCATGGGCGGAGGTAATTGCTTACCATCAAGCAATCCGTCTGCTCGTTTGCCGCCTATTACAATAAAAAAAAAACAAATCAGCATGAAAAAAATGCGACGGCCAGTGTTGAGAGCGATTCACAGGTCACACGAAAATAGCCGTAACATTGTTCCAAGTATAAACACGATATTATATCGTGTCTCTTGTGTTGTATAAGCATACTAATAACTATTGCGAAATGACACGGAATCGCTCTGTGTTCGTTGTTGGAAAGGGAGCTGTGTAGCCGGTGTTTTGGAATGGTGCCGATGCGCGGGAGTGAGTCGCGAAGTATTTATAGTGGAGTGACCAATGATGGGGCGTGGTCGAAGATGTGAGGGAATAGCGGAGTTACAACTATTTTCTCTCAAGAGGAAGTTTAGTAATTAATTTATCCGTGCCACAGCAACAGATGACTCTTATTTTTCAGTACGCTTCAGAGGAAAATACTTACAATAATGAATAGGCAGAAATACCTGTTAATTAAGCTACTCTGTAATTACACTAACATTCTTCAAGCGCAATTTAGTGGTCCAAATTAAATCATTCATAGACCTTTCTTGCTGAATACCTACAGTTTAATAATACTAGCGAAATAGGTACTAGTGAAAAGACTGACAGAGTGCTACGCACAGAGTCTCGGGTTCGAATCCACGGCGCGCCCCAATTACTTTTCGAAGATAAGTACGTATTAAATTGTTAATTATCGCTTGCTGGAAACGGTGAATTCATCGCGAGAAAAAACTGCATGTCTAACAGTTCTCCATAATGTAATTACTTAAAAGATACGTGAAGTCTGCCAACCCGCACTTGGCCAGCGTGGTGGATTACCTATACCTTAACCTTCTCATAATGAGAAGAGGCCCGTGTCCAGCAGTGGCAGAATCGTCAGTCGTCGTGAGACGTCAAGGCAAGACCTGAATATGCTTTGATATTGGGGACAATTGACCTTTAATTAAAAATCGAGAAGTGGGAGACTACATAACGACAAGTCGCTTCACATTTGTCGAATCCCTCCATCCGACTAAAAGATGATGCAACTCTGCTTAATCTAAGAGATGAAAGCTGGGAGCTGGGTATGTATACCTAATATGTATTGTTAACAGAGATGGGCAAAATTTAATCATGATTATATTTTGCCCATATGGGCACCCCGTACATACTTATATATGTACAGGGTCTAAGAAGACCCTTAACGAAAACTGAAATCCCATGTTGTACCAATCACTACGATCATTTTTTGCTTCGACACCATAGCTGGGAAATTACTGGTTCAGGAGATATTGAGGCACAAAGTTAGTATGGAATTATTCTAATTAGGTACAAAATCGATGCATTTACCCCACCAATATGTTCTTTAAATCCCCTATGACCCCATGGATAATAGCTATTTCGAGCATTGCACGCGCGCGCTTTTAATTGCGGTTTAAAAAATGTGAAAACTTAAAAAATAATTCGTTTCCCAGGTATTATTTTTGGTTAGTATGACTTGGCATGATGACCACAACGAGTAGACTTCGGCTTGGTGATGGGTCTTGTGACATCCTGTATAATAAAGAATCAGGATGACATGTAGGTATAACCTTTAATTAAAAGATTACATTTTGCCCATCTTTGCCTTTGAAGCATTGACTTTGACGAAATGTAATAGGTAGGAACATAATTACCTAATCATGATTACACTTTGTACATCTCTGATTGTGAATGTCTTTAACATATTCCATAACTAGCTTGGTATGTAATGCCAACAATTTCACTTCTGGTCCAGCGGTCCTCTTATAACTTACGTTATTTATTCAAAGGACAATAAAGTTAGAAATACAGCTTCGCTATGAATAATCATAGTTATATTTACCTTAGCTAGTAATAATACTATCTTCATGGCCAGATCAGATTTTTGCACACTACGATCATAAATATATTTAAAATTATCTTTGGGTAGCAAGATAAGTTGCTTTCGAGAAAGTGCAACAATAATTTCAACTTTTTAAGGGTTCACCATTGTTATGTTCCAGGAACTCAATGGTAATTAGGATTTTACCGGGTGGGGAATGCCCTTTCACAGAATGCAAGGGATGCTCGAGATGATAAGCCCCTTTGTTGAAAAAGGTGTTAAACTTATCTATGAGTTAATTAGTTTTTATGACGGCAGTGTTATAAACTAGATAATCTTATATTCTCACGAGATGACCGCATTTTAGATGGCGGCAACTAGTCTATCTAGTGGAGAGACCGACTGTCTGCTACGCACAGGACCCGGGTTCGAATTAACGGCGCACACCAATGTCTTTAAATATAGTTATGTTGACACTAAACGGCGAAGGAAACATCATGAGGAAAACTGCATGTCTGAGACAAAGAGTATACAAATACTACGTAAGAAGAGGCGGATGTGCCATAGATCATGCGAGACTTTCAGCTTTGTATGAAACGTGCAGGGAGAACTCGTACCAACATAAACATACTAATTGACATCGTTTTTATGTTGTCAGCATTGTCATATTCGTCAATATAGGGATGTACCCTCGTGATTAACGAAATATCGATGTCGATAATATTCGGTAAGAAATAATTATAATTATGTTTCGACTAGAATTATACTTTTCCAACACAAATAAAAGATGTATTTAATATTTATGTATTTATTCAAACAAATTAGCCTATTCTATAAATCTATTCTAGATTAGCGAAGAAAAATACGCAGAACTAAAAGATATGTAATGTACCTAATGGAAAATGTAATGGAAAGGTTTTCAACATTTCTTCTGTAATAGGATTTAAAGAAATGTCTATAGATACAAGGCACAGCTGTTTTTCTGACTTGAGTTCCCTTTTTTTAAGTCTTTCGGCTTAAAATGCTTGTCACACACCTAGTTCAACTGATGTAATTTTTCAATGGGCACATAAATCAAGTCTTGGTTTCCAGTTGCAGCTACCCATTTTTACATCTAAAAAGAAAAAAAAGAATATAATTTTTAGTCCTTGTGCCAATTTCTAATAACGGATTATCGATAACTGACAGGCAGCACTATTGTTTACCTACAAAGTACTAGGATATGAAACTTTAGAATATTTCCTTATTTTTTATGTTTCATTGAAATATATCACATTATATAACATTATAAATATTCACTGATCTCTATATAGGGTCATTTTGCCATAAATACCTACACTTTTTTCATTGCTTGACCGGCATGTTGTTGTATGCCATATTTCGCACGTTATTTTGCTTGTTTTCATTACGCTCCTTTCAATGCTAATCAAATAAAATATATAGTAACACTAACACTAGAAGTGTAAAATCACATTTATTTGGTATACACAAAGCACTTTTACAGTATGTTTTTTACGTTTTATAAACAAACTACATAACGCGGCAAAGTTCAATCTGGATAATAATAATGTGACAGTTGTGACATTTGACACTATTGACAGCCAAGGCGGTGAGGTACGTATAACCCGTCTAACTTTGAAAGAATACTGTTCCAAGGGTACATAGTGAAGGATGCTATCTTCACGTTTTATACATATAATGGTAGCCATTAAAAAGATAGCACGTTTCATACATTCGGTTTTTTCTTAGGAACTTGCGCCAGGCTGGTCTGAGAGTTCTCCATAGGTTATGGAGAACTAGAGATGGGTAGGTCCGCAAATAATTCGGAGTGAGATCCGGATACGCATCCAGCTCCAAAGACCTACATCCAGGTCCCGTGTCCATCGGACCCATATGGGTCCGGTGAACTGAATGAACTGATAGACGCGGGGGATTCGGAACCGAGCGCGCGATTCCGTTCTTCTTAGTGTTTTATTTAGTTCCCGACACTTCTCGGTCCGCCATTCACGATTCAGTTCCACGCACTGGATGCGTTTCGGTACCGCTCCGGTACTGATGACGCATCCGTAGCTAATGCATGCGAATTATGGAATTCGGGAGTGAAATACCTACCATAAGTAAGATTCATATTAGATTTAGTACTTGACTAATCAAATGTATGTTGTAGGTTAACCTACAAGAATAAATAAAATAGGTACCTATGAATTTTATATTATAATTATTTTTTTAAATATGGCACAGATCAGTCTTATACTTTTGTACTTGTTGGATAAGTATTAATTATAATTATCTACACATTTAACATAAAATCATAATTAACAGAAAAAAATAAAGATAAAATAATAACATAAATAAACAGTGCTTCGTTACCGCTCCGGTACTGGTACGTTTCGGAGCGGTACCACTATTAGCAACTTTCATATCTATCAGCATGTTTTAAAGTTGCAAATCGTGTGCGTGATCTCGTTCTCCATTGCATGTCCTTTCGCTCTCGGTTCCAGGTCCGCTATCACAATGCAGTTCCACAATTGATGCGTTTCGTTTCCGCTCCGGTACTGATACGTATTAGAGCGATACTACTAGCAACTTTAATACGTACCAGTACGTATTAAAGTTGCAATTTGTATGGTTGTGGTCGGTACTGTCGGATCGGTATCCGAATTGACGTTGGATGTATATCCATCCTTAAAGTGAGTGATGCAGGTCCGCGGATGCGTGTCCATCCGGACCTACCCATCTCTATGGAGAACTCTCGGACATGTCTTCGATTACTTACTCAAAAGACATGTGAAGTCTGTCAAGTCTTTAAACTCCTTGAACGGTGCATGCCAGCGTAGTGGAAACCGACAGCTCCGTACCAAAATTGTGTAAAACGTCGCATACAAACGAGGTTTAAATATTAATTTGTGAATGTTGTCACCAGCGGTTTACCTTTACCAGATAGGTGCCTCTTATGGGACAAAGCTAGCTTCTATGAAAAAATCTACATGTCCTGTAATCATCACCATCAGCCTCACTAATGAGCACAGGCCTCTTCTCATTGTGAGAAGGTTTAGGCTATAGTCCACCACGCTGCATAGAGAGAGTTAGCAGACTTCACTTCTTCTTCTAAGATATCATCAATTCATCAGACATGCAGATTGCGCTTAAAGATATTTTCCTTCACCGTTAAGCAAGCGATTTTTTATAAACAATGTCATACATACTTCACAAAATCACTTTGAATCAGTGGTGTACCTACTTAAGACCCTCTGCGTGACACTGACAGTCTATAGTTTCTCCATTAAGCCAAAGCTGGCGTCAGTTCTGTCCAGGTTCTAGAATTATTTCTAATTCTGATTCTACAGATAATAGGTAACAAAGTAGGTAAGTAGTACTTAGTTGAACTACTTAGGTAAGTTTGAATTCAGATCCTTGATATAAAGATCAAAGCTTGGATTCAAAACACATAAGTACCTACCTATTATAAAATGTTGAAAGCGGGCGGGGTCGTTTGTCAATACAACATGGATATTTTGTAAGCATTAGGTAAGGTAGTAGGTAAGATCTAAGTTATCCTTGATATTTGAACATGGTTCAAGCAGCTGAGGTGTCCGAGTGGTTAAGGAGTTGGACTCGAAATCCAATGGGTTCTACCCGCACAGGTTCGAATCCTGTTCTCAGCGATATTTTTATATAATTTGCAATTTTATGGCACTTAGGTATAGGATTGTGGATATTATGAATCTTATTGTAAGTTGGTAGGTACCTACTTACCTGCCTATTTAACTTTTTGGTCATATCTACATGGCGAACGTGGAAAAAACTGAGAACCCTTATATCTATATTACTACCTCAGTATTCGTTTATTGAGATTGTACGAACCTACATTTAGGACATTATATTATATCAAACAATATCTCAGCTGGGTTCTCTACATCTCTCAACCTACTCAAAATTACTTAGATTTTGGCTGTACCTACCCTTCGTTGAAAATCTAGGTATGACCACAGAATAAAGAATAGTACCAAATTCATAAACGATAACTGTGTTTATACTCTCTTCGAAATCGTTCGAGATAATATTTCTGAAGAAGGAGACTGCTTGACGCTTGAGTCGCTTGCTTGACATGAACAATGAGACTAGGTATCTAAAATTGTAAAAAAAATTAATACTTACCTTTCATAGCATGCAAATTCAGGTCCAAGAACACAATACTGTTATCACTTATCAGTTAATGTTACAGTACCTACCTGTCGTATTCTTGGCCCCATCGAATATGCATATTGTTATTAGGTAGGTAAACGTCTTGTGCAGTTGTGATTCCATCACGTGCTTCTGAGAGAGCCACAAAACTGGTACCTAGATAATTGTTTCTAAGTGTCTAAACACACTACGCCGAACTTACACGACCGAAGTTCCCCGACCGAAATTACGTTCCGACGTATTCGGCTGATATGACACACCATAAGCGCCGAACTTACGCGACCGAAATTCTGTTGCGCAACTTTATGTAGTATCTTCGTTGACAATCGAACCGAACTTCGGTCGCGTATAATGTGTGCTCTACTACCTAAAAAGTTGCCGCTGAACTTACGCGGTTACGCCCGACCGAAGTTACGCTGTACGCTATAACACAACGAAGTTCGGCATAATGTGTCGTCAGTAATTCAAATAGCATTGCAGGCGTAATCGTGCCGAACTTCGGTCGCGTAATTTCGGCATACTGTGTTTAGACACTAAGTGTTTGTTTGTTTTTGGCGTCGTTAGTTTTTTCTTATGCTCCTTGTCTAATCGTTGATGATGGTACCATGGAGCCATGAGTGTTCCCTGATGTGGTGTGATGTGGTGCGTGGTACGCTCGACGTACTAACGGATCATCGGTCAGGTGTGAAAGATTGAACGTTTTTCTATACATTTTGATGTATTAGCGTTACGCGACCGATAAAACGCGACGGATCTTCCGTCAGATATGTTCCGACCTTAACACTCTTAGAGTCGGAACATATTTGACGGAAGATCCGTCGAACGTATCTTCGGTCGCGTCTATTCCGTCAAATGAGTCGGTACACATCTGACGGAAAATGCGTCGAGCGTATCTGCACACATTCGCTGAAAGCGTGGCTATTGTGCACACATATGGGCCATTATTTTTTTCCAGGGCCCAAATTGACTGACTATGTCTTAAAAATAATTTTAAAACAAATGAGTATTTTTTTTATTTTTTAGGTTAATTTTGTTTTATCAATATTTAAAGTAAACAGTACAGGCAGTAGCAGCGATGTTTCTTTACTATTTATTGTTTTGTTTGATATTAATACTAGGAAAGGAGTAGAAAAACAACAACTGTGTTACTTACTCAGAATAATCAGTTTTATAGTAGGAACTTTTACCTCAATTTTAAAAACCTGTCAGACATAAACTTAGACAAGAATTACAATAATCTTATAATGTAAAATCACAATCATCTCAGTCTAATATCTTATTTTCTAATCAAATTTACCACTGCGTTACGTTATTTTAAATTAAGCTACTGTAATTTCTCAAAAAATGCCTTAATAATAGCACATTAAGTTCAATCTTTATAGTATAGGTTGAAATATGGTAGATAAACAAAAAAATATTAAATTTGTGCTGATTCAAAATTATATTAAAGCTTTACAGCTTTAACATATTCAGAAAAAGGGGGACAGGAAAGTAACGCAGTAGTTGTATAAGTAACGCAGTCGTAATCATATCACGGCCCTTGGTGCTTTTTTTCACTTTTACCTATAGAAACGCTGTAAAAAAATAATACAGTATTTGAAATAAAATAAAACTTCTTAAAAACAAAAACAAAACAAAATCCTCTCAAATTAACATTTTTAAGCATAAAATCTTTGTCAGCCTTATTTCTCAAATATATTTAATGGAACATCAAATTCGTACTATACACGTTTACTCTTCTTAATTATATTAGGGTTAGGAACTATTTCGACAATTTTATCAAGTGGTTCGTACGAAACATCCCTGTCAACAGGCTTGAACATTTTCGCCGAATCGTCAACTGCTTTTAAAAACATAACTTTAATCTCTCCTTCGTCGTCGACATTGCTTTGGGCAACACCCTGATAAAAGTACGATTTGTCTTTGTCTGAAGAAACTTTAACAATAATGTAAACACCGGAAAATCTTTAAGACGGATGCACATTTTCTTTTTCAATCAAGTTTCTTTCATATGTATTAGATACTGAAGCTTCTTGTTGTATTTTAAGCTGTGAAAGAAGTCCATCATCTGAACTCGAAATTGGAGAATAATCCGATTCGTAATAAGATTTCTTAGGGTTGCCCACAATATTAGATATGTCCGTTAATACTTCAATTTCGTTCATAGTTTCTAAGCCGTCTTTTTTTGGAATTACATCAAAGGGAATTTCTAAATCATGTCTTCCTTTAGGCGGGCCAATGGGGCTGGTAGAAACTGGAATTGGCTAATAAGTTTGAGGTGTAAAGCAAGCGCAAATCCCCCTTTGGCAGAAGCAACTAAGATCACGATATTGCAATAAGCCAGGAGTGCTTGAGAAAATTTGATGGACCTGAATTGTACCGTGGAGAGGAATTACACCATGGGGAACAGCCTGCTCTACCTTTTGAATGTCTTCGTTACTGATGTAATACAACTGAATCTTTCAAGAGTCTTTCAAAGTGTTAAAGAAAGTTTCTGCGTCAGAAGTGTCTAAGCCAGTAGCTACTTTTTGGTTAGCTGTGCGTTTTAGATAGCCACCGACCCCATCAGCCGCACCCTTACTATGGCCAGCTTCGAAAAAGTTCCAGGTTATGCGATCAAAGCCATAATTTTCAAAGGTTTTCGAACAGATCAAATAAAAATTTACCTTTTGTCTGTATTGTGTAGCTGGACCGTCGGAAAAGACATGAATTGTTTTTATATGTGGATGATTAACCTTTAATGTGCTGATAACTGGATGGAGGTGTGCCCAAATGGATGCAGGATTATGAGAATTATTCGGTGAGACACAGCAAAAAGGAAGTAACTTGTGCCTTGTCTGCTTCCTGTGGTTTAATATACAAAACACCTATATGCAAAGTAATTTTCTGGGGCGATCCACCAAAATGATTATGCTGGATTTTTTCAAAATATTTTCCGTTATAATTTTTACTAAAATCACTACATTTATCATTGGCTTAGACATTCCTGACGCGGAGACTTTCTTTCACACTTTAAAAGACTCTTGCAAGACTCAGTTGTATAACATCAATAACGACGACATTCAAAAGGTAGAGCAGGCTGTTCCCCATGGTGTAATTCCTCTCCACGGTACAATTCAGGTCCATCAAGTTTTCTCAGACACTCCTGGCTTATTGCAATATCGTGATCTTAGTTGCTTCTGCCAAAGGGGAATTTGCGCTTGCTTTTCATCTCAAACATATCAGTCAATTCCAGTTTCTACCAGCCCCGTTAGCCCGCCTAAAGGAAGCCATGATTTAGAAATTCCCTTTGATGTAATTCCAAAAAGAGACGGCTTAGAAACTATGAACGAAATTGAAGTATTAACAGACATATCCAATATTGTGGGCAATATCCTTTACGTTTTTTTAGTAGCATGATATCTCTGAAGATGTTTTCTTTTAGCCTCAGCATTTTTTACAGGGTTCTGTTTCAATTTTTCCCTATAATGCCGTTGTTTCTCTGCCGGTGTTAACGCCATTATATTGACAATAATATACTGTAACAAAATAACGCAATAATTAATTAAATGAACTGTAAAACAGATAAATACAATTAGAAAACTGTTCACTTTGCAACTGCGTTACTGCACCTACAACTGCGTTACTTCTCGTGGTAACGCAGTATAGTGGTAACGCAGTTGTAAAAATAACGTGTATTCTAATATTTGGGTCATATTATAATAAATACCTGATAATTTTTGAGTGCATGCAAATATTTACTTATTCTATTACAAAACACAATCAAAAATAATCAAATATCTAAAAAACTCACCGTTTGTCGTCGGTAACTCAGCGGACGCACAATAAACACACGCGCCTCTCTGGACGACTTGAGCTCGACTGACGCAGCCAGCGTCAAAGCTACGAACACCTGCCTCACCACGCCAGCAATTCACATTAAATCAAACGAACTTAGTCGAAAATGCACGACAAAAGCCAAATTTAAGGCTCACTTTTACTTGGTAACACAGAGTACTTACGTTTTCTTACTTCAACAGGGACAAGACAAGAAATATTTCTTAAATAATACACGGTTAAAGAAAATATAAACTTAAAAGCCTGCTATTAAAGTTCATACTTACCTTAACTTACGTAGATATTTTAATTTTATAGTGCCGTGAAGATTTTTAGTGTAATGTCAATGTATTTGAAGCGAGTTGCTTGCTGGGACAGCCAGATTTTGTATGAGATACGACTGCGTTACCGAGAAAAGCCACTGAGTTACCGTCATTTACGTCAAATTATAACATTTTTTTTTATATTTTATGTATTTTTAGAGGGATATTATTGTTACGTTTCTACCAATAGCGATTTTATTTCAGGAATCATAGTTTTTTCTAAAGTAATAGGCTCTGTTCTTGAGAGACCGATTATGGGCCCTAGAAAAAAATAATGGCCCATATAAGTTTGTTCGTGCAGGGCCGCACTCAGGGCAGCTCAATATTTTACTGTCATATTCTTTTACCTAATCATTTTTGTGTTCCCTGATGTTATGTAGTCATTGAAGTCCTGTAGTTATTTATCCCATAAAAACAATACTTGTCAAAAATACCAAGTCTCGCGACCGTAAAAAGTTGCGAGATCCATGTGATATCAAGTCGGTTAATTAAAAATCTTGAATGTTTTAAATAAAAAGATTGACTTGGCAATCGCATAAAACAATCTAATTTATATAATATAGGTATGTATTAGGTACTTATGAGATATATTATGGTGTTTTCATTGTTATTTATGCAGTTGACGTATCTCGAAAACTGGACAGAAATTGATTAATATTTTAATTTTTCCTTGATTCATATACTAAACACTAATTGTATTCGAAATTTGAAGCCTCTGTCTGCTAGAAGTGCCTTAGACTTTTGATGATCGGTCAGTGAGTGACAAAATTAAGAATTTTGACTTGTTATCATTCTTAAATTACTGGTTCAAATTGAATGATATTTCAAATACACCATGTTTATACTATATCTACATGGTTACAAAAAATTAGGCTTCTAGTATTATCCACAACGAAGTTATAGGGGGTCGAAAATGGCCTGAATGGCTTCGAGAAAAGGATGGTACGACCGTGCCGCTTTTTTGCTCGAATTGGTGGGGGCACTACCGTGCCCCCAGATATTGCAATTCAAGTTTGGCTATTAAAAATATGTCGGACTTCGGAGATTTTTTTATAGTAGCCAACAAGCATTATTTGAATATATTTCCAATATAGGTATGGAGGTTCAAAAATAAAAGACGATGATACGATTTGGTTACGGTTTTTAACAAAATTCGTAAAAATGATATAGAAGGGGATACAGTTGCAGCGCATGACACAAAATGTTTTCTATGTAGGTATGTATGGAAATTGTTCCCGTGGACATTTAGCATCTCATACCTAAAAATTAGCACACGATCCAAGCTAGCAAGTATGCGTACACTCATAGCACATACTAACACTACATCATTATTCTACACATTTTGTTTCTGAAAAAATAAGTACGTCTGGCGGCCCTGGAATATTACTCTACAACGCGTCACTCAAAATCACCGATCTGGGAATGACATGGATATGGTATGTCCGATACCTACGAATTTAGCGTGCATTCCTACGAAATTAGCGTGCATACCTACAAAACGTTGGGCAACTAAAATGGCTGCCATTTGGGTTGTACTGCTGAATATAATCGATATCGATATGGAGCCGATTAGAGGAAAATAATACATTTTTGTAGTAAGTTACTTTAGTTAGTTTTAATCGTTTGCCAGATTAGTTTATTCCAAAATGCAAATGTGGGCGAACATGGCAAAGCGAAAGACGACCCTTGTATCAAACATGTAACAAAATATTCTCTGGTAGCCAATATCGATACTGTGTCGCTGAGAAAGTACCGGACATGAATGGCACCATACATACGGTAATGAAACACACAGCCTGAAGCACTGATTCATCTGGTTTTTAGACATATTTATGCACAAAAACAAAATTATTGTGTTCGATATACAACGATTTCACAGCAGATGTACCACAAACCTTGGCGCAAAATAAGTACTATGCCTCTTTAAATGAGACGCGTAATTTGACGTTATGATTAACCAACTAAGACCAACTGACATTACAAGTTGCACGTTCGGTATAAGGAAAAATAGCGAGCATGTTCTCTCTAGTCTAAACGTAGTCCACCCTCTCTGGTTAGTACGCTCGACGTACTAACGGATCATCGGTTAGGTGTGAACGGTTGAACGTTTTTCTATATATTTGTATGTTTTGGCGTTACGCGACGAATTATAGGCGACAGATCTTCCGTCAGATATGTTCCGACCCTTAAATTACTATCGACATTGCCCTTGATTAAAATAATGTTCAAAATCAATTAACACATTAATGTATGCAACACACACGCACGCAAACTAACAGATTATCTGTGCTAACAGCAATGATTGTGTTAATGGATTTTGAACATTATTCATAATAAGAACAAAGTCGATAATAGTTTAACACTGAAAAATGTTCGCCGCTACATCAGGTGCGACCTAACGCGTGCTACTGCAAACTATTTTTCTCTGAACATTACGTAAAAGTATTTGGTCAATATTGACGTAATATTTGGGTAAAATAAAACGATTATAAGAGGAATAACCTTTATATTCATTTCTTTCATAGTTTCACTCTTAACTATGCGCTTAAAGGCTATGTTACACCGTGTGCGGTCTACATCCCTCAACGTTGAACAAACAGTGTGAAAACAACAGTGTAGATCAAAATACATGGCAGTACCTTAATATTACAATTTCACAAATATTCTTATGTATTGCGAGGACAATGTTTAGTACAACAATTATGACAAGATTTCAACTAACTCGATCCAACTGTAACTTATGTATTTTATTGTGTTAGAGGTCAGTTATACAAGAGAAACACACTAACCATACTAAATATTTGCGCTCAAGTATGGTGGATATTACATTATAATTATGTTGATCTACTTTAGAGTTTACCCATAGTTGTATGCACATACCTAAATTGCATAAAACTCTTTCTTGAGTCCTTTTGGAGGATACAGGACCCAGTTATGGATATCGAACTTGCCCCAAGATCCCACACAATGTATAAACCTAAACCGAGAAACAGACTGAGACTTTGTTTGAGTGTATGAAAATTACTTTCTTCTTAGACTAAGAAAGTGAAAAATACAGATCATAAGTAAATTATCGCAGGGAGATACTTTATATAGAGAACAAGATAAAATAGGGTATTACACTATTTTTTGACAAGTGTCTCAAGATGATCGTATGACTTTAGGAAAGAAGTAGAAAAATTACAAAAAATATATTCCGTTGATAAGTATTTTTTAAACAACTTTTAAATTTACATTTTAAATGTTCGCAGTTTATCCGACAAAACGTTGGAAGCCATCTTGCTTACGCAACATATTAGTAAACAACGTATAATGCTTGCTTTTTTGACTGTCACGTGGTTAAGTTGTTTAAAATTGTACCAAGTTTATGACGTCATTTGACGTTAATGACATTCGTCATGGCGGCTGCCGTTTTGCGTGATTATATCACAGATACTAAAACGGAATTCTTTAAAATGGTTTTAAAATTCTATTTATTCATTTTATGAGCTGTAACTAATATATTTCGTATGTTTTCCGGTAATACTATCTTAAATATACGTTATTATATTTTTTTTCACATGGGGTAAAATACCCTATTCTTTGAAAATAGATACCATAGTTTTAAGATTTACACCAGAGGCCAAGGCCTCTGCAATAACAGTGGATAAAGCAGTCTTTACAGCGCAGCGGGAGCGGATCATTGAATACGCTAATAATTTTAAGTAATTTAGCAATTGTCCCAATAAAATCCCCAAAAGCGACCAATCATTGCTGAAGATATTTTCACAAGACTTGGGATGTAAATGAAGGCTAAATTCGTTCAGCAGCAGTGGTCTAAGAATATTGTTCCGACCTTTTCTAACAAGTTGCTAGCTCTGTTATGGCGGCTTCAAGCGTCAGCGGTAGAAGAGCTCCTATTCAACACCAAGAAACACTGACCCCTAACACTAACAAATATGCCAAACGGCAAACCTTAAACTAACCACAATAACATCATATTCTGAATGTTAGATCGTAAACATTTGTCATTGGGATATAGGAGCGCAGTACAATCGTATGTGCAATGTCGGTGACATAACGTAGTCTACTTGTTTTGAACAAGACAGGGCGCGTCGTATGTACACAAGCATAGTACTATGTCCAACAAACATTAGTCTTCAACTTTGGATAACTTCGGTATATTCTCAATAACAGTTAAGTCAATGGTTCACAATAAACTTGTACTCGTGAATATTACAAACATTACGGCTCTCATAACTGTCTTAGGTAGAATTTTACAAATATCTTTATTTATTATTCAAAACTTCAACATCATTTTAAAAACTTACCACAATATTAATATCGTCTAAAACCCTTTGAATCCTTTTGATCACTATAAAGAGGTATTTTTGATACACGATTTGTTTGAGAAGCTTTCCAAGAGAAACGTTTAATGTAATTATAAGTAAGTACCGACTAGCGATATAAACTTACTTTGTATTGAGAGACTACACTTCTAGTAAAAAATATTCTCAATAAATTGTACTATTTACAAAACTTGCGTAATCCGATTCTCTACAAACACATTGGTAACAATATTAAAAATTGTAAAATTCCGATGCATAAACTAAACCGTTATAAGCAATAACAAAAATAAGTAATATAATATTTTGTGATGATCACTGATATTACATTTCTATGAAAAAACTGCAAGCACAATATTCTTCCTCAGTTAGAGTTAAAATAACACTATATTAGTTTATCAGCGACTAATGTTCGAACGTGCTCATCTTAATAAAAAATAATTAATTATTATAAAAAAATCAAAAACACTAACTTTCACTAACAGTAACTGTAAAAATCATTCAACACAAGATAATTATTAATCTGCCAAGTAATAATAATTAAAGCAAATCTTAAGCAAACGACAAAAAATCTCATATACTTTAAAAAAAAACACCATTACTTAATCTTATAACTATAACCGTTTACGTTTTTTTCGTACACAAAATATGTCATTTTATCCTTAGCTTAGTATCTTATCTACACATTCACCGAAAATAATAATGTTTCATTGGGAAAACCTGACATTAGCCGACTTCGAGCGCGCGCACTCATTACTCCTATACAGGTTTTGTTAGCACATCACAGATCATCTAGAACTTAGCGAAATTGCATCATCACCACATACATGCGGACATGCGCATGCCAGTTGCTAAACATGTGAGTTCGCTCTACATGCCACACGCATGTAGAACAATCCCACATGCTTCACTTAAAAACATACTTCATGTAAAAGTTATACAGAAGATGGGCAATATTAAGTAAAAACTCGCATGTATAACCAATTGTTACGAATTAACTAAATATTTGAACATGCATCCAATATTCTCAAGCATGCCTAAGCATGTCAACATCTTCAAGTACAATCCATGTATTTACGAACATGATGCATGCAATTCCACTAATGAGGCACATCACACTAACAAAAATACAGCCTTACCAAACCGCGCAACTCGCTTTTCAACTAGATAAACATTACAAATATCATAAATTACTTTAACAACTAACTTACATTAACGCGATAGTTTAGCTTACTCTATATAGAAAGCTAATTCCATTTGGCTTCTTTCAAGTTGAACCATAATTATGTCTTGTATTTTATCATCTACACTAAGGTTTTATTATTACAAAAAAATGCCTTAATTTGGTATCGCTGTTACTCAAATTCGTATTATTTTATACAAAAATAAAATCCACGACAATATCTTTGCGTCATCGCTGAGCAAAAGATCAGGGTTCGAATTATAAGAGGGAAATATTCTTCATGATAATTGTCTTTGATAGATATCTGACATAAGTAATATCGATAGATTCTGGTGTTGTAATCAATAATACTTGTACAAAAATTTTTTGATTATTACATTTGTCAAAGTATCTTTTCAAACCCTGCATAAGAACGAAGTCTATGGTCTGATGATCATAAAAAAATATAAATACTAATATCTTACATTTATTATAACTTTAATTCATTTAGGATTTGTGAAAAATATTATACTGAGATCCTTTTTATGTTTCTTTAGTTTGTTCCATCTCAATACTGTAACATACATATCTATAAGATTAACTTACTTTTACTGAAACTACTTACATCATAAGTATAAATAGACACAAGACATAAATTATAAGTTCACCTTTTTAAAATCGCGAGCGAGACACTCTCCACACTATGTGCAAAAATTTGTTTCGTAATATCAACCACAAGTTATAAATTTCGAACCGAAAAAACATACATAAAATAAAATTCGTCCGGAAGACAAAAATAAAATATTGGAAGACAATAGGCCGAATATATAATTTTGACAAAGAAAAATATACAATAATAACAACTAATATAAATGCTACTTATATGGCATGTGCTGACACTTTTAGTGTAAAGTATATCATACTACTTAATATTACGGACAACCATTTGAACCGAAACCTATTTAATGTCTGTAGATTAAGGTATAAATTCCAACAACACAACTTATGTCACTGCTTCAAATTTATATCTGGTGTAAAATTCAGCCAGTTTCCTGTACCGTACGGGTAACAAAAAATCGAATGTTTACACCAGGTATAAATCTCCTTGTATGATAAATATTGTACGGCTAAGAGATAATTCAGCTACTTCTAATATTTCAATTGGGGCACTACACAAAGACAAAACTCTGAACTGAAGTTATAGCTATATTGTATCTATTTGACTTCCCCACTCAAAAGTATTTCTATTGTAATATTGAACTTGCAGTACACTGTAATAGAAAACTGTATTTTCAAAACATGAATG
The DNA here is from genome assembly GCA_944739405.2 of Euclidia mi. Classification (NCBI taxonomy): domain Eukaryota; kingdom Metazoa; phylum Arthropoda; class Insecta; order Lepidoptera; family Erebidae; genus Euclidia; species Euclidia mi. The sequence goes on along the minus strand of OX123204.2, from coordinate 16,602,491 downwards.
ATAAATGCCACTCTCACACTCTGAAACTCTCGCCATATCCCATAGCCGTACAACATTTATCACAAACGTAAAATTCACTTTAGTAAACATAACCGAACAAAGTAGTATGACAGCGTAACACGTTCACTGAGTGGGTGCACAGTGGCGGCGGCGACACAGTCGTCCGTGGGTGCACTGGGGTCACGGGGTGCACGGGGGCACAAGCACTAGTGTGGGGGCGCGGGGTCGCTCGAAGGCCTCAAAAGAAGCCGATCAACTCCTACTCGATGGTGCTCCGCGGCCCGTCGATCGGCATCGTGTGCAACACCTCGTCCAACAGCTGCAGGGCCCTACACACACACAAGTAAATTAAAAATGATTGTTTGGAGTAATAGTAGTCATCGCATACAACGTTATTCTTTTATAGCCGAAAGTTCATCATTTGCTCTAAAATAAACTATCCCATTGTTGGGCAAGGGTCTCTTCTCACTATGAGGAGGGTAAAGCCATAGTAAAGCATAAGTATAGTATAAGTATATGGCAAAAGTTAACCTATAACTATTAAGTATAATTACCTGTGTAGATGCACCTCAACCCAGCACGGCGTCTCCTTGATAGAAGTCCTTGGGTAGTCGGGCCCCCAGCCCTTGACGAAGGACAGGCGAACGATGCACAGCCGCCTCAAGTCGTCCACGCCGATGCCCGCCGCTGCAGACAAACCTGGTGAATATACACCATCAATCATCTAGCATTACTCTACTGATGACTGTATGACGCCCTTTGGAACTGCCTTGTGTGGTGAAAATGGAAGGGAAAGCTTGTTTTAATAGTATATGAAAGCAGGGGTCGGAAACTGGTTTTTTCTATTTAAGAGCTAGGCTCTTGTCGGTGGAGCTTCTTCCATGCCAATCTATCCTCAGCCAGTGCCTTGACATCTTGATACGACGCAACGTTAACTTTTTCCTTTACTTGGTCTATGAATGTTCTCCTTGGCCTACCCCTTCCTCGCCTTCCTTCCATTTTCCCTTCCAAGATGTTTTTAATGAAATTGTCATGTCGTATCAAGTGCCCCAACATTTTACCTCTTCTATTTTCTATTGTACTTAAGATATTTCTTTTCTCTTTTACTATGTTTAAGACCTCATCATTTGTTTTCCTTTCTGTCCAACTGATTCTTTCCATCCTACGCCAACACCACATCTCAAATGCTTCCAATCTCTCTCTGTCCCTTTTCGTCATTGTCCAAGTCTCAGAGCCATAAAGTGCTATACTCCAGATATAGCTTTTAATAAAGCGTTTCTTGGTGTTAATGGAGATATTTTTTGTTGTGAGTAGGTGTTTCTTAGAATTAAACGCTTCTCTCGCCATACCTATTCTTGCTATTATATCTGGGGTGCATCTAGAGTCGCTAGTTATTAAGGATCCCAGGTATCTAAATTTATGAACATTTTCTATTCTGGTATTATTTAATTTTATTGGTTCAATATTAGCAAATGGAAATTTTGAAGTTGTCATTGTTTTAGTTTTGGAGCTATTAATTTTTAAGCCAAAGTGCATAAAAGCCTCGTCCATTATGTTTAATAAAATTTCTAACTTTTGTCTACTTTCTGCCAAAGCAGCTATGTCATCAGCATATCTTATGAAATGTATATTTTCCCCATTAATCTTTACACCCCCCTGTTCATCTTCAGTAATTTTCTTTATTGCACATTCAATGAAAATGTTAAAGACTAGTGGGGACAGTGGACATCCTTGTCTAACTCCTTGTCTGATCCTTGCTCTTTCCTTTACCTCCCCCACTTCTATAACGGCTTCCTGACCTCTGTATAATTCGAAAATGATCTTCCTGTCCCTGTAATCCAAGCCAGCATTCTTTAAGACCTCCATCAATTTCTTCCAATTTACGCTATCGAAACTGGTTAATTTTCCGATTTCGGTCATTGTCCCTAATCGCAATTGAAAGTGGTTAAAGTTCAGGGTTTTAGATGCAAAACTGTTTCTTATTCATTACGATGCTGTTAAGCAAAATAAACCGGTTAATTCGAGTCGGAGTGCGACGGTGACGAATACACACACTCTCTCTCGCTTGTGTACACACTCTGATCGAATCGAACCGCGCTCGACCATGCGTTTGAGGTTAACCTTATACGTTTATGCACCTCGAATAACGGTGGGCACGAGCCTTAAAATTTGTGGGTAAACCCAAAGAGTATATAAATACTACGTAAGAAGAGGCGGATGTTCCATAGATCATGCGAGACTTTCAGCTTTGTATGAAACGTGCAGGGAGAACTCGTACCAACATAAAGATACTAATTGACATCGTTTTTATGTTGTCAGCATTGTCATATTCGTCAAAATAGGGATGTACCCTCTAGTGATTAACGAAATATCGATATCGATAATATTCGGTAAGAAATAATTATAATTATGTTTCGACTAGAATTATACTTTTCCAACACAAATAAAAGATGTATTTAATATTTATGTGTTTATTCAAACAAATTAGCCTATTCTATAAATCTATATTCTAGATTAGCGAAGAAAAATACGCAGAACTAAAAGATATATGTATGTACATGTAATGGAAAGGTTTTCAACATTTCTTCTGTAATAGGATTTAAAGAAATGTCTATAGATACAAGGCACAGCTGTTTTACTGACTTGAGTTCCCTTTTTTTAAGTCTATCGGCTTAAAATGCTTGCCACACACATAGTTCAACTGATGTAATTTTTCAATGGGCACATAAATCAAGTCTTGGTTTCCAGTTGCAGCTACCCATTTTTACATCTAAAAAGAAAAAAAAGAATATAATTTTTTAGTCCTTGTGCCAATTTCTAATAACGGATTATCGATAACTGACAGGCAGCACTATTGTTTATCTACAAAGTACTAGGATATGAAACTTTAGAATATTTCCTTATTTTTTATGTTTCATTGAAATATATCACATTTATAACATTATAAATATTCACTGATCTTTATATAGGGACATTTTGCCATAAATACCTAGGTACCCTTTTTTCATTGCTTGACCGGCATGTTGTTGTATGCCATATTTCGCACGTTATTTTGCTTGTTTTCATTGCGCTTCTTTTAATGCTAATCAAATAAATATAGTAACACAAACACTAGAAGTGTAAAATCACATTTATTTGGTATACACAAAGCACTTTTACAGTATGTTTTTTACGTTTTATAAACAAACTACATAACGCGGCAAAGTTCAATCTGGATAATAATGTGACAGTTGTGACATTTGACACTATTGACAGCCAAGGCGGTGATGTATGTATAACCCGTCTAACCTTGAAAGAATACTGTTCCAAGGGTACATAGTGAAGGATGCTATCTTCACGTTTTATACATATAATAGTAGCCATTAAAAAGATAGCACGTTTCATACATTCGGTTTTTTCTTAGGAACTTGCGCCAGGCTGGGTAAACCGATAACCACAATGATTTCGGTTAGTTTGAATTTTTTCTTTCATTTATCGGTTAATCAGTGAAAACAATACGGTTTCATAAACGATACTAACCGCGATTTTAAAACCGGTTCCAACCCCTGTATGAAAGGCTTATTCTAATATAATATAAGAATATGGAGCATTCCGACGAGCTTGATGACGCTACAAGCATATTACAGTACAAACGGCCGTAATCACTACGACACCTGTCGACAACTTATCAACACATGACATGCAGTAAAGAAATGTACTGATACCCTTCAAACGTCTCAAATCATTTATTTCTTTAAAATTACATTTGATATGAGGTAGTCTCTAGAAGGAATAAAACGTCTTTTGAAAATTGGATTTATAGAACAAGGGTTCTCAAAACGCGACCATAAAGAAATTATTGTTTAACATTGAGAAATAGACTATTAGCCACCACGACGAAGCATTAAGATGAGATGAATTACTATACAAACAAAAGGCTGACGTCTATCTTCTACATAAGTGATTGAGTATGATGATCATGAAATGAAATAGAAAATTGATATTATGCTTGAGCTACACAATATATCTACAGTTTTAATTTTATATATAAATGAAATAATGTTGATTGAAATAAAAATAAGAATAAAAAAGTACCATATGATATTATAATAAATATTACCTTTAACGAAATCCAGATTTTTTTATTAGAAAATGTGAGTTAGATAGTATAGTTTAATATTATACTGAAGCAGTGTATAAAACGAAATATAGACCATATAACTAGCACTGAAGGTTACTCTATCTGTATCCGCTCAAGGTACCGCTTTAATTTGACATTTATCGCTAAAGCATCACGCGGTCGTTATCTGACCACCCGCGAAGCAAGGCCACTTGCCGTGCTACGTTAAACCTAAACTTACGACTCGTCACTTGGGTGTTGATATTCGAAGTGATGTTTTTATGAAAGTAGATTAAATAAGCTTAGCAGCCTGGCGCAAGTTCCTAAGAAAAAACCGAATGTATAAAACGTGCTATCTTTTTAATGGCTACTATTATATGTATAAAACGTGAAGATAGCATCCTTCACTATGTACCCTTGGAACAGTATTCTTTCAAAGTTAGAAGGTTTATACGTACATCACCGCCATGGCTGTCAATAGTGTCAAATGTCACAACTGTCACATTATTATGCAGATTGAACTTTGCCGCGTTATGTAGTTTGTTAATAAAACGTAAAAAACATACTGTAAAAGTGCTTTGTGTATAGCAAATAAATGTGATTTTACACTTCTAGTGTTAGTGTTACTATATTCATTTGATTAGCATTGAAAAGAGCGCAATGAAAACAAGCAAAATAACGTGCGAAATATGGCATACAACAACATGCCGGTCAAGCAATGAAAAGAGGTATTTATGGCAAAATGTCCCTAGATAAAGATCAATGAATATTTATAATGTTATTTAATGTGATATATTTCAATGAAACATAAAAAATAAGGAAATATTCTAAAGTTTCATATCCTAGTACTTTGTAGGTAAACAATAGTGCTGCCTGTCAGTTATCGATAATCCGTTATTAGAAATTGGCACAAGGACTAAAAATTATATTCTTTTTTTTCTTTTTAGGTGTAAAAATGGGTAGCTGCAACTGGAAACCAAGACTTGATTTATGTGCCCATTGAAAAATTACGTCAATTGAACTATGTGTGTGGCAAGCATTTTAAGCCGAAAAACTTAAAAAAAGGGAACTCGAGTCAGAAAAACAGCTGTGCCTTGTATCTATAGACATTACTTTAAATCCTATTACAGAAGAAATGTTGAAAACCTTTCCATTACATGTACATATATATCTTTTATTTCTGCGTATTTTTCTTCGCTAATCTAGAATAGATTTATAGAATAGGCTAATTTGTTTGAATAAACACATAAATATTAAATACATCTTTTTTTTGTGTTGGAAAAGTATAATTCTAGGCGAAACATAATTATAATTATTTCTGTTACCGAATATTATCGATATCGATATTTCGTTAATCACTAGAGGGTACATCCCTATATTGACGAATATGACAATGCTGACAACATAAAAACGATGTCAATTAGTATCTTTATGTTGGTACGAGTTCTCCCTGCACGTTTCATACAAAGCTGAAAGTCTCGCATGATCTATGGCACATCCGCCTCTTCTTACGTAGTATTTGTATACTCTTTGAAGCTTAGTAGTAATGTTTGAATGGTGACTGAATGACGGAATGTTTAGTTTATGCGACCCGCCGAGCTTGATCCTATTGTAAACAATGTCGTCTATCGACGACCTACTCGATATTTTTGTTTGTCATGATAACAATATGGGTTATAAATTGCTTACTTTTGTCATTCTGTATACCTGGTGGTATAAGCTTTACAAAAATAGAAAATTATAGCAATGCTTGCTTAGAAAATTATTTAAATGTCAGCATTTGAAGTTTTGTATATTTCGCTGTCTTTGCATGTTGCGCGCGGGGCGTAATTATGGATTCAAAACATCATTGTAAACAAATAATATAATTATATTTGATATATTTTTGTTTTAATGGTGAATGAACTAATTAATTATAAAATAACAGCAAAAAAATAAACAACTATTGTGTAATAATTTAATTTAGGCTAATAATTTAAGAGGCTATATCCATTCAATTACCGGAAAAACGGCATTTATTTTTTATTGAATGAAAATAGATAAGGTTACATTTATGCTATGAATTATTGTTTTTTTTATTAGTATATAAATAAACCTATCATATGATATATAATACTCCTATAATTCATGAGATATTGGCTTTCGAAAATGTTGGCGGGTATGGCGGTTATTTTTGGCGGGAAAAGTAAACAATTGTGCAAAGTCCAATAAGAATAATTCTATTATCAGATTTGGTTTTTTTAATTGGAAATCTAGTTGAAAAGAAACTTATCTATGTTTGAATCTGATATATAACGAAAATTGGCGGCAATTAACAATCATTTATATTTTATATTTTTTATGTTTAATATTAAAATGTTTCTTTCCATTATTTTTATTTTCTCTGAAAATAAATTAAATTACCTTTCTAACCGTGTACAATACTTATAATACCTACCATAATAAAAAACGACGAGAAATATGAATATGTTAGTAATATAATAGCGCGCTCGAAAATGGCGGGAAAATGTTATACCGGGCGCGCTATATACAGCTCTTGCGTGGGCTTCAAGTATATTATTTGGTGTTAATAAGTTTGTTATCATTCGATAGCTTATTTAATTACGCGTCTTTTGATATACAATATTAACTTAATAAATAGAAATCACCATTCTTTCAACGAAAATATTACGCACCCGTACTTAGCTCGAAAGACTAGCCTCGAAAGTGGCCAAAATACATCTACGGGTGTCCTGAGATGCCTCGATGGTGGCCAAAATGCTTCGAGGGGGTATATACCCGTAATTTATTGTCTTTCAGAAAATGTCCTTTCGTTTTTAGTGTTCAATATTGGGCTGTTGTAAGTGTCATAATTGCAAATGTACTGCATTCTTTTTCTCGTCTTTAGGTAAGCCCCAGGACTAACTCCTGTGGCTTGGGGGACTTAATAGACATAACTTCGTTGCGGGTTCCAAGCCAGTTTAACTTTCCCCGGGACTTCACGAGTGTCAAAACTCGTTGTCATCAATGTTCAATGCTGATGAACTTGGCTACACAGGTGACACATTAGTGGGAATGAGTCTGGGACTAGTCCTATAAAAAAAAGACATAGAACTAACGGACACTATGAACACCAAGTATTGCGGATGGATGTATATGTCACTGTAAAATTGCAAACACCGTTCGAAAAACATAACCCTCCTTTGACGCAGTCGGGTAAAAATAACGTCGCATGTATACAGGGTGTCACAAGACCCATCACCAAGCCGAAGTCTACTCGTTGTGGACATCATGCCAAGTCATACTAACCAAAAATGATACCTGGGAAACGAATTGTTTTTTAAGTTTTCCCATTTTTTAACATACATACATACATACATAGACTCACGCCTGTTTCCCCGAAGGGGTAGGCAGAGGCATATTAAACGCCCACTTTTCGCCAATGTTTTGATCCCACGTAATAGGTGGCGAGCCTATTGCCGCTTGTCGGGATATTTTGTTTGCCAGAGCCTCATCCGTTGATCGGCAGGTGCACCACTTGCAGGTGAGGTTGGCTTGGGACCCTAAGTTCGTGGTGGGAACCCTATGCACCCATTTTTTAAACCGCAATTAAAAACGCGCGCGTGCAATGCTCGAAATACCTACTTATCCATGGGGTCAAAGGGCATCTAAATAACATATTGGAGGGGGAAATGCATCGATTTTGTACCTAATTAGAAAAATTCCATACTAAGTTTGAGCCTCAATATCTTCTGAACCAGTAATTTCCCAGGTATGGTGCCGAAGTGAAAATGTTCGTAGTGATTGGTACAACATGGGATTTCATTTTTCGTTAAGGGTCTTTTTACACCCTGTATAAAGGTACGAGGTAGAAAAACAAAAGCCTTTTTGTTATATGATAAAGGAGAGAAATGAGCAGACGGCTTGTCTAATAATAAACGATTACCGCCGCCCATGGACAGTGAATGGACACTCGCAACACCGGAGGAGTCGCAAGCGCGTTGCCGCCATTTTAAAAGATAGCATGCACTTTAAGCGCCTTCAAAAAGGTGGAGGGTCTCAAATCGACGACTATAATATACATTTATTTTTCTATGTATATCCATTTATCCGTCAGTTGTGATTAAAAATAATAATGTTCTGTCTGAAAGAGAGTACTTCCGAGGTGGTACCAATACCACCAAATCAGGATCTGGTGTTGGAAACGCAAGGAAATCGAAGGAAATCCTTTTGAATATTATTGGTTGAGTCGTGAGTCGTTAAGTAGGTCGTGGTGTGTGGTGTACATACACTTGTTCATGGTGGGGTGCTGCGGCTGTATGTGCCCGGCCACGGCGGCGGCCTGCGCGGCGGCGGCGGCCTGCGCCGTGGTGTGTGTGTGTGTAGTGTGTAGTGTGTGGTGTACAGTGTGTGTAGGTACGTACACTTGTTCATGGTGGGGTGCTGCGGCTGTATGTGCCCGGCCACGGCGGCGGCCTGCGCGGCGGCGGCGGCCTGCGCCGTGGTGTGTGTGTGTGTAGTGTGTGGTGTATAGTGTGTGTAGGTACGTACACTTGTTCATGGTGGGGTGCTGCGGCTGTATGTGCCCGGCCACGGCGGCGGCCTGCGCGGCGGCGGCGGCCTGCGCCGTGGTGTGTGTGTGTGTGTGTAGTGTGTGGTGTACAGTGTGTGTAGGTACGTACACTTGTTCATGGTGGGGTGCTGCGGCTGTATGTGCCCGGCCACGGCGGCGGCCTGCGCGGCGGCGGCGGCCTGCGCCGTGGTGTGTGTGTGTGTAGTGTGTGGTGTATAGTGTGTGTAGGTACGTACACTTGTTCATGGTGGGGTGCTGCGGCTGTATGTGCCCGGCCACGGCGGCGGCCTGCGCGGCGGCGGCGGCCTGCGCCGTGGTGTGTGTGTGTGTGTAGTGTGTAGTGTGTGGTGTACAGTGTGTGTAGGTACGTACACTTGTTCATGGTGGGGTGCTGCGGCTGTATGTGCCCGGCCACGGCGGCGGCCTGCGCGGCGGCGGCGGCCTGCGCCGTGGTGTGTGTGTGTGTGTGTAGTGTGTAGTGTGTGGTGTACAGTGTGTGTAGGTACGTACACTTGTTCATGGTGGGGTGCTGCGGCTGTATGTGCCCGGCCACGGCGGCGGCCTGCGCGGCAGCGGCGGCCTGCGCCGTGGTGTGTGTGTGTAGTGTGTGGTGTGTGGTGTACAGTGTGTGTAGGTACGTACACTTGTTCATGGTGGGGTGCTGCGGCTGTATGTGCCCGGCCACGGCGGCGGCCTGCGCGGCAGCGGCGGCCTGCGCCGTGGTGTGTGTGTGTGTAGTGTGTGGTGTATAGTGTGTGTAGGTACGTACACTTGTTCATGGTGGGGTGCTGGGGCTGTATGTGCCCGGCCACGGCGGCGGCCTGCGCGGCGGCGGCGGCCTGCGCCGTGGTGTGTGTGTGTGTAGTGTGTAGTGTGTGGTGTACAGTGTGTGTAGGTACGTACACTTGTTCATGGTGGGGTGCTGCGGCTGTATGTGCCCGGCCACGGCGGCGGCCTGCGCGGCAGCGGCGGCCTGCGCCGTGGTGTGTGTGTGTAGTGTGTAGTGTGTGGTGTACAGTGTGTGTAGGTACGTACACTTGTTCATGGTGGGGTGCTGCGGCTGTATGTGCCCGGCCACGGGGGCGGCCTGCGCGGCGGCGGCGGCCTGCGCCGTGGTGTGTGTGTGTGTAGTGTGTAGTGTGTGGTGTACAGTGTGTGTAGGTACGTACACTTGTTCATGGTGGGGTGCTGCGGCTGTATGTGCCCGGCCACGGCGGCGGCCTGCGCGGCGGCGGCGGCCTGCGCCGTGGTGTGTGTGTGTGTAGTGTGTAGTGTGTGGTGTACAGTGTGTGTAGGTACGTACACTTGTTCATGGTGGGGTGCTGCGGCTGTATGTGCCCGGCCACGGCGGCGGCCTGCGCGGCGGCGGCGGCCTGCGCCGTGGTGTGTGTGTGTGTAGTGTGTAGTGTGTGGTGTACAGTGTGTGTAGGTACGTACACTTGTTCATGGTGGGGTGCTGCGGCTGTATGTGCCCGGCCACGGCGGCGGCCTGCGCGGCGGCGGCGGCCTGCGCCGTGGTGTGTGTGTGTAGTGTGTAGTGTGTGGTGTACAGTGTGTGTAGGTACGTACACTTGTTCATGGTGGGGTGCTGCGGCTGTATGTGCCCGGCCACGGCGGCGGCCTGCGCGGCGGCGGCGGCCTGCGCCGTGGTGTGTGTGTGTGTGTAGTGTGTAGTGTGTGGTGTACAGTGTATGTAGGTACGTACACTTGTTCATGGTGGGGTGCTGCGGCTGTATGTGCCCGGCCACGGCGGCGGCCTGCGCGGCGGCGGCGGCCTGCGCCGTGGTGTGTGTGTGTAGTGTGTAGTGTGTGGTGTATAGTGTGTGTAGGTACGTACACTTGTTCATGGTGGGGTGCTGCGGCTGTATGTGCCCGGCCACAGCAGCGGCTTGAGCGGCGGCGGCGGCCTGCGCCGTGGTGTGTGTGTGTGTAGTGTGTAGTGTGTGGTGTACAGTGTGTGTAGGTACGTACACTTGTTCATGGTGGGGTGCTGCGGCTGTATGTGCCCGGCCACGGCGGCGGCCTGCGCGGCGGCGGCGGCCTGCGCCGTGGTGTGTGTGTGTGTGTAGTGTGTAGTGTGTGGTGTACAGTGTGTGTAGGTACGTACACTTGTTCATGGTGGGGTGCTGCGGCTGTATGTGCCCGGCCACGGCGGCGGCCTGCGCGGCGGCGGCGGCCTGCGCCGTGGTGTGTGTGTGTAGTGTGTGGTGTATAGTGTGTGTAGGTACGTACACTTGTTCATGGTGGGGTGCTGCGGCTGTATGTGCCCGGCCACAGCAGCGGCTTGAGCGGCGGCGGCGGCCTGCGCCGTGGTGTGTGTGTGTGTAGTGTGTAGTGTGTGGTGTACAGTGTGTGTAGGTACGTACACTTGTTCATGGTGGGGTGCTGCGGCTGTATGTGCCCGGCCACGGCGGCGGCCTGCGCGGCGGCGGCGGCCTGCGCCGTGGTGTGTGTGTGTGTAGTGTGTAGTGTGTGGTGTACAGTGTGTGTAGGTACGTACACTTGTTCATGGTGGGGTGCTGCGGCTGTATGTGCCCGGCCACAGCAGCGGCTTGAGCGGCGGCGGCGGCCTGCGCCGTGGTGTGTGTGTGTGTAGTGTGTGGTGTACAGTGTATGTAGGTACGTACACTTGTTCATGGTGGGGTGCTGCGGCTGTATGTGCCCGGCCACGGCGGCGGCCTGCGCGGCGGCGGCGGCCTGCGCCGTGGTGTGTGTGTGTGTAGTGTGTGGTGTACAGTGTATGTAGGTACGTACACTTGTTCATGGTGGGGTGCTGCGGCTGTATGTGCCCGGCCACGGCGGCGGCCTGCGCGGCGGCGGCGGCCTGCGCCGTGGTGTGTGTGTGTGTAGTGTGTAGTGTGTGGTGTACAGTGTGTGTAGGTACGTACACTTGTTCATGGTGGGGTGCTGCGGCTGTATGTGCCCGGCCACGGCGGCGGCCTGCGCCGTGGTGTGTGTGTGTGTAGTGTGTAGTGTGTGGTGTATAGTGTGTGTAGGTACGTACACTTGTTCATGGTGGGGTGCTGCGGCTGTATGTGCCCGGCCACGGCGGCGGCCTGCGCCGTGGTGTGTGTGTGTGTAGTGTGTAGTGTGTGGTGTATAGTGTGTGTAGGTACGTACACTTGTTCATGGTGGGGTGCTGCGGCTGTATGTGCCCGGCCACGGCGGCGGCCTGCGCGGCGGCGGCGGCCTGCGCCGTGGTGTGTGTGTGTGTAGTGTGTAGTGTGTGGTGTATAGTGTGTGTAGGTACGTACACTTGTTCATGGTGGGGTGCTGCGGCTGTATGTGCCCGGCCACGGCGGCGGCCTGCGCCGTGGTGTGTGTGTGTGTAGTGTGTAGTGTGTGGTGTATAGTGTGTGTAGGTACGTACACTTGTTTATGGTGGGGTGCTGCGGCTGTATGTGCCCGGCCACGGCGGCGGCCTGCGCCGTGGTGTGTGTGTGTGTAGTGTGTAGTGTGTGGTGTACAGTGTGTGTAGGTACGTACACTTGTTCATGGTGGGGTGCTGCGGCTGTATGTGCCCGGCCACGGCGGCGGCCTGCGCGGCGGCGGCGGCCTGCGCCGTGGTGTGTGTGTGTGTAGTGTGTAGTGTGTGGTGTATAGTGTGTGTAGGTACGTACACTTGTTCATGGTGGGGTGCTGCGGCTGTATGTGCCCGGCCACGGCGGCGGCCTGCGCCGTGGTGTGTGTGTGTGTAGTGTGTAGTGTGTGGTGTATAGTGTGTGTAGGTACGTACACTTGTTCATGGTGGGGTGCTGCGGCTGTATGTGCCCGGCCACGGCGGCGGCCTGCGCGGCGGCGGCGGCCTGCGCCGTGGTGTGTGTGTGTGTAGTGTGTGTGTGGTGTACAGTGTGTGTAGGTACGTACACTTGTTCATGGTGGGGTGCTGCGGCTGTATGTGCCCGGCCACGGCGGCGGCCTGCGCGGCGGCGGCGGCCTGCGCCGTGGTGTGTGTGTGTAGTGTGTGGTGTATAGTGTGTGTAGGTACGTACACTTGTTCATGGTGGGGTGCTGCGGCTGTATGTGCCCGGCCACGGCGGCGGCCTGCGCGGCGGCGGCGGCCTGCGCCGTGGTGTGTGTGTGTGTAGTGTGTGTGTGGTGTACAGTGTGTGTAGGTACGTACACTTGTTCATGGTGGGGTGCTGCGGCTGTATGTGCCCGGCCACGGCGGCGGCCTGCGCGGCGGCGGCGGCCTGCGCCGTGGTGTGTGTGTGTAGTGTGTGGTGTATAGTGTGTGTAGGTACGTACACTTGTTCATGGTGGGGTGCTGCGGCTGTATGTGCCCGGCCACGGCGGCGGCCTGCGCGGCGGCGGCGGCCTGCGCCGTGGTGTGTGTGTGTGTAGTGTGTAGTGTGTGGTGTACAGTGTGTGTAGGTACGTACACTTGTTCATGGTGGGGTGCTGCGGCTGTATGTGCCCGGCCACGGCGGCGGCCTGCGCGGCGGCGGCGGCCTGCGCCGTGGTGTGTGTGTGTAGTGTGTGGTGTATAGTGTGTGTAGGTACGTACACTTGTTCATGGTGGGGTGCTGCGGCTGTATGTGCCCGGCCACGGCGGCGGCCTGCGCGGCGGCGGCGGCCTGCGCCGTGGTGTGTGTGTGTAGTGTGTGGTGTATAGTGTGTGTAGGTACGTACACTTGTTCATGGTGGGGTGCTGCGGCTGTATGTGCCCGGCCACAGCAGCGGCTTGAGCGGCGGCGGCGGCCTGCGCCGTGGTGTGTGTGTGTGTAGTGTGTAGTGTGTGGTGTACAGTGTGTGTAGGTACGTACACTTGTTCATGGTGGGGTGCTGCGGCTGTATGTGCCCGGCCACGGCGGCGGCCTGCGCGGCGGCGGCGGCCTGCGCCGTGGTGTGTGTGTGTAGTGTGTGGTGTATAGTGTGTGTAGGTACGTACACTTGTTCATGGTGGGGTGCTGCGGCTGTATGTGCCCGGCCACAGCAGCGGCTTGAGCGGCGGCGGCGGCCTGCGCCGTGGTGTGTGTGTGTGTAGTGTGTGGTGTACAGTGTATGTAGGTACGTACACTTGTTCATGGTGGGGTGCTGCGGCTGTATGTGCCCGGCCACGGCGGCGGCCTGCGCGGCGGCGGCGGCCTGCGCCGTGGTGTGTGTGTGTAGTGTGTAGTGTGTGGTGTACAGTGTGTGTAGGTACGTACACTTGTTCATGGTGGGGTGCTGCGGCTGTATGTGCCCGGCCACGGCGGCGGCCTGCGCGGCAGCGGCGGCCTGCGCCGTGGTGTGTGTGTGTGTAGTGTGTAGTGTGTGGTGTACAGTGTGTGTAGGTACGTACACTTGTTCATGGTGGGGTGCTGCGGCTGTATGTGCCCGGCCACAGCAGCGGCTTGAGCGGCGGCGGCGGCCTGCGCCGTGGTGTGTGTGTGTGTAGTGTGTGGTGTACAGTGTATGTAGGTACGTACACTTGTTCATGGTGGGGTGCTGCGGCTGTATGTGCCCGGCCACGGCGGCGGCCTGCGCGGCGGCGGCGGCCTGCGCCGTGGTGTGTGTGTGTGTAGTGTGTAGTGTGTGGTGTACAGTGTGTGTAGGTACGTACACTTGTTCATGGTGGGGTGCTGCGGCTGTATGTGCCCGGCCACGGCGGCGGCCTGCGCGGCGGCGGCGGCCTGCGCCGTGGTGTGTGTGTGTGTAGTGTGTAGTGTGTGGTGTACAGTGTGTGTAGGTACGTACACTTGTTCATGGTGGGGTGCTGCGGCTGTATGTGCCCGGCCACGGCGGCGGCCTGCGCGGCGGCGGCGGCCTGCGCCGTGGTGTGTGTGTGTAGTGTGTAGTGTGTGGTGTACAGTGTGTGTAGGTACGTGCACTTGTTCATGGTGGGGTGCTGCGGCTGTATGTGCCCGGCCACAGCAGCGGCTTGAGCGGCGGCGGCGGCCTGCGCCGTGGTGTGTGTGTGTGTAGTGTGTAGTGTGTGGTGTACAGTGTATGTAGGTACGTACACTTGTTCATGGTGGGGTGCTGCGGCTGTATGTGCCCGGCCACGGCGGCGGCCTGCGCGGCGGCGGCGGCCTGCGCCGTGGTGTGTGTGTGTAGTGTGTAGTGTGTGGTGTACAGTGTATGTAGGTACGTACACTTGTTCATGGTGGGGTGCTGCGGCTGTATGTGCCCGGCCACGGCGGCGGCCTGCGCGGCGGCGGCGGCCTGCGCCGTGGTGTGTGTGTGTAGTGTGTAGTGTGTGGTGTACAGTGTGTGTAGGTACGTACACTTGTTCATGGTGGGGTGCTGCGGCTGTATGTGCCCGGCCACGGCGGCGGCCTGCGCGGCGGCGGCGGCCTGCGCCGTGGTGTGTGTGTGTGTGTAGTGTGTAGTGTGTGGTGTACAGTGTGTGTAGGTACGTACACTTGTTCATGGTGGGGTGCTGCGGCTGTATGTGCCCGGCCACGGCGGCGGCCTGCGCGGCGGCGGCGGCCTGCGCCGTGGTGTGTGTGTGTAGTGTGTGGTGTATAGTGTGTGTAGGTACGTACACTTGTTCATGGTGGGGTGCTGCGGCTGTATGTGCCCGGCCACGGCGGCGGCCTGCGCGGCGGCGGCGGCCTGCGCCGTGGTGTGTGTGTGTGTAGTGTGTAGTGTGTGGTGTACAGTGTGTGTAGGTACGTACACTTGTTCATGGTGGGGTGCTGCGGCTGTATGTGCCCGGCCACGGCGGCGGCCTGCGCGGCGGCGGCGGCCTGCGCCGTGGTGTGTGTGTGTGTAGTGTGTAGTGTGTGGTGTACAGTGTATGTAGGTACGTACACTTGTTCATGGTGGGGTGCTGCGGCTGTATGTGCCCGGCCACGGCGGCGGCCTGCGCGGCGGCGGCGGCCTGCGCCGTGGTGTGTGTGTGTGTAGTGTGTAGTGTGTGGTGTACAGTGTGTGTAGGTACGTACACTTGTTCATGGTGGGGTGCTGCGGCTGTATGTGCCCGGCCACGGCGGCGGCCTGCGCGGCGGCGGCGGCCTGCGCCGTGGTGTGTGTGTGTGTAGTGTGTAGTGTGTGGTGTACAGTGTATGTAGGTACGTACACTTGTTCATGGTGGGGTGCTGCGGCTGTATGTGCCCGGCCACGGCGGCGGCCTGCGCGGCGGCGGCGGCCTGCGCCGTGGTGTGTGTGTGTAGTGTGTAGTGTGTGGTGTACAGTGTGTGTAGGTACGTACACTTGTTCATGGTGGGGTGCTGCGGCTGTATGTGCCCGGCCACGGCGGCGGCCTGCGCGGCGGCGGCGGCCTGCGCCGTGGTGTGTGTGTGTAGTGTGTAGTGTGTGGTGTACAGTGTGTGTAGGTACGTACACTTGTTCATGGTGGGGTGCTGCGGCTGTATGTGCCCGGCCACGGCGGCGGCCTGCGCGGCGGCGGCGGCCTGCGCCGTGGTGTGTGTGTGTAGTGTGTGGTGTACAGTGTGTGTAGGTACGTACACTTGTTCATGGTGGGGTGCTGCGGCTGTATGTGCCCGGCCACGGCGGCGGCCTGCGCGGCGGCGGCGGCCTGCGCCGTGGTGTGTGTGTGTAGTGTGTAGTGTGTGGTGTACAGTGTGTGTAGGTACGTACACTTGTTCATGGTGGGGTGCTGCGGCTGTATGTGCCCGGCCACGGCGGCGGCCTGCGCGGCGGCGGCGGCCTGCGCCGTGGTGTGTGTGTGTAGTGTGTGGTGTATAGTGTGTGTAGGTACGTACACTTGTTCATGGTGGGGTGCTGCGGCTGTATGTGCCCGGCCACGGCGGCGGCCTGCGCGGCGGCGGCGGCCTGCGCCGTGGTGTGTGTGTGTGTAGTGTGTAGTGTGTGGTGTACAGTGTGTGTAGGTACGTACACTTGTTCATGGTGGGGTGCTGCGGCTGTATGTGCCCGGCCACGGCGGCGGCCTGCGCGGCGGCGGCGGCCTGCGCCGTGGTGTGTGTGTGTGTAGTGTGTAGTGTGTGGTGTACAGTGTGTGTAGGTACGTACACTTGTTCATGGTGGGGTGCTGCGGCTGTATGTGCCCGGCCACGGCGGCGGCCTGCGCGGCGGCGGCGGCCTGCGCCGTGGTGTGTGTGTGTGTAGTGTGTAGTGTGTGGTGTACAGTGTATGTAGGTACGTACACTTGTTCATGGTGGGGTGCTGCGGCTGTATGTGCCCGGCCACGGCGGCGGCCTGCGCGGCGGCGGCGGCCTGCGCCGTGGTGTGTGTGTGTAGTGTGTAGTGTGTGGTGTACAGTGTGTGTAGGTACGTACACTTGTTCATGGTGGGGTGCTGCGGCTGTATGTGCCCGGCCACGGCGGCGGCCTGCGCGGCGGCGGCGGCCTGCGCCGTGGTGTGTGTGTGTAGTGTGTAGTGTGTGGTGTACAGTGTGTGTAGGTACGTACACTTGTTCATGGTGGGGTGCTGCGGCTGTATGTGCCCGGCCACGGCGGCGGCCTGCGCGGCGGCGGCGGCCTGCGCCGTGGTGTGTGTGTGTGTGTAGTGTGTAGTGTGTGGTGTACAGTGTGTGTAGGTACGTACACTTGTTCATGGTGGGGTGCTGCGGCTGTATGTGCCCGGCCACGGCGGCGGCCTGCGCGGCGGCGGCGGCCTGCGCCGTGGTGTGTGTGTGTGTAGTGTGTAGTGTGTGGTGTACAGTGTATGTAGGTACGTACACTTGTTCATGGTGGGGTGCTGCGGCTGTATGTGCCCGGCCACGGCGGCGGCCTGCGCGGCGGCGGCGGCCTGCGCCGTGGTGTGTGTGTGTGTAGTGTGTAGTGTGTGGTGTACAGTGTGTGTAGGTACGTACACTTGTTCATGGTGGGGTGCTGGGGCTGTATGTGCCCGGCCACGGCGGCGGCCTGCGCGGCGGCGGCGGCCTGCGCCGTGGTGTGTGTGTGTGTGTAGTGTGTAGTGTGTGGTGTACAGTGTGTGTAGGTACGTACACTTGTTCATGGTGGGGTGCTGCGGCTGTATGTGCCCGGCCACGGCGGCGGCCTGCGCGGCGGCGGCGGCCTGCGCCGTGGTGTGTGTGTGTAGTGTGTAGTGTGTGGTGTACAGTGTGTGTAGGTACGTACACTTGTTCATGGTGGGGTGCTGCGGCTGTATGTGCCCGGCCACGGCGGCGGCCTGCGCGGCGGCGGCGGCCTGCGCCGTGGTGTGTGTGTGTGTAGTGTGTAGTGTGTGGTGTACAGTGTGTGTAGGTACGTACACTTGTTCATGGTGGGGTGCTGCGGCTGTATGTGCCCGGCCACGGCGGCGGCCTGCGCGGCGGCGGCGGCCTGCGCCGTGGTGTGTGTGTGTAGTGTGTAGTGTGTGGTGTACAGTGTGTGTAGGTACGTACACTTGTTCATGGTGGGGTGCTGCGGCTGTATGTGCCCGGCCACGGCGGCGGCCTGCGCGGCAGCGGCGGCCTGCGCCGTGGTGTGTGTGTGTGTAGTGTGTGGTGTATAGTGTGTGTAGGTACGTACACTTGTTCATGGTGGGGTGCTGGGGCTGTATGTGCCCGGCCACGGCGGCGGCCTGCGCGGCGGCGGCGGCCTGCGCCGTGGTGTGTGTGTGTGTAGTGTGTAGTGTGTGGTGTACAGTGTATGTAGGTACGTACACTTGTTCATGGTGGGGTGCTGCGGCTGTATGTGCCCGGCCACGGCGGCGGCCTGCGCGGCGGCGGCGGCCTGCGCCGTGGTGTGTGTGTGTGTAGTGTGTAGTGTGTGGTGTACAGTGTGTGTAGGTACGTACACTTGTTCATGGTGGGGTGCTGCGGCTGTATGTGCCCGGCCACGGCGGCGGCCTGCGCGGCGGCGGCGGCCTGCGCCGTGGTGTGTGTGTGTGTAGTGTGTAGTGTGTGGTGTACAGTGTGTGTAGGTACGTACACTTGTTCATGGTGGGGTGCTGCGGCTGTATGTGCCCGGCCACGGCGGCGGCCTGCGCGGCGGCGGCGGCCTGCGCCGTGGCCGCCTGTGATTGCATCTGTCGGTGGCACTGGCGGAGGTCGAACACCTGCAATAAAGACAGCATAGATTAGCCCAACTTTACTCCCACGTCAGTCAGACCTGCTGCTCCGCACCTTTCTTTGGTAATTTCACTTATTGGTAGTCGGCCGTAGTACGGTAAAAGGTTGCGAGCACGTGATATACTTATTATATTATTATTATTATCGTAGTGCGAGGCGACGCTGCTCGCAGCCTCTTTGCACTCCACCGCTAATTTTCACCCGTGGCTCGTAGCGTATTTAAGCTTCGACGCTACAGATCTCGTAGCCGTAGCCTCTCGTAGTCTCAACTACTTTTAAACTACCACGATTTGCACACATACTAAAGATTATGTAACGGGTCTGAATCGTGTTAATGAATGAAAAGAAAGATGAAATACCTTTCTATTTTTCTATTTTTCCCGACGTTTCGGCATGGGTTACACCAGCCGTGGTCACGGGATGACTGATGTTCGTCAGCGCTGCCTCCGAGAAGTGCGGATTTTGGAAACTACCCTCACTTGGTCTTCAAAATTACTAACATTTATATGTTCGGAACTGTCGGGACTTCGACACACAACACTAATGGTATCTACACACTGGCGCGTAATGTCACCTCGTCGGTGTCTACATTTGCTGATGACAGGATTCCAAGATGTCGATAAACGGTAACCATCCTCCCGGTTGAAATTTGCGTGCTTTTTGATTTCAACCGCTTCCCGTGCTATTCTTGAAAAATAGTGACGGTCTGAGGAGAGAACCTGGGGCCGAAAAATAGAAAAATAGAAAGGTATTTCATCTTTCTTTTCATTCATTAACACGATTCAGACCCGTTACATAATCTTTAGCATCTCGTAGTGTCATACCTTAATACAAGCCGAGGGGTATATCTTATGCACGGCGTCGCCCGGAGCCCTGCCCGCCTCGCGGTCCAGGTAGTACGACTGCACAAACACGGAGTGGTCCGACAGACAGCGCAGCCACACGTCGCCCTCGCCCCGCAGGTCTAGCTGCACGCCTTTGCCGATGTGCAATCTGTTATGTACACGAAAAACATATATTTAGCATATGTGATGGATGATTTTATGACTAGAATGCCCAAAATGGTCTAATTCGACGAATTATTGACGGGTGGTTAAGTCGAAAATTACTGCTTTAAGCAGTAATTTTCGACTTATCCACTCGTCAGTAGTGTGTAAATAGTGTGTGGCATAAAGCCCAAGCACACTATTTCAATTAGCAGACGGCCTTATGTCACTCGATAGCCGATAAAAATTATTTTTAAATAAAAAAAACGACTTCAAAAACACTAACGAACTAAAAAGCAAAAAATAATTGGTTTTGGAGCAAAAATTTTTGGAGTCGGTGCCAAGCCAAGTATTTCTGATCTGACTTTTATAGTCACCTCTACACTTTTTTATATAACTTTCGTTGTTGATAGAATAGGTAGTTTGTAATTTAGTAACTTTTTGCGTAAGGGCTGACTCCAAAAATTTTTGCTCCAAAACCAATTATTTTTTGCTTCTTAGTTCCTTGGTGTTTTTGAAGTCGTTTCTTTTTTATTTAAAAATAATTTAAATTTTTTGCTTTTTAGTGGTATACTAATAAAAAAATAGTAATAGGTGGTAAGCAGGTACGGTCGCGGTCTAAAAATGTTTACCACTTTTCAAATTACATTCTTTGTCACGCTGGGTTCAGCAAGGTCTAAAATGCTATATCTGAGTACTTATTACTTTTCAATCATTGGTAAGTCATCGATCCCAACAAAAAGAGTATGAATATTCTTAGGTCGATGAAATAATCTGACATAATGACAGAATTGCATTTATTTTGCTGTAAAAGTTCTGTATTTTAATATTATTATAAAAACACTTAGGTACTTATTGTAATAAAATGGTACTATCTAAACAAAAGCTCACTTATGTGATCATCATGCGCTTTAACGTGACTAGCATACCATCCACTATCATTATATTATAGCTCACAGTCTGACCGCGCCCTGATTTTCGCTAGACGATATCATCATCATTATCACCCTAGCATTTTCTTAGTTGCATCCCAAGCTTGCGCTTCAGAGCCCAGGGACCTGCTATTACTGGTCTACCGAGATTTGACTGAATATCAGTTTTTACACGGAGCGACTGCCATCTTACATCATTCTAAGGTTAGACCAGTAGTCGGTAGGTATATTTGAGGGCACTGACTTCCCACTAATGACTGCCATAGATCATGAATCATGACAGCCGGGACTGCTTAACATGCTTTCTGATGCACGGGGGAAAGAATTTCTTGACAGAAATTCCTAATAATTTGTCACTAAGAAATTCTTAAGAAAACCTAAGCAACATTTTCCGAGTCCGGCCCGCGAATTGAACCCGAGACCTCATGTTCAGCTGTCGTATGAACTATCACTAGACCAACGAGGCAGTCTTACCCTAGACAATATAAATATTGTATTTTTTTCAAAACAGGTTTTATATTCAGGATGTCGTATTTTCGCCATCCCTTTCATTTTAATCTGTCAATGTAAAAGTCATTTGATAAACTTATTAATTACAAATACCAAATTTGTAAATAGCAAGTTTAAAATAACATTATTTGAAGACTACAAATATTTTACTTTCAGTGTAAATATCACGCTTGTAATTAAATGAACGTATTTTATAAATGTGGAATAATAAATCGTTATTGCCACCAGTTGCTACGCAACGCATGTTATCAAAGATTGGTTGCCTAGTACCAATCTCTTTGCCTAGTACAATATCGTCGTCCTTGTGTCAATGATGTGTTCATGCAATTATAAGCCTTAAGGTGGTAAACACTTTCAGACCTCGACTGTACATAGGATAGCGTAGGTGGTACATGACGGGAAGGCCTTCCTTACGTGCCTCAATTCTGAAATGTAGATTGAATTTGCCAGAAAGGTACAGGACCTTTCTGGCAATGTCAAGTATTTTTTTGTTTTCAACTAACTAGCCTAAACACGTTCGTTTCAGATCCATCATCAGATTCCGGAAATCATCCAGTACCAAAGTGTTTGCCAAGACAAAACAAACGAGCCTAAACTCGATGAGATTGCGTTATTGTATTATAAAGATCCCATGGCCACCTTGCTGCTCTATCATCAGACTTTGGAAAACA
The DNA here is from genome assembly GCA_944739405.2 of Euclidia mi. Taxonomy (NCBI): domain Eukaryota; kingdom Metazoa; phylum Arthropoda; class Insecta; order Lepidoptera; family Erebidae; genus Euclidia; species Euclidia mi. The sequence continues at coordinate 16,580,816 of OX123204.2, read as the reverse complement.
TTCAGCACTAAAATCCATGTAAAGAATGAATCAAACGAGTCCAAACTCAATGGGCTCAAAGGCTTGCGTAATTGTATTACAAATATCCCATGGCTACCTTCCTGCTCCATCATCAGAGTTTGGTAAACATTCAGCACTAAAGTCCATGTAAAGACGACTCAAACGAGCCCAAACTCGACGGCATTGGATTGTTATCGTCAAATCGCTTCAAGTTTGCTTGTAAAATTCGATTTTTTCAGGATTCCATGATCAAATCCTGACCTGATGATCATGGGACCAACTGGGACCACCTATATACTATTTCAATCAAAACAAGAATTTTCGAAATCGGTCCAGGCGTCTTAGAGAAATCGGGGAACATACATAAAAAAAAAAAAAAGATTCCGACGAATTGAGAACCTCCTCCTTTTTTTGAAGTCTGTTAAAAACAGGCCACCACCTAGGCGGCGACTTTTCGTCCGATTGGACGTATACCACAATGCCTTGTTTGTGCGGCAATACCCAAATACCCGTCGTAATACTGTTTCTGTGACGTCATGGTTACGTACGACCAACATAAAATAATACATACCTCGCACGTTCGCTCTGCTCCGTTCTATGAACGTTGCTGAGTGCTCCCAAACAGAATCTGTTGCCTCCAGAGGGATCTACGTAGCCGTCCACCTAGAAAGTAGAAATAAATAGAGGTTTATTCTATATATACAAAATTCTTGAGTTACTAACTGGCTAACAAACAGCCAAAACTATTTGGCGTAAGAAGCTGAAATTTGGCATGTATGTTCTTTGGACACCACAGGAGAAAACTCCTTCTAGTGCAGAAGGGATTTTCCGACTGTAACTACTGGCTGAGATGCCACTGGAAGGCAGTCTTGCTTATGGCCGCCATAGAAGTTATTTAATCAAAAAGGCTGGTTTGAGTTATGTTACTTACGGTAACATTAGGCCTGCTGGAGGGTACTTTGAAAGTCTCCCCGACTTGCGTGTCCAGCTCAAAGTACGCCACAGAGCACCAATATTCCGGCGCCGGCTGACTTGACAATAAACCACCAGGGTTGCCATTGTCTGAAACACATAAAATACCCAATATTTGTCACAGATTTATCTAGAACAGGCATGGTGGCAATGGTTTTGTTACTACGAGTGTCATAACTTCAATCCAAACCAAACGAGTCAGATAAGCTGACCACTAGCGTTAGGACCTTCGCAGTCGAGCGCCGTATGCGGGGATGACGGAGACCTGGGGGGTTGAGCCGAGCGGCGCTGGCGGTAATGCGTCCGTGAGGCAACACGCCCTCTTTCGTCCCGATTTGACGCAAAATGGTAGCGCCCACTGTAAGCCGCAGCGGGGGAAATTGTCTCCGTATCCGGTTAGAGGGCCACAGGCTAGGGACGTGGGATCGACATCAGAAGTCGGAATTTATTTCGGCTATTGATGTGGTAGATGAAGTCTATGCTGACGGCGCAAACGAGAATCTGTTACTTAGAGACAGATTTCCTTTCTCCGATTGATGACCTGAGCGAACGCTCAATGTCGTGCTGTAAGCCAGTCATCCATTCTTATATACCTAACGTAATCCTAACACGACCGGTGTGCCGTTCCCAGTTGCGGGCTTCTTGGAGGGTGGGAAGCCAGAGGGCTGAAGTCTCATGTAACTTGTATGTATCAAAAGAAACTCAACATGATCCCATTCGCGGTGGAGACAATGAAAGCTATTCCCGTCGCTACAATTAAGCCAACACATACGGCTGGCGCGGTGTCAAAACATCCCCAAATGACGGAACTTCAGCACTGGCTAGCACCAGTACTGGCCGCCAGTCCATCTAAGATCTAACGGGCTGATCTTCTTTCGCTGGCTGGCAAACAGTGAGCCACAAAAAGGGCAAGACCACTAGTCCTGCTTAAGGCCCGTCCACCACACAACCAGGTGGCCCCGATAGCAGTTCACTGAAGAAGAAGAAAAAGAACAAGGGGCATGGCAGCTGCTGCCTCCACACAATCAGCTGAGCAGACTGCTGCCACTGGTCCTAGCAATAAGGGTTTCACGAAGGCCGGGGGGCACTATAAGTAGTGGGCAGTTATATGTACTTACATACATACATAGTCTCACGCCTATAACCCCGAAGAGGTAGGCAGAGATGTATTTCTACACCCACTTTTCGCCAGATATACTTTAGTCCCACGTAATAAGGGGCGAGCCTATTGCTGTACCGGGCACATTTCCAGACTCCGTGCTGCTACTGAGAATTTTGTGACAGAAAAACCCAATAACACTGCCCGATCCAGGAATCGAACCCGGGGCCCGGCTCCCGATCCCACGCGCACATTTATGCCGCGAGACCAACGAGGCAGTCGTATAGGGTTTGATGTCGAGTTTTCCGTCTCTACACAAAGATGGTATTTGCATCGTGTTATCCCTTAGTCGCCTCTTACGGCACCCACGGGAAGATAGGGGGTGGTGACACTTGTATTCTAAGCCGTCAAACCACACGGTATACTGTAGTTATATGTATATTATATTATTATTAATAATTTTTGAGGATTTCTCTAAACATAGACATGTACTGTCGTAATATATTTATTGTTGTTTGCACGTATGTGTTGTGTGTAGTATATATGTACACTTACAGTAGTGATGGTGGTGTGCAGGCGCGTCGAGCGGGCCGGCCGGCGCGGCCGGAGGCGGCGCGAGACTTTGCGTGTATGTCAGCGTGTTGTTGCCCGTCCATGTACCTGCCAACACACAAGGACTATCACCTCGGATCAGGGATAACAGAGAAGTATGGAAGCGAAAGACGTACTGCGCCGACCCCAAATAAATAGAGACCAGGGCAAGAGGACGTCACAAGGTACAACACTAATAACAGAGGCCAAAATTAAGAGCGGTTTCGTATTAGGTCCGATCTGAATCCTTCAAACTGCGGTCCGAAGTGCCATGGAGAGGGAATCGAATTCGAATCTACGGCGCGCCTACTAACTTTTCAAAGTTACGCATTGGAATACTAACGCCGCGGAATCGATCGTACTGACGCGTTCCCTCTCTCTTTCTCGCGTGTATTGTTTTATTTATGTGTGATTCTTTTATTTAGACCCGACAAACGACGCAACGAGAAAACCCAAACGGCACGTTTGGGTTTTCTCGTTGCGTCTGTATCAGCTGCAGATTCTCGCGAAAGTTGAGACCTCCTGCGGTCTAATGCGTCTTGAAGAGTTTCGTCCTCTCATCCCGTAGGATTTGTACCACTTGGTCAGGTTCCTGGCCCGTATCTGCGTTGATTGCGGTTTCCAAGGCACCGAATCGGTTTTCCATATTTAGCTGAAATGTTTCAGACCCAACCGCGGATAGGAGGAAAGAACAATGGCAAACCACCGTACATTATCAGTGTCGTTTTAACTATTAAGTAAAATGTAATTACAGAATATTTTTATGTTATGGGATTTTAATAGAAAATGAAGTTAAAGAGTTGTAAGTTACACCTCGCGCATTTAGTGTGGGCAGGTCTGAAGTTAGTCACTAATATGGTTATAGTATATCATCTGTGGTCACTAATGTCACAGTTGTCACAGTGATAAGTTCACGTATGTGCAGTACAGTGAATAAACGTACATTGCGCAGAACGCTAATGACTAACGTCAGGTGACGATGAGGTGACGTTTCAAGGAGCTACAGTCCGTTCACAGTTATTTTACCTCTGACAGATGTCGGTGTTTATTTTCTTTATGTTGGAATTGTACTCTGTGATGACAGGAATGTTACCCGTGCATAACATTTTACCCAACATTAGTGGAAATGCTTCAAAAATTCAAATGCTTGAAGCTCATGGCCGCAAAGTGGTTAGATAACCGCCATACCACTGCGAGCTAAACGCAATTGAACTTATGTGGAGGCCCATTAAAAGGCGAGTCACAAGCAAAAATTTAGGACAAGAGGCAACCAACATGACAGCAGTTACGAATCATCATAACATTGGCAGTCCACATGGATCATTCTTATAGACTCACGCCTGTTTCCATGCAGGGGTAGGCAGAGATGTAATATTACACCCACATCATTCTTATTCAAAATTAATATGAAAATTAAATTTGCAGTTTTTGTATTTGATAATTAGAACCTCACGTTGGCGTAATAATGATGCGTTTACCTTTATTATATTACATAGACAACATTTTTATTATAACTATTTATCTTCATAGGAAATTAGATATTTCGTAAGAAAATAAATGTACATGCATATAGCCATGCCAATATCAAGAGGTTTTGTTACAAACATTACTTCCAAATATTTAATACGATCGCTTAGGCAATAAAAAAATAAGTACATTTTTAGCAATAATGTAGATTTAAAATAGGAATATTATATACCGAATATAGCAACACAACGCCCAGGTTGGCCAATCTAACAGCTAGAGGTAAAATAACTGTGAATGGACTATACCTATGTAAATATTTGAGCTCTTTCCTAATACGTAGGTATCATGAGCATAACAGAACTGTGATTGGAATGTTAAATCATCTGAGAGTACCTTTACCAACACTTACTTCTAAGATTTTCTTTATAATTATATAGGTATATCACACTTCGCTGTAATTATGTTGCTCTATATTCTATCCAGCAAACTTACACTAATTATTATACTTTGCAAACTCTCGCGCTATTTAGCATTTAGGGGTACTTTACTGATTTGGCGTTTCATCAGCCCTATTTTTGTATCATAAAATAGTAATTAAGTGAAAATAAAATATGTTTGGTAACAAAGCATTTATTTACATTTGAACCATTCTAAAATGCCTCCGACTTCTTCGAAAAACTGAACTGGTGACGGAATAATAGCTTGACGACAAATATATCCCAGATATCATACAATGCACATAATGTATAAACATCAAATCCCATTCTACACAAATAAAAAATCTGTTCAAAATAACAATACGTATTAGATTTTTGTCTCAAAGGTATGTCCAGAATCACAACAACATAATTGTGTAACACCATAAGTAGGTATTCAACACTCAGGATGCAAAAGCTTAACTGAAAGCAGAAACGAAAGCTAAGCTAAGAAAAGTTAACAAAACAATGCGAAAATGCGCAAAATAAATATAATACAGACATTCATTCATAAGATCTGTGACAACTGTATCAATGACAGATGACAAGAAATTCACGCGATTCGTGGTTTTTTTTTAAGGTTTCTGACGATTTCATAAAAGAGGATTTAATTATTCTTTTAAAATCTCGCTTTTGACGTTTAGTTATTGCTATGTGCATTTCAGATGTAACAAAATATTTCTTTATTAGATATTTGTTTTATCCCATTGAATAAAAAAGAATAATAACTAATAAAATAAACTACAGCTATCATTCTATAAAATGTATATAAATTCATTCATGCTCGCTTTCATAAATAAGCGACACTGATTTTGCCATTCTTCTTGGATCACGGAGACATACCTAAATATTCGCCTCATGTCCGCCATAATGAAGTCTATCTCATTTATTATCATAGTATCGAGGCTCCACCACTTCCACTTATGTTGAGGCTGCTTCTTAAAGAACGAGTTTAGTTAGAAAAGCCCCTTAGTTTCTAAGAAGTTAAAGGCCACTTACACGACTCCCACCCAACAAAAAGAACACGATTCCAATATGGACTATAAGTATTGCTCTTTAGGTATTATTTACAATGGCAACATAAATTAGCAGACAGCTCGCTGTGTGCTATATATTGCGACCTTAACAAGCATCTGCCAACATAATAACGTCTTATCTACCTTGTTGCTGCTGGTGCTGAGTGCGGTGAGGCAGGGGGCTGGGCTGCGGCGCGGGGCTGCCGTCTGTCGCGAAGCCGTTCTGCTGAGATCCTTCGCCGGAGCCCGGGGACACCGTACCCGCTGTAAACGACAAACGATTACACTCACGGAATAATAAAAATCCTTCCGTGGCCACGAATTGTTACTAACGGACCTCGCGTATGTCTCCACATAGTCAAGAAGTTAGTAGTTAATCATTCGAACCCAAAAACAATAATGACATATTTCTAGCTTGAGTTATTTAAGTCTCTGCGATTATATTACGTCTCTGGCTTCAGTTATTTTAGACTTTCCAATTATATAAAGGATAGACAAGTGATTTTACATCAACGATGAATTTTATTAAAACACATTGTTCTTCAGCGTTCGACAATTAGGACATAAAAAATATGGGACTTTAAATACTAAACAAACCCATACTGAACTGTCATCTTCCAAACCTTTCTTATGAATGGAAAAATCGTCGAACGTCGTCTATCAATGTTTAGTGAGAGCCGGATCCGCAACGTGTTAAAAAATAAACACTACGCTAATAATATTATTAGTAATAAGCTAAATATTCTACTATCTTTGCCAGTCATAATTACCAATGTCATAATATTCCTTTCACGATAGCAAATATAAACTAGAATTACTCCGCGGTTCTATCAGTTATCGCGGTAAAAAATAGCCCTGTCACTCTCCAGCTACAAAACTATCTCCTACACAAGGGCTAGCGCATACATACAACTTTTAGTCGAACAACTATTTCGTTGTGTATCATATGTTTAAAAGAATATATTAAAGCGCACATATTATCAACTCGATTGTTGCTCGACAAAAAGTCAAAAAGCTTATCGATTTGCTTTTGATTTAAAAGTTGGACAACTATCGATCAAGCGCTCAATTTGTATTGCATTGTATTGATGTGCCCAGACCAACGACTAAACAGTCGATCCGCGACCGACCACGACTACCAATCTCGTATATGGATTTGAAGCGGCGCCACGTCTCTATCTTTGTAAACACCTTGACTCGAGCGTCGCTGAATAAAGACTGGTCGATTTGAGGAGATAAAAAAATCGATTGTATGCGCACTTCCATCAACTAAACTGTTTATTTGAGTAGAAATCACGAAAAGTACAAAACTCGACGAAACAGTTTAGTCGATGCAACAGTTGTATGTGCGCTCGGCCTAATTCCTACAAATTTTGACATTAATAATGCTATGGAAGTATTAGTAGGAGAGCTGGCATCAATTTTGGGTAGGTATTTGAGGCAAACTGAAAACTTGTGTCATAGCTCTACTATTATATAACACGGATTTTCTTTATTTTTGCCCCAAAATGTATAACTATTTAGAAAAAGAAAAGAAAATTTATAAAATTTCAGTGTTGATTTAGCCCCGCTACTCACTAGCCAGGTCTGCAGTTCCGAATTATGGTATAATAGGAGACGTATGAGACAAGTTTTCAGCTTGCCTCAAATACCTACTCAAAATTGATGCCAGCTCTCGGACTATGTGGATTAACGCATAAAATAGATAGATATCTGTATCGCACACAACATACTCACTAGGTAAAGTTTGCGTCAGTTGAGTGGTGTCATTGGAAGTTTGTTCCTGAGCAAAGAACGTCGTGTTCGAGTTGTCGATGAGCGGGGTGGTGGCGCCCGGCGACATACTGACCGGCATCGCAGCTAAAACATACGCATCAACACCATATACACGTGTATAAAAACTGGTATAGTTCCTCAAAACTACTACTCAAACAATAAAATAAAGAAAATAAATAATAGGTGAATTGGAAAGTAAAATACAGTGCAAATCAAAATCGAGAAGCTTACAATGATTCATTCGTTTAGGCAGCCACATCTGACGCGCGTCCATAGTGTCGGGGGGCTCCAGCTTCGGGGCCACGGCTCGCTGCTGCGCCATCGCGAGCTGATGCTGCGGGCTCGGCAGGGACAGGGGCCTGTTGAGGCCGGGGAGCTGCGGCGTGGCCGGGGACATCTGGGCCGGCGCCGCCGCTAGACGAGGCGACGCTAGCTGCGTAGGGCCCGACATCTGAGGACCCGGCGGCAGCTGCGGTGCTGGGGCCATTTGCCCAGGCCCGTGCGACCCCAGCATCTGGGCCGCGGGCGGCGCATGCCCCAGCGGCGTCATCGGCGGCGCCGGCGCCCGCAGCGGCGTCCGCGGCGCGTGCGTCGGCGAGAACATGTTCGGAACGCCCTCGGGGGCTAGCGGAACGCAAAGTAAATTTAGCATGCAGCGAAAATAAAATTAACGGCCCAATCTACCACACAAATAAATACATCGAAGAAGCTTGCCGTCCAGGCAGACGGCCCCGTCTTCTTGGTTTTTGAAATACCAAAAATGTCACATAATACGTAACTTTAAAGGTTTAACTACCCACAGAACAGATCACAAAATCACAGTACAAAACATTAAAAAGAAATCTAGATATATTTCTATCAATCACCGAGCTTACTTTGTCCCTGGTTGATGATGATGTTAGCCGTCTGGAACTGCTGATGATGATGCGGTATCGTCGAGTGGTGGTGCCTAGGACTTGTCGCGTGATGCTGAATGGTCACCATCTCACCAGTGTCCATGTCCATACCATTACCACTAAGTCCTGCGGTATATTCATCCTTTACTAACCTACTGGGGCCTGACTGAAGAGTGAGTCCTGATAAATCTGGAAATATTTCCCTTGTTGGATACAATCTTTGCACAGCAGAAATGTATACACAAGTAACTGATATTATGTTTTAAACGACGTCTTTCACTAAGCAAGGTAAAAGTGCAAATGAAACTTTCTATACAAAAATATCATTGGAAGTCACCCCATGTTACATAAAAAAACACAATAAACAAAGGGAGATTTTCGTCCAGTCTAGACAGTATTCTAGCCTAGTTAAAACCTGTTTTATCCACAATAGCAAAATAAATCATAGAAATTCTAATAATAATACTGACCGATTCCTGGGGAAACCACCCTTTCATAGTGGTAAGGATTTACGCAAACCGAGTCACATTTTAAATCAAATGCAAATTGACAAAATTTTACATGTTTCAGTTCATTTTTGTGAAGATCTGGCCACCTCCATATGCGAGCGTAAATCACATGCGGAAATCCTTTTCGACCAGCCACCTGAAAAGAATTATGTGATTAATAATAAAGCCTTACATTCGTCAAACTATGGTTGGCTTTTGTACAGCGATGAGCAGTAAGTGGCTAAGGCCAGGCGCTGCAAATGGGGTCTTGCCAGGGGTGGCGAAAGGGGGTCGTGCCAGGTGTGGCGAAAGGGGTCTGGTGGCCAGTCAGGTGTCGCAAAATGTTGACGATTTGACATTTTTTCTATACATTCCGATCCTGGGACGGGGAGGTGTGGAGTACTGCAGTGCGGATGTTTAATTTGCCATAAGTGTTTTAAATTGAGTTGCACTTATATATAGTTCAGTATTTGCCGCCATTTTACGAAAAACTATACGGTCACGCATACACTGAAAATCAAGATCAAACTCGTTTGTAAATCCTGCCACCCGCGTATTAGGTCGCCTGCTGACAATGCTCGCAGTGAGGTTTCACACTAACAATTGTGAACGAATAAGGTGTCTCCCGAAAATCTTCTTATTTAAAAATAATTCACATAATCAATACATAACTCTTTAATTACTGACTGACTGACAAACAATACACAGTCAAAATTACTGGGCGTAAGTGTAAGAGAGGATTTTTGAAGATTTCTCCCCTAGCAGGATAATTCTCACGCGGGTGGAACCGCGGGCAAAGTCTAGTTATAAATAGCCAGTGAATTGGTGAATCCAGATTGCAGAAGTTTTGTAAGTGATGTGGTCCAATAGGCTTTGGGAATAAACAAAAAGAAGTCATTTATTACTATTACAAGCATTCCCTATAAATATTTTGTTCAAATTGTCTAACATATGACGTCTAATCGTACTAGCGCAACAAGCAGGCACAAGCAGCACCAATGACTTACAGTGTAGTTATTATTATAGCCAATCAACAACAACCAGTCCTGACATCTTACCAATGAGTGACCAATAGCTCTCTAATGCTACTGGCTGCTTATTGGCATTTGCAAAGACTTCATCTTCATCTCTTCTGTGATGTCAATAACATCACAGAAGAGATGTATTCTGCCTACAATATTTCATCAACATAATGAGAATAGTTTATTTATGAAAATAAAAGGAATTAATTACTGTGTGAAATTTATTTATTTATTTCTTTCTTTCTTCATGCACAAACATGGTGTACGAAGGTGGACATAATGCCATAAGGCATTCTCTACCTGTCAACCTTAAGGTGGTGCAGAGATAACAGTGGTAGGTGCATTTTAATGAGTATAAATTTAAATACTAGTTATAAGGAAAACAATAAAATAGTTATATACATAATAGGGATAAAATACATACAATATATTATATATTTCTATAAATAGATACATAAACATAAATCTATATACACCTAAATATATACATAAATACTTATAATAATGGATGGAAATTTATTTTTATAGCTTTATATAAATTGCAATTAAATGTACTCTAGCAAGAAATGCTCAAAAATATATTTTAATAACTATTCAATGGCCACCAAACACAATTAATTTTGTGGTTTTTTGTCTATTGGTCGGATAATGGAAATCAGGATCTGTTTTGGCCTCATGGTTCAATATTATTTTTGCGTATTTTTCTATAACTGCAAATGTGTTATATGTGTATAAAGTGTTGAAATATTCGTCAATATAGTTATTACGATCAATATACCAAAAAATAAAAAGAACACAGAATTAGTGTTATACAATATCAAATTGGTTTTATAACATTAATCAAACTGTCTGTGTGGTACCGGACGTAAAGAATAGTATCACCCCCTTTGCTCTGCCCGGGGTGTCGTAGAAGGCGAGTAATGGGCACATGGGACCAGTTGGCATTTGTAACAGCACATTTGGTCACCCGACCGGTGGCGGGTAAACCACCAACAATAACATTCCCAAGGAGGGTTGGTGTCAGGCAGGCGGCCGACTGTGAAATCCTTGCCAAATCTTTTTGCAGAATGTGTATAAATGATACGAGGCGCGATCGGGCTAGGGCGTGCCTCATAGGCGACGCGCCGGGGCAGCACCCGGCCACGGTGAGAAATGGACAAGGGTTGTTGCACCAAACCAGGTGGGTGCAACGTAAGAAGCTAACCCGGCAAGTGAGAATGAGGTATGCTAGTTGGAATGTTGTACTGAACGGATGTACTGAAAAGGCGACGGATAAATGTGGCGTGTCTACAGGAAACTAAGTGGAAAGGCACAAAGGCGAGGGAGATTGGTGAGGGATACAAGTTTTACTACAGTGGAAGCGATGGAAAAAGAAATGGTGGGAATTGTTTTAGATGGTAATTTAAAAGAAAGTGTGATGGAAGTTAATAGAGTGAATGATAGGCTTATGTTGGTGAAAGCTATGTTAGAAAATGTGATGCTGAATGTTATAAGTGCGTATGCCCCACAGGCAGGGAGTGATGAAAGGGTGAAAGAGAAGTTTTAGGAGGACTTTGACTCTGTTTTAATGAGTATTCCAGTGAACGAGGAAATGTATGTAGGTGGTGATTTTAATGGACATGTAGGAAGAATGAATAGTGGATATGAAAGAGTGCATGGAGGATGGGGAATTGGTACAAGTAGTAATGAGGGCGAAGTCCTTCTACAATCGGCGATTGCGTTTGACCTGGCGGTGGCCAACACATGGTTTCAAAAAAAGAGAGGCCACTTAATTACGTATAAAAGTGGCAACCACACCACTCAAATTGACTTCTTCCTCGTCAGACGCAACAAACTCAAACAGGTCAAAGACTGCAAAATAATACCAGGAGAAAGTGTAGTATCGCAGCACAGGCTCCTAATTATGGAAGTTGCTATAGCAGTTATTCGCAACAGAAACAAAGAGCGACCACCCCCTTAAAATTAAATGGCACCTTTTGGAAATGCCAGAATATGAAAAGGAATTTAGAAAGCGAGTGGTGGATAAAATGATAGCGATGGATGACATGGCATATAGAAGTGTGAATGAATGTTGGAGTGAAATGGCAGTATGTATCAGGAGTGCAGCGAAAGATATTTTGGGAGAATCAAAAGGAAAAGGTACGATAGATAGAGATACATGGTGGTGGTCGGCAGAAGTACAAAAGGTTTTAAAGGAAAAGAAAAGGAAATTTAAAGAATGGCAGGGTGTGGAAGATATTAATTTGAAACAAGAAAAGAAGGTAGAGTATGATGAGTTAAGAAAGAATGCTAAGAAAGTCGTTGCTCTGGCAAAAGCGGCAGCTCAGGAGGGCTTATACAATAACCTAGAGAGCCCGGCGGGTCAAAAACAACTGTACCGCCTCGCTAAAGCTAGAGCGAGGAAAGCAAGGGATGTATGTCAGATAAAGTGTATAAAAGATGAGACTGGAGCGGTACTTTCCGCGGATGACAAAATTAAAGATAGATGGAGAAATTACTTTGCGAGACTGATGAATGAAGAGAATGATTGGAGTGGTTTGCTTGAGAATGTACCTGTGAATGAGGGGCTGATAATAAAGTAAGTGAGGAGGAAGTGAGAGTAGCAGTAAATTAAGTGAAGAATGGAAAAGCTGCGGGGCCGGATGGAATACCAGTTGAAGTATGGAAGACACTCCAGGTAGATGGATGGAAGTGGTTAACTTTATTCTTCGATAAGTTGTTGGTGGAAGAGGCCATTCCTGATGAATGGTGTAACATAAGGCAAGAGGAAGACCAAAGAAAAGATGGATGGATTGTGTGAAGGGTGACATGAATGAAAAGGAAGTGAATGATGAGATGACGTCTGATAGGAGAGAATGGAAGAGAAAGACATTCTGCGCCGACCCCAAGTAATATGGGAACAGGGCAGGCAGAAGAAGAAGAAGAACATTAATCAAACTAAAAAACTCTAAAAACCAATACCTTCACGAAGTCTGGTCTTAGTCAGATATTTTTACCTAAAATCACTTGCAATGTATGTCTACATAGTATTTAGTCTATGATCGTAAATGACGTCACATAAAAATAAAGAAATACATTTTAATGTGGTATTATGATACATTTAACTCTTTTATTTACATAAATAATAAAAAATATTGACTAACGCTACTACAGATACAAGTTCTGATTCAAATTAATCGAAGTCAATAAACGAAGCGGACCCACACCGCAGGCAAGTCAAAGTGACACTAGAGTGCCCTTCCGGGATATCCGCGCAAAGCATTCGAACAAAGTAAATGTTCTGAATGCTACATCTAGTACTTTAGTACATATATTGTTAGTACATATATTAGTTGTGATATGGTTAAAATCAAATGAAAAATATATTGCAGAAACATTTCAACAATGAAAAAAGCATTCTATATAATTTTGAAAAAAAATCAAAATATAGCATGGCATACCGCAAGGTTTCATTATTATGCCTTTTTTGTTGGAGCATCAGTGATATTTTTGATAATATTTGTTACCTAAAAATATTTATTTGTACAGAAATGGCTAAAGAAGATGCACACATGCACAAGAATTGACAGTGTAATTTAGAAATATTCCTTCATGTTGTATAGTCAACATATCCATTTGGGGTGCTAACTACATTATGGTTAACTTGCAGAACATTCTTCATTAAATCTTATGAGCTTGGACACATTGAAACTTGACCAATTATTGTAATAAGTATTATCTATTAAACCTATATGATTTGTGTAATTTTTTTTTCAGTCCAAACATTGTTATCTATTGCTGGTTTCCAATATTGTATCTATCAATGGATTTGGCCACTAGAAATAGATATTTAATATAATATATTATGTTGCATACGAAATATGTCAAACATTATAGAGGCCAAATTCTGATATGGGCGTAAGACATTTCATCAAAGAGATTTTGAACAGTACATCAACAATCTTAAGTAACACACTGAAGTGCGTTACAATAAAAAACATTATTATTTTACTACTACTACTACTCCTCTGGCGCAACGACCCGAAGTGGGTGTTGGCCTCCGATACAAGAGAATGCCATTAGTTCCGATCTCGTTGTTATTTTACTAAAATACTAATTTACACCAAATTAGCCAATTCTTCTACAACAAAATATCATTTAATATGAAGTATCTTCATATTAAATGATATTTTTGAGGTTGTGAAGTTTCGTCTGCTTGGGAAACTTATCCAGAACCCTTAATAGGTTTTCTTGAGACCCTGCGCCCAAACCTAGAAGCCCTGGGAAGGCCTCCATCAATATTGTTTATTAAACCATTTCATTGTTGACTAAAACTAAAATTAGAAATGATTTTGTTAATTGAAAGATTTGCAACGGTCAATAAACAGGTGTTTGTTATGTAATATTTTAGTAATTATACAGGGTGTAACAAGACCCTTAACGAAAACTGAAATCCCATGTTGTACCAATCAGTACGAACATTTTTTACTTCGGCATCATACCTGGGAAATTACTGATTCAGAAGTTATTGAGGCTCAAAGTTAGTATGGATTTTTTCTAATTAGATACAAAATCGATGCATTTAGCCTGCCAATATGGTCTTTAGGCAGCGATAGCTGAAGATAGTCGATATACCAACAGACTGCCATGCAGAGGGTATATAGGTTCGAATCCACGGCGCGCACCAATGACTTTTCGGAGTTATGTGCGTATTGAATTGTTAATTATCGCTTGTCCCGTGCCTCGGAGAGCACGTTAAGCCGTCGGTCCCGGTTGTCATGAAGATCTTTGACAGTCGTTACAGGGCGTCAGTACCTTCTAAATAAACTGACACTAGTCTAAACCATGGAATATCGCTATCCCTTCGGGTTGCGGAGGTCAGACAGGCAGTCGCTCCGTGGAAAAGCTAATATTCAGCCAAATCCGGTTAGACTAGAAAGCGGACCCCAGACTGAAACTGGGATAACGCTAAGAGAAAGAAGAAGATGCCCTATAACCCCATGTATAAGTAAGTATTTCGAGCATTGCACGCGCGCGCCTTTAATTGCGATTTAAAAATTGTGAAAACTCAAAAAGAAAATCGTTGCCCAGGTATTATTTTTGGCTAGTATGATTTGGCATGATGTCCACAACCAGTAAACTTCGGCTTGGTGATGGGTCTTGTGACACCCTGTATTTAGTGATGCAATTTGTATTTTTGATGAAACTGAGTTATATTATATTTTTTAGTAATCAGAAGAATAGTTAAATACTACCAAACTCAAACTCGAATATGTTTATTTCTATAAAATGTCAAAAAAAAATTTGGCCACGTTAGAAAGTTATAGATATTATATGGCAGCGATAGCCGAGTGGATATACCAACAGACTGCCATGCAGAGGGTATCGGTTTCGAATCCACGGCGCGCACCAATGACTTTTCGGAGTTATGTGCGTATTGAATTGTTAATTATCGCTTGTCCCGTTCCTCTGAGAGCACTTTAAGCCGTCTCGGTCCCGGTTGTCATGAAGATCTTTGACAGTCGTTATAGGGCGTCAGTACCTTCTAAATAAACTGACACTAGTCTAAACCATGGAATATCGCTATCCCTTCGGGTTGCGGAGGTCAGACAGGCAGTTGCTCTGTGGAAAAGCTAATATTCAGCCAAATCCGGTTAGAGTAGTAAGCGGACCCCAGATTGAGACTGGGATAACCCTAAGAGAAAGAAGAGAAAGTCATAGATACTAATATAAAAAAAGTAAGTATAAATGTATATTTAAATAATTGAGCATTGAAAAAAAATGCCTGTTCAGAAAGTAGAGCCTCAGGAGAAGAATCAGGCAAGAAACTCAGGGCCACTCTTTTCATTGTCCAGTCTTATACAATTTAATAACTGAGGCTCTTCTCTCACGAAGTTATTCAGACTGAGATGCAAACTATGATCGTCTACTAGTATGCTACTCGCTTCCGCACACGGTGCTACGCAAATGAGACTTTCATCACCACAATAGAAATTATATTGTTTGTCTGTATATTATTATATAATATCTCAATTATTGTATTAACTAACATCTGTAACTGTGATCGTCTTTTGTTTCAGGCTCGAATCTAACACCACAATAATTAGTATGGTATAACTTTACTGCCTAATGCTTTGTTGCCCATAAGTGTTCCTAGTCATTACACGACACTGGCAGAAATTGTCGAAAAGTTGTCGACAGATTGCCAAATTAAAAAAAAAATATATATATATTATTATTGACATCTACGTCTTTCTGTAACATCTTGTCTTAAGTACTCTGCAGCTTAGGCCCTTCTCTCACGAAGCGACTCTAGCGATTTGTGTTTCGTACGCGTATCCTACGCCTCGCTTGTGACTAGCCGCCATACATATTCAGCTAGTTTCGCACAAGATAAGACGCGTCTACGACGCGTTTGATATAAGTCGCGAGTTCGTTACCGTCTTGGTAGTCGCACGCTACCCGAGTCGTATACGCGTTGCATTACAAAATGGAGACGGAACAAACTTTTAATATTAATTTTGTCCAGGAGGTAGAAAATTATCCATGTTTGTATTATTATAAGCTGCCAGAGTACGTAAGAAAAGGTGTTAAAGAAAAGGCGTGGATTGAGAATGAAATAAAAATCAATATGACGATTTGTATATTTTCGTGTATTCTTTTAATATAAATACCTACAGAAGAACATTAGTCTTCATCGCTAGGGTCACTAGACATCGTCGTACGAATTTTTATTCTTCAACTGATAAAAAATTGTCTCATTTGCGTAGTAATGTATACGGAAACGAGTAGCGTACCAGTAGGTGATCATGGTTTGCATCTCAATATTGCGTAGCATTTGAATAGCTTCGTGAGAGAAGGGCCTTAAAATTATTGTATAATTATAAGGCCCTTCTCTCACGGATAATTTTTCACCTCCTGGACAAAATTAAAAGTTGTTCCGCCGTCATTTTGTAATGCAACGCGTATACGACTCGGGTAGCGTGCGACCAGCAAGACGGTAGCGTGCGACTGATATGAAACGCGTCGTCGACGCATATCGTCATGTGCGAAACTAGCTGAATATGTATAGCGGCTACTCACAAGCGACGCGTAGGATACGCGTACGAAACACAAATCGCTTGAGAGTCGCTTCGTGAGAGAAAGGCCTAAGTAACTACATTGCATATTTCATATATGAGCTGGATAGTCCTTAATGTTGTTGTTAATAAAATTAATATGTTTCTTTAAGAAAATAATATAAAAGCACTAAATTAGACTAGCACAATACAGCTCACATTCACAAAAAACTTAAAATGTTAAGAAGGAAATAGCCCGACTGAACAAGTTCCAATCCCAAGCATTTTATCTTCAATATAATCTAGTACTGAATAGTAGCCTTTTTGACATAGTTTTCGTTTTATAAACTTCTTGAATTTGTTGAAACTTAAATTTTGAATATTGCTTGGTACTTTATGGTAAAAGCGCACACATTGGCCTTTGAAAGATTTTTTATTTTCACTAGCCTTCTGGACAGCACTACTAGTTTACTCTTATTTCTAGTTTGTAAATTGTGGGTATCACTTCTTTTTGAGTATGAGGCCTTGTTTTGGAATACATATATAACATTGGAAAATATGTATTGGCTTGCAACTGTTAAAATATTTACTTCATTAAATTTATTCCTTATGAAGGCCCCATAATCCATATTATAAATTGCTTGGATAGCAGCTCTCTTCTGCAGAAGAAAGATGGTCTGAATTTCACCAGTATTTCCCCACAAGAGCATACCATATGACATTACACTATGAAAATGGCTATGATATACAAGCCTGGCTGTGTCAATGTCAGTTAACTGGCCAATTTTTCTGACTGCAAATGCTGCAGAGCTTGACTATTTATGTGGTCCCCATTGCAGCTTAGAATCCAACATAATGCCTAAAAACTGGGTGTTAGCCACAAGATCCAACACATCATCATTAATTTTTACTAAGGTGTTCTCTTATATACCCTTCATCATATAGACTTTCACAGTACATAACTGGTCATAGGCCATTCTCAATTTGCATCACAATAGCCTTGTGAGTCAATAGCTGGATTTGGCCTACAGTATGATAGCCAGACAGGTAGGTTGCTGCAAAGATGCTACCTATTTGCTTCATGTATTTTCCTTAGACACCTCTAACAACACCCAAAGAATGAAAAGGGGAACCTTTGCAGTCTTTATTAAGGACGCGTTTACGCTTGTATCAAAAAACCACATATTTCCGGTACATTTTACGACAATTTTAGATAATAACTAATAAAATTAATGATTACGATAAATTGATTACTTTTTTATCTATAAATTAATTTGAAAATAAATAAAAAATATTTAATTAATATTAATGTAAAATCGATTCGAAACGGCCTCTTAAATCAAAAACAGGCATATACTGCTATTTTTGGGTACAATTTTCTCTCTATTTTTACATTTATTTTGATTTTCAAAGATAGAATAGTGTAGTAAATATAGTCAACTCAAAAACAATTAGATTTTTTTTTCAAAATATTGTCAATTGACTCAAAAAAAGCAAAAAATCATCTTACATTTTTCTTCTATTTTGCTCGCATACGTGTGTCTTAATGTGTGGCAATAAGGTTCGTTTTATTTAGCCACTTTCTTTATTTATATATCCAAATTCTGCAATGAGATCTCAGTCTGCGCTTGAGCGCCGTTGGGAGTGGACTCTATGTCGCTTGTCGCTGCAGCCCGAAGACGAAAAAAGCAATATACGAATACAAAATATTCGCTAAAATCAATTTGATACTTCTCGTATTTTCTGTGCGAATTACGTACAAGTAAATTTCTTTTGTATAAATGGACATTATTACTATATTTTCTCCGTTATGTTGAGTCAGGATATATTTCGGTATTTAGATATTATTTTGTTTCTTGCGTTGAAATCTGGTAAGATTATCTGGACTGATGGTATACCATCCCGTTCAAGTGTTGCGACTGGAACTCATAAAAGAGTAGACCTAGTTATGCCAGGTTGGGGCTCATTTTATTTGTTTTGGTGAGACCCTACCACTGGTACTAGTGAAGTAACCTTCCAAGGTTATTCGATGAGTCTTGCTGGTACTCATGTGTGAGTAGAGCTAGGCATGCCGAGTTTGGGCTCATTTTGTTTGTACATAAGAGACCCTACCACTGCATTTTATGAAGTAACCTTCCAGGGTTATTCAATGACTCTTACTGGTACTCATATGTCAGTACAGCTAGGCATGCCGAGTTTGGGTTCATTTTGTTTGTACATAAGTGACCCTACCAATGGAACTTATGAAGTAACCTTCCAGGGTTATTCGATGACTCTTGCTGGTACTCATGTGTGAGTAGAGCTAGGCATGCCGAGTTTGGGCTCATTTTGTTTGTACATAAGAGACCCTACCACTGGAACTTATGAAGTAACCTTCCAGGGTTATTCAATGACTCTTACTGGTACTCATATGTCAGTACAGCTAGGCATGCCGAGTTTGGGTTCATTTTGTTTGTACATAAGTGACCCTACCACTGGAACTTATGAAGTAACCTTCCAGGGTTATTCGATGACTCTTGCTGGTACTCATATGTGAGTAGAGCTAGGCATGGCGAGTTTGGGCTCATTTTGTTTGTACATAAGAGACCCTACCACTGGAACTTATGAAGTAACCTTCCAGGGTTATTCAATGACTCTTACTGGTACTCATATGTCAGTACAGCTAGGCATGCCGAGTTTGGGTTCATTTTGTTTGTACATAAGTGACCCTACCACTGGAACTTATGAATTAACCTTCCAGGGTTATTCGATGACTCTTGCTGGTACTCATATGTGAGTAGAGCTAGGCATGCCGAGTTTGGGCTTATTTTGTTTGTACATAAGAGACCCTACCACTGCATTTTATGAAGTAACCTTCCAGGGTTATTCAATGACTCTTACTGGTACTCATATGTCAGTAGAGCTAGGCATGCCGAGTTTGGGTTCATTTTGTTTGTACATAAGTGAGCCTACCTTTGGAACTTATGAAGTAACCTTCCAGGGTTATTCGATGACCCTTGCTGGTACTCATATGTAAGTAGAGCTAGGCATGCCGAATGTGGGCTCATTTTATTTGTACATAAGAGACCCAACCACTGCAACTTATGAAGTAACCTTCCAGGGTTATTCGATGACTATTGCTGGTTCTTATATGTGAGTAGAGCTAGGCATGCCGAGTTTGGGCTCATTTTGTTTGTCCATAAGTGACCCTACCACTGGAACTTATGAAGTAACCTTCCAGGGTTATTAGATGACTCTTGGTGGTACTCATATGGAAGTAAAGCTAGCCATGCCGAGTTTGGGCTCATTTTGTTTGTACATAAGAGACCCTACCACTGGAACTTATGAAGTAACCTTCCAGGGTTATTCGATGACTCTTGCTGGTACTCATGTGTGAGTAGAGCTAGGCATGCCGAGTTTGGGCTCATTTTGTTTGTACATAAGAGACCCTACCACTGGAACTTATGAAGTAACCTTCCAGGGTTATTCAATGACTCTTACTGGTACTCATATGTCAGTACAGCTAGGCATGCCGAGTTTGGGTTCATTTTGTTTGTACATAAGTGACCCTACCACTGGAACTTATGAAGTAACCTTCCAGGGTTATTCGATGACTCTTGCTGGTACTCATATGTGAGTAGAGCTAGGCATGGCGAGTTTGGGCTCATTTTGTTTGTACATAGGGTCACTTATGTACAAACAAAATGAACCCAAACTCGGCATGCCTAGCTCTACTCACATATGAGTACCAGCAAGAGTCATCGAATAACCCTGGAAGGTTACTTCATAAGTTCCAGTGGTAGGGTCACATAAGTACAAACAAAATGAGCCCAAACTCGGCATGCCTAGCTCTACTCACATATAAGAACCAACAAGAGTCATCGAATAACCCTGGAAGGTTACTTCATAAGTTCCAGTGGTAGGCTCTTTTATGTACAAACAAAATGAGCCCAAACTCGGCATGCCTAGCTCTACTCACATATGAGAACCAGCAAGAGTAATTGAATAACCCTGAAAGGTTCTTCATAAGTTGCAGTGGTTGGGTCTCATATGTACAAATAAAATGAGCCCAAACTCGGCATGCCTAGCTCTACTCACATATAAGAACCAGCAATAGTCATCGAATAACCCTGGAAGGTTACTTCATAACTTTCAGTGGTAGGGTCTCTCATGTACAAACAAAATGAGCCCAAACTCGGCATGCCTAGCTCTACTCACATATGAGTACCAGCAAGTGTCATCGAATAACCCTGGAAGTTTATTTCATAAGTTTCAGTGGTAGGGTCTCTTATGTATAAACAAAATGAGCCCAAACTCGGCATGCCTAGCTCTACTCACATATGAGTACCAGCAAGAGTCATCGAATAACCCTGGAAGGTTACTTCATAAGTTCCAGTGGTAGGGTCACTTATGTACAAACAAAATGAGCCCAAACTCGGCATGCCTAGCTCTACTCACATATAAGAACCAGCAAGAGTCATCGAATAACCCTGGAAGGTTACTTCATAAGTTCCAGTGGTAGGGTCTTTTATGTACAAACAAAATGAGCCCAAACTCGGCATGCCTAGCTCTACTCACATAAGAGTACCAGTAAGACTCATCGAATAACCTTGGAAGGTTACTTCACTAGTACCAGTGGTAGGGTCTCACTAAAACAAATAAAATGAGCCCCAACCTGGCATAACTAGGTCTACTCTTTTATGAGTTCCAGTCGCAACACTTGAATGGGATGGTATACCATCAGTCCACATAATCTTACCAGATTTCAACGCAAGAAACAAAATAATATCTAAATACCGAAATATATCCTGAATCAACATAATGGAAAAAATAAAGTAATAATGTCCATTTAGGTATATAAAAATAAGAAACTTATTTGTACGTAATTCGCACAGCCAGGCCTATAACACATAGATACATATCACAAAAAATTCTAAGTCTCAAAGTTATTTAGTTGAACTACATTTCCGCAAGTTACCGTACGTAGTACGTACTGTTGCCGCCGTGTCGCTGTAGTGACGCGATTTTGTACCTACTAATTTTGTAAACGCGTCCTTAAAGCAAATATTCTGTCAAATCTGGCTAGACTGGTAAGCGATCCTCAGGCTCAAGGTGATGGTCTTTGGTGCAACTGATATATAGTTAAGACAATGGTGTTAATAATGATAATATTTGTAGTAATTCCGTAGTTATCACAAAATAACTTTGTTGATTACATTATTTCATTTTAGACTCCTCCTATCCTACAGTAGATTTATTTATTTAGGGGTTATTATCCTGCATTTCAGTCTGAAGGCAGGTATCCAATAAGATACCACAATAGGTTGTTTGCTTGTCAAGTAACAAGGACCATGTTATATGTAACTCAATTTGTATTGTTTTTGACCTAGTGATATGCAGATTGTGTTGTGGTCAATTGCATAATAATAATAAGTGTTTCATAACATACCTGTAATCTACCATCCAGAGTTCTCTGTATAGTCACACATTTACTTGGATGAGCCCCATTCGTGGTTATAGCTGTGATCAAAGAATCTAACTCATCCCGCTTCTCTTTCAGTTTCTTCACCAGAGACTCTATAGCTCTTTTCGAGAAGCCTTCACTTTCTCCACCCTGTCTGTGGCACATAAGCGAGTGGACGATGCTCAGGCATGCGTCCGCCGATGTCGGAGCCGTAGTATTCATGGCTAAAATATATTGTAAAATTTTAGGTTACAATAATCTAAACTGGCACTTAGTACAGAATTCACGGACACTACTACTGATATAAAATCTTTATATATTGTTTAATACCGACGCAAATACATAATGATGATAATAATGCAAAATAATTATATAAAGTAATGACCAGTTGAATAATTTCAAATCAGAATGCAAAAATACAAAGACTTTACCGAAGTGAACGTAAATTCTGTATCATTTATTCATCACGTTGAAAAGTTACCCCTTACTTTATAGACCGGTATAAAGTTCATGCTATTATTTAATAAAAATAAGTCATAATAAAACTGAAAATAAAAGAAATTATTCCCTAGCGAAACCAGCTCTTCTATGACACTAAGGAAGGCAGTAACCTACCTGATTGTTGCACCAGATTTGCTTTAAATATTTATAAATGAAAGCATTTAGTCACACTGTATTTATTCACTAAAATTATGAGTAAATTAACAACATTAATTTCTTTTATTGTGAGATGATACCAAAACAGAAAGCGACATTTTGGCGGCCCATAGACATTGTAGAATTTGGTAAGAAGTAAGAAATATTTTATCTGTCAGCTATTATTACAGAACCAGGGCTTTTAGTTATTACGTCCAATCGTGGTCAAATCCAGCTTAGGAATTTCAATGATTGGAACAGTGCAATTTTCAGAAAACCTATAATAATAATATATTAGAGTAGATCAAGCAAAATAAGTTAGCCGATATGCTAAGCGTCTCTCGTCTCAATATCTCGTGCATACATAATGGACAATGTTTGTTGAACACACAGTTGGACACAGCTTACATTATTTTGATGTACTCCTCTCTTTCCATCAAAAATTAATGTAACCACTACCTACTCAGACACTTCTGGCGAAGTTTAAACCGGCCAACTTAGTCAATTAATTTATTTAGTTTAGATACGGTTTAGAGCCTTCTTAGGCGTTCCTGTTTCGGCATTCCATTTTTTTTTTCTTCTCAATAGCCACGTCTGAAATTCTGAACAAAGTAAACTTATGATTAGACTCAGCGCTATCGGATAAGTTCCTGTTAAATTGAATTTGGGAAATTGTCTTTTTACACCACTTTTTTAAATTTTTATAAATTTTATCTGGAAATCACGACTTGTCCAGAACTGGTAAACTGAGCCTAAAGCTGCGCGTCCACCGCATCGGAATCGGAGCGTACGGAGCGGACGGAGCGTCGTCATTTACAAAATGCCGATGGGGTGCGTCCACTGCATTCAGATTCAGCATCGGCAATTTAGGTATTTTTAAAGCAGGAGGATAGTGACGAGGATATTGTTGTAGATTAATTTTCGGAGAATATTATACATTTGATGAATATCATAAATAATGAATATCATAGATTTTTGGGTACATTCATATGACTCTACTAAAGTAATTAAAACATCGTCGTTCATCGTGAATAAGTATTTTTGCCTACAGTTTAATGCCGCAAACACGTCAGAACTTGAAACGCTCGGCATCCGAATGATGCGTTCACTGCGGATGACGTCATCAGCAAAAATACCGGTCTCAGGCGCAGAAATGCCGATGCAGTGCACGCAGCTTCATAGAAATTAATACAAAGCAACAAATCCTTCCGCTCCGTACGCTCCGATTCCGATGCTGTGGACGCGCAGCTTAAAGCTGCGCGTCCACCGGATCGGAATCGGAGCGTACGGAGCGGACGGAGCGTCGTCATTTACAAAATGCCGATGGGGTGCGTCCACTGCATTCGGATTCAGCATCGGCAATTTAGGTATTTTTAAAGCAGGAGGACAGTGACGAGGATATTGTTGTAATAAGATTAATTGTCGGAGAATATCATACATTATATTCTGATTTATTAGAAGACGAAAATAGATTTTATTTTTCCAATTTCGTCCCAAATATTGTCTCTCCTAAGTTGATTATGTTAATGTTCATGTTTTAGATTATAAAGTTCTTCATACCTTTCCACTAAAGTAATTAAAACATCTTCGTTCATCGTGAATAAGTATTTTTGCCTACAGTTTAACGTCGCAAACACGTCAGAACATGAAACGCTCGGAATCCGTATGATGCGTTCACTGCGGATGACGTCATCAGCACAAATACCGGTCTCAGGCGCAGAAATGCCGATCCAGTGCACGCAGTTTCATAGAAATTAATACAAAGCAACAAATCCTTCCGCTCCGTACGCTCCGATTCCGATCCGGTGGACGCACAGCTTAAATCTCACATTCGAACAGCTAACAATAACATGAAACGAAACGCAATTATCTGTCGAGTTGGGTGACTGATGACAGCGAGATTTGACAAATTCTCGTTTTTAATTTCTTCAAAAAAGTCAAAACGAGTTAAAAATAATTACAAATAAATGAAATAGCCACCATAAATTAGCAGTTGCAGTATAACTGAAATAATTATATGTTTGTTCTTGTTTAATAATTTTATAATTACAAATAAAGTGGGTGGATTCCATTCGTACTAATAAGCGGATTGTTATTTGTGTCATGTCCGCAAAATCGACGGATTGTGCTGATGATGAAAAGCGGATGAAAAATGAAGGGTGTCGATAGTTTAACAGCCGACCGTGAAGGAATGACACACAAACCGATAGTAACATGTAAGTAGTGTAAGATGTCATATGTTGATGAAAACATTTTTTTTATATCAGTCCAATAATAATAAAATGATTCTGCGATAGGCGCGGGCGACTGGAACCTATTCTGTACCCTAGAGGCGCCGCTGGTGGCAGCTATACCACAAGACTCATGTGAATGGAGGCGGTCATATGGACGGGCCACCAAGTCTGTTTACTTGGAGGCTTCATTTTGTAAATATAATAAAGACAAAGTGCAATCAGAGCTGAACCTGCTAAAGAAGCCAATATTTCATATATACTGGACTGACTGTGTGGTTTGTATATATTAGTATTTGCAAAAATCACTAAATATTTTTTTTATCAACTTAATTCATGGCACATTGCATTGTTTATCTAAATATTTTGTTTAAAAATCATGCGCATACTTGATAAGCTTCAGATTAACAAGCAAAAAATAACTGGCAAAACATGGGTGTTTTTATTCATCCAACTTGTTGTTGTTGTCATGTTATATTAATCAGAACAATAGTATGTAGCAACAATGATATTAAATAAAACATTAATTGTTTTTGATGATATTACAACAAGTTTATTTATGCAATTTGATTATATCTTTTGGTAATCACAATTTCACAATTCATAACCAATTATGCAACAACAAAATTATGTAACTGAATTTGACAATTACATGATTTTTATAAATATTCAACAGGACATAGAATATTATAAGACAACTCTACGAGAAGATATAGAGGCATGGTTGAAACAACTAGATAAAAATGGCATAACGGACTGGATGATAGTATTAGTTGAGACTTATGATATTCGCAAGACCAACAAATTATTACCTAGAACAACTGTTTTGGATAAAATCAAAGGCGATTTTGGAGTTAAGCAGACTGAAGATAGGTTTATTTCTGTTATAAATCCTATTAAATCAGAAGCGAGAAGTGCGGAGTCATGGAGAGCGCTTGTAGCGAAAATCAGGCATTTTGTGCTTGTCGCTTACAACAAGGCTCTCATAAAATTCGAGGAGTATATGAGAGAACAGAGGGAGAAGCGAAATGACCCAGAATGGGATTTTTGTAAATATTTTATTTTACAGGTATGTGAAATGTGTTTTATCTATTTTATGAACTGAAATAATAGTTTTGTAACTGTACTACTGTGACATAGCAATAGAGTAGAGATTGCAATAGCCTGCTTCCATCTTAGGCATCAAGCCTCTAAGTTCATCACTCACTCATTAAAGTTATGTGATAATTAAATTGCTTACTGTTCTTCATGCCTAGAGTAGTGTCACAAGTTAGTTTACACATACTAAGCTATCAATCTCATCTGTTCAAAATATCTTTGACTGTTATGTCAAGAAGTCATCAGCAAACTTATCCTTTGTGACACTACTCTAAGTTCTAGTAAAAGACAATTGCTGGGGTTTGTGTAGGTCACAAAAGCAATTTTTTTTTGTGTTGGGTTGGGAAATACTCATGGAGTCCGTCCGCCCTGCTGGAAGGGCGAAGGGGACTGTCAGACTCTAACTGACTAAAAACCAACCCGTGTTCCTCGTGTACCCGTGTGTCGGCGGGTCGGGTATCGCCAAAGCATTCGTCGCTACCCTCCGACGGGTATTGACCTGCCAGATGGTCAGGCGGACCCCAAACAAAACCTCCTTAGCGGTGGATGAAGGTGTTGGGCTCTGCCGCCAAATCACCCAACGGCCGCAGAGGATAGGACGACTACATAGCAACACCGCATCTCCTCTTCCTCTGCGGCCCCACCGCGACACAACAATGGTGCGCCCCCATTTGGTTGCGGGAGATAGGGCACGCGGCAACGCGGGGGAGGTCAGAAATCAGCTGCACTGTAGATAAGATTCTGTCAAATCTATTTCTAGGATGTTGATGTTGAATAATGCTTACTGTTAACTGTTTAATATTTATTTACCTTTGTTTATATGTGAGGTAAAACCAGTCCTTGATTAACAATTTTTTTTTTAAATATAGTGAACCATGTTTTCCTTTTTCAGGAACAACTAGCATTTGTATTAGAAATGCTAGGTTTGTATGACGAGGCACTTGTTCAGTACGACGAACTGGATGCCTTGTTCTCGCAATTTGTGCTCAATTCCAATATAACGGAAAGTCCAAAATGGCTTGAGACATTCAAGCAACCTGTGACTTCCTGGCAGGCCGTACGGCTCACTGCCTTAGTCCCACAACATCTGAGAGAGCTGATTATTAAAAGGAAAGCTTCCCTGTTGGATTTTAGGAGCTATTTGTTTCAACGTCAAAGTGCCATGTTATTACCTTCTTCGAAACCTTGGGAGGTATGTAAATTACTTATTATGCTAAACTAAACTACTACTAATAAACTAATTTGTTTAATCTACCATGCTATTTAAAAAAAACCTTAATTGAAATAGTATGTCATATTTAGGTAGTAGGTACATATTAATAAGAAGTAAAGAAAATTTAAAAGACGTAAAGTCGCTCCTGTCGCAACAAAGCTGCTATACATAATTGAAACAAAATTAAGCAGCTTTCTATATGAAATATGTATTAGGTATATTTCGTATTGTTACGAGCTGGGGTTCGACGATAAATTATAACTCACTATGCCACTTAAAATGAACTTTGTATGCAACCCACGAACACTATACACACTTATTTTCAAACACAACACTAATAAAAACACACTATTCACACCACTAGAACAACACTAAACACTTCCGAATTACTTCCTTCGCTTCTTGTATTTCGTTCCAATATTCAATTGTAACTGTCTCCGTTCCGTTCGGTCGCGCTCTATTTATACTGGCCGGATAACATCACTAGCGCATTCTAGATGCTTCTACAAAACTGTCGAATAATCGCGAACAGTCGATGCTCGATACAGCAACGCCATCTAGTACAGAGTAGATGAATTACCTTTAAACCACCGATACATTCAATCTCTTCTAGTACCCCCATTCACCGATAGATGGCGTAACACTGCCCCCCTCTTAAACGTGTTCCCATAGTAAGGAGCCAACCGGTCCTCATGTACTATCTTCGGTGCACCTCGCGACCCCTTCTGGATTCGATAGGTGACGTCGTTCATCCTGATAATTATGCGATATGGCCCGTCCCACCTGGCTTGTAACTTAGGCGATTTACCTCTGCTTCGGCCATGAAGCCACACCAATGACCCCTCATCGAAGCCCTTGTCGTTCGCCCTCCGGTCGCAGCGAGTCCTCATCCTCCCAGACATCCGCCGTCCCGACCCCCATGGAGCTCCTACATTGCACACCTTGAATGCACCTCTGCTACGAGTATGTGGCCCCTTCACAGCCGCATAACTTGTGCATTTGCGGCACCAATCCTCGACGTCATTTCGACAGTGGAGCCAATAAAACCGCTCTCGGATCTTAGTGAGCGTCTTCTTAACTCCCATGTGACCTCCCGAAGCACCATTGTGATAGAGCCGCAGTACTTCCGGCACCTTAGTCTTGGGCACTACCATTTGCAGATGGTATTGGTTGCCTCGAGCGTTTTCCCATTTACGGCACAGAACTCCATCCTGGACAACCAAGCTTTCCCACTGTGCCCAATAACCTTTGGTGACAGGGCTCCTTGCTGCGATATCACTCCATTTGGGCCTAGGAGCGCCTGATTTCTTCCTTTCGAGAATCGGCTGTACGTCCTTGTCTTCTTGCTGAGCACTCTGCAAATCTTCTTTCCATCCGTCGCTCAGATCCGTCTTCAACATTCTTACTAGCGCTGCCGGCTTCGCTTCCTGTCTTGCACAGTGTTTGCGTTGTTCGGGGTAAGCCCTACCTGTCGGAGCATCTGCGCTACGTTGCTTTTGCCGCCAGACAGGTACGTCAGGTGACCCCTTTGGTGGAGACAGGGTACCAACGTACCGCTTACGCTTTGGGCAGCTCAAGCGGATATGGCCTCTTTCCCCACAGTTGTAGCACCGTGGTGAAGAAACAACTTCCCTGATACGGTAAGGTCGATCCTCGTGACGCGCTGCTTCCACCTCCAGAGCGTAGGCCAAGGCTGCCTTCAGGGACTTGAAGTGCCCAAGTCTTACCGCTGCTCTAACTTCCAGGTCCCGGATCCCATCCGTAAACGCTTGTACGAGGTTCCCGTCAATGAGCGCAGGCGACGACTGGTATGCCTTCCTGACCAGCCTTTCTACCTCTAGAGCCCACTGCTGCAGAGTTTCTCCGGTGCGTTGTGTCCTGTCCTTCAGCTGAGCACGATACACATGTTCGAGGTGCGCGTCTCCGTACCTCGCCTCCAACGCCTCCAGAAGCTTCTCGTAGGTGGCGTCTTGCCCGAGTGCCTCCAACACCGTCAAGGCCTGATCACGAAGGCCCAAGGTTAGGGCGGTGAAGGCCTGTTCTTTGTCCCACCCATTCGCTCGCATTACGGCCTCAAACTGAACCTTGTATGCAACCCACGATGACGAGCCATCAAAGGGTGGAACCTTAAACCAACGAGGCGAGAGCGCCACATCTGCAGGTGTAACGTTGTTGGTCTCAAGCCCATGCAATTTCTTCTCCAATCTGGCAATACGGGTCTCGAGCTGGTCGTGTACACGCTTCTCAATGTCGCTGATACGGGCCTCGTGCTGCTGGAGTTCCTCCTTGACCGCCTTCAAGTCCTTCCCCACTGCGGCGCTGAGGTCCTTCATGAGCACCAGCTGTTCCTCCAGACGGCGGGCGTGCTCCTCCTTGTCGCGCGGCAGCTGCTCCTCTAGGCGGCGCGCGTGCTCCTCTTGATGGTGAGCCTGCTCCTGTTGACGGCGGTCCTGCTCCTCTTTGTCGCGCTGTAGCTGTTCCTCCAGGCGGCGAGCCTGCTCTTCCTGACGGCGTGTTTTGCAAAAATATACCAAATTAGTAATGATAGTCCTATTACCTATGTGTATATAGGAGTATATACATGTGATCGAACCCCGTCAAAGTTCTAATGGCCCGATCGAACTCAATGTCGAAATTCGTCAGTTACGCAATCTAATAAATTCTGAAATACGAAATACTTTCGGTACATTAAACGCAGTATAACTTTTCAAATGCACCGCTTACATGTGTGTACATATGTGGCAACACTCGAACGCGAGCATTGAAGTAATTAGTGGCAATTAACGTCCAACAACTATGTTATAAAACATTAATTATTTATCTCGTCGAATTGTGCTCTGAATCGTGTTTCGATTTACTAACTAGCTCTCACAATGTACCAAGTGTCATCAGTTTATTATAACGATTGGCTCGCCGCTCGACACTGCACCCAGTTTGGTGGGTTCGATCCCCACAGGAGACAACACTTTGTGTGATCTGGGTACTTTGGTGGTGTACTTTGGGTCCATTGGTTGCAAGTTTGTAAAATCCCCCTCGCGACATAAAATTTATTCTTAGCGCGGCAGATGCATCTTTAAAGAGAAAAAGAAAAGAACATTTGCTTTGGATCTTTGTTATTTTAAGGATGCAATTAGTTATGGGTATTTATCACATGACGACCGGTTGGCGCAGCGGGAGTGTAAGCGACTGCCACGCCGAAGGTCGCGGGTTCGATTCCCGCTCAAGTCAAACATTTGTGTGCGTGAACATGGATGTTTGTCTTGGTCTGGGTGTTTCTATGTATAATATGTATGTATTTACAAAGAAAAAAGTATATATGTATGTTTATCCATTGTCTAGTACCCATAGTACAAGCTCTGCTTAGTTTGGGACTAGATGGTGTTGTGTGAATGTGGTAGAATATTATTATTATATTATTATTATCATCACCTAAAATTTAGTAATGCTCCAAAATGTCAGCTGTAGTGCAGAAATTAACAGACTGCTACACAGAAAGGCCTTTGCCACACTTGACGGAAATTCCGTCGCGGATCTTCCACGGCGGAACGCCTATACAAGTTATTGTATATAAATAACCAATACCAATGCGGATGATCCGTCGCTCCGATTGCTCTCAGCGTTTACCGTAACGGAAGATCCGCGACCGAATTTCCGTCAAGTGTAGCAAGGCCAAAGTCTCGGCTTCAAACCCACGGCGCGCACCTCTGACTTTCCGAAGTTAAGTGCGTATTTAATTGCCTATTATCGCTTGCTAAACAGTGAGGGAAACCTAACGTGGGAAACCTGCATATCTAAGAGTTCTCCATGATCATCTCCAAAGACATGTGAAGTCTGCCAACCTGCCCTTAGTCGGGGATCTATTAAATTATCCTTCTCGCAGTGAGAAGATGCCCGTGCTCACCAGTGGAACAGTTTATGTACAGGGCTAATGTTGATGATAATGACCATCGATGACAATTTAATTTATATATCGATGATAATGACATTTAATATTACATTTTACTTATATTTGAGCCCGTCAGATGGTCAAGTGATTTGATTCGAACCTAACCTATTTGATAAAATCTTTTGATGTTCTTTTTTTCCGAACTAGTTGTATACCAGCCCAAAATGGTCATATATGTGTATGTATATATGTGTATGTAATATGGTATCGATAGTTATTTTCTGATAAGTTTAAAAATAAGTATATATAGTTTCTTGTAAGTAGTTCAAAGCCAACTTATTAAGTCGACTTTCTAACTGATAAGGGAACATAAATCTGGTCATAAAAGTATAAATTACTGTGTTATGCATGCATATGCGATGATAGATTATAGATTCTAGACTATGTAGCCTTATGCGTGCGATTATACTGGCAGTGCATAAAATCCTGTTTTGTGATTGTAAAGAGCATTTATCACTAAGGGGTAGCGATATTAAAAAAAAAAAGAAAACGCTTTTTCTCTGCGGCATTTTTACATTTTATTTGGGATTGGCCCTCCCAATTTTCTGTCACGTGACGAGAAGAAATGTGTATTATTTATACTACATAATTTACTTTGCTTTACTTTTAAGACTTTTATAGTTTTTGGTATTCTGTGGTGCTTACAAACGTACACGTTATACATTCAACGGACACAATCCACACAAACCCAGTCTCAAAACAACAATTTATGCATCACACAAATTGCTGTCTTGTATGAGGATCGAACCCACAACACTCGGCGCAGTGTCAAGCGGCGAGGCGGCTACTTAACCCACTACGCCAACCGTGCAATCAATACTTGTAAATAATTTAACTTCAGTTAAGCTAATCCCTGTGTTAGGTATTGATTCTCTTAACCTTGCGTCAATACATGCATTATTGCGTTTGATTCCACTCTGCTATCGATTTACCTGTAAGAAGGTTGTAATATGTGATGCGAACTGATATTTTCCCCATGGCCGGCCATCCGTGGAGCGTATTAGTAATTTAGTACGTATTTAGTGATTATAAGCATGTGGCTATTACTCGTTGAGCCGTGAAAAATTAAATGCATCTGTTACTAATGAAGCGTATGTAAGAAAGGGTAGGCATACCGCATTGGGAGAATCGCATGGCTAATACAGTAATACTATGGGATGTAGGCCGAACTTTCGATTTTTCGATTCAGGTGTATATAATACTAGAGGACACCAGCAGTTACGCCTGCAATTTTTTCCAATTTACCCGTTTTGGCCGATCTTGAGAGAATTTCGGGCAATCCCTTTTTAGTGCACCCCTAGGGTCCCCAAGGAACATACATGCCAAATTTCAGCTTCCTGCGCCTAATAGTTTCGGCTGTAGCGTGTCTGTCAGTCAGTAAGTAACGCAAGGATTTTATATATTAAGATTATGCGACCGTTATAAGAACCGCATGGAGCCGTGGCGGCTCTGGTAGTTATGTCACAAAAACATCAACACAAGCAGAATCATGGCACACAACAAGATGCAGTTAAAAGCACAGAAGAAAATTATTTTAATCTCTTTATTTAGCACTCATCTATCCTACTTTGTAAGACAAACCTACCTACGCCATTCCTTCTGAATGATAGAATCTATTTCACCCTGCCCACGTCATCATGCCTTCGTACTGTTATAACCGAATTTAGTTAAAGGGAAATGCAATGTAAGCATATTATAATTAATATATAAGCCATTACCGCCATGCGGCCAGTCAGTTAGCACACAGTTAGCACACAGTTATCATCCAGTTCGCATCTTTCATCTACCGCGCCAACATCCTACATCTCGCGGTCGCGAAAGCTTGAGTTCGGTCTAGTTTAGTCAATGTAATTTCGGGTGTAAATTAATAAACATTTTTCAGCTGTGAAAAATAGTTTTTTTTAAAAACTCGCTACGTACTACGCGCAAAACATTGGTGTCAGAAGTGGGATGCTGTTGGCTTTCTGGATCCGTATTCAGACCGCAGCATCTGAACAGTGCGTAGTGAAAGTGTACTAGCAGCGCAAGGTCGACGATCAGTCTCCGCTCTCATAGCGTGAGCCCGCACCACACCAGATAGAGGATAAGTCTCCGCCCCTCGCAGCGTGAGCCCCCATCGATACACGCAAGTACACCCCCTTAGCCGACTGTCAGCCTCCGCTTTATAGCGTGAGCCAGCGCTTACCCTTACAGCCTTGACCTTGACTAAAGTGTAGCCGACCG
Source organism: Euclidia mi (assembly GCA_944739405.2). Taxonomy (NCBI): domain Eukaryota; kingdom Metazoa; phylum Arthropoda; class Insecta; order Lepidoptera; family Erebidae; genus Euclidia; species Euclidia mi. Next base: position 16,547,186 of record OX123204.2, on the reverse strand, counting down.
TCAGCCTCCGCTACCAAGCGTGAGCCGGCGCCGCACCAATCGAGACCGTTCCCAAAACTTCTACTGAGCTTTGAAAACCCTCTGGGTGTAAAGCAGCTCGACGTCTTCAACTACAGGGTGATATCCGCACCCTATGATGCAGCTAACTCACCTTATTCTCTTCGTCTTCATGTGGAACACGAAATCATCATCAACGTAAGTCTTATACTTATTTCCAAACTCTTTGTGTTGTGTTGTGTTTGTGCAGTGTTTTGTGATAAAAGCAGAGCATTCTAAAAAGCGTGTGCGTCATCTCGTAACTTCTAAAAGGAAAATCTATTTATAAGCACGTATTTTAAACTGACCTTGTAATAAATATTATTTTCTATATCTTATAAACTAAATCTTATATCCTAATTATTATATTAGTAATCAATCTATCCTAAGGTCATATCTACTAAATCTTAAAGTTATCTAAATATTTGTGAGTGGTGAGTACTTATCACCATTTATGACGGATTCCGAATATTCAGTAAAATCTGAAAAAGATATTAAAAAGCCTACAAAAATGTCCAATGCTACAACGCTGAATTTCCTAACTAAATTTATTAAACCATATGATGGTAAAAGAGAAACTCTCCCCGCATTCCTCACAAACTGTGACAATGCCATTTCACTCGCCTCTGACGAACAGCAGACTATTTTATGTAAATTTATAATTTCTCAATTGGAAGGTAAGGCACAAGTAGCGTGTTCTTTAAAAACTTTTAGTAACTGGTCAGAACTTAAAGATTTTCTAAAACAAAACTTTAGCGAGAAGAAACATTCTACACATCTCTTGTCCGACCTTCAAAATTGCAAGCAAAACTTGCCGTCGGAAACTGTCTCACAGTACTCTTTGCGAATTGAATCATGCTTAACGCGTTTGTTATCAGATGTGCATTTCTCCTGTGATAAAAAGGATGAATTAGTTGGTAGAGTCGCCGGTATCGAAGACTTGGCACTCAACACTTTCCTAATGGGTCTAAATCCGAGTTTTTCACATATAGTTCGATGTCGTAACCCTAAAACGCTAAACGAGGCCGTCACACATGCTATCGAGGAAGAAAAATTATTTAACGCTTCCAAATTTTCCTTAAAATCGCCAAAAACATGTTCGACTTGTAACAAACAAGGTCACTTGTCTTCTGAATGTTTTCGGAATAAAAACAAAAACGTGAAATCTTATAATACGAATTTTACTAATCCTAATACTTATCAAAATCGTTTTCCCATGCAAACTCAATCGTCCCAAAATCCTAATGATTTCCCACGGAAAATCTGCGCATATTGCAAAAATCCTGGTCATTTGATAACCGAGTGTCGCAAACGACAGTACAATAATCAACGCCGTAATATACAACAACCTGATACTCAGGCACAGAGTAGTGATACGCGCAGAGGCAACGCTAATGTAAACTTTTGCCATACGAATGATATGGCCGTGAACCACTCAGACGCTAATGAAACATTAGCCTCTGAACCTTTAAACCAAATCGGATTCTGAGTGCGTGTCTATCGGAATCCACAGCATTTAAAAATGACACGATTCTTTCTAAATCTTATTCACCTCAGTTCCAAAACAGGAATCTGAGTCATACCAAATCTTATGATAATACTATATCTTATCCTAAATCGTATACTAAATCCTATGATAATGCTAAATCTTATACCAAATCTTATGATAATTCTAAATCTTACGCTAAATCCTATGATAATACGAAATCTTATACTAAATCTTATGATAATGCTAAATCTTATGATAATACGAAATCTTATGCTAAATCTTACGCAAATTCTAAATCTTATGCTAAATCATACGATAATGCTAAATCTTATACTAAATCTTATGATAATACAAAATCGTATACTAAATCTTACGATAATTCTATATGTTATGCTAAATCTTATGATAATCCTAAATCTTATGATAATCCTAAATCTTATGATATTACTAAATCTTATACTAAATCTTACGATTATACTAAATCTCATAATGATGCCAAATCTTATACTAATTCTAAATCTTGCACGGAACCGTGTAGCAATCATAACTTACCTTTTAAGAATAGTGATGGTAACTCGAAAAGCAAACTTACCTCTTATCCGCCAGATGATTTGTCACCGTCACGCCTGAAATGTTCTAAGTCTCATCAGAATGATATACCAATTTACGAAATGAATTCGTTTATTAAGAAGGTAACACTTCCACATGTTTTCTTATTTACTAAGCATACTACCAGGTCACTTGTTCTATTAATCGACACTGGTTCTAGCATTTCTTTAGTTAAAGAAGAAAGTCTTTATAAAAAGCCTCAACTATCCTCAGAAATAGTGCGACTTAAAGGAATCAATGATAGTGGCACGTTTTGTCAAACATTAGGCACCTTCCAAATGCAGTTTTACTTATCTTTGGAAGTATATTCTTATAAATTTCACGTCGTAAAGAACGATGTTAGCCTCGATTATGATGGCATAATAGGCACAGATCTTCTAGGTCATCTTAAAGCAGTTATAGACTATGATAAGGAATGTTTAATAATTCAAAATCATACTTTACCTTTACGTTTCAAGTTGCCAATTTACAAAATCCCAGCTCGTTCTGAAGCTGTAATTGAATGTGGAGTGTCAAACAATAGTGATGAATTACCTTTTCTTAAAGAAGCCTTAGTTCTCGATCATAAGATTTCTGAAGGCGTTTATGTCGCGAATTGCGTCGTCACCTTAAAGCCAAATCGTAGAGTTAATATTTCTATTCTAAATACTACTGAATCCGAGATCGAAATAAATAACTATTCCGTTAATCTTACACGTATGGAAAATAACTTCACAGAGTGTCTGACAACATCAGACATTGAGACTATAAATAAAGCTTCACTTCCTGTCATTGATAGACATAATCAAGTTCTAAATCAAATTCGAACCTCTCACCTAAATCCAGAAGAAAAAGCAACCCTGTTAGACTGTTGTTCTCAATTTACAGACGTTTTTCATCTTGAAGGTGAACCTCTCACCTGTACTAGCACAATCAATCACTCTATAAACACAGGGAATGCCGCCCCAATCCACGTAAAGTCTTACCGTTTTCCAGAGTGCCACAAAGAAGAAGTAGACAGTCAAATAACCAAAATGCTCGAACAAAATATCATACGCCCGTCTCAATCACCATGGAGCGCCCCTGTATGGGTTGTCCCGAAGAAGGCAGACGCCTCGGGGAAACGAAAATGGCGTATAGTTATCGATTATCGTCGCCTTAACGACGTCACGGTGTCCGAGATCTACCCCATACCGTTAATAACAGATATCCTTGACCAACTAGGGCATTCTAAGTATTTTACGACCTTAGATCTTGTAAGTGGGTTCCACCAAATTTCTTTAAATCCTGCTGACGCAGCAAAAACAGGATTCACAATTGTAGGCACAAATGAAACGTCTGGTCACTACGAATTCACCCGAATGCCTTTTGGCTTAAAAAATGCACCTAGCACCTTCCAACGCCTCATGAATACAGTTCTATCTGGTCTCCAAGGATTACACTGTTATATTTATTTAGATGATTGTATTTTGTACTCGCCAGACCTCCCTAGTCACATTGTAAAGCTAAAATTAGTCCTTGAAAGGTTCCGTCAACATAATCTAAAATTGCAACCAGATAAGTGCGAGTTCTTACGCCGCGAAGTCACTTATCTCGGTCATGTCATCACCGATAAAGGTGTCTCACCGAATCCAGACAAGGTGAAGGCCATCGGAGGTCTTCCAACTCCTAAAAACCCCAAGGACATAAAATCATTCCTAGGTCTAGTCGGTTATTACCGCAGATTCATAGAAAACTTCTCGAAAATTACCAAACCACTTACCTCTCTTTTAAAGAAAGATGTCGCTTTCCATTGGACGCAAGAACAAGAACTTGCATTCCAAACTCTAAAACATAAATTAGTCTCAGCACCTCTCCTTCAATATCCTGATTATTCAAAACCTTTCATACTTACCACTGACGCATCTAATTACGCCGTTGGAGCCATTCTTTCCCAAGGTGAAATCGGCAAAGATAAGCCGATAGCCTATGCATCACGTACCCTAAACAAAGCAGAAGGAAACTATTCCACTACGGAAAAAGAACTTCTAGCTATTCTTTTTGGCGTTAAGACGTTCCGTCCCTATTTATATGGCTACCAATTCAAAATCGTTACCGATCACAGACCCTTAGTTTGGTTATTCAACGTTAAAGATCCAGGTAGTCGTCTTATACGATGGCGCCTGAAACTAGAAGAATATAATTATGAAATAGTGTACAAACAAGGCAGATTAAATTCTAATGTCGATACCTTATCCAGGTACCCCGTAAACGCGTTAACCTCTAATTCTAATTTAAATAAATCAACTTATGAACAATATTTTAAAAAGCAATTCTTAAAAACTACATCTAATAACGATACAATCATAGAAGAGCATAGTCAATCACTTCATTTAGCCAAACAAAAATATATAGCATGTCCGATGTCTCTGGACTTCGACTACTCTATGCCGCATTGCGAGCAATTGTTATCACTCATCGAAAATGCTGACGAGTTAAAAGCCCGTGAACGTGAACTTGAAACTGTTCACATTGTAGATTCTAATAATAGAACATTTTATTTTTTTTTTACGAAAACACATCATTACGATGAAACTAGTTATAGAATTATTTATAAATTACTTATGGAATTGCGTAACAAAATCTTATCTAACGAAAACTACGAAAAAGAATTAGCTATATCGGATTTTTCGGAGCCATTTACTAAATTAGTTTACATTAAGATCTATAATATGATATCTTACATTTTTCACGGCACCCAAATCAAAATACATATATATAAAAATCAAATAATATATCCAACTCCCGCTGAGGTCCCTAATATTCTAAAAGAAAATCACGGTACCACTATTGCTGGTCACCCAGGTGTTAAAAGAATGTATAATAGGATAAAAGCAGCCTACTATTGGAAATCGATGCGTTCCGATATCGAACGATTTGTTAAAGACTGTAGATTATGTCAAATAAATAAACCCTTACGCTCTTCGAATAAAGCCCCTATGGTAATTACCTCCTCGAGTACCAAGCCCTTTGAAAGATTAGCCTTAGATATCGTTGGTACTCTGCCCGAAGCTGGCCTTCAAAAGTTCAAATACATACTTACCCTCCAGGATGATCTGACAAAGTTTTCTTCCGCTTACCCTATGATCACATGTTCCACTGATGAAGTTGCTCGAAACTTAATTCATTTCTTTTCTCTATTCGGATTTCCTAAAATGATACTTACCGATCAAGGTACCTGCTTCACCTCCGATCTCTTCAAGCAACTAACTGATATCCTAAAAATCAAAAACCTATTTTCAACCCCGTATCATCCTCAAACCAATGGTGCTCTAGAAAGGAGTCACGCCACCCTCAAGGAGTATCTCAAGTCGTTCGTGAACGAAAATCACGACGATTGGCATTGCTATCTAGCAACTGCAATCTTATCATATAATACAACTCCCCATTGCACAACAGAATTTACTCCCTTCGAGTTATTATTTGGCCATAAGCCTTCCATACCCAGTAGCTTATATGAAACAAACGATGGCACAACCTACCATGATTATATTCGCGCCTTACAGTATAGGATGCGTTTTTCTCGCGAAAGAGCATTAGAAAATATAATTAAAAGTAAAGAAACCTCTAAGAAATATTATGATGCAAATGCCAGTTCTAAAACTTACAAAGTCGGTGATATGGTTTATTTAAGACATCACCATAGATTAAGAAAAGCCTTATCTCCCATTTGGAAGGGACCCTATAAAATAGTCAAAGTGCACGGTAAAAATAACGTCTCCTTAAGTATTAATAGAAAACACATGAAATACCACGTTAACGAAATTAAACCGGCGTGATTTGTCATTGTTACAGATTGGTTTCTGCTGATCCCATTGAATATATTTCTCACAGTCCGGGCATATATTTTGACCCGATATCAATTGCGTATTTTTACAACGACTTCTGGAACGTGATTACTTATGTCGAAGTCGTCCCTATCAAACCTTATTTGGATAAAATCCAAAAATCTATTTTATATTTATCTGCTTTCTGTGAAAAAGCAAGAAATTTAGCTATAGTTACTTTAGATTGTAAGAATGCGATTGACCCTTTAGAAATATTAATTAATGCTAATTTTCTTAAATATAACTCTTTATCTCACCTTATCTCAGAAAAGATTGATGATCGTGCTAAAAGGTCACTCGAATTCGGTGGCGAAATATTAAAGTTCTTTTTCGGCACTCTAGACGCGGATGACGCTAGAAAATATGACGAAGCCATTTCAGCATGTCAAGAAAACGAAAATCATATATTTTCTCTTATGAAGGACAACATACACGTTGTTCAGTCCACAATAAACAACTTTAATATTTCTATACATAAATTAAATGAAAATGAAATTAAATTAGATAAACAAATACAAAAACTTAATTATATATTTACAGAAAATTCTAAAGCGAATGCTAATCTAATTAACATTGAGAAAATTAATTCTTTGTTTAATGTCCTTGAAGGATCATTGTTGTCAATCTCTAATATTCTAGATACAATTTTAAATTCAATTTTATTTGCAAAAGCTAATATTTTACATCCATATGTTTTAACCCCTACAAAATTATACAATGAACTTTCAAGTAGTAAACAATTTAAATCTAATATCGAATTTCCTGTCTCTTTATCTTTACAAAATATACATAGTATAATAGATTTGTCGCAATTAACTGCATATTATTATAATAACAAAATTATGTTTGTAATTCAGATTCCGTTAGTAAATCCTATGAGGTTTAATGTTTATAAAAACTTACCGTTACCTACTCCTCAAGAAGATAATTTCTTAACTTATGCATTAATTCATCCTTCTAAGCTCTTTATAGCAATAACTGACGATAGGTTAAGTTATGCATTATTAGATGATATTTCTAGTTGTAAGAATGTCAATACTAAGTACATAATATGTCCTTTACCTTCTGTTCTGTCGACAATCAATAACCCATCTTGTGAGTCGAAATTGTTAACGGAAGTAACTGTATCTCTTCCGGATATGTGTAATAATAAGTTAATATATGGTAATATTAATATTTGGCAGAAGTTAAATGATGGAAAATATATTTTTGTCCAATCTAAGCCTAGTAAATTAACATTAAAATGTAACCATGATATTAAGGATTATACTCTGCAAGGTACTGGTCTATTATCCTTGAAAAATGAATGTATTGCGTATTTTCAAACTTTACAATTCTATCCTTCTCATAATTATAAAAGAATTTTACCAAGTCAATTATCAATTAACTACGATATAACAGAAGATGATTGTTGTAAATTTAATAAGATTTTAAATAACAGTTTTCACGAATTTTCTCCTATTTCGTTATCAAACGTAGATTTGGAATCATTAAAATTAGCTTCGCATAAACTAGATAGCCTAGAAAACCAAATAAATAATGTACAAAATCAATCTCATATCGTTAAATATGGACATTATTATTCCACATTAACTTATATAATAATCAGTACAATTATTGTTTATGCACTCTATAAATTATATAAAAAATGTTTTGCGAAATGTGTTAACCCATCCTGTTGTATACAGATATACAATCATTGTTATAATGACAGTAAAAGTAGCAATGAAACTTCAATAAGCCATCCTATGGAATTAACTACCATATCTGAAAACTCAGATGAATTTGACAGAAGGTCAATTCATAGTTTGCCAGAAATTGAAATCAATAAACTAAATAAAAATGTAAAATTTAGGCAATTTGAGAAATCCAATCGAAACCTAAGCATTTATTAATTATGACAATTATTTCCATATTATATACTATATTGAATTATTATTATAAGAATCTTTATTTTAGGAGTATTCTCCACTTAGCTTATATAATTTTAATATTGTCTTATAATGATTTTAACCATATAAAACTTTGTTTTTATATTACTATTTTCTTAATACCTTATACTACTTTCTATGTCTTAATATAATAAGTACCTAATTGTAAAACTCAAGCTCTTGCACGCTGTTTTCATTAAACTTCGCGTTCATCTTATTTAAGATGAAGCTTCGTCTTCAAGGGGGGACGTGTTATAACCGAATTTAGTTAAAGGGAAATGCAATGTAAGCATATTATAATTAATATATAAGCCATTACCGCCATGCGGCCAGTCAGTTAGCACACAGTTAGCACACAGTTATCATCCAGTTCGCATCTTTCATCTACCGCGCCAACATCCTACATCTCGCGGTCGCGAAAGCTTGAGTTCGGTCTAGTTTAGTCAATGTAATTTCGGGTGTAAATTAATAAACATTTTTCAGCTGTGAAAAATAGTTTTTTTTAAAAACTCGCTACGTACTACGCGCAAAACAGTACGAGAAGAACTATATAACGGTTTACGTTATTCTTAGTATAATACAAACCTTAGAGGATGACCGTCCTCGTAATTATTATCAACTTTTGTTCTAGGACATTGCCGAAATTGTGAAAATCAGCTGTTCTATGCTAAATTAAAATGTAAACACGAGAAAATGTGTTCAACAAGGTCTAGTTCGAGTTTTGCACTAGATTGTCGCGGTAACTAGTGACAAGTCGACAGGAACTTATTGATTTGCCAATTTCGCCATACAATTTCTAATGCCCACCAAGGGGTGCATAGGGTTCCCACCAAGAACTTAGGGTCCCAACCCCAAGCCAACCTCACCTGCAAGTGGTGCACCTGCCGATCAACGGACGAGGCTCTGGCAAACAAAATGTCCCAATAAGCGGCAATAGGCTCGCCGCCTATTACGTGGGATCAAAACACTGGCGAAAAGTGGGCGTTTAATATGCCTCTGCCTACCCCTTCGGGGAAACGGGCGTGAGTCTGTCTATGTATGTATGTATTTCTAATGCCCTGCAGAAACACCTCAGGGCAAAAGATGTTTGTATTATTATTATGAGTGTAATCACCCCTAGGAGGAGTGAACTGTGCTAAAATAGTCTTGTATGTGTTCTAGCGAACTTTATTTTTATACTAGGTTATAGTCTATCTATGGCCTGCAGGTTTATTCAAAGCGACGTAAAACGTTTGGCAGTGGTAACGGTTTCGCAGTCTTGTCACGTACGACTTACCTCACGATGTCAGATATTATCTACGCGCCACTGACTCGCCGATTTAAACCTATAATATAGTCAATAGTGCGCTCTGATTACTGAGCTGTAGAATGTAAAGAAACTGACCATTCATAAAATGTTGTCGTTAAAACATATTTATCATAGTTTTGAGCAAATTAATTCGGCAAACTATTTTTGAAATATGCAAATTACATCGATTTAAATCGTCAATAGCAGCTTTGAGTCGAAAGCTGCTGGGGGCCTTAGTAAAGTCGGACGTTTCGACTATTGAGCCCTAACAGCTTTAAAATAAGTGTTTTAATTGTCTATCAGATCGCGTCCCGCTGCCTATCCACGGTCCACAACACGCTAGTAGAGCTGCAGGTACTAGGAGCGACTGCAGTCGAGGGCGCGGCGGCGTGCTGGGCGCAGCTAGCGTGCGCGGAGACACTGCGAGCGTGCGAGCGACTCGCAGCCAACAACAACGCGCTCGACATGTGCACCGCCACGCAGGCGCCGCTGCTGCACAACGCCAAGGACAAGGTACTGCACAACATCAACATGTCTGACACCCTAGGGCCGGAAACAAATCAGGAATGAATCATCCATGTCCAACAGAATAGATGGCACATATACCTACATACTTGCTTCGCAGCTCTGCGACCCGAAGTGGAATTTGGTCTCCGACACATTGATTTACAATTACCAATACCATAGATACACAGTCAGCGTCTCAAAACCGTCCGGGAAAATAGATGCAAAATGCACTTATTTTCAAATAGAACTGTATTGTTCGTCGCACGGCGCAGGCGTTAAATGCCAAAAAGGTTACGACGTAAATACAAGTTTAAGACAAGTATGTATGGTTGAATTTACAAAATAATATGATTATTATCATAGCTTTAACCAGTTTTACACAACGTGGATGGTTTTGAACGTCACTTTAGTCCGCCGAGAATGTGCATCTAGGGTTTTCTATATCAATATTCCGATATTAAGTGGCGCCATTCTTTTCTGTTTTGTGCCTCTTCGAACGAAAGGATCGCGCTGTCAAAAGAGCATATCTGCCAACCAACCGGGCCTCGTCCGGTGGCTCGCCCGAGATACCGCTGGAAAGATGAAGTTGCCAAAGATCTAAAAGAAATGGGGTCAACTGACTGGTCATACGTGGCACATAATCACTCGTATAAAATGTGACGTATTCTATCAGTTTGTACTATAACATTATTGTTTATTTCAGCTGCACGAGCTAGGCAAGCTATGCGGCCTACTCCCTGGCTCACCCGAGCCGTCCTCAGAGCAGCTGCACTTGGTTGTCATGCTGTCGGCCGGCATGGGGGACAGTGAGCCTAACAACCAACACCCCACCCCCACCGACAGACTGAAAGAAGCGCTGTGTAGCAAGACTAGCTTCCAGCAGTACTATCTAGAGTTGGCTGAGCTGGCTATGGGGACTTATAAACATATTGGGAGGTTGCGGTGAGTAGAATTTCTATGTACTTATTAGTGTTATTATGGCCAGAGACTATAGAGAACAACAGAGATTTGTGGAAATCCAAGGGCGTCACCTTTAACTAGCATTTCCCACTGCTGGTTAAAGGTCTCGCGCTTGGATTTCCAATTTCCTATAAGCTAAAGAAAAAATGCTATCGTATATTTTATTTTAGTGCTATGATAAAAAAATGTGCATAGAGGAACAGTGGTGTGATATTCCTTCAATTAGAGAGATGGTTCTCTAACTTGACTGGTCAGGGAGGTCCGCAAGAGAGGATCATGTGCACCCGGAAGTAATCCCGGAGTGTGCAACTTCCGATAGCGCGATTCACGATATTTTATTGGTACACGTACTACACGTCGTCGTAGTTCCATCCGTGTCCGTTAGATGCCACCAGTGCTGTTGTAAGTCTGTGGAATTGTTCGATAGATTATATTAGTTATGATTTAAAACGACTGCTACCCATTCTTCAGAGAGCATTCCATAACAAACCAAGGTCATATCCATCCATATTGCTTGGTTGAAGGAAAAAGAATTGCATCTGTTTTTCATACTTTTACTTAACTTTTAAAGCTTCGAAATTCCCTACCTTGAAGACTATTGCCGGTGCTGCCAAACATGTATAAATATTTTCAATTCTAAATACTCTAACATTTACCATTTATTTCCCAGGTCCGCCCGTCTAATCGGACGCGACCTAGCCGCGTTCTACTCAGAACTGGGCGAGACGGGCAAAGCGGTAGTCTTCCTAATGGACGCACTAAGGTCTTACGAGGAACAAGGGTGGCGGGACCTCGCCGCGCAGACCAGACTCGAACTGGTGGCCGCTGCCAAGAAGATGAATGATGTTGACAGGTATTTTTGACATTCAATCTGTTATCAAACACTGGTTTGCCTATATGGCAAACTTTTTGAAGGGAAAAAAGGAGAGCAAAAAGAAATCTTGCTATGTTAATGTGTACATTTATTGCATTTTTGTTTTTTTTATTATTATGTAGTAATGTAAACAGTGGTCGACAAAGATCATTGATTCCTTCGATTAACAATACTACTAGATATCGCGTCCGCGCAAAAAAACCGTCTTGGCCAATAATAGCTCAATTGACAGCGCGATCTTATATTGTGTTTAGTTCGTTTGAAACACAGCCAACGTCAACACGTTTCACAATGCCGCAGTGCCTAATTAAAAGTTGCAAAAATAATGCGCGAAAATGCCATTTAACGAACGGAGTGTCTTACTTTCGGCTTTGAATTACCAAATTATATCATATTTTGAACAAAATTAATGATTTAAACTACCATTAAAATGTTATGTACGTGTGCGCTAGCGAGCCACAGGATAACACACACACAAACCAGAGCCTCTACCACGAGTTTAGCAACCGCACGTCTTACATCGGTTCGATAGCCGCTCGGCGTTCTGATTGGACTACTACAGGCTCGTATCGTCGAAGCATTCGGACGCAAGCCAATCACTGCGTAAAACGTCTATCGAATCGAGTTGTCAAGTATTTTTGGTAAACTCGTGGTAGCGGCACAGAACAGTAGACATTCGAAATTTGAAAAAATTAGAAACGAATCAAAACGACGCAACTCGCAAGGCAACGACGCTATAAAGTAGTTCCTTACGATATAAGGTTGATATTATACTAAATATTGTTTCACTTATTTCTTTTCTGTAAACTTAAAACTGTTTTAAGTTAACAGAAAAGAATAGATAGGTCCAGACAGAATTTAACTGTGATTTTGTACGTGACCCTTTATCTAGTAGTATTGTTGATCCAAGATTGATTCCTTACGATCCCTATTATGGGAACTTACTTTGTATTCTCACTCTTTATAAGATACTACTTATTCGATAGCCTTGTTAGCCCTGAGCCAGTAATCATAGAATTTAACATCGCACTTCATTGAAAAATAAAAACGTTGCGGGCGTAGCCTGTTCCTTTAAACATATTGTATTTTACTAATTGCAGATATACAAAGCTCTCAGCGACCATAGCAAGCACCGCCGAATTAGAAATACTAGTCAGAAACTTCTATTTCGAAGAAATGATGAAGTGCATACGAGAGGAACTGTCCAAGAAAACTGAAACAGTTCTAACGGAGCTGAACGAATGCTTCAAGATCGTGTCGGCGAGTTTACTGCCGTCGGAAAGGGAGGTCTATATAACTGACAATAAGGTTGAATGTCGTTTGACGGTGGTGAGCTACTTGCCCAAGGAAGTGACGTGTAGTAGGGCTGCAATAAGTATAGAGTGTTGCAAGGATGGGGACAAGAAGCCGGTCAAGGGAACTAAGACTGATTTAGCTAGTAGTAGTGTAGGCATGCAGACTGGCTCGCCCAGGAGGGGGCCTGTGGAAACTGACAATGAAACTACTAACTTAATTACAAGGTAATTAATTTATTTCTTTGTTATGAAGACTATAATGGTGCATCCACATCGCAGTTATGTTTCGGCGAACAACATTACAGTCTATGGAGGTATATTGACTGCTTTGTTACAAAATTTTGTGGTCTAACCTTCTGAAACGTTGCTCAACAGAAGGTGACTGCAAAGTGAATGCACCAAGAGATTTTCAATAACAGGATATATGGATATTAACTCATCAATACATTATAGCATATACCAAAGTACACCTTTAAATACCGTTTAGTAATGTGGTATCTCAAAGTGTATTCTATCGCATTTATACACCGCTATTTTTTAATTAGTACAAAAAATTTAACAGGGCACTAAGTATCTTTAACTGATCATATTTATGTAGTTGAAAAATAAAAACACTAAGTCCCAAAACTGTCTCAAAACTGTCCACAAAAATACGTGATAATTGGTAAATGCAATACTAATACTATGACCGACCCGTGTACTATCATAGTAAAATGAACCATTGATAAATTCCCCCCCCCCCCGCCCCTCTGCGCCTGCGCCACGCCCCGACGATGCGACAAACAGTACTAAATTGTTAGCAAAAGTGAGCGTATCTAATTTCGTTGCAAAAGTTAATTGTTTGTCTACGTTTGCCCGACGCGATGGCCTATCATATCAGTTCATATCACGGGAGTATGTAGCTATGCTTCGTGCGTACTTTTTGAGTGGAAAAATCGCGAGTGCAGCTGTGTACCCATGGACATCGTATTGTGAGTGTACAAAAGTGACCGGGTCAGTGTCAAACAATTAAAACAGTGCATATTGGATGCTTTTCACAACGGTGGTGGACATTTCGAAGGACAATGGAAATACTTGTAAGTTTAGTAAATATACTTAAGTAAATAATAATTTGATGCGGGCGGCTCAAAGTCCAACAGTGGACGTCTCTAGGCTGACATGATGATGATAAAATAATTTGTAAATAGCAGATGATTCTAACTTCATAAATACGTCAAAATTACTCTTTTCTTTTAGTCCAGAACACCATCTTTTATTTTGATATTTGTTTGCTTTCTAATTACATACCTCCGTATTTAATTACTTGTTAAACGATAAATTTTACTGGTCCTAAGCCCGAATGAAGTATGAAGGAGAGGGTAGAATTAACAAAATTAAAAAATAACTACCTATATTTATTATTTTTCTTCATTTTATTTTCTATGGCTACCTACATCATAAGTGCGACAGAGAGAATGCGAATGAGCAGGATGGAATATTATCAATAAATTAGTGAATGGATTGTAAAATATGACTATGATTTAAGTGAGATTTTCTGCAAAAAACAAATGATAATAACTTTGCTCTTTATTGATATTATGAAATTCTTACGTCACATATATGATAATAATATCTTCGCTAATCTGTCCTTAAAGTTTTTGTACTAATTAAAAAATAGCGGTGTATATCAAACGTTTTCTTTCTTACCAAGTAACTACTCAGTTTGCTAAATATACAGGTTGTAAAAAGACCCTTAACGAAAACTGAAATCCCATGTTGTTCCAATCACTACGAACATTTTTTACTTCGGCACCATACCTGGGAAATTACCGGTTCAGGAGATATTGAGGCTCAAAGTTAGTATGGAATTTTTCTAATTAGGTACAAAATCGATGCATTTACCCCGCCAATATGTTCTTTAGACGATTACCCCGCCAATATGTTCTTTAGATGATTACCCCGACAATATGTTCGTTATTTTATGACCCCATGGATAAGTAGGAATTTCGAGCATTGCACGCGCTTTTAATTGCAGTTTAAAAATGTGAAAACTTAAAAAAAATCGTTTCCCAGGTATTATTTTTGGTTAGTATGACTTGTTATGATATCCACAACGAGTAGACTTCGGCTTGGTGATGGTTCCGGTTACACCCTGTAGATTTGGGCAAACTGCGTCATTCAACATTGTATAACTTGACCATCGCAGATAAAAGCTATGTATTGTGAATAATATTTTCCATTTACTTTCAGCATAAGACTGGACGACTTAAAACCTAAAAACCCACTGTTAAACCCTTTACAAATATCTTCACAATTACACTATAAAGAGGACAGATCACTACAAAAAGCTACTGTCGAATGCCAAAACCCGAAAGTGACTCTCAAACGCTCAGATAGCTGCAAATACAGGAAACCTTCGGCAACTATGAGACATAACTTCGAACATTGCTTCACTGTTGAAGGCTTAACATTAAAACCTGGGACAAACGAGCTAACTCTAGAATACTTGGCGAAAAAATGTGGTACGTTTAAATTGGGACAAATTTCACTGCTAGTGGAAGAAAAATTGGAATTCCTGTCGAATGTACTGATTGGAAATAAAGTGGGATTCGAAGTGGTGACCCAAGGGGTGAATGTGTATTTAAATAAGGTGGAGCCGAAGAAGGATCTGGTGGCTGGATTGGAACACGCGATGGAGTTGGTTGTGACTAGTGGCAGCTCGCATATTGAGGAGGTAGGTATTTTACTTTGTATATTTATGTGTGTTGATTTTAGGCAGCGATAGCCTAGTGGAGATACCAACGGACTGCAATACAGAGGGTATCGGCCGTATCGGGTTCGAATCCACGGCTCGCACCGATGACTTTTCGAAGTTAAGTGTGTATTCAATTGTTAGTTATCGCTTGCCCCGTGCCTCGGTGAGCACGTTAAACCGTCGGTCCCGGCTGTCATGAAGATCTTTGACAGTCGTTACTTGGAGTCAGTACCATCAAATAAACTGATACGTGTCTAAACCATGGCATATCGCTATCCCTTTGGGTGACGGAGGTCAGACGGCAGTCGCTCTGTGGAAAAGTTGATATTCTGTCATATTTGGTTAGACTAGTAAGCGGACCTCGGGCTCCAAGGCTGTAAGTCTTGGATACAACCGGGATAACGCTAGGGCGATGATGATGATGATTTAAGTGTGTTGATTTAGCGATTGCTGACCCTGACGACACCATGCAGGGAACGATGAATACAAATCTCTTTGAATAAGATAGATGTAACTTACTTTACATACTTGAAAATAACAGAACATTCTTAGCCTAACTGTTATCTTTTGTCATCTGGTAAAGGTAGGCAAACTATTGAATAAAATTGATCGAAATGTTGATGTCTGATCTTAAAGATCTATTTTTTCTTATATCTACACGGTTATAGAAATTCACGCAAAAGACAAGAATTTGTATTAGGTGCTGGGCATCTATACTAAAACCTTTGCCCAGGTTCTCTTTGCGTGAAATGTTATCGACTTACAAAATACAAACGCCCCGGTAGAATAAATATAGCCTCATCGAAAATTCATTCTTCTTTTACTATATTTAAAGTAAACATGGAAGTTTATTTTTAAATGCAAAGTTTATTGTTTTTTCTAGAACACAACGATTCTCCTCAAGACATCATCAGGTCTCCTAATTCGGTTCGCGGAAGACGACTCGGCGATGCTTCGGGAACTTTCCATCAAAGTGCCGGCCATGGAGCCCTTCCAGACCACCAGGGTGCCGCTCAGATTATTCGCTACATTACAACCTAGGAAGGAAAAGAGTGTTGAGCATACGGTACGTACAATCAATCATCAATCATCTGTTTATATAAACTACTTGCGTTACTGATTGACAGACAAAGCACAGCCGAAACTACTAGGTGTAAGAACGTAGGGTTCACTTAGAAGAGATTTCCCAAAATTCCCACGGGATCGGGACTAAACGGTTTAAAACAACAAAAATTGGGCAAGTGCGAGTCGGACTCGCGCACGAATGGTTCCGTACCTTTCATCTATAAAAGAAAATCACGTTCGTTGTATGTATACTTAAATATTTTTTAAGTTTCTACCTGTTTATTAAGATCGAGTAACAAATTGCTTAAAAATTACGTTTGTTGTATGGGCGCCCTCCTTTATTTTTTTTTTATTTCATTTTTTATTTTGAAAGGTAATATACAATTACATATTCTGTGAAAATTTAAAGCGTCTACCTGTTACAGTTAGTAATTTTGAGCAAAAAATACGAAAAAATAAACACGTTTTTGTATGGATAATATAGTAGCGCTCATAGCGAGAATTGACTTGCCATTCGTAACAGATCGGCCAAGTTAAGCAACGCTTGCACAGGTCGCCACTTGGATGGGTGACCGTGTGTGGCATTTACATCTGAGCGCCACCGTGCTTCGGAGGGCACGTAAAGCGGTCGGTCCCGGTTCTTGTCTAAGGATAAGGATCGTTAGGCCATGTCGGAGGCCTTAGGCGGGCCACACACTCACACGAAAAACAAACAAATGGATAATATTTTCATTTTTAGTATTTGCTGTTATAGCGACAACCGAAATATATAATTTGTGAAAATTTCAGCTTTCTAGCTATCACGGGTTATGAGATATAGCCTGGTGACAGACAGACAGACAGACAGACAGCGAAGGCTTAGTAATAGGGTCCCGTTTTTTAACTTTTAGGTACGGAACCCTAAAAATGTGCGGGCCGGGCTGCGGGTATCCTCTAGTTTCATCATACAACCTTTGGCAGTGCAGTGCTGGACATAGAACTATCGTAATATCGATTTGGCCAGCCTGGCGCAAGTTCCTAAGAAAAAAAATTCGGGCAAGTGCGAGTCTGACCTGCGCACCGAGGGTTCCGTACGCATTTTACCTTATTTGAGGTTGAATTACGCTAGTCCTCTAATTCTGTATGAGCGCCCATACAACTTAGAGGACTATCTTAAATGGAGTCTACTATGTATGTATGGGGACACCCTTAAATTTTCCACTTTTTTATTTTTTTGTAAGTTTTCCTTTATTTGTGCTGTAAGACCCTGCTTTTGGCCAAATTTCGTGATTCTAGTTCAACGGGAACTATCATATAGGTTTTCGACCCAAAACCTATAGGGTACTTACGGTTGACCTAGAATTGTCAATTTTGGTCAAAACCAAGGTCTTACAGCACAAGTAAAGGAAAAATTCCGAAAATTAAAAAAAGTTGAAAATTAAGGTTAATTTTGGTACTTACAAGATTTCGCAGAAATCTAATTTTGACCATATCTTTTTATTGGGTTGACCCAGGACCCTGATTTATACACCTAATAGCAACCATAGACCTCAGTATCTGGTATAAATTTAAATTTGCTAGGTCCACCCGTTCCTGAGAAAATCGGTGGTGACACACGGACAGACAGACAGACAGACGGACAAGAAAGTGATCTTATAAGGGTTCCTTTTTTTACCTTGAGGTACGGAACCCTAAAAACCGAATGTATGAAACGTGCAATCTTTTTAATGGCTACTATTATATATATAAAACGTGAAGATAGCATCCTTCACTATGTACCGATGGAACAGTATTCTTTCAAAGTTAGACGGGTTAAACGTACATCACCGTCTTGGCTGTCAATAGTGTCAAATGTCACAACTGTCACATTATTATCCAGATTAAACTTTGCCGCGTTATGTAGTTTGTTTATAAAACGTAATAAACCTACTGTAAAAGTGCTTTGTGTATACCAAATAAATGTGATTTTACACTTCTAGTGTTAGTGTTACTATATTTATTTGATTTGCATTGAAAGGAGCGCAATGAAAACAAGCAAAATAACGTGCGAAATATGGCATACAACAACATGCCGGTCAGGCAATGAAAAAAGGGTAGGTATTTATGGCAAAATGTCCCTAGATACAGATCAATGAATATTTATAATGTTATATAATGTGATATATTTCAATGAAACATAAAAAATAAGGAAATATTCTAAAGTTTCATATCCTAGTACTTTGTAGGTAAACAATAGTGCTGCCTGTCAGTTATCGATAATCCGTTATTAGAAATTGGCACAAGGACTAAAAATTCTATTCTTTTTTTTCTTTGTAGATGTAAAAATGGGTAGCTGCAACTGGAAACCAAGACTTGATTTATGTGCCCATTGAAAATTACATCAGTTGAACTATGTGTGTGGCAAGCATTTTAAGACGAAAGGCTTAAAAAAAAAAGGGAACTCAAGTCAGAAAAACAGCGGTGCCTTGTATCTATAGACATTTCTTTAAATCCTATTACAGAAGAAATTAAAAAAAAAATCCATTACATGTCCATACATATATCTTTTAGTTCTGCGTGTTTTTCTTCGCTAATCTAGAATAGATTTATAGAATAGGCTAATTTGTTTGAATAAACACATAAATATTAAATACATCTTTTATTTGTGTTGGAAAAATATAATTCTAGTCGAGACATAATTATAATTATGTCTTACCGAATATTATCGATATCGATATTTCGTTAATCACTAGAGGGTACATCCCTATATTGACAAATATGACAATGCTGACAACATAAAAACGATGTCAATTAGTATCTTTATGTTGGTACGAGTTCTCCCTGCACGTTTTATACAAAGCTGAAAGTCTCGCATGATCTATGGCACATCCGCCTCTTCTTACGTAGTATTTGTATACTCTTTGGATTTGGCGTCATATACCACGCTGGACAGACGGGCTGGTTGTGGGTTTTGATGTCAAGTTTTCTGTCTCTTACCAAACATACTATTGGCTTTTATATTTTCATTAGTCGCCTCTTACAACACCCTCAGATTAATGGACTAGTGAAACTTTATTAATCATACACCAAAGAAAGCTACTTTACTTCTGTATACTACTTACTATTACACTCCGTGCTTGGCCATAGTAGCGCGGGCAGCACGCGCGCGGCCCGCGCGCGGCGCCGCGCGCGTCTTCGTGTGTCCGTAGTGGCGCGTTCGCGGGTGCGGTGAACAGTGTTTGTCAAATTTTGGATCGCGGCTAGATGAATATGAGTTTTCAATTAGATGACGTTAACACTCACCATAGTAACACTATGTCAATCGTTCACCAAATTCGCAACTAACTGATAACAATGCTGTAGCCGTGCGGATAGTACAACCGCCTCACGGTCTGAAGGCGTGGGTTCAAATCACATTTATAACTGTTATAATAATTTTGGTTTTTATGATATTTGGAAAATGTTTATAAATATTTGGCAAATATTAAAAATAAAAGTAATATTTTGAATAAAAATTGGAAATTCTAGTAACTTCAGGAACGACTGGAAGGGTTATAAAGATATATGTGGTAATGTAAATAAATAAAACAAATTAGAATTTATAAAGATACTTTGCATTTTTAAGTTCATCATTATATACTAATAAAATGAATCACAAGCCGGGGCTCCCCGTGAGCGTTGCGGGAGTGCACGAGCCTAGCGAGATCGCCACTTTGTTCTCCCACCATTTCAGGGTAGCCTCTCCTCTTGGGCCAGCGTGGCAGGATGCCGATGTTGAGGAAGGAAGTGAGCGTAGTGTTCTTTTTACTACGAAAGAAGTATGTGCAGTGATCAAAGGGATGGTTAGGGGTAAATCCCCGGGTCACGACAGCCTTAGCATCGAACACCTGCAGCACGCAGGTGTTCACCTACCAAGAGTGCTTGCTATGTTTTTTACCCTGTGTTTACTATGTGACAGCCACTTTATGCCGAAACTATTAAGACTACAAATTTCAAAATTGGTAAGTAGATGTATTATGTGAACCGCTTTATGGTTTATATACAAAAAAATATATATCTGTCCTATACTAGCGGGGTGCCTATGGAGATTGTTAAATTTAAATTTTGCTTTCCAAAACCCTTGATGTTCAATATCAATAAACAATATCGATAAGTATACAAACACTAAGGAAAGCAAAGTTATTTTTGCTGGCGAAAAATTGATAGTGTTATTTGGCTAGGGGGCTATGTGATGCTTATGTTAAGTGAATCCCTCTACTACGTTAACCTTAATGAGCGAGTTCGACTTGCACTTGATTTAATAATTACTCATAATATCATTGCTCATAAAAGTTTGAGATCCGCACGCTCCGCATTGTTTCCCGCTTACCGCCCGCACATTCACTACGGACACTTGTATGAAAGTCCTATGGTTTGAGTTGCCCGCGTGCTCCCCGCGCTGCACCGCTCGCCGCCCCGCTCGTCCACTACGGACACTCCTATAGAGCTCCATATGTTTGAGTTTCCCGCGTCGCGCCCGCACCCGCGCCCGCCTTTCACTGTGGCCGAGCACTCCGAGAGTGGACAAGATATTTCCTGTTGAACCTGCTTAGTGGCTGGTTCAACCGCGCCAATACGCAGTAACAAAGAAAGAAAACTCCTTTGTTGTATTAATGTAGAAACAAGCACGTAATAATAGTAAAATATGAACTACGCTGTATACCAAAAAGTGCAGGCAGAATTACTAATCATCCCATAATGTTTTTTCCAGGTATGGCTAACCTGCCCGTGGTGGGAGGCGGTGACGGAGGTACCCCTCCACTTCTGCCCCCCCATGGTGGCGGCGTGGCGCCTGCTCACGTCCAACACGAGGAAGTTCGTCAATGTCACTTTGAAGTCTAATGTGGTGCATTTAGTGCAGTTCGCGCTGACTGAACCCAAGCTTGAGTGTGATGGGAATACTACGGTTTCGGATTTGAATCCGAAGACTGCTGATCATATGGTGAGATTTTAGACATCTTTCTCGTAATATTTTTTTTATTGTTACATTCGATAATGGCAGGAATAAGGATGGTCATGTAAATGATTGCTTATCACACTTTTAAAGAGGTATTTTGTACCTGCTACGTCACTAAGAGTGTGTGTACTCTGCGGCACAAAGATTTTTAGCAGTGTCATAAAGGGATAAGCAACTTACAATGCTGGAAATTTGTTACAAACACCTTCGGTGTAGCCAATTTTTGTATAAAGACTTTGTTGTTTTTCTAGTTTTGTCTAGTAAAATTGTGTAGAATTTAGCTACATGCAATACCATTTTATCACAACGAAACATAGTGCTTTAACCGACCGTTCAACTAGCCTCTTAACCCTGCGTGAAATGTTATGGGTTCAAAACACACGCTTTGTTGCATAAGAACAAGTATGATATGACTTTGGTCATGTTTCAGTTGGTTAATTATTTGTAAAGTACTCCACGATACAGAATTTATTGTCCTCTCTTGGTCAACAAAAGCCTGTATACCTCATAATTTCCTTCTACATTACAGGTCGTAGCCTCAGACGGCACAACAGCATCATTCATGTGGGAGCTCCTCAAAGACCCGCTCGTAAAGGCGGGGCCTATGAAGGCCACATTCTCCGTATGCTATCGTCCTTTATCAGCTGAAGGCCCAGGCAGATCGTTTGGTTGTCCCTTCGATATACAAGACTACACCACGCTGTTTGTGATCAGGACGAAGCTGGAGCCGAGTAAGGGCTCCGACTTCTGTAGGGCCTCGCAGATGTGTTGCTTGCAGTTGAGTGTGCAGAGGGTGAGTGTTATTTTTATTAGTTTTCTTATAGTCATCTTTCTTGGCAGGTCTGTAACAACATAGTGATTCTTAAGTTATGCCACAAACTTAGGATTTTGATAGCACAAAATACTAAACTGATTCAAGTACCAACAAGTTCAGCCTCAATCAGGAATTATTGTATCAATCATAAAACACAAAATTCTCAAAATTTACCAATGTTTTTAACAGTTTGTCCAGTTTAATGACCGTCATTGCAAAATATCCTATATTTACAAGTGTTATTTGATAATTTCAGGTGAATGAAACGGAGTATATGTCACTGATGTACGAAGTTCTTGCTGATCAGACACTGTGGGCAGTCTTAGGTCGCACTGCAGGTACGTTTGTGTTTTTTCTGATCTGGTTTACTTGATGAAAACTAGGTTATTTTTAGCAGATACTTATTTTAAAACCTGTGTCTAAAAGTAGTAAAACCGTACCTTTTAAAGTAGTGGTAAATCTTTGTAGCCAGAGAAAAATATTAAATTTTATTAAAGGCTCAATTAATCGTCAAGTCATTACACTCTTATGTCGAAATGGTTCAAGCAGTTTACTTCACCGTTTAGTACTGCGCTAAGTTTGGGTTCGACCCACACGACACACACTGTATGTCATCCACAATTTGTTGTTCTGTTACGGCCATTTTCAATATTCGAACTATAGATAGATCTGTAGATTTTAGATTCGTGTTTGACATATTTTATATGGAGTTTATGTCAAAAACTGTCAAAAACGAATCTAAAATCTACAGATCTATCTAAATTTCTAATATTGAATTCCGTAGTTAGTCGCTTAGCATATGGTGGACCGTCGATCACTTTTTATTATAAGTATGTTACTTTATTTTTAATTTAACCCTTGCTGTCCGATCCTGTTCAAATTTGGAAAAATCTCTTCTTATTGCACCTCTATGGTCACCAAGGAACATACATCAAATTTCGGCTTGTTGCGTCCAGAAGTTTCAGTTTACAGCTGCGCGTTGTCTGTCAGTCAGTCAGTAACTCAAGAATTGTATATACTGA
Source organism: Euclidia mi (assembly GCA_944739405.2). Classification (NCBI taxonomy): domain Eukaryota; kingdom Metazoa; phylum Arthropoda; class Insecta; order Lepidoptera; family Erebidae; genus Euclidia; species Euclidia mi. The sequence goes on along the minus strand of OX123204.2, from coordinate 16,523,763 downwards.
TGACGTTTTGTGTTGTTCAAGGCGTGATAACAATGGAGCCCAACAGTGCAGAGGCTCAGAACGTGACGTTGGACGTGATGCCGCTGGTGGCTGGCTACCTGCCGCTGCCGACTGTCCGACTGTCCAAGTATATCGCTGCCAATACCAAAGGTAACTTAAAATCATTAATTGTTTGAATTAAGTAAAAAAGATTTTCATCATAATATCAGCCGAAAGACTTCCACTGGAGATAGCCTCCCACAGGGCTCTCCACATAGGACCGATCTTGGGCTAACCGCAATAAAGAGCCTAATGTAAATGTTGGATTTTAGAGGTCTAAAATAGATCTCTAAATTACGCAGGTTTGTGTACACAATTTAAAGTTTATTCAAACTTCTGGTTTTACATTATAACTAGCTGTGCCCGCGGCTTCGCCCGCGTGGAAGTCGGTATCCTTGTATCCCTTTCTGTGGCCTTGATAATGTAAAATAACATAATGATCGGTTGATGAAACTCACACTCATATTTAAGTTTCTTACTTACTGTATTAGAAAAGTAGTAACCTGTAGGTTCCCGCCAATTCTTAGCTCTTTCTTTCAAAAAATACTATCTGGCCGGATTACATAATTATTAGTTAATTTGAAATCTTTGCACTCAAAAAGTAACACTTGAATAGTAAGTCTACGATGCTCTACTATGTAATATAAGCTGTAATGGTGTGCAATAAAGAATACCTATTCTACTCTACCGACCAGTTGTAATCCGACGCGTCGCGCCCGCCGTTAAGGCAAACCGCTTCCATTTTATTTGAAAACGGTAAACTACTCTAACAATTATTTGCAGCGCACTGTCTTTCGTTAGTTAAGTGTACTCGCGATAATTTTATCTACAACGTCTCTGTGTACACAACATTTTGTGTGACGTTGTCCGGAGCGTGGACAAACAGCTTGAGTCGCTTACCCGGGAAAGGGCCACGTAAAGTTGACCATGCGAGAAACAGGGGCTCGTAAGATTCACGCAAGCAATTTTTTTGCGTCTACCCTTGAGCTTTATTTATTGTCATTGCAAAACAGACACTAACCGGAAATCGTATTCGTTTAAAACTAAAGGGGAAAATTATTGTTTGTTAGAGGTACCTACTTATTTCGGGGAATAAAATCCCGTTCACCCACACCACATCCAGTGAGTACTGCCGCTTCTATTATGTTGCGCTGTAAATTGATCACTCTCAGTCGGGTGCCATTACACAATTTGGGTGGCCATAAATTTCTCAATAAAATTATTTCACGCCGACTTTGAGAACTATTTTATGCACATGTAGCCCGGGTGCATTTAAAGAATTTAAAAATTCTATTGGATAATTGGTGGCTTAGGCCCACTTGCACAACGATTCTTAAATTGAATTAAGATGTATTTAACGAGAAAAAAAATATTAAACACCACTAGCGTCTTGCACAACGAAAAATTTGTCGAGTAATATGATTTAAGAACTGTCAAAATTAATTACCGAAAATCGGCTGTTTAGTGGCTAATTTCATTTAAGAACTGTCACACTGATGTTGGCATCTTGTCATTAGCGACGAAAATTATCAATAATTATATAACTGGACCGGACGACGCAGCAGGGGGAGGCCTGTGTCCAGCAGTGGACGTCCCTAGGCTGACATGATGATGATGATGATATAACTGATAACAATGTACCCACAGAGTACCTTTGTATATAGAATGTACCTACTTGTGTTATTGTTAACCCTAGAATCCTACACTATTTGGCGCACATGTTATTCCTACACTCGGGTGCTGGAACACCCCATACTAAAATGACTGTTATCATTAAAATAAAATAAAACAATTCATGAAAATACGTTTTATTAAACATAATCAGTAACTTGTGATCACAAAGCAGCCTTATTACACAAAGTTAAATGTAGTTTGAGCAACAGCGCTTGTAGGATTTGGTCCTTTGTTGAGGATCACTGCAATGGACTAAGTTGGCATCCGGTAACGGTCCTCCAAATGTTCATGTATCAGTTCCAAACCTAATTTCAAAACTGTCTGCTGAAACTTTATATTTGGCTTATTATTTGATCTTGAACACTTGTAAAGGACCCAGGAATTACAACTGGTCCCAACTTCTATTTCTTCCTCGCCAGATTTGTGGTCTAGAATAGAGCTTATTTCTTCGTAATTCAAACCTCTGACAGCCATCCGAAACAAAATAAATAAACTTCATTGAATTTTACCTTCATAATATCTTAAAATATCTGTATTTAATTCATATAAGACTATTGTTTTAATAAATAATCAAATTTAATAACTTATTACATATAAATGCATCAATCGTAATAAATAAATAATCTTACGATTTTACTACACTGGGGTACTGGCGTACCCCACAGCACTTATACAGGCGACCACACAACGCGGCCTTCGTCACTGTATTGACGTAACGCGAGCGGTTGACACCAAACTAAAATACTCCGACGCGCGAATTCGTGGATATTAAAGAAATTGAGATATTTAGAAAACAAAGCGGTGTGGGGTGCACCTGCACCCCATGTAGGGTTCTAGGGTTAATACTCAAAAGTTTCTAGTTATTATTTGTCAATTGTCATTTCGTTGCTAGGCGACGACAATGCGTTTTGTTTAATGCTCAAAGTATATAAATAGTCTAAGGTTTTATGCGAAAGCATACGCATAACATCGTTAAAATCGTAACAAAAAGGCTTCATGCCATGAAACAAAACGTAGAAACTACTTTACCGACCTCATAAAATGTTTAACTAAATCTTAGCGTTGTTGTCGTTGTGCAAGAGGACGCTAAATACTTTTAACTTAAATTATTTTATGCTGTTAATTCTGTTCACCAAATTTAAATTAAGGAGTGACTTAAATCAAACGTTACGCAAGTGGGCCTTAGTCTTGGTCAACTACTCTGTTAATAGATATATATTCTATAGATTCGCCACTACCACGCTCTCTAATTCAATAAATTTAATAGACTTGAATTCAAGCAACACGTCATGTGTCTTTGGTTAATATTTAGTCTTTAATTTATCAGAATGAGAATCCGTTTATTCTATCAAAAGTTATCGCAATTTAAAATACATAATTGTATCCATATTGGTTATCAAGTGCTTTGTACTCAATTTGGGCAAAACTTTTAATAACTTCTTTTCTAATATTTATATTGTCAGCGCTGGATCTTAACACCGACTTTTAATTTTGCCAGTGGTGCCATCTAGAGGCAAAAGTACCGCTAAAATTATAATTTTAAATAATACCAGATGGCACCACTGGCAAAATTAAAAGTCGGTGTTAAGATCCAGCGCTGACAATATAAACATTAGAAAAGTAACTCAACAAAGTTTTGCCCAAATTGAGTCCGAAGCACTTGATAACCAATGCGGATATATTTCTATATTTTAAATTGCGATAACTTTTGATAGAATAAACGGATTCTGATAAACTAAAGATTAAATGTTAACCAAAGACAAAAACTATGCGTTTGTCATTATCTCGATACAAACAATTTAGTATGTTCCTTGAATTCAAGTCTATTAGGTAAATTTATTGAATGACACTGCTAGGCTCCCATAGGTGATAGCGTGATGATTGTTGTCCAAGATTGTAATCGGGTCTTCAGGCAATATGTTGGTGAAAACCGCATCAAAATCCGTTCACTGGTTATTGCGTGATGATTTAACAAACATACAGACAGACAGACAGACAGACAGACGGACAATAATTAAAAAAAAAATTGTTTTGTGTTCTATATCGATTACATATCACAATCCAATTGAAAGAACAATGCCCATTTTTCTTAGAGACACCGGCCCAGATGTGGACAGTCAAAAATCGTAGTAGTTGTTATTGCATTCGATAAAAGAGTGTTAAACTAGAATTTTGAGATTGATGATGCTCGGGCCACACTACCTTACCGTCTACCGGGCTGTTACCGCCATAATTATGGCAATAAATTACCGTTAAATTACTGCGTGAAGTCGTGTGGTTACACTAGAGTTTACCGAGATATGCCAATAAACTAGGCGGTAAAAATATCATTTTTCAAGATGGCGGATGAAGCTGCAGCTGTTTGGTATTTTATGAGTGCCAATTATTTTAACATGAATCTTTTAAATTTTTAGCTTTCTGTCGGGTATCCCAGAGAGACGGTTCGAATTGCAATGACTCCAAAAATTCGAGCGCTTTTTCATTTGACCACTCCATATCGGTTGATAGTGTAGATATGTGCGTCGTCGTCGAGCTCGTGTTGCACACTGAACAAACGGTAGTGTGGCCACAAACGCAATAATTACCGCGGTAATCTTCTTTGATGTGCGAAAAAGACCGCCGCCGGAGCTATTGCCTACCGGCATATGCCATATTGATTGGCATTGTAAAATTATGGCCATAAATCGCGGTTACACCTAGGCGTTGTTGAAATTATGGCAATAATTATTGGCATATCCCGGTAGTGTAGCCCGAGCGTTAGAGGTCCATCACATTCATAGATTTATTACAAGAAGTACTTTTATGTGCTCACAAAACATTAGGTGTGTACCCACTTTTATTAGGATAGTTAAAGTATTTCGTAGTTTTGCGTAGAAAGGAATGAGTTAATCATTTGGAAATCCGAAAGAAAAAACCAGAAGTCGTAAAAGATCCAAAAACATAAAAAGTATTCACAATGTGCACGAGCAAAACAAATAGGTAACAAACAAAATAAACTGAATATGACATTATTGATATTTACTTAAGAGTCAAAAAAGTGTTGCCATTTTACAGTTTTAAATTATATTGATTAATCGATATGGATTTCGGACATAGGTTATCTATATATTTGGTTCAAAATCGAACTTAATTATAGTTAATCGCATACATACCTTAAAAATACACACATTTTAAATGTTTAAGGACCAAGTAGAGATTTGCTATTAACTCAAATCATTTTGAGTAGAGAAAACGTAAAATCGATAAAGTAGAAGTGATAATCGATTTAATATTATGATTTCTATACTGGCAATTTCAGATCTATTACGTGTTGGCTAATTAGACGTTAACACATCTTTTTAAACCTATTTATTGAATAAGTTTCTCGGCACACCTTTAGTAATGCCTATAAATTAAGTTATAAATAAAAAGGATTATTCAACAACTAATTGAAACTTTATTGTGCTGTTCATGAGTTCCAAACTGGACCAGAAATGGGCATTGTTCTTTCGCAAAAATATTCAATGTACAGACAAAGTGCTCTTTGAGTTTTATTATAGTATAGATAAATTACGCAGGTTTGTGTACACAATTTAAAGTTTATTCAAACTTCTGGTTTTACATTATAATTTAAGTTGACAAACAACCCACTAGCACTAGTGTTGTAGAAGTCATACACAAAATCTTTCGTAAACACTTTGACTGTACGTATGGCGTAATGGTTTAAGCGGTCGCTAGGCCGTTTAAATTTCCGCCGAGCGTTGTGGCTTCGACTGCCACACAAGACAACATTATGTCTGATTCACAAATTATTGTTCCATTGGTTGACTAATTTTTGCGATGTACCGCGCTACACAGGATTTATTGCTAGCGCGGGAGAAGACTTTAAAAAAACGTATTATTTCCTTCCAGACCCGAAGAAAGACATCTCAGCACATCCTCGCTTGGAGCCCTTCAGTCCCGGCCAAGTGTACCACGCGGGCAAAGCGAAGCAAGTTCACGTATTGCCGCCCGTGCCCAAGGAACATCTCGAAGTTATGACCAACTGAGGAGTAAGTAGTGACCGCCTTCGTTACTCCTTACCCCTCCAACTCAAATGGTAATAGCAAAATTTCGGTTACGGACCGAATCTCGGGAGATATACACCCTTATTGTCAGTATACTTATATGAGAGCTTACGGCCAGCCACAGAAAGCCAAGCGACACGGCTTGCGATTTCGATCCCCATACGGCGTTCAACTCATGCCAATGTCGGAAGGCCTGTGTTTCCCAAATGGTGGACCGCGACCCGGTACCGGGCCACGGAAATAAAATACCGGTTCGCAGCACCTTTCCCTCCTAATCCTTGTAAATTAATTCAAATACACTATGATGTTAAAAATCTTTTGGTTGGTCACGGCGGAGAAACATTAATAGCGAGACTTGGCTTGCCGTTCGTAACAGATCGGCAAAGTTAAGCAACGCTTGCACAGGTTGCCACTTGGATGGGTGACCGTGTGTGGCATTTTCATCTGAGCGTTACCGTGCTTCGGAGGGCACGTAAAGCTGTCGGTCCCGGCTCTTGTCTAAAGATAAGGGTCGTTAGGCCATGTCGGAGGCCTTCGGGCGGTCTGAAAACTCCGACACCAGAGTTAGCCACACACTCACACGAAAAACAAACAAACAATCAAGTTGGGGAAACCCTGGTCTAGACAAAGTAACATTCGAAATTCGATAAGCGATATCGCTATTCGTTAACTGCAAAATTCTATAGAACTGCTATTAGTCTTCGATATTTCACGCTGTCGACGAATAACGAATAGAATATGCTACTATAGCAATCAAACGATAGCGATATTAGGAATCAAGTGCGAATGCCACTAGTCTGGGTCCTCAGAGTAGAATGCGCCATTGACATCAAAATTGCTGCCGACGCTTTCTTTGGCTGTACCGTAATATTCAGTATAGTCACACCAGAGCTTATCACTTGATTCTATCAAGGACATTGGAACATGTACGGTTTGTGGTGGTTCTCGAAAGTTCTGGCTCGATTAGTTATTAATAACATTTTTTTTTATAGAGTCACGCCTGTATCCCCGAAGGGGTAGGCAGAGGTGTGATATGACACCCACATTTCGCCATGAATTTTTAGGTCCCACGTAATAGGGGGCGAGCCTATTGCCGTACCGGGCACATCACCAGATTCCGAGCCGTTACTGAGAATTTCCTAACGGAAAAACCCAATAACACTTTGCCCGACCCGGGAATCGAACCCGAGACCTCCCAATCCCACGCGCACATTTATGCCGCGAGACCAACGAGGCAGTATAACATTATACAGGAAAATTATAAAATTTTATGAACAACCACCAAGGTTTGTAAATTAAATATATTCTTTCATAACGCCACCACAAACCTTACAAGTTACAATGCTCACTCTATCCTCAATATAAAGCTAGTTGCCACACACATACAAATAACTGATTATAATAAGAATAAAGTGACTGTCTCTCGATATACATAGATTGTGAAATAATACGTCCATTTGCGTTTTTTAAATGTTATAGCTTTATATCATTTTGTCTTAATAAAGAGCTCAAAGATTTAAAGTAAGACCAACGGGACGAGACATTTTATTTTGTTACTCAATTTTGAACTTTAAAACCAATGTTTACGGTATATTTTCTAATGTAATCTTTTCGACTTATCGGTTTTACATAATAAAACTACCTGTTTATTTAAGGTTATTTATTTTGCAATAAGAAACTTTAATACAGACAATTTCAGTATATTTTGCTTTATAAAGTTTATAAAATTAAACTGTCACGTGATTTGAACGATATTTTGATGATGGAAAGTTTCAAAAAGTATCTCGTTTCGTTGGCTGATATAGGTGAATGACGCCATTGATGTTGATGTAAACTGATATTATACATTGGTGTTCGATGTTAGATACAAAACGAATTACTTGTATGCTTAATTGTATTGTAGAATAAAACGCGCTAGATATGTTTTATTGGCAAGATGGGTATTTTAAAACCAACCAAGTAACGGACAAAAGAAACAAGGTTAATATGCAATAGAATAGGTTAAAACATCTGCTTAAATTTTATCAATAAGACATGATAATGTAATATTTTATTTCTCTTAATTTGCTGCATAGTTTTTCGCTGAAATTGATGATTGAAGAAACTGATTTCAAAATGTTAGGGCACAACATTCTACAACAAAATACTCGAGGTAACACCATAGATAGTTGCTAAAAGTTATTGAATGTTGGCATAGAAGTAACTGCGGTTTGGATGCAACATAAAACGCTATAGAAATTAGTAGACACGGATTATCATTTTATATTGTTTTTGTTCTTATGATTTAAATTTCGGATTCACTAGGCTGCAGTGTTGGACATCTTACCAAGTAAACGTAGCTGGCGTGTAGGAGCCGTAAGTATAACATGATAAATGCAAAACATGGTTTTCGAATCCTTTACATTTTAGACAATTGTTTTTCTAAACTAATATCGTGGCAGATACGTTTGTAGCTGTCTGATAATAAGAGCAGTTCTCTTGAGAGAATGACAATATGGTGTTGTCTATGTACAAAAGTCCATATACATTACCAGAAATTGTTAACTTACCATAAATTGAGTTATAGAGCGGTTATCCCTGTGGTTGAAATTTTAAATGTTTCTAACAGTACTGAAATGTCAAAATCTCATGACAACTGTACGAGGTATATATCCTAATAAACATTTTAATGAGGTAAGTATAGCATTAATAACCACAGCTGTAAAAATAATTGTCCTCTTTCTAACGCCTATTAGATTATACAGAGAGCTAAGTCTTGCGTTTGTTATTTATAAATACGGCTCCAAAACTATATTCGAAGGAAAAATAAAAAAGCTTAAAGTATTTTCAAGTCAATCATAAAATATAATAAACTTATGTAACTGCTTACGAAATACTATGTTGATAAGTCGGACCATCTAACATGTGATAATTCATATGCTTCGTAAGGTTGTATGTGTATATTATGTATTATATATTACCTATATACACTGTGAGCGTTTTAGTGGCTAGCTGCGCGGGGTCTCGAACTTATATACTTACTTACATACTAGGGTAAGAAAAGGACACATTCGCATATATAAGAGCTAACCAAATATTTTTCGGTCACTTGAATATTGGCATGTCTTCCTAGTGTTTATAGTTATCGATATGGGCGCGAGACCTTAGATTGTGATAATTCGAATGTAATTATCCAGTTTAAATTGAACCTTGTCTGTGACAAAGAGACTATAGTTTTCTAATCTGGTCCTTGGGTTATAACCTCATAATCTCTTTATTTAATTTGACCAAAAGCGGTTTTTGCGTTGATTTTAGTGTTATGATTGAGATATTTTTTACATAAGCGATTGTGTTATAATATCTTATATTGCACATGTTCTTGCTGGTCATGATCTAGGTATGTTGCACGACACGGTAAATCGCTTAGGTCATTGACAAGTAAATACATTTAAACATGAAACTATAAAATGACCGGATTTCTATTTTGAAAATTATGGGAGGACATTCCAATATTCAACTGCAGAATCTTAATTTAATACGTTATTAATAATATTAGGTTCCACCAACATAGCACAGATAAACAAATATAAAATACTTTTAAAATGATAAAAATTATAATCTGTGCAATAAAGAAAAATGATCAGCTACACTCTACAATTGATATATATATATATACATACACAGATTTGAACACAAAGTCATATCTGTATATGTATACGATATACTTATATAACACTTATGACAAGGACTATAAGGTTAGCTATTGTTCAGCAATTACAGGGAATTACAATCCAACGCTTATGCCGCTCTTACATTCGATATTAGATCTTATTTTAGTTACATTTAGATCTAAAATATAACTAGTTATGTGTTAGACGTATATGTAATATAGATTAAAATATATGACAGAAATAATAACTTTTATTCTTGTCTAAATTATTTTTATTTCTGATTTGACAGACTTAAAATATTTGAAAATGAATATAAAAGTAATGGCTGACTTGAATGAGAATATAAACATTATTATTGTAATTATAAAATCTTGATTTTATAAAACGGTTTGTTTTTTAATTGTCGCCATATTTGTTTCGCCACAACGATTACATCTACCTAGTCTATATCTTGTCTTTTCTTATTTCTTTATAAGTTGTAAATAAGATTTGGTGCTAGAAATATTATAGAGGGTAACACCAAATTCTCTTACACGTTTTGAAGTTCAAGTTTTTAGTTATCTTTGTATATGTGGTTAATACTAATCTCACTTGAGGTATTTGGTGCGTATGTTTATAATAAGATGTATTATTTGCGTTTTTGTTTGACACAAAATGTAAATGACATCAAAAGGGAGACTTTCAATGGAGTTGAATGTTTCTTGTATGCTACTTTAATGTATAAATACTTAATTTTGTGTCAAACATACTATTTGAGCTGTTTATATAAGTTATCCAAAGAATTATTTGATGTACACATTTACTTTAGTAACTATTGCTAGCCATCATAGTATATATATCTACATAGCAATGCAATTGTGTTACTTCTTCGCGGTACATTATGACACTGTAATTAATTCGACAAAGGAATAAAAAAATGAGTATACTCAGTAGGTGTGACATATTTTTTATTTTAATTATAAGAAGCTTAGATGCGTAACGTGATCGTATATTAATAAATTGCAACCAGCTATCTAGCAATATTGTCTTTAGTGTTGCAATTTAATAAAATATCGATCATACTTTTTTATCTTGTAGCATGGTTAGAATTAAAACTTATTGAAGTTGTTTTAATTATCACATAGTTCTCATTAAGTTATTGAGATATGCATTAAATATATTTATTTTTATTTGTATAAAGGAATAGCCATGATCCTTCGTAGACGACGCATCGATGAATAATAATTCACGTATCATAACAATGTGTGTGACAGGCTGCCAATATTGTAAAACTGTATAAAATGTAATTTTCAAAAGAAAACATAAAAAGACTAAATCGTCTATGATGGATCCACTTATTATAATAAATCTTTTTTGTGTTAATCAATATTTTGACACATTTGTTTATAAATATTAGAAAATATGAAAATTTATACAGCCTTAAAGAAAGGAGAAGTTGCAACTTCCATATAAAATTACCCCACGTCCGACAGCTGAGAAAAATATCTCAAATAATAGATAAAATTGAGTATTAATAAGTTGCATACCTCTGATTGACATCCTTACTGGCTATCATACTTAGAAATTGCTCCAAATATTGTTTCAGGCGCAGTATTAAGTACTTATCTTAAAAATATTATACTTTCAATCATGCATTTCTCTAACGACCATAAAAAAATGGAGTAAAGATTAAACAAATGAACATATTTTTTATAGACTCTAGCCTGTATCCTCGAACACATTAAATTTTCTAAAAGCGTTTTCTAACAGAGAGTAGCTATCGTTATAGTCCGCTAGGGAGCGCATTTAGAAAATGTATGGAAATTGTTCCCGACGACGACTAGGCTATCGTCCACCGTGACGATCGAGTGCAAACTGGTACTAGACCCTCTGATATCATAATTAATTCCTCATATGTCTCGGAAAATCAAATTAACTTCTTCGCTAGTTGCTTCCAACCTCGCAAAGGTTTAGATTATGTTCTTTGACATAATCTGCTAACAAGTTTGGTTTAAGCATATTTAGTCCTATTGTTTGACAAAACTCTTCAGTATGTGTGCTTTATTACTAACGTAGTATAATAACTATTATCAAACGTGAGTTATTAGTGTTTTATTGCTTTTTAATCCTATTCTAAAACTAAAATCAGAAATTAGTATATTACAGGTTTTCTACTCCTGAATTAATATTTAGAGCAATTTTTTTATATGTTAGCCAGTAAAGATGATTACCGGAAGCATATAATTTTTTATACTGATTTTAAGCGATTTTTTGAGATACTTATCGTTGCAGTCGGAGGTGGGGCATTTTTGCTACTTTTTCTTTGTAAACATTTAAAGAAGCGACCTGAGCTGCAAACATTCTGTGACCTTGTTAAAAAACCTATACCTATTTCAATATATGAATGAAAACGGCTGTTTGAAATTCAATAACTACAGCAAGCCATCCTTCAACGTTTAGACCGTACAGAGGCAATGTCGATGAGATGATGAAGCTATATGGAAAGTATTCGAAACTTCCATGAATAACTATATTCATCCTAATAAATATGCAATATCATAAATCATAACCATCATCATAGCCAAAGTGGTGTACGCGATTCCTAAATCAATATTATGCAATGTTACATTCTAAAAATAAAATGATCATTTTTATTTATATTACGTTTCTTACCACACATTGCTACCAAGACAAGCTAAGGTTTTTGTAACAAACCTTAACCATAAAGAGACCCTATTTGCTATCGACACTGCATATAGCTAAGGCTCCTAATAGACGATATAAAAACGACAGTGTAGTGGACATCTATTTAACACTAAGCGGCTACTTTTAGAGGACTTGGCATCCAGGCAATACAATAAAATATATAAGGGTGCCGGTTTTTGCCATTTTTGGGTACGGCACCCTAAATACGTGGTTTTTTTTTTCAATAATAATTTCCTTAGTCATACACAACAATGATTTGTTAGTTGTATAACTGGAGGATGACATGCGAAATTGCCTATTTTGACACAAAGATTTCATTATGATTCTTTGTAGCGTGATTTTCATGATGTGCTTGAAAGTCTCTTTATACAACTTAGCGCTCGTCCGCTTTTTTCTTGTGGATAGAATTACAGAAGAATTCAATTCCATGTTCGTAAAAAAAAACTATGTTCGTTCTAAAATAATGTTGTGTGAATATCGTTTGTTAGGTGCCTTAGCCTTACTTTAATTACTTTTTGTTACTATTTGACCGTTATTATTTGATAAACTTCTTATAAAATATCTGTGGATACAAAAAGAGGTGTTAATGTATATAGACATACTGTATAACTGGAGATTGTATTTATGTTTCATACTAAGTATTATATCTAGAACTACGAATATAATGTTTATTGTTAGCGTTTTTGTTTTATTGCAACAATCCCATTAAACCTTTCAAACAAAGAACAAGACTGCTCTCTATTTCAAACCTGGGCTCGATAGCCACGGGGGCTCGATAAATCATTGAATATTATGACAGCTAGCAGACAACTGGAACAGTATTGGACTGAAAATCTAAAGACACACATAACTATAAACAAATTGAATGTCTACCAGAGTAGAATTATTATTATTATCGGGGTAATTTATAAAGTATCCCAATGCTAAAAACGGGTCTCTCAAGATGTTTTCTTTCATACGCAACTAATACGCACTTGATTTCGCAAAGTCAGCACCATGCTTTCGAATTAGAACCCGATCCCTCTGCGTTGCAAACTATGCTCGCCACTAGACTGTCGACAAAAAAATCGACGCTGAAAAGTATGAAACAAGATTTTCAGGATGCTGATTCCACATTGAGTTTTGTGACACGTCACGTAGCCTATGTTCAACGGACGATCAAGACGGTTCAACACCTCATTTGTTGAGTTCCGATAAGTACAAATACAAGGAGCACTGTACGAATAAGTAGCTTAGGAGCTATTAGGGAACAGATGAACATACACACATACATAGCCTGTCAAAATCATAACCCTCCTTTGGCTTTGTCGTAGTCGGGTAAAAATAAGCAAAAATTGAAATTGAGCTAGGTATAATATACTACTACTAGGCTACCTACTTTACAGATACAAATGATACAATAGACACCAATGAGTCTAACCAATATATCGCGATAGAATCGGTACGGTGAGAAAAATTCGCATAAACCCGTTTTCATAAAAAAAGATAACTCGCACTATGAATAATTCCTGTGTCGCGAAAGACTACAAATATGCAACCAACGGACACAAAGAATATCCAAACTCGAAACCCAAGCAACACTTGTGTGTGTGGAGAGATCGAACTCACGACAAGCTGCCAAGTGCCAAACGGCGAGGCGATACGACACACAGTGGTCCGGCTTTTGAAAACGGTGGGCTTAGGGATCAATTTAACTGCGTAGTCCGATCTGATAGGTCTAAAATTTTAGTGAGTAGTGTACCTATGTACGCTTGACATGTACCACGACCACGGGCAATGGTGTACAAAGTAAGTTTCCCAGCAGACTTTTGCCTCTCTTGTTCTCTTTTCTTTCGATTTTAATGTGACGACCCCTGTTGGCGACGCCCTTGGTTACATATGCTCGTTTCAAAAACGAGTCGTTTTCATAAAGGGCATTTATCAAACCAGGGTTCTTTAGAAATTCAGGCTGACCTCTTACTATATAGATCATCTATATAGTAAGAGAAAGGCATCTATAATAGATGCCTTTCTCTTTGGAGGTTCATTGCTCTTCGAAGTGCCCATTCACAGCGGCCAGATTCGGACAGTATAAGAAATAGGGTCTTATATTTATAAAATAATTAACACGAAAGAACAATATCGATTCACCATTTTTAAAATCCAGGCACTGTGCGACGTGCAAAGTAAACTAAATCAATCATATTTTACATGTCGTACTCACTATAATCGACTAATAAGCGCTGTGGTTACTAAATGTGAACGTGTTTTTTTTGACGGGGCTACCAACCGTAAGAAATGTTCGTTTGTCATTTGAACTCGTCATTGGCCGATTGATTTTATTGGTTGGCAGTTTTGACTTGCGATTGTGATTGTGAACTGTCGAACCAAATTGATAAGTTTGTTTTGTCTCAAAAATATGGTAATAATTTTATAAATTCAACGAAACCATGAGATAAGTACTACCACATCTAAACAAACATTTTCAACATTAAAAGTGAATTACACATAAACACAATGAAAGTCGTGTGGGTTATGTTGTGAAAATGCGAAGTGTTACAGTCGGATCATTGGATGTCACACGCGATTGTAATCTTCGAAGACGTCTCCGCGAAGAACCATAACGTTTTCACCGTGGATAAGTTACATGTACGCAGCGGGAATGACAATAATGGCAGTTTCTGTTGGCGAAATTTGCGAAAACACAAAGTTGGCGAGGGAGATGGCACTGATGGGGAACTACGAGTCGGCGCTGGTGTATTATGAGGGCACAGTGCAGATGATCCACAGGCTGCTCATCACAATAGCGGACCCCACGCGCAAGTCCAAGTGGCAACTCGTGAGTACCACTTGTTTTCTAGTGTGATTCCATTCCATCATGCAGTGCCCATGCTTGCTTACCTTGAGGTTGAACGTTTCCTTTTATGATAAGCCGCGTTAATTACTTGTGCCTTCGGCAGCAAGGCGGAAGGCCACCCGCAAAGTTCACTTAAATGATTGCATATAGGTTTGTTTATATTATTTTAGTTAGGTTACTGACTTCTTATTTGAAATTCAGTACCTATTTACTTATTTTTTATTAAAACAATACTTATTTCTTAGTAATATTTAGTAGTGCTTTTCATGCCTACCTTCATAAAATAATAAACTTAATTTTCTCATACAAATCAAAACAGCAAAAAAAGATATTAAAAAAAATTTAAACATAATTATGTCTTCTGCAACAAAATTTATTTCTTTTTTAATTGCAAAATATTTTATATTAATTCATGTTATTTTAAAATCATAGACAATAATTGCAATGTGTTATTATAAAACAATTACCATAGAAGGAAGCTCGTAATTTAGTTTTATTTTAACTAAATGTTTTCCCTGTAACTTTAATATTTCCCTAATGTCTGTTCTGAACTGAGTCTGCATGCTCTAGTGCTGAACGTATAACTGATAATTTGGTAAGTTCCATTATTTATTATAGACCTTATTGCGCACAAACACATCAATATCTACTTAATGTGTAAATATTATTTTATAGTCTGCGTTCCAGGACATAACTTATAAGTTTTTAACAAACAACTATGATAATTTGCAAATTGCTCAATTTAAATTCAATGTTTCTAGAAGCATACCATCTAAGTAACTCATTTGATTCATTGACAGTAAACTTTATGTTATATACTTACATAATTGGAATTAATAATGTTAGCATATATAATTCATAATGAGTGAAATCCATCTGCTTGATAAATTATATGCATATTTAATTAGTGATTACCTAAAAGTTCAAATGATGTCATAATTTTGTTATCAGTATATGCCAAATAGTATTTGCATTGTGATAAAATTGTGTTACTGAAATCTTTTCTCTCAAATAAAAGTCTTATGGAGTGTATCAGTGGGTGTTAAATAATGATAGTCATCACATTTGATAAAACTTGAAACTTAGTTGCAATACTGCGCCAAAAATGTACCTCTACAGGCCCTTAAACTTAGTTATGTACTTGTGAAACTAATAATACACTACCCAAATATGGCTATATACATAATCTATGGACCTCGAGTCAAATTAAAACCTCTTTTACGATACATTAAAAGTAACACATTGCCATTCTGTTTACTTTCATTTTCGTCTCAAATTATACAAATAGTTTAACATTCATGCATACAGTTACAGTTAATTATTGACTTTAACATTGTACAGTGAAATAACTGTTTCATTTGGACTATTATTTGTCAATACTGTTCATGTTACATATCAGTCAGTATATCTCTCATCATCAGCCTTTGAGAGTCCACTGCTGGACTAGGCCTCTCCTTTGAAAGGAGGAATTGGCCTACTATACCACGCTGGCCAAGCGGGTTGATATAGGATTTGTATCAAGTTTTCCTTCTCTTGCAGTGCTGTTCTCTGCATACTATGCGCCCTCTGTCGGTTCTTACGACACCCATGGGATGATATGGGGTGGTGAATTCGTATTCTTAATCCGTCACCACACGGACATCAGTATCATATCACACAGTCAGTATATCTAAATGTCCTTAATCAAAATTAAGAATGTCATTTACCAGAAAATAAATCAAATTTTATTTCTTACAAGGATTACATTTACTTAATTTATTCCAAGTAACCATACCAAAATAATTGCATAAGCAACAAAACAGTGAGTTGTGTTCTATTAAAATTAAATGTTTTCCTCCACACACATGATTGCGGTTCATTTACCCAATATAAACCACTTATTCAAATTATTTCTAAATTGGTCTTAATAATGGTGGACGTGTTTGTCATAAACTCACAAAATTATATTGTACTTGTTGGCAGTCGTATCACAATTATTCATCTTATATCTTGCTAAAGGTAAACCATAATCATATAATATGAGGTTTATGAGGATGAAAGTGCAGATCTGACTCATAACCGTGTTTGTATGGCTGCGTTTGTACATGACTCAGTTGACAAAGAATCGTAACAGATCAAATGCCCTCTTGTTCACCTGATCCTGTGCAGCTTGTCTGTTTACTAACAATAGTATGTGATTGTCTGTTAATAATATGTGTAAACATCTTTATAGGTCTTGTCATTTATTTCTGATGCGAAAATTAAAAATGAATACCTATTTGAATGAAGTATTACTTTATGCATGTATTACTTAAACATTTTATCCACTGCCTACGTGGTCCAGTGGATAGCGTATGCGACTGCTGATCGGAGGTCCTGTTCGATTCCGGTCGGGCAAAGGTGTTACTGGGTTTATCTGAATTCTCAGTAGCAGCCCAGAGTCTGGTGATGTTCCCGGTAACGGCAACAGGCTCGCCCCCTTTTACGTAGGACCTAAAAATTCATGGTGAAATGTGGGTATAATATTACACCTCTGCCTACGCCTTCGGGGATACAGGCGTGAGTTTATAATTTAAAAAAAATAAACATTTTATCCAAATATGCATAATTATGATCATCTTCTTACTAAGATTGTTTTTTATGCATTATTTTGAGAATGGTCAATCCTTAGAAGAAAATCCTTGATGGTGGTTCTTAAGCAAAAATCATATATCGCGAGGCATAAAAACATTTGGTCTGCACAACCATTTGTAGGTTTACCTCTTTTGAGGATCGAACCCATACCAGTTTACCTTAGCTAGACGGCGATGTGACCGCCTAAATCACGCACGCAAACTGTACAATACAATAAGGATTTCGAAATCAAGACTATGTTGCTTAAACACTGACTTGTTGCTTTGTTAAGCTGTATCTTGAGCAGAGAAAAATCTTTGTGTTGTCGACACATGCTGGTAACAATAATATGTGTAAAACTGTATCTTCGCCAAAGAAAAATTACCAACTTCTGTGCTGTCAAATCAAAAGTAAGCAATGAAGTGAAGATGCCGGTTTATTAACCAAGCAACAAGTAGCAAAGGAAATGTGCCACCTATTAAGCTTTGAAGATATAATATGTACAAAAAAAAACAAAATGTCTGAATTTATTTCAAATTCATGAACTAGTCTTTTAGTTTTCGATCAGAATGCTCTAATGTTGAGAATACTATGTAACTTTAATAAATATAGATAGCCTAACGCCGTGAGCCGCACCTAACGGCGCTTTACGTGACAATCGGTCGTAGATCGAAAACGGTATATAATAATAGGAGAACTAATTAAACAACTGTTAAAATTGTATTACTTAATTAAGAAAAACCGTTCAGTACTCGCACTCTACTGAAACTAGGTAAGCTGAGATGTAAATGCGAGTGAAACCGAATAATACTCATAATCGTCCTAGCGTTATCCCGGTTGCATCCAAGACTTGCACGCCTTGGAGCCCGAGGTCCACTTACTGGTCTAACTAGATATGACAGAATGCCAAGTTTTCCTCAGAGCGACTGCCGTCTGACCTCCGCAACCCAAAGGTATAGCGATATTCTATGGTTTAGACCAGGATCAGTTTATTTGAGGGTACTGACTCCCCGTAACGACTGTCAAAGATCTTCATGACAGCCGGGACCTACAAACCGAATAATAGTATGTGCGCCATAACTAGTATCAAATGTTTTGCCGACTTCCGAGTGAAAAGTATTTTGCAAAGTTTTCCTAAATCTCACGCATTACGTGAAAATTTATTTTGCCGTTAACAAGACCTGCGGTTCGCACTAAACCCACCACAATATCTCTCAACGTCACTCTGGCTGAGTCATGCGAGTCACAATTAGCTCACGATCGACATGCCAGGGGATTCGGCACACCTTTTTTTGTGGCGAACCATTTCGTGGATAAATTGGCCTTTTTTTAGTGCCGGGTCATAGATAAATAACCTGTATAACATTTGGATCAAGAGGCTAATGAACATATATGATCATCGAGTCTCGTAGTCCCAAGCCTCGACTTTATTTAATTTCATCGTCTGTGCCTAAGGAAGTCCCTGGTTCCTCATAGGCTTCTTAAAGACTCTCCACACAGACCGATATGGGGGTCTCACCCTTGCTGTGTCGGCCAATCAATGTACAGGCCGCCACGCAATCTACCAGAAAAGATATAATTACGTAAACAGTGACAGAATTAAGAAAATGTCATGGTAGGGCTACGTGAGTTGTAGAATCAACACGTGCGACCTTCTAATATTGCCACAGAACGTTAGCTTATCTATGGAACGGCTGACATCTGACCTCCGCTAAGCTAAGAGTTATTCTATGGTGCAGACCAGTACCTACCTCTATACCCAAATATTTGACAGTATTGCATAACCCGCCTTGACGATCGTCAAAGAACATCGGTTGACGTGCTCTCCGAAGCAAGGAGTAAGCGACAATTCAAAACTTCGTAAAATCAGGGGTGCGCACTGTAGATTAAGGCCAGAAATTATCTGAGAAGCAGAGTATCGGTTTCACTTGGCTACAGCTGCTAACAGATGATATCTATTATAGTAAACATGATCTTAGATAAAACAATTTTTTCATATGTTATTCCTGCGATAATTAGGATTCTTGCAAAAACGCTTCTCAATCTCTGTCCACTGTACTATCATGAATAATTTTGAGTATTGAGTATTTTTTACTGAAAAGGTCAACATCGCTCGAAAGATCGCAGAAGCTCTTTCACTGCCATTTATATGCCCGGTAGCCGCATAATATCATAATGCACATACCCTTGTTAGGCACATTAATGATATAAACAGACATAATAGTAAAATGGTAGTCAACGCGCAATGAATCATTGTTCGCACTGATAGTCGTTATTATATAAGTTATCTTGCTGCCATGGTCAACATGTTCATTAATAGCGTTTCCGTTGCTTTGGCCATGTAGGTACTTAATTAACTTTTATAAATCTATAACTTACTTTATACCTGCAGTCACCACCATCTGGATTGATTTCACCAAAAAAGAATTGAACAGGATGAATTGACCGTGTTCTGTTAAATAAACCGGTTTTACAATAAATCAAATAATCATTGACACTTTTCTTTGACCGGTTTTTTAAGACGATTTCAATTAACCGATTTTTAACATGTTTAATGTTTAATTCTTACACACGTGACACGATGCATTATCTCGTCAAGTTAAGGTTACAATCATTATGCTGTATCAGTGTAATATCGTTTTCCATAATGCTCGTGAAATTCTTTGAAACTGGTTTTAATTTAATTAATTAAAAAACTACTCGTCAGTAGTTTCCGGCAACATGGATGACATGCGTTTTTAGTACCCCGTCTCCTTGTTGTGTCGTATCGAAAGGTCGCTAGGATATATTATGTTTTACACTTTTAACTTTAACAAACGGGTGCGCCACAAAAATATGCTTCATTTCTAAATTATAATTTCTGATTAGTAAGTTCAAACAAACAAATTGTTAAGCGTTATATGTTTTAATGTTGTATATCATAAGGATATTACACGAGAAAAATCTTGTGCTGACTAGCAAAATTTTTACTATTCAGACAATGTCGTGTCTAATCTCTTGTGAAATTCGGATAAGATGCGATCTTTTTATACAATTATTAACACTGAATTTTCCAATAGTAAAATAGTCTTTTTAACATAATAGTAGCACAATTTACTGTACACCATCCACTCAAACAACAAATATTATCAATATCGATCTAGCCGTTTAGCAGATTGATGACTGAGTCGGCATTGACAGCCTCTATTATAGTATAGAAGGTCTTTAATTGTAATATTGTTCATTCATTGCATATCTTCTCATACATGTAATAAATACCCTTGTAAACTATGCATAGTATTCTGAGAAAATGCCTCTTATTGTTTCGGTATTTTTCTCCCTTTTTGGTTCGTAAAGTAAGGTAAAATAGGCGCTACATTTCCGTCCTGTCAGCATGGAAGTTATACTTGACCTGAAAACATTTTAGCTCTTTTTACCTTATATTGCTCAACCGTATTTAAAATAAAGCCTGTGTTTTGGTACGGTCGTGTTTTTGACCTCATTTACTATGTTATTATTACGAATTTCGATCAATACGTCATAAATTAACCAAACTTGGCGATTGTTGGTTAAGTTTTCACGGCTTATATTGACGCACACATCACACAAATCGCTTCGGGCACCGATTGACAATCCCTCGTCCTTGTCCTTCGCAGCGCCGTCAACTTGAGGCGAGGCAATGACGGTTTTTGCTCTGACAAGTGTTGCAAAAGAGATTATCTCCCACATAGAATATTGAATAGTTCTAGTAGACGGGAAACTAGTCCGTTTTCGAGACGAAATGTTGCTTGCCAAATAGAGGACATGCCGGTTTAGATAAGATATCAAACCGACTATAAGATAATATAATTTCTAATTCGTAAAGTATATCGAAGCGAATAAGTAAGAAAATTGTCATTATCTACAGAAACAGTAAATTTCGAGGATAACCTACATTTATTTAACTAAAATTCAAATCATAGACGACTGAACTCTAGCGGTTCTGAATCTGTATACCGTGTGCTTTGTCTGTATCAGTATGAGCAATCGTAGATCATTCTTGCCTGTCCTGACAGTAACTTGATACCTGGTAGAAGACATACAGAAAAATGCCTATTTGCTTCCTGCGATCGCAGTGATTGAAAATTCTATTATCATGATATATCTTTACTTGTTCTCTCTAACAACATAATTATCACATACGTCTTCGAAATCAATTAAAATGTTTGCCCCGTGTGAACAAATAACACTTTCCTTTTCCGTGTACTTATCGTAGTATCGCTAAATCACGTGAAATCAAATTGATTTCTATTTTCTAAAACTCTCATAAATCTCAATTAGACACAGATTATTCGCAAGTTATATGTAAAAACAATTATTATCTTTCTCGCCATGTGTCATGATCGTTTGTTTCAATAGAAAGCTCCATCTCTTTAGTGGCGAGGTCAATGGTTGACTGATTCACTTACTCCTACGCGTAATAACGTTCTTAACGGCCAACGTATGTGACATATTACGCGTTCTTTATAAAAGAGCTCTCGTGAAACAGGTATTTAAGGGTAAATGGTCATGAACGCGAAAATAAAGGAGGTGATATATACTGTAGTGGACTTGGCTGTTAAGTTTTTTTATTGCGGTTCATTGTTGGAACTTAAGAAATTCTGCATGGACGTTATTGTTTGTTTCAATAGAAAGCTCCATCTCTTTCTTGGCGAGGTCAATGGTTTACTGATTCACTTACTCCTAGGCGTAATATAATAACGTTCTTAACGGCCAACGTATGTGACATATTACTGGTACTTTATAAAAGAGCTCTTGTAAAACAGGTAGTTTAGGGTAAATGGTCATGGACGCGAAAAGAAAGTAGGTGACATATTGTAGTGGACTTGACTGTTAAGTCTTTGTACGGTGGTTCATTGATGGAACTTAAAAAAATCTTCAAGGTGGAACTTATTGTGCACTTAAAAACCTTTGAAATCGACAGGAAAGTGTACGTATTCGATAATTTGATATTCATGTAATAAGTAAGTAATTAATATGTTTATTTGCTTTACCTTTATTTGTTTTATACAAGTAAACATCACAGATACGAATCTTATTTATTTGCATTTCTGCAGACATTGCTCCGCGTTCTCAAACCGCAAACGAGACATTGTGCTATTATATACGAAAGAGACGAAAGGCTCTTTATGAATTTCTTCTACGTCAAACATGTTAAATGCTCCTATTCAGTATTGAAAGTAACATAACTCAGTCTATAGTTGTCTCTATAATTTGCCGGCGATTTTAGGTGTTTTGTCATTAACCTTGTACAATAATGCGATGAATCATATCGATTGATTTACAAAATTAGACATTCACGAGAAATGCAGACGAAAGACTGACGCGAGCTAAACAAATGTTGCGTGTGTCATATCCTGTTTATGGTATACTATACTTGTATGGCAAAAGTGACTAATCACTAAAATCTAGAAACTTTCTTTATACCACTTCTACAATGGACCGCCCTTTAAATATTGTACCTACCATTACTAACGTAAACAACATTACATGAGCAAAAATTTCAAGATAAACATAAAGCCTAAATGTAGAACAGCTTCAGGATGTCTTAATCGAACTCCCAGTTACTTTTTCATAATTTCCCATGAACAATACTTTTCTAGGCTCTTTGAAGAGATATCAACAGAAACAGGTAGATGTTGCCTTATTGTTTGCTCTGAAAGAAAACACGCTTAAGATATCCTTGTCATTGCAAGATCTCGTAGGCAACAAGTCACCAACCGTTCTACGTCTACTAAACCGTTACTCTAATAGGCGAATGGAGCCCTCAAGTGTGGGCTAGCTTGGTAATGGTTGTCGTAACAAACATCATCCGGCGATCCGTCCGTTTCAAAGATACGTGTATCACAGACAATTAATTAACTACAATGTGGCTTTATGTTCGCTCTCGCCGTGATTGTCTTTGTGCGACCAGCCGATGGATACTTGTAAAACTTTGCCTTGTTCTACAATCGCTATACGTTGAATTTGTCGGTGAACGGTGTTTAGATACGCAGAGATGTTTGTCGCAGGCAGACAGGATTTTTATATGGTATCTCCTCAGGCCGACATACTACTAACGTGTATGTTACACCTAGACTAAGCTACGTTAGATGTCTCGGGTTCAATCGGTGCACGCGCATTGCTCACAAAATTGTGTGACCCATGAATAAATATTGTGAATCTAAATGCTTAAAAATATAAAAGCATTAAGTACTCGATACTAACTTAGCTGATTGCTATTAAAAAAGAGACGTGCTATTGTCCAAAACAAATTGTATTGAAAACATTAACTAATTTATCAAAACTAAGAATACGAAGTTTTTGTTTCGATAGAGAAAAAGCAATGGCCTCATAAGCGACATTATTATACTACGAATAGCCGCTAGGTTTTATTGCAAGAAACAATTTGAAACAAAAGGCAATAAATAAGAGTCGGTTATGCTGAACACTGAGTGCTAATCATATTGTTTGATTGTATAGAAAATATCGCATGTCGGCATTATGCACGCTAATTCTAGCAGGTCTCAACCCATATCGCCAAGTGAAATTTATGGAGTTATTGGGTACATTAGCATTGTAGTATAGAGCCAGTTTCCTTGGCATATTGTGCATGAACTGATTCTTGTTTCGGATAAAGTATAACAAGATTTCATCACCTAGGGAATTCTTAGACGCAGGAGCACCTTTCCTTTTGTTTTTTTTGGTAGAAACCATATTGCGTGCCGCCTCTTCCGCCACATAATCGAATTTCGGGCAGGCGTAGAAGATGTACAAAACTCTCTTCTTAGGCGTTAGCGGCGGTATCACGCGTGTCGTTCGGTACCAGCGAGCCAATACATAGTGGGTGGCCCATTTGTGCAATGTAGGGATAAACGCTTGGGGTGTCATGCTCATGGATCACACGATATCCTGCGGAAGGGGATGACAATAATTAACTAAGTATACGGATGGTATAGTATTAAAGTAGGCTTCTCGTCATTAACACCGGTACTCGCCGTGATGTTGCTTTGATCCCCAGTCAGACAAATATTTTATTTATAATTGGGTATTGGATGTAAGTAGTCGCTTCGTTAAACTGATAAAATACGTTTGCCGGTTGTGTCCTTATGGTGGCTATTATTTTTTGTTTCTATCACGGACTACATGGACCTTTCCAGAATTGGATGCATTTCTTCCCATTATGCACTGAATTATTTGCGTTTCAAGCTTCTAAATTTTCTATGCCGATAAAGTATCAAATCAAATATGTAATTAGCTTGGCTGGAGGGGGTTGTCAAGTGTATAAGTCACTAACTTATGAGTAATACGCGCGTGTGTGTGGGTGGGGTTACTGAGAAAATTACTCATGTCATTGTGCCCAACGTGTGTTGAGTATAATTTTAATAATAGTAGTATGTGCAAAAGCTTTAGTATTGTTAATTATATCAAACACCGGCTTACTTATCGTTAGTTGCGTAAGAATAATGGTTGTAAGTCAACGTTTTATAGAATAACTCGTAGGTTCTATGCACAGCGAGAGCCAGAACTATTATAGTTATGTGTTATCGGCCAAGGAACACTTCATCGGCTGGTATAGTTAATTAATCCTTCCAAAGCTCATGACAATGCGATATAGATACCTACGTATGGATAACATTTCATAACGGCTCTTTCAATTTCATTCCAAGCACCACGCAATAAGTCAACAGAAAACGCTTAACAAAATCGATTTCAGCATCGCACTAAAAGCTTATCTCATTGAGGTGAACAAGTCAGTCTTAAACATAAGCACCACTTTGTGACCTAAATAGATAAATTATTTTGACCGTTTGAAACAACTATCTACTTGCCGAGACGTAAAGTCAGCAGGTCGGATTGCATCAGTTTAGTGTAATACCGGCTGCACATTTTGGCAAAACATAGTAGCCTGGTATCTTGCGCACCTAGTCATCTATATCATTTGAAAATCTATTTTGACTCCCGTAATGACTAGTAGACTCAAGGTAGTAGAGCCTTGCTGATTTCAGCACGAATGGGCCGGCTCGACCGGGGAAGTACTACCCTCTCACAGATTGCCCTCCTACCCTCTCACTGTTACGTTTCGTTCGGTGAGTGAGAGTGCCGGAGGCCCATCCCCTATTCCTTCTCCCTCATCCCATTCCTCCTCCTATCCCTTTTCCCAACCCCAAGGGGCGGCAACGCACTTGTGACTCCTGTGGTGTTGCTCGTGTCCATGGGCGGCGGTAATTGCTTACCATCAAGCGATCCGTCTGCTCGTTTGCCGCCTAAACCAGTCATAATCACTTTTCTTTTTAACGTGCTCCTTTGCTTCTTTTTATCTTGTGTGCATTGTTGTCCATTTGTGTCAATATTGACGTTCCTACCAAGTTTTGGCACTACATCTTATACTCTCTTGTAATCTGTCTGTCAGAAGAATCACTTAAAAGTCCGTCAGCTTTCTTAGAAAGTGTAAACACTTATTGGTTTGCCAGACATAGATTGTACATACATACATACATAGACTCACGCCTGTTTCCCGGAGGGGTAGGCAGAGACTACGGAGCGCCATTTGCAACGATCCTGACATATCTCTCTTGCTTCATTCACTCCCATCAGATTCCTCATGCATGCTCTTCTGTTCAGGGTGCTTCTAACCTGTGCTGTTTTTAGGATATCTCCAATCTGGTCAGAGAACGTCCGCCTAGGTCTTCCCCTTCGTCCTGTACCTTCCACATAGATTGAATTTCGGTTAAAAACTGCAGTATTTGCTAGTACATTTTACAGCACTTTGCTATAGAATATAGTTAGTAGAAACCTCGAATGTCTACGCGAATTCTCTTGTACATGTGCCATCTATAGACATAACCTGATTAACGAATGTCGCGTTAAGCTGGCTTCTCTCAATAAGGCGTGACAAGTGCTATTAAAATAACTATTTAATACGTTCGGTACGGTTGATTTGCATACAAATGTTTAATAGAGACGGTCACGTCACTCGTTTATTGTGTTGGCATCTTTGCGTCAAGTACTTCTTCATCACGAAGGCGAGGGACATTATTAATGATAATAAGGGTCTGCCCTTATGAGGACTGAATTAATAAATTACAGCGTGTTCACGCCTTTACGCATTGGTGATTCGTTATAGTGACATAATTATGGGAAAACGCACAAAGGGTCCTAATGCCGTTCGTGGCGTCACTAAACAATTTTTTTTCTATTCCTGTAGTCATTTGTCTAGTCCTATTTGTGAAAGGCAAGGTGAAATTTTAGATACTTGCTTCAAACTATAATTCGTACTTTTCTCGGCGTATTACAGGGACAAATCGTCATATGTTGGCATCAATACCGTCCAATAAACTACTAATTAAACTAGTTACGGGTTCCAAGGCATTTTGACTTTCGCAAGGACTTCAATACTCGGTTCTGTTGCAAAACCTGACTACAAGGGTGATACAGTAGTGGAGTTAAGGATCCGATTAGTCCCGAAAAAATTGCCTCAATATGTCATGTACCTAATTATGTAGATTTTTGTTCTGGCCATAAATTGAACGATGTCTTTTCTTTCCATAGCAATAGACTACATTTAGTTTAGTCGTGCACAATAGAATCACCAACATTGTAAATCGTTGTTATAAAGAGTGAATGTCAGGATTTTTTTATTGACAAAAAGTAACTTGGATGCCTTTCCTTGTCTGTGCAGGGTTTTAATTATCAGGTCGGACGTAGATTAGAATGCTACCTAAAGTAATAAGTTGTGATTTACTGGCTGAGAATCCATTTAGCATTAAGCTAGCCTTTGTTCTTTGATGTAATGTTTAATTAAATAAAATAATTAATTACTAATCTCGCCACAAACAAAAGGACATAAGTAATCAGGCAATAATTACACATCGTAATTGATACGCCGTTAGCATAGCATGCTTGCTATTGCTTTTACAAGATATCAATTTGTGGCTCTTGATGCAAATTAGAAATGTTATTTTATCTGGTTTTGCTAGAGATCGGTACATTACAAGCCAATAACCATAATAAATGTATTATGTAAACCAGAATAGCAGTTCCTGAGATTAGCACATTCAACAAGTAGTCTCTTCAGCTTGAAGAATAAAACGAGTAATAATGTAGACGGTCTCTTCTATTTCAATACACATTCACTTGCCATTCAGCAACAGCATCCGAATGCTATTTAAAATTGCGTTACATGCAGTTTCTGAGTGCCACAATAGCCTTCAATTGAAGCTAGCTTTGTATCGCAGAGGCATCTCATTGTAAGAACTCATATGATGAATTGATGTCTGTCGGTACGAGCCACTCATAGCCTTAGATAGTCTGAACCGGACCTTAAAAGAGTTGAGAGGTCAAGGGCAAATTGATTTGTATATAATATTTGAATGCAGCAACCGTTTGCTTTGGAGATATAAATAAATTAATTCATATGAGGAGTTTTCCAAATGAGCGATAGCAAGCAACAAGCATCGCTCTACAACGCAATCAACTTGTCATCTAGTGCCTAAATGAGAAATTGGGCATGAGCGATGGACGCGTCTGGCAGATTTGACAGTTTGACGCACAAGGCATGTTAGTGCAGATATATTGTCAGTGGCATCGCTTCGCTTTCGCCTACCAGATAGACAACGGGTAAAGTCAATAACTAAATCAATGTTGTGACGTCGATAAGTCAGAAGGCTTTTGTATTCATATTGTTTAGCTTTAGACTAAATAACTGTCCCCGGGTTCCAAGGCGAAGGTATGGGATCGCAATCTAGACAGCGCTGGGCTGATGATTGTTTAGGTACGATATTTGATTGTTTGAATTATTAATTATCGCTTGTCCCGTGCCTCGGAGAGCACGTTAAGCCGTCGGTCCCGGTTGTCATGAAGATCTTTGACAGTCGTTACAGTCTAAACCATGGAACACTAGTCTAAACCATGGAATATCGCTATCGCTTCGGGTTGCGGAGGTCAGACAGGCAGTCGCTCTGTGGAGAAGCTAATATTCAGCCAAATCCGGTTAGCCTAGTAAGCGGACCCCAGATTGAAACTGGGATAATGCTAAGAGGATGATGATTTGATTGTGTCTTTATACTGACGTACACTTGTCACTAGATATTAGGTGCTACGTGCTTGTTCATAAGCTTGGCTGTCTTATAAACGACCTTAAACTGTTCAATACAGATTCATTCTTATTTAATTCTTAGTAATATTGTAAATAAGTTGCTGTGACCTTGCCCTGTAGACAAATATGTCGGTAGGACCGAATTTAAATATATTAACATTCATTACTTAATACTAGTTTGGCCTGCGATTGTGTTTTTGGCATTATTGACTTGAGTGTTGAATTCTTGACACTATTAAAATTTGTAGCACGGAGTCCGAGATCAAAATAAAACAAATTTAAGTTGTCTTTTAACTTACTTTTGCTTTATTTAGTAAAATTTTCATTGATTCTTGTTAAGTTCTTTTGGAGCATTGAGTCGAGATTAATTTTTAGGTCTATAGACAATGACAAAAATAATTAAAATGTATTATATGATTAACGTTAAATAACTACATTCACTTCAAATCGGTATCTACCTATTTATTTTGTTATTTATAGATTGGTGTAATTTTTGGTATGTCTTAAGTAAGGTTAATTACTTAGCTTTTATAACTTTCTATTTATTAATTCTTAATCTAATCAAAACTTGTTTTGGCGCGCAGAAAGCAGATTTTCGTGTTTATAAAGTACGATGATGATTCAATAAGATGTTACGTAAGATTGTGTTAATAGTAAAGTTTTTAAATTACCGACAGTTATTTGTGTATTTTACAAATTAACATGCACATGGCAAAGCAGTAGTGTTTGTGTATATTACCACAGATTAGTTATACTGGGCTCTGATAATACGAAAATGACAGTGAAAACGTAAATATATTATGACACTTACGCTTTCATTAAATATTATATGCACGGAGAGCGTAGCGAGGGTACAGGAGGACAGGCGTTTACGTTCTTGTTAATGTCATAAAAAATAAATTTGCATTTGCACGTAAAATATAAAAGACTTACAGTACAACACTTAGTAAGTATTAACACAATTAGGTATAGCGTGTAATGTGTACACGCATCGTTACTTTTCGCTATTAAAATTTACATCTGCAATAATTCACATAACATAACTTCACGCCTTTTATCCCCGAAGGGGTAGGCAGACGTGTATATTCACCCACTTTTCGCCAGCTATGTTTGGGTCCCAATGTAATAGGGGGCGAGTCTATTGCCATCTACCGGGCACATTATTAAGCACATGGCATTAATTATCGCCTGCTATAATTTATTCAAAATCTAGAGACAATCAGGGAAATATTGACTAACTTTCGAGACGCCAGTTCTGGGTCATTAGTTGTTACCTAAACTGAATGGAGACTAAACAAATAGGAAAATAGGTTAAAACGTTATAGGAGCCCACTCAACCCATAAAAGTGTCAGATAGTCTGACCTCTAATGACTAATCACTTCCATAATACTGAGAGGTCTAGTAAGGTTGGCGCTAAATGTATGCCAAACATGCGCCAGCTAAAATACAAAACATTAGTTGTAGCTTGTAGTTGAATGTCCTTGCGATCGATAAGCCACCGGCTGTTTTTTGTAGCGGAGAAACCTTACAGTGTTTTGTAAGTGCTCGAGTTTGCTCACAAATGATGTAATGCGTTTAATCTGTCTGACGATAACCTTCGACCTCCTTGTTTTTTGGTAAAGGCGTTAGAATAAAACCGTTTATCAACTGACATCATCATCGGCACTGAATATATGCGGTCCCCCCACTGCTGGACACGGGCCTCCTCCCACTATGGGAAGGGTAAGGTCACAGTCCACCTAATTAACTGACATTCTCCAAGATTGTTGTGCCTACCGGACTGCTTCTAGGTCTTAAAGGAAACCTAATTTTTTTTTAGGAAGAAATAACCATCAACCAGTTGTTTTGGTGTACGAGAATTTTAAAATATGCATTAATTTTACGGTATGATTGTTTCCTCCATCATTTTATGTACTCTTCGCCCTTCCTTCCACTCGACACCACCAAAACGACACCATCCGTGGTGTCGTATGGAATCTCTAGTCCATACGACACCACCCTAGTGATGTCCAGAAACGCGTGTTTTTGACTAACAGCTCCCAGTTCATTAAAATAAATAAATAAATATCAGACAACATCACATACATTGATCCGACCCCAAAGTATTATAATAAGACAATAATATGCAAATTGCAATGAACAATGTCAAGATGACCATTTGAGTGACAGATAAATATAAACTTTATCAAATGACATACCTCATTAATGAAACTGCTTGAACTTAATTGGAGTTTTCATATCAACAACTTTGTATGTAGGTAACCTCACTATTAGTCGGTGGTGTCGTATGGACTAGTGATTCCATACGACACCACCGATGGTGTCATTTTGGTGGTGTCGAGTGGAAGGAAGGCTCTTCGCGTTCTTAACTGTAAGATTTGGAAAACTACTATTACTACTAATTATGGATATGTCAATTATGTAATCGAAACTGATGTCATCCCAAGTTTCGCAATTTTATTGCCGTTCTCCAGAATTACAGTAACACTGATCACAACTTTATTGTAAATGAATTAACCAGAAAAACTTTGCTTTGACAACCAAATAGCCAATCAGAACAAAAAATGCTTTGTAGGTTTTGTGAAAGAATCACGTGACCTGAAAATATTCTTTAAAATCTGGTAGAATGTGTTTTTACTGGACAGAAAAACCTTCGTTAGTTTTTCTAGAACATGTTTCACAAACTATTTAAGAATACATTCGAATGCTCGATTGATTTGGAGACTTGCAGTTTAAACAACTTTTAATTAGAAAAACTCATGTCAATATCTGATTTCAATGCGTCTCTTTCTTCTAGTTCCGAACGTAACATAGCAAACCTGAACCATGTGTTTGTCATTTCAAAAATCGTGCTGCGTTTATGTGATTCTTTATACTCGTGCAAGCAAGTGTCAGGCTCTTTCGTTCAACCGTATGGGTAAACGTATGCCACGGCACCAACAAGACAGTCGTGATCTTAATATATAAAATCCTTGCGTTACTGACTGACTGACAGACACGCTACAGCCGAAACTATTGGGTGCAGGAAGCTGAAATTTGGCATGTATGTTCCTTGTGGATCGTAGGGGTGCACTAAGAAGGGATTTCCCGAAATTCCCACGGGATCGGCCAAAACGGGTAAATAAAAAAAAAATGCAGGCGTAGCTGCTAGTTATGAATAACTTTTCGGCTGCTGCTCAGTACAAACACACTTTGTCTTCATCATGAGTGTATAGTATACTTATTATGGCATGTCATCGACTCTTGAATATGGGCTTTTGTTCGGCTAAGCTATCTCTTTGTTTGTCGTTGTTAATCGGGACCAGAAAACCTCGTTTATTGTCACTTGTATATTGTCAGCTTTAAGGTTATAGCCTTATAGCTGTAATAATGTTATGAAAGACATTTGTGTTTTGATTTATGACAATTTTACCTTATATAAAGCTAATTATTGATTGTTGAATTACTTTTAGTACGAGATCCCGCGATAAATTAGTGCACTCATCGAGTTTTCGCTAAAAAACATTTTTTTATGTATATTTATGATAAGGAGAATATATGTATATTTACTAGGTTGTCTATTAAAATGTGGCCGCAAGTATTTATTTTTTTATTTTTTTGGTTAATTATTTTTGGGAAAAAGTTTCGTTCACTTGTTTTTTAAATAAAATATCGTTAACATCACGGCAATGTATATAAAGATTCTGAAAAATCACGTTAAATAATTAATATTCTCCTAATCATAACTTTATATAAGTTTGGTTTTTAGCGAAAACTCGCTGAGTGCACTAATTTGTCGCGGGATCTTAGACTATTTTAGGTTCTTAAACTATTGTGTACGTATTTAGATCTTCTTTTAAAATAATAGCGAATACTTGATTTTGCTTGGAATAACTATGGTGTTTGGTTTTTCTACTCTCGTAAATGTAAATATACATCAGAAAATGTTGATCCCAATCCTTAGATCAAAATTAAAACAAGTTATCTGTGAGCTACTATTACATTCTAGAAGAATAATTTCACCAGGCGCTAAAACTATTATTTATTGATTAAAGAATGGGCCTTGCTATTTCAACATTGCAATTACTATGCATGTTTAAGGAAAATGGGAACGACCTTTATTGAACAGTTCCTCAATAGCGAGTTGTAAGATTTTATGGCGTCGAGGCATTCCGATTCTGTGAACCGTTAACCTGTTTTAGTTTGACTCATTTCTAAAGGATGTTAAGTATTGTAGTAAAATAAATTTTATATGGAGGATAACAACGAGAAACCCTTAGTTTTGGAATGCATTTGGTATAGAACAGCCCTCGATAAGAAAGCTTTTTTTATGCATTCCATCTACATTGAAGAATAATCTATGTTTTAAACTTATTGGTTGTAAGAACGGAATGTTTCCGTTGTCAAAGTGCAGCTTGTAATATAAGGTTGATACAACGGTTAGATATTGACTATATCTAGATCATATCTATGACTACAACCAGGAACTTAAACTGTAAACGTAAAAACTAATTTAACACTTTTTTTTTGTAACTGTTTTACAAAAAGTCTTTTAGTTGTCCATTCATTCTGTTACCCGATAATAGGAGTTTTTAATTTGCGATCACAGCAAGGCAGTTAGACGGTCTTACTACCCGCTGTTGCAATATGCATATTATGTATGTTGCCATATTACAATGGTCTTACTAAGACCATTGTATTATTCGCTTTCTAGGTTTTGTTTCGAATTTCAGTAAACTTATTAAGATAAGACAAGTAATTAATTTTCATAATTTCATCAACAGATTTAATTTAAATTATGACTTCAATTTACGAATGTATGACCTTTGCATTTTGTATTATCGTAAAACATCGATACTACAATTTTGTTCACAAAACCGCGGCCCTAATTACTAAAACCGAACATACAAACGGCTTGCAAAACCGAATAGATAAATATTCATCAGTTACAAGTTACGATGGGACATACATACATACTTAAGCAGTATGCTAAATCTAAGTAAAACCTTCGTGTGTGAAGTGTTGAGGCGTTTCGTGATGGCAACCACGTCTTGTTTTGGTGACGGTCATTAAATTGATACGGTCTCAATCGTGGTATTTTTTAATTGTGGGATCACGCCTTTGCTGGAGGAAGTTATTGTAATTACTGGGTAGCTGGCAGACTTTCATTAAGGCGAAAACGTGCAATTTTATCTAGCACATTAGGCTGAATATTGAGAGAGATTAGCACGCGACCTGATTGAGCTTTACTGAACAGAAAAACATGGATATTATATTTTATATGTCTTACACATTACCTTTTTCTGATCATATTCGATGCGGGTTCCAAGACAGCTTAACTTACCAGGGACTCCACGAGTGTAAAATCTAGTTAACCGCTCTGTTGACTGCTACTGAACCGGGCTACTCAGGTGTCATTATAGTGCGAATAGTATGAGGCTGGACCCAATTATATTATTCCCTTATTAATCAAATGCACGTAAGCAGTTGCATTCCGTACTTCCTGTTCTCAACTGTTTTTGAAGTTTTGCTTAAACTCATCTTAAGCCGAAGTATTGTTACAATAATTTAAAATTTAAAATTCTAAGCCAGCGTGGCGTAACTGTATTTTCTAAGTCACAATAAGACATGCGCACATCTTTGTCAGAAATGAATAAAAATACTTCGCAGTTACACCTGTCCCACGTTTAGTGACGGCAACTATACTGATACGCTGTCTTAGTGTTTTCTAATCGTGAACTCGAGCCTTTCCTTGTAGGAAGTTATTAAGTAGATTGCTATTGGCAGGTCATTCGCTTTAGCCCACACATGACATGTTGTGCTAAATTGTATCCAAAGAAATGCTGAATTATATAGTTGAATTGGCGGTGTGCTGACGTTATTTTTTATTTTTGTTGAATGAATGTTGCGGTAAGTAAATTCTTTGTTCGTATGCCTACATCATACCAAGATGCACAAGAGCATAAACAAAAAGAAATACATATGTGTGAAATCATACAGCGCTGATCAGTATTCATGAAAAAAATCATTGCGCCGGGGATTCCACAATTATTCTATTATAAAACGCCACAAGAAATGATACAATGTTAATGGAATGGAACGTAAATCAAACGATTAAATTATTAGCAATCATTGGTAATTAAAACGTTACACTTTTACTATTTTATATGTGGGTAGTTATCGACATGCGTTGGTTTTGACGTGACAACGTCTTATAAATTGGTTTGCCGGGTGACACTTCAAGAAACTGCGTTACGCTCCGCTCACGTTATGCGCTCACAATGAGAGCGAGTGAGAGGCACGCGTCCCGCCTAAGAGCGAGAGAGACAGACATAAAAAGTGAAAGGCACGCGTCTTTCATCCTTCTTCCTACTATACGAATGAATATTCACATTAAAATTATTTTACCACTCAAAGTCGTTGTCACGTAAAACTTTCGCCCGTATACAGACTTTACAGGCAACCAAAATTTTTTGCACCTAGTTTGCATATCATCACGTAACTCGTCTGGGCCAATGATCGAGTACTCGGTTACTCGGTGGCATGCGATTTCATGATTCGACTTCGTTATAATAAGCTGTTTGTTTCATTTTCAAATGCAAATTATCGATTGGTACAAGTATACCACGGTCTCCATGGCTAAGGATTGAGTAGGAAGACGAATGTTTTATGGCCGTTCGTTATTTCCTTTAGTGAACAATGCAATCAGACTAATACGATCGAAGCGGCATATACATTTATTTCTTTGATATTCCTGAGATTATCATAATCTGTCATGCATGACCAGCCTTTTTAGGTCCATGCGATGGAATGATTACTTACTGGTTTCTATAATCTTACTGTGAAGCCCTTAACCGAAAATCGCATTAAATGAAAATATTGGGTTGAATACAATTATTTTTACGAAAAGCTTTTAGAATGTTACGGTTATGTATGTTCTTTACAATGGCACTATTGTTTATTAATGACACTGCAATATCTTAATGAAAACAGTGAAAATATGGAAAAGATATAAGATAAAAAGTAACAATTGGCTGTTAACTTCAGTGATGGTTTCGCTTTGGTTTAAAAAAGTAATATCAATTTTTTAACATTATTGACTGCGGTATTGTCTGCGTTCGATGGATAAGTAAGGACTTAGGGAGGCCAAGTTTATTTAGTTTGTTGTAGTTATAAAAATATTAGTGTTAAATTTTTATTACAGCTGCTAGTTTTAAAATTTTACAGTCACAAACATCATAGCACAGCGTACTAAAACTTAATTTTATAATTATCCACTGCATCAGTTACATGTATTAACAATTGCACCGAGCTCGCTTACAAAATTATATAATGATGATTTATTGTTGCTTGTAATTCGTATTCGCAATGTAATAATAAATGTAACAAATCAACTAAACACAAAAAGCCTTTGCACCGAATTAGATAATTGTTTCGTAAGTTATTTTTATTGTTTGAGCCGCACTTTTGCGCAACAACGAAATGTCTGAATCAGCTCTTTTTGAGTAATCCCGAGAGCACATATTTAACAATATATTTGACAAGTATTGCTGCAAGTTACTCCGGTACTGATCATAAACCCGTCTAAGCTAATAAAACAACACGAACCCATCCAGTTTGTGGGCCGTGAGCACTAACCGACTTGATAAATAGCGGGAGTTGATGGTGCTCGCAGGAGTACAACTACGTCGTAGGCTTCTTACTGTACGTTTAGGTCACCTAATCTAATTCAGTGACTGGATGGACGCCAAGCGTTTGTTCTATTGTCGATGTGGCTCGTTGTTTTATAATGTCATGAGTGTATTGGTGGCTCTCGGCGTGTCAGCGACTCAAGTGTTGACGCCGCTCGGGTCGTCGAACCTGTGTGCGCTGTATATCGGTCGTACATTGACGCGTTTGGGGTGTCCAATTTTGTACGTGTAACTGTGCCGATCTGTCAAATTATGCATGCAGTTTCCGTCTTTACGCGAACTGTGTTACGACGCATATTGTTTTGACGGACAGTTTTATAACGTCAGTCTGCTGTCCCAATTACGATCACTTGAACAAAGTGGGTAGTTTTAATTATTTGTGCCAGTTACATAAAATATTTATATTGTCAAAGTGTAATGGCTCCTTGCAGAAGTCGGTCAAGGTATTTAAGTGCTTATTAGGTGAAAATAATGCCGGTAAGTATATGGCGTGTGATGTCGGCCGGATGTTACTCAACGATTTTGAGTTTTTGTGTGGGAAGTGATTAAGATAGTTTTTATTGTGAAAGAACATTGTGTGATAATCGTGGTGAGAGATCGTATTTTCACTTTTGCACCCACATCGAGAAAAATCACTCATGTGCGTATAGTGTGTGTATGTATGTTTTAGTATTAGCAAGTTAATTTATATTGGTGTTTTTGTGCGTTGTTCGGCGAATACGTCTGGCGTTGCAATCTGTATGTGGTAATGGTTGAGGTTTCACGTGTGAAACTTGCTTTATCTTTGCGCCTATAACAAAAGTATTGCTTTACTAGGCGTTGGTCTATTTGTCGTAAATTGTGTTAGTAGATCATTAATTTGAGGTCTAAATTATATTTTATTATGACGAATAACCCTTGCCGTATGGAAGTGAAACTGTACAATATATTTGAAAAAAGTAAGTACATACAAAATTTTTCACTTGTCATACCCAATCGACAGCAGCTGGTATTCGTCGTGAGAGTAAAAACCCAACAACGACCTTGGAATATTTGATATTAGGCGAGACTTTGTTAATTTGCTACATAAGCACAATACTTGTAGATCTAAGAGGTTACTCTTAGTATTTGCATAATGTAATGTAAGCCTTGCACAATGCAAGGCTTTAAGGGTATGATTGTATTCGTTATTATGAACAATGTTAGGACTAGGATCTTAAAGTAATCGCGAGTAAGAAATCAGCTATTTCATATAAAGTTCAACTTTAACCTCGATAAAATGTCGGAACAGCTGTTCTTTTTCTAAACTAGAACTCAGGTGACCAGACCACCTATTTTTCATTTTCAGCAAATTTTCATTTCACTAATTCACCTATCACAGATTTCTCCTGCATTTACTTTTGATGAATTAAAAGTAAATTTAATGCTTTTTGTATAAGTATGTCTAGATACAGTATCACAGCATATAGACTACCACTATGTGTAAGTGAAATATCTTCTGCTACCTTCGAAAAATAATAATTAAATGTTTGCCTTAGTCAACGGAAAATTGAACCGGCCATATGATCGAGCCTAAGAATGAGTAGCAACTAGGTGCTTTGACTGCACGAACGAATGGCGTAGTGGTTTCAACAGTCGCTTTGCTGTTTGAGTGTCGGTGGTTCGATGCTCGCACGAGACGGCACTTTGACTGTACCTAGTGGGTGTTCATTGTGCCCGTCAATTGAATGTTTGTAAAGTACCTCGCGATACAAGAGTAATCCTACTCTTTTTAACAACGACTCTGACCAACTATGGTGACCAACGATAATTTTCTCTATTTGCCGTCCCTTGAAGTAAAGTAAACGGGACACGAAGTGTCATTTTTATATTGGCCTTCAAAGTGTTACATTATAATCTGTCCCAAGTTCCATTAACTAGGTACCTTACATCTATGTATTTATTTACTCTTTTTAATTGAATCACTCATACCCACGTGTAAAAACCGTATTGCTCTCCATATCGGCACCGGTCAACGTACACAGAGCGTTTAAATTCAAGGCATACGGCCTTTCCCGTTATGGCGTAGTAACAAGAGGACTCGACCAGACTAATTATACATCTAGTCGTGCGACATCGATGCTGTAAAATTCTGAATTAAAAAAACATATACTTGGTGGTTTTCCCACGGGAAAGACGAAAAAAATATAGCCTACTTCATACATATATTGTAGTATGTATACTTGAGTAATTTTTGTCGTGGTTTTTACTTGGGAAGCGTCTTCTGATGATATTAGTGTACGTTTAATCGAACTTGATTTCAGCTTTGGTGTTCAGTTACAGTTCAGTCCCTGTCCAGCCTAGTCCGTGTCCGTTCTAGGACTTCTAGGTTCCTGTAATTGACTTCTCAATCATAATCAATTATTAAACTTCGTTTTGTAGTAACTAATTGTTGATTTCACGAGACCTCGCAATTGCCATAATTTCACTGTATATTGTCTAATAGTAGTAAACTATTATAAAATGCGACAGGTCATTCAGTCCTTGCAGGACGGATGGATGTATCGATGTTGGTAACAATAACTGCAAGAGGGACTGGTAGAACTTTGCAATAATATAGCTTATATTTAAACCGAACCTTATGTCCCGATAACTAGCCTCCACATGGGCAAACCTACGAACAAAATAAATTTATTTATAAAATGTAAAGATTTAAAATCATCATTAACACGATTTGGAAATTGTCTTAACTTCAGTGCTTCTCTCCGTTGTTTAAGAGAGACAGTTTACATCTGTGTACTCGGTACGACAACCTGATACTAACCTCATAGTTTGTGTACACTAGATAACCTTCACTCCTCTACTCTACATATAAGATTAGAAAATTAGATTCAAACAACACAGGTTGACATGACCGCATACTACTTTGTCTCGAAAATGTGGTTAAAACAGTGGCTACTAAAAGACATGCTTAATTATAATAACACATACATAATTTAATATAAGTACCTTGTGAACATGTCATGTGAAGAGATGGAGGAGGTAAGTAAGTGATGAAGATCAAGGTAGAGGTGTGAAAAGGGTGGCCATGGAACAGATGGATGAACTATGTGAGGATAAAGGAGAAAGGCGTAAGTGATCGGATGACGGGCAACCGAGAATGGATGCGAAAGACATACTGCATCGGCTCCAAATAAATTGGGACAAGAGCAAGAGCATGATGATGAAACATATTTACGAGAATAATAAATAAGGTTATAATGGACAGAGTTTTAAGGATTTCGTTTCCTACGGGTTTAATCAGGACATTTTTAAACCTTATAAACTGCGATTATTAAGCTGATATTAATCAAGCAACTTACATTAGGTATTATTATATAGACGTCAATATTTTAATTAAGGTCGATCAGTTTGAAGATAACAGTAGATTTTGATTGACGTGTTATCAGAACTCAATGATAAGGTACCTTGCCTTCCATACTAACGTCAAACGAGATACATTACATACAACTTCTAAACAAGTTTGCAAAAGAATAATAAAAATATATCTGGTGGTAAGTAACCTAGACTGCTAAGCTGGAGGTCGTGGATTCGAATCCCACACAGGACAAATATTTGTATGACGAGTATGATAATTTGTCCTTTGTCTGAAGCCATGATCAAGCTCTATTAAATTATGCTCTTAACGTCCTCAGCAAAAGATAAGTAGTGTGATCTATTGATTAGAAGCTAACAAAAATCAGTTCGGTATTTTTTGAGTTTATCTGGAGTCTAGTCTAGACCATACAGACACTGTCTGTCTGTATAGACTGGACGGTCGGGAAAGTTCAATTGGCTTATGTTTAACTTACCACCAGATATAGTAACATATAACAGACAAAAATAGTAAATGATCACCAAAATTAAACCGGCATTTTAATGTGAAATTATAACCAAAGTTTTAACATTTCGCTATTCTATTTAAGCAAAATGACTCCAAATAAATCATAGTTAACCCAAAAGTAGTAATAAATAATCACTAAAATTAAACCAGCATTTTAATGTAAAATTATAACCTAAGTTTTTTGTTACTTGTATAAAATACCAACACATAAATTGGATTTGGTTACACCACCTACTTTCATAATATTTTTGAATTAAGGGTCACAAGAGAACCTAACATAACCTATTTATTTGGTGATCATCTGATCATTTACTACATTTGGTGTTCGAATACAAATTGAAGCGCAGTGACTAAAATAGCTAGTACTATTGTAATTTTAGACTTTATTTTTCTGGTTTTTTGTTAAAGTACTAAGGGTATCAAAGCATTTTATGGTGGTCATTATATTTAACCTCAATTCAATTATTAATAATATACATATGTCTATCCACTTTGTATGTATATATGCATAAATGCACAAGTATGTTAATCATAAATAATACAGGCACTGTGTATCTTGGGATCAGTTGACTTCGTTTGAGTTGTACTAGGATATTATTATATTATTAAAATTATTACGTCAAACAACAAAAGCAGACTTAGACACGTCTAGAATTATAAATAAAAGATGGCGATTAGAAATCTAGTTTGCATTTGTGAATAACTAATGGTGCAATGTCATAATATTGAATGGCGAATATCGCCCACGCAAATCATTTCTGGTTCATTAAATATCCTTAGGCTAGCTGTATATCTTACTTGGAATCGTATTCGGATTAGCAGAATGTTGGTTCTAACTGCACCAATTACATTTAGATGTAGGTTTTGGGAGGTACCTGCAATTTAATCTGGAATGTAAAATGTATTCGAGGTACGCACGACTTTTGCTGTAGGAACTATAATGTGTCTATGCAAGACTTATGGAGGCATAATGTCGGAATGATTTCAAAATTCTATCTAATTAGGGTATATCTGCATGACTATTTTATTTTATTTATTGAAGATTTCCAACAAAGAATATACACTACAGTTTATACAGATAATACCACTTAATTATTAGACAAGAGTACTCCTTCAGTAATAAGAAACCACAGCATGCAAATATTTTGTTAAAACGACTGCCTCGTTGGTCTCGCGGCATAATTATGTGCGCGTGGGATCGGGAGGTCCCGGGTTCGATTCCTGGGTCGGGCAGTGTTATTGGGTTTTTCTGTCACGAAATTCTCAGTAGCAGCACGGAGTCTGGAAATGTGCCCGGTACGGCAATAGGCTCGCCCCTTATTACGTGGGACTAAAGTATATCTGGCGAAAAGTGGGTGTAGAAATACACCTCTGCCTACCCCTTCGGGGATAAAAGTCGTGA
Organism: Euclidia mi; assembly: GCA_944739405.2. Taxonomy (NCBI): domain Eukaryota; kingdom Metazoa; phylum Arthropoda; class Insecta; order Lepidoptera; family Erebidae; genus Euclidia; species Euclidia mi. The sequence continues at coordinate 16,482,232 of OX123204.2, read as the reverse complement.
CGATATGTATGTATGTATGTACTAAGTTACCTAAGTTAAACAAATTTGCTAGATACTAAAAACACTTATACAAAACGTGGCATTTTAACCGTAAATAAATTGTAAAAAATATACAGTAAATAACTAAGACTAAGGACAAGTAACGCCTGGTTTCCATTGCCCTTCTACCGTACAAAATCCGGACCAAGAATTTTGATCAGCCGTTAAAACGTCTGTTCTGCTTCAGGCGAGCTTCAGCCGGAAGCCGGCTCTTCTACAAAGTCAACGTTCGTACAAATCGGAAACAATCGTAAATCATATAGTATACGAGTAGATAGTTCGAAAATGTCCCACTCTCTTCATAAACTATTTCCCTATAGATCTAAACATGATAAACGTGGAAGATTTCAGCTACTTCTGCACACGCACGGGCAATAAAATTGAAATAGGGTCACTGTGTCACTCAATGTTCACGCTAAAAGGTGCTCCTAAGATGTATATCAGTTCTTTACTATTTCATTCTGAAACCCCTTTCAGATTATGAATGTTCAGTAGTATTGTAGTATTCATATTTGTGTATTTTATTATCAACTAGCTGTGCATACGTTCATACATAGACTTTGTTTGCTATCTTATCAACTGTATGCGGTATCGAAGAGGAACAATTATGCTACCGTTTTGTTGTACATTAGAAAGAGTATTATCGAATTTAATGCCGTATTGTGAAGGACACAAATACTTAGTCAACGGGCGCAAGGTACACCCAGACTCGAAACTACAATTTGTAGATCACAAATAGTATTGTTTCGTGTATGGATCGAACCCTCGACACTTGGCGGAGTTTTAGACGGCAAGGTGACCATGTAAGCCATTACGGCTTTCGTGTCGTCAACATACTCGTGCTAATATGCCATTATTATCAGCACCTGAAAATTATTATGGTGTCATGCTTTTAAGATACCGTCATCGCGCTATTACAGAGCCAAACTTTACACGAAAGTCAAAGTCTTCGATGACAACCACCTAGGATTATTTATTGCTAAAAACTGGCGGCGAACTATATTTATCAGTTTGAATACAGCCACTAATCAAGTTGCCAAAAGTTTAACACTTACGATTTGTCCATTTATTTAATGGTTACGCTATTAGCTATGGTTTATGCTACGCGGTGCCAGGATCGAGTCAATCCCAAAGCTACTGCGAAAATGCCTTCGTTGCGTTTTATTTGTTAAATTCAACTCTTAACATGCATGCTTGTATTATGCCTAACAAGAGATGTCGCATCATGATCTGATATTTATGAAGCAAATACGTGACATCGCGTCTTACACTACACTTGTGTAAATATGTGCAAATCAATCTTTCATCAGTCTTTATATTGATTCTACGGGAGAAGTCAGTTTGACATTATTGAGCATTGTTACAGAAACAAAAAGTAGTTCGAAGATCAGAGTACCACCTTAAAATTTAATGTATTAGGTATAGAATAACGCTCATTTTTGTGAAGTCGAATCGTATTAAAGTAAATAACGATCTTCTGTGTCGAAGCCATAATATTCTGGCACATCTTGTAGGACTAGAACCCTGGGCACCAAGGCGAAAGTCTCGGATGCTACTTGGATAACGCTAGGACGATGATGACTTTGAACTATCTTCTTTAAAGGTCTCTTTGGAAGGTCTAAGAAGGTGTAATGTCTAGTCTTTTTTATTTGTAGTCATTGTTGCCAACCTTATACAGGTTACATCATCTTGGCGTCCAGGCGCCGCTTACTAGTCTAACCAGATCTACTAGAATATTAGCTTCTAATTCGTAGCAAAAACTGTTATTGTGTCTGATATCGTGTCACATTCTCTATCTGAATCTGACTTATAATAGGGTAGTTTCCTGGTTCAAAATAATTAAATTTTATTTAGTCCGTATTTTAGATTATAAAAAAATATTGGATACGTATTTTTTCTTTTCTCGATTAAATAAAAAATAACAAAGATATAGCCCATTAAAGTTACGTGTGACGTCATCTAGTGCGACAAAATGCAGCACGGCGTGACGTTATACGTAACTTTAATGAGCTATATCTTGGTCATTGTTGGTTTAATTTACAAATAAAAAAAATACGTATCGCTTATTTTTGAATAATCTAAAGGACGGACTTATAACATTTTTTTTGTCAACTAGCCTATTGCAGATGTGCAGATAGCTCTTAAACAAAAATTGTAACGCTAATATATGTATATGTTTGTCTGTCTTGTTGCTTAGGTCCAGAAACAAATGGCCCGCGAGTACGAGCAGTTGAAGGCGACGGTGGCGACGTTACAGATGTTCCAGCACGACGGAGAGAAGGCAATCACACCACTCACAGGAAGTAAGTCTATTTTTTTTAGATATTTATAGTAGGCAAACGAGCTAATGGATCGCCTGATAATAAGGGATTACCTCCACCCATGGAAACCCAAAACACCGAAGGACTCGCAAGAGCTATGCCGTGTCATCTTCACGTCCCTCTTACTTTTCAGTTTAATCTTGAACTTAACTATAATAATTCGTTATTGCCGACTACGTAATGTTTGGCAAAACCTTTACAAAATTGCGCGATAGTACCGGTCTATTTGTTATTGTTGTATTTTTCCAGTCATACCGAAATACACAGGTTCGTATTTTAGCAATATCGTCTGTGATGGTTTTCCACTTCTAAGTTTCAATAACCACTTACTGCTGTCCTGATAAACCACACGCGCTTCCTCCGGTTTCGGGTGCTTCAGATTTTTTCGTTTTTCAAAACGTCCCTAATATGGTTGATGAATGTCTTACGTGGTCTCCCGCGACGGACTTGCCCTTCGACGTCTAGGCAACAGATTTTTCTTTGATGTAATCGCGCTATATCACGACTGTTCTCATTTATCTCAATGTGAAAACCAGTAGCAAACTCAAGTAATCACATATTTCCCAGAAATAAAATTGTCGTGTAGGCACATAAACCTAGATAGTATCGCGGTCAATATCACGGCCAGTGTGGGGAAGTGTACGCACTCGTACAGAATGACGTCATTAAAACTAGATCTACTGCACGTTTATTATCGCTGTAAATGGGATTGTTGTTGACGTACATCTTGTTGCGTAAGCGTAAAAACTAGTGCGTCGTCGCATCGTTTATGTAAGTGCGTAATTTTGGAAAACGTTTACAAAACATACATACTCAGATTATAGATCAAAAGGTCTATAATTTGAGCATACATAAGGTACTGCCAGGATCGGAACAACAAATGTTTGTTTGCGTCTGATGTATTTTGTATCCGTTTTGAAAGGACACCGCGACACACATTTCCTAATGTAGTGCTAAAATAATTCCTTTTTTTTACTTAGACTTGTGAAACTTAAAACTTATTTTTACCCAACTACGGCGAAGTCAAAAAGAAGGGTAATGTTTTTGGCAGTCTATGTATGTATTAACAAGATACAACTTTGCTTAAAACCAACTACGGGCTTACTTATACTAACACACATAATCCCATACCTAATTGTATACATATTATTTTATTGTTACAATTATAGATTACCATAGCATAAGCAGCTCTTTGTACAAACTTCGTAATTCATATCAATACATCTAGAATACGGAAATTCATTAAGTGATTTATAAAAACTATCTGTATAAGAACTACACTCAACCGTATCAAATGTATAAAATAACCAATGAATATCGTGAACTTGCAGTTTTAAAAATGCTATTATGTATTAATCAAAGTTGATTGTGTATCTAAATGAAACGCAAAAGTTTGAAAAGATACATGGATATTTTGATACTTTTGCACATTAAAGCTACTGAACGGCTATAAAATATTGCAGTAATATGGTTTGACAGCTATGTCGATTACCTTAGTTCACTGTCGGATCACTTCATTACGAATTCGATTCTTCAGAGTGACTCCGAGCATAGCCCTCTCCATAGCTCGCTGAGCGACCTTAAATTGGTGGACCACTCGCGCCGTCAGTGTCCACGTCTTTGCACCGTAAGTCAAAACGGGTAGGTAGGACGCACTCATTGAAGACCTTTGTCTTAAGGCTTCGCGGTAGGGGTGACGAAAAGATTTGACGGAGTTTCCTATATGCTGCCCAGCCCAGAGAATGCCCGCATTTTTTTTCTATTTAACCGTTTTTTCCTCATTCTGTGGCAATTCCAGGAAATCCCTTTTTAATACACCGTTGCGCTCTCCAAGGGACATACAAGCCAAGCCAAATGTTAGCTTCAACTTCTTGCCTTCTGCCAGTCGTTAATGGAATAATGTTATATTGATGATACATCATACATCAGAGTAGTACATAGATTTTGTTGCAGTAACATACACCCACGTGGGCGGCGTTCAGAAGCTAACCAATATTAATTCGGTGGGTCATCATATCAGGTCGTAGATCCTTGCCTATGAGTCATGCATCTAATGCAAGCGTTGTAAAAACATATGAAATCAGTTCAATATCCTGACACAATGGAGCCTATTCATGTACCAAGTTATTGCACTATTTGTTTTTATTTGTACATACATACATACATAGACTCACGCCTGTTTCTCGGAGGGGTAGGTAGAGACTACGGAACGACATTTGCAACGATCCTGACATACCTCTCTTGCTTCATTCACTTCCATCAAGTTTCTCATGCATGCTCTTCTGTTTAGGGTACTTCTGACCTATCCTTTTTTTAGGATGTCTCCAATCTGGTCAGAGAACGTCCGCCTAGGTCTTCCCCTTTGTCCTGTCCCATTCACATTTGCCTTATATATCTTCTTTGTCAGTCTTTCGTCATAATTTTTATTTGTTCCCTGGAAAATTAGTTGGATGATTTTTAACATGTATTATATACATTATACATACATACATACATAGACTCACGCCTGTTTCCCCGAAGGGGTAGGCAGAGGCATATTAAACGCCCACTTTTCGCCAGTGTTTTGATCCCACGTAATAGGTGGCGAGCCTATTGCCGATTATTGGGACATTTTGTTTGCCAGAGCCTCGTCCGTTGATCGGCAGGTGCACCACTTGCAGGTGAGGTTGGCTTGGGACCCTAAGTTCTTGGTGGGAACCCTATGCACCCCCAATTATATACATTATATTGACGTATATACTATTATTAACGTGTAAAACATATTCATGTATTGATGTAAATGTCTGTTTAGAGCAAAATTGTATACCTGTCCATATGTTCTAAAGTATAAACAGTTGCGAGTCTAAAGAGTGATTATGCCATTACTATATTGGTTGTAATAGTACGGTTCTACTGAAGCACTTGCCATGTTAAGTCTAAGTTGCCAATCTAGTAACTGCCTCAGTTTCCCTGGTTATGTTTTTATATTACAAAAACCTCTTTAGAATTCTTCTGAGAAGGCTGTTGTAGAAAAACTTAATAACATCCAAACCGGTAAACATATTGGACCTCACGAATATTCACTATTGAACGCAAATAATAAGAGCAGACTTTGTTGTACTTATATTGATACGTCAGATTTTATTGAATGGATTTGTGCAGTGATAGCAGTTTGCAATTTTCACTTTTATTATTACTCGGTATTATAGACTAAAAATACTTAAAGTTGTCTAGAATTTTCCCATAGTTGCCTGCAACTTGACCAACAGGGTAACACCAATCAATTATACAGACAAATTGCCTTGCATCGTAGGTAGGTACCAAAAAAGGATAATTCTGATTCCCGTCCGGTTGCTATCCCGATGACATGTTCAATTGTTCATGCCATAGTGGCTTCTAAATACCTGGTACCGCTAACTATACAAAAATATTATTGCCTTTTGCTGTTTCGTATCAGTCAAGTTCAATGCTTGCTTGCTTTTGGGTTATACAAAAACATTAAATTATACTATTACTTACCAGTAGATTAATGATATTAAAGACATTATATACTCCGTGGTCCAGTGGATAGCGTATGCGATTCCTGATAGGAGGTCCCGGGTTCGATTCCCGGGTTGGGCAAAAGTGTTACTGGGTTTTTCCGAATACTCAGTAGCAGCCCGGAGTCTGGTGATGTGCCCGATAACGGCAATAGGCTTGCCCCCTATTACGTGTGACCTAAAAATTCATAGCGAAATGTGGATGTAATATTTACACCTCTGCCTACCCGTTCGGGGATACAGGCGTGAGACTATAAAGAAAATAAATATATAGGAATGACAACAGTTCGAAATATAATTAATATATCACAGCCAGGGGTCACATGTCACAGACATGTCATTTAGATTCACAAAATAGAAAAGATAAATCAGAAAGGTAAATGCCCCCAATAATTACTTTGAACCACCACCAACAACACTAATTTCGTGGAAAACTTACATATGGGTTCATGACATTGATAGTTACTAGACATTACAAATTTATACAATACTGTCTGTTCAGGGGGTATCGAACTTCTTATAACGTATTTTTGATAGCACCTATACAAATTTCAAGGTCTTCGTTCATTGGATTTCATGGAAAATATAGAGGTGGTATAACCTTTCAGTTCATTGATGTGTCTTTTATAGTGCTTTGTTGTTGTTGTGTATCCGTCCATTAAAAATTATTTCAAACTAGATTTAGTCGTAATTTTATTAGTAATTTGTTATTCTACTAGCTGACCCGGCGAACTTCATACCGCCATATATGTATTATACATACAAACCTTCCTCTTGAATCATTCTACCTATTAAAAAAACCGCATTAAAGGGTAACTGAAGATGATTTAAGCATACATAGGGACAGACAGATAGAGACGCATATAAACTGCCTGAGAATGGATTAAACTGCGCTCTATTGTGTAGCATTTAGTTACTTTCTCATTCGAACTGAAAGGAGTTTGAGACTTGCAGTAAAAAAGATTATAGCACTGCGACAAGACAGCGGCTCAACTCAGCGGTAACCGGAGTCCATAAACAAGTCTGCGGTTTCTTAGCATTACAGAAACAATACTATAGAAACATATCGAAGTCGCTACCTTCCGAATGGACGAGGTGAAGAGGCAAGTAGCAGAATAGTATTTGCAGTTGAGCCATTATTTTTAACTTGTAGTTAAATGACATGTAACTCCTATTCAGAATTTTTACTTTGGGTACAACGCAACACTAGAATTCCTATAGCGCTGCCGCACCTTTAGAGGTCTTGATATACATAAAATAAAGATATAGATAGACATAAAAAGCTGCCTAATTTTTAATACATCTATCTTAAAACTGAATCTCGAAAATAATGTACTGATAATCTATATGCGGAAACGTCACGCGTAAAACACCGAATTGATTTTGATGGACATCGGTTGTATGCACGTCGGTTACATTTTAACAGCAGTCGTTCACGCGATTCAACAACACTGGTACTAATAAAAGCCAAAAAAGATAAATTGAAACATTAGTTTTATTAGTTTGGGTGCAATCAACGCTCAATTTTGTCCGACACTGATGAGCGGAAAAGTGAAACTTGGATGAGAAATATCAATCAACTGTGGTTGTCTTATGTCTTGTACGCTCGCGAAGTTTAACTTAGAAATAAATATTGTACTTTTGAATATAGTTTGATGCTACTTTTTAGGGTTCCGTACCTAAAAGGTAAAAAACGGAACCCTATTACTAAGCCTCCGCTGTCTGTCTGTCTGTCTGTCTGTCTGTCTGTCTGTCTGTCTGTCTGTCTGTCACCAGGCTGTATCTCATAAACCATGATAGCTAGACAGCTGAAATTTTCACAAATTATGTATTTCGGTTGCCGCTATAACAACAAATACTAAAAATAAAAAAAGTGAAAATATTAAGGGGGGGTCCCATACAAAAAACCTGTTTTTTTTTCGTATTTTTGCTCAAAATTACTAACTGTAACAGGTAGACGCTTTAAATTTTCACGGAATATGTAGTTGTATATTACCTTTCAATATAAATAATTAAATTTAATAAAAGTAAATAATAAAGGGGGGCTCCCATACAACAAACGTAATTTTTAAGCAATTTGTTACTCGATCTTAATAAACAGGTAGAAACTTATAAAGTATTTAAGTATACATACAACAAACGTGATTTTCTTTTATAAATGATGGTACGGAACCCTTCGTGCGCGAGTCCGACTCGCACTTGCCCAATTTTTTACTTGAAACTGGAACTTTGAATCCCACTTTGTGAGATCAACAAATTCTTGCCTCGACTCTGTGTGCTTTTGTGTAATTGTGTGAACTGTCCTCCGCGATATAAAAAATAATATAAAATGAAAATGTTAAGTAGTGTGTCTAATACAAGAGGCAAGTACATTTATCTTCAAATTATATATTAATTAGTTAATTAATCAATAGTGTACGTGTTCTTTATATTTTTATCCAACAATTTAACCCATTAAACGGCTAGGTGACTCCGAACAATGGGTTTCCTATCGCATCCGTTACACTGCAGTCAGTGTGTTAATTGAAAACGTATGCCAATTTATGTGTATCTCTCCATTATGCAGATAGGATGCGTCTATCATATAGTTAATTATATTTTCTTTAACCACTTTCCATGCTTTTCACCAGCGTAATATGATGAAGATCTTATATATCTAGGTTCTATAAAGTGGAATGAAAATATTATAACTCAATATGGCAATAATATTAGGGTTACTTTCCTATAAATTTACGTCAGAATGCAGAAATATCTGAAACCGCTGACCGACTGACTATGACACTGAATCTTAGACAGTAAACGGCCATAAACCTCACCACAAACATATAATAATCACATCCGATGCACTATTTCATTTAACCCTATCGATGTTGACTTTGATGACCGATAAACATTGATTCATTGAATGGTGCCCTTAAAAGTACGGCGGACGTACGTCACAGCACTCAGGGAGTAATCGTGTATGACCTTAGATCGAACCATTCTGCTTCGATAAGTCCACCGTGTCGTCAATTATGTCACCATTCATGGCCCACAATGGCCACCACTAACTCTATGCCATTGTGTTTTTATATTTTTTTATTCTGATTGCTTGCTTTGTAAGCTTAAATTATTGCTAGGAGGATATGGGTGGTCATTATTACAATTTATTGCAACTCAAGTAAGGTGTGGTTGGTTAAGTGCCGTGAAATGTAGATTAAAAATCGAGTTTAAATTTAGTTCTGTTTTTACGTAGAAATATTATTAATTGAAAGTGTCGTATTTGACCACTAACTGATTTTTTGCCCGTTCGTACGTTTGTTACCTGTCTGTGACGATGATTTTATCAACACTGTTGTCAGATGCTGTTAAAATTACGGTTCGACTTCAACGCAATAAAAAGATACGGCCATTTATAATACATTTTGACTCACTTGCCTTTCACACACTTTTTCAATAATACTGTTCCCTACAAAAATCTATAGCCAACTTCCCGCCGAGCGCAAATAATAAAATCTTAAAATCTGTATATATAAAATCCCTGCGTTACTGACTGACTGACAGACAAGCTACAGCCAAAACTATTGGGCGCAGAAAGCTGAAATTTGGCATGTATGTTCCTTGGGGACCGTAGGGGTGCACTAAGAAAGGATTTCCCGAAATTCCCACGGAATCGGTCAAAACGGATAAATTAAAATAATGTGCGAGCGTAGCTGCTGGCGTCCTCTAGTTTGGCATAAAGCAGGATCTTCTATCAACAGTCAATGTAAAAAAGCTTTTATAATACACAGTCACATAATTTGCTGTAAGTAGAAGATCTACTAATCCGAAAGACCTTTTGTCGCATTTAGTATTGAGAAATATGATAAACTTTAAAACATAACGCTACGAAAAATTGGAGAAGCCCAGTTAACATATCGACTGTGAACTGGCAACAGGTCCTATCTCATTTTTTTGCAGATTTCACTTTTTAATGCCAATTTATACCATTTAATATTCCACATCGTTGCAAGAAATCCTTACTTAAATACATTTTAATTTAGCGCCAGAATTCGCTTTATTCAACTTGTACTAACTGCAACGCGCAGCGAATGGGAGAATTTCAACCTATCTCGCCAAAAATGTACGGACATGAACGTGATTTCGCGCACTCTTAAAACAAATAACTGTTTTATGTGGATTCATTAGGTTTCGGAGCCCTAAGTTATAAAGAGATATTATTGAGGACTTCTAGAAGCTGAAATTGTAGGTTTTGTTATAAATTTATTATTAATATTTAAGATTTCTCCACTAATAATCTGTAAATCGAGATAGTACATCATGCATTGCCATTCAAACTTTTGGCAGATTGGAATTATTCAGAGATAGTACTTCTTGGTTCTATTCAACTAAGTATAACATCAGCCGAAAATACCTTTCATTAGGTTAATCAATACATATACCTACGATGAAATACATGTTTTTAAGTTGCACCATTCCGCTATAAGTTGTTATTGACGTATTATTCAAGTATTATCCGTATAATAATGTGCCCGGTAGATGGCAATGGGTTCGCCAACTATTACATAGGGACCGAAACATAACTGGCGAAAAGTGTGTGTGTAATACACCTCTGCCTACCCCTTCGGGGATAAAAGGTTCACGCCTTTTACCCCCTTTAGTTATGTTATCAGCATTTACGGCTTGATGTTTTAGCCCATCGAGTCACACAGGCTTGCTGCTTAGGCATTGCAGGACTATGTTCTAACTCCCTACCCGCCTCATGACTAACTAGCCAATTGCTTGGTTGGATTCGATAGAGCATAAATAATAATGGAAATGATTTGTGATTACATATGATTTATCCGTCTTGATATTAACTGCGAAATGCCTAAATATCGGCGCCTCAATAGACAGAAATCTAAGTCTCTGACCCGCGATATCCGCCGATACAATACCAAATGTGTTCAAGAGGCGATCGAGCGGGACAAAGGCTCTAATGTATTTCAGAGAGATCTGTCTATCGGGCAAAGTCAGCTAACAAAGCTGAAGACGGAGCATGGCAGTGTTGTATCATCCAGACCTCAGTTCTTGGAGGAGATCGAAAGGTTCTATGGAAACTTATACACGACCCCGCGAACACACGCGACCCTAGAGCTAGATCGACTCGACACCATACCGAAGACAACCCGGACGTTAGCATGCACGATATTAGTGTGGCCCAACAAAAGCTCATAAACAACAAGGCACCGGGTGATGACAGAATTACGACAGAGCTTTTGAAAGCTGGCGGCATACCCGCTTTGGAAATGCTTCGTAAGCTTTTTAATTCCGTCATACACGAGGGTAAAACGCCACAGGAGTGGCTCAGCATTGTGGTGGTGTGGTGTTCTTCAAAAAGTTCGACAAAACCCTTTCAAAGAATTGCAGACCCATCTCACTTCTGAGCCACGTCTATAAGCTGTTGTCAAGGTTAATCACGAATCGTCTCGCTTGCAAGCTACACGACTTCCAGCCTTCCGAACAAACCAGTTTCCGAAAAGGCTAATAGTGGGTACCACACACTGAACACATAGAAGCCCGAGGAGTATAACCAGCGCTATGCTTGGCGTTTGTAGACTATGAGAAAGCCTTCGATTCGATCGAAATCTGGGCAGTGCTGCAATCTCTCCAACGGTGCCAGATCGACTATCGATACGTTGAAGTGCTGAAGTGTTTGTACGAAAACGCGGTGACGTGTCAGTCCGCTTCCAGGACCAGAGCTCGAAACCTATTCGACTACAGCGAGGGGTGAGGCAGGGAGATATTATCTTAAAGAAGTCTTCAAGCTTCTGGACTGGGAAGGACTCGGTATCAACATCAACGGCGAGTACTGTATCACTCATCTTCGACTCGCTGACAATATCGTAGTCATGGTTGAGACCATGGAAGACCTCGGCACAATACTCGGTGGCGTCTGTAGAGCCTCCCAACAAGTAGGTCGAACAAGACGAAAATCATGTATAACGTCCATGTTGTACCTGCTCCTATAGATATCTTCACGTCCGATATCCTGCAGTGTCTCACGACGAAAGCCTTGACCAGTGTGTGTAGCCAGTGTTGTCACTCAAAGGGCGCTGGAAAGAGCTATGCTCGGAGTTTCCATGCGAGATCGTATCAGAAATGAGGTGATCCGCAGGCGAACCAAAGTCACCGACATAGTTCGCCGAATAGTCAGGCTGAAGTGGCAGTGGCAGGTACATAGCCAGAAGAACCGATGGCCGTTGGAGCAGAAAGGTTCTGGAGTGGCGGCCACGCACAGGACATCGTAGCAGAGGTAGGCCTCCTGCAAGGTGGACTAATAATCTTGTTGGGATCGCCCATAATGTTCCAAGTAAAATGTCCTATGTTTGTTCTTGTGTTGGTTTATATTGTCCTATCTCGATTTTATATTGGAAGGAAGCATATAATGTTATTTTTGTTTCTAAATACATGTGCAATAAAAAAAAATATTAACTAGGTACGTATTTTTTTTTTAACATAGGTACGTAATGTTGTATATATGATGCAAACATGTTTTTTCTTCCTCCTCGAAAGTTGTCAATATTGAGATATTACCGGTTGCCAGTTCACAGTCGATATGTAGATCAACAAGTCTAAGGAAAGGAACTTCCCACTCATACAAGTCATACAAAAAACAGGCATCGAATGCATTTTTGTTATCTAGCTACATTTGTTATGGAGGTTGTCATGCTAGTTTTTGATTAAAATGTTGTACCAATTAGCTGTTATCAGCGCCGCTTTAGCGCATAGATGTGTCAATTGATATCAACCAATCGATCATAATCACTATATTTATGTTATGTGTGTCTTTATTTATGTTATGTGTATGTATGTATGTCCCACGTTGTTATGTTAAATCAATCCTTTAGAAATTAACTACTACTACGGTTTTTAGAGCAGTTAGATTTTAGTTGGTTTTTCAAATTTTCCTTTTGTAGAAACCCCATTGTGAACCGTCAAGTACTTGGTCCTCGATAGCTCTATATTTTTTGTTCTGTCAGGGCAAGTGAATAAGATAAACACCAACAGGCGTTACTCTAAAGGCATCGCGATACTCTGTAGGGTCACTACAGTCACGGTCAGCATACTTCGACGCAACCCCACGGACATTTGCACATTTATCTGGTAGCGATACCGTAATAATATTTCCTCCAGTTTTGATTTAATCAATCAATCGATCGTCGCAGTCCACTGCTCGATATAGGGCTCTCCCAACACGAGGCACCGTATACATATAGTACTCCGCCTGCCGCATCCAGTCCGTTCCAGCGACCTTTCTTAGAAAGCGTTTGCTACAAAATACTATTTCTAAACTTGTCACAAAGTGGTTTATTTGTATCAATCTGGCCTCTCTCTTATCCTATTGTTGCTTGGCCAATTCTTTATCAAGTCACATCTTGCGATCGTGCATCTAAATTATCCTCGTATTGTGACCATACTGGCCAGAAGCCATTCCTTACGAATATAGAATTAATGGCCGCTAATGTTGCACATAAAAGTCTACACAGAATCACGTAAAAACATGTCGGTTTCTTTATAGGTCCATGTTTTTTTATCTCTAATGTGTCTAATGGGATTTTCGTAGAAATTTGGTTGTAAGCTGCCTTTTTAGTCACGTGAATTAGGTTTGAACAATTTTTTGCAAACGATCTATGGATTAGAGTCCAATTATCCGTTGAAGTAGCAGTAAATAAATTGTATTTACTGATACCATATTAGAACTGCAAAATAGCAATAACTGGTATTTCCATATTGTGTTATGCAAGAATATAAATTGAGTATGGTTTGACTGACGTAGTAACTTCCTAAAGTTCAATATTTCATACATACATACATACATAGACTCACGCCTGTTTCCCCGAAGGGGTAGGCAGAGGCATATTAAACGCCCACTTTTCGCCAATATTTTGATCCCACGTAATAGGTGGCGAGCCTATTGCCGCTGATCGGGATATTTTGATTGCCAGAGCCTCGTCCGTTGATCGGCAGGTGCACCACTTGCAGGTGAGGTTGGCTTGGGACCCTAAGTTCTTGGTGGGAACCCTATGCACCCTATCAATATTTCATATTATTTATTATTGTTTAACTGAAGTACAGCTTTAACTAAACTTGATTATAAGAAATAAAAGGATATACCAGTTTATCTTTTATGGGGAGAAAAGTATTTACGACGACACTGGGAGTACTAGCAATACCGGTATTATGTTAATTGCTGTTGGATTTCGTTGTTTTTATACGTCAACTAGTTTAATCCTGTTTTAGATCGGGGTAAAAAATCGTCTATCTACTTTCCATCATCATTATCTTGGCGTCATCCCGGTTGCAAAACAAGATATTCGTCTTGATCTTGAAGCCCTCAGTCCATTATGCCAATATTTACCTTATAAATAAAACTGCCTCGTTGGTCTCGCGGCATAAATGTGCGCGTGGGATTGGGAGGTCTCGGGTTCGATTACCGGGTCGGGCAAAGTGTTACTGGGGTTTTCCGTTAGGAAATTCTCAATAGCAGCACGGAGTCTGGTAATGTACCTGGTACGGCAATAGGCTTGCCCCCTATTCTTGTTTAATCTGTGACGTGGGACCTAAAAGTTCATGGCGAAATGTGGGTGTAATTTTACACCTCTGCCTACCCCTTCGAGTATACAGGCGTGAGTCTATAAAAAGAAATACTCGAACCAAAATGAATAGAATCTAAGTGGATGTATCTCATATGCTAAAGCTTTTTATACTAGGTATATGCCATAGCAACTACAAAATTGGGTTTTTCAGATAAGACATAAAATACTTGCAAGATTAGTTTTATAGTGATCTTTTACTTGATCATCAGCCAGTCCAACAGATGCAGTCCATTTACGAACTTCTTAATAAAAATCTGGTGACAAACGGACGTAATATACTCTAGCTTTTTTCTGCAGGATTACATATGTACGGCAAAAGGCAGCGATAGCCCAGTGGAGAGACCGACAGACTGCTATGCAGAGGGCCTCGGGTTCGAATCCTCGGCACGCACCAATGACTTTTCGAAGTTATGTGCGTATTAAATTTGCTAAACGGTGAAGGAAAACATCGTGAGGAAACATGCATGTCTGAGAGTTCTCCACAATGTTCTCGAAAGACATGTGAAGTCTGCCAACCAGTCCCCCAAACTTGGCCAGCGTGGTGGACTATAACCATACCCTTCTCATAGTGAGAAGAGGCCCGTGCCCAGTAGTGGGACAGTATAAAGGGCTGATGATGATGATTATGATGACATGTACGTGTACAAATATTGATGTATTCAGACTTCTAAGTTAGACTGCCTCGTTGGTCTCGCGGCATACATGTGCGCGTGGGATTGGGAGGTCTCGGGTTCGATTCCCGGGTCGGGAAAAGTGTTATTGGGTTTTTCCGTTAGGAAATTCTCAGTAGCAGTACGGAGTCTGGTAATGTGCCCGGTACGGCAATAGGCTCGCCCCCTATTACGTGGACCTAAAAATTCCTGGCGAAATGTGGGTGTAATATTACACGTCTGCCTACCCCTTCGCGGATACAGGCGTGAATCTATAAATAAATAAAAAACTTCTAAGTTACTCTACTTCACCAACACGAGAATGTAACCTGTCTTATTCAACTAATGCCACAGCACTAGAACTTTTCTACAAGCCCAGCGCAGTACCGCTGTTATAGAATGTTTTGCCATCCATAGCATTATGCTATACACTCCCCTTTCACTATTTCGGGCCGGAGTTATGGCGATCTATCAGGGGTCATTGTTCGCCGTTTAGTGAACGTTCACTGCTTTCCGCACCGGAGATAAAGCCCTAGCTTATGGATATTGTGGATATGGTCAAATTAATATTGGTCGAAGCTATGGCCAAAGAATTTGAAGGAAAATTCTAGCTTATGAATATTTTGGTGGTAAAATTAATATATCAATATTAATCGATGGCAAAAAAAAAATAGTTTAAAGTCAAAGAAGGAGTTTCTGATAGCAGAAGAGCTTTTTAAGTAGCTGTGGATAGCTGTGATCAAAATCAGATGAATACAAAAACCTTTTTGACCTCTATTATTGTAGCTGATACTTGCTATGGCCAATAACGTAGTTATGTCAGTAACAAAGAGTTCTAGTTGCAAATTTCATTTTCACATTAACTCGAAAAATGCTAGGAACGGTTTCTAGTCTGTGAAGGTGATTTGGGTAGTGAAATACATCTTTAAAGAACCAATGACACATAAAACATCGCCTGCTTAATACACGAGATAAAATCTAACCCATTGTTGGCTACCAGACGTATTGCTAAACGATGATTTTTATAAATGATATAATGAAATCTAACAACATAATAATTTCAAATTACGAGCTCACATGTTATTGTAACACTAAATAATTATTCTATTTGAGGTATTCTTACGAGACTTTAATTTGAGTATACTGTTAATATAACTGCAAGTATTATTCTGAAGAAATACTATCGACTCCATCGAAGAAATACTACTATAATCTACTGGTACCGCGTTCTACAAATGTGCAGCCACTTTCTTATTTATTTTTATCACATGATTGCAGATATTATGTTTTGATAATTGCTACTGCATAACGGTATTCTTATCTATTTACAAATCAGATAAGATTTAAATTGTAATTCAAAACTTAGCACCTACTTATGCAATTCATCAGTGTCTATTATATTATCTCTTTTATACCATCCTGAAAGCTTTTTTACTCTTGCATAGACGTAGCCAGTCGAACCGAAAAAATAATCAACATGCCAAAACACCAACAATATTCCTCTCGGCATTATTCGCCTACAACTTTCGCCCCTTCTAATAATTACGATCATTTTGGTAAAGCATTTAGGTTTATATGGAGCTAATGTCATTGTAGATCTCATACATTTATCACCACTTTCCTGTTTTGGATAGACATTACATGACATCAGACAAGACTTGGTATTCTTAAGAAATGAAACATTAAAAAAATCCTACTATTTAGAAATAAAATCTGTTAATCCATACAATAAAATATACGACGACGATACGATACGAGTGACGATATACCTACACAAAGTAGCTGGTGGCGGGTAGACACGAAAAGCCGAAAATCGGGCTCAGTGGCGTGCCATTGGAGAGGCCTATCTCCAGCAGTGGACACTTGCAGGCTGATGATGATGATGAATCCATACAATATTGTGATTGTAAAATTTTGTACATATTATGAAAAAGAAATGTCGTACGTGCTCATAACTACGCTGATCGTTTATTCAATCCTCTTTACAGATACATTATCATAAGGATTACCTGATTCGATCTCAGTTATCAAATATCAATTTGTGATAGCGTCACACCTTTACGCATTTGCGTAAACGTTCCAGTCGGAGCGTCGCGTAATCGGGCGTCACCGTCAGATAAAACTAACGGCTTTCCCTGCGTCTCATTAGTTTGCAATGAACGCAATTACGCATGCCCACTGTACGCCGTCTTACTGCTGGCTTTTATAGATAATGAATTTGTTACATATCACCGTAATAGGTTTATTGTTGTATTTTTTATAAAGGTAACTGATAAACACTTTCCATTTTCTTAAAACATATTGCCTCAATTTTATTTATTTCTCATTTGCTCACAAAAATTTTGTTGTCACCCAAATTAGTTCGGTTGCAGCAGTCGAAGCCGAAACAATCTGCGTTCCTGAAGTGGCGAAGAGACTAAACCATGTATGCAAACTAACGATAATAAGGAAAGAGAGTAGTAGTAAAAGTTTTTTTCAAAATAAAACTATATTACACACTTTCCTTCTTACAATACTATATAGATGTTACGCGTCATTCTTTGTCGTCACATTCTCCATGCATGCTGGCCGGCTTATAATATGCTTACTATTGTCCAAGATCAAATCCCCTTATCTCATTCATCACTCCTTACTAATGAACCGGTTTTAAACTTACGAATCAGCATAGGTGATAAATATGCTGCAATTCTGAGCGAGCACAGACTCAAACCATTCTTGATCTATCCAACTGTGTCTTAATATAAAATGTGTCTTAATTAACGAAACTTTATATAAGTTCGCGTCTGTTCAAAACATTATTTTGGCAACTGAGTGAGAAGTGTGAAACTGAGAATATGCTTGGTAAACGGCAGTAGAATAGATCCTTATCAGGTGGAACCATAGAATTGAAGATGGAGAAGTAAGCATTATTAACAAAGCTAAGGTAAAATAATTATCCAAAACCATGTCAAAGAGATACTTTTTTGGTGCTCTTTAACTAGACTTCCCGTAAAAGCCAACGAAAATAAATTACAGCATTAGGATAAGGCTGTGTTTTTTCTTGAGAATGATTTATTTTGTGGATGTATGATTTGCATTTTAACCTTGAAGTATATTTGCTATACAATGGCTTCCCGTCAGCCTCATGGATATCCTAATAGTTTAAATTAGATCTGTTAGGCTTACGATATAAAGCACTGTTGCGTAACTAATCTTAGACTGAAGTTTATTGCTAAACACCGCTAAAGCGCAATTTATTTTTATATCACTGCATTTAATTGTTACTAGTGTGAAAGATCGGGCAGATCTTATCTAATACTAATATATAAAGCTGAAGAGTTTGTTTGTTTACTTGAACGCGCTAATCTCAGGAACTACTGGTCCGATTTGAAAAATTATTTCAGTGTTAGATAGCCCATTTATCTAGGAAGGCTATAGGTTATATAACATCACGCTATGTGCCACGGGAGCAGAGCAGTAGCCTTAAATAACGCGGGTCTAACTGCGGGCTCATCTAATATTGTACAACATACAAGTTTCGTTAAATACTTACATACTACTGCTGATTGTTTGTCAATGCCATCTAATAAACTAACTCTGTTGCTGTTAGTATTGATTGTATGCATACCTGCTCGGTGCCTATCAGGCATTTTTGTACGTTTATCAACTTCATCTGCGCGTGGATTGGTCTGAAGCGTGGATACTATGGCAACGACGACTAGTTCTAAAACAATTATTGCACTTATAATTGCAATTATACTGTACAATATTCCATATAGGTCGTTTTTTCCTTAGACTGCAATTGCAAAATGCTTAAAAATAAGTGCAGCTATCTGTATTAAATCCAAGGAAGCGTTTAAAAACGAATATAATTAAAATGAAATAAGTCTAACTATTAACTATGATATTTTATTAATAACTTGATTGCTTTTTAAGTGTTATTTAGTGATATTAAACAAGTTTAAAAATAAAATCTTTGCGCTTACAATTTCCGGTTACTTTTCACCGTATTAAAGCTCTCTAGTTATTTATACGTTATTTACCTAATTAATTTCAAGACAAACAATGTTGTCAGTAATGAAGTGACTGAAAGTTGTTGAACTAGTTTTATTTGCTTGCGACACTAGAGTACTGGTCGGTATTTAGAATTATTGTGGCGCCCGCCGCCTATAACTTTGTGCCTTTAATCGTTGTATATCGCTTAATACTGATTGCAACCCTGCGAAATATGTAAAGTATAAATAAACTCTTGTCTGTTTAATCGTGTGAGTTCGTATACGTCGTGTTAATGTGTGTGTGAAAGCATTACTGCATAGAAAAAAAGGACTTTGCTGGATATTGTGCATCAATTTAATATACGCCGATGTGATAGATGTCTTGGATATATGGGATACTTGTGATTATTTGATGAAGATCAACATCTCGATGACTTGTTGTGTAGCTGCAATTTTTGAGGAGACTTTTTGATATTCAACTACAATATGGTGGGGCGACATCTGGCGAAAATTTACATACTCTTTGAGGAACCGAAATGCCATAGGTACCTTAAAGAAAAGTGCAGCAATTCTTTTTTGCAAGACAATATTCCTATCCTATTGCTTTGCTCAAGCGTATTGAGTACGAAGCACCGGCAGTGTAATAATAACGTAATAGACGAATGATGTAGCAAAGTGATTATTACAGATTACGAAACGATTTATAATTATTTATAATGAAACACACCCGGAAAACAATCGTTACCTATCGCTTTCTACGGACGTTTGGCTATCATGATCGAAACGCGCAAATGAACTCGTCTTAATACTGGCCAGGTTGAATTTATACGACTAGTAGTTGTATAGTATCGTATAGTGCCGTCTCGTATAGTATAGTCGTCTACTAGTACTTCGACCGCGGATCCGTGTGGGAGTCGTCACAATCGCAAAAAAATAACTGACCTAACAAATATTTTGTTAATTAGACCAAGCCCCAAGTTCACCGACAATGATATAACCGGCGATCGGAAAACCAACTGTTAACTTGCTTATTTAGTTCTGCGCGCGCATTGTCACATGGGATGGGATGCGTGCTTAGTACTGCGCGCGCATTGTCAGATTAATTTAACGGAAAGATAACCAAGATAAAGTGTCGGTGAACACCGACCTTAAAGTCTCTTCAGCAGTGTTTTACTTTTATTAGCTATATAACTATTTAGCGATAGGTAACGATTGTTTTCCGCGTGTGTTTCATTATAATTATAGTAAATTTAAAGGTAGTAGAGCCTTGCTGATTTCAGCATGAATGAGCTGGCTCGACCGGGGAAGTACTACCCTCTCACAGAAAATCGACGTCAAGTGACGGTACCTTAACTGTTGCGTTTCGTTCGGTGAGTGAAAGTGCCGAAAGCCCTATCCCCTATTCCCTCTCCCTCATCCCACTCCTCATCCTATCCCCATTTCCAACCCCAAGCGGCGACAAACGCACTTGTGACTCCTGTGATGTTCCTTGTGTCCATGGGCGGCGGTAATTGCTTACCATCAGGCAATCCGTCTGCTCGTTTGCCGCCTATTAACATAAAAAAAAACATTTCGTAATCTGTAATAATCACTTTGCTACATCATTCGTTTATTACGTTATTATTACACTGCCACCGGTGCTTCGGTGGTATAAGTTGAATATGGTTTAGAGTCTAAACCCTTCGCCTACATCTCGGTCTAAACTTTAGACCGAGATGTAGGCGGGGCTTTCGAGATCTGGAGCCATTGGTTCGGCTTTTATGGTAAAGAATAAAAAAGAAATCTCAAAATGAACAGTGAAAGTTGTTCTATTCTATGGTTGCTGCACTATAGGGCATGGCCAAAACGACAGGTCGATGGTAGTAGTCAATAGGCTTATCCACTTCCTTTTAAATTAACGTAGGCCAGTACTTATTACAGTGAGTTCGGGCTGCAAGTAAATTTTCAAATTTGCATATCTTTGCAGTACCCATAATTTGGAACAGGTGTTAACTTCACCTGACAAACATTAAAGGTTTATTATTAAACAAATATATTAAAATAAAGGTCAGTAATGCATGCATCCAATAGCAATAATAAGCCGATATTTTATGTCTTTATAGCATTTATTATACGACGATCCGAGATAAAAGTATACGTTTGTAAAGTTCTTTGTAAGTACAAAAAAATTTCCGTGTGGTGACGGATTAAGAATACGGAATGTCACCACCCCATATCATTCCATGGGTGTCGTAAGACAGAGGGAGCATATTATGCAGAGAACACCACTGTAAGAGAAGGAAAACTTGATACAAACCCTATACCAACCCGTTTGACCAGCGTGGTATAGTAGCCAATTCCTCCTTTCAAAGGAGAGGCCTAGTCCAGCTGTGGACTGTTAAACGCTGATGATGATGACAAAAAAATATATGTGGTCGCTTATCAGATAGCATTGTAATGGCGCCATATTATGTTTGTAATAAGTATCGGTCTTATGTATATAGGTATATAAGTATTCCGTTAATTTAGGCTGTACCTGACAATGCTTAACCTCTTCTGAATCTACCCCAAGTGTCTAAACACACTATGCCGAAGTTACGCGACCGAAGTTCCGCGGCCGGTTTTACGTTCCGATGTATTCGGCTGATATGACACACCATAAGTGCCGAACTACACTCGTGCTACGATTACGAACTACGCTTGCGCTCTACTACTAGAAAAGTTGACGCTGAACTTACGCCCGATCGAAGTTACGCTGTACGCTATAACACAGCGTAATTTCGGTACAATGTGTCAGTAATTCAAATAGCATTGCAGGCGTAATGATGCCGAACTGCGGTCGCGTAACTTCGGCATAGTGTCACAGACACCAAGGCCATAGTAAAAACAGAATAGTAAGATAGCTTCATACAAATCGGCCGCCGCGCTGCCGCGCTGGTTTGAATGTACGCGTGAGTCGCCGGCGCCGTGTACGCACGCACTTTTCACGCACACAATCTCACGAGCGCGGCAAGCTCGGCGCGGATTCAGTACGGGATGCGCCGCGCGTCTGATCGAGCGCATTCATGTAGGTACTTCACTGCTCGCCCGCTTGAATTGTTTATATACATTCAGTTTTGTAATAAACGTTATTAATAATATACAATGTGTTAAACGACAGTAAATTTAACTTGTTACTTTTTCTCATTAAAAAAGGCATTTAGATAGTTATATAACGCTTAGGTAGTCAGTAGGTATTTGAGAAAAAATAAATTCAAGCTTAAATTGTGAAGTATTCAGCGCGATCACTTAAAAAAGCGGCGAAAAAGCGCGAGCGCCGACAAAGCCGGCACCGCGGTGTAAACAAGTGACAACCCGTGCGTCAACGCAAGAGTAGGCAATTAACTCGCCGAGCGGCCTTAGCTAACCTACTATTCTGTTTTTACTATGCCAAGGCTCTGATCAAGATCGTCGGGCCTCCTTGCAGGGGACTTACCTCTGCTATTCGGCCACCTATGCCACTGTACTAGAAATTAATCACGTTACAGCAACACCCCGGGATTTCTAGCTATTACGAAACGTTTAATAGGCAGTTCTAGTTTAGCTAAGCCCACTATCGGGTGACAAGGCTGAAAGGATTTCACTATAAGGCTTCCCCTTTTGTACTGTTTACGCCACATACTCATGGAAACCTGGTAATGATTTTATGTAACTTTACTAATTCCTTGGATAGATTATTATTTAGAAAATCTTTTGAAATCTTAGGAGGATGATGATCACGTGGATAGGTTCTGCTCGTATGCCACTTGCAGCAAATTGTTCAGTGCTTGCTTATAACTGCATACACATACATAGTCTCCCGCCTATATCCCCGAAGAGGTAGGCAGAGGTATATAGCTACACCCACTTAAAACTGGTTCATATTTATTGTAGTTTGAACATTGCATTATATCATTCTCAAGGCTTGCTTTACTGAAGGACCTAAAATAATGAAGAGCCGAGGCAATATCTAATCGTACAGACTCGCCGAATAAAAAGTTCGTATATTACTGTTATATGGCCAAGTTGGGCTGAACTCCAGCTGATGTCAGTCTGATCTAACCATCATAGTATACTTTAGCATAAGTATGTGAACGGATGCTCAGCAATTTCGCTGACTACCGATTAGCTGCTATACGGCCGGTTTCTGAATTGAGAATTTCAGCTTTCATCAGTTGAAAAATTCTGAACTAGTTGAAGTCAACTTAAGTTTTTTCTGTTTCACAGGTCAGAGTGATATTTTTTCAAAGCACTTTCAACTGAGTTTTCTTCAAATCATGAATAACTTAAACCGAACAATACTAGTACGTTCCAATACAAGTAAAAAAAACCGGTACTAAGCATAAATTCGTATTAATTAACATTTTACAAAGAAGCACACTTGTCAGTTAATTATTTTTATACGGAAACAAATAAAAAGTCGAAATAAAGTTGTATTTAAAATTATTTCAACGATTATTTTATTTTAATGAACAGTTTGTTGAATTTGTTCAATTCGGTATCTTAGTGAAAACGGAACGCGTATGTTATGTCAAAGTCAGTTTGTTTTATTTTAATACAAAATATTTGTGGCCAGCTATATTTGAGGTATAATTCTATATACCTCCATGGTGGCCATCATGGAGGTATATAGAATCATACCTCCATGGAGGCCACAGCGTAATTATTTGGATTGATTTAACACGAAAATCTCTTATTTATATTTTCGAACCCTTCGATTTGTTCCTAATAATGTTGTAATCTACTTTTTCCAAATATTTAAATAGTCTTTGAACCTTTTTTCTATAACTTTTGTTTAACGACCTTCTTGTTGTGTAGACGTCAGTATGACGTAACCGCTGCTTAGCAACCGTAGTGTGGATATTTTGACATACTGGCTGTCATATTACTCGTGATCACCGGATAAAAGACCTAAGTTGTATAATAATTTTTTTCTCAATTTATCAGTGCTAAGTGAGGTTTGACAAATGTCAAATGTTTTCAGAAACGCGAATATAGAGTTGATATGGAGTTGATCATGAGTTGATCACATGTTGTGTCAAATTTTAGATTTTACAAGCACAAATACTCAAAATGTGTCAAAACAATTTTTTGTGAAACAGAAAATTGATTAAGTAGTATATAATTAGTGTTTAAATTGTCCTCAACGCGAAATTCTCAATTCAGAAACCGGCCGATAGCCTTGTTTTGCTTGATAGCATATTAGATTATTATAGCTATCGCTCGCTATCAAAGGTTGTGTTAAGTATATTATTGTTGTATTTATAGACTTTGCGATCGGTCTTATCGCTGCCATAGCTAATAAAACGCAGCTCAATTTTACGGCCTTAAAATATAGCTCATAAGTGTGTATACTCATAGCTAGAACCTATTATCATCTAAAGTAAGGGCTACAAATCGTGATGGGTGATTTTAGCACACTATTTGTTAAAGAGGCAAATATTTTATTGACAAAGATATCTAATCTGCGAACGGAACCATCTGTTGCATGGATAAGAAAAAAAGCGTTTGCCATTGTTAGTGTGATGCCATAACAAATTATATAAATCAAGTTTCCGTATGAGTATACAAATCTCTTATAGGATGATGCGCGATATTACCATTTTACAAGCATTTCTTGCGCTGATATTCGTAGAGGACGAAGGCGAAGCGGACGACATTCGCCCGCTCCGTCCGTCAGTTGGCGGTGTGGCCTGCGCTTTACGGGCAGGGACTGTAAGAGGAAAGCTGAAGACTGCGTTCATTGGAATGCCATTGGAGAGGCCTACGTCCAGCAGTGGACTTACACAAGCTGATGATGATGATGAAGCAATTTGCATACAAGAAATTCTTTTGGCTTCTGCAAGTTTCAACTTATTAGATGCCTGTCCAAAGTGGCAAATTCTCCAACAAATAATATTTTGTTACGTTTTTACCGTGTTGTTTGTTTGTTTGCAGACTACGAAGACTTCCCCACCCGGGATCAAATGTGGGGCCCGGCGCCGCACGAGATAGATCCAGACATATGGCCGCCCCCACCCGACAGAGACCCCAACGCCTGGCCGTCACCCACCAGTGTCGAACACAAGTGAGTTTACCACATGTTTTCCTCCTGCGTAATGACCCAATGATAATCCATTTTGTTCGTACACTTATGGTAATACGTGACGCTAGCACGTGGGTTGCTGGTATTCGTGTGGGGATTGTACGTCACACGTGGCACACATGTGCGCATTGAACCATACCCGCACACAGGACTCTGGAGAGACCCACAGGACAAGAAGGTTGTTTGACCATTTGACTAAAGTTAGATAATGCCTGAATATAATATGCACAAGTGATTTTGATATTGGTGATTCAAGGAAATAAATCGCTCAACTGAAGACTACTTCAGAGTTCAACGACACAACCAAAAGTCTGACTACCGATAGGTATAAATACATTAAAGTTCTCAAGAAGAAAAAATAAAATATCAAACAGCACACTGAACATGCAATGTCAGAGATTTAAAATCTATCCGTGTACTGCTCGTATGCTCGTGATGTATAGAGGCTAAAATCGTAGCTATATTTGACTGAATATGCATTTTCCATGACAATACTCTGTAATGGCACTTACCATTTCTGATTTTAAGTATTGAATAAAGAAGATAGCTGTCAAAACATAGAAGTGCTTTATGGTTCTTTCGGGAGATAGAAGGTAACATAATTAATAGAATAAGACCATAAATTCACGCTGATATTAATGTTGTCTTTCGTGTCGTATATTAACCAAAACTTTGAATCGTGTTTCGAAGTCGTGTCCATTTATCAATTCATTAGCATCATCATCCTCTGAGCGTTATCCCAGTTTCAATCTGGGGTCCGCTTTCTAGTCTAACCGGATTTGGCTGAATATTAGCTTTTCCACGGAGCGACTGCCTGTCTGAACTCCGCAACCCGAAGGGATAGCGATATTCCATGGTTTAGACTAGTGTCAGTTTATTTAGAAGGTACTGACGCCCTGTAACGACTGTCAAAAATCTTCATGACAACCGGGACCGACGGCTCAACGTGCTCTCCGAGGCACGGGACAAGCGATAATTAACCATTCAATACGCACATAATATCAATTCATTAGCATATTGTACTTATTATTATAACATGGTTCCTTTGTAATTAGTAAAGCTTTCTTGCATGTGATACTGCATCTTTGAAATACGGAATCTAACGAATTCCTTCTGTACATTCACACACACATCCACCACAGAAACGGAACAAAGTCTACGAGCTTTTTAACAACTGTTAAGTATCCTAAATGAGTAGATATAATGTCAGTTTTGTGCTGAGAACTCTTTTTATTGCCGCTATCCTATACCTAGTACAAACTCGGCGTTCAAACAAAATCCTGAGTGTAGTAATACTTTAAAAAAACCTGAGTACAGTTTCGATAAAAAACATCAACCCTAACCAACTCATAACCTGTTGTTTATATCGTCTGTAGTAACATTTTAAGCCAATATTCCAGAGCAATATCAATTACACTGAGCACCATCTAAACTCTCCATTAGTCATAATACTTATGTAAGTGCATATAATACCAAAATAGGGTGCACATTTGTCGGCGTCGGCCACATGTTGAATATGATAATGATCCAGTCTATTAGCACGCCGCACTTGTTAGCGCTAACGTGCACAAATTATCTCTATTAGCACATATGCACTGGCGAAAATAAAGTGACACGACGTCTGCAGCGTCTTTGGAACGAATGACTCTATTCGTTCGAGTATAATTATGAAGTGCGTTGTTACTTGTATAGATAGTTATGTTTTAATTTAGATTGCCATTGATACGACAAGAAGAAGTTCTGTTTTTATTATAATTATTGTAAGGACTAATGCTTTATTGAGAAATTGTCATATGGCGCATATTTTAATTAAGCATTTGACCGCCACAGCTGAAAGGTAACAAGTTTAAAAATTAAACTAGCATGGTAAGTATCGGTACATCGTAAAAGAAGAAAATGCATACAATCCTAATTTGATAGGTGTTTCTTAAACTGAATTGTGTTGATTCTAATTTCTGCACAGTTGACTACTAAGTGTCCAGCAGACTAATTGGCTTATGACACTAATTGGACCGGCTAACGAACCTCAAGTTTATTGTCCAGCCAGAGTTAGTTCGTTCAACTGGCAAATAACTTAATAAATGAAAAGAGATAATCATATAGGTATGTGTGAAAGCCTGGCTATATTTTCAACGGAACGGCCCTTGAACATTTGAAAGATCTAAGTTTCCCGCGACGATTCTAATGTTTTTAGAATTAGCAAGGCAATATAGAGTTATAATCATATTTTATTAATATTATTAACAACCCTTACTCTTCTCATAGTGAGAAGAGGCCCGTGCCCAGCAATGGGACAGAATTAATACAGGGCTGATGATGATGATTGTTAATAAAATAACATTTGCGAATAGATAAAGTTAGTTACGTCTGAGTGCTAAGAAGTTCAGAACTTAAAGTAACTAATTTAAAACCCTCTTGGTCCCAAAAGACAGATGCAAGATATATCTTTGAAAATATTCGAAAATAAACCGAAGAATGTTATCAAAATGCCACATAAAAAGGTATTGTCAACCATGATTATTGTCCGTTAGGACAGCACGAATGGCGAAATGATTAAGGTAGTTGTCTTGCTAGTATCAAGCGTTCGATCATTACACGATGCATAACTTAATCTTTGTATACAATTATGTACCTATTTATTTTTATAAGATGATGTTGAAACTCATATCGCTGCATTTGACATCAATCTCTTAATCGTTGTGCGAGCTATCATTTTCAATATTCATTCATATCGAACTAGGTATATGAAATCCTACCAAACGTAGTTACGTTAGTAAGCAGTAAAGTTTACTGCTTTTGGTTATGGAAGCGTAGGCAGGATTGAAACAGACGACTTTCTCATATCGCTCTAAACAGTAGCCAATAATGTTACATAACACCAATAATGTCTTATTCGGAAAACATGGCTCCACAGATCTTCGTTTCACGTAATCCTTCGCCGCGGCGTAGGTGCCGAAGGTCATTCATGTTTGCATCATAAACATTACACTCATGCGCAAAAACAGCTGTTCGCATTACACGTAATATTATAAAACAGGTGTTCATTTTAATACGGCCGGTTTCTGAATTGAGAATTTCAGCTTTAATCAGTTAAATATTTCTGAACTAGTTGAAGTCAACTTAAGTTTTTTCTGTTTCACACATCAGAATGGGATTTTTTTAAAGCAATTTTAACTAATAATTTCACAAACATTGGTTATATAAAACCTAAAAGTACTATTACGTTCCGATACAAGAAAAAAGACCGGTACTAACCATGAATTCATATTACTTGATATTTTACAAAGAAACACACTTGTGAGTTAATTATTTTTATACAGAAACAAAAAGAAAGTCAAAATTAAGCCGTATTTAAAATTATTTCAAACATTATTTTAACTTTTTATGAACAATTTGTTGATTTTTTTCAATGCGGTAAAGTGAAAACGGAACGTGTATAAACGTCAACGTCAGTTTATTTTGAATACAAAATATTTGCGGGAACTGCAAATTAAATATATATTTTATAATGGAAAAGGTGAAAAAGAGATCTCCCAACTACACCGAGGATGAGAAACAATCCCTTCTGGCTCTGGTTGCAAAGTAAGTGGTAACTACTATCGTATAAATAATCGCTTTTAAATTAAAAACTCGTACTTCAATTTCATTATGTTCCTATTTAATTCTTGTTGGAAATTGCAATATATATTTTACCTTATGAACCTCAAAGTTCTTACGATATCTTAGCTTAGTTAAAAATGCACTTTTTTTGTTTTAGATACAAGGATATAATAGAAAGTAAACGATCAGGATCTTATTATGTACAAAAGAAAAATGAGGCTTGGACTGCTATTACCAGAGAATATAATAGTATTTGCACAACTGGGCCTAGAGAAATGCTAATGCTTAAACAATTTTATAATAATATAAAACATCGCGCTAGAAAAATTTCGGCCACTGAAAATGTATAGAATTTATGTAGCTTTAAATAGTTTAATAAAAGTAGTTTCAATCCATGTGCTCACACTTAACAAATAAACTGTTTTCAGAAACTAAAATATATCAATAACCAACTGCCACCAACAACTATTTCTGATAACGTGGAAACAACAGAT
The DNA here is from genome assembly GCA_944739405.2 of Euclidia mi. Taxonomy (NCBI): domain Eukaryota; kingdom Metazoa; phylum Arthropoda; class Insecta; order Lepidoptera; family Erebidae; genus Euclidia; species Euclidia mi. The sequence goes on along the minus strand of OX123204.2, from coordinate 16,452,936 downwards.
GAAGATCATGTAAGTTTTAAGTTAAAAGTTTAGTGAAAGTGAATGTTTTAAATCAATAACCTCGTAAGTAATTATTTCGTTTTAATAATATGGATATCTATCATCTTCCTCCTAGCGTTATCCCAGTCTCAACCCGGGGTCTGCTTTCTAGTCTTACCAGATTTGGCGGAATAATAGCTTTTCCACGGAGCGACTGCCTGTCTGACCTCCGCAACCCGAAGGGATAGCGAAATTCCATGGTTTAAACTAGTGCCAGTTTATTTTAGAGGTACTGACGCCCTATAACAACTGTCAAAGATCTTCATGACAACCGGGACCGACGGCTCTCCGAGACACGAGGCAAGCGATAATTTACAATTAAATATAATATAATAATATATAATAATAATAATACATACATACATATCGTCACGCCTTTTATCCCCGAAGGGGTAGGCAGAGGTGTATTTCTACACCCACTTTTCGCCAGATATACTTTAGTCCCACGTAATAAGGGGCGAGCCTATTGCCGTACCGGGCACATTTCCAGACTCCGTGCTGCTACTGAGAATTTCGTGACAGAAAAACCCAATAACACTGCCCGACCCAGGAATCGAACCCGGGACCTATGGGTGCTAGATAATGGATAAACATACTTATATACTTTGTTTTTTGTAAATACATACATATTATACATAGAAACACCCAGACCAAGACAAACATCCATGTTCATGCACACAAATGTTTGACTTGTGCGGGAATCGAACCCGCGACCTTCGGCTTAGCAGTCGCTTACACTCCCGCTGCGCCGGTCGTCAAATACACACTCCGAAAAGTCAGTGGTGCGCGCCGTGGATTCGTACCCGATATCCTCTGCATGGCAGTCCGTTGGTATCTCCACTAGGCTATCGCTGCCTTTTTTTATAATATGGATATTATAATGAGAAATTGAATGACAACCCCACAGTCATTGCAATGTATAAGCAAGTAGGAACTGCCTGCCTACTCCTATACATATAATATTTCCTGTTTTCAGATACAAAATTATCAAATTGAATCACCAGTATCAACTCATACATGTGACAACAAGGGTGGTAATGTAAGATTCAAATTTAGTAGCTTTGTTTACAAGATATTTAGGTTCTAGTGACCAGTTACTGTTTACCTAACACAATTTTTATTTTTAGGCATCACTGGTAGAAGTCAAAGATTTAAAAAAGAAATGGATTGATGAAAAAGTAAGTTGACAATCTTAACATTAACATTTCAATATTCAGTGATATATGTAACTTGTATTTAACATTACATCTTTCAGAAAAATATAAAAAAAACTGGTGGAGGTGTGTTTACTCCTACACTAACCGATGCTGATCACCAGGTCTTATCTCTATTAGATCAATCAATCAGACCAGATGCAAATCCTTATGATGAAGCAGCAGAATATTTTGGTAGGTATAATTGTGTTTTTATCTCATTCATATGGGTATCTTATTTTTTTATACGTATTGCAAAACTTATACAACAGCCCCCGCAGCCCAGCATTTGGAGAAATACTGTACAGGTGTGATGATATGTTATAAATATGTTACAGGTGAAACTATTATAGAAGAATTTGTGGAGGAACCCAAACCAGTAGGACCAAAAGAGGAAAAGATAAACATTAAAACAATACCTAAATTTAGAAAAAGAAACACTAGTCATAGTATACCCAAAACAGGGTACCAAAAAAAATCTGCAGAATTACTTAAAAAAATATATTTTAGGAAAAAAATTTAATTAGTTTTCTACCAGAAGAAAAATGAAGTGCAAAAATTTAGAAATGAGCAGAGGAGACATGAACTAGAACAAAAAAAAATTGAATTGGAAATTCAAATTCTAAAAAAACAGTTATAGAAGACATAAGTATACACACATAAAAATATTTAGAGATATGTTTTTTTGTGATTTCTTATCTAGTACTAGTGGCCCGGCCCAGTTTCGCACGGGTGGTCGTTTAGTTTTTAAATATCTATGTATCTATATAGTCATACTTAACAAATACTTACGTCATACTTTCATACTTTTAAAATACTGTAACATATTTTCTAAATGCCGATCCTACTGGTGAGGTATTAAGAATAGAAAGTGTCACCACCACCTCATTTCATTTTGTTAGCGCCTTAAAACGACGTTAGGAAAATACTCGAATCAAATTGAAACTTAGCGTAGAGAATAAAAACTCGACATTAAACTCTATACCAACTCGTCTAGTTAGGGTGGTATCGTAGTCCTATTGGCTCATAATGGTCATAATGATATTGGGATGCGAATTAGGAGAAGCCTATATCGAGCAATGGATTGCGGAAGGCCGTTATGGTGACTATTACTTATGGCGTGCTGCGTGTCGTGGGTTCTATGCTCACACGAAAGAAAACTTAGTGTGATCTACAAATTGCTGTTTTGAGCCTGGGTGTTATTTGCGTCTGATGATTATAAAGTTGCAATTGTTTGTTTGATACAGGATTTATTTTTAGTTCGGTAGTCGTCATAAAAGAAAAGGGTGTATCCCACTATTTCCATGGAAATGCAAAATGGAAAAAGTGGGACAAGCGTTTTATACAAATTATATCCCATTATTTCTATTGCGGCAAAAAACCGCTAGTACCCTCGGCCTTTATTTTTATGGCTCCGAATACATTTTCATAAAATTGTGTGATAAACTAAAATTACAAAGCTGAAGAGTTCGTTTGTTTGTTTGGTTGAACGCGCGGCTACTCTCAAGACCTCAACCTTGTAGTGGCGGTTTGAGTATACAAAGTTTCACTACCGCATTTCATTCCGTGGGTGTCTTAAGAGGTGACAAAGGAAAATACAGGAAGCATAATATTATAGTCACTTTGCAAAAGTACGGCAAACACTACATCAAACTCCATACCAACCCGTCAGGCTAGCGTGGTTATAGTAGACCAAATCTTTCTATTGACTCACTGCTTCCGTAATGCTCATATCCAGCAATGAACTGCGAAATGCTATTTGTGGATATATAGTATAGTTTTAGTTTTATGTAGGTAGGTACTTAAGTTATTAATTTCTGAGGGTATTAACTACCTTTTCATTTGATGTACGCCCCTTAACTTACTCTTACATTCATTATATCTTTTGAATGGCATGTTCAATTTAAATGATACAAAATGTATTATTATGAATTGTGTGATAAGAGAGTGTTGCAGGGTAAAAGAATATGTAGTGACAAGCATCGAGAAAGGTATGCTAAGATGGTTTGGGCACGTGGAGAGGATGGATGACGAAAGACTGACCAAGCAGATATATAAGGCAAGTGTGGAAGGGACAGGACGAAGGGGAAGACCTAGGCGGACGTTCTCTGACCAGATTGGAGATATCCTAAAAACAGGACAGGTGAGAAGTACCCTGAACAGAAGAGCATGCATGAGGAATCTGATGGGAGTGAATGAAGCAAGAGAGATATGTCAGGATCGTTGCAAATGGCGTTCCCGAGTCTCTGCCTACCCCTCCGGGAAACAGGCGTGAGTCTATGTATGTATGTATGTATTATTATGGTAAAGTATAATGTATGGTAATAAAGTAGTACATTATTTTTAAGTATCATTAATAGTTTAAGCAGCGCACGCGATGAGAGACATTTTTTTATGTTTTTGTAGGGATAACTAATATTTTCTAGAAATAAGTAAAGTGGTGAAATAATTTTGAAAATAGGTAAAGGACTTTTTTGTTTATTCGTTACTAATAAAGATGCAAGATTTGTAGTTTTGTATGTTTGCATACAAAACTAAAAATCTTGCATCTTTATTATATTATATAAATAATATAATTTTAATATATTACATTATAATATTATAAACAATTGTATATTATATTATAATATTTCTTAGTTTCAAAGCTGAATGAACAATCATTTCGTACATTGAGTACAAAATTATTGTTCAATCTAAAAGGAAATAAGACAAAGTGGAGTTGCTCTGAGACCTCTCTACAAATGGTATTGTGATCTGTTTGATGTGTTTCATAAAGTTTATTACTTACTGTTAAAACTTGAGTTTATTAATACTATAAAGATTAAGATAATAAAGAGATAAAAATGAAACCAATTCGTCACAATATGTATTATTTATTATTCCTCTAATATAACTTTTCCCATCCACTAATAACTGAGGGTCTAGTACGAGTTTGCACTCGATCGTCATGGTGGACGCCTATGGATGGATAGCCTAGTCGTCGGGAACAATTTCCATACATTTTCTAAATGCGCCCCCTAGCGGACTCTATCGATCGCTACTCTCCGTTAGGGGCGCTTTTAGAAAATGTATGGAAATTGTTTCTGTCGACTAGGCTATCGTCCACCGTGATCGAGTGCAAACTCGTACTAGACCCTCAGGAGGAAATGCTTGTTAACTCGAAAAATGGAAAAACAACATTTATGATAGCATACATTTATTAAAAACTGAATTGAAAAGACAAATGTAAGTATTAAAAATAGTTTTGTACAATTGCTGCTCTAATGGCAAAATTTTGATTGCCGCTTGTTTGTGGCAATGGCTCATCGTCATTTTCTGTAAGAATGTCATGTTGCACAAATAATTGGTCACACTCAAGAGCCATGTTATGGAGCACTGCACAAGCCACAATAACTTTTAAAACTTTAGAAAGTTTTAGCTGCATGCCCAAATGAAGGCATGGAAACCTCCTCTTTAGTACTCCAAAACATCTTTCTACCGTGTTTCTTGTGCTGATGTGGGCTATATTATATGCTTCTTGTGATGGGCTGTCAGGATTAAGAAATGGTGTCAAAAGATACCTTAGACATGGATATCCACTATCTCCTAATAGTAGATAATTCCCGAATCTGCCTCTTTCAAATTCAGCTGCCAGTGGAGAATCATTCCATATCGTAGTGTCGTGCACGGATCCTGGCCAACGCGCTATGATGCTCCTTATCATCAAGTTCGCATCACACACAACTTGCACATTTATAGAAAAAAAACCTTTTCTATTCCTATAGAGTTCTGCTCTGTTTCCTCCTGGTGAATCTATTCGTATGTGCGTGCAGTCAATAGCTCCAATAATTCTTGGGAATCCAGCAATATTATAGAACCCAGCTGCGATTGATGCTCTTTCGTCTTCATCAGGCATTTTTATATAGTTTCTTCTTAGCAACGCTATAGCACTGGTTACTTTATCTGTTACCCGACACACTGTTGCTTTGCTGACATTTGCAGTGTCTCCTACAACAGCTTGGAAGCTACCGGTAGCATAATATCTTAGCGCAATCAATAATTGCAACATTGGTGAAATGCAATCTCGTCTTCGAATTCTGCAAGGTAAACGGTTTCTTATTTTGTTAAAAATAAACCTCACAGACTCCTTCGAAAAGCGAAAGCGGTCTTTAAATTGTTCTTCGCCGAGAGTTTCAAAGAAATTTGGCCGCGATCTTACAGCTCTTCGTCTGCGCGGCTGTGCTACGCGGGGCTCATCCATCGATGAAAGCGATGTATCATCACTGGACATAATTATAATGAATATTGTTACGGACGGGGTAACAAAGAATACACCGAGTAGCGTAGATGATCGATCGGTGGACTTTCCTTAATGTTCTATGCGGACTTGCCGTATATATAAAGGTACTCTGTGCTTCTTCCTTACTATGAGTGTAGTGTACATTCTGCGTGTCTCCACCGTTTTTTATACCCCTAGGAAAATTCTATCGTCTTTTATTCTCTTTCTGTTCATTCCTGAATTGAATAAAATTTTCAAATCGTAGTTCCAAATATTTAATAGTCTTCGAACCTTTTTGCTATGTAAAGATTCTGTTTTACGACCTATATTAAATTGAATAGTCTTCGAACCTTTTTTCTATAAATTCTGTTTGATGACCTACTTGTTGTGTAGACGTCAGTATGACATACCCGCTCCTTGGCAACCGTAGTGTGGACAATTTGACATTTTGGCCGTCAAATTACTCGTGATCACGGGTTAAAAGGCCAACGTTGTATCATTATTTTTTTCTCAATTTATCAGTGCTAAGTAAGGTTTGACAAATGTCAAATGTTTTCAGAAACGCGAAAATGTTGTAAACACGAGTTGACATGAAGTTGATCATATGCTATGTCAAATTTGATATTTTTCAAGCACAAATACTCAAAATGTGGTCAGCTTTTTTTTGTGAAACAGGAAATTGATTAAGTATGAGATAATTAGTGTTTAAATTGTTCTCAACGCGAAATTCTCAATTCAGAAACCGGCCGATAGTCTCGTTTTGCGAACTTGAGTCATATAATATGTTAAAATATGACTGGCACTTTGATGATGTTAATAAATTGATTGGTGTCATGACTACTCGTAAAATGCGAACATTATTTGATTGATTGATTCATTGATTGTAGGATCTCGAGTAAGATTATTTATGACATTTTTGTATTCTTCATTAACGTATAACTTTAAGTTGTTTACCACGATTTTAAATCGGCAAGATACCGTTTATTAGGGTTCCGTTGCAAAAATGGCAAAAAACGGAACCCTTATAACTTTGCCATGTTTGTCTGTCTGTCTGCCTGTCCGTATGTCACAGCCACTTTATTCCGAAACTATTAAGACTACACGTTTGAAAATTAGTAGGACTGTGAACCACTTCACGATTATTTATTCTTAGTTACACGATTAAGTTATTCTCAATTCGAGACCAAAAAAAACGGGTATCAGAATACGGAGCACGACTTCGTACTGACAATAAATACAAATTAAAACGCAAAAAAAGTAAAGAACCTTTTACAGATTAAGTTGGTACTCATAATTTTTAAGAGAGAGACTAATGTCTTTATCATCGTCCTAGCGTAATTCTGGTTACGTTCAAGCAACAGAAAACCCAATTTAATTCGCGTTTAGTTCCAAAGCTTAGATCTTTGTTCCATGTCGACTGGTATCTACGGATATGTAAAAACTAGATAGTAAATGACTTTTTACTGTGCATAGGCACCTGATTGAAATACGCAGAAATCAGTGTTGATAAACAAAGTAAGAAACGGTAGGGAAATTCAAGCACTTGGCCATAACGAGTTCTTTTAATTCCGCCTCGTGACTCGGTAACGTTGCTAACTCGAGTCAGTATGGTTCTAAGAATTGCATTCTGCCTTTTAAAACTGAAACATTGAATGAAAACTGAGTGCGTACTATATAAAAAAGCCTAATGAAAGAAATAATACCTTTATTTATTTTATTTCATTATCTATGTAAAGTCATAAATTATTTTTATCAATAGATGAGTAACTCAATATTTTCCGTGTGTTGATAACAACATTACCTTACTTTTAATACTTACTCGCTGGCGATTATAAAAGTATTGAACTGGTAAATATACAGTGTTATTATTTGTATAGGTAGTATAGCTTTTATGTGAATGATAAATCATAACAGCATATCAGCATCAGCCTTTAACAGTCCACTGCTGGACTAGGCCTCTCCTTTGAAAGGAAAGGAGGAATTGGCCTACTATACCACGCTGCCCAAACGGGTTGGTATAGGGTTTGTATCGAGTATTCCTTCTCTTACAATGCTGTTCTCTGCATAATATGCTCCCTCTGTCGGCTCTTACGACACCCACGGGATGATATGGGGTGGTGACATTCGGTATTCTTAATCCGTCACCACACGGACAGGACATATCGCAGTCCATAGTTGGATATGGCCTGTCGTTTCTATTTTGCGTCACATTAGCAATGTGACTATTGTGAGCCCGGAGGAGGATTGGGCCTACTATACCACGCTGACCAGACGCTTTAGCATAGGGTTTATTGTCGAGTTTTCCTTCTGTTCCCAAAGATACTATTTACTTCGTGTATTTTTTTCAGTCGCTTCTTACATCTTCGGAATGAAATGGAAATATGCAAATAAATTATTATTGATTCATTATTGTACTCGTTGATATGAACATTGTCAAAATTGAACAATAGTTAAGGATTTTTTTAAAGTGACAAATGATTTTTTAAAGTTCTGTAAATAAGTGTCTTAATTTATTCAAATATCTGCTATTTTCCTCAGAGGACCACCTACCATGAAATCAGCGCGCGCGAACCCTCGGACAGCTCACAGAAACGACAACAAAAAGACAATGCCAGGCCAACGGAACGCAACCTCGTCACAACGGAAGACATCAGACGTACGGAATCCCAAAATTGGCGCAAATAAGGCACACAGCGGTATGTACATTAATATGACTTTTTATGTTATAAACGGCAAGGTTATAGGCCAATCGTCTGATGGCAAGCGATTACCGCCGCCCATGGACACAAGCAGTATCCTAGGAGTCACAAGTGCGTTGCCGCTCTTTGAAATGGGAAAAGGAATAGGAGGAGGAATGGGATTATGGGATAAGGAAGAAAGATAAAGGCTTTGGCCTCCGGCACTCTCACTCATTGATCGAAACTCAACAGTTTAGGTACCTACTGGTACTTTACGTCAATATTCGGTGAGAGGGTAGTACTTCCCCGGTCAAGCCGGCCCATTCGTGCTGGACTTTTTGAAATTTCAAACAGCAACCGTAAAATGAAAGTAAGTACTGACTTCAAAATATTAAACACGTTGTATTCTGAAACATTAAACACGCGACTGCATTGTGCAAAAAGCCAATCTGTTAATGTGTCCGTAAAAGAAAACAATGTTGTTAGTGCAGCATACTGTATTGAACACAGACCACGTATTGAATGTACTTACATTGTAATTAATTTGCCTTTTCCGACAAAGACTTGCACATCGATTAGGTCATTTACATATTGAACGTGGTTCCAAGAAAGACCGCCAAGATTTATAGACTACAGGCCCATGTCCAAAATGGATGGGTCATATAAACCACCAGGTGACGTATATAGGACGATATAAGAGCATAAAATAATAAGATTCAGCACTATGCCGTCGCGGTGAGTTTTTGGAAAATGTCAGAAAATCAAAAAAAATACCGACTTTGTGGCGCACCATTTTTTTACGACACTGCGCGCTTTCTTATTATTTTTCATGGATCTATCGATGGTAAAAATACCGTACAAAAATATATGACCGAAATGGGTACTCACTCTACATGCACTTTTGAATTCTCACCAGCACTCAGTTGGACAGCTTACAAGTGACGGCATAGTGCTGAATCTTATTATTTTATGCTCTTATATCGTCCTATATAAGTCACCTGGTGGTTCATATGACCCATCCATTTTGGACATGGGCCTGTAGTCTATTATAAATACGGTATCTTGCTGCATAGATACATTAGAGAGATATCGCTCCAAAAGATAGTCCCGTTTACAAAACGTTTAGTCCTATAATTACATTATGTTCCTACCAATATATTTATTAATAGCACGAAAGGATAGTTTATGAATGTGCTATATTTATTATTTTGTATGCAATTTGACAAATGAGCCAATTTAAGAGCAAAGCCAATGCAATTAATAACAGCAAGCCGTTTGATTTATTAATAAATTTACATATAAATCAAAGCCTGCATTTAAAGCCCACGTTTATTTTGTAGCGAATTGAACTGATCGAATTATTACGATACATCTAGATCTAGAATAATATAGTACAGTAGTAGTAGACTACACGGTTGGCATAGTGCTTAAGAAGCCTCCTTGCCGCTGGACACTGCGTCGAGTGTTGTGGGTTCGTTTCCCACACGAGACAACACTTTGTGTGATCCATAAAATGTTATCTCGAGTCTGAGTGCTTATTGTGTCCGTTGGCTGTGTGTTTGTAGTCTTCCGCGACGCAGGATTTATTACATATACAGGAATCTTTGCATAAACAATTAATCGTCACAAAGGAAAAACAAATTTACCTTTTTCAGTAAATTAAACGTTGGAATCTAACACGGCACGGCAATAGGCGGGAAATATACCTAAAACGTGACAATATTAACCACAAGAAATAGTGTCTCCGTGATCGTTTCATAATTCTATCCGGTGCGCGGTGGTTTGTGGTAGAAATATCAACTAAAGGAACCACATACCATTTACCTACTTGTATTATTTATTGTGAAAAAGTTTCTAAGCTGTATTTGGCGTGTTATTAGGTATGGAATACAGTTTTGGCATAACGTCAACGTGTTTCGAATTATTTATAAAAAATAAAAACCTTTTAAAGGAAATAATACTACTAAAAAGTTGGAATGTAATATCACTATCCTTTTGGGTTATGGTTGCGAAGGTCAGACGGCAATCGCTCTGTGGCAATGCAAATATTTTGTCAAATCTAGTTGGACTAGAAGGCGGACAATCGGGACCGCGAGGGCGATGATGATTAATGGTCAATCATGTGTCAAAAGCTCTTAAATGCGTTGATACTGACCTCACGAATGAAGGATTACTGCCGCACCCATATTCATGTATTAAACCCAGAGATTAATGTCTAGCCCAACTATAAAGGACTTTTTTCTAAATCTTATTCTGGCAACAACTTTATAATTTTAAATTGTCTTTCGTTATATATGCCTTCGTAAATATTCGATATATTTTCGGTACTGTTGCACAGTGGTTTCGTACCCCGAAAGACGATTTAAAGTCAATGACCATGAAAGAAAATAGTCTTAATCAATATTATTAGTTTTTCACCACAGCGATGTTAAGGAAGTGTACTCGAAAGGTTAACACAACAAGTGTGTAACTCGTATACACGTATCGAGATGCGGGCTTGTTGCTATAGCGCCGTACTCGATACAGATACCATCTTGAATTTATTACCCGCAAGGTCCACAGTATTTGCATATTATGTAGGTATTTAAACTAGCTAGGTATTCTTTAACGCTGTTCTTGCACAATCATTGTAATATAGCCTTAGTACTCTTTCAGAGTGGAGGCTAGCGCGGGTGCTAGCGCGGGCGCGTGTAATTCAAATGTATGCAGACGCCCTTTGCGTTCACAGTGCACGCGCGAGCCGCGCGTCTTCATGTGGCGGGCGCGCGCGCGGCTGGCGCGGGTGTTTCTAATGGCTCAGTCCGCCCGTATCGTTCAGAGTGATATAGCGTCTGTTAGGTGACTAGGCGCGTGCGCTCGGGTCTTGGCGTCTGCATATTCACAGTGCCGAGCGAGCTTCGAGCGTCATTGCACATGTGTTTGGTCGTTCTCAAACTTTGAGCTGCTACGTATTTATTTAGAAGACATGGATGAAGATTTGTTTTTATTAATGGAAAATTCATACTTAAAATGGAAATTGCTATATATAAAGTTTGGCACACATGATTTAAATAAAGGAAGAGAAAGGTTTGGAGAATTTTACGTATTATACGCTGATTTACGGACGAAACAATTGTTTTATTTCTTCCCATAATTTGTTTATGTCTGCCCTATTTAAATGTTGCAGATGTATTGTTTACTTTGCCAAATAGCTGTGTGATGTTGTACTGCAGATATAAATTCTTCAGTATTGATGTCCATGATTGACGACGCTTCGGCGGGTAAATCAAAATGGTTTAGAACCACACGCGTAGTCACCTAACAGACGCTATATCACTCTGAACGATACGGGCGGACTGAGCCATTAGAAACACCCGCGCCAGCCGCGCGCGCGCCCTCCACATGAAGACGCGCGGCTCGCGCGTGCACTGTGAACGCAAAGGGCGTCTGCATACATTTGAATTACACGCGCCCGCGCTAGCACCCGCGCTAGCCTCCACTCTGAAAGAGTACTTAGAAGGAATAAGCGTCTAAGATACCTACGATTAATGCTAATACCTATGGCATGGACTTGTTGAGGGATTTTTATGCAATGAAGTTGAGAAAACACTCGGCTTATGTTAAACGGTTGACTAAGGTGCAGACAGCAACTGCAGTCTTCAGGTTCTTGCGAGTGAATTTATATGGGCTTTGACATATTTAAACAGTCCACAGTTCATTTAGATTGTTTTTTTTTTATTAGACTCAAGGGTGAGTCACGAAGATTTTATCACATTGGTCGCGGTTCAAATATCTAACCACTCCTGTTCAAATACCTTTAATACCATGGGTAGTAAATCCTATGTTGTAGGAGTTCGTGTACCCCTTTGGCTGCTAGACAATTCTTGGCCTCCTGCTGGAAACACAGCATGTTTATTTATAGGCAATTAATTTTATTAGACCCTAAATATCTATTGCATATTTCTTATTTCATTCAAAGTTGCACGAAGTATCAACATCCAAGATTAATTTTAACCCTACGAACGACGTGCCGATGCTTCGCTAGGCCGCCCCGAACGTGCTAACTGTCGGTCTGATAAAAAATTAACACGCGCCGTTGTAGATAACACCTACTAAAACATGTTACCTGTATAGTATGCGCAAATGTATCTGTCACGTACTACGCACTGCGGCTTGCGTATAAAATTTGTGACGTTTAGGATATACGCGCCCTGGGTTGAATATTATGCATTATTAATGATTCAAAAGATATTAATAGGAAGATTTCATGAAAATACAGGCGGTCTTTTTATCGAAGATAAATATTCATTGTAAAGTCAAAGCGATAGTCAATGTAACAGCAACCTAATTCTAAAGTTAACAAACAAGAGCATCTTGTAATATACCTACATATGTTTTTGGCAAATTCTAAGAACCTTTCTACGACCAAAGAATACATAAAATCTCAAGTTCTATTCCTAGTTTAAACAGATTTCAACAGACTCTGTTAAAAAGTCCAGTTAAATGAGTATACTTTATTTAAACTTCTTCCTAGCCTAAAGAGGGAATAAATGCTTAATGCTATTTGATATCAACATTAACATAATAAACCTTTACTCTTTACAGCAAAAGCCAAGGACACAAGTAACAAAGAGCACGGCGGCAAAGACAAGCAAGACAGAGACAACAACAACGGCGACACGGACGACGAGAAACACAAAGAGGACGAGAGGAGGTTCGAGCCTCCGTCCGCCGCCGATGGAGACCTCGTCGATATGCTGGGTAAGTCTTACATCCTTGTGTAAAGGTAGCCCTGTAGTCAAATGGCATTCGATTAGCGATATCGCTATTCGCTAAGTGAAAAAATGTATGGAACTGACATATGCCTTCGATATTTCATGTGGTCAACGAAGAAGGCATTCCTTATATTGCCATGGCAACCAAGCGTTAGCGAAAGTAGAAATCAGAAGCGAAAAAGCCATTTGGCAAAGCCCTCAGGTTCCCCAACTTAAAATAGTTTCTGGACTTCACTATCCGAAATTCGTACAAGTGAGTCGAAAATCGTCGCAATTCGTCCAAGTTACACTGCGGTACATCCTCCTACTCATCAGCCTATTGCTACCCCAGGGCACGCTACAAGCTCACCATCGATATGAAATATCTTTAGAGGACTTAATTAGACTTTTAGGCATGATCACAGTACCCATTACAGTGGATCCATGACTGACCAGCTTGCAAATATAACCTCCTTCGAAGCGGAGATAATGGTCACAGGGTAGAGATCTATATAGGGTGCTATTATTTCCCGCATCTGCACTTCATTTGTCTGTATTGATACTGATAGGAAGTCGTTAGTTATTCCCATGCTAACCTGCTAGATACATCTACCTTCTAATCTGACCAAATAAAACAAAATATCAAAATATTGTATCAATGCGCCTCTTTCTTAGACCTTTAGCCAAAGACTTTAGTGTCTTATAAACAAGTCCTACAATATCATAAAAACACAATTATTGCCATCGTAAAAATGTGTCATGCTCAAGAAAATATTTACACACAAAGTGAATTCATAAGATCGAAACTAAACCGTTTGACAACTCGCCATGAATGAACGAGTAATCGCTCAATGAATATATTTACATAACAAATTCGCTCCAAGCGCGGTTTCCCGCCAATATTTATAACTGCTTGTATCGAACTAGGTCACTCATACTGCAATCGCTACTTCCTTGGATACGTTTTGTATATTCGCAATATACATTTTATATGCTGCTTTGGTTTTGATACATAATTCATGCAGGAATTTAATAGCAAATTGTGGCAAAAACTCATATACACGCGGCTAGTCGTCCAGCTAGACACTTTGATGTTTGTACCCTTCATATGATGTAGGATTATCATCATCATCATCATCCTTGCGTTATCCCAGTTGCATCCAAGACTTTTCGCCTTGGAGCCCGAGATCCGCTTACTAGAATAACCAGATTTGACAGAATATCAGCTTTTCTACAGAGCGACTGTCGTCTGACCTCCGCAACCCAAAGGGATAGCGATATTCCATGGTTCAGACCAGTATCAGTTTATTTGAGGGTACTGACTCCCCGTAACGACTGTCAAACATCTTCATGACAGCCGGGACCGACGGTTTAACGTGGTTTCCGAGGCACGGGGCAGGCCATAATTAAAAATGTAATACGCACTAAACTTCGAAAACTCATTGGTGCGTGCTGTAGGATATAAGTATCATAATCGTACTGCAAGTGTTATGCTTGAATTTAGTCTTTGGGAATTTTGGCAGAACGCCTTTGTATTTCTTCATATTTCGGTACTGCCACGAGTGCCTTTATTACGGTTATCATGGCACTAGCTATATTGCCGGGCTATCGGCACTTCAAAACTAGGTACGGTGATGTATATTCCAGTCTCATGCTCATGTTATTGTAGCCACGTCAGTTCTGGTCTGTACTTAAAATATATCAAGCAGAATACACAATAGAGCAACTTCGTCCATATTCTCGTGGCAATTTCAGATAAAAGATTCAATTTTTTGCAAAAGCATTATGCATATTAAGCCCATATATTCAAATATACCTGTTATCCGTTTTCAGAGCGAGATATAGTACAAAAGAACCCCAACATCAGGTGGGACGACATCGCCGACCTGACGGAGGCCAAGCGGCTCCTGGAGGAGGCCGTAGTCTTGCCCATGTGGATGCCCGACTTCTTTAAAGTAAGTTCACTAATCACAACCGGTCCACCGCTGGACTTAACCGACGTAGGACTTATGCTACTATATCTTATGGCTGATTTTTTAATATTCGATCTATACATGGTTTTGGAGAGTAGATATACATGTTTGACATATTTTGTATGAAGCACATGTTAATAGGGTAGTTTCGGTGGTGAATAATAAATTTTGAAATATGATAAATATTAAAATTTATGTCGAAATATACCTATAAATTTTGATTTTGAGTCATAAAAGCACTTAATTAATTTATTATATTTAAATTAAAAATCAACATTTTTAATCTATACATCACGTAACGAAAAACACAAGCTTCGATGGAGTGACGTCACAATGCCATGTACACTATTAGTTGTCATGTGTCAAATCTGTCAGTTCAATTTATTCAGTTTTCAATTTATCATCAACTCCTTATATTATCGCAGTTTAACCTATTATTTAATCAGAACTTTAAAATGCAGACTGGTTTTATTAAAGCAGATTGCAGGAATCTACCTAAAATTGATTCCATGAAAAGTTTTTTGCTTCTAACCCAGACATCTGTTCTGCGGAATTCAGGAATGTTAAAACATCCTTGTAAGTATTATTTTTGGTGTCTTACTGTATATCCATGTAAGTGCTAGGTGTACTCATTAGTAAATAATATTTGAAAGACGTGTTAGTTGGTTAAAAATAGTGGAGTTGTCTGATGCCGGTTTTGTTTACATAGCGGTTCTACGTCATCGAAATGGCTGACAGCAGTGACAGCGTTTTTGCCGGCATAAAAATGGTTTAATTTTTAAAGTAATTTTATGGCATAAAAACGTGATTATTTTGCAGTATAATATTTTTTTTGCTGCTTTTTACTATGAAATCAACGTTTTTAAGTACTTTTTCAAATATAGTGGAATACCCTATTATGTATCTCAAATGGGTAAATTTCATATTGAAACCGGCCATTAGTCGTCAGAAAGCCTGGAATTCTGTCTAATAAGCTACAAAGTACGTTAAATAACATATTCACTATTATACATAGAAATGAAGAACCCAATAGTAGGTCATCCATCATCAGCCTTTAACAGTCCACTGCTGGACTAGGCCTCTCCTTTGAAAGGAGGAATTGGCCTACTATACCACGCTGGCCAAACGGGTTGGTATAGGGTTTGTATCAAGTTTTCCTTCTCTTACAGTGGTGTTCTCTGCATAATATGCTCCCTCTGTCGGCTCTTACGACACCCATGGGATGATATGGGGTGGTGACATTCCGTATTCTTAATCTGTCACCACACGGATAGTAGGTACTAAAATAAAAATTGGTACTCGTAAAAAGCGCGCTAAGCTGCAAAAAGTGTATTATGAACATTCGTTTATGAACAATGTTAAACACACAGTATTAGCTTTAATGTTACAACTTTGCTGTTTTTAACACCTTTTTTACACACTTAGATGTCATACATCGTTGAATCTTGTACTAACACAAAAGAGTTGAAAAGTGCGTAGCGTTCCTCTTTCTCGAGACTTGCTTCAGACAGTTGTATTGACGTTGTAAAAAAAGTCTACATTTCGCATGAACTTTGCAAATGCTGCCATCCATGCTGATTAGTTTTATTTTTCACCATCATCATCATCAGCCTGCAAGAGTCCACTGCTGGATATAGGCCCCTCCAATGGCACGTCACTGAGCACGATTTTCGGCTTTTCGTGTCCAGCCGCTGCCAGCCACTTTGCGTATATCGTCACTCCACCTAGCCGGAGGGTGTCCTAAAGGACGTTTGCTTTGGCGCGTTCTCCACTTTGTTTTTTTATTTTTATTTTCATTTAATTTTTCCATAGCAGACTAAATAGTTGTTGAACTATCAACAGAAATCTAACCGAAATTTAAGCAAACTATGACGTGTATTCCAGGGCATCAGACGGCCTTGGAAAGGCGTGCTAATGGTGGGTCCTCCGGGCACGGGCAAGACGATGCTGGCCAAGGCGGTGGCGACCGAGTGCGGGACCACGTTCTTTAACGTATCGTCATCAACACTCACGTCTAAGTACCGCGGCGAGTCTGAGAAACTAGTCCGGCTGTTGTTTGAAATGGTGAGTCCTGTTAATATCACATATTTTGGTGCAATCTAAGCTGTGGTCAGCATTCTTGAAGTTAGTCGTTAGTTTATGCAAGTTTCGCCCATATCAAGGGTGCCATGAGAATCAGTTTTCACAGCAGCTTGTCTTTTGTTAACTCCAATACGCCTTTTCTTTATCTAAATAAAAAGCTAAAGCTCCGTGTAAAAGAACGTTCGGTGTTCTCTTCAGAGGCGGACAGGACGTTTAGTCACAGGTGGCGTTTGCAAGCCAGGCTCTAAATACCCTAGGTCCTATGTCTCCCCGCAATCATGGACCATAGCATAGGGTCCCACGCAAACTAGTTCCTTTTCGTATGACCTAGGGGCTTGTGGAAAACTATCCAGTCTCAAACTCAAGGCTCGAGCCTTGTTTGCTGACTCGAGCATCTAACTCGAGCTACATACCCAAAACATAAATTGCGAGTTCTTATGCTATACTTTTTTTTTTCTTTATTTAAAGAGGCTTGATCACTCAGTGATCATGTCGCCTCCATAAGAGATTACAAGTTATTAAAATATACACATATTACAAACTAAGGTCTACATTTAAGTGCACAGTTAACTATTTTATACAAGCACTTGCAAAACTGAAATGCACAACATGTTTATCGTTCTCGGTTGCGAGCATAATCCACACTGATTATTCGGAGACGAATGGGTGTATTCATTATAAGAGATCGGGCCGGATTATATGCATTTGCATGTTGCATAACATCCATTTGCATATTTTCACCAGATTTTGCATATTTCAACAACAATGTTGTTATTGCACATTATTGAAAATTATTCATATCATTATTCATATAAACAAATCTAGGACATCAACTTTATGTAGTTTTGCTGTCTTCACTACTCTTGACTATCGGTTCAAGCAAAGCAACAGAGATAACAAATTAATTTCACGTTGTAATCGTTGTATCTGCATATTTTGCTTTCGTAAAATTACTGTATTTGAATCTTGAGTCAGCATGTAATGAATTGGCACGGTCGCCAAAGTACCTACTACTCTCTCACAGAATATCGACGTCGATCATAAAGAAAAAATAAATTAATAGTTTAAAAAATACTAAAAAACACGCTTTTATAAATGCACGTAAAAACAAATAAATTAATAGTTTAAAAAACACTAGAAAACACGCTTTTATAAATGCACGTAAAAACAAAAAAATAATTATGGATCGTTCAAGTTGTCTCTATTTCTGGGCTAAACTATGTGTTTTAATTATAATATTTGATTGTAAAAGCGTGGGGCGCTGGAACAGGACAGACTTTCTTGTTAACTAATACTAACTTCCTGGCGGAAGCTGCATGAGGTCGCACAAGAGCATAGCATTTATGCCGCCAAAGGGTTACCTAAGGGAACCAAAGATATCATGTCCACGAACAAGAACTCTACATTTTGCCACTGTTGATGCATTACCCTTATGTACTTAATTACCTGAAAGAAGAGGCGTTAAAAATGTCGGCGAATGTCGTCTTCCTCGCTGATGGCGCATGTTTTGTCTGAGTTCGCCAAACTGGTACTTTGAGCAGATTGTTTAATGTAGAGGCACTTACTACTCGTGCTGCAACTCCAGTAAGAGCGCCAATCTATGTAACCTGGTTCCCGTAACATCTATTCACTTGATATTTCAACAATTTAAACAAGAACGTCTTTCTTTTCCAGCGCCCCACGCTTTTACAATCAAATATTATAATTAAAACACATAGTTTAGCCCAGAAATAGAGACAACTTGAACGATCCATAATTATTTTTTTGTTTTTACGTGCATTTATAAAAGCGTGTTTTCTAGTGTTTTTTAAACTATTAATTTATTTGTTTTTACGTGCATTTATAAAAGCGTGTTTTTTAGTATTTTTTAAACTATTAATTTATTTTATACTTTTTAGTCTTTGACAATGAAATATTTTTAACATACATTTATTTTAAGTAGGCGAATGAACCCGCATCCTCTCCATCTCCGCCAGTGCGTCTGTATTGCATGGTTTTTAATATGTCAGCTTAGAACAATCTAGCTCTTCAATCTGGAGACCACTAAGCGATTTTACTCTACTTAGGGCCACATACGCCTGTCCAGCCGCAAAAGTACGGGATCCTAAGTACACCACTGCGTGGTCTACCGTACAGCCTTGCATCTCGTGCACGGTAGATGCCCGACAAAATCACTGGGAGCATGCGTCTTTCCACCATACCGTAGCTATACTTGGCCGGGAACTGGATGCCTATAGGCTGAATTAGGTGATCATCGTTGTTTCCAAAATTAACTTTGATGGACGGTATGTCGGTTTCATACATTTGGTCACGTCTAAAGTGCGGCCAGACGATATCCGAGATAAATTCGGTGGGCAGCACCGAATTCATCTCGGACATCGCTTTATTATTTACTAGCCCCTTCTCCACGTCTATATTGGATTGCAACATGATTTTAGCCTCTTTAATTTTTTTTAATTTACTCGGTAGTCCACCCGTTTTATTTATATCGCTAGGAATAATGGACTCTATTGTAGTATTTCCAAGGTTTCGGGTCGCGTCAATAAGTTGGTCTTGAGCCTTTATGTCGTACATTTGAGTTCCTTTTTGTTCGTAAAATTTAAGAACTTGATGGTTGTGCTTCTCTACTTGGTTGTTTGTTGGATAAATACGCAGTGCTTTTTCAAGCGCAAACTCGCCGGTAGCATGTGTTGAGACCTTAGTCAGCAATACTGCGAGATGCTCGCTGTTCAACTCTCCGACCCTCAAGGCGTTCAAGATGTCGGTGAATGTCGTGTCTCCTCGCTGGCGCATGTTTTGTCTGAGTTCTACTAATGTGAAAAGCCGCCATAAATGAGTAGCTGGTCTCATGTGGTCTGGCTGTTGAAACACCTGTTTACCACGCACTGGCAGAAGCTGCAAGAGGTCGCCAAAGAGCATATCGTTTATGCCGCCAAAGGGTTCATCGTAATTCTTTAGCTGGCGTAAACGAGCGTCTCTCATGCACAACATCTCATACGGAACCATAGATATCTCGTCCACGAACAAGAACGCTACATTTTGCCACTGTTGACGCATAATTCTCAAGGAGTTGCCGGAGAGTTGAGGCATGTTCACTATGACGCCGTCTGTTTGAACTGGTAATTTGAGCAAGCGATGCAGTGTAGACCCACCTACTAGTCGTGCTGCAACTCCAGTCAGAGCGCTAATCTTTGTAACCTGCTTCCCGTAACATCTGTTCACTTGATATTTCAACAAGTTAAACAAGAACGTCTTTCCTGTTCCAGCGCCACCAGTTACGAAAACTTTAAACCTTTGTTGATCGCCCTGTTGTTGGGACTGTATGTTTGACGTGATAGTATTGAATAGTTGTCCTTGGTCCATATTCATAGCCTGTCGTGCTGAGTCGAATTGATCATTAGTCATAGTCTGTTCAGGATAGTCTTCATTGTGTTCTATATTATCCAATACTGGAGGCTCTTCGAGGATCTGAACTGCGTGCACTTGATTGAATGCAATTTCCAGCTGCCGGTCGCGCTCTCTTTGCCGCTCCATGTGACCGATATTTGCCTTCAACTGCTCTTCCCGACCTAAGAAAGCCTCTCTTGCACTATAAAACCCTTGTAACAGTTCTGCTTCTGAGCGATAAGGCATATACTGAACCAGCAAACTGTAATAAAAGTTCTCCGGATCAGTGGACGCTATGAAGTATGGTACTCAAACAGCAGTAGTCACAGTTTTTGCGATCATTTTGCTGTTGTCTTTGGTTTTTATGAAACGGGACCGACGGCTTAACGTGCTCTCCGAGGCACGGGACAAGCGATAATTAACAATTTCATACGCACATAACTCCGAAAAGTCATTGGTGCGCGCCGTGGATTCGAACCCGATACCCTCTGCATGGCAGTCTGTTGGTATATCCACTCGGCTATTGCCGCCTGTAAGTGCAAACACGACTATGATACGATATTCCATCATGGAATGCCAGTGCCTATCTTCCGGCTTCATCATCAGACCTTGAAACCTAATTGTAGTCAAAGCTCATTACGTGGCCTTTCTCACAAGTGCAAATACGACTATGATACGATATTCCATCATGGAATGCCAGTGCCTATGTTCCGGCTTCATCATCAGACCTTGAAACCTAATTGTAGTCAAAGCTCATTACCTGGCCTTTCTCACAAGTGCAAACACGACTATGATACGATATTCCATCATGGAATGCCAGTGCCTATCTTCCGGCTTCATCATCAGACCTTGAAACCTAATTGTAGTCAAAGCTCATTACGTGGCCTTTCTCACAAGTGCAAACACGACCATGATACGATATTCCATCATGGAATGCCAGTGCCTATCTTCCGGCTTCATCATCAGACCTTGAAACCTAATTGTAGTCAAAGTTCATTACGTGGCCTTTCTCACAAATGCAAACACGACTATGATACGATATTCCATCAGGGAATGCCAGAGCCTATCTTACGGCTTCATCATCAGACCTTGAAACCTAATTGTAGTCAAAGTTCATCACAAGACTTTTATAAGAAATCCAAAACAGCTATGATACGTTTTTCCATCATGAAGCTCCAGGTCATATCTTCCGGTTCCATCATCAGATCAGTTCGGCAGTACCATATTATAAAATTATCATCAGAACTATATACAGCTGCCAATTTTCATTACGCTACGACTCTTGGAAGATGGTTAAATTAGTTACCTAAGATTCCATTACATAGTTAGTTACATACACGACGACCTAATAAAAGCGTGTTAAAAATATTATAAAATTTATATGTATAATTATTTTAAATTCGTTGCCCAGCTTGAATTATTATAAAGTAAATGCGAAAAACTGTGTTTACTCATAAAATAAATAGTTGGGCATTCTAAGTTGTTTTTTAAAGCGACACTGTGATTATTTTCTTTCAGAGCTTTGTGTGACTGGCATTTGCATCGTCGATGTTCCAATATTAATGAAATTAGGTAAACATCTACACATTTGTTTGTTTATCAAATGTGATATAAAGAATGTTTACATATAAAAAATCAATACCTTTCACAAGTACAAAAAAAGATGTCTTTTCATCTATGATTTTCACACCCAGTACATGCTTCAACTCTCAATAAACTTTAATTTAAATTTTACTCCTTTAATTGTCTGACTATTTACTATTTTCTTCATCATCATCTTACTGATTTCCCAGCTAGGCTCCAAATCCATCCCCTTGAATGTCGGGATTTGCTTGACGACTGGTATTTTTTTCATAGAGCTGTAAATATGTGTAAGTTTTTGAACATGTTATTGTCTGTGTGTAGGCGCGGTTCTACGCGCCGAGTACGATCTTCATCGACGAGATCGACTCGCTGTGCTCTCGTCGCGGCTCGGACTCGGAGCACGAGGCGTCGCGGCGCGTCAAGTCCGAGCTGCTCGTGCAGATGGACGGACTCGGCTCGGCCACCGACGAGCCCGCCAAGGTAACACACCACATTGATATTGTATTAACTGTTTCCATGTAAATACATATATTCATACACTCACGCCTTCTTCCCGTCAGGGTAGGCTGATACAAAAGAACGCCATTTGCTTCTATCTTTCCCTGCTACAAACCTCACGCGGTTCCTCAACATTCATTATTCCTCCTGTACATTATTTTCCTGTCCCATTTACTTGTCATAATATATGATTCATATATTTGATTTTCTGTCGTGTCTCTGAACATCGTGTGAAGCCGCCTACAGCCCACAAGCTACAGTGCGGTAAAATGAGTACAGTGAGGATGACAGCGTTTTCTGCACACAAGTCTTCAAAATTCCCGTAACCTATCCCAATCCCAGTACCGCCTGCGCCACACATTTGACTGACCTGATGTTAAGATCCGTTACTGTAAGCTGATGAGGTACTGATGACTTGGCTGGCTCGATTATGCCGGCAACTTGGATACCGTTGCCTCATTCATTCATCTTCCTAACGTTATTTCTTCCTAACCTTATTCCAGTTAGAACTCGGGTCCGTTTTCTAGTCTAACCGGATTTGATTGAATATGGATTTGAATGTGGATTCAAACTCGATACCCCCTGCATGGCAGTCTGTTACGTACGTTATCGCTGCCTATTATTTCAATTCAATTTAAGAGCTGAGCTCTTGTCAGTGGAGCCTCTTCCATGTAGTCTTATCTTGAGCCAACGCTTGACATCTTGATACGTTACTTTTACTTTTTCCTTCACTTGGCCTACATACGTCCTATATACGTCCTTTTGGTTCTACCCCGTCCTCTCCTTCCTTCTATTTTTCCTTCTATGTAAGTATCAGGTGCCCTAACATTTTCTCTCTTCTATTTTCTATAGTTTCCAAAATTAGTCTTTTCTCTTTTACTATATTATTATTTGCTGATATAGTCTCACAGCAATCATCTCCCCCTGCAGGTAGTAATGGTGCTAGCGGCGACGAACTTCCCGTGGGACATCGACGAGGCGCTGCGGCGGCGCCTGGAGAAGCGCATCTACATCCCGCTGCCCACGCAGGACGGCCGCCAGGCGCTGCTGCACATCAACCTGCGCGAGGTCAAGCTCGACCCCGAGGTCGACCTGCACGCCATCGCCAAGAAGCTCGAGGGGTACTCTGGCGCTGACATCACTAATGTCTGCAGGTTGGTACACATGTTTGTTTATGAAGTTTTGTCGTCCTAGCGTTAGCGTTTGTCTATAGGTTCGTGGAGATCCTTAGTTGTGAAAGTCGTCTTCCTAGCATAGGCGTATAAAGCAGAGCGGTCGGATGGCGCACGGTCCCTTCCCCAATATAGTCTAGTAACCACCCCAGTAATTTAGTTTTCAAATCATAATTCTTGGTTGGATACCCAAGAAACTTCACACTATTATTATATGACGACCCAGGCCCACCCTGAAGAATGATAAAAAATATATGAAAAACGCTAATGCTTCCTAGCGTTATTCTGTTTATCTTTCTGAGCCCAAAATTCGCATATAGGTCTCACCTGATGTTACTGAATATTAGCTTTGCCACAGAGTGGCTGCCGTCTGACCGCGGAAACCCATAGGGATAATGATATGTCATGGTTCAGATTTTTTGGGAGTATTTATATTTACATTTTATCTATCGATGGATGTGGCTAATAGAAAGAACTCCAAATGTCAATCTTTAGTAGCCAAATACATTCATAGATAAAATATTGGGAACGGCCGATAATTTAAAAAAGTAGTCGCTAGGGCTATTTGTAACGTACAACGCTAACAATAGATTAAATGATTTCTTACGTAGCATTCGAAATAGATAAATTGCGACAATTTACTTCTCTTCAAGTTTTATTCTTTCTTTTGTTAAGTTATATTCTTATCGATGAAATCTTGACAACTTCTATTGAATACAAGTTTTTCTTTATCACATAGAATCTGATTGAAGCAATATTCATATTTTCTTAGCATTATAATAAAGCTCTGTAATCCTCTGGCCTATAACATATACATCACATCACACCCGCATCAACAGCAACAACAATTAGGGTTTGCAGGTGAAGGAAGTTGTAAACCCAAGCAGTATAAACTTGTTGGTCGTTTTTATCGCATAAATAATGTATTTGTAACGTTCCAGAGATGCGTCAATGATGTCAATGCGGCGCAAGATCGCCGGCCTCAAGCCCGAGCAGATCAAGCAGCTCGCCAAGGAGGAGCTCGACCTCCCCGTCACGCGACAGGACTTCATGGAAGCGCTCGCCAAGTGCAACAAGTCCGTCTCCAAGGGAGACATACAGAAGTACCTCGCGTGGATGGACGAGTTCGGATCCTCCTGATTGTTACATTAACACCTACACCACCTAACACCGTACACATCTCTTCTTCAAATATTCAACTGCAATGTTTTAAAAAGAGATGATACCCAACACGAAAATTGCCTTAAACTCAATGTTATATAAATTTAAGTTGAAAGTAACATTCAGACTGTTGCAGTATTAATACGGAAAGTATAAAATTGATAAGTGGCATATCGAAATTGTTGTAAGTGAGAATATAATCATTTATTGACAGACTAGAAAAACATTCCGGTTTTCAAATAGTGTAAATACGCTTCTAACACTGCTAATTGTTGGCATTTAATCGATCTAACGGCGGGACTTGACTCCATCGCGGGACTTACTCGGACGACGACGTATGAAGCACAATGGAGGGAACCTCGTTTTATGTACATATTAAACATATAATACGATATTCATTGCATCAAGTCGAGCTTAACATTTGCCAGATCTGTCATCACATTATTTCATATGTTATCCTTAAATTGAATACCGTGATCTTTGTACTTAAATTAGGTTAATTTTGAGATTTGTTTTACTTAGATTGTAGTTTTATGCCATAACTAATTTATGTGTACTTTTTATAGATTTTTTAAAATGCTATATTACGTTATTTTATTATGAAATGAGATATATATATTTGGCATTTATATTATATAGAATTTCGCTCAATTAAAATTAGCCTGTTTCCAAGTGAATTAAGTTGCGAGATGTTTAGATAGAAATTTATTATTATTCTGAAGTAGCGTCGTCACCACCTCTCTGCGTGTATGTACCTTTTATTTTACCACGATACTGTATTGTTAGAATAATGTAGCAATAATATCTTGTGTTCATTACTATGCCCGTATCCGAATGCTAGTGGGGCACACTTATTAGTTCACAACCGGCTGGCAACTCAGAAACGCGTACTCGCAAGACTTTATGAGATATGTGCGTATACGTAAGGCCAACTTCACTTGCCAGCCGTTTGAGATTTAGTTTCTTTGTTCCTAAAGCAAAGGCGTGTTTCAAATAAAGCATATTGGTCTAATAACATTGGTAAAGATAACAATATTTTTGCAAACAAATTAACAAATATTGTATAACGAAGACATGAAAATAAATCAGATTTTAAAATGCGTATTTTGTTTTTCCTTAGAAGCTTACTCAAGCTATTCGTTTATACCTAGTAAGTATCTGTGATTATAATTACATTCTAAACCCACAAGATTTGCGTATACGCCTAATCGATCAATCGATTGTAAAATAAGGTAAGGAGTCTGATGCGAGCTGGCGATACTTAATTTAAAAACATTATAAACCTAGGATCGTGTGTGACATGTGTCCATGTTGGTTTGGCCATGATCTAAAAATACTGTGTTAGACAAACCTTCACAAATCGTTAGACATCTTACAACAACTACTGTCCGTAGTTCATGATTATAGATGAGCTTGGCCAATGCTAAGATCCCATGTCTGGTAATCGAAGTTTCTCGGACTCATAATAAACACGAAGTCATGCAAGTTGTCTGGCATTGAGCCTACCCTTTTGTTAACATTAGTTACTAGAGTCCGCCACCAAGTCGCGCGGCAAGGGCTTATACCAGGGCTGTTATATAAGAAACATCTTACCCAATTTTCGGGAAAATCTTAAGTCACATACATACATAAATTAATGGGTCTGCTTAGACGTATAGATTGTTAACATATTGATTATAATCTAGTCATTTAATTCGTCAAACAATTTTGTAATAGTACGACAACTGTTCATTTTTATACACATAAGCTACCGCTGTCTAGAATACTCAAAAAAACAAAAAAATAGAATTACCTATTTCCATAGATTAACTTTATCGTACTGGCTCAGCGCCTCATTATTATTATTAAATCAGCCGATAGACACCCACTGCTGGATATAAAATGAATTCCAAATGTAATAAGTAAAATCTTTGAAAACTTATTGTTTAGGGAAAACTATCTTGATCTAGCAACACTGACGGTCGGCCAGCGTCATAGTCGTCATAGAGATATAAGAATAGAGTGGCAGAGTGGGCCAATTCGTGTCCGCCGGTGGGAGAGAGAACGCAACAGTTAAAGGCCCCCTGCATCTCTCTCTAACAGTACATGCACAACATCAACATTACGCAATGGCGTGCTACCTGTAACTATTATTTATATCAGTTTATAAATATAGCGGACACGACACAGTATTGAGTTAGGTACTATTCTGCCCATAAAGATATTAGAATAGAGTGGCAGAGAAGGGCCAATTCGTGTGCGCCGGTGGGAGAGAGAACGCAATAGGTTAAAGGCTCCCTGCATCTCTCTCTAACAGTACATGCACAACATCAACATTACGCAATGGCGTGCTACCTGTAACTATTATTTATATTAGTTTATTAGTAATCAATACTTAAAAAGTTGTTTTTATTGATACACGAAGATAGTTTGAAGTGACAAAAAGTTTATATATTTTTAAACTATTGATTACTGATAAACTGATATAAATAATAGTTACAGGTAGCACACCATTGCGCAATGTTGATGTTGTGCATGTACTGTTAGAGAGAGATGCAGAGGGCCTTTAACCTATTGCGTTCTATCTCCCACCGGCGGACACGACGCAGTATTGAGTTAGGTACTATTCTGCCACTCTATCCTTTATATCTCTATGATTCTGCCACTCTATCCTTTATATCTCTATGGCCAGCGTAGTCACCATAGAGATATTAGAATAGAGTGGCAGAGTGGGGCCAATTCGTGTCCGCCGGTGGGAGAGAGAACGCAATAGGTTAAAGGCCCCCTGCATCTCTCTCTAACAGTACATGCACAACATCAACATTAGGCAATGGCATGCTACCTGTAACTATTATTTATATTAGTTTATTAGTAATCAATAGTTAAAAAGTTGTTTTTATTGATACACGAAGATAGTTTGAAGTGACAAAAAGTTTATTTATTTTTAAACTATTGATTACTGATAAACTGATATAAATAATAGTTACAGGTAGGTAGCACACCATTGCGCAATGTTGATGGTGTGCATGTACTGTTAGAGAGAGATGCAGGGGGCCTTTAACCTATTGCGTTCTCTCTCCCACCGGCGGCCACGACACAGTATTGACACGGTAATAATATCTAACAGTATTGTAACTCCATACAAACGCACGAACTCGAGTTATACCTACGCGCCTCGAGCAGAGTACCCATTAGACTGTGCGGTAGGCATGAGACCGATATATCAAAACGAAACTGGAATCCGATTGCAGTCAGAAATCGTATCGTATCGATATTCCAATATGAGAAAACCGATTTTAGAAAACGCAAAACAATACCACGATAACGCAAACAATCTAATCCAAACCAAACGGAAACTGTGCAAGCGCAACCAAACTACAAAGTAAATCTAAAGCTTACGTTTTCGATAGTTTTCATATTCATTCGTTCTCTTTCACTCTACCCAACGACTACTTAGTTAGAATGAGAGAGAGCGAATTTGATATCCATTTCTTTCTTACTTAGTGATCCGTTTAAAGAGCAAAAGAGATGAAGCGAATCGATCGTTGCCAGGCAAGCCAGTCGTAGTCTGCGTTATAAATTTTGGCGGTTTTATGAATTGCGGATTGAATAGAAAAAATAAAACTAAACGTCGAGGCGATAAGATCTAATTCAGATTGCATCTATTTAATGTTTGTTTTGAAAATTGCAAATACCTAGTTATTAGGGATTTATGTTTGGAGAGTTTTGACTTGATCAATGTTTATTTGTTCACTTGACCTAGGTGACACGTGCAGTGCGGTGCGCGCGTAATAATAATTAAGTACCTATATTTAATTTTCGTGAAAGTTATAATATTAGGATTTAAAAAGTTTTGTTGTTACGTTGTTAGGATTGTAAAGTGTAAATAAATTGAAACAATTCGTGTTGTGTAATTTTAGATTGTTTGGCGACTGAGTTTTTTAACACTTAGTTTTAGGTAGTTAGTAGGTTTTCTTTTTCAATATGTCACGCAAACCAAGCGAAATATGGACACATGACATGACAATACAATAAGAATTCGATTGTTTGCGTTTGTCTACTCAACTAGTAACTACGCTCGTCGCTCTGACATCCGCTACAGAAATCGATTTCAGTATCTGAAATCGAATTTGTATCGGTTTGCGGAAAAATCCGAAAACGCCCATGCCTACTGTTCGGACTGTGCCAAGAGTACCCACAGCCGCGATCGCGCCGCAGCTCGCATGCGGTGCGTCTGGTAGGTATTTAACTCACGAAGGCGGCCGAGTTACAATACTGTTAGATTATATTACCGTGGTATTGAGTTAGGTACTATTCTGCCACTCTATCCTTTATATCTCTATGGTAGTCACAGACTAATTATGGATACTACGTATCAGACAGCAATCTGGCCTATACAAAGAGGTTGGACTAGGTTTAGACTAGAGAGAACATGCCCTATTCCTTATACCGAACGTGCAACATTGTAATGTCAGTTGGTCTTAGTTGGTTAATCATAACGTCAAATTACGCGTCTCATTTAAAGAGGCATAGACTCTTTACATACTCATATCTTTGACTACATTCTCTAAATAGCCGTGCTGTGATCTGTCATCAGTGTAAAATTTGTTGGACGTTTGTGTTTACATTTTTAATAACTTTTTTGCATTTAAATAGTAAGTAAGCTTATAATAATTAAATGGTGTACTCATTAATTAATACACATCGTGTATGTGATATCGGGATGTGGATTCCGCTATTCTCGGAACAGAAATAACAGGACAAACATTATCTTCTAGCAGTGAGTCGGAATTTTCCAACAAATTTATTTACTTTTCTCGTATTAATGCTATAATGAGTGTTAAGTTTACACAATATCATTGTATTGCAAATCAAGGGAACAGCTTGCATACGTATGTGTTATGAATTTAACTCACAAATTGTTATTTTGTAGATTTATTGATTTAATAGCCTTAGTGATGGGATTTGACAGTGAAAGGAGATATCGATGTTTTTAAATGAGGGATAAATACGGAAACTAACTATCGGACATGAATGTAAGACTGTAGCTGGAAGCGACAGCGGGTTGCCGCGGTTGCTAAGTTGGCAAACAAAAACGTCCAGCGGTCTAATTTTCTATCGCGCGTTTGATAGTAAGCGCAGTTTAATGTACATAATTTACTTAGATACCTACCTTAAAAGTAGCGTCTATTAACCTAAAGCCAAGTGTTCCAGTGTACGCGCGTGTGTGTAGGCTTACATTTTTGCATCTATAAAATAGTAGACGGATTAGGAATGTGAGTAGCATTTTTTTATTATTAAGAAGGTGTTTTTTTATTACAGGTTGCCTATTAATGACGTCACAAGAAAACCGGATAAATACCGTTGGACGGCCTAGTTTGATTTAGCAGAAGTACCATCGTATTTGTTCACGTCATTTTGAGAAAGACTGTTTTTTAAAGACAGAAAGCACCTGGCGTCGTTTAAAACCGAAAGCTGTGCCTACATTACATTTATGCCCGGACATTGCACACCCGGTAGAATTATTTATCCAACGCTAAACAAAAAGTGTGTAATTTTAGTTTGAACATATTAATAAAATATAATAATTACAACGATTTTAATTAATCTACCTACTTCTATATTATTTATCATATTAGTGCTATCCTGACTGATCAAAGACGTCTTGCCTTGTAGTTCGCTACATATTATTCTACCATAAAATATAATATTCTTTCACATTCACACAACATTATCTGGTCCCAAACTAAGCATATCTTGTACTACGGGTACTAGACAATCGATAAACATGTATATATACTTTTCTGTAAATATATGTAACGGGTTCTGGTAGTAAAACGCAGAAGAGGTCCTAGATGCGTTTATTGCCGAGTATTGCCTCGCTTCCTATGCCGAGTATGACCGACCAACAACACGACACTGGCCTGAACACTAAGGGCTGCAGTCTCCCACGCTGTTCCCTCCGGTAGTGTGTGCCTTAGGTTATATTTCTTTGTATTGAACGCTGTCACTAGAGGCGCGCGGATAATGTTTGCATCACCAATACCAAAACCTGCTGATACGATTTTGATAAAACTTATTTTCATAGATCAACTTTATTTTCCTTGAACAGAGGCCAGAGCCTATTCCAAATATAATGAGCAAAATCTTCTAAAACGTATCGCATAGGGAAAAACATTATCTTGATCTAGCAACACAGAGTATCGGCTAGCGTAAAATAATTCTAGCGTGAAAAACGGGCGCACGCGCTTGCTTTGATCACTTTGATAATAATAATAGCATAATAATAGTCTAGCACATACACACATCACCATCTAGTCCCAAGCTAAGCAGAGCTTGTGTTATGGGTATTAGATAATGGATAAACATATATAATTATATACTTTTTTTTTGTAAATACATACATATTATACATAGAAACACCTTGATGTTTTGTTAAATGCGAGTGCAGGTGATCTATACACTATCTAGCGAACAAGCATCACAAAACTCGTCACTCGCTATCATGTGTAATCGACTAAATAATCTGCATACTAAAGTCAGAACGCAAACGCAAGTGACCGTCACCTTTGTTCTTCTTAAAATCATTTTATATATTTATTATTTATAACAAAATAAATTACTAATTTAAATAATAAATAAATATAATATTAAGGTCAGACTAAATTAATTTTTACTCTGTATTGAAAATATTTTGTCCTTTATGTTGGTACAATAGGAGGAAACAACAGATTTCTAATAAAATACTCATCACTCAATAATGAATGGATGTTGTCTCAGAATGATATTTAAAAGCGAAAAAGTAGTTTATATATTTAGGAATAGTAAAATTATTGTTAAATGTCATAATTATATAATACAATCCAAACATGGTTCTAAGTTGGAATGAACTTAGCTACGAAAGCCTTGGCGCCAGCGGAACTTGTCACTAGGTAGCATGTTTTATGTTGGTACTACTGTAGTAACTACGTGGTCGCAATAGTACAAAAATGTAAACATGCACAGATAATTTTGGGCTAAAATACTATAATTTGTGAACATTTAGCAAATGAATTAGGATAACTGAAACATAGAATATTCTCAGAAATATTTATAGTTAGTATAAGCTTTATGTAGGAAAAGTTTGAACAAATTTATTTTTTTGTAACCGGAGTGAACATAGCCAGAAGCGTCGTCAAGCGCAGAATTTCAAGTCCGTAATGGCGGACGCTAATAATTTTGGAAGTTTCGTGATTCTATTGTTCTGTTTTTGAGTATTTTACTTGTTTGCTGGTTTGGGAATGAGTTTTGTCACAAGTGAACGTATACGGAGTGTTAAAAACGTGATAGTGTTATGAAATGTTTAGTTATAGCGTGACAAAAGCGCCTGCTAGATATGTAACCTTTTCCCTAACCTCGTTTACGCCAATGGAGTAGATATGTGATCGATGTGTGTGCGTCGGTGAACGATATTTCGTCCGTTTCGCGTTACTATTTGTGTATAGTTAATCTTCTTGTTAGTGATGGAAGTGTCCGCGCCGCGGTTCTGCAATCCGACGCCCGAATCCGATGTAACGTAAGCGAGCCGGTCGATCGCTAGAGCGAGTGTAAGCAGGGACGGCCGTTGTCAGCCGAACATGGCTGCGACGCAGGCAGAGACTCAGCGTAGCGAAGCGAACGTTGAGCAGAATCCATCGGAGCAGCTCAGTGAATCTCGGAACGCTTTGTTACAAAACGGCACTGACAAGTCCGTCGGGCGCGTTCCGCCCGATGGCGTCGTGAACACAAAGAGCAAATCGCCGATGTCGGCCGAATCGGGACAGCCACGCGACGTTGGCGAGGCGCCCGGTCACGACCGAGGCGGAGAAAGGCCGGTTACGGACCAGTACGGCCAGTATAGATATCCTCCAGAAGGCGCGGATGCCTACTATGCGCCGCGGCCAGGTTTTCCCGGTAAACCGCGGCCTCCTCCGCAACAGCCGCGCTTCTTCCCTGGGCAATCGGTGTCGCAGGCGCCCGGCCCCACGCCGACGCTCAATTCGTTGCTGCAGTCGAGCGGGGCGCCGCCGCACCGCTATCCCAATAGTTATGAGCAGCCGCCAGCGGGCTACGGCCCAGCGCCCGGCTGGCCGCAGCACAGGCCTATGGCGCCTTACAACCCTCAAAGTCCATATAGAAACTCTACGGTAAGTTTATTGTTTTACTCAGATATCTCTTTACATATTACTTTATCTTTTTGGTGGGAAACATTCTTTCAGAGTTTATCACATTACTTACACATTAATTAAATTTTTTTTACAACTCTAAATAGTATGGTATTCATCAAAACAGTGAAGTTACATTTTGCCTGGTTATTGTTATTAATAAACACCTTATTAATCACCTGTTATTACAGCTTATTCTACACATGTGTTTCTTCATGCATCTATTTAGTATGTAAATATTTATTCTATTATTGTAATAAACAATTAGGCTACATAAATAATCCAAAATTATTCAATAGTAAGTCACTACAATTTAATAATTATATAGAAACATGTTAGCTAGTATTCAGTTATTGGAGTATAAATTGGTTAAAGCTGCTATCTGATTTACAGACATAATATACATAGACTAAACATACATTTTAATGTATAACAAAATTATTATGAATGTGTTTATTATTTTACTGTAATGATTTGTTTGAACAATTAAATGAGGCACTTATTTCCTTCTAGGATTATGAATGAACACAATTTGATTTAGATCACGAAATAGAGACACTGTTTAACTTAGGATTTGATATTCAGTATGTTATCAGACAATACTCAATATTGATAAATTTTTGTCGAGGTAGTTGGCAGCAATAACAAAATTCAGTAGTACATACAATTATACAAAATAATTGAATTTATAAGATAACTTGTAGTTTTGTCTTATAAATTTAATTATTTTGTATTTAACATAGACACACCTGTTTCCTGGAGGTGTAGACAGTGACTTCAGACAACCATTTGCAATGATTCTCACATAAACAACAAATGTAGCAATCCAAATGATCCATAACAGTTATGTTTTGGGAAATGATCCTTTGTATTATTCAAATTTATTACTATTGCGTCACCACTTTATAAAATGCGATCTTATAGGATTGCATCTATCAAAGTCACTTTTGCAGTAACTGTAAAATCTTATACATACACTTACGTACATGCGTACATGTGTACATGTATGTCAGATTTGCCAAAACAGTTGGTTTATTCCCATCAGCCACCCCGAATCCGCCACTCCGGTGGCGGTTGGCACAGATTGATTTTTACAGTGGCATCTGCCACCCCGGTGGTTGATTATTGCACATGTATTTATGTGTTATTGTTTCATCTGTTTATTCCCATCTGCCCCCTTTGAGTTTGAAGTGAGGTGGTTGATTCTCATACGCAACGCTGCTGAATATCACAATCAATAAAAATAAAGTACCTAATATAAGGCAAAATTATGGATCACAATAAGCAAAGTGAGCCCGTAACTATGTGTATGAGAATCGACCACCTCACTACAATTATGAAGGGGCCAGATGAAACTAAATATGTGCCTTCAACCACCGAATAATCTGTGCCAACCGCCACACCGGGGGCAGATGGGAGTAAACCTAGGCGCCACTTAAAAAAACAATCTGAGCCAACCGCCACCGGGGTGGCCGATGGGATTAAACCAAACAGTCCTCATTCTGACATCCCAGTTGCATCCAACAGTTTTCATTTAAGAGCCCAGTGTCTATATTCTGATCCAACCAAACAAAATATTAGCTTTTCCACAGACTGCTGTCTGCCTTCCGCAAGCTATGAAAATAGCAATGTTCCATGTTTTGAACCTGTGTTAGTATATTCAAGAGTACTAGGTGCCCATGATAACCTTCTGTCTCAGGTTCAGGACAAGCCATCATTAACTTTATAATTAATTTGCATAATTAGATATTTTGAAAGACATAATTATAATGTGTAGGAAAGCACAACGCCAACATATCCATAATTCTGTCCAAAACGAAGACCCAGCTAAAGTCTGGAAATTTCTCAAAAGTCTGGGAGTGGGAAAGTCACGAATTGACGTGACATCCAAAGACATCAATATTAATTCACTCAATGTTCATTTCACTACTTCGTCCAATTTTGATGGGACTACTAAAACTAATACTTTACTAGATCTTTCAAGTATTCCAACTCCCAAATATTCATCTTTTGTTTTCGAGCAATTCACCGGTTGTGATGTTAAAAAGAGCATAATCTCAATCTCGTCCAATGCTGTTGGTAGTGATTGTATCAGTCGAAACATGATCCTTCCTATCCTCGATGAAATCCTTTCTGTCCTCTGTCATATATTAAATTACTCAATTACAAGCGGAATATTTCCTTCAGCATGGAAGGATGCGCAAATAATTCCTCTCCCTAAAAAGCCAAAACCCTGTTCCTTCTCTGATTACCGTCCTATATCCATACTACCCTTCCTTTCCAAAGTCCTAGAGCGTCTTATTCATAAACAACTATGCACATTCCTTTCTAAAAACGCTCTTCTAAATCCTTACCAATCCGGCTTTCGTCCTGGACATAGTACTACCACGGCATTGGTACATATCACTGATGAGATACGACTGGGTATGGATAGTGGAAAGCTCACGCTACTTTCCTTACTCGACTTTAGCAACGCTTTCAATACCGTGGATTTCCACATCCTGCTTGGCATACTCCGCTCTATTAACATATCTCCAACGGTGATTGACTGGTTTCATAGTTATCTGTTCGGTCGCCGACAACGTATACGCGTTGAGGAAACGTACTCTTCATGGTGTAATACAACTGCCGGCGTACCGCAGGGTGGCGTTCTATCTCCGTTACTTTTCGCAATTTTTATAAATTCAATATCCCATAAGTTAATTTCGTCCTACCACCTTTACGCAGATGATTTACAAATTTACGCCCAGGCACCTCTAGAATCAGTAGCAGATGCGTTTGCTTCAATAAATACTGACTTAAAGCAAATTTGTGATTGGAGCAAAAAGTATGGCCTCAAGGTTAATCCTTTAAAAACGCAGATTGTTCTCATCGGCAGTCCAAGGATGATCTCGAAGGTCAATTGGTTAATGTTGCCTGAGATTAAATTCGACGGCAATATTCTAAAATGTACCGACCATGTAAAGAATCTGGGCATTTATCTGGATAGCACTTTAACTTGGGGACATCAAATTCAGGAGACCAGTCGTAAGTTGTTTGCGTCAGCGGGGTCGTTACGTAGGCTTCGGAATTTTCTTCCAACAGCCACTAAAATTGCGCTTGCTCAATCTTTACTCCTTCCAGTACTCGATTATGCCGATGTCAGCTATCTTGATCTCACTGAACAGCAACTTGACAAACTTGAGCGTCTCCAAAACTTTTGTATCAGATTCATATTTGGTCTTCGCAAATATGATCATGTATCAGAATTTCGTAACAAACTCAAGTGGCTCCCTATTCGTTTTCGCAGGAATACTCATATTCTTACATTATTGTATAATGTTTTATTCGATCCTAACACTCCCTTGTATCTCAAAGAACGTTTTAAGTTCCTCCATGACACACATGCAAGGTTTCTAAGGTCGTCAGAGAATCTGAGGCTGCAAATGCCAACGCATTCAACAAATTATTATAGTAAATCCTTTGCTGTCCAGGCAGTGCGCTTGTGGAATGCGTTGCCTCTTGAAATTAGGCAAGCAAAGTCGATAGGCATATTTAAAAAGGCATTAAAACAGCATTTCCTATCGAGTAGCTAGTCAGTGTCAAAAGGGTATTGTGACTATAATATCTATAATGTGTTATGTGCGTATGTATTTATGTATGTATGTTTGTTTGTATGGATGTATGTATGTATGTATGTATGTATATATATATATATATATATATATATATATATATATATATATATATATATATATATATATATATATATATATATATATATATATATATATATATATATATATATATATGTATGTATGTATGTATGTATGTATGCATGTATGTATGTATGTATGTACCTATGCATGTATGTATATTATATGTTTCTGTATTTAAGTAATATATGTATGTTTACCTTTACTTAGCAAGGAACTTTATTACTACACCATTTTATAATTCTGTTTCCCTTATTTATTTCTTTCCATCCAAAGGTTGCCTGGAAGAAATCGCTTTTAGCGATAAGGCCGCCCATTGTGCATTATATTTGTAAACTTCTTCTTGTTCTCTTTTAACTCTGTAATGTGACTTGTGGTGTACAATAAAGAATTATCTATCTATAACCTTTCTTCCTAATATTGAAACCAGTCAAGTAAGGTGGTTATACCTCCTTACTTATGGCTGGTTCCAATGTTCGATCTACCTGCTCATAGATTTCAAGATTTGAGATATGTGTTAGACATATTTTGTATGGGGCTTATATTAAAAAATTAATATAAAATCTCATTGAAACTTTGTATTTTGTGCATGTTACCTGTTTTGGTTCAGGTAATTTTGGTCCCAATTATTGGGATCAAAACACTGGCGAAAAGTGGACGTTTAATATGTCTCTGCCTACCCCTTCGGGAAACAGGCGTGAGTCTATGTATGTTATTTGTATGTATTTGAGAAACTTTCAGGACAGGCAGCAATAGCCTAGTGGAGATACCAACAGACTGCCATGCAGAGGGTATTGGGTTCGAATCCTAGGCGCGCACCACCGACTTTTCGGAGTTATGTGCGAATTTAATTATTAATTATTGCTTGCCCCATGCCTCGGAGAGCATGTTAAGCCATTGGTCCCGGTTGTCATGAAGATCTTTGACAATCGTTATAGGGAGTCAGTACCTATATCTAGATAAACTTTACTGACACTAGTCTGTTGGTTGTTCTAATGGTTTAGACCATGGAATATCGCTATCCCTTTGAGTTGCAGAGGTCAGGCAGGCAGTCGCTCCGTGGAAAAGCTAAGCTAATATTCAGTCAAATCCTTTACCTGTATGATTAAAATTCTATTTCTGACTAACAGACAAAGCAGCAACAACATTATTGGGTGCAAGAAGCTAAAATTTGGCATGTATGTTCCTTGGGGACCATAGGTGTGCACTAAGAAGGGATTTCCTGAAATTACCACAGGATCAGGAAGACATGATTTAAATAAAATAAGCAGTTGTAGCTGCGGACAGCCTCTTGTTTCTTAAATGTAAAGACTAGTCATACTGTAAATGAAAGTTAAAAAAATAATATAGAAAATCATAAAATTCAGACTTCAAATTGCTATGTTGATTGAATTCTAATAAAATTATAAACATATATAGTCTCACAACTGTATCCCCGAAGGGGTAGGCAGAAGTATTAGAGTAGAGATATTACACCCACATTTCGCCATAAATTTTTAGGTGACACGTAATAGGGGGCGAGCCTATTGCCGTTACTGGGCACATCACCAGACTCTGGGCTGCTACTGAAAAAAAAATTTGTATCAAGATTTAATTTGTTATTTATAAATATTAAGACGAACCCTATGTTGCATTAACCATTATATTCATAAGGACATGTTTTATGTCTATTTTTTGGCTTTAATAGAGTTGCAAGGCTTTGTATTAAATGACAAATATGGCTTAATTTGTAATTTATCAGTGGAATTAATTTATTTTAGTTATATTGCATTGCATTTACAATAATTTCGAAAACTATTGTATTGTAAATTTAACCCGACTACGTAAAAAAGGGGGTCTAAAAAGGAAGAAACAAGTAAATAGCTCACTATAAGTAAGTACAGAAATGCTCAAAGTAGAGCCGTGGTCGCACCATTGTATACCTAATGTGGGTGCCAGGAACATTTACCTGCATCAAACAAACATAACAGGTAACTACATATATACACTAGTATACAATAGGTAAAATATTACAATGTAAATATTGCATTTACATTGTAATATTTAAAGGAAGAAAGAAAGCAAATAGGTAACATAAAGCCTCTGAACCGCGCGAATTGTAAGTACAACCACGTTTTAAACTTATATTTTGACTCAAGCAATATGATACGCTACGGTATAACATACAAACATACATACATACTTACATACATATATAGGCTGCCAAAAACATTATGCTTCCTTTTGGCTTTGCCGTAGTTGGGTAAAAATTATGCTGAAATTAGTCTAGCTAGCTTCTAACATAGTTAATGGATCTGGTAGTATTGTTTTTTTTTTTTAAGACAACTACCGCACTAGGTCGAAATCCTGTGTCGCGGGGGACTTTACAAACATACAACTTACGGACACAATGAACACCCAGACTCGAGACAACAATTTATGAACCACACAAAGTGTTGTCTCGTGTGGGGATAGAACCCACTAACACTCGGCGCAGTGTCAAGCGGCGAGGCGGCCACAAGTTTAAAAATATCCTAGATTTTAGACTAATGAATTTCAATGTTAGTTCAATTTGATATTCTATGACAATAAAACTACACCAATAAATGTATGATGCTTGTGAAATAGTTATGTGAATTTAGAAACTGTAAAAGTCTTTAAGTATTGGAAATTAAAGATCACACGTGTTTTAGAAATTATCTAGTGAGCCTTTTAAATAAAGCTGGCTGCCCACGACAGGTATTTAAAGCAGTGCTCGTCCGTCCGCGAAACCACGCACCATGGGAAGCAAACTTAATAAACTTAAAGATCATTTAATTTTTGTGATAATCTTACAGGTTTATCACAAAAATTAAATGATCTATTTTTACTTAAATATATTATTAATTGGTAAAATATATTTAGTGGCGTCATTAATGTGAGGCTGCTGATTTGGTACCTACTATCTCACGTTGCCTGCAACGCATTTTAGGACAATACCCTATCTATAACACAGTCATAAACTAATATTTAAACTTAAATTCAATTGCCAAAAACTGCCTAAATTATGTCTCCTGTCTTTATGACAGCAAAATAATAATTAAATACATATCTAGTTAAGTTTTTACGTACTTATAACCTGAAATATCTGTCACTGCAAGGAGGAACTACCTAAATATAGTACTGATCGTTCAGATTATAGGTCACAATACTAATATGGCCGTACAACATCGTCATAAATTATGGAGTAAACTTGGCTCCTATTCCGACTTGCGAAACATATTCACATATAATAATGATTATTTTCTGTTATAAGTCTAACATTCATTCAATACTTAATCTGTATATATAAAATCCTTGCGTTACTGACTGACTGACAGACACGCTACAGCCAAAACTGTAGGGCGCAGGAAGCTGAAATTTGGCATGTATGTTCCTTGGGGGCCGTAGGGGTGCACTAAGAAG
Source organism: Euclidia mi (assembly GCA_944739405.2). NCBI lineage: Eukaryota > Metazoa > Arthropoda > Insecta > Lepidoptera > Erebidae > Euclidia > Euclidia mi. The sequence goes on along the minus strand of OX123204.2, from coordinate 16,412,898 downwards.
GGATTTCCTTAAATTTTCACGGGATCGGCCAAAACGGGTAAATTAAAAAAAAAAATGCAGGTGTAGCTGCTGGCGTCCTCTAGTTTAATCATAAAACAAAACAAGTTTTGTCATTTACACTGTCCTCAAGTTATTCTGAGTGTATTTATTTCGTAACTTCCCATGAAAACGCCGATACACAACACCCTTCGGCCAAAACTCTTCCTTGAGGAAAGTCTCAATATGATGAGTCAGCACCCGAACCACATACGAATTGAAGTTAGTATTATGGTGTAACTCCAATCTCTCGACTCTCAAAGATCAGTTGCATTCCATCGTAGGTACTCTACGATCTCCTCGTCGTTTGTAGAGTGATGGAGCCGGTACTGATACTGATATACAAACATCAGTATGGTTGGTATTGCCGGGCTTTTGCAGCATGTTCGGTCCTGTTAACCCAGTACCACAGAATAATTAATAGTACTTACGTACAGAAGCTTCACTTTTCAAACCAATTTATTGAAATTGCGACTCTTGGAACTAAGCAATAAAGTTCAATTCAGCTCGCATAAGCACTCAGTGCCTAATGCGATATTAACCTAACAGTTCCCGTTCTTTTCTAACACATAACGCTGTCGCTGTCTGGCGCGGAGTGGCGCGCTAGGGTTGTCGACTTGGCGCTGCTACTATATTTATTCATCGTCTATCTACCTACTTGACCACGTACCTAATAATAAATAATTATCCTATAAGTATCCTATCCCACTATTTGAGCTAGTAGAACAAAAGCACAAAAATTCTGGTCGTTTACATTTTTACTATACAAATTCTTAGTTATTTCCTAAACGCGTGGACCGATTTACATGATTCAAACAGATAAAATGGTTTTTGAACTAGATCTTTAATTTGACACCACAATCGTTGAGATATCTCAACAAACAAAAAATCAAATTTTCAAGTTGCTCTCGTAATATAAATAAAATCAAATTTTCAAGTCGCTTTCGACACACAGTTAATTAAGCAATACTTTACATTAGACTTGTGATGATACATTTTTGTTGTTAAAGGCGTTTAAGTATATAATTTGAACAGTGTATGAACACGGCGCGTGAGAATACGGAGCGGTCGCACTCGTTGCGTGACGTCTAATGTGAGCGGCGCGCGGCAACCTACTAAATCCAACCACGTCGACGTGGTCGGCCGAGGTACTTGTAAGTTTGTACCTAAAATGCGAAGTGCGCCCGGCCTGCCAGTACCAGAATCGTTTCGACAACTATGCTTCTTCCTCTCCACCAAAACATCCTGGTTGGACATGTTCTTTTCTGAGTTTCAGTTTCATGACTTTTTGATGATGGGATTTCAGCGCTTTTGTTTACCCCTTTTTGTCTTCTACTGATTTTCTGTGTTTTTCATATGACAGTAACATCGACGTAGGGTTTGAATGTAACCAAATTTTTAAGCACTCCATCGCTGGATGCGTTCTAAACCGCGATCTAGCTCAATAACTGACCTTCTCTTTTCCTCAATTTCGACTTCCTTTTTAACCGCAGTGTGTCCGAGATTTGTAGATACGTTTTTGATTTTATTTTTCACTTTTTGCACGTGCTATTTCGATTTACCTAATCGAGTCAAAAAATTGCAAGGTTTTGGCATTATTGAAATGGCAGGTTAGTTACAGTCTTCTATAGGTAGTCAGAACATCCCCATATAGATTATGTGCTTGTCTTTTTAAGTTACGACGGGACACATTGATAAACTACGAAATAACTCCACGCCACAGTTGGTAGTGTTGGTACCAATTGAGAGCACTCACTAAAAAAAAAACACACAACAAAAAAATACTCACTAAAGAATCCCTTTTGAATTTCAAAATGTAGAAAACTAGATTAGGTAAGTATTTGGTTAAAACTTAACGCTATACAACTTCATCAGAGACGTTTCGGCACCATCGACTTTAGAAAGTTAACTTGTCTAACATTTAGATGAACTTCTAAACTGCATACTTCATGTTCTACTTGTAAGTTAGAAGCTTCTAGAACCATTAAATTTCGTTGAAGTTTTGATGATGGGTCAATAAGAATGAAAACTTAAGTTAGAAATTAGCTTAAGACATTCCGTCTTAGTCTAAAGTTTCGCCAAACTTAAATTCATTACGTAATTCTACTCTGAGGTTGTTGAAAGTATCGCAAAATTATGACAATAGTGATTAAGTTATTGAACTCCTTCACGCTCGTCTAACATATTCTTAGACGAAATGTAGCAATTTATGAGTTTAATTTACGTGCTAAGTTAATCTTCTCAGATAAATTTTACCGGTGTCTGTAAATAAATTAAACATGATATTGTAAGTACATTTTCTATAGACTGATAACCGGCTCATGGTCATGCTATATTTGCGTCAATTTAACGGATGTTACCTGAACTTTATACTGAGATAGACATTGACAATATTTCAGAAGTCTAATAATACTACTTAGTAGGTCACCTCATTGGCATTCGCTATAACAAAAAGGAAGTTGTTTGTATTTATATTATTATAAATTAAGTTATAAACGTGCGACTTTCGCTTATATTCTATCAAAGTAAACTATAAAGGTAGGCGATCTGTTGCCGGTTGGCGTCAGTATCGTGTCGGTGGTCAGACGCAAAAAGAAAAATGTTCGTAGGAATAACAAAGCGCGCCGCTGTTAGCAGATAATAAAAACGAAAGCGCACGGCGATAGTGAAAGTTTGATGTGTAGGCAAATATTACTCGCTTCCAGGCGGAGATTTGTGCGTTCGCCTCTCAGTTCCAAAACGAGCTAAAGGGTAGTGAAACGCGAGGCTTTGCCGACTCTCCGCCTGCCTCTCCCCCGTACATACATTATGTAGAGGCAGCGGCGGCGGGACGTGTGTTTGACGGAATCAACGTGAATGGAACTTGACGTGTGACACGTGTATCTATCTGCCTTGATGTGAAAGGCTTTTCGTTTCTCTAGCTTCTATGCGTTTTGAATTTGAAACGATTATTAATGTCAAAGAAAATATTCTATCAATAAATTCGTTTTTTGATAATGTATTTACGGCATGCATTACTTTTGGATAACGTCGTTCTTTACATTGAATGTTGATGTTATTTTGGGCCGTCATCCCTTGCCGAACGTATTACCAAACATTTATTGGTTGAATGCGATTGTTTCGCTGTCATAAGCATTTCTGATCAAAACAAAGTTATTGACGGTACCTACTAAGAATCCTAAATACTAATCAACGTTGATTACGGAAATAAGCTCGTCTTCTATGTGAATGTATCACATTGCACATAACGTTGTGTTGTTTGTGGTATTTCACAACCGGCGGCCATAAAACAATGCATCGAGCACGTGCCTGTTTACACTTTCGAGTTCACATTCAAGGTCGTACGCATTTGTAAGGATGTACCCGTGTAGGCTGGCCATTGAACAAATACCGGTTACGTAACAATGTCCCACTTCCCACGATATGCACGTTCTTCCGTCCGTCACGGCCTTTTACAATTAGATGATTTATTATTTATGAACCCGTTGCATTGACTTTCTTCGACCGCGACTTCTGTCCGCCGCATATTGATTCCTTGTCGTATAATCATAGACAGTGTGGGACTCGTCTTAGGAATATTTCATAATGCACAGAATTGAATCGTTGTCGTTTCGCAGAAATTTCAAGCGCAATTCACTTGATTTAACGTGAGTTGCGGCGGCTCATTGAAAATTCAATATGACACTCGCAGATGGTCTTTGTCGTCTAAATCGGTATGACGTTACGCTGATTATTATGAATGGCTAAAATAGGCAAGCATTGTGGAATTAGTCATTTATCTCGGCATGTTGTTTACCCACAATCGTGTTAGATAGTTGTCGATAAGGAGACACGTGGTTGTGGGGTCGACGACCCGACATACTCGTGCTCGCCGACAGCTCGGTAATAATAATAAAATGTTTCCGTGCGACTGGTTCAAGGGCGAGCCGCTGATATCGGCGCCCGCTATATTTAGATTTAGCTGTGTGTGATGTGGATATGTGTGTGTTCGTCTACATACACAATTGTCTTGCATCTGGTATCCTTCCGTCTATACAAAGGAATTGTTCTATCGTAAACGTGGATGTGATACTACACCATATTTGATGCATTCGGATCTGATGAGCTTGTCTGACACATTTGGGTCTTCGTATTGCATTTACAGAATAGTTTAAATAATATTTAGATAAAAGTCTACGTAAAATAATTCAGACGCAGCCGTGTACTACGTAACTCTTAAAACTGCCGATAATGCATCTGACCTGCAGAACATTAACTAAACAATAACATTAGCAGACCCATATAAACAAATGTATGTATGTATTCAATATTGGTTCAAAACACGTGTTGAAATCCAATATTCATCCCCTAATATATTGAAATACAGGCGCCATTCAATTAAATTGGCAAATTACCGATATCTATTCTGTCGTCGTATTTAGGGCAATTCATGGCGGTTCTGTGCGTAGTTGCAGACCGAGTAAATTTCGCTCTCACTTTCGTATCGCAATAGCGGTGGTGTGTACATGAAAACGAGATGAATGGGCCGACGGAGACCGTTCATTCTGAGTCCGTGATGTGGATTTCGTAAAATCAATGCGAGCCGTCTCGGACCCGCGTGCCTTCCAATAATCGTGTCATCGTGCTGTGCTTGGATAATGGGCACGACCTCGTTCGTCTACCGCATTGGGTCGCCGACCGTTTAACTGCCACCTATTAAAATTTCACTTTGGCGAGTGCCAATTTTGATTCTAATGTTAAGATGACCTTTTCCACGCCTGCTTTAATTAAATAGTAAATTGGCGATGACGCAGTCTTATACGCTGACATTGATGTGCTGACACTGTATCAATTGGCATCAATGATTGTTGATGATTGATAGATCCATGTTTATGCTACGTAAGATTTGGAATGGAACACAAGACGTTGTTATGGAAGCAGCATCTTTACTTAGCAGCTATACATATTAGCGAGCAAAAACGTCACCGGCCGTCACGCAGCTTGCATTCATTCATACAATATGTTGAATGTTGTAATGGGGTCGTTAAACCGTGATGACGTCACGTAATTGCCAGCTCCCTTTGCCGGTCGTCGGTTGAAATCAAAACGTCGGATTAATAACGAGGGAGGTCTGTGTAGGTCAAGCACATTATCACTTCGGTTTGCGTGCGTGACAACAAGTGACGCACTCTCTAATTACGACAACATTCGATGAGCCATCATCACACATTGGCTTAGTTTTGCCATAATTGCTTTCATAAACTTGTTATCTAATTCATTCATTACGCGTTCTGAATAGCGCGAAGTTAATTAATCCGTGAACATCAATCTCACGTTCACGAACTACACACATTTCAGCTCTCGCATAACAGTATTTACGAGTAAAATTTTATAAACTCAACGTTAGCCAACATTAATGATGCAAACAATGTTACGTAACATCGATAAATGTATGTGTACTTGTTCGTATGTGAAAGGGGCCATTGCCAAGGACTTCGTTCTGAGCGCAGCCGGAAAGGTAAATGACTCCCATACCTATGTGTACATCGATAATCTACTAATGTATATTTAGATATTACACGCGATTTATGTTGTGCAAATACACAAGGATTTCTTTACGTTTATTGCGAGTATCATTACCATCAACAAGAACGTTTGCCCGTTTCCAAGTCCATAAGATGTTATTGTTCTACTTTTTATGTTTATTGTTTTTGAAGTTAAATTCCCTAAGCGTGTACTTTAGTAACATTGAGAGCAATAAACTTTCACGATATCAAACAGAACATAAAAGTAAAGGAGTTGCTAGAATGTTTTCAATATAAAACTACTGCGCCAGGTGCTTTTATGTGGGTAACTCCTGGGTGCGTGTTACATATTCGATACGTTACATCTCGCTTATTATCTCTTCTAAGTTAAAAGAATTCGTGATTTATTTCAAATATTGCGTCTTTGTACTGTAAATAACTATTCATAGATGGTTTGTGTGAATGTTATGAACTTCAAAGTTGCGTTTGACCTTCGTAAAGTTATTTCTATAGTCGCTATTTTGTTTTTTTTTTTGTTAGAAAAAGATTTAAGATTATTTCCATTCTTAAAGTATATTGAAAGCTATGGATACTTTATTAGCAGTGATGATGGTGCAATGTTCAATGTAGACCAATATTTTGGCTTAATTCAGCTGCTTAGCGCGCGCACACAAAGAGGGCGACAGCACAAAGAGGCTTTTTTATGTCTTTTTCTCAAAGATGTTTAGTCATCTAATGTAATACGCCTGCTTCAGCTAGTTCATGTTTTGTAAGTCCTGTACAATTGTACATCTCGCTTACTATCATAATACACAAAGAAAGTAACATGGGTAATACGGTTCATGGCATACTTACAGACGCTTCCACGAATGTATACATATCAACATTCAACTTTCACTCTCGACACACAGTTGACAAAGACGCGTTATCCATCCCGAGGGTGTAAATTTCTTTGCAGTGCTCGTCAGTAGGTAGTTGCGTACAACGGGGAGTGTGTCTATACGTTGTAGGTATATCTACATTAAAAGGTCACGACCGCCACTCTTATGTACCGACTCTAGATAGTACGTACCTAAAGGGAGTTCTTTATTGAACCGTCTTGGCTGAGAAAGGGGTCGCCTTATTAGGTCAGTAACACAGTTCGTTTGTTTACGTCCCTCCCGTGATAATTTGTTGTTAATCTTACTTGTATCTGAATGTATTCGTCTTAATTTGAATGCGCGTTTTGATTTATGTGTCCAAGTTTTGGGGTCTTCCGTAAAGTAAGACATACTGCTGCTAGCCAGTAATATGTATGTAGGTGATACATATCTTATACTAATATATAAAGCTGAAGAGTTTGTTTGTTTGTTTGGTTGAACGCGCTAATCTCAGGAACTATTGGTCGGGATTTGAAAAAATCTTTCAGTGTGAGATAGCCCATTTATCGAGGAAGGCTATATAACATCACGCTATGAGCGGCGGGAGCAGAGCAGTAGCCTTAAATAACGCGGGTGTAACCGCGGGCATCGTCTAGTGTATTATAAGGGTGTCGAGAACGTACCTACAATCGGTACAATGCTTTTCGCTTGTGATGCCGTATGAAAAATTATAAATATTGCACATACATACACATGTGAGATTGCACACAAATTAACAATTACAGAATCCGCTTCTTAGCGTTTCTGGGGGAAGGTTTTTGATATTGTTATTGATAGGAATAGTGGATAATCTGCCCGCATAACAGCCCTTTCACAACTAGCAGCGGCGGGCGCATTCTACTCTGACGCGATTTCGCCCGTGGAGGAGTAGAGCATATTACACATAGGCCACCGATTTCTTGACTAAAATAACAGCGTCTTTTTAATCTAAATTCAACAATAATACAAGTTTGCTTTTTGGCATTTTCTAATCCCTAAGGGCTAACTTTTGACACTAATTCGTCTGTGGTTCCTGTGTTTTTAGAAGAAATATTAAGTATTTTGATCAGGTTTTTACGGAAATGTCGCTGATGTCGAATGTTTCACTTAAACATGTGTTCATAGCACTTTTATTACTTAATCAATTATGCAAGATGTTTTCGGCAAAAGTATGTTTGCATGCTGCTTACTTTAGTTAGATAGTGACTCGTAACGATATTTACAGACAACTCTTAAGTAAACTTAATTATAGCACTTGCAGTTGATCTCGTATGTGAGCACCGCTCCCGTATGCGCTTTACGGTGGAGTATATTTTATAGATGCAATTGCATTCTTGAGTGCATGCAAATGTTTAGTTGTAGTGTAAGATCGCGGTGCAAGCCACCTGTTGCCCAACCGCCGTGGCACAGTGGCACCTAGTTAGAGTTACCGCGAGCTTGACATTCACGGGGCTCGTGACGGCGCAGACCGAAATAACTTGCCGTAACCGACCGCATAACACGACGTAATGCTCTTTCTATTTATAGAGTCTTATAATTAAATACACAGACATTCGTATTTGCCTTCCGCTAGTCGGTGACGCCAGAGATGCCGACGCAAACGTGCACGTTATCGTTCGCGTTAACCGCTAATGCAACGACTTGTACTTTGTTTACTTTACAACGTGTAATTTACAACCTCGTAAAGAGGAGCGTTACCAGGACGAGACAGCTTCGACTCGATCTGTAATAAAAATGAGTTGTTAACGTCTTGATCTTGACACGTTTCTTGGCCCGTAAAAAGGGAAATGACATGTTTACACCCGGACACCCCACAGTCATACGTTTGGTGGTAAAGAATCTATTATTTGAATGTGTAATGTAAACATTTAACATATACGTGTTATGGAACAGTGAGATTCCTATAACTGTTATTCAAAGCACGTGTGGTCGGAAGTGGAAACAGATGATTCGATGAATACAGTTTACGTGCCATTGTTGATACTCGACACGTATAAAAAGTGAACCGGTCAGTGGGCCTTTGTCGTTTCTCACAGGAGCACGATGAAATGAAGGAGATAATAATAATAGCGGTAACAGTCAAACTCATTCATTTTCTCTTTTTCTGTTAACAATATAGTTATGGTTGGGTTTTTTTGTGTGGGCACGCAAAGGGATAGCCCAACGGCGTTTAATATGTAAAGGAAGGCAAGGTTACACGCACACTTGTACACCGTGTCTGTGTAAGCAAGATGCGCTTGTAGTGGAGGGAATCCCCAACTTTTTACAAACACAATCAAAGTTATGTAATGTTTGCTCGTATCCGTCGACGCACACCGACTGCCACTGTTTGTACGAATGCCAATGTTATACATTACAGGCCTCTTGTATTAGTCATAGGTCATTAACATCGCCGTTAAACGGTGTTTACTTTTTATACATAATAATATTGTTTCCTTGACGTTTCAACAATTCGTTTCGCTCTATAAAGCGTTCTGAGAATTGTGTTACTATCTCGCCATTTGTGTTCGGTCTACTGTATTACAAACATAACCTAACATTTCTACATTCTGCCAAATTTGATTAGATTTATTTTAACAGTAAAATGAAATTTATATGCGCCACTCCAATAGAATCGATAGATATCTCATCTATCGTTCGTAATGTATTAATTTCCCTCTTAAATTATTAAAACAAATATGTTCTCATTTAATAAGTAACAAACTCTTACGACCTAGTACGAGTATAACAAATAAAGATACTGTCGCTGTACAAAAAATTGTTGATGGTAGACCTGTACCAAAATACACTTCTAAATCCGCCTTCTTTTAATCTCATATTCTTTGAATCGACAAGCCTTTACTAAAATAAAATACCTCTTACCTCGTCAAATCGTTTTATATAAAGTTGCGGAAATCGAGTTTCATATCAATTCTGTGTCTCATTGAGTCTGATCTTTTATATTTGCGAAATGTCTAAGAATTTCTTAGAAAAGTCTGTTGAATGATCAATGCAGTCAAAGACGTTTATGTAATCCGAGAAATCCAGATACAGAAATAACACAACATTTCGAAATCCGAGAATATTTAATACTAGAAACGTCGAAGAAGATTTTGTTACCATTCATGTTTTATTACATATCCCGGGTGAGGTTTATCCGATAGTGTATAGTAGAATAACAATAATCGGATCGGTCTTATTGTATTTGGTTTGTTTTATTTTATATCCAAAGAACTAAGAACTCTGTTAGGTAGTTTGTTTTGTCTGTAACTTATGTAATAACGACGTTTGTTTGAAAATTGACTGAATATTAGCTTCCAGTTTTATCAAACTTCATGTCCAGTGTGAATTTGTTTTTTGTTGAACATAACAGCTCGCAGATCCTGCGTTAGGTACATCAAAGTAAGTGTCAACTCACCTTACTATAAGATAATAACTTAATAAGGAAATATCATATCCATTACTTTGACTCTAATAAAAGTTCGATATTAAGATTCGATCACAAATTTTGGTAATAAGTGAAACGAAGTCTTTGTAGCCCTTAACACTATAATTACGAGGACGTTGTATCTTGCGCACTCCAACCAACTTATCTGGCCGGCTTGCACCGTGATGAGTGCGAGTTAAGTACAGTGTACGAGTTCGGTAATGGTAGTCTTAAGTCTTCGCATCAAACTACCTACTTCTGATACGCTCGCCGACTTTAAAGTTGTGTATCCACTGCCATGCCGCGTCATGCTTGAGACACCGTTCCCTTAAACGCTGCCTCTAGACGAGGCGGCCATTATACCCAAGGCTGCACCTAGCGCTAGTTTTAGAGGATATTTTAATGGAAATTGCAAACATGCTCTTTTCTTGACTTTTATGTAGTGTAATGCAAATCAAGCTTAAGTGTATTTTTGTGCTTTAGTTAACAGCTCAAGTTTAGGTGCCAAATTTATGAATTCATTCTGCGCTGTTACTATAATCTCCTTCGTAATTACAGAACGGATCATGGTCGAGTGATTGTGGTGGCTGTAAATGTGATACAATCCAATCCTTATCCTGGTTCTTATGCAAGTGACTTGTCAATCCATGCATGTCTTTATTATTCTGAAATGCTTTAAAACGAATTTTAAAGAGTTAATTGTAATTTGCTTATAATATTGATTTTATAATGCTTACAGAGGGACACGGACGGGATAAATTATTGATATTTAAATATTTCACAAATGGTTTCCTAAGTAAGGGTTAAAATAAACTAGCAGAAAGCTCTAAAAACGCTTATTGCCGTGACACTTGGCTCCAAAGTGTATGAATAATACCTGAGTTTGAAGTGTCCTTTAAATACCCGGATGAATGATTTGACATGATTGATTGCCTTATCCGTTTAGATCCTATAGAATTGTCATACAAGACCTTTTATGTCTAATTTCAAGGATATTTTGATTGCCATTTACCATGGTAGACCAATTGGTTCCTCAGGTTAATCAACTTTGCTGGGATCATGCCGTTTTGCCGAAAACATTTTGACAAAATTTCATTACCCAAACAAAGGACTATGGGCAAAAATGTATAGGCTCCGTCCCCATATACCAACACACATGGAACTGATGCCAATGTGTACTTTAAGTATCCACTACTTGATTAAAATCCTTTTTTTAGTTAAATCCGTGGGATATATAAATAAAAACAATTTATTATCATTAATTAACCTATATTTTGTCATTATGGTTATATTATTACAGTACAAAACGTGGTTTAGTAACTATACAAAATAAAAAAATAATGTATTTTAAACATTTAAATGATAAAGAATGAATAATAGGAAAATAACGAATATAAATGAAGAATCATCATCTACCTAGCGTTATCCCGGTTGCATCCAAGACTTACACGCCTTAGTGCCCGAGGTCCGCTTACTGGTCTAACCAGATATAACAGAATATCAACTTTTCCACAGAGTGACTGCCCTCTGACCCCCGCAACCCAAAGGGATAGCGATATGCCATGGTTAAGACCAGTATCAGTTTAATTGAGAGTACTGACTCCACGTAACGACTGTCAAACATCTTCATGACAGCAGGGACCGATGGTTTAAAGTGTTCTCCAAGGCACGGGCAAGCGATAATTAACAATTTAAGACGCACTTAACTTCGATAAGTTATTGGTGCGCACCAATGGATTCGGACCCGATTCCCTCTGCATGGCAATCCATTGGTATCTCCTCTAGGCTATCGCTGCCCTTATATAATAATCACTACATAGTATAAACTCGACATCAAACCCTGTACGACTGCCTCGTTGGTCTCGCGGCATAGGTGTGCGCGTGGGATCGGGAGGTCCCGGGTTCGATTCCTGGGTCGGGCGGTGTTATTGGGTTTTTCTGTCACGAAGTTCTCAGTAGCGGCACGGAGCCTGGAAATGTGCCCGGTACGGCAATAGGCTCGCCCCTTATTACGTGGGACTAAAGTATATCTGGCGAAAAGTGGGTGTAGAAATACACCTTTGCCTACCTTTTCGGGGTTATAGGCGTGAGACTATGTATGTACATAGTATAAAACAAAGTCTGTCTTCTGTCTATCTGTCCCTATGTATGCTTAAATCTTAAAAACGACGCAACGGATTTTAATACGGTTTTTTTAATAGATATAATGATTCAAGAGGAGGTATTCCCCGAAGCACACCCAAACGAAGCACACCCAGACGAAGCACACCTTTTTTTTTTTTTTTTTTTTTTTGTTTTACGAGGTGGAAAATCCCTTCGGATCTCCGACTCTTGGGGGAAAGAAGAGCCGGAGTATGTGGTGTTTCCACTAAAAACCACCTCGACTTCCGCCATGTACCCGTGTGTCGGAGGGTGGGGCATCACCAAAGCACTCGTCGCCACCCTCCGACGGGTATTGGCCCGCCAGATGGTCAGGCGGGCCCCGAACAAAACCCCCTTGGCGACGGATTAAGGTGTTGGACTCCGCCGCCAAAACGCCCAGCGGCCGCAGAGGATAGGGAGGACGGCAACGCAACACCGCATCTCCTCTTCCTCTGCGGCCCCACCGCGACGCATCGAATGGTGCGCCCCCATTTGGTCGCGGGAGATAGGGCGCGCGGCAACGCAACACCGACACGCCTCTCCTCCCGCGACCGCACCCGACTGCGAGGGACAGACAGAACTGTCCCCCGCACCCGCACCGTTGGACGCATCCTGCGCAGGCCCCTCCAAGCCCACGCGGAGCGTCCCCTCCTGGATCCCTCTTAGCTTCACCGCGGGTGACCAATCCACGGTTACTGAGCCCCCCCACCACGACAAGGTGGAGATCCCACGGGGGGGAGACGAAGCACACCTAAAGTATTCCACTTTGCACACCCGTAGGTGGGCTTCAAATAAAAAAAGTTACGTCTGTGGCAACTTTACCATGTTTTTTTCTTTATTACAAAATTATTTTAGAACAAAACAATGTACATACTTTTTTTTAAAACTATTAGTAAAACAGTGCCCATATTTTATGGTGAATAATGAAAAGTTATCAAAAGGCTTAAGGCTCGGTGTCTGAGTCAAAAAATATAGTAGAGGTAAAGTTTACTGGTATTGGGTATCTTTACCTAAAATAAAATTATCCTGATAAATTGATGTGACAGGTATAAAATGTAAAATTGCCATTACTTTTTGTTTAAAATAATGTTAAATTACTCTAAGAAAAATCCCTTGTTATTTTAAGAACTTCGTATTTTACTTAATTTCAAAGTTTTTACGATATGGTAAAGATACCCCAAGAACGTCATGTTTTTTATAGAAAAACGGACCACACCTAAGGGTTGTCACCTAAAACTAAATAAAACGAAAACGTACAGAAGTTGCAATAAGTTTTATTTACTTAATTTTAACACAACTAGTATCAAATTCAAATTAATTACAATTATAATAATGATTATTGTAACGTTAGTGTATCTTTATGCCGGTATAAAAAATGTTTCGCCCACCAGTCACCTGAAAGCTTGTCATTAAATACGTAAGTTTTATTATTTTTTTTTCAAATAATCCCAGACCATCAATTTGAAATCCAACATAGAAAGTGGGCAACCGAATTCACCTGCTGCTATGAGTACTTTGATAAATTTAGATTCTTCTTCGTCCGATAAACGAAAGCGCGGACCTGGCTTATTAGAATGGAGATTCTTCACTCGTTTTTCAATCGTTCTCCTTGGTATGCCAAACTGCTTTTCAGCATCATAAGATGTTGTTTTTTTGGTTTTTACGAGCTCAACAGCCAATTGCAGCATATCTTCGGAATAATTTTTATAAGGCCGAGCCCCCACTCGCCTCCTAATCCTTTTATTTGGAGGTGCCTTATTAGTACCAATCATATGTAGGTATCTACTTTGTATCTGAAACAATTAGTTATTGCCATCACCAAAAGCTAAAAAATGCGTATTTATTGTTAGAATGGCACACTGGAATAAAAGCAAATAATACCCGGAACGTCACGAATGACAAAGCAAACAGACCCATGACGTATTTTGAATGCACCGGCGACACACGTTTAAACGCGCGTTTTGTGCCCGTTCGAAAGACGACGAAGTGCATTTCACCAAAGCACTTCGGTAAAAATATACCATGTGCATAGGGTGTTAATAAGTACTGCGTTAACATGCTACGTTATGTAAATGTAAATTTTTAAGTAAACTGAAATTACAACTACTTAACACTTTGAAATAATTCTATTTTATATTAGTTATTTAAAATTGACTTAAAATTTATTAAATTCTTTTAAAATAACAATGCTCTGTACATCTTATCGACATCTTTATAAAAGTATACAGCCGTACAAAGTAGAAGCAGAAGTAATTTCAAAAACTTGGTTAGCAATAGTCTAATCACAGTGCTAAAGCCAATAATAAAACACATGGACATTAAATAAAATGGTTAAAATAAAATGTACGTTCATAACATTTAGTGCCAACCCTAGCAGTAGGTATAGTTGCCAACAAGCCGGGTAAGGTAACTTTACCTAACCGCCACTAACATTACCGATCGTTATAACTTAAGAAATAACTGAAAACACGTATAAATTATACAATTCAGAGGATTATGGGAATATAATTTAAACAATACAGCTTCATTCACTTACCTTGAGCCCGAGATCTCTATAAAATATCAATTGTTTTCGGAGATCATTTTGAACAAGATTGACCACATGGACTAAAAAATGACAATAACTTGACAGATATCACAGTTGCAAGCGTAAAAATTTCGAATTAGTCGAAAAATAGATAAATCGACTAAGTAGAGTTAAAATTGAATAATCGATTGATATGTAAAGGCTGGTACTCATGGGTAAAGTTGCTCATGGAGCGTAAAGATGCCACTGTTGACTTAATTTCCTATTCCACGAAGCACACCTACAAATATCACTCGCATAGTGCGGGGACTAAGAAATAAAAATGTCGATAGGAGAAAATATTTGTTATTTAAAAGACTAACTTAAATATCTAACATCTTCCATTTTGAGGAAGCTGCCGTCAGGAGTGGTACAGCAGTATTTCCTAACGCACAGATAAAGGGATGCTATTTTCATTTTAAGAAAGCAATTTAAAAAAATCTAGGGATTTAGGTTTAGATAAGAACAGCATACATAGAAAACATATTGCCTTATGTACGGGTTTGCCACATTTACCGCTGGAAGACTTGGATGAGGCCTGGCTCTACATCATGAGCGAGTGTCCTCAAGGAGAAAGTATTTCTAAATTTAACGATTACCTTGTAACTCAGTGGCTCGAACATAAGTTATCGCACGACAAATGGTCGTGTTATAACGTAAAAAACAAAACTAATAATTATACAGAGTCTGATTACTCTGAAATAAATAAAATATTCAATAAAAACAGAGCCATAAATCTAGCAAAACTTTTAGATTGCTTCCAAAAAATTGCAATAATTATGCCAAAATTAGAATAGAAATGGGTTATTCAAATCATCAAAAATATGCTGCAATTAAAAATAATATAATCGAAAACACAATTAAAGATTATAAAAATGGGTTAATTTCAGTTGGAAATTGTCTAGAGAAATTAAGATTCTGATTAATAATAATTTATTTAATTGATAAGTCTAGATGCTTACTAAATTGCCCATTTCTTAAAGATTATTAAAAAATCAATATTCTTTAAGAAATGGGCAATTTAGTAGAAAAGAGTTTAGAAATATTGTGATTTGTAATTTTAAACAATCTGCGATTTTACATAAAACTGGAGTGTTATTAGTTAAAAGGTAGCTATAAGAAAACATAGATCTCAATAGAAAACTATATTTACAATGTTTTTGATATTTGTTCAAGTTTTTATTGCAATTATGAAACAATCTGTGATTTTTAGGGTTCCGTACCTCACAAGGTAAAAAAAGGAACCCTTATAAGATCACTTTCTTGTCCGTCTGTCTGTCTGTCTGTCTGTCTGTCTGTCTGTCCGTGTGTCACCACCAATTTTCTCAGGAACGGGTGGACCTAGCAAATAGAAATTTATACCAGATACTGAGGTCTGTGGTTCCTATTAGGTGTATAAAAATTAGGGTCCTGGGTCAACCCGATAAAAAGATATGGTCAAAATTAGATTTTTGCGAAAACTTGTAAGTACCAAAATTAACCTTAATTTTCAACTTTTTTTAATTTTCGGAATTTTTCCTTTATTTGTGCTGTAAGACCTTGGTTTTGACCAAAATTGACAATTCTAGGTCAACCGTAAGTACCCTATAGGTTTTGGGTCGAAAACCTATATGGTAGTTCCCGTTGAACTAGAATCACGAAATTTGGCCAAAAGCAGGTTCTTACAGCACAAATAAAGGAAAAATTACAAAAAATTCAAAAAGTTGAAAATTAAGGTTAATTTTGGTACTTACAAGTTTTCGCAAAAACCTAATTTTGACCATATCTCCTATGTACTGTAACAATAGTACCACCTACAACTCACAGATGGCGCCACAGGAAAAATTAGAAGTCGGTGTTAAGATTCTCCGGCGGATAACAAAACCCCGACTGATTTAAAGATCAAGGTGTCTTCGGATAGGGAATCGAGTATCGCACGCTTTAAGCCTCAACCACTTGCTTGAGCATTTAACCCGTCCCACGGCCGCGCGAATTTATTGCACATGCACTTTAATGTCAATGCAATTTACGTGATTCGCGAGTTCAAGGTCATACACCTATTTGAACCATAATTTAGATATGTAAATAATAATTATATGTTATGAAATGCACATCATTGTAATGGTAATATCATAATCTTGCTACCGTTTATCCATAAAAGTTAAAAAATACGTACATTTCCAAATAACGACGATATAATTTGCACAGTCGATGTTTTTTTGCGCCAAAATCGACAGCGCGCCATCAAATAAAACATCAATAAAGTCACACTGTTAACACAAACACTTGAATAAACATCACTACAATACACTAGGATAACGTATCATTCATATCAGTATATTTTCATTTGCACTAGACACCATAAAACTAACTAATTACGCGATTTTTGACACTTATCACTTTATTTGCATATAAACAATGGCGCCATCGTTGCCGACGGCTCGCGCGAATTCGCGATACTAACCTACTCGGACACCTGCGTGAATGACGTCACAATCTAGTGATTGACAAAATCAAAATAGTATCGATAAACAAATGTAAATAAATATTTCGTTATGAATTGTGTGTTTAGTAAAATTTTGAGTTTACAATACTTGATATACTGATTTAGAGTATTTACATACCAATAAAAGTAATTATAATCTCTATAGTACACAAAAAAAACGCTTTTCAGTCGTTATAGGTACAGAGTTAAAATTTTCACTGAACGTATATTTTGTTGCTATTGGCTTTCGTGGCGTAGGTCATGCTTGTAAATGCTCGGTGAGGTTAACTGTTCGCTTACCAATATCTTTGTAGACCCAAAGGCTACGTGCTTTCACTTATTACGATTTCTTGCTGATATTTTATATACGATGATATTTATCATTTCAATTTCTCTTAGTATGCAACTATGGTTATACGACGTTAAACCGACCGTCATGTATACGAAGATGCCCTATGAAACGCCATTGGCAGGTATACCTGTCAGCGATAACCGACAGGGCTATCGTCGGTGAGGCCGTGACCTGGGTGGGTTGCCGCCTACTGATATTTTGGACTCGGTGGTCTCTAGCTGATTAACAAATAAGTAAAGACCGTGGGTGTAATATTACACCTCTGCCTACCCCTTCGAGGATACATGCGTGAGTATATAAAATAAAAAAGTAGAATAAATAAAGAAAATATATAAAGACCACGGTTCGGGTTATCATTTAATCGTGTTACCTGTTAAGCTAGTTGAAGGTCTTCTAGAGGGCTTATACCAGTTTGGCTTGAGTACCTGGCTGAATAATTTTAGAATAATACTAAGAAATAGTATATCTGGTTCTTTTTAAAGCCATTAGTTAATGGCTAAACCATACAATTATCTAAAACCTACCTGTAAATATTTTCTTCCAAAACATCAGTGGGTCATAGTTTAGCGATAGTCCTTACGGCCCGGTCACGGCCTACAGCGGCGGGTGCTGAGTGCTGGTGAGCGTTTTCGATGTACATGTCGCGTTTGATGTGACCCGGCGCGCGGCCGCCTCAGAGTGAATGCGCCGCCATGTACATCGCCCCTGCCGCGCCGCTCGCCACTTAGACCGATCTCGTGACCAGGCCCTTAGACTACTATTTATTATAGCTCTTTGAGTTATGATAGTCTTCATATATTTGGATACATGATTTATGCACGTGTTCGAAAGCTGACCTAGTCACAAGTAAAAATGAAACAGTTGGGCGAAAATGTAATAAAACAACATATGTATGTACATTTTTGTTTATTTTAAATTACTTTTTTAAATAATATATTTATAAAGTATACTTTATATAAATGGCAATCCTCCTGTTGGCATAATATTTTAAGGCATAATTTCATTTGGCATAAAGTTCTCGCCAGAATTTTATAAGCACACTAAGACTTCGGCATAATACCGTTTTGGCATAATGAAAAGTTTAGTATATCTATAATTTGGTCTAATGTATGTCCTCGTAATATTTTTGAAGCATAATATTTATTCGTCTAATAATCACGAGTCATAAATATAAAAGAGACAGAGTATCATATGAGCTCGACGAATGGCTCGAAAATGGAAGTGCGAATGATGCTTGTGCGTCACACCAAAGTTCGACATTAGGTTATGTTAGGTTTTCTTGTAATGCTGCACCTAAAGATAGGAGCACTGCGAAGCAGAGCTCCGTCAACTTGCTTGTCAACTTTATGAATAATTATTTAAATGCATTTACTAAACCATATTTAAGTTTAGCATAACGGTATGTTATGCTAAAATTCAGAGCTCCGTCAAGTTGCTTGCCAAGTTTATGAATAAATATTGAAAAAATTATCTTACCATGTTTAATTTTGGCATTACAGACTCTCATGCTAAAATTAAACATGATTAAGTGGATATTTTTCGCACCAGCGTCATGTCGAGCTTCAGTGAGTTCAGTTTGTCAATTGGGCGTATGTAGCCAACTGCCAAATTCACATAATGTTGACTGCTTCGGTTAGGTTAGGCTGCTTCGGTTAGGTTAGGTTAGTATGTTATGCACAGGATTGGCTAAAGGGATACGCCCGGCTGTCATCACTGCTTGAAGTTATTGTGGCTTATTATTTTTATAATATAGAATTTGATGTGTCAATATCATTTAAATAATTTCAATGTATTACGCTTATCATTAGTCAACCTAAATAAACACGTCTACCATTACAGAATATACTAACATAATTATTTTATTTTTAATATGTACATAATTATATATACATAGACAATTGAATAAAACTAAATAATCTTGTCCATTCGACGAATCCATCTGTCACCCGTAGAATGGACCAGAATGTATCGTATAGACAAACAGTACTGTCACCCATAAACAGGTGACCACCTAAAATATGATAGAGTTATTGACTTGTTACTTGTACGTAATTTGGTATAACTTCAACGTTATTTGCTCAAAAACAAATATTTTTTGTTTCTAGAAGCTTACAAGTGACTCTGTAGGTACGTAAAGACATTCAATGAAAACGTTTATACCTTGAGTACAATTAAAAAATTAGAGAGACATTTCACCAAAGATAATAATAATATAATCAAAACGATTTTTTCTAAAAAAGTCTATATCTTAGAAGCATGTTGAAAAAGCTATGGATGACAAACTATAATTGGCATTTAGGAAACAGTGCTGATCATTCCTTGCATCATCTTCCATGACCAATAAAAATTCTCACTCATCACGGCGTCTCTTTCGCCCACGTTCTTCTTGTGTCTGCAACTCTTCGAGTGTGTGCCAGTCTATCCAACAATTGCCAAGACACAAGAAGACGTCGCAAGGGACACAGCGGAAATGAGAATTTTTATTGGTTTTTGTCCTCGCATAACATACACGACATCTCCTTTTATTCTTGCCCCCGGGATGGTACGACGGGTCGTGAACAATATCACGCCTCAGCCTCGTAAGCTCCCCAACAGGTTGCTGAACCCCTTTTTGAGAAGACTGATGTCTCTCAATCAGAGATTCAGCAAGTGCATAGCGGAACTCACGATGCGTCATTGGCAATTGTCCACGTCGTTCGCGAGAGCACCCATACATTATCATACTATTTAAAATACTTACATTCATCAATCGTTTAAACAATTTCATATACCATTTCACTCCCCTCTTGCGCTCTAACAAATACATGGAGAGTTTTTGATCTTTTAGATCTATTCCCCCCATGTATTTATTGTAATCTCTTACACACACAGGCTTAACAACTCTCTTACCAGCCCTCGATCCGACGTAAGTGTCCGCATTGTGGTAAGTGGATATTATACTCACCAATCTGGAGTCCTTCCACGACACGATTGAAACATCTCCAGAATGGCGAGATACAATAGTCCCCTTCGGCACGTTTGCGGGCAATTTCGCGATCTCATTGGGCACATACCGACGATTCGTACGAAGAGTCCCTAAGCAATCAAAGCCTAAACTCTTGAGGTATCGTGCCAACGATGGACAATTGTAAAAATTATCCATCGTGACACAATGACCCCGATGTTCTAGGCCTTGCAATAGCTCAAGGACCGTCTTCGTACTCTTCAGTCCCAGATCAGCACTGATTTGCGTATCTGATAAAACCTCATCTGTCTTTCCAGTATAAATTTGGAACCGAGCCTTATAGCCGGTGTCTGACTCACACAGCTCATAAGATTTTATGCCGAATCGCGCTGCCTTGGATCTAATTGTCTGCACCCAAGACAGGCGACCCTTGAAAAGTGTGAGCGATTCGTCGATTGACAGATGAGGTTTCAGCTGATACAGCGAATCAAATTTGCTTCCTAAATGCGCAATTATAGGGGCCAATTTATGAAGTCTTCGCGACAACACATTTGTTGAACCTATTGCCCCATCCCGAGGCATATCCCGACCTGGGTCAGAATTGTCCACGAAATGGAGAAATTTGTTCAACAAAATGTAACGATTATAGGACATCAGGGTCCTAAATACTGGCATACCTAGGACACCTTTCTTCCAATACTCGTCCTGTGATGTACGCGAATCGATGGCCATAAACTGAAATATAGCAAAGAGAACCATGATCTCGTCTGCATTAGTGGGCTCCCACCTATGCAAACGAGAAGATCGTGCCAAGGTTCCCTTTGCTTTCAATTCTACGATCGTCTGTTGGGCATATCGATTTGTTTCACTGACGATGCAGTCTATGATGTCTTTGTCCCAGATGTCGACAAAGGCATCATAAGCCGAATCGTAGGCTTTGAGTGGTCCAGGAGTAGGTCCTGAAAATTGTTCAGGAACCCCTCTGAACGACTCAAAGTCTTCGCGCCATGTGAAATTTGGCGACATGCCCAAGAGACGATCGGCTTCGTCATCCATACCTATTCCAACAGCTTCTACTATATTCCTGACCGGCGCATCCAGGACTGCATCTTCAGGGATATCCCTAGGTGCAGCGGCTTCGATAGTTGACTGTTCGAACTCGTCGTCCCAGTCACTATCGAAGCCACTGCCATCGCTGTCATAATCCGGCCAGTTGGGCGACGGAAATGCGCCCGATGTCGACGGGCCCTGAAGAGCCGGCTCGGTGATCTCAGGTACCCAGCGGGTAATGTGGTCCCGGTCCCTCTGCAGTACGTCTTCAATCTCACCCTCAGGGATGTCCAGTGCCTCAATGCGCTCCACTACGTTATCACTAGAACAAATATAAATAGTATGAAATAAAATCTAACTTTCGAGTCATATACACAGCGCCATTCAGTTCCAAATTCCATACATTTCTTTGCAGAAGAATTGTCAGTAATTAGAAACATTACATGTTTGCTCTATACAAATTCATAACTTTGTAGGACTGCCTACAAACTTATGAATTTGTAGGATCACTAGGCAGTTATCCAACAAATTATATATTTACATACACTGTATCGAGACTGTTCATTATGATGTACAGTCACATGCTAAAACACTAGACCACCGTGACAGGCAAGACAGACAACATAATTATAATATTATAAATTGCAAACAGCTTTTGGACCAGCATCAACAGCTAGGAAAATAAAAAAACCTCTTACCGAATCAGCTCGGGTGATTTTCTTAGACTGCCACCAGGGCTCTTATGCAACATTATATTGCTCCCTGCATGGAGAGAGCCCCCTGGTGTGCGGTCGACCGTGATTGCTCGGACTTGCCTACAAAAAAATACAAAATTACTAAATCATCAAGTGCATTGAAAAATAAAAGAAAAAACATATGATTGAATTTACCGGGTAGGTGACAATTCCGCCTCCCTCATCTCGGACCCGGCAAGAGCGCCGAGCAAAATGGCCCTCCGAGCTGCTGGCTGCTGGACGTGTCGGTGCTGGCTCGATGGCGTTACGGAGCGCGACCGACTCCCTGAACTTGTAGATCGAAGACGGGCAAGGCTAAAAAATATTTTACATATGTAACTAAGAACGTCCCCTTTTTGTCACTACAAGACTTTTTTTTTCTATAACGTAATGCCCATATAATATGCCCATGCTTATTAAAGGATGTGGTCCGTGAAGCGGAGTCACCTACGTTTTTGTAGAAAATAAAACTAAATGAGCCGATATCGTCATTAACTTATTGCCAATTTAGTAGTGACAAAAATAATTACCTAATATGCATTATACATACAAAATAAAAAAATCTATGAGAATTATTATTACAACAAAAATCCCTGTCGAACTTCTTTTCACCTTACTTCCTTCCTCACCAAAAGATTTATCGTAAATTTTATCGATATTCGATTGACAAGCGTCCCGTCCCTACACGACGACGTAGGCGACTGTACGTACTTACTTACTTTGTAAATCATTTTGACATGGCGGCAACAGAATAATTTCAATACCTAGTATGATTTGAATTACAATTGTGGTGAAACTAAAGCAAAATGTATGAAACTAATTTATACATATTGTTCTGTAATATATTTTCTAAGAACTTATCTATATAAATCCAAGAAATAAACAATATTTACTGAATATATAGCTTATAAATGATCGATGATGTTTGTTAGAATTCATTACTTCAAAAGTTTGAAACGAATTTCTGTAACATAATTCTTACACTACACGTGAAATACACCTTACACATACACTATAGTTATTTGTAAGTAATTATTTGATAACATTTCACAAGAATACTCACCGAGCTCTCCTGTTATTCATTTTTTCGTCGACACAAAAACTCACAGACGCGCGAAAAAAATGTCGGTTGATATTGAAGTGCAACGCTCGAATATTTTTTTTTTCTTAGACACCAAAATGAGTTTATATCGTTCAAAAACGCAAAAAAGACACAGATTATATATTGAATGAATATATTAAAAGGATTTGATGTTCAGTAATGGAACTTTTTGGTATTTTTTTCGCGACCAATCACAAAGAGGTTTGCATGACTCCACGGTAGGGGTCATGGACGCGCGACGCATACGTTTTACTTGACACCACCGTAGGAGTCATGGACGTTTCAAAAGTTAAGTGTCTTCCTCGACCTCTTACTTCTACGACTTATGTGCATCTACCTAGTTAGGTCTCATAGGTTCTGCGAAGAAGGTAGCCTGTAAATTGATTAAGATGTACGTTTGGCATCGTTAATAAATTTACAACAAGAGTCCAGCTTTTATATTGCCGTTGGCGCGCTATCCCGCTCTACAGTGGCGCAGTGGAAAATTTATGGGTGTCCCCATACATACATAGTAGACTCCATTTAAGATAGTAGGTACTCTTTGTAAGGGCGCACGTACAGAGAGAATTAAAGCGCCCCTTATGGAGAGAAGCGATCGATAGAGACCGCTAGGGGGCGCATTTAGAAAATGTATGGAAATATTGTTCCTGTCATCTAGGCTATCGTCCACCGTGACGATCGAGTGCAAACTGGTACTAGACCCTCAGATTTGGAGGACTAGCGTAATTAGCATCAACCTCAAATAAGGTAAAATGCGTACGGAACCCTCGGTGCGCGAGTCAGACTCGCACTTGCCCGATTTTTTTTATGTTCAAGTAGAGTATTTTTATTATTCACTAAACAAGTAGCTATAAGAAAACTTCAACATAGATCTCTATTTAAAACAATATTTACAATGTTTTTGATATTTGTCCAAGTTTTTATTGCAATTATGAAACAATCTGTGATTTTTTATGTTAAAGTAAGTTTATTATTCACTAAACATATAGCTATTAGAAAACTTCAACATAGATCTCTATGTAAAACAATATTTACAATGTTTTTATTGTAATTATGAAACAATCTGTGATTTTTTATCACAGATTATTTAATAAAAACACCCTACTTTAAAAAGTAAGTTTTTATTATTCATTAAGTGACTAAATAGATAGTTATAAGAAAACATTAACATAGATCTCTATGTAAAACAATATTTACAATGTTTTTGATATTTTCCAACTTTTTATTGCAATTATGAAACCATCTGTGATTTTTGATAGTAAGATTACAAAAATGACAAATATTGTGTCACATTATTGTAATTAAACTGAAAGATGTTAGAAATTTAAGTTAGTATTTTAAATAAACAATATTTTCTTCTATCGACATTTTTATTTCTTAGTCCCCGCACTATGAGAGTGATATTTGTAGGTGTGCTTCGTGGAATAGGAAATTAATTATTTAACTTTTTTTATTTGAAGCCCAACTACGGGTGTGCAAAGTGGAATACTTTAGGTGTGCTTCGTCTGGGTGTGCTTCGTTTGGGTGTGCTTCGGGGAATACCTCTTCAAGAGGAAGGTTTATATGTATAATTGACGCGGGCGAGGCCGCTGGCGCCGTCTAGTATTAATATAAATGAATGAATCATTTAAATTCATTTTCTTTTAATTATTCATTCCTATAATGCTCATAGTAGGCAAATAACAATAGTGAGTGTTAATATTACTGGTCTATGTTCACTGTGCACTAATGAATACATAATTAGGTAGGTGTTTTACAAATAATCGTCAAAATAAGTACTTATACGAATATTTGTTTAACCGTTAATTACTATGACAACCCAATGCTTTTGGGCGACGTCCCCATAGTAAAAAAATATCATCTTGCCAAGATGTGTCAATAGGGTATTTGACTAAAAAAATCGAATTAGTCCGTCAGTTAGATTATCGAAAAATATTGGATACGTATTTTTTGTTTTATTGAATCAGTAAAAAATTACGGAGATAAAACGCATCAAAGATGGAGAAATGTATAAGAGTGGGGGCTTGTAACGTCACTTGCCAGTAAAAAGTGTACTGGCAAGTGACGTCACACGAGTTTTCAGCGAAGTTTGTCGTCTTAATTTTTGTTTACGCGACTAAAGAAAATATACGTGTCCAATATTTTTTGGAAATCTATCTGACGGACTAATTCGATTTTTGTAGTCAAATACCCTATTGAGCTACATTTCATTGTTGTTGATGGGTGGGGACGATGCCGCCCATCGTCCTTTTAGCAACCTTTTTTATACCATTGCAATATTTCGAATGATTTTAGTACGCATATTTTTATTTGGTCAAATTTTTACTTGGCAAAATATTACCAAGTTTTTATAAATATTATGGTCTGTAATAAAATGATTTATTACAGCAAACAATCTTCAGACAATAAACGTTTGGTGATATTAGTTTATTTATGGAAGTAGTTAGAGTAGGTTAATTATTAAAAAATGGTCAGGTTAGAACTGTGACCTCCTGCGCACGAGCCGAGCGACCGAAGCGAGCGGTGCCGCGGCAGCGGCCGGCGAGTCCCAGAAACGACTTGCATAGAAAAACGAGGTTGTTTTCAGTAGGTTAGCCCTTCCGTTCATAAAAGGCAGAGGGAAGTCGCCATGTGGAAAAGCTAATACTCTGACGAATCCGGTTACTAGATTGAACCGACTCCAGGCTCCAAAGCAAGTCTTGCATTTGGAATAGCTAGAATCAAGTAAAAATAGTGACAGCAATATTGTATTTAACAACGTTCTGTAGTTTATTGGGTAATTATAAGTTTATGTTGATATTTAAAAAGTGCCTAAATGATTAAATAAGAAAAGCCAATATATGTACGACTCTTTTGTCTGTCTCTATGTTGTCAGTCTGTTTTTAGGATTCCACACCTAAAAGGTAAAAACGGCACCCTATTACCAAGCCTCTGTCTGTCTGTCTGTCACCAGGCTGTATCTCATAAACCGTGATAGCTAGAAAGCTTAAAGTTTCACAAATTATGTATTCGTCCGTTGTCGCTATAACAACAAATACTAAAAATAAAACAGTTGTGTAAAAATGAAAATATTAAGGGGGGTCCCATACAATGAACGTACCATCCATCCATCTATACATCATATTTTGTATGGAGCTGATGTGAAATATGCTATAAGCTCCAAATCCATGGATAGATCTGGTATTTCATCTGGCGGTAAGTAAATACTTTAAAAACGTTTTATTGGTTTAGTTTAGTATAGTTTAGTTATATAAGTAGCTTTATTCTGTTGTATATAATACTAGCTTTTGCCCGCGGCTTCGCGCGCGTTAAATTCGGCGTAACACATATCTACTTTCAGTCTCAAGTTGTGTGAAGACACTCCTGATTATTGTAAAGAGTCAGAAGCTCTATAGGGTACAAAGTAACTCGCTCAGTATCCATGGCAATGCCAAAGCGATGTTTCAATACATGTCCAATATAAATATCTATAAACAGTAAACACTTTCGCATTTATAATTTTAGTAGGTAGAGAAAATCGTTTCAGCCGGTTGAGCGTAGTATATTATTATTAGTTTAGATATGCCAACAATGTATTTCACGCACAATATGACAATATGTATGATGTGACACTTGACAGTACTGACAGATAGCACATGCGCAGCACTCAATTATTCGCGCATGCGTTCTTACTTCCAAGAGGAAAATTTCTGCCGTACAAACTTCTATCCTCCCTACAATCCCTCCCAGTTTAATTTTTGCGACTTATGGTAGCCTATGTCCGTCTCCATGGTCCAATATATCTCTATATTAAATTTCAACAAAATCGGTTCAGTCGTTTTCGCGTGAAAACGGAACATACATACATACACACTTTCGAATTTATAATATTAGTAGGGATGTTATAATGAAAATTACTATAATATACTATACAATGGTTTTGCATAAAAAAACTTTAAAGATATATCGCTCACCTCGACCGCGATAGCCCAGTGGTGTACATAATGGTCTTGGGTTCGATCCCCAGGTACCCCGGGCAACCTTTGACTTTTCGAAGTTATGTGTGGATTAAATATGTTAAGTATCGCTCGCTTAATAATGTGCCCGGTAGATGACAAAAGGCTCGTCCCCAGTACATTGGGACCGATACATAACTGGCGAAAAGTGGGTGTGTAATACACCTCTGCCTACCTCTTCGGGGATGAAAGGCGTAAAGTTATGTTATGTTATGTCATCTCGACTTGGTTGCGTCGATTGCCTGCCGTATAGTGTTGCTAGTATGACTTGCTCTAATAAATAGGTGTTCGGAAACCAGAACAGTATGGTCTCATTACTCGATAGGAGACGCAAAATGCCGGAGCAATCCCGGATTTGCCGGTCATCTGGCAATCTTAAGTCTAACCTCACCTAGGACCTAGCTTGGTTATCAGAGTTAGATGTGTCCGTATACGCAGCAGGACCCTACGTTTAATTTGATTGAAAGTTAACTTTTTACGTGCGTAGTATTTAGTACTTTTCGAATTGTATAAGTAAAAAAATAGTACCTTCATTGCTACAGCGAAATCTTGAATTATTACCCAGCAGGACCCTCCGCTGTTTGAAGGTTTTCAGACCAATAGTATATGTCACCGTTTAGCGATGTATTAGTACCTTTAAAATACCTTGGTTTCATTTTAATATAATTATTAGTTTATGAGGAAAGCGCCTGCAAAACTTTTATCATGCCAGCAGGACCCTTTTTTGTTTTGACACTTTCGGCCCCGACAGTCATATTTCTTGTTAGCATTTTAATAGTACTTTTCAAATAACCTTACGTTTAAATCAAATACTTTGTAATTTAACAAGCAATTTGATTTAAAACTTTTTTCACGATGACCTTAAGATTATACCATTCCAATGATGCTATTATTTTTATGGCAATTTAATATTATTACAATTGAGGGTAGATGCAAAATAAATAATAATCATATCATAACGGATTTTTATTAAATTGTGTTCATAAAAATTAAATATATAAGTTCATCTAAAAACACCGGTTTAAATTATTAAAATCTCTTTGATTAATGCCACCATGCTAAAAGTTATGAAAGCTCATACCTACATTGGCCAAACTAAACGTTAAGTCGCTGAAAAAATATTTAAAAGTTTTAAAACAATTTTTCTGCTATAATACAAAATATTTGAATTACAAGTAAGGTTATTTGAAAAGTACTATTAAAATGCTATTAAGAAATATGACTGTCGGGGCCGAAAGCGTTAAAACAAAAAAGGGTCCTGCTGGCATGATAAAAGTTTTGCAGGTGCTTTTCTCATAAACTAATAATTATATTAAAATGAAACCAAGGTATTTTAAAGGTACTAATACATCGCTAAACGGTGACATATACTATTGGTCCGAAAACCTTCAAACAGCGGAGGGTCCTGCTGGGTAATAATTCAAGATTTCGCTGTAGCAATGAAGGTACTATTTTTTTACTTATACAATTCGAAAGGTACTAAATACCACGCACGCAAAGAGTTAACTTTCAATCGAATTAAACGCAGGGTCCTGCTGCGTATACGGACACGAGTTAGATGACTAAGTTTTAATAATTGTGGTGGAGCCATGCTAGGTTCTAGGCATCTATCTTAGGTCTTATTGTGTGGGCCGATTATCGCAATATTTCAAGGAAAATACAAATTGATGCAAAGGCCGGTGTTTCCTTCCTGTCTACTCTAAGAAAAAAGATCCGAAATAAACTTAGGAGTCGTAGTATGTTTGGAAATCCAGACAAATCCAAATATGTTATGCGTAAGCGCAATGTAGTCTCGGTAGAATAAAAAAAAAGGACTTGATAATTTTGGGCTGACTTGTCTCGCCAACAGCAGCAGCACAGATGTATCAATCATCGCGAAGCTCAACCTGAGATGTATCATACGCTACATGCAAGTCTTATAAGTAGTAAGAAGCCAACATGATGCTTCGAAAATTCTTCTACAAAATTGTGCATTGACTCCACAAATGTAATTTTTTGACCTCATTATGGTAATAAGGTCAAAAAATTCCCCTGTAAACAAAATGCATCAAATTAGACCTTTTATTTGTATTTATTATATTTTATTTGGTTCACCAACAATTGTTTCCACTGGATACATTATAGAAAACATAATATATATAAAAATTATAATCACAGTGCCACAGTCATTTAAAGTTAAACACAACATAACTTCACGCATCTTATCCCCGAAAGGGTAGGCAGAGGTGTATAAAGGCCGCCATGCACGCTATGGTTTACTGGAGAGGTTTACCTGTGC
Organism: Euclidia mi; assembly: GCA_944739405.2. Classification (NCBI taxonomy): domain Eukaryota; kingdom Metazoa; phylum Arthropoda; class Insecta; order Lepidoptera; family Erebidae; genus Euclidia; species Euclidia mi. Next base: position 16,383,426 of record OX123204.2, on the reverse strand, counting down.
AGCTATAACTGAGTGTGTGTGTGTGAATACACCTGTGCAGTTTTATGTCATGTTTGACTTGCGCAGGTATACCTGCGCAGTTTTAACGAAGTGTGTGTGGGAATTAAACCTGTGCAGTTTATGTACATGTTTGATTTGCGCAGGTAAACCTGCACAGGTAATATAATAGGTGTGTGCCCGGGGTACCTGGGGATCGAACCCGAGACCATCGTCTCGACTGTCCGTTACGTACACCACTGGGCTATCGCCGCTTTTTAAACACAACATGTACAATAAAATTATAAGTTAAAGAAGTTTACTAAGCAAGCAATCTTTCAGAAAAGCAGTTTGATTTATTTATTATGGTTAGCTTTGAATGTCCAGGTAACGTTGAATTTGGAAATACTTTGATCATATTTTAATCTGCTAGATCTAGACCAGAATTTGGGCCATAATTTAAATAAACATATGTAGAGGTGATCCTTTATCGGCAAAATCATTTAATTACATTACAAATAAAATAGCTTTATTTAAAAATAATAATTAGGCATTTGCCACGGTTCGTACAAAAATTTATAGTATAAACTACTTTGTCCGTGACTGTGCCCGCATGTGACAAGTTCAAAACGCACGATTTAAACGCACTGACTTGCGTCCAACGTATATGTACCTATACTTAAACTGCAGTCAGCCGCTATTGCGTTCAGGCTCTAAAGGAAGTTATTTCCAAATTGCCGCTCATTGTGCTCATCTATACTGTCTAATGACTGGGCCACAGCTGTAGTAGTGCCTCTTTATAAAGGAAAAGGCTCGCAACAAGACTGCAAAAACTATAGAGGCATTAGCCTTCTCAGCGAATTGCATGCAAAGATACTGATTGAAAGAGTTACGGTTACTTCCATAACCGACAAGAAAATATGGGATGTACAAGCGGGATTCCGAAAAGGTATGGGATGTACGGATCAAGTCTTTTCCTTGCGAAGCAGAGCCGAAAAGATTTTGGCCAAAGGTCAAAAGGTCTATTGCGCATTCGTGGATTTGGAAAAGGCTTACGGCTTTACTTTAAGGCGTGGTGAGGAATGAAATCTGGTCGGTGCTGTCAATGAATGAGTGATGTCTCTGAAATCCCTTTATGAGGATTCTAGAGCTTGTGTGAGGATAAACGAGGCATACACTGACTGGTTTACCATCGACACAAGTGATAGACAGGGATATGTAGCGTCGCCGTGGCTGTTTAACCTCTTCATGGACAGTTGTTTGCAAGATCTAAAACATAGTGACTGCGGATTAAGGATGAATGGGTTACTTGTCAAATGCCTCCTTTATGCTGATGATCAGGTAATACTTGCGTCTTCAGCCGAGGAATTGCAGGAGATGTTAACAGTCAAGCATGGTGCGTTAGAGAGGAAAGGAATGAAAGGAGGAATGCGTTACGGCTTGTAAGTAATGTTTTGATCGATGGACAACAAGTGGAGCAGGTGAATGAGTTTGTATACTTAGGTACGTTGTTTACAAGAGATGGTAAGAATGAAGAAGATATTAAAAGAAGAGTTAATGCAGGTAATAGAGTGAATGGAGCTCTGAAGGCGTTTATGAATTGCCAAAACGTGTCCAAAAAGACACGTTTGGCTGTGCATAGATAGAGGGGTATTAGTGCAAACAAATTATCCCGATAAGCGGCAATAGGCTCGCCACCTATTACGTGGGATCAAAACACTGGCGAAAAGTGGGCGTTTAATATGCCTCTGCCTACCCCTTCGGGGAAACAGGCGTGAGTCTATGTATGTATGTATGTATGTAGTGCTTACCCTTATGTACGGTAGTGAAAGTTGGGTATGGCAGAAGAGATTTGAAAATAGAATAAATGCTGTAGAAATGAGAGCACTGAGAAGTATGTGTGGTGTATCTTTGACCGACAGAGTAAAGAATTGTGTGATAAGAGAGTGTTGTGGGGTTAAAGAAGATGTAGTGACAAGCATTGAGAAAGGCATGTTAAGATGGTTTGGGCACATGGAGAGGATGGATGTCGATAGACTGACAAAGAAGATATAAAAGGCAAGTGTGAATGGGACAGGATAAAGGGGAAGACCTAGACGGACGTTCTTTGACCAGATTGGAGACATCCTGAAAAATGGACAGGTCAGAAGTACCCATAACAGAAGAGCATGCATGAGAAACTTGATGGGAGTGAATGAAGTAAGAGATGTATGTCATGATCGTTGCAAATGGCGTTCCGTAGTTTCTGCCTACCTCTCCGGAAAACAGGCGTGAGTCTATGTATGTATGTTCTATACTGTTTAAGGAACATACATGCCGACTGCCACCGTGGTCCAGTGGATAGCTTAGCGACTGCTGATCGGAGGTCCCGGTTTCGATTCCCGGGTCGGGCAAAACTGTAACGGGTTTTTTTTTTAGAATACTCAGTAGCAGCCCGGAGTCTGGTGAGTTGCCCGGTAACGGCTCGCCCCCTATTACGTGGGACCTAAAAATTCATGGCGAAATGTGGGTGTAATATTTACACCTCTGCCTACCCCTTCTGGGATACAAGCGTGAGACTATAAATAAAAAAAATAAATAAACATGCCTGTATTTCAGCTTTTTGCGCCCTGCAGTTTCGGTTGTATGTTGTCACTTTGTCAGTCAGTAACGAAAGAGTATATAGATCTATTGATATAAATGATAGCAGACGAGTGTTTTAATAGATTATTAACAGCATAAAATTTATGGGTAAAAACCGCTAAGGTTACCGTGTGCCGCTGATAACGAATTTAAGTTCGGTCGACTTACTTTGAAGGATAAAGAAAAAGCGTCCGCTCTGTTTCTCTATTAATTGAAATATACGTGAATTTTCTATGTATAAGGATAATGAAGGTCTGAAAAGATTTAAATTTATGACTATTTTATATTTTGTCATGATATCTGGTGTACCGTGTATCCTTTTATATATCAAAGTGGTATTATTCTTGTTGAAGTAAGTTAAAAAATAAGTAGATACCTATTCTAAGCCTGATTAAAAACTAAGGTATTTCGAGAATTCGTCAAGACGTCATAAACTTAAATAGTAGCGATACTGTTGTGGCTTCCTACCCTTCAAAGTTATTTTTAAATTCGCCGTTAGGCTTTTAGTCGGTACTTTTACCGGTAGTACCTACGGTACTTCTTTAAAATGTTTACGATTTTGCAAATAGGCGGTGATTGCATCAACAAACCTTAAGGTTTTATATTTAACTTCCCGCCAGTGCATCCGTGGGAAGTTGAATTTTTACTCAATGAACCGACTGCGTTCGTGCGAAAGCAATCAGTCCAGTTATTTCCATGAAAACTGTACGTTAAATCGATTTCTGGGAACATGTTATGAAAAGTCAAATTATTTTTTAAAGCGGCGCGTAGAAAGAACGTAAAGTTATTCATTAACCGTAATAGGGTTAATGTTTAGGCCGGTGGTAATGACATAATAGCAATGTAAGTGGATGAATGCGGTCGTGCCGACGAGCTGGATTGGAATCCGGTCACATTCCTAACGGCACTACACACTTGCACTGTCGCGTTTGATGCACTTCGCTCGCGACGTAATATCTACCATATTATCTCATTAAATTATGCCAATTAACTTGGTGTACCACATTTCGCACCACGCTGTCTCACGCTAACTATTCCACTCGTAGAACTAGTCCTCTGTTTAGATAGTGCAGTTTACCTAGATATCGAGGTGTCTATGTAACACACATACACCGTGTCTATATTTAGTGCTATGACCACAACTTTAGATGTCTAATTATAGCAACGACCACGATACATACGACAAACACTCATGTTATTCAGTATAAAACAGTTACGTTGACTTGATATAACATTACATCAACAATCCTTATTCGTAAAAGGTGATTTACATTTAAGTCGCTATGACAGTCAACAGCTGACTTTACTACTGTGTTCACGCACAATTTATATTTATATTGTTGCGCAAGTATTGTGCGAGTGTGTGTTTTGGTGACCACGTACGTAAATGTTATTTTACGCTTAGAATTTCCCCTCTGTAGACGTAGCTTTAAAAAAAGATGAGCGTCTCAGAATAGGTGATTATTCTTTGTAATGCTAATTAACTATATGAAATAAGACTGGCTAAAGTTTGTATTATCATTCGACTTCGAATATATTACAACGAACTTTAGACGTAACAACTTGTAGTACTTACTTATAGCTTTCAAAGTATTCCCAGAAAAATATACCATAAGGTCGGGAACAAAGTTGGACGAGATACATTGTTATAAACAAAACGCAACTTTCGGCATAATTAAACGTGGTAACCATTTCCCTATCATTATATCTATCAACTTTTCCTGTGCACACACGGGCTTCACAAAACAAACTCAATACCACAATCCTTAAAGGGCTTTAAAATTAGCGCACTCTGTTTATTTGCTAAGATAAATTCAGTTAGAATCTATAGTTGTATTTCATCTCGAAACTGTTTTCCACGAGTCGACTGCTTTCCGCGCCGGTTGCGAAAATGAAATACCTTTTGCGTTACGTTTGGTTGTGGTTTACGTTAGCCTCTCCCGTATATTCAGCCCGCAACCTTAGCGATTACAGAGCGGTTTTGTCTGTTTTGCTTTCCCGACTTGTGGTATTCACTGATCCTTGCCGTCACTCGAGACTACAAAAAACCCTCCTTTCATATCTTTAAATGAACTTTTCATGAGCCTTTTGGAAGCGGCTTTGTGGCAATAGGTCACCGAGATTTTGTGCGAATTTCTCTTACATGTGTTATTTCTATTGTGTGGGTGACTTTGGAGTTATCTTTGTTACTTTGGGATTATTTATGTTCTGCTAAATGGGTCTATGTTTTTGGACGTTTGTGTAAATGTATTATTGGGCTCATATAGAATGCGTATGAAAGCAAATAGAATAGGTGCGTAGGGGGTGGAGGCGGTGCGCGAGCTGCGCACCTACCCGCGGGTCAATTACTGCATAAATCAATACGGATGTCGCCCTATGCGGTGGCTCTTTGTTCCAGCCGACTGGAGATACGAGGCCCGTCTCGGCGGCTCCAGCTCTGTCCGGAAAACTCGCTGAGGTATCGCGGGGTCGGATGATTACTTATTAACGTAGGTGGAGGCTGGCTGGCGCGGGCGGGCCGCTGCGAGCTCGTCGCGCGATCGATGCCGAGTCGGCCAATGGCGCGCTGCCGCCCCCCGCCCCCGCGCCCTGCGCAACCCTCACCACACCCCGCGAACGCCGCACCCCGGCACACCGCCCCCATAAATCATTGAATCCGCCATAAAACACCCCAATGTTCGTAAAAATGTAACTCTAATTGGCGAACACAAGTCTCATATCTCCTAGTCAAACTACATCCGGAAGCCTTCAGGACAAGGCCTTGGTTTGGAGACGTAAAACATTGATCAAAGAGTAATACAGAGCCCTACTCGCTCGCTCGTTTGCCTCGTCGGAGCCCCGCTCGCACGAATAATTGAATTTCCATCATAGAACAAAATGAGAGCTGAAAACTGAAGCGGGCGACTTTGTTGGCACAGCGAATTATTTCGGACGTCAATTATTTAGTCACGGTATCTGTCGGAAAATTGATATAACAGTAAAAGCGCATTAATTTTATGAACACATTAGGCTTTATACCTTTAGACAAAAAGGTTTTATGGATATTATGGATACTAAAGGTGTGGTGTGGGTTTCTGTATAGACCGCTATGAGTAGATTAGAAAACTCATTCTATGGATTTGAGCGATAGGCATTTTATATTCAATATAATGGAGATATTTCGTTGGTAGTTTGTTTCACTGTAACACATTATACTTACTTTTGTGGAAAGTTTTTATTTAACGGGTATTATCTACAAACATTTTTTTTTATTTGGAAAAAATGTGTTTTAATAGAGCTGATTAGCGTCACACCATGTTACTGAAACTTTTCTGTAAACATGGAGGTGGCGAGAAATCGTGTATTTGAAATTTATAATGTGTCTGTGGCTAAACTATAAATAAACATGTTACTACACTATCAGTGTTGATAAATAAACATGAAATCATTTCAACCTATGCAACAAATCAATTAATACTGTTGTAGTGTTTTTGTTCGTTCGCATTTGGCATACACGGCACATGTAAAATCAAATTAATGTTTCAAAAATTTGTTTTGCAAACAAAACACGTTTATAGTGTGCGCAACGAATCGTGGAACATAGTCGGCTCTGTAATTCCATTTCTAATCTAATAATATAACCTCGTGAATTGGTTAGGATATGAATGAGTACACAAAAATAGCTCCAAAAGCAAGGCGAATTGAGTCTTGTTTTTATTGAACCTTGAAATTTTGATAAAGTATCAGATTGTTTTGTATATTTATTTTCGTCAAAACATTTTAATGTAATTACCGTCGCATTATATAACAGGTCAATGGCATAATTGCTGTCACATATCGTTCATAGATTAGTCATTGTTTAAACATTCTTAAAGAGTATTGAATATCTTAACTAATGTTTGTCGTAAAAGACTATTGCTGTAATATTTAATAATAGCCTGTTTTAAGGTTCCTTACCCTAAAGTGGCAATAAACGGCACCCTTGGAGATTCGCCATGTCTGTCTGTTTACTAGTGGGCACAGTAAAAACCTCTTGGCATTGGCAATATTGGCATAACAACTAAGAAAATCAAAACGTCAACCGTGCAGTTTATTATATTTATAAATTGCAAAGTTTCTCCATCTTAATTAAATATTCCTTTTCGGGTATAACGATCAATGATGTCGTTGACGTCGTTAAAAACTAAACTTCTGTGTAATGACGACCGAAAAAGGTCAACGATTGTTAATGGAATCGTCAAATTAAACTCGTTGATTTTCATTAATGTTTCGTAAAATGTTGTCTTGTCGCTCTAATTATTGCATTACATTTCATAAAATTTACGGTCACACTCCTATTATATTAAGTTATTGCTCTGCATCCGGGACTGAAAGCGTGATGTTATATAGCCTTTCTAGATAAATGGTCTATCCAGCTCAAAAATTATAATTCAAATCGAACTAGTAGTTCCAGAGATTAGCACATTCAACCAACCAACCAAACAAACGAACAAAAATTTAATTATGATTACTACTCTATAGTGGGCGACTGGGCGTATGTTACGATAGTCAAAGTTTTCATTCAGAGAAGTCATATAAATTGATTACAGATTAGAATACTGCAAGATGTTTATACAGCATCTACGACATCGACCGTATCACATGTCCTACGGTATAGGTAAATAACTTACTCTTATTGTATATGTATTGTCAAAATACACAAGAGTGGTCCGTAGTATTGTTACAGACATAAGTACGTGTATATTTTATAAGAACATGATACCAAACCGATATAAGTATATAGAGTTAATTATCATTCTGTTCCATTTGTTTTACTATTATAGCAACAGTATGATTTTTTTGCAAAACAGGGAACGTGACCGAATGTCAGTTTTACAGGACCTTCAGAAGGAACACAGGAACGGAACACCTACATGATGTGAGAGGCTTCTAAAACGTTTGCTTGTTTGTTTCAGCCGCCTCGGGGCTACGGAGGGCCCCCATACGCGGGAGCTCCGGGCGGTCCCCAGCAGCCCCCGGGTGCGTACGGCCCGCCAGGCTCGTACCCTCAGCGGTACCCACCGCCGCCAGGCCCGCCTGGCGCACCCAACTCTAGGCCACCATTCTCGCCACACCAGGTTTGTTGCACAATACATTCAAAATACTCACTCGTAGCCATTGACTTATCTCGGAACTAGACAGACTATATTCTACCTCCGTCAAAATTTCATTCGAACCTATTCAACCATTTCGGCTTGGTTGTCGGACAAAGGCGTGGATTTTCACCGAAACAGCTCCAGGAAAGCGTCAAATATGGACGGAGAATACATTCTATTGAGTGTTTACGTACCCCTAACCTTTCTGATTCCATATCAGTCAAAGGCATACCTATATTCTCGTACATCTTACATTTATCGTGAATCTCTCGGCAAACAATTTTGTTGAACCCGAGTAGTCTGTAGTTTATTTCTAAGCGTGCGCAGAAATTCCTGAGCACTTTTGTAAAATATTCTTTTAATATTTTCTGCACAACAGGCTTAGTAACGAATTACGTATAATAGACGTAAAATGCAGGATCGTGATTCAGAATACTTTGGTATACATTAAAGTATTCTTAAAACAACTTTACTTATATACTAATTTTCATAAAGACAACACAGAATAGCATTCTTGCTATGCCTCCTTTATAATGAGTTTAAAATGGGCCTATATTTAACTAGAGCTTACCGCATTTTCTTTTCATGGATAATATTTATTATTAAATACTTACTTGGTGTGCTAGATATGTAGTTCTGAATTTTTTGTGAATTAATCAAGTTATCTTCGTTTAGTTAATCTCAAAGTAAAGAAGAACAGAACGGTCAATACTGATTATTTATCTGCCGTGATTGGATTGACAATAATGCAGATTATATTGGGATTAATGTCGCTTTTTATATAAGCAACTTACTTATAATTATGTTTTTTGAAGACGGTAGTAGCCCTAGTAAATTATAATAATTATGTTACGCAAACATGCCATTGATATTAGTGACGGCCCATCCATATGAATAAACGGCAATCAATTACACATCGTAAAAATGGCACCGCTGATCCATTATACATGCAGGTATCCGTGCATTACATACCGCAGATTAATAGTGATTGATGACGACGCGTGTGTACTAGTAGGTACTTATGTTCAATCAAGGGGTCATTGTCCTCGAGACACAGTTTGATTTGCTGGGTAGGATTTAGGATTGATTCCCTTTGTAATCTCTCTCAATCGCTTTATGGGTACGTCTATTTGGTGTTGTGTTTGTGACTTGTCGCTTTGTCCGTGGGGGATAAAATTGCGCTTTAATATACTTACGCTTGTTAGGGCTCTGGTGTGATTGCCAAGTACGGTTTTATTAAAGAATAGCTTCTTGCTAAAAAAGAACGAAAAATGTCGAAGGGATGTTAGAAAATAAAGACGTGCCTTCTATGCAATATTGTGCGAGAGTGGTAAACGTTATAAGCGTCCTCTTCTTCAAGATGTATAGTGCGATATTATCTGATTTGTTACTTAGTCGCGTGAGGAATGCGTCATTCTCGCTAAGTTGTAAAGAAATAAAAATACGCATATAATACGTACTGTACGTGTTATACCTACGTACTAAAATATTAAAATAAACAGAATAGTTGAAGGTAAAGCTGAACGTAATTCATCAAATTGTTTGACAACTCGGCTTGTTTCTTTTGTGAGTATTGTTCCGTTGCCTGAATTACTTGTGCAAAGAAATGCTCAAACTATGAAAAATATGAAAGAGTTTTACATGTATTATGAAAAGTCATTATTTCAGTTGAGTTATCGATTTTAGCCAAAGTACAAACTCTTAACTTTATAAAAATGCCTAAAAAATCATATAATAAAAGATTCATTGTTTTTCATTTACCTTGAACTTGGTCATTACTTCAAATTAAAACTATAAACGTGAAGGCTAAAATTATTTCTTAGAATAGAATTCTGACTGGGTTAAAATAACTACGCGTATTTTTACTTTAATGCGGCTTTGAATTGATTAAATAGACGATTAAACATTCTTGTATCGGGGTCGCCTTAAATATAATTTACAGGCGTTAGTTATGTAATATACTAAACTTACTATGTTGTGTTCATTATGTAAAAAAACCTACGTGAACTTTTAATCCTTAATTATCTGCTTGATTCTGCTTTAAACTGAAATAACAAACAGCTCTTAAAATAGAGGAATTCTCATGAATTATATATTTAACAACTTAGTGTGTAATGTAACGTTATATTTTGACTAATTTCTGCAGAGATAGTTATAGATATTTAATTCGGGACGTCTCTTTCAAAGATCCACTTCATCAATATATCAGATTTATTTAGTTATTATATCAATGATTAGTATTATGAGTACGTTTTTTTATAACTTTAAAGTTCACTGGGTCCGAACACCTTTCTGTTTTTTCTTAAAGAAAGAAGTTACGACATAAAATATTTACGGTACTATCGCCGCACAGGTCACACTCGCACTTACTTGAGTTTTATTACCACACCAATAAAATATAATACGACTATAAGTTATAATATTTTAGTACAGGATATGATCCAAGAAGTATCAATCTAAGGAGTGTTACACCGGTAGTGGAGTACAGCAATAATGAGAGCTGTATCCGGCATAAAGCCGGCTGCCTCTGCAACAGACATTAAGTAACCTGTTTGTTGCTTACACAGATAATAAAGACATTTATTGAAGTTAGAAGTTTGAACGCCGTTTTCGAACACTATACCGTACCTGAGGAAATTAACGGTGTAATTAATGTATTTATTGGAGATAAACAAACAGTAGCTGTTTATCAAAATAATGTAGTGAAGATTTTATTAAATATGGTTATAATTTTCACTAATTATTTTTATTATTATTATGAGTAATTTAGGAAGCGTCTTAAAACATTAATGATATAATGTTAAACTTAAAAAGGAGAATGCCGGTTTTTGTATGGAAGCCTGTACCGTTTTGCTTTTTCATGAACTAATCATTTTTAGCCAGCTTATTGTTTAATATTACCGTAGACATGAAGCGTTTTTGTTTTCGAATCCGCAGTACTGAGATTTTTCTCATAACCATATTAAAAAAAAACCGCCAAAAATATTGCAAAAGAAGGAATTCGTCATTGATTTCTAATGTTTATATCAATTTCAATAAATAAATGAAGTTAAAAGTAACGTAGTTTCGACCCAGAAGAACAAAGCTCAACTCAACGCATAAAAGCAAAATAATAACACAAACAAACACGAACGATGCGTAGGCGACGAACGAGAAGTCGTTTTGTGGGGTTGACACCGTTGACATTTGACAGTTGCTCAAGTTATCATTGTTATCAAATGTCACCCCGCAAGTGTTGCTATCTCGATTAAATTGTATGTAAAATCTGATATCGATTTTAGATACAATTTAATCGAGATAGCAAGCAATATTGTTTTAAAACAATCGATTAAGTAAAGAATTAATTGATCAACCAAAGTCTGAAATCAAGTTAAGTTGCCAATTTTAATCGTCTGAGCAATCGTTAATGTTGAGAATATTACACTCGAATTTTGTCTCTCGGAATCGACTTTTTTATGCTGGCAATGTAAAGGCATCTATCAAATTCTTGAGTACCTACCGGAAATGCATTCGGGAGTTGTTGATCTAAGTTTGGAAGTCAAGAATTTGGGTTACCGAACTTTTTTGTAATATTTCGTAAACGCGGATTTAATAATGATTCATAATTTAGTAATGGCAGTCAAAAAGTATCAAAGTATTTACGGTATATCATTTTTAGGGTTCCGTACCTCACAAGGTAAAAAAAGGAACCCGTATAAGATCGCTTTCTTGTCCGTCTGTCTGTCTGTCCGTCCGTCCGTGTGTCACCACCGATTTTCTAAGGAACGGGTGGACCTAGCAAAATGAAATTTGTACCAGATACTGAGGTCTATGGTTCCTATTAGTTGTATAAAAATCAGGGTCCTGGGTCAACCCGATAAAAAGATATGGTCAAAATTAGATTTTTGCGAAAACTTGTAAGTACCAAAATTAACCTTAATTTTCAACTTTTTTAATTATCGGAATTTTTCCTTTTACTTGTGCTGTAAGACCTTGGTTTTAACCAAAATTGACAATTCTAGGTCAACCGTAAGTACCCTATAGGTTTTGGGTCAAAAACTTATATGGTTCCCGTTGAACAAGAATCACGAAATTTGGTCAAAGAGTCTTACAGTACAAATAAAGGAAAAATTACAAAAAAGAAAAAGTGGAAAATTTAAAGGTGTCCCCATACATATTAGACTCCATTTAAGATAGTCCTCTAAGTTGTATGGGCGCTCATACAGATTTAGAGGACTAGCGTAATTAGCACCGACCTCAAATAAGGTAAAATGCGTACGGAACCCTCGGTGCGCGCGTCAGACTCGCACTTGCCCGAATTTTATTTTTAAAGCTATTGGTACAGGAGCCGGCATTCTCCTTTAAATATTCTTTGACTTCTCCCGCGTGGGGTCACTAATCAAGAATTTGCGAATACTTGTACCTACATCCGTTCATTCTCTCAAACTTCTATTTCCTCTTCTCGTTGTAATTGAAATAAGATTACAAGTATACAAAAACTACAATGTGGTACATGTTTGCTTTACATACTTACTTTATTTACATGATACTTTTAGGTTATGGTTATCCTTAACTATGCTCATAATTTTCTGTTAAGAATAAGTAGGTACCTAGTATAAAATTCCATAATAAACGACTTTAATGGTCACTTAATAACTCCTTAGTATTTTCGTTGACACTATTTCTTTAGTGCTCTAAAGTTAAACTTACATTTGTTTGTTAGTATCTTTTTTACTCAGCTGATTCATATACTCGGCGTTAATAAAACATCAAGTGTGTGTCAATCCACTCACAATGACGGGTTCCGTAGTTACCTTTTGAAGGACTTAAGATCTTATTTTTATCGCCCATTAAAATAATGTTGAGTTAGTTGACTAGCTATAACTGATTTGTAAGAATAATTATACGTAAAGGCTATAACTTAGCTGTGTTAATTGCTCTAGCTGTTCCAATATAAGTTTATGGCACTATGTAGAATAGCTTATTCCCACCGAGTTGGTAAGTGCTAGCGTAGGCTGAAGATTATAAAGTGTTTCGTAAACTGACCCCTGAAAAGTGTTAAGACTAAACCTGTTATGTTATTAAAAGATCTATCTAATTAGACAATTTAACGTACCAAAAATAAAAAATACGGTTGCCTACAGGCATGCGAGATACGCTTAGTAACAACCTAAAAATATATTTCATAAGTTTATAGGCGTACAAGTCTACAAAATTAATATCACCACGTTAAATTTCGGTTCTTGAACGCCTACATTCTCCAAGTTAAACCGCGATCGAATGTACTGTCATGGCCAAACTATTAGACAATTTTTTGTAGTTTTCTACGGCTCCCTAAAAGTCTCACAGAAGAAATTATCTCTAAATGATTCTGACGACGTCGTCTTCTAAGAAATATGTTTATGCTTGCTCGTCGTGTTGGTGGATTCATATTCAAGTCCGAAACTAGAGAGCCGCCTCGAACGTTTCTCAGAATCGTTGAGCCGGCGGCGGCGCGTCGGAGCCTCATCCACTCACGTGAACATAAACGTTCTATCATACTTAAGCCGTGTTCGTAGGAACACCACTCTAAATGCCATAGGCGTAAGTTCTAACTTAGCTTGGAGGCTCAAGATACGCTCGAATGACGTAAGCCGCTCCGCGCGCTCGCTGACGTAAGCTCGTTGTGCAACGGAGCCAGAGGTACATTTGAAGCAGGGCTCTTGGAGCGAACTCGTGTAGAAATCGATGTTAAGAAATGATTCCACTATGAACAAGGCCGTTTTCAAAACACGCTTGTACGGCTCCGTATGAAGGTACCTTCGATGCGTAATCTTGGCGCGATGATAAATACCATGTATTAGTCTTCGCCGGCCGGTTGGTTGGCCGACCACATCCAACGTTTCTCTCTTAGTACGTACGTGTTTGTTTGGTAATATTAATTGTGTAGCTACTTGTGTATCTTTCGGTAACCAATGTTGGTGTTAGTACTGGATGTGTTGATATTTATATGAGCGCCCACTAACGATTATGATTGAATCGTTTAATTAAATGACATAATAAGATAATTATGTTACTTAATGATCATTTGCTAGCAGTTTTATAACTTAACGGAATGTTCTGAAGACGTGGGCATTATTAAAATGTGTCAGGAACTCTTTAAGTAATTTCACTTCTATTTTTCGAATATGTTTCGTAAAGACTACCACTATCTTTAGCGATTCACATAACATAATTTAGAAGCGACAACGTTTCATGCTAGAGTGCTCGTCATAAGTAATTTATAACATATATTTGTACGGAATATTCTTGGAAAATAAACTCCGACGGCAAAAAGTGCCTTTTCTGGCAAACGCGAAACAATCTACGGTTTCCTCTTTCATACTTTACCATAAAATTTATTTGTTGACATTGTTTTATTATAGCCGGTGGTAAAAGCTCTATTTCTGTTGTTTTATCGCCGAAGTATTTATAGATATTAGCCTGACTAGGTCACTGATAAAAGCATTGCTCTACTTGAAAGTGATTGCATCTGTTCTGTGAATTATTCTCACAATGCACCTAATTGCCTCTTTATTTATACTGTAATGTATTAGATACTTGGTAGCACGAGACATTAAAATTGTATTCTCTGTAATTGTCTATTTACCCCTTTTAGTATCAAATGGTCATTGTCGTGGTATTCAATAGTTCCGAGTCGTTAACTTCTGACATTCAATGTACTGTCTGTTTGAAATTGCTAACGCCCCGTCCTTATTTGCCACTTCCAAGCTAAATAATATTTGTTTTTATTGAGACTGCTGTGAATAGTAAGTATAGGGATTTTTTGTCTTAGATACAGTTGGCAGTATTTTGATATCCTACTTAACTGTAATACATAGGCTTGTGCACTGGAGAATTATTATTATCATTATTCTTAATGGTAAAGGGTTGTATAGTTGCAGTACCTGTGAAGAAAAGTCTATCGTATTGTCTTCCTTTAAATATAATAAACGGCGAAACCTTTGTACACCTTGTGAGAAAGGCAATAATAAGACAGAGGATGTGATTAAAAACAATCATGCGCTTTTTAGTAGTGCTGCCTGTGTGTCTTCATATATGATTGTTTGTTAGAAAACCTCAAAACTACTAAGAAAATGGATTTTCTTGTAGTTTTTGCTGGTGCACAAAGTATAATTAGGTGCCAACTTGAGACATGAATTATAATAATAATAATATCAAGAGGCTCTCGTTAGACGGCTGGATCAAGTCCTCTATACAGAAGGCAGTATTGCTGGACACGACACGCATCGTACGGAGGTTCCTTTCTCTGGAGCCCTAACCACCGGTAGCTTGGTCCCTGTGCCCGATGCCGGTGGGTCTCCGTGGTCCCATTTTATATATTTAATTTATTTCTTAGTGTGATATTTATTAAGTATGTGAAATGTCACTGTGAGAAGAATATTTAATAAACGACATAATAATAATAATATTCTACCACATTCACACAATTATGGTAGGTAGGCCTATATTATGATGTCATAAATGGTATTCTACAATGTGTATATGGTAAATTGAACAATTTGTCAACGACGAACTCATTTAAGACAAATTAGACAATTCAAAATCTTACTTTTTAAACGATGAACATTTGAGAAAATCGCTTAGTAACCTTATGCATTTTATCTCCTACAAATTATGATTTATATCTATACTAAGACATGTTTATTGCATATATTATGTGGGGTTATCACGTGTAACCTTCATTTTGTATTTTTATAAAAACATGAGGTGGCGCAGAAACCCAAATTTCACATCTGTGAAAATGCCATATGTGAGGAAGAAAGGGCAGGAGGCAAGGAGGCAGTATTGTTTCAGAAGTAGTCCGTATGTTTATTCGTAATCTGCGAACATTTTATTTGAATTCAATGTATTTTAGTACATACGAATTTTTCGTGAATTTTTGCTGGGCTGCTCTTTCTTGGTCGCCCTTCTCTATAGTGACATTAGTGACAAACACCTATTGAATTAAATCAGTACCCTGCCTTCCATACGATGCATTTAAACAAGTTTATAAATATTTCACTACATCTAGAGATAGTATTTTTACTGTTAAGACGTGTTAATATAAGCTTTATACTAGCGCCAACCAAGTTGGCGAATGCTTTCTGTTGTTCGTATCATACTGTCACAGACCTCTATTTATTCAATAAGAACAGATACTATCTCTACTTTTTGTTGACATCGAAGCGCAGAAGTGGTCTAGAATCTAGAAGGTCTATTTGTATCTGCCGTAGGTGGACTGGTAGCAAGACGGGTTAAATTGCTAAGTGGTATTTAGATAAAATCTAAACGTTTGCCTTCAAATTATACTAACAAACCGTACAGTACTGATTAAGAAATTCAAAAAGCTTACATTACAACATTTTATGGCATAAGCAACTTTTCTTAGAAAGCCTAATAAATGCTGTTGATACGCTCCTAAATATTAAATAGCTGCGTGCCTCATATTGGAATCATATAAAATGTAATTTATTTTAATGTAATAAATATTCAACTATTATATTATGCCTTGAAATAAATAAAAGCCTTGAACGAGAGAAAATACAATTAAGTGGACGGCGACGCTTGCCGGCCGAGTAAGAATATTATTCATAATGTTTGTACATCATTATTAATCAATGACCTTATCAGGTTTTAAATCTTGTGTTTATTTTTACATTTAACGTGCGCAACTAAACTGCTGGCAATAAATATTATTAAAAATTGTTATGATTTCTGATAAGTATTTAAGATTATTTTTCGTTGAATCAGTTTTTATCATTCGACGAAAAGTATCTGATGGTAATCCCCAGTTTGTTATATCATGCGATGACAGAGATGTTTAGCTTAGTATGAATTATTAAATTTTAGTTAATTGAAAATAATAAGGTAGAGGTATAATTGATTCTGTGGGTGTTATTATTAATATACAGTTCAGGAAAGATAAGAGGAAATATTTGAATTTGTCAGAAAAATATGTACATATATACATCAATGAAAGAAATAAGGATCTGCAGAGTCCTTTAAAAATTTTGGGTCCTCTATATTTTGGTAGGACTCGGCTGATCCAGATTGCTTGTGCTAAGTTAAAGTTATAAATAAAGTTTCATTGTACATATTTTGCCGCTAAGTTATGCTATATTCTTCTTGGAATAATATTATATTACAGACTGCAATATTTGAATGAGATGTGGATAAGTTTGATCTGGTAAATCATGTTATTATATTGAGCAAGTAGCCGTCGGTAACACATCACAACTGATGATCCACTAGAATCTCACCATTATGATATAATTAGATACTGATTCATCAATGTACTTCTGATCCAATATTAGGCTTATAGATTAGCTATTATGATGACAATTTGGCCAATTTGACCCTTTCCATAGTAGCACAGATATTCTGAAATCCTAAACCTTTCAGTTGATGGTTTCAGAATATTTACGGCCTTTATGGCCCTAACACTAAATAGGTTTAGGATTCCCTCAGGCGGTTACTGAGATCATTCTTGAGGGAATATTGTTATAAAGACATAGTTTACTATTTGGCATTTTGGTCTAGTGGTCTGTCTAAATATTTCTTTATGAAATCGTTTCTCCGGATCAGAAGTAACCTTATTCTATAATTTCTGTGTTATAAGAAGTTTAATCACCATTGGCTGTCTGTCCAGATCTACTCAGTGAGTTGCATTAACCCTTAAACAAACCCGAGCTCCTGTACAAGTTATTAAAAAAGTTAGGGTGGTTTTAGGGTAAAGAACACTTGCAGATTCCATATTTGGCATCAAAAATATTTAAAAAGTTGGGGATGGGGTAGTTTTTGTGGTGGTAAATAATTTACCATTGTCCGTTCATGACTCCTAAATTTTGCAATTTGGTGGTAAAATAGTTACCATTGTCCGTTTCGTATCTTAATTTTTGTATCTAGACTAGTGACTTCCTCTTGGTTCTACTCGTGTGTACTTGTTTTATCAAAGTAGATAGTAAAACACAAAAAATGCATGTAATAAAAGTAATATTTTACATATTTTTTTAGACATATTGTATTTCTGAAATAAACAAAATACAAATTGAACGTATAAACATAAAAAATAAATAGATTCTGATGTCTTGAGTTTAACGTTAACGATTTACGCTTTACATAAGAACAAATTTGAACGTTTTAAAATATTATAATATTATATTTAGCATTTCGTAATTATACAGACAGATAACGTATTTTCGTATATTATAAACTGATTTTTATCAAAGCAAGATCGGACAGTGGTAAATTATTTACCACTTTTTTAAAACATCTAAATTAAATGAATAAGTCAATTGCGCATACTGCTAAAAAGTGAGATTACAGAAAAAATGTTATAGTTTTGATATTTGAATCGAAAAAGCAAATACCAGATTTTTTTTTAACAAAGAGTCAAATTTATTGAACACACTCCTAAAAACTCGATTTTTGCACCCGAAAACCGTTTGGTCAACTTTGACATCACCATAAAGTGACAAATGACGTTGATGAGTTGTAGGATGACTTATAATATGTAAAGAAAACCATAAAGATTAAAAATATGTAACATCGATACCTTTCATGTTACCATAGGAAATATTAGGATGCTTTATGTAAAAAAAGTCGAAGTGGTTATATATATACCTTTGTTTGAATAAGGGTTAACTTTATAAAAAGATGTAGTTTTAATACTAAGTTACCAGTTCTGTGCCTTAAGTGCAGTTTTTAATACATGGGAGATGCATTGGAGCTGCACCAGATTTTCTTGCCAGATAGTCTGACACTTATGTTGACCTTAAACCATTTGGTAGAAGTTCAACATAATGATATTTTAAGTCTTGTCGACATTACACAGTTCAGCTTCTAGATGATTAATAAAAAATGTATACCCATGGCGAACAAACACAAATGACACGTCAAAAAATATCATACAAAAACACAAGGACAACACTGCAAAAAAGTTTTTAAACAGCTACTAACTATTGAATTAAGGCTGGTCAAGAATTTTTTGCTCTCCGTGTTCTAGGGTAACGTTGAAGCGCTTAGGTATATTTCCTTGAAGATTAAACGAAATGTTGACAGCTTAGCAGTTATAAGTCATCCGCATTAACATAGTTTCACTTATCAATATATTCGAACTAGAACATCTAGTTAAACTTTGAGGGCATTCGTAAGTGCTTTTTTAACCTCTGTCATTCAACATGACGTGTTAGAAATTTTAGACGTGATAAATGACTACTTGACGTTAAATGGATGTCTGTACACATGTCTGTACACATAATCCGCTGCGGTGTTCGCAAGTAGTGGTGCTTGGCTCTGTTCAAGTAGTACCGGGGGGGGTGTCCCTGAGACTATAAGATAGGGAAGGTAGGTGGTGCCTTGAGTGCGAGTATTGCGGGCTCGGAGATACGGCCCGCATCCGGGTGCAATGAATGCGACGACGGTTTCAAGGGCGCGCCTCAGGTGATGACGTACGCGCACCCCACCACCCCCAACACGGCTCCCGCGGGTGTTCCGGCACCCACCTAATAATGCACGTCTACGCCCTGTCTACCGCGTCCGCACTCGTTGCAACCTTGAGTGCTCTCGGGGACACCCCCGTTCACACCTGAGGGTGAGGCCTTTAAAAAACTCGACGACCGCTACACTGATGGACCCTCATAAAAAGTTTATAAAAGTTGAGCACCACATAACTTGCGACAACAACAAATGTTTACTCACAGTTAGGTAATTTGAACGGTTCCATGTTGTTATTGAGAGATAGTAGAGAGATATCGGTCACGCCCTACGGCTTGTCGTTAGTTAGTGCCGGTACAATTAGACTGCGTAGTTAATATCACGTTGATAGCTCTCTAATTATCATAATAATAGTGGAGGTACACGGGCGGGGTGGCGGCCCCGTCAGCTGAGCGAAAACGAAAGTAAACAGAACTCGGTCAAAGGGTTTGTACTCACCTACCCGCAATATTTATGTGGGTACGGGGGGTGTACCCCACACCCGATTCAGGCACCCTCCTTTGATGGATTGGTTGGCGACTGGCGCGGATGTTCGACTGAAACTCAGCCAAACTCAGTTGCCAGGCATTAGTCGCGATTTCCTGCTATGTTCTGTTCGACAAACTTTTACCGCGAAATTATTATTCAGTGAAAGTTGTAACAATTCTTTGTATTTTGTTTTGGACGCAGACGACCTACCAACCGACCCACCCTCGCCCCCTTTAAAACTTACTCTGCTCTGTGACGAATTGTTGAAATCTACGGATACTTGTTTTGTAAATAAATACGCATGCTGTACGCGTCTACTCAGGCTTTCAGTGACTAATGTTGGTGCTCAGAGCTAATTGAACAATGCCATTAAGTGTGTCACAAATCTGTTTCCCGTCTGATGCTAATGGGAATGACAATAGCCCACCGTGTATTGCCAGGTATTGAATAGGTTTCGGCTTTGCCGGCAAATGAGCGCAGCATATCCAATTACGCAGTAGCGAGCGTCCCTTTAGTCGGAGCCCATTACGCAAGAGCCACGTTAAGCTGATTAGAACATTGGTCTTTTGAATCAAATTTCTATACCTCGTAGCAGTTGAGTTGAGCTTAAAATAACTGTTACTAACTAAAATCCACTTTGGCAAGCTCTTTATTAAGTCAGCCAAAGCCGGTCATAGCGGATTTAATTAAAAATCTTTAAGCGATTTCGCGTTACACGCTGCGAACAAAACGAGCAGAAAGTTTGGTAGTACAATTACAATGTCACTTGCGCTGTAATTACGAACATATTATTGTTTCGTTATCAAGAACAATAACACGTAATAGGAGGCCGTGAACTGTTGACGTCACTATTATTATTCAATTATCGCCAGCCGGTAGGGGGAAACATAAAAAGTGAATGACTCCTCTTGACCTGGATTAGTAAATATCAGGCCAAGCTTATCTGCAGCCTTGAAACGTGACGCGGAAACTGTCGGCTGCCGAGTGAAAGCATTGTGCGACTGACTGATGCAATGAATGTCTGCATTGTCGGCGAACATCTGTTCTAGGACGGACGATATCGAATGCTCGTCTACGGCGTCTACGCACTACATTGGAAATGTTAGATGATTAATGAATATTAAATTTGTGCCGTTATCTCTTTGCATTGACTTACTTTCTGGAATGCACGAAGGGCACCCGGTTACAGACTTGTCAACAAGTAAACTAGTTATATTACAGTTAGATGCAATTTGATAGTATGAGTTTCTTTGGTATATTTCCTTGATGAAGAGAATGTAATTTTGTTCTTTCTCGTGTGTAAGATTGGACGTACATTTCACACACCATTAGAAACATTATACTCCAACTATCTAAATGTTTACAACCGCGTAATAACACTTAATCGACGTTTTTACGACTCTGTTGCCGCATGTTTTCCCTACAAAACGTTCAACTAATTAAAGAGCATATGCATTGCATCAAAAGCTCCGGTGCAAGTAGAAACGTAGAACAATACCGGCGAAACGGCCAATCATGTTACGTCATCCGATAGTAGCGGAGCTCTTTCGTGCTGGTTTATTATACATACAGATTTACATAGGCTAGTAGGCGTAGATGCGTTGCGGTGCACTCGTTTGCAAGTAAACGGGTGTGCATAATAGATGCGCGGTCAAGGCCGCCGGTGGTCGGCGACCCTGCTCTTGCACGTGCCCGATTGCTTTATAACAAGTATGTTTATGTGCGTGTGTGTGTGAACGTCATTAATAGTCATTTTGGCGTGCTTCAATGGTTCATAGGGACGTTTGACGGAACTTGTTTTGCCACAATGGCGACAGTCGTCCTTTTGTCGTTGCAGGCATAGAGATAGATAATATAGAGATGATATTTCGAACAAAATTACTGTCACTCATGTCAGTCAGACTGATTGACTACGCATGCGCCAGCAGGTCATTTCGTCAAAGATTATGAATGTATATAGGCAAATGTGACAAACTGTTTATTTTACCTACTTGATGTTTCGTGGACACAGAAAAATACAATCAGATAGATATAGATTGTAATAGATAATTAAATTTATATAAATTACTAGGTATGTTACTGCAAAGTTGCAAACGCCTGGCTTGAAGGATGGTACATTCTTAGTTTTATAACTCGGCGTGGTTAAAGTACTTAATTCAGCCTGATCTAGACGGCCGGAACAGAGTTCCGTCGACACAGCCACACCCAGCAATATTGATTATAAAGGGGTTGTTATTTTAGCGGTTTCCTGGTTTTACTTGTGTACATAAATTTGCCATTCACCTGTGTATATGGAATGTATTTCCACGGATATTTCTTTATTTTTGATCTTTGTGGACCGTATATAATATAATAAGCCCTATGTAGGTAACTTCAAAAATACAAGAAAAGTCGTCAACATCGGTAAAGAAGAAGAAGACAAACGAACATTTATTCTTTGTTCTCTGGCATGTACTTATAATAAACATCAGTAAAATAGCTCGCTTGTGGAAAGTAACTCCTGAATCTTTATTTGTATTTTTGGACGTATTTTTACAAAAACGTAGAACACACGACGGCATCGCTGAGTATGAACGTAGAATACACCAATCTATGAATTTAAAACTATATTATTTATAATATACTAACAATAATAATAATTACATACCAACCTTTGACAAATATTGTAGAGCAAAAAAATATGAAGTCGGTACTCGAGATTCTCAAAGGAATTTGTCCAGTCTGTAATTTTATTCTATGACGAGAACTGCCGACAACTCGGCGTATGTGTGTGTCTCTTTTTTGCAAA
The DNA here is from genome assembly GCA_944739405.2 of Euclidia mi. Lineage (NCBI taxonomy): Eukaryota > Metazoa > Arthropoda > Insecta > Lepidoptera > Erebidae > Euclidia > Euclidia mi. Next base: position 16,360,962 of record OX123204.2, on the reverse strand, counting down.
CTTAATATCGTGCATATGTGAAAGTGACAGATAGTACAATGGACTCGCCCTCATTTATTAATTATGGACTTGCCCACAGTGGACTTGCCCACAATGGACTTGTCCGGTGCACGAAACTTGATAATATTGCCTAGTAATTTCGTTGCTAAGATGTTTTAAGTCAAAAACTAGATTACTTAACAAGCAATAAAACAGATTTGCAGAGAAAAAATCACTGAAAACGTCTTTTTCCAATTAAATAAATAATTACATATGCCAGATTGACAGACCGCGGTTTCATGCGCTCACTAGAGAGTTGTCAAACGAACTAAGAGCTGTATAGTTCCCGAGCCATAAGTCAGTGGAACATTTTCGTTGTACAGAAGGGCGAATCTAGTGCGTTAGTACATATAAATCTATGGTTGCAGGTGATTTTAACGCAGCCCTTGTGGCAGGTGCGATTATTCATATTCTATTCGCGTTTAGGTTTCTATATTTTTGCTATTTGTTGATTCACTAGCTGTTTGGTTATAAGTGACTGTCTTAATTTTATGAAGAGCTTTTAATCTCCAGACTAATAATAAATTCTTGACATTCCAATCCCGAAATTGATGTCTAGATCATTAAGACAGGAATTTCTATGATAAAAATATTACTTACTAAAAGTTTACAAGAACTTACTTCTTAAACTTTCATCCAATTATGACGTGTATTTTGCAAAGATAACAATCTTAATTACAGTTAGCTTATTGTGTTAGCCGGTCAAAAATACTATTAGCTTAATAACCCGAAGCTTATACATTGCTAAGAAGTTGTTGAGTGTAACAAAAAGGTTGGTAATTACGGTGAGCGTGCTCGCGATTTTGACTCACGGCCAAGGACACACAGCTTTGTTGGCTGTGATTAATTGACTTGTTCCCATTTCAATTGGTGCTCGATTCGTTATTACACCGGTAACTTTGAGGCGGATTAACATTTGTAAATTATGGTTTGTGACAAATCGTAACCTATGCCTAAGGAAAATCGTAGAACCACATTTTATGGCTACTACAATTTAGACTTTCGTCTGGTCGTTGGTCGACCTATGTAACTTATGTAAGCCGGTCGAAAGATCTTAGAAAAACTTCTTGAAGTTCTCTAAGTTTCACAATGGTGTGTTTTCAATTCTCTATCGTAATACATAAATCAGAAACACATAACAAACCCGAAAATGTCATTTCTTTTGGTGCTTAATAGTTTTATTCATTTCTTTGTCCTGTGTTTCGTCCTGTGGTGTGATCTTGATAAGTTAGTTGATACGTGAGAATAATATAGCAATTTATAAACGCCTAATTAATTGCTTTACTGTGGACAAGAGCTTGAAGCTATCGTCCGAAGCGAAAGTAAATAAAAAACACGAGGTTCAATGTTACATCCTTAACCCATTTTAGAATACCAAATCGTGTGGCACTTTTTATAGAAAGAATGCACATGCATGCCCGTGCGAGTATTTGCTGCTAATACATTTTATCTAACATTTTCATGTTTCGGGTACGTACATGTCTTCCTAAAATCACCTACAGCCCATTCTATGTACTATCTGAACAAGCTCTACGTCAGTGCCGTCGGCGAATTTATAACGAAGGTAAATTGTCGCTGTGTAATTACTTGCCTTACAAGCATTCACGTTATGGCTAATAAATATTACCTTCTATAGTATGACAGGCTTCTTATTTCATAACACTTTGATTAACATGCTCTATTCCTTTATATATTTTTGATAAAATTACACAGTCAATATATCTAAAGATACGTAAGTTTTCAAAGCCATGGGTAAAAATAATGAATCTTCTTCAAGTCTCTGTATTCATTTTCTTTTTCCTTTTTCTCGGTTCCTTACACAAGAATGATTTCAAGTGTTGATAGTATCAAATGTCCTAAATATTAACTATCAAGTGTGATAATGTGAACTAAGTAGAAAAGTTACTCAGTAGAACTTAAAAATATATTTGTATTAACTTAGGCGGCAATATGACGGTATCCCCGTCGTATTTTAATATTAATTACGTCTATTGTTACTCGTATTAAGGTTTTCTACTAGCTTTGACAAGCACTTTATGTCGTCTATGTATACTTGATTTTAACGTTACTTAAAACGCCGTTGGCATACATGTAACCCCGACGCTTTCTTGGTGCAGGGCTATGAGCGAGGCGGCTCCCCTCAGCCGCCGACGCAGCCGCCGGGCGCGCCGAGCCCCGGCGCAGCGCAGAGCGCGCCCGGCGCCATGTCCCCCACGCAGGACTCGCAGCACCCGCCGCATATGCCGCCGCATGCAGCGCAACCACCGCCTCACCAGGTAACTAACACTTAACCAAAACCAGCGCTCAAAACAACCGCTCCACCTTACATCGTGAGCCAATCCCATTTCATCAGTCCGAGTATAAAGCTTGATATTTTCTATTGATTTCACTAAGCGCAAAAGTGCATTTATTGAGTTACTCTTCAAAACGTCTATTAGTCATTTACAACACTACCATAAATACTGGTCTAGGTGTTAAAATTAAGTACACTGTACACCAAAAAGTTCCTTTCGAAAGTATCGTTTTATAACCATTGATGATTGAGCTGTTACACACAGTGGTGTCGATATTTCATGCCATATACAAGAAGCTCTACGCCGAAAGCTACACCAGGTCTACAAAATCACCATTTAGAATTATTCATGACAGTTAACGAGTGAGAAAACACATTCTCTTCTCATATCGTTGTGTTTAACGGCTTCCTCACGTGCAATTGGAAACAGACTGGATACTTTTTGTTAATTGATTTAGACTTTTTATATAAAAATATTGAATATTCCTTGTTCTACTAAATTGAATTCCGGTAGTTATATTAATCACCCCTATATTATTGTAATAATGGTGCCTCTATACGCAACCGGACTCTTCGTGGTAATGTGTTTTTTAAGTGTATTCCCCTCTATGTTCCATTAGTTGGGTCTCGTGATACTCATGGGAAGCGACATGGGTGGTCTTAGCGAGAAGCACAATGATGTTCACGGCAACGTGTTACATTCACATAATGGGCTTGTTTCAAATCGCCGCTCTTATGTGATTACAGCTATAAAAGTTGACAAAACAATACCCACTATCGAGAGCTCAGTCGTAAAAGTTTTCTCATGTCTTGATATTGTATATTATTCGAAATGCATTACAAAGGACAACTATACATTATTTTCTTCAATAGTAAAGTAAACGTGATCATGGAGAGAAATAATTGCGTGTGTAAAGCACACCCCACGCGTGAGACGTAATGTGTAAGCGGTCATTAAAACTAAGACATATTTGATAGCTGCAGGGTCCGTATTATTGAAACACGCGATATAGTTAATTGTCTTAAGATAGTGCGCGATACTAAAATATATTTTCAGAGGTTGGAATGTTTCTGCAGTATCTAAGACAGTAATTTTAACATTTACGTGTATTTAAAGGTGTTCGATATCTTGATATTTTTTACGAACCCACTATACAGACAAAGAGTGCAACTACCGTACATAGAAAGCCAGTAAACGTTATAAATAGAGAACTGTTAAAGTTCACCAACAGGTACACAATCTTCATCGTTAGTGGAATGAATACTGTCAGGATTTTTTTGTCAAATTGTCTCGGGCATTCAGCAAGAAAAGATTGCTTCTGATTTGGATTTTTCTCAACGGTCCATCATCTAACACAAAGATCATTGTGCTTACCAACCTTGCCATCGTTTTGATAAGTCGATACGGTTTACTCCCACGAGAACTGATGGTATTGTCTATTCCTGGCTTGGATCGTAATGTCTAAAATTGTTACGATATTACTCATAGTACTCGTATCATACTCACTACACATACGTGTTGTTTATTATATTTGGCTCACTAAAGATGCTTATAAAGTCCAGATATAGCTAACATGACAGTTGATGTATTTATTTAATCCGTCAGGTTGAGCGGACTCCAATTTTGCGATCGATTCACTATCACGTTGGCTGCGCGGAACAGTAGTGATTTAGAGTTGTCTCGCCACTAGCAATTCACCGAGTTGCGGTTACTATCGGCGTCAAGTTTTATTTCAAAAGGAAAAGTTGCTCCATATTTCGTTTACTTTTTTTTTTTAATATGGGTCATCTTTGTACCCGTCGTTTCCATTACTGAATTGAGCTTTTCAACTGAATAAATTCTCAAATTTCTTTATCTTTGAATAAAATAAAATTACTTCGTCTAGAGTTGCATATCCACTTGATATTAGTTACATGGAACCACTCCGCCGTGTTCTTACAATAAGTTTTGTCAAAATATGTGAGGTAATAATACAGTATTCTTTTTTTCTACTATAGCAAGTCTTAAAATCTGCTTAGTTGTAGCACTGTCTTTAAAAGGTGACTCTTTAATACCTCGGAATTAACGAAATCTGGTTCGCACTGGATATTTTGTCAGTGTAACCTATATCTTGATGGGTGGAAATACAATTATTGTACAGTTTTTCAACAGAACTGGCAACTTAAAAGGTTTTACTAGTCGGGGTATTACTGCATAGACCATCTTTCTGAACATTGGGTATGGTTGGAACTACTCAAACATTCATTTGAGGGCTCATCCCATCTCATCAGCTTATTGCGGTCCACTGCTGAACGTAGACGTACCCCAGGGTACGCCTTTTAAGAACCTGCTTACTCCACTGACCATCAGTTCTGTGACAGAGGTGGCCAGCCACTGCCACTTCGGTTTGTTCTATCTCTGAACTAGATATCAAAGTATCTGACAAAACGTCAGATACTTTGATCGAACACGGACCTGTTCGACCATTCATAGGCAAAAAGCTAATTTATTATAAACGTTACAAGTTGCCATGCTATGTTTACTCTAACTTAAACCCATAGAGCAATTTACATAATAATTTTGTTTAACTTTACATAATTGGTGTAAATTAGCTGTCTATTTGCCTACAATGAATCAAAGCTATTAAGTGAAGGACAAATAGTATACTAGTTGTTTGATAAGAAAATTTCCTACATTTGCTAAGTAACAGTTCAAACTATGAACTTGTAACAAAAAATTGGTTGCCTGTAAAGTCGGTATACGGGCGAAAGTTTTACGTGACAACGACTTTGAGTGGTAAAATAATTTTAATGTGAATATTCATTCGTATAGTAGGAAGAAGGATGAAAGACGCGTGCCTTTCACTTTTTATGTCTGTCTCTCTCGCTCTTAGGCGGGACGCGTGCCTCTCACTCGCTCTCATTGTGAGCGCATAACGTGAGCGGAGCGTAACGCAGTTTCTTGAAGTGTCACCCGGCAAACCAATTTATAAGACGTTGTCACGTCAAAACTTTCTATATTAGCCTTGAGAACCAAGTTTGTTATGCATGATTTATATTTAACTTTTTGTGGCGGTAGTTCAGCTCTACCGAACGTGACCCCTTAAGTGATGGTCAGATCAACATTTATTCAAAGTACATTCTTTATACATTGAAATTGTACAGTTTAAGCATTTTATCACGATTATATATACACAGGTTTTGTAATTAGGGTGTTTTTCAATTTACTAGCCTCACGGATCATTTTTGGAAGTAAACGGCGTCGAAGTGCATTAAATAATGTAGTTTCTATATAATACGATGTAAATGTAATCTCAATGAAACCATTATTATATTGTGATAAAATCCGTTAACTATAGTTTAATTTCAATGTGAAACAATTGCGTAAGAAAATATGTACTACATACCTTATACCTTACTAGCCGTTTCCCGCGGTTTCACCCGCGTCCTGAGGGAACTACTTCGCGTATCCGAAAAAACCCAAATACCTTACGGACCCCTATTTTTCTAAAATAAAATACAGCCTATGTTACTCGCAGCTAATGTAGGTTTCTAATGGTGAAAGATTTTTTTTTATCGGTTCAGTACTTTTTTAGTTTATCCATTACAAACAAGCAAAAATACAAATGTTTCCTCTTTATAATATTAGTGTAGAATGTAGATAGACAACTTATAAATGCAAAAGTTTGTTAGGATGAATGTAGGGATATTTGTTACTCGTTCACTAAAATTATGGAAAGGATTTTGAAAGAAAACCTTCAAGTTATATAACTTGTACATCAGCACTAACAGATGGTTACTGTAGATCCCGATTACCGACCTCCACGCGGGGAAACCGCGTGCAAAAACTAGTATATCATTTGTGTTACCTCAAAGATAATGTTATAAAAATAAAATATTGTTTTGACGATAATTTTATTATGTACATGCTATCTTAAACGTGAAATACAAGCTCAATGTTGTTATCATAATTATTGAATTTGCTTATTTGCTCTGCTTACTTTGATGTATGAAGCCACAAAATGAGGATTTGTTTATAGAAAAACTTTTTAACTGATAACCCATGTGTGTGCCAAAAGTAAGTTTCTATGTTTATTTTCATTCAAAGACAACTTGTATACAAATAACATACTAATGTTCATATGTCTATTTGCGGATCACTCATATCTTATATCACAATTACTAAAAGCCTACGCATAGTAATAGGGAGTGGCAATCATTAGTTAAATGTAAATGAACTTAAATTTTTTGCGTACACAAACATCGAAAGTAATTAACTACAAAAAATATAAAGGAATTCAAAGATAACAAACAATGTATTGAATGCTTCTTGGGCTTTGACGAAGCATGTCGTGACTTGTGGTTTCAATTGATTGTATTTTTTCATTCGGCTGTTACTTTCATCGGCTTACCATTATTGTATCATTGAAACAAAAAATAATACATAATCCACTATCTTTCACGCTGTGATGATCTGATCTTGATATTGTGATGGTTATGATTGATAGAGCATACATACACATACATACATAACGTCACGCCTTTTATCCCCGAAGGGGTAGGCAGAGGTGTATTTCTACACACACTTTTCGCCAGATATACTTTAGTCCCACGTAATAAGGGGCGAGCCTATTGCCGTACCGGGCACATTTCCAGACACCGTGCGACTATTGAGAATTTCGTGACAGAAAAACCCAATAACACTGCCCGACCCAGGAATCGTACCCGGGACCTCCCGATCCCACGCGCACATTTATGCCGCGAGACCAACGAGGCAGTCGTATAGGGTTTGATGTCGAGTTTTCCGTCTCTACGCAAAGATGGTATTTGCATCGTGTTATCCCTTAGTCGCCTCTTACGACACCCACGGGAAGATAGGGGGTGGTGACACTTGTATTCTATGCCGTCAACCACACGGCAAATAAACATATTTGAAATCATATTATTGTCCAGGACAGTTTTGACTCAAAAGCCTGGTATTTCGTCAGTTCGCTTGAGCAAGATTCATATTAGTAGAAAATTGTGGGCTATCATTGTGTTATTTGCGTGGGATGTCTTTTAGACTAAAAGTCATCCAAACCGACTTCTACTACCAACCACGCAAGTAGAGCCTAATTGTTATTCTGTACATATACCTACATATCTATAAATTGTGAAACTAGGTCATTACCATAATATAGATTAAAACTTAAAAAGTATGTGGAGCCAATTAATTTAACGTTCGAATATTACTAACTTACAAATTGGGTTCTTGATACAGGCAAGATTACATTGCAACCTGAATCTGCACACATTATCATTTGAAAACCGATTTGTAGATAAAGATGAATAGTTGAATATTTTTATCAAGTCGGTTTTCTTTCAGCTTGAAACAACTTGCAGCATATCAAAAAAATAGTTTTCCACTTAAAATTAAGATATAAAAAGCGTGCACCTACTTCTGTAAGGGAGTGCCCGCGTTGTTTTAATTCATCAGACCTGTCATTTGACGAAAATATATTTTACGAAATTTTATTCAAAATGACAAAGTATTTATTGTTGACATAATAAGTCAAATGTGTATAAATTAACTAATTTCGGCGTACCTCGTAGGCTTAGAATTTTATATGTATTACTAAGTTTCTGAACGAATAAAAATAATTTGACTTATTTTCACTAAAGTAGGTATATAAGTTAATAATTGTAGTGAAAACACATTTAGATGATTAGAAGCACCACTAATCAACAGTGTAACGATAACGTAGTGAAAAGTTCATTGCATTTTACTCGCAGTAGCGTGAATGAAATTTGCTACCTTAGAACACCAAAGGTAATTCTGACTACTAGCTAGCTAGTTCACGAGAATTTAACGTACTGAGTTTGTGCCGACTCTGAATTGCAAATTCACTCAATACCGACAGTAAAATCCAAATCGGCGAGCACCTACCATTTCTGCTAAATAGGAATAATAACAACAGTATATCTTTCAACGTGTTTATCCATTTTACATTTTTTTAAAACAAGTGGATCCGCTGTTAGAATTTATATGATTACGCTTCGCATAAACGTCGTATAATAAATGATGGGCGGTATTGAAAGTCTTATGCAGAACAGCTGTGCGCTGCACAATAAATTTATTGCCCGGAATTCTTTATTAGAAACTAGTTAGATAGGTGGTTATTTCGTATATCGTAGACTATAATCAACATTAGACCATCGCATCGTAACAAATTAGGTATATGTTGTCATGTTTAAATTAATCAACCCAAGTAGTTTGATATTGCCATAATTTTAGCATGCTGTGAAAGACATTCATACAGTTTACTTTAAAAGCGATTAATACTTTAAAAGTTTAATAAGAAAAATATGTTGGGTGTCGAGGCGGCGACGGCGGCACTGTCATGTTTGCATTTCGTTTATCGCGGCGATATCGTGCGAGAGACGCTCACGGAAATTTTCGATAATTTTGGCCGCGACTATATTGCTAGCTACGTACTGACGCTTCGAGATAACCCTTCGTCAGGCGCCGCCATTTTGATCATTTACGCAGATCTGGCGCGCTCCCGCTCCGGGAGAGTTAATAAAATAGTAAATATGGCGGAAGCCATTTTGCAAACTATACCACCTCTGGCATAGCCTAGGAATGACAATTTAAACTAGTCTTCGATGTTTAGAAAAACTTAAATTTTACTGCTTTTCTGTATAACATGTGTAATAAAATAAAGCATTACAGATTTTTGATTAAGTACACTATCATATTGCATACGGTAAATATGTATAAAGTGTGAAATTAAAACAATATCGTAACGTAAAGATAGGGTCATGGCATTTTTTCCATTTTTCGATACATAATCTACCATCATTCATAAATTATACTTTTTCTCGTTAATATTTGTGTTTTATTTACAAAACTATACCATAATTTAAAACATACAGTCATAAAATCACTTTACTCCATAAATTTTTTTAGCAGTAGGAACATTAATATATGTAGGCCTTATCAGGCGCCGTCCCGCCGGTGTTATGAAGTGTCTCATGTTTCAAGATTTGTTCTGAGAGAGATGTGGCTCAAGTGGCTCATGTTTTTTGTTTATTCGTAAGTTCAGTTCATATAGTAAGCCTATAAAAAAAATTACATTCGTAAAGTAATAAATTTGGCAGCTTGAGACATAAACATAAACCTCTCGAAAAACGACTCTAAATAGGTACTCATAATTAATGACCTGTAAAACAATTTCAGATTATCTTTTTTTAATACTAATAACATTTTCTAAAACTAGATTTATTATACTAAAGTTACGTTACAAAATTAAAACGTGTTAGCAAACAAAAATAATTGAGAATTTATAAATAAAACGTGTGGGATTTGTCCCGGAGCGGGACAAATGCCAGACCGACATTTGTAACGCTCGGGGACATTCAGACATCATTTAAAGCAATATAGATGATTTTTAGTTATTTTTTATGTTATCTTATGTTAATTTTTAGTAATAATGGCAATATAAAATGCTCCGAAATAATCCACACTAATGTAGCAGTGAACAAAGTGTCTGTCTGGCATTTGTCCCGCTCCGGGAGGTCACAATGCCGGCAGTAATTTTATCACAAATTTCGCTAAATATTGATTTACTTGGATGAATCTAAAGTAAGAAATATGTTAACAGTTATACAATAATTAGATTTTCACAATCTTTTACACAAAAGTATTTTAAATAGCCAAAAAGAAATAGCTTTTTTGGCGGGACTAACATGATTGCAAAGCGGGAGTGGTTCACGAAATAAGCATTTTTTTGTTAAAAAGCCTTGAACCCACACAGAAAATTACTTATATGAAGTATATTACTTACCCACCCATCCTTTCCTAATGAAATTTTGGCCGAAACACAACAAAATATACTTAAAATTCATAAAATACGCGGACGTTCGTTGTAAACAAACACTAGCACACGGAACACTGCAGGAACAATAAACATTCATGGAATTATATGCCTTGTTGAGTTTCTGTTGGACTGTATTTATATCTTTTTTCGTCAGTTTATGTTAAAGCAGTGCGAAATGCATATTAGGCGACTAAATCCACGTTTTTAAAAACACTTAGCGAATCTCCCGGAGCGGGACGGTGCCACATGCGCCAAATAATTTGCTCTCCCGGAGCGGGAGTGTGCCAGATACTCGCTAATTTCAAAAATGGCGGATGCCAGATAATCTAATTGTCTATTTTTCCCGGAGCGGGAATACGCCACACGAAGGGATATACCTACAGAACAAGATAAACGATTTGTTGCTATTCGAACGCGCAACGAACACCGATTTTTTCACCTCACAGAAACTATTATTTAAAACAAACCATTCGGATTTATAAGAACGTCTCGAGTTTGTTCACATAAATTATGTGTTGTTTTTCCATAATGTGCAATGCCATATCCAATCGTATTTATAGCTTTAATATGTGATATGGTGTCAAATCTAATTTGCGTTAGCTTGCTTAGTCCGTTCGAATATACGATGTACCAAATGAAATCAAAATATCTGTATATGTGTCTATGTAGTAGTACGTAGTTGATAGCTACAAATAGTCGCGCGTGGCGTGAGTAGAAGCAGTTACTAGACAAATAAATATATATTTTCATTTGTAATGTTTTCTTACACTTACAGCTGTAGTTGGTGTCAGCACGCGCGTAGATACGAATCTGTATAGCTTTAACGAAATTGAACCCACTCTATATGGAAAGTATAGTAATCCAGGGAACTCGGTGGATGGAACTTTGGCTATGAACTTTACTGTTATCGTTGCACATTAAACTGCTGCCGAATGTACGGAACCCCTCGTTGTTAGCAATTTTTAAAAATTACCATCCCCAACCATAACTATTTCAATAAACCGTCTATGGTCATACCATACCCCATCTAATGGACGACTTTTACTTTCTTTATGTTTGTTTTCCTGTTTCGTTATTCCACCATCTCTTTTATTTTACGTATAATAACCGTCGTTGCGGAATATAGATTTGTTTTTCGTACATACGACCATTAACAATAATATCCACCAGAATACGCCCTACTGTATTTACCCTTGTACATTAATATATATTTATAATAATAATAATACAAAGTTATTTATAATGATATCCTCATTTGAGAATAACCGAATAGGGTATATCTAGTGGTATACTGTAGTGTATACGTTTATATTTAGTTTCAATGTCTCTTTATTGTACGGCCGGCCGGCCTAAAAACTAGTCCCGAGAGCTGTCTTAACTAGAACTTATAGCGACTTAACTCGGTCGATAACTTCGATAAGGGAATTGTATGTTTACTCCACGTACGAAATAGTTTAAAACGAGCTCGATAAAATTGTAGTTTTATTATCCTTATAGAGTTATCTTACGGCACATATAAAGCCTTCTATATCGTCTTGTAGTTTTCATTTCATGAACACTTCTTTATTTAGATAACTACGAGTTCATGGGAAAAGCTTAATATTTATAAAATGTGTACTCGTAAAAAGGAAATATTTGTTGGATGTATAATTCGTGCGGTGGTGTGCGTGACTGGTGGATCAATGTCTTGGATGATCGGTTCGTCATAGCGCGGCATCGGCATTCATCGTGGAACGTGAGGCCGGCGTTTTTGGCTCGTAGTGCGATTTACATATTTCTATGTCCCTACTCGCCGGTCGTATGGTTCGCACGTGGCCGGCCTAGCGACGGCTCTTCACATATAATGGAGATGTAGCACATGTCGGCAGCTTTGCATGCGAGCGCGCCTAACGCTCTAAGCAAACTGCAAGTTTCTCTCTTTAAAAAACGTCGATTCGCATTCCGGCTTGCTACGAATGTATTTTTATTGACGATAAAAATTTATCGTGTCTTACCGATTCTGATTATTACTATCACCACAATAAACAGACGCTACTGATTACTTGACTTAAGATATTTGGCATTGACTATATTCCGTCCATCACAGAAGTCTTCGCTATCCAAATGATTCCAATTTATATTTTGTGTGGCTAAAAATAATAAATATAACCTTTAAAAAGGTGACACATTCATCTCACCTTACCTTTTCAAAGAATGCGAGAACGCGTAATGCAAAAATTAAACGTCAGTCAGATATCATTATAATCGACGGAGCAGAAATTCCGAACGCGCGGGAGCGCACGTCTTGTGTCGATTTTATACATAGCTCTCTGGAACTAAACGCCGGCAGGCTCGGGCTACAATTTATGCTAACATAAACCCGGCCGGCACCGACGCCAGTTCCGTAGAGATGTAAAGCTTTATGCCTTTAGCCCCATTCCGCTCCTAGACAACGCCTGTCCTACTCTGAAAGATATTAGTATTTAGGAGTACAATCAAACCTAACACAATCATTAACAAGATACGCTCTTTTCTTAATCTATTAAAGAAACCTCAACTATCGTCGGTATCAGTTTACTTGGTTACAGAGCCATAAAGCGTTCCACCTACGGACTGCTACAACAATTCTAACAAACAATATAAATCAGTTTGAGGCTTTACTAAATTCTCGGCGAGCGACGCTTGGTTAATACTCCACGATGTCAGTAGAGAATTTTGAGAGTCAAGGGCCATTCCAGCATCGTGATCGCTCGAGAGTCGTACGGTCGAAATGAAACGTCGTATCTTATTTTATGATTAGCGGCTCGAAAGCGCTTTGTAATTTTGTTAGTTCCGCCTTTCTGGTGCTGGGGGCGAGCACAGAGAGTGGAGATCGATGCAAGCATTGCGTGCGAGTGCGATAGGGAGGGCGACAGTCGATGCTTGCTCTGTCCCTTTCACTCGAACCGCCTACCAGGCAGCCATGTTGCGCTCGACCTGCGCTCGCCCGACCGCCATTGTAGCATTCGTGGCTAGTGATGTTCACTGACTCACTCGATATTATTGTACGCGTGCTTCTAACTACACGGAATATTACTGGCGGACACTATCGGCCCTCTATGTTATTTAAGCTCTAATATTTTAGTGATGACTACCGATGTACAACGCTTTACTTAGAGTTATGAGGCTTTTATTTAATAAACAGGATTAAAATCTTTTGACCCAGGTTGAATGCTATATAGTAAAATAAAGAATTTTAAATAACATGAGTCATACACAAAAATCATTAAGTATACAAAAATCTTTAGGTTAAGTACTAAGATAAAAGTTAAGTTCATATCTTTACTTTCATGCTGCATTAGCAAGTAGTATTAATAGAGAAGTGTATTTAGTATGTCGACAAAGTTGTCGATAAAAAATTATGCAGTGGACTCATACCCGCGGCTCCGGAATTAAAATGTCAGACGTGCGGCAGCGGCAGCGCGGGCAAGCGTGGGGGCTTGAGGGGGGGCGCGGCGTGGAGCGAGGGGGGAGGGCGGCGAGCGGGCGGCCAGCGTTATTAATAACCATAAGCCAGCAGACGCACGAACGTCCAGAGGGGCCAGGCCAGCCGCGCGGTAATGAGGAATCACTAATTATATTTTACTGGACTTTCGTATTAAAGCAACATTAAATACACTAGAGATGTACAAATATTACACAGACACTTTTCGATATTATGCCTTCTTAATTCTCTCTACTTATCAACCTTTGCGACAGCCACTTTCGGTAACATTTTCGATAGTCGAATAATAATGATACACAACATTTGCTTTGCAATCACTTCGCTTGATAGCGTAGCATACTCGATATTGGATCCCGGAACTGGGACAGAATGGCAAGATAATAATAATGGCATAGCTGGCAGGGTACGGTCCGTTTAATATTCCCCCACAGTAGGCGCGCCGGTTGCACGAGACAGTTCCTTCTACCCGTCCTCTAGCCCGCCGCTCGCCTCTGCCAGTAAAAACTGAGTATATTTTATTGTCAAGGAAATATATTTGTCAAAGGCCGTGCAATTAATTGCTCGACTTTTCTCAAGTGCGCCTCGGAGGAGAGTTCTTTAAGAATCTGTTGACATTAATGCATATTTGAATTAACAACGGTAATATTATTACTGTAACGGATTCTCGTGATATGTAAATGTTATTTATATTTACATTTTTAAGTAGTATTATAAAAGTCGTTTGCGTTAGGTTAGTTATTCGAGTATAGTTACTCGCTACTCCAACATTAACTATGAAGCGACTTTACGCTGTGTCCTTGTTTTTCCCTGTATATAAAGAGCAAGTTATCGCTGGCAGCACTCCGCTCTCATAATAACAAACTGCAAAATGCTCCGGATTCTCCGAACTTTAGTGTGGCAGCCCCGCTCGCCGTTGGAAACCTCTAAAGCGCTGACGGTGGGGCGTACATTCTCTCCTGCGGCTGAGTCACGGTGGCAGGGCTGTCGGGAATTGCCGACTTGGATAAATTATGCCGCTCGCTCCCCCCTTTTGCAATCTCCGCAAAATAATGCAATTCAATTGTAAAGAGAAGAGAAACTGACATTTGTCTTGTCTATTGTGAGATGCATCTCCTTACTGTGGTGTTATTATGATAAAGTTGTATTTAATGTGGTCGTATGGGCAGCCCTGGGGCGTGGGCCGGGATGGCTGTAGCTAGACGAAGGCACGATTTATTGAGAACCTGTACCTAGGTGTAGCCGAGCCACTCGCAGACGACACTGGAGAGTCTTGTGACACTATGTTGTTACCATATTACGTGTTGCCATTTAACATCTTCAACAAGGTATTATGACGATACTATATCAAATTGTTTTCGTTGCCAAATAAATGATAGATAAAGATTAATGTTGAAACTAGGCAACTTAGATCCTAATTTATTATGAATACATTATGAGGTCTTGTAACAATTTAAAATAACCTAAATGCGTTCACTAAGCGAGCAATGTATTGATTCGAATGAGCTTAAATTTAGTAGTACGTTGTAACTATCATAGAAGTAAAAAAAACATTTACGGGTAAAAACCAAGAGTTAATGAGTAAAACGTACATAAGTAACAGAGATGTTAGGCATGGCCGCAGGTTATTGCAAACATGTCCTGTCTGATAAAGAGATGATGTCGTGACCGTTTCACGAGCTTGTTTGTGATTCATTTTAAGCTTTGGAGCAGACTTACCTCAGTTACACTCGACGTGCACTTTCCTCACTAATTTCCACCCGCTGCGCTGGAGACTTGGTGTTACGGTTATATTAAACGGATTATTCTGTTTTTGGACGTTACTAAGTCGACGGATTGAAATTTTATCGAAGAGGCCTATATTTTAACTGCTGCTTATATAAACTAGCCAGATATTAAACTTCTTTGAAAAATCTTTATGGCAGAAAATAAATTCTTATTTTGTTTATTTTTCGCCCTATGGCTAGTTTTAAATTACACTTTATTATCCTTCCACTGGCTTTAGATTTACTTAATCACCCAGACGAGGGTACACATTATTTAGGGACCTTTGTATCATCATCTTAAGTTTCATATCATTACTGTCAACCATGATGACCGAGACCGACGGCACAGTATGTTCCTAGACACAAGGTTTGTATGACATCAGTCTCCAGAATTAGTGCTACCATTGAAACCCAAAGTCTTCAACTCAGATCCTTACGAATGCATGATCGACAGTTAAGCTAATGTTGACACTACTTCCTTGACCATATCGAAACGGTTTTTAACTGTATTCGTAAATAGATGTGCATATTTTTGCTATCTGGAAATTATTAAAATATTTGCATCGAGCCGTTACACAACATTCGCATTTATCATGTCAACGAGGTAAAACAATTAGTGTGTTTTGCGAGATAAAGTTTGAGTGTTCCAAAATTGCTGAGCCCGCTACAACTTTGCGATGCTCGCGCAAAATATGATATTAGATGTTTATTTGACATTTCAACAAAGTTTTCCGTTTATATTGTGTTACGGTATTATTTGCGTTCATAATATTTTGTTGTTACAAAACAGTTACCGAACTATTTTTCAACACTCTGAAAATAATTTATGATGCAAATATTTCATCAGATATAAAATATTGCTCAATGCCTCGATCGATGAGTCAAAACGTTATCTTTAATTATTCTTTTATAAACATGAGCACGGCTTATGTCCTCTACATTTTGTAGTTGATTTTATATTTAATTTTACATTAAGTGTTTGTAACAGTTTTCAGGCAGGACGTAGTTTTCAGTAGGAAAGTCTGGCCTTCGGCTTACAGTGGCGCACGAAACTAACTTTGGGCTTAAGCTTGTGAACTTTTTGTCATAGTCGCTCGTTTGAAATTGCGATTTAATTCGAATCGCCGCCGACTGAGTTAAACACTGGAAGCTGGCTCGCTGCAATTTTTGTTTTTGTTTGTGTCATCATTTTGAAGTTACATCGCCGGCACAAGTGGATTGCACTAGAACGAGATAGTTTAAGCCGGGCGCCAGTCAGACTCGGTTTCAATTAGACGTCCAACGTCGTGACCGGAGTCATCCGACCGACGATCTACTCATAAGTAATGATGTTCGAATCTGCTATTTATCAATCGCATGCTATGAACTATATGCTAAATTTTTTTAGCATGCTATTAAAAATGCTATAATATATCATGCTATCGTGCGAAGCGTCAACACCCTTCGTGTGACCGCTAGTTTTAGCACATGTACTTACGATTTAGCGCGCTGTCGCGCTATCTATATTTGAACGTAGGTTAATATAGCGTCGACAAACATGCTATTTGCCTAACGAGTCTGAAGACTTAACGCGTGGTGTGGGGCAGATAACATAGTGAACGGTAATGTTAAACATGAATAAACAATACATATACATATTTGTACATTTCTTCTAAGTATAAAATGTAATCATTATGCACAACAAACTAATATTAACCAACTTAATAATAAATAAGTCAATTAATTTTCCTTCATACTTTTCAGGCTTAGGACTGTATATAATTATATTGAGTTATTTAAATCATTTTAACACACATGTTACACAGATAATTCATAGATACACAGTATTACGTGTCCTATCACAGATTTTTTTAATCAAACACAAAACACTTAACTTTTGAGAACGTAAAATAACTCGCGAACTTATATGCCTACTTAAATCGCGCGAGCCGACGAACAGCTAAAATTCGCGCGCTACGCAAGTTCACGTCTAGCTGCTCGCGTTAGCACCCGAAGACTGATCGCAAATATCGCAATTCGCAGCGCTGCGAACGTGCGAAGTGCGATATGCCGTCGCGTCGGCGCGATGTTTGGTTCTATATGCTATATGCTATTTTATAGCACGAACGAGAGCCGACTGAACTTGCTATTAGATGCGAAATAAAATTAGCGTGCTGTGCTATTGTGCTATATGCTATATTAACCACCATTACTCATAAGACCGATATTATATAATGCACTCATCCATATACATTGCTTGTACACTTGGGCAGAGACGTAACGACATTTGAAATGTCCGGCCAGTGTATTGCAGTATGGCGCCATAATCGTTAACGTTGATAATGTCCGCTCAACTAGAATGTTGCCGATAATCTGAATGTATGAGGCACGTACTACTGGATTTGCTACTTTGTAGCTACTTTATACCGTAATCACCTGTTTACTTATATCCAATCTGTTTACTATGAAACAATATCTTAGAATTTCCTATGATATAACTTGTTTATTTTTAGACTACTAATTATAAGGATCTATCCCTTTCAATTCAAGTTAAAATGATGCTTACAAAAATTAAGAAAGCTTTCGAAGATAAATAAAAATTAAATAATAGTAATTTATATTGATATCTGTGTTGTGTTACAGGGGTACCCTCCTCCGCCGAGGCCGCCTCAGCCGTCCACGCCAAACGCACACGATCCAGATTCGGTAAGTTATTACATAAATCTACGAGACGCTATTAAAATACACTCATAACAATTCTAAATTAAGGCTGAGGTTGTGTTGGTACGAGGGCTAGAATACTCCATAATCAATCAACTGGTCTCCCGGCCGATGAATCAAGGAGGCGAGTATTAAAAACCCATCAAGTGAGCCATTCACCCAACTAAGTAGTCCCACGAGAAATACGTGTACACCTATTAAAAATTACGCACCACTAGTAATAGTGACAGTTCATATCTCAAGTCAATGATTCATGGCAACATATTTATAATGGAGTTATTCTCAGTGAATTTTCTTAGATTGAGAAATAAATTACGTATTTGTATACTTTTATGTAAGTATCGTCTCGTTAAATGACGCAGCTCTGTTCGACGTTACACTCTGGTGTGTTGTACACTAATGGCTGAATAATGTAGGCAGCTGGTCACGTAAAGAACAAAGTACAATGTCGGTTTCCGCGCATAATGAAGCTGCCTTGTACTCGCGCACTTACTTGTCGACAACACATTTATTTTTACTACATCAACATGTAATTTGTTTCTCTTTATCACGGTGATGTTCAGGAATCATAAACATATAAACAATTAAGCCAGGTTAGAGGCGCAGGTTCACAAAACCCACCGTCCTGAGACACATACAGTAAGGCGAAGTCTATACAGCCGATATCCGGCGTCAGACAAATGTCCACGGATATTGCAGATAGAATAATGGACCTCGCATGAAGTTGGTGGCGATGACAGGTGAAGCGAATGTGGAGATTTCAGAATGGATTTTTTTTATTTGTCCGTGAGTAAGTGCTCTAGTTTGTCCGTGTGTTTGGGATTTTACTGGATTGGCACTTTTTGAATTGGATTACTACTAGATCAATAACAGGTATGGGCAGCGGTGAGCTCTACTTAAATAAAGTGTGTGGGAATTTCGACTGTTAAACAATAAACTGATATCAATTATGTAGCGAATATTACATACTGCATTCAAAATTTCGCCTTTAATGAATTCCTGCATCTGAAACTAAGGTAACAAGAATAAATACAATGATAAACGTAGACGTTCATTAGCGTACATATGGCCCACTAAAATGAGTAAGCTTCGGCTAACTCGAGCCTCTATTTGTGGACTGGCTCTCCATATTCAGAGTTAGGACGGCGTCCGGCGCTCGCCACTCTAAGCTTGTCTGTTTAATTGTGCTGTACACTGAAAAACCTACAAGTGTCCGCCATGCACGTGTGGGCCTCATCGTAAATAGATTGTATTTACATACTTTGTTTCCAACTGAAAAATGAAAGCAATTTCCTCTGACATAACAAAGTAGACGGAGGAAATAGAGGCGCCTCCTCTACAGTATTTGTTATTTATAGACTAACGTCCATGATTAATTTCATGTTACGATTTGAGTTTTATTTTTGTGTATTTGTGTAGTGGATTTGCGTGGGCGTAGTGTTTGTTTTGAACATCATTCGGTTATTTGATGAGGATGCGTCACTGATGTATGCGCCCTGCTACTAATGTGTTTGCGAGGATTGAAATGAGCACACATCCCGCGGGCTGGTTGCTCGTTGCTTATCGACGTCGGCGCGCATGCATAACGACTGCGTGATAAAAAGAATCGTTTACTACAGACTTCAAAGCGCATTAGGGTTGTCATATTTTATACTGAAACGTAATCATGACTCGGCGCTCCGCTGTGCTCTTTATTAAAGGAATATCTAGACGACTTTATTGACTTGGTTCTAAACATACTGTCGAGGTATGTTTGATGTTTATGTAGTAAATATTAAAAGATTAAATAACAATATTTAGTGTTTACCGTGAGGTGTACTTTTATAGTCTTATGTTATGACAACAATATTTATATTACTAAAGGAAGTAAGAAGATAGAATACCTAGTTTCTGATTTATTTTTGTATTGGTGTTTAAAATTGATCCAATGCGACAAAAATCTGTTAGAAATCAAAAGATGTGTTGATTTCGCCCTTTCACTCATTATCATCATCTTCTTAGCGCTGTCCTGGTTGAGAATCAAGACCCTCGCCATCCAGCCCTGGGTCCGCTAATTACGCCCTTGACTTGATACTTGATGGCACGGGCTGTTTCCGCAACTTCACGTCTTGGCGTGTATTTTGCGTGCGGGTGGGAATGGTGTCGTCATTCGAACCACCCCAGCTCTTCGAGGACGGTCAGCAGACTCTTGATGTGGCCCACGGTTTCCCTCAGGGTGCTGTATCTCGTCAGGTACTGCTGCCTGTACTGTGCGACCTCAGGGCAGTCGAGGAGCAGGTGGGCTGCCGTCTCGTCTGCTGCCATACAGGCCCTGCACAGCGGGCTGTCGGTGATACCTATAGTAAATAGGTGTTTATTAAAGAATCCGTGTCCTGTGACTGTCCACAGTTGTTGTTTGGACAGCCGGAGGATTTATTTGGCTATCTTACCGTCTACTGCGGGAAGAGCCTCCTTGGCCTGCCTACATGTTTCAATACCAATCCAGGACTGGTTGTGTTGGGTCCTGGTCCTATTTCTTGGTTGCGATAGAAACCAGAAGGGAGGGGAATAATGGGCTCGGGTCCCACCACCTCTAAAGTGGCCCCTCTTCTGGCAAGTACGTCGGCTGCGTCATTCCCTCTTGAACCACTGTGGCCCTTGATCCATTGCAGTGTTAATTTGTTTTGTTTACCTACCTCTGTTAGTTTCTGGTGGCATTCAAGCGTGAGTGCCGAGGTGATAGTATGGCTTTTGTGGGCTGAGAGGACAGCCTTACTATCTGAGAGGATCCTAATGGATCGTTCCCTTACCTCACGTGCCATGATTGCTGTGGCAGCTAGGATTATTCCAAAACATTCGGCCTGGTAGACCGTGTTGTAGGCTCCCAGCGGTGCTGCGATGTTGATGTTTAGGTCCTCGGAGAATACTCCTGAACCCGTACCTGTATTCGTCTTAGACCCATCTGTGAAGATCGTGAGCTCTTTGTGATTAACGGCTCCTTGACTATCAAGAGTATCAAGTAGGTATATAATATAATTATGCCGTAGGTATTAATCAGCCCAGCTCAGAATATATTATCTGACTTCACGTAGCCTTTGACCATGACTAGTAGGAAATCAGGATGCTCCTATCGCTGCTAAATCAAATAATGTTGATCAGCTTGAAAATTCGTGGACACAGATTCCAGTTCATACACATATACAGCGGCTAAAGTTCACTATAATCAGACAAAATAATAAAAATACATTGATAAACAATAATTTCGACAAGTATGACTCAGTCATTCATTATCACATATTAGTATAGAAAAATATTTTAATTGCTTTATTTTTACATTACATTGCTCAATGAGTATGACAGATATGAGGTAGCTCTTCATAAGTATGACATTTTGTTTGTTTAAATTAGGTGCGCAATATTTTGAATGAATGCATCTTCAAAAGTCTCTAAATCTAACATTGCGTGGGATTGTATATTTGCATAGCCTCGATAAAGTAATATATGCACAAAATGTACAACCCTAAAGCTGTGTACAGATAGAGCGTAGCGGGGTTGTTTGATGTTGATTGATACCGTTAGGCGGGCGCGCATTGTCTCGCCGAGTCGCCCGGGGGAACCCAAATGAGTGAAATTATTAAACCGGGGCCCGTTCCGCGATGTGACGCTTTTTGTAATGAATGTACCGAGTGCTGTGAGCCGGCCGAAAGCGAGGGGAAGCCCAAACTCGCCGCTCCTATCAATTGTAACAACCCATGCCTCGGCCCTCGGCCCCACTGCCACCCGGCTCTTATTGTCAAATGTTTTTAATAGGGAATTTGAAATCATAATGATTGCGATTTTTTGTTGTTGTTCGTCTTCAAACGATCAGCTGTTCCACTTGTTTAATGGATTTGTCAGATGAATATTTAAAAACAATCCGAATTCATTGGTCTTTCGAGTTTCAATGAACTCTGGGCCTGTGAGCAAATTGGCTATCAGTTATTTATTCATTGACACTATTAAAAGGATATATTAATAGTTTTACATTTTTTTAATGGACATCCTGTAATATGCGTGCCTGAAAGTGCTTAAGGGTAGTACAAACATATTACTGGACATTTTCAATTTCATGCCCTTCGCGCCTTATTAATTTAATTAATTCATATAGTAATACTTTTTAATAAAACTTTAAGTTGTTCAAAACGTTGCAAATTATTTTCACTACAAACATTTCCCTATAAAATTCATCAATTGTCAGTTAAATGTCAAGCATTTACTGAGATGTTGAACACAAAAGCGAGTAAGAAATTATTCACCGTGAGTCGCGAGCATTCAACGTTTGCGAGCTACGTGAAGGGTTCTAATTCGAGTTATTTATTTATGCAACTTTACGTTGGCACTGTGAATGTCGGCCCAAGAGAAACGTACCGCTGCGCGCCGCTCCCATGACTCGAATAAAGAAGTGCTTTGTAAAAATGTCCTTTTACAATTCTACATTGTGCCCCAACTCCCCGCCTTGACGCCAAGTGTGATTTTATATTGTATTGTCCAAATGTTAATGATGTACTGCCGATGTGTGTTCATTACATTCTTGCCTCGTTTTTGACAAATGCTTTAGAGTTTAGCTGATCGACCGATTGTGTTTACTAACACGAATGCACAGTGAATGAACGTTTTCCTTTCCACGGTAATCTTAAAATTACCTATTAATTATAATTATTTATAGACTGCACGGTTGGCGTAGTGGTTTAAGCGGCCGCCTCGCCGCTTGGTACTGTGCCGAGTGTTGTGGGTTCGATTCCCACACGAGACAACACTTTGTGTGATCCACAAATTGTTGTTTCGAGTCTGGGTGTTCATTGTGTCCGTTACTTGTATGTTTGTAAAGTCCCCCGCGACACAGGATTTATTCCTAGTGCGGGAGTTGTAAAAAAAAAATCTTATGATTTACCTCTTTGTCGCAAGGGTTTTG
The DNA here is from genome assembly GCA_944739405.2 of Euclidia mi. NCBI lineage: Eukaryota > Metazoa > Arthropoda > Insecta > Lepidoptera > Erebidae > Euclidia > Euclidia mi. The sequence goes on along the minus strand of OX123204.2, from coordinate 16,337,936 downwards.
TGAAACAGTTAGGTATTTCATTATTTTGTAATTGTAACTTATACGGTTAGAGCTATGATGTTTTTATTTTGCTATGCAATACGCAATCCTATACGTACATTGCCTATAATAACAGTTGCTTCAGATATAACACAAGTTCTCATTTAAGTTTATTTACATTACTTACCATATTTTTCTCTAAAGTGCCTTATTATACAGCGGGGAGTGTAAATGAGTGTTGAAAAATAAAATGGCATAATGTCAATTAAAAAGGTTCCGAGCAAATGAACAGCGCGAGAGTCTCATGTGCACTATCATGAGCTCGTAGAAAAAGTCTTTCCTAACAATGTAAAAGTAATGCACTGAGCGAAATATTCAAATGTAAAAAGCGAGAGGCAGGGTTGCTCGCCCGCTGCACGTTCATAATAAACGAGATTGAGTGGGGCGGTGTACTGTAGACTCAAATGAATGACGGTAACAGCGTGGAGCGTAATCAGCCGACAGGCGACGTGCGTTCGCATGTAAAAACAAAGCAAATACATTTTACTCCGAAAATTTTCAGATGAAATTTCTCTAGGACGACGAGCCATGCCTAATAAATGACTTTTATATTCAACTAGTGTTCTATCACATTAACTTTGAAAGAGAAAATATCTTTTTCAGGCTTTGTGTAGCGTTTCTGTTTGTCACTCCGCTTTTGCGAATTTCATTATGCAGTGAATTTGGATTTATATTTTGTTTATCATAACTATTTTTGCTGGAGATAGTTTAACGAATACAGAATTAAGGTACTGTAGCCAGTTTAGACAATATGAGACATATAGCGTTGACTCCCTCAGCTTTTGTATGAAAAGCACATGACAAAAGCACCAACTTGTGATTTTTGAAGCCACTTTATCGCGCTCCAGACTTTATGCTATAAACCTTTTACTTATCTGAATAAAGCACTTAGGGTTAGGGGGAATGGATGGACATTGTAAATTGAATCTGAATCAACGTAGGGATCCTAGATGAATCTCATTTGTCAAATAGGATCTCGTATCGAAACTGTGTGTAGTCAAAATGCACGCACGAGTACCTTTCCTTTTTAATTGAATAAGCCGAGGGTGCTACATAATCCGGCGATGGTGCGCCCCGAGCGCCAAAATTCGCGTAGCACTCTGTTTACTTTTGTCCCCCCAGTCCTACCACTCTTTCATTCCCACTTTCTCTCTCGCGCTCTACTTGTTTATCTCTTGGGTTGCTCATTCGACCAAATTAATTCTTCATTTCGTACTTGTACGTATCAATCTACACATTTTTAAAGTTTAAATTCATCACTGATTGGAACGGTTTTATTTGAACATCATGTTTAATTAAATGTTCGCTATTCCAGGCACCGAATAATATATTTTTCATTGATAAAATTTTATCGCGGACGTATATTTTATTTAGTCGTTTGGACAGATGGATGGAGTGGCCGCATTCGGCTCGAATGTAATTATTGCGGTCCGATTTCGATAATGCGCCGCGAGGCCGCTCGTGAACAAAATGTGGTCGGCCACTCGTTTTGTTGCATTTTAATAATTTATACGACTCACAGAACAGATAAAGCCTTTCTGTGTTATTTCAATTTTGCATTACGCGAATTTTAAACACGTTTTCCATATTGTAGGTAATCTATCACATGTCCGAATGATAAACGAACCGCATCCATTATTAATGAGAACATTGCGATTTATTTTCGAATCAATTTTTAGTTACGGTACGTTCATACCTATTTATGTATACGAGACAATACGAGAGCTATCTGAAGGGTGTACAATAAAAAGATTTACCCCAATTACAGGGTCCGTAGGTCGGGTGAGCTGTTTAATCGGGCTGTAAAAACGGTGGATCGTCGGTAACGAGGCCGTAAACTGGACCGGTGTCCCATAACCAAACGAACTGCTCCGTGATAGCCGTGCACTAAAACACTGCGCGATTTGCGTACACGATCCCCGATACACGTATCACTAAAATATTTAAGACGTACTGGACAGAAAGGGTGCACCTAAATAGGTATACTTTATTGGTACCAAAAGTTTACGACAGGGCACGTATTATTATATGTGTGGGTGAAATACCATAGCAGAAATCACAGCAGGTCCGTGCCGTGACCTAACTACAGGCACGTATCAGCAGATATTAGGGGAGTCGGCAGTACGCCACTAAATACAAAATGTTCCGTGTTCATGTGGTCGGTTGCGTGCTGTGCCGCCGCTGCTGCGGTTACTTTGTCAACTTTATGTTCTTACCAAACTGTTTATATTAACATATTTTACTACTCTATACCTGATGAGGGAGACTTTTACCGTCTTCCGTCATTATTCATCATCATAAACTCACGATATTGCCAATAACGATTAAATCTTAATGGCTTTAATATGCCAATTACGTCACTAAACCATAACATTCCCATGCGAGTCCCTTATAAATATCAGGTAAATGTTTTAATAACTTTTGATGAGTATTCTGCAGGTCTACTTGTTCAACATTGTTAAGATCAGCAATCTTTTTACTTAGTAAGGAAACTTTATTACACCACATAGAATCCAATTTCGCTTCCGTAGTACCCATGAGCATCTAATAAAGTCTAATTTGTAAAGAGTGGCTGTGCATTTTCTCTCCGACTTTACTAACTGTTTGTGGAATACCAGGACAGGTAAATAGACAGTGTTATGTGTTTACTCAGTGCTTGGGACCTTCGCTTCGGTTTGGTCCACGTCTGTAGACATGTTTGCGCACGCTCGCCGCCACAAGATTGCAAAAGTAATTGGAAATGAGTACAATTTAATATTCAAAGCTAAGTACGTCAAATACAGATTACTTCTTCTTCTTCTCGTCGTATCAATGGCGATTTCAGATGACAGACAACCAGTGCTCTGCTACAGCTATGGCATTGTTTGTGCCCTTATACAGCTCAGCCAAAGAGCATTTAACCGGGCAAGGTGGGACAAGAAAGCAAGTGTGGCATGTCCTGCCTTGTCGCTCCACAGTCGCACCGGACAGAGTCCTCAGCCACATAACCCCATCTATATAGATTGTATCTGCAGCGATACAGATTACTTGTATTGTACAAGAACAGAATTTTCTTGAGGTTTTCTTTATTCATGCCGCCTATGAACACAAGTCGGAACGTCTATATAAATAACATGAGCCCGCTTATGAAAACGTAAGACGGTATAGTTTTCTTTCGTCCGATCGTAATGTAATTCAATAGGTTTGTTCTCAGTCAATAGAATACTTGAATAAGTCGAGTTCGCATCGTATCGTAGACCTTTACCGGATCGTTATTACGTTACAATATGCGGATGTGTGTTGTAGATGTTTGTCGTAAAAGCGACCGTGTCGTTTTATAGCACCGACCCAGCCCTGAGAATGGGGTCGAGCAGCCACCGTGCTGGGTGGTCGTAAGTAACATAACCTGCGACCACCCTCCTCGTTTTATGAATTTTAACAAACTAAACAATATTGCTTACAGTTATTTCGCCGAAAGTTATGCTAAGATGACGCCTCTGCATATCATTGCTCATACATAAGTGAGCTTTACAGGGCGAACCCTGTAAACGTATTCCTTTACTGCGCTCTCTGTGAGACTGTTAGACCTATAGCAGACCGATACTATTTGAAAGCGTCGCTATTCTCTGAGACAGAATACATACAAACACAACCGTATAGTAAAAGTGTCGGCTGTGATATTGTTAGATCCCGGTAGATGTCGGTGGTTATTGTAATCGTGACGGCATTGACCCCGCGACCCTATGACGTAACGAGTGTCACCGCAACCATCAATCACGGTTGTTTTGTGACGTTTGCCGAGTTGTGCCAACATCGCCGACTATCGCCGTCTGCTACAACGTGACCCGCATCTTTGCACAACGTACGCTTACGAAAATCAATTTGATTAAAAGCTCTGAAATACACAAGTTGTTACTAGTTCTTTTATACATTTTATTTTGCTGCAAATATATTTCAGTATAATCAAATTAATCAATGCTTGCTGTGTTTTACAACAGCTTACGTAAAGGGTAGATAGATTGTCATTAGGCGATGTTTCGTAGTAGCGAGTATACCAATACTTGATTTAATTTCAACTTGGTTTTAAGACTTGATAATCCAATCCATTACCGATCGTGTGCACTGTGTGCAGTGGCTATATTGTATCAAGTTGCTATCTACCTGACTGGAGTATGCGGCGTATGATGTCATCTGATTGCGATGGGCGGGCACGGCTCGGCCTGTGCAGCTGATTCGTGACCAAGTCTCTAAACGACTTGAGCATGCCTAGCGTTATTCCATACAGAACACTCGTACAGTCTGCAAAGCCTCGCAATCGTCAGTTTTTATGTCGTCGCGACACAAGGCGGTACCTCGCACGCCATATTGTTGTTGCTATTGTACACCCCTCCGATCCCCAGACACAATACAATATGTACATCGATGGAATGTCAAAAATCAACCTGCCTTCGATCGACCTCGCTTAACGCATTATTATTCTGAATTTATTTAAAGATGGCCCCTTCCTGTTGGCAGCGATCCAACGGGGATACCCCAACATTTACCAGACGATTTAATAATTATGGACTTTTATGTGGGTTAATGTATGTGTCTACTCATGTTTGTATTTGTATTCATTCATTCAAGATATACCGATGTTGAGAGACGGGCTCAGTTACATATTTCGTAATGTAGGTGAATGTCACGCTGCACCCATCTATGTTTTGTGTAAGTTGTTTGTGTGTTTATGGAGTTGTCGAGCCGCACTAACCAAGCGTTTCTTGTTCGAAAGCGAGAGTTCCAAGTTTCTTGCGAGAACGCTCTGCGTCGCCGACTCGACGAGATGCTGCAATCGTATAGCTCTTCTGTTTTACATATCTATACTTGTGTAGCCCAAGAGAAAGTCTCAAATTAAATATCGATTCCAAACTTTGCCGCCTCAGAACGCGCACGCTGTGACTAAGTGAGTGCAGTTTCGTACCCATTCATATAACATATAACAAACGTGTGTAACCTTCTATTTACCTTTCCTTTGCCTCCGCATGTTTGTACTCATTCATATGTAAAACAATGTTACGTGTAATGTTTGTGTATATCAATATTGACTCGGATATTTATTACGTTGCCCTAACTACGTATTATGACGTCGGCATGACGATTTTCCTCTGTTCTGATAAAAGACCTTCAAAGCGAACACGCCTACGATTTACATTTATTCGTAGTAATCTGATGCGAAAATCGTCACTCAATTCTATTGAATCGAGTGACGACACTTGAAGGTCAGGGTGGCACTAATTTAGTAGCGTCAGCTGTTCCTGGGATCCCTCACGTTACGCAATCGGTGTTTCATTAAATTCATTATCGTGTCGATACACCGCATTCGGGTGCCGACCTCCTATACGTATATATACGTATAGCGACCGAAGACTGAAGGCGTTCATGAGCGGGGGATGCCTCCAGATAATAAATAACGAGTGCAACGATTGCGACCGCCGGCCGGGGATAAGGGGGGTCCGGGGAGGGCCCGACCATTTTAATGTCCCGGCGCCAGACTTTATATTAAACATTCGACCTTGGCAGTGGCCTACATCGACACCGGGACACGCACACACGCCCACTTCTCTCGTCACGAAAAGAAAAGTTCATTCAGTGTTTCGGCACTTCTCAACGCTATAAATAATAAGCGTGACGTGTTTACTCATCTAGCTGCGCGCTATTTAAACCTGACATTATCTCTTTTGTGCTACTGAGACGTTGACATCGCCGAAGGTCTTGGTCACGTCGTCACCTGACTGTGTACTAGGTCAGTACTTAGCTTTCTGCATTTGTTGCTCATGTTTTGCCTTCTTGCAGTGGATTAATGTTTATCAGTTGCTCCAAGATTGAATTAAGTTCAGTTATCAATCCTTTGCTAAGTTGAAATGATTTAATCATCTTACTGAATTGTACCAAGCCGCAAGCAAACCCGCCATCTATTTGTATAAGAATCTCCTTTGTAACAGCAGCATCCTGCAAACATACGTTCTCACGGATCCTCCGTGTACGAGCTACACTTAAAGTCTAGATTAGCCGGTTGGATTGAATATTTTCCACTTTAACTCTCATAAATCGTCACCCTTGCCAGAGCGTAAATTGTGGAAGAATTTATCCCCGGGCATTTTGGATGATAAAGAACTGTCTTCGCCACACTACTTCAAAATGAAGATTTAGAATGTACGTCGCTAGTTTACTGTCAACCCGCGCAGGCAGGTTGGATAGTATTAAACAGATGATACTCAGAAAAAAAATTACCTCGGCTTTGTATATTTGATATTTTTAGTTTTTTTTTCAGCTAATGGATTATAAATTACCATATACTGCAGCGTTTGTATAAACCAGATTGTCTGGATCCAGTAAATAACAAAAAAAATCAACCTTAGGTAATAGTTTCAGTTTTTAGGGTTCCGTACCTAAAAGGTAAAAAACGGAACCCTATTACCTACTAAGCCTCCGCTGTCTGTCTGTCTGCCTGTCCGTCTGTATGTCACCAGGCTGTATCTCATAAACCGTGACAGCTAGAAAGCTGAAATTTTCACAAATTATGTATTTCGGTTGCCGCTATAACAACAAATACTAAAAATTAAAATATTAAGGGGGTTGTACGGGACCCATACAAAAAACGTGTTTTTTTTTTCTTTTTTTTTTGCTCAAAATTACTAACTGTAACAGGTAGACGCTTTAAATTTTCACAGAATATGTAGTTGTATATTACCTTTCAAAATAAATAATTAATTTAAAAAAAAGGAAATAATAAAGGGGGGCTCCCATACAACAAACGTAATTATTAAGCAATTTGTTACTCGATCTTATTAAACAGGTAGAAACTTAAAACGAATTGAAGTATACATACAACGAACGTGATTTTCTTTTATAGATAATGGTACTCATGGTACGGAACCCTTCGTGCGCGAGTCCGACTCGCACTTGCCCAATTTTTTTTAATATCCTAGCATACGCTACCTGTGAGCATGAGTTAGTAAGAATATCTAATCCTCGCAGGTAGTCGCGAACTGTGCTCAAATTAAACGGCCCGAAAGGAAGGAATACTATCATAGAATCCTAAACCTAGAGAAAAAAAATTCTTTACAGGCTTTTACAGTCCAAAACTGGACATAAAATTTTAATTTGCTTCACAGTAGCACTGTAAAGAGGATTTGGCCTACTATACCACGCTGGCTAGACGGGTTGGAGAAAAACTCCATCCAATTTGTTAGTTTGTTGCTTGAGCCACAAACCAATGGTAATTGACTGGCATATAATTGATTATAATTTATTCGTGTTACAGAGTAGCGTAATCACTGACAGTGCAATATTATGTAATGAATGAGTTTACCGTTATTATTATTGCGTGGAACGAGTGAGTAATGTGGGTCAGTGACGAGAACAGAGGCAGGGTCGAGATGCCATTGACGCGTCTTTTAAACTTACGTAACAGCCGCGTATTGTTCCGCCAAACAAGGACACAAGGATGCTCCACGCATACATATACATACAAAATGGAAAAATAAATTATGTCTCACGCACGCGAGAGTCGCCGGTACAAATTCTGCTACATGTGGAATTACGGGGCTTTTAAATTAGACAGTCTGTGTCGGACTGCTGCCGCACGATAGCGGCCCGAATGCCGTTGTTTTTTTAAATCTACATACTCGACGCAAGATCGTGCAGTAAATACCATCCAATTTTAAAGTTGAAGTGTATATGTCCATATGATAGGTGAATGCTTTTTCATGTGTGCGAAAACATCTAATATATAAAAATCTCATGTTAAGTGTTTGTTAGCTCCTCTGAAACACCGACACAGATTTTTTGTATTTATGACATCTAAAAATAGGCTATTTTTTGTCGGGCAATTTATTTTTCTTTTAAGTAACTTGGTATAAAAATCTCTTTAAACCACAAATATGGCATAATAACGTTTGTCGGGTCAACTAGTAATATTTTATATGATGTTATCTCATACCTTTGGGAACGATGCTGATAAAGAAATTAAACACTTCATAATATGTAGTCCATCTATAAACAGATTGTACGCTGTATTTATCGACCACACAAAAGTCGAAACAACAACTCCAGAGGCTTATCTCTATAAATAGCTTGTATAACTAAGACACGAGGCTATATAGAAACCCATTCATTTCAATAATGACGTGCACCTACGTCATACTAGTAATACCCTCAGTACAGGCAATTTAGTTTGTTGTAACGTTTATGTGTAATAAGTATGTTGCTTTGCTCCATGTCGTATTTGTGCGAAAATGTTCTTATAGGTAGTTCAAGCTCTACTTCAGTCTGAATGTGCGTTTTTGAATTTGAGTGAATCCTTCAAACGATGTGAAGATGCTCGAAAGTTTGATGATTAATTTAAGACAAACATAGTGACGGATTAAGAATACCAAGTTTCACTACTCTATGTCATTCCGTGAGGGTCTTAAGAGGCGACTAAGGAAAATTCACGAAGCAAATAAATACTATCTGGCTGAGGAGGCGGAAAAGATTTGGCCAGCGTGGTAGAGTAATGTTAGATGATTAATTTAAGACAAGCATAGTGACGGATTAAGAATACCAAGTGTCACTACTCTATATCATTCCGTGAGGGTCTTAAGAGGCGACTAAGGAAGATTCACGAAGCAAATAAATACTATCTGGCTGAGGAGGCGGAAAGCATTTGGCCAGCGTGGTAGAGTAATGTTAGATGATTAATTTAAGACAAGCATAGTGACGGATTAAGAATACCAAGTGTCACTACTTTATATCATTCCGTGAGGGTCTTAAGAGGCGACTAAGGAAGATTCACGAAGCAAATAAATACTATCTGGCTGAGGAGGCGGAAAGCATTTGGCCAGCGTGGTAGAGTAATGTTAGATGATTAATTTAAGACAAGCATAGTGACGGATTAAGAATACCAAGTGTCACTACTCTATATCATTCTGTGAGGGTCTTAAGAGGCGACTAAGGAAGATTCACGAAGCAAATAAATACTATCTGGCTGAGGAGGCGGAAAGCATTTGGCCAGCGTGGTAGAGTAGGCCAAAACCTCATATCGCCTCACAATCTTACTGTGACGCAAATTAGGAGACGCTTATGTCCGACAAAGGACTAAAATGACTGATGACGATGAATTATGTGATGAATACGACATTTGCCCGTACAGCTCGGCAAATCAAGACATAAAATGTGAAGAAATACACATATCATCTTCATCTTTTAGAATTACCTCTGTGCACAAAGGCTAATTAATGATTAATTTGGCATGGAATTATCTTCCTTGCTAAGTGGAGGAGGTACAGCCGGAAAACGGACCGGGCGAGGTTCATAGATAGTCACCGACAGTGCTAGGATGATAATGATGATGAAATTTCAAGTTAGTATTAAGAATGCCTATGATTTAATACCATAGTTCTACTTTCTCATACACTTCTTTTCTCATTTTGATGAGGTTCCTCAAATGGGTGTTTGACCCAAACTATGCTTTTATCGGGCCTGCCCTATCTGTTTATATTGGATACATTAACTATTAAAGCGATCGTCTTTAGCTTTTATGGACGCTGCAAGTGTCTTTTATGGAAATCTATTTTGCTGATAACCCACACAGCTTAGTGGAAACTTACTTAGTCTTGCTAAAAATGTTTGGTTAAACATGGCTTACTGGTATTATTTTTGATAAAGTTTAAACGTATAATAAAATCTATTAGAGCTTTCGATTGTTGAGTGCATTATATTATAATACAAAAATTTAGCTTTAGTTCACCTGCGGTATCAATAGTTTTATCAAAACAAAATAGGGTCATTTCGCCTGTTCGCGTCCACCCCCCTATTCGCGTCCATTTTGCGGACCTCCCTTTAAAACTGCTCGGAAATAAGTATACTAACACACTAATAAAATGAAAAGTCAGTATCGCCAATACCTCGACGTATAAGAGACACGCACAAATAGACAAAAGTTTCGTGCGCCCAGCTTATCCTGTTTAAAAAATATAGTTAATCTCGGTTGTTCAACAAAAGAGTGCAGATGCGCGGGATATAAATAAAAAAATAGTGTGCAGCGGCGTGTTTGAAGGTAAGTATTTTATTGTTTTATGTGAATTTTAGGATACATAGCTGTTTCTAGACATTAATAATGAAAAGACGAATAGTATGAATTATGAATTAGCTTGTATTTTTTATTGTTAACAATTAAAATAAGGTGGACGCGAACTACAACACCGAATTTATAAAACTTCCACTTTGCGTCCACAATGGACGCGAACTCGTCTATTTATGATTTCTTTAGTTGTTTATTTTTATGTGATTAAAATATGAGAGAGAAATTGGGATTTTGTTTATTTTAACATTAATAGTATGCAATTGTAATGACCAATTTGCGTCCACATTATTATGATTGTAATAAAAGATACAATCGATATAATAATCGATCACAAGTGGACGCAAACTATACCTGCAAGGGATAATATTATAGCAAATTGCGTCCATATTTTCATGAAATAGAAATGATCGCTTAATACATTCCATATATATATTTTTTTATAATTTAAAATGCATTTTTGATTAAGACTGAGTTTAAAATTGAATTATCACATTTAATTTCTTTTATTCCATATTTTTTCTATTCAAGATGGGTTCTTAGGAGACAAGTAAGAAGAAGGAAAAAAAATACAAAAGATGATTAAATAAAGAAAGCGTTTTGTGATATTCGTGAGAAGAAGAAATCGATAAGACAAATATGTACATAATTATGTAAAAATTATGCTATTCCGAAGACCACAATATTGGACAACATGTATCGTTATTTTTTTATCTTTGATTTTAAGTTCCATCGATGTTGAGAACAATAAATAGTTATTTATAGTTTCTATAAAGTGATTTAATAATGATAATAATGTAGATTTTTTATAACTTTAATCTTAAATGTAAAAATTGTTAAAAGCCAATCTTTCTTTAGATTGTCTTAACAATATCACCCTTATATGAAGGATTATAAGGCTGATATTGTTAAGACTAAGCTGGTGGACGCGAACTGGTCCACAGGTGGACGCAATTTGGATTTTTTGGACGCAAACTGGGTAAAATGCCATATTTTGAAGTTTGTCTATTTAAAAAAAAAATACAACAAGTTTCGAACAAAACTGAAAGTTATTATTAAAATAGACTATATAATGAACGCATTACATAAATTTTTCATTGAATCAATTTGCTGGAACATTTTTATTTTCTCCTTCAAACTTGCCAACTGCACTAAATGGACGCGAACAGGCGAAATGATCCTACGTAGGTAGAGAACGGTGGTGTCGGTTGAGCGGCGTACCTGCAGGTGTTCGATGTCACTACTAAACTGGTCGGGCATCCGGTCCGCGTCTCGCCCAACGCCCGACAGATGGCGCCACGTGTATCTTACTCGTGTATCATGCACACCATTCTATAGAACATCTCTTGGTAGATATAAAATTGTATTATATTGATTGAATATGTTATTAGCTTACTATAAAATATTGCCCGATAATGGCAATACTCATGGGAGAATTCATATAAGTGAAGGGATAATTCACCTGGCTAAAATAAAATCTCTTCATGTTTTAAAAATAAATAAAACCTGGCTATAAACAGCCTATAACGACTAAGCTAAACGATTGGCGCAATTAGGATTTAATTCTCTAAAGATCCCCGGTGAAATATTTTTATGACATTATCGGCTATAAGACAAATTGTCTAATTACGCTGCGGCCCGGGTCGCTTATGTAACTAATGGCGGCATAATCGGGCTCGAGGAATCCGATCGTAAACACGCTCGCTAACCCACTAAAACATATTTCTTTTATTTTGCGAAGCGGGCTGACTACGCAGCCCCGAGTCGGTCGGCCCGCCACTTTACAGAACAGGTTCCTATATCGAAATTAACGATAAATCCGCCTCGGAGGTGCCGCCATACCGCTTCACCCTCGTTGCATATTTTCCTCAGTCCCGAGAATAACTCAACATTATTGAAATATATCTGTTTGTACACTACTCAAGCTGAGCACAGCGTACGATATTGACATACTTTATCTTATATTTTCAGTTTTGCTACAGTGGCACACTCTATGTATATAAAGGCTTTAGCCAAATCTATACGAGGATGTGTCATGAAAAGTTGAACACATTTTTTTTCATTAAGCATTTTCTAACAGTCGTACTACATCGAACTGTCGGTTGTTACAATGTGAAGTCGTGATCTTGTTGGCATCATACAGCATTATGTATTATCATAGTTTTTGTTTCCATTTTGATGTGCTGGATATTTTTTACTTGTCTTTTTACAAACTTGTTTTTGTTAAGTAATTGTACGTGTAATTTTATTCTCCCCCACAGGTTTCATTAGAACCTAGTGGTTAGTTCTATTTTAAGCATGTTTTCACTGTAATTGACAATGAACATGCATTATTCCTAAATTTAAGAACTCTACATTTTATTGTTGTCTTCTATTCGTATTTTACATAAAAAATTAACGGTGAATATTAACGGTCCCAGACCTACTTTCTGCATCTTTAGGAGTAGATAAATTAGCGAAATGATCGTTTATGTATCGATGTTAAAAATATTAGATTTAATTAATGTTTCAGAATTGACTGTATTTTCCAATTTACGAATTCCTTTATACAAGCGTATGAATTAGCTGCTTCTTCTTTTAGTGTCGCTCGATCATTGAAGTCAGCTCCTTAAACTATTTCTTGTCCAGTGACAGTCTGAACAGCTGTTCTTATTTATTTTCTTGTTTAGTATGAGACACGTTATCTCCCTATAGACGTTTGTTTGTTTTTTCTGTATTGCTCTTTTTTTGTGTATTTTGTTATTCATTTTGCTTTTATTGTGAACCATATTTTGTGTACCTGTGTCTCATTTAAATGGGAAAATAAAACTATTTTCTTTCTTTCTTCTCTTTCTTTCCTTCTGTTCTATAGTCTTGATGCCCGTCTACTCCTTGATGTTTCCGAGCTATAACATCTTCCGTCTTCCGACTCTTTGTTTCCCGGCTATTTTGACGATGAAATAGCTGCGCATTCACAAAATCTTGTGTCTAAGAAGTAATGTTGAACAACGATTTTAACGTAGTGATTAAACTTTATCGAATGATTTATTGGTAAAAAAATGGTTCGGTGCAGACTGTTGGGCGTCAACCATGTCTTGTTTGTTCGATCAGGAGGCGTCTTACGCGCCACTTCGCATCAACCTACAGCCATTAATTTTTTCTCCCGACTGGCTCCTTGATTGAACATATAGTTTTGCGCGTACGCGATTGCCGGTAGACGAGGTTAATGGATTCACTCAAGCTGTGCACACACATAACTGTTGCGCTGAACAAAGTTGGCATACAATTACCTATAAGTGAACTAGTATTATTGGAACTCTATTATGTGTGACTAAACTGAGTTTAATTTTAGAATTGCTAAATTTAGTCACAATTCACCGAACAAAAGAGAACACATATTTTATGCGCATAGCATATTATATAAACCTGAAATGGGACACAGTGCGCATATGCATTGACCCGCATTCCCAATAGGCCATCACTGTTTGCACTGCGACAGTAATGAGATGTGCTATATGGATGATAATATTACTATTGGCTCGCACACTCCGATCAATATTTCCTAATTAGTTATTAGGTATTATACACGCGTTTGTGATTTTGTGTGGTTCAATGTGAATTGTATTATCTGCTATTATGTTAATAACTGATAATATGCGATTCTGTTCATTATCAATGATAAGTCGACGATCTCATATTTACTCAACAGTAACATACATGTGTGCTTGTGTTGTGCGAGTGTGTGTGGACAATTTGACATTACAATGATGATAGTTTACGTCTTATTTACATTCTACACACGCACACATTTTAATGAACGGCATTGTAAAACATTGAAGTGTTTGTAAACTGCAAGCAACCTTTTATAATTCTCCGTGTACCGGAGAAGTTTGTTATCTTTATTGTGAATACTTTTCGATTATGTTCTTCGTGTATCAGTATTTTATTATTCTTTTCGAACAATTCATAGGTTTCCAAGACTCTGAGTGAATAAATAATAACTGAATGTTTCACAAAAAAGTAGTTACGTGCCTTCGGTACAAAATAAGGCTGAGGCGAACAAATAACTGGTTGAGTTGGATAGTTGGTTGAGTGCGTGCAGCTCGGCGCTCGGCGACCCCCCGCTCGACATTCGCTAGCGTGCCCTCGCTCGTTGCTAGCTATACATATGGGTCGGAGCGAGCGGCGTGCCGTCGCAATATCAGCCCGGTGAAATCGCTCGCCCGCCCGCTTCGTCGCACCGCACGCCTCGCCTGCGCCAGTCGCCGTGCGCCAACTGAAACGCGCGCACTGCTAGCGCAATCGAACGTACAATATTCCACACGAGGCTCTCGCTCTCTGGTAGCTTCCACCGCCGCCTTCGCCCCGGCTCCGCTCCTATTACCGGCGCCGGTCGATGATTCTGAACATTTTGCTCTAACGCAAATTGTCACCTTTTCCACATTAGTAGTTTTCGGTTGTGTGTGTGTGAGAGAAGTGCATGTGCGCAGCTCGCCCCAATTTGTGCTTCGGTGTAGTCGAGAAAAGGATTCAAGACGGCTGTCATCATAAGGCTGCCTGCGAACACAGTAAGTATCGCAGCGGCCGCATGACTCAATGTAAAATGGGACGATTCTTATCTACAGTACTTGTGTGTGTGGGTGTGCCGACGCGAAGTTGCCTGTGTTTGCGTGACATCCGACCGCCTTCGTGCCTGTGTGTGCGTTGGCTCAATACTCAGTTCTATTTTGTGGCGGAGCGGCTAGATGTTTGTTTTTATTATCATATGACCGGCGACTGTTGTAACTTGCTTCGGATTCAAGTACTCAGTAATCTTTGACGATCCAACGCAAAGTAAAGCAATTTTTTACGGGCGAGCATAATTAAGCAAGCTATAAATTAAAATATTTTAACTCTATTTCAAATTGTTAGTAGAAAACTGTTTATCATAAAAGTTAATCATATTTATCTTTGTCACTTGAACGTTTGATAGCACAAATGGTGGCAATAACACATTTTCCTGCTGGATAGTAGAGGGATTTCGTTTGCCGTCGGCAACGTTATAGGCGTATTTGTACGGCGCTCTACTATCCGATGTACTGAACGTTATAACGTTATTTTGTCATATATTCTAGGGTTTTTATTCATACCTGGCCTTATTTTGACAATGGTTGTTTAAGGTCTTAACTTATTATGAAATTGATGTCGGATTTGTAAGCTTAATTTAGCAACGGTAATCGATTTAAACCAAATGTATGTCGAAGCTTTCTCGCTTTAAAACATTTCTTCCAATCTTTATTTCACTATATTGCTACATCTAGAAGTAAAGCTACATTATTTCACTAACGAATTATAGTAATATAATGATAATCCGGGGAACCACTACCTACTTGGTTTCTTTCTTCTATCTGTTTTGCATATTGGTCTTGGCCAATATGAGTTATAGTGCTACAAACTATTTGAAATATAAATTTATAAAATGTTAGGGTTATACCTAATTCCTAGATGTTGAAGATAGAGTTTTCCTTGAGATAAAGAGTACAGCAGGTACATATAATTAAGCTATTGAAAGGAATCAGATTCAAATTGTACCTGTCTCTAACACAGGTCAACCTTCTGATTATGGATTTACTGCAGTGTGTAAGAATAATTAACATGAAAAAGTATTTAATAAAAAACTATAATTTTTTTTTTACTTAGATAATCCTCTACATCATGTTATGAGGTATCCGTATGGTAGAGATCCTTACTCATCCTATTTAAATATACTGCAAAATGAATCATTTTAAAGTTTAAAAAGTAGTATGGTATTAATATTTGACCAAATGTTCAACCAAATCTTCTATGGAAAGACGAATCAAGGATTGTAAGTAAGTAGATCCTAAAACTATGATAGAGAACACATTTATGTTCATGTTTGCCCTTATTAGAGTCTTCTTGACTCTACCGTTGGACAGACCGGCAATCTATGGACTCTACCGTTTAGTAAATCTTATTTTCTATGATAGTAGACTTCTTTTCATTAAAAAAGAATGTGATCTGTCACAAAGAGCTAACACTGACACATCCTGTTTATATAGAGTAAAATTAATAACATTAAAGTTTAACAAGGAATGTTGTGTTGGTACTAGACCACCTATAAAATGTATGTGGCTCTACCTGACCCTAAGGAAAGAATGAATACCTGTAGGTATTATGCTCATGTTTGAACTGATTCCAATTTTATTGACTCTTACTCTACGTACTTTACCTTCTTACGGCCGGTTTCAATATTCGATCTAACCATGGCTTTGGCTACTAGAGATACACTTTTGACATAAGCTCCAAAGAAAATATGTCAAACTAGCTGTTTCCCGCGATTTCACTCGCGTCCTGAGGGAACTACTTCGCGTACCCGGTTAATTTATAGCCTAAGTTACTCCTTGGTACATCAGCTATCCGCCAGTGAAAGTCTGTCAAAATCAGTCCAGCCGTTTCAGAGATTAGCGAGAACAAACAGACAGACAGACAAGAATTGTCATTTCGGTATATGTACCGTGTATACATCCATATGCATTTAGTAAAAAGCGGTTATTTTAATATTACAAACAGACACTTCAATGTTATTTATGTGTATAGATAAGTATACTAGTAGCGAAATACATGGATAGATCGAATATTGAAACCGACCGTGTAAATCATATTATTGCAATGATGTAAGGCTTTTATTTAAAAAGAGTTGTGAGCATATTGCTCTTTCTGTCACGCAGGCCAGCTTCTATGTCCGTTTCATGTATGGGGATCCAACTTGTTTGTCTATACTTCTATAGACTATGAATATTTATGTTCAATGGAACTAGATTGTAATACTACATACCTGTATTGATTGATGATCTTTGTGCTCCATCTTGTGAATGAATAAAAAGCTGTCTTATACTTATAACTGGTACTTACCAGTGGTTCCATAATTGTAGCTCCGATCATTCATTCTCCATACAACCCTTTGTGTAAAAGATCTGTTAAAACACATATAAAGTGTTCTCCGCACGATAATATATTATTAATATTATATATAAGGTTTTCTTTGCCTCTTCTGTTTAGACACGCTACATCAAGAGCATAGCACAATAAAATCGTGGTGTTTTATGTTTTCTTGCAAAGAAACAGTTTAATATAAATCATATTCACAGTTATCGATTATTTACATTGTCCACTTTGCTCCCTCTGTGGTTAGGAACAAAGACACCATTGAGTACAATAAAATAATAATTGTTGTCCGTATAACTTAGGTTCGCAAAAAGCTCTCCAGTGTTCTTGCGATGTGATTACCAAAGAGCATTGTTATCATCGCGCATGTGTTCGTAATGCTCGTATGCGTTTCTGATTATTTAATGCGATCTCACGCTCGACATGTTCACTTGAGTAATGTCCTAACTGCCAGCTATATGACGAATCAATCGTCGATTTTATTCATCTCGTCGTAAAAACTATAATGGCGGAGAAAACGTCGGCGTATCACACATTCCTCTTCCGTCGGTGGCTCATACAAATTATACGATGTGTGTTACGTATAGCTAGGTAGGTGGGCCGTCATTATTTATGTTCTCTAACAGTCGACTCAGTGGTGTGGGTTAAAATCGGAGCAGTCAGCTGATCGTCTATGTGTGTGTGTGCGTTCTTCGGGAAACACCTTTCGATGACGTGTACGAGCTCCGTTTAATTGGACATTCACATTGTTCCCTCTTGTTTTTTTTTTCTGTATAGTCGTATTGATTGATACGGCTGATAAAAGCGTGAAGTGTTGTTCATGACATTTGTTTATGCATTCGTATTGCGGATTTTTTGTTTGACATTGACCCATTTATTAGATGCGTAGTTATCATAAATCCGTATCGTATTTTTATGTGGAAATTCCATTCATATCAGCGTTTAGGTATTTAAATTACAGCGTCCTTTAGCGCTGTTTGTCTCATTTTTGGTACAAGCGTATTTCGTCAAATATGTTGTAAAATTTACTACATTCAACTACAAAATAAAAAACAAGTCATCCTAGTCAATCAGTCTTAGTAGACTATTACTATATTATGTCTACTATTCAATTATTATCTATTTGTAGCGTTGCAGTTGAGCTTAACAATTAAAACTATGGCGATGTCTTAGATAGATAGTTGTCTAGCTTATCAAGAGTATGATAGTTAGGCTCTAGATCTCACAAGGACACATCTAATTGCGACAACATTTTTTTAATCCGATGGTAGCAAAAGCAAAAATCATTTTCTCAGAAGCACTAAAAGAAACAGGAGAGAGTAGAAGCTCTGCCGAGTCGTCCACGTCACTCGTCTTGTCTATTCGAAGTCATATATCCATTGAACGAAGCTTATAAACGACCAGTCTCGTAATAAAACCTGGACGACATAAACTCGTGAAATGTTGATGTGTAATCCAAGTGGCGTTTTCTAAATCTCTTTTGGACCGTGAAACGATGTTGTAATTGATGTGGCACGTGGCTGACTTAGTTTCTTAATCATACGGCCAAAACAACACTATTAAACAACATTAACTTAAAGAAATAAGAGGATTTAGTCGTTTCATCTTAATTTAAAGCAGTCTTGGCAATCACAGATATCTTATGGACAATATTTCCACACGAAGTGAATCCTAAAAGTACAACTCTATTAATAAGATTTCTTTTACCAGATGAACAAATAATAAGTTTTGTGAAATTGAAATAATTTCTAAAGATGACTTAGCTAATTTTTAGTTTTTTTTAGGATTTTTTGAGGTTCTGCCTGTGAGTTTCTACCAATTGTTGACATATTACCAACCAACCAAAACGGAACTCTCTATAGTCCGTGCCACGAGAACATAGACTTTTTGTAAACAAAGAATTTCTACTTAGTTACTTAGCGATAGTTCTGTCAAAAGCAAATAATTTCAAATCCAATGAGCGCAACGGTACATAGATACCTGTCATTGGAAACTAATATGTCAATGGATCAGGTTTTTATCGATGTTATGCGCTGTCAACAGGATCTTTTAATATTTTGAGGTACTGACGCCTAGAATGCCAACATTTGGAGTTATTTCATTGAAATGTTCCATTCTTGGGCTTAACATGTATTTATCAGAGAACAAAATTAAATTTCTAGTTGTCCAGAAAAGGTAAATGTAAAGTTAAATACAAGTGTATAGGATCTCAACGCTCCTCCCGCTGCGGTGCCGGCATCTCGAAAAAGCGGGTGCAGAATAGCAGATGGCAAACTATTAGTCGCACAGAAAATTATTTATACCTAAAAAAGGAATTGCGTTTTCAGACTTTTTTTTTTTTTTTTTTTTTTTTTTTTTGGTATCGGGTTGGAAAATCCTCATGGAGTCCCTCCGCCCCGGGGGAAGGACGAAGGGGACTGTCAGACTCTTACTGACTAAAAACCAACCCGTATTCCTCATGTACCCGTGTGTCGGAGGGTGGGGATTCGCATAAGCATTCGTCGCTACCCCCCGACGGGTATTGGCCCGCCAGATGGTCAGGCGGGCCCCGAACAAAACCCCCTTGGCGGCGGATGAAGGTGTTGGGCTCCGCCGCCAAAACACTCAGCGGCCGCAGAGGATAGGGAGGACGGCAACGCAACACCGCATCTCCTCTTCCTCTGCGGCCCCACCGCGACGCAACGATGGTGCGCCTCCATTTGGTCGCGGGAGATAGGGCGCGCGGCAACGCAACACCGACACGCCTCTCCTCCCGCGACCGCACCCGACTGCGAGGGACAGAAGAACTGTCCCTCGCACCCGCCCCTTTGGACGCATCCAGCGCAGGCCTCCGTCAAGCCCACGCGGAGCGTCCCCTCCTGGATCCCTCTTAGCTTCACCGCGGGTCACCAATCCACGGTTACTAAGCCCCCCCACCACGACAAGGTGGAGATCCCACGGGGGGGTGCGTTTTCAGACTACCGTAACTTTAATTAATTTTGTTTAACTTCATTCTGACAATTTCATTCACAAACAACGTAAAATCTCCATGCCCAGATTTTTTTATGCAATGTACTAGCTAGTTATATTATTCATTGTTGGTCAATAATTTAATATTTTAGGATAGGTAGGCTATCTACTATGATTAAAAAATAAATCATGTCATAATAGAGTAACATGTATGTACTCTATCATTAACATACATGGTACTCTAATTTTTCTTAATTTACAGAATAAATTATGTGTAAAACGACAAAAAATCGGTAAATATATGAACATTCGACTATTCAAACACAAAATCAAATATTTTTATTTCAGTAAAATTAAACAATATAAATTAAAACAACATAGTGGCATAATTAGGCATTGAAAAAAAAAAAAAAGACTTCAAAAAGTATAAAATCAAAAACACAACTGTTTGAAAAAAGGTTGTGAAGCCCTGAATGTTTGTTTACAAAAAGTCTATCTTCTCGTGGCACCAACTATACAAAACTGAACTGCTGCTTATGTTCTTTAGGGTAAAACTCATTTTGCGAATGCAACTCCATTTGTAATTTTTAGATATCTTTAAGACAGGACTCTACTTTTTTTACTTCTTAACCTTTGAACAAGATCTCTAAATGTCTTTGTTAACATACCGTTTAAACTAATGCCCCTAAGATGATGATCGTACTAGATTTATGAATTTCAAACAAACTAAAACCCTTTTGCAGCCTTTAAAGCTACAGACGGTCTTGAAAGATGTCTACAAGATTCATGTGATAATTGAAATGCGAAGTTATGTGACACTACGTATTTCATTAATATTTAGTAAACCAAACACCTCCAAATCTTATAACTGTCCAATTCAAAGAAGCAATTTTGTCTTAAAGTTGTTTTCGGAGTTCGGGCAAATGATTGATAACTTTATAAAACAAAACACGAACTCATTACCGTCCACTGTAATTTAAAATGGCTTGTAAATGTACCCTATTGGGGTTTACACGTAAACAGTCATTATGAAATATGTCATTTGGTAAAAAACATGACGTGCACCGTGATTACATTTGTTGCCGGTGTACCTACATGTGTGTATGTGGTTCGTCGTTAAGCTATATTATGGACACTTGGACGGTTTTTGCTTATCTATCGTAGTGCTTCAGATCGCTGAAGCACTCATGGTCATCTATCGAGATGCCATATATTGCTGATACATGCTGAGAGTGAACTTACTTACACATTCAGAGTATTCATAGTTTTGTATTAACTACGATTTGAAATATTTGTAATGTCATCTTTTGATCTTCAGTGCAAGGCTTTTTCGGCCCTATCAAGCTGATTCCAACGATAAATGGAAATTGCTTAGTTATTTCAATTGTCTGAATTTGGTTTCGTATACTATGATACCGTAATACGTCTTTGAAAGGGTCCCAATACAAGACGCTACTCTTTAGAGAATAATAGAATTTTTTTTCTCTCGTTGGTCTCGCGGCATAAATGTGCGCGTGGGATTGGGAGGTCTCGGGTTCGATTCCCGGGTCGGGCAAAGTGTTGTTGGGTTTTTCCGTTAGGAAATTCTCAGTAGCAGCACGGAGTCTGGTAATATGCCCGGTACGGCAATAGGCTCGCCCCCTATTACGTGGGACCTAAAAATTCATGGCTAAAATGTGGGTGTAATATTACACCTCTGCCTACCCTTTCGGGGCTACAGGCGTGAGTCTATAAATAAATATTTCTTTTTATGTATTTCAGTTCTTGGGATAGCATTTAAACGGCCCTGTTTTTCTTACGGTTGAATAAAAAAGCGGTATTGCATCTTCAGGCACGTTTCGTACATGATTACTTCATTGTTACACATATGTGCAGTCAGAATCATAAATTATCATCTCCTTTCCTGTGATGTCGACGAAGAGTTATTTATTTCGTTTTCATCGGAAGTCATTTAGTAAATAGTGTCTTTTAGTTCAATTAGTGACAGTTCTAAAATGCAATTTGCTACTAATTAGCTAAATGAGATCTTAAATAGCATGTGTTTTAATTAATTAGTCTATTGACGGCTGAAATGCTTGAAATGCAGTTCTCAATAATAACATGGAAGGAAGAGAACAGTTCTTTTTTACATTTGGGTAAAAAATAAACACAAATAAAATTATTTTCCTTTCCAACTACACAATTGTCTCCTTCAAAAGCTTTTAACGCAAATATTTAGGTTTATAAGGTTTTGTTCTTTCATCCCATCCCGCCTTTTACAGTTTTAAGAGGAAACACTACGGGCGAGAGAATTGAAAAATAGGTATTTGTAAAATCTATTGCTGTCGCGCAGACTCAAGCCTCCTCCCGCAGAGCGCTATAGAGACAACGCTACTGCTAGACCAAAAATACCTATTAAATGTACACAAAATCAACGTTTCGTATTCCCCTGATTCCTTCTCCAAAACTTCATCGATTTAAGTAGTTTTTCATATTAAATTAAAGAAAGGCTTTGGCCGTGTTCCTATGTTTTCCTTTTTTTAAATAATCCAGCCAAATTTGTTTTTTGGATGTTTGAACACAGCAAAAAATTGGCAAATTTTTGAGATATTTGAAGGTTCATATCTTTTTTTAATATTTAATTTATGAGAAAAAGGAAAACATAGGCACATGCCAATCGGAGCCATACATCTTTTGGAAAAAAATAATTGCTCTACTAGCATTATCCAGGGAGAAAACAGGAGACTACGTTTGTATGGAAAAACGGCCGTTTAAGAGGAAACACTCCTCTTAAACACGGTGCTATAACAATGTTCAAGCCTAAAGGAACTATAACATAGAGACAAGATTCGAGTAGTTACTCATAGTGATAAATATCATGTAAGGTATATATGTGGTCGTTTTATTAAAGTCGTCTAGTGGGCGTCAAAACTGATTCTGGACATGAAATGGAAATTAGTTAGAAAGCTCCCAAAATGAGACGTAGCAGTTTTTTTTAAGTTGGACGATTCCCACGTGAATACCCTATAGTAGTGGTGTATCGTTTACTTAATTCGGCGTTCTACGTCATCACGTTACAATCGAACAATAGTAGAAGTTGGCGGCGAAAGTTGAGCTTCGGCGTCGCTTCCCCCCTCCCCGACACCCACACCCCCTTCGTCACAAATAAATAAGCCAGAGCCGACATCCGACAACAATAATAATAATTCGTTCGAGCCCGATCAGCTGTTTCGCCGACACCGACCCGAGTAACAGGTGGCCTATAAAGACATTCAATAAAGTGTGTACCACTTGCCTTCGTTGCGGAACCGTCTATTTTACACAAATACACACTCACAAACACACCCCGTACTAACCCAAGTTACCCTACTTTTTTTGCTATATTTTCCCGTCGGTAGCACAAATTCTAAGTTTGAAGCATTTTTTGGTCTGAATTTCAGCCTGCCTAAAAGGATTTCTTGATTGGCAGACTCTAAAATCTTAACTGGATTTATTTTAATATTTATTTAGCTTTTGAAGACTCGGTTTCCGAATTTATCGATCTACTAGTCTGTGTAACTTAATAAAATATACCTATCGTCATGCAATGGCATCACAATAATTTTGAATAAATACTCTTTCAAAACTATTTTTCTTTCATTCATACAAACTACTCCGTAGAGTCACATACAAGTGAGCAGTCGCTTTCGTTGCAATATTTGGCTTTAGTCATGAATGCACCAACTGGCGTGATTCATCTCGCATAGCAATAGCTATACGTTGATCGGAAACTGTCGACATACCTATGCAAATTTACTTTGAACGAATAAAGGTGGCGGGGGTGGGAACGGGTCACGACCTTCTCACTGTCCCCCGTACACGTGGCTCAGTACTACATAATTGTACCAGTTGTGTAAGATTATTGTAGGCCAGGCATTCTGTACGCACTACCCCGGCCCAACACAAAACATCACAGGCCCACCCTCTTTGTTTACCTTTCATTTGCACGCCCTTCGTCCTGTACAAGTTAATGAAGGACTTGGACTTGTTGATTTCTTATGTTTAGATGGTACAAGTTATACGACGTACTGTTGTGCCCATTCTTTGGAATTCTCGCTTAGAAATATTTACGGAAGGTCGAGTTGTTCAAAGTGTCTTATCTAAAATAACAAAATAGAGCATTATTTTACTCATTGATCAATTCGGTTCGATGTTGATATGAAGTGAATAATCTTAATATATAAAATCCTTGCGTTACTGACTGACTGACAGACACGCTACAGCCGAAACTATTAGGCGCAGGAAGCTGAACTTTGGCATGCATGTTCCTTGGGGACTGTAGGGGTGCACTAAGAAGGGATTTCCCGATATTCCCACGGGATCGGCCAAAACGTGTAAATTTAAATAAAATGCAGGCGTAGCTGCTGGCGTCCTCTAGTATGATATAATTCATAAGATTCTGCATTCCTAAGTCGATCATAATAAGACGAACTCACACTGTATATAGCATTCTTGTCAGCAAAAAGATATAATTTAGGACCTTTTTTAGGTCCTCAAAATTCTGATACTTTTTATTATTCTCAACGGCAAAACGAATGACATAAGAGTTGGCAAGAACACCTGAATCAATGTAGGACTGTACATACAGTAGAAGGGGAAACAGCGGTGTACAGGTGCGGGGTAACTCGGAGTACGGTGCAACGATTTGTAAGAGTTGCACACCATTTCGCTCTCAATAGCGCGTCGTCGCCGATGACGAGCCGGTTATGTAATGTAAATGTTTACGTACCTACTACACGTGGCCGACACCACGTGCCCCAACCGAGAACACTAGCCTTGTGAATTATTTATTTACGACAACATTTTCGCACGCCGGTCGTCGAACTCTTGAATGGTCTTGGAACGCATTTACTCCGATTAATCTCAACATGTCTCATATGACATTGATATTTTACTTCACTATCAACAAATTACTTCAACATTCTCTGTTTTGTTTTATTATCTTCCATTGTGTAACTGTAAACAATTCTTTATCAAATCAAACTTAAAGCCACTTTGCCACTAATCTATTATTAGGTAGGTGCCCCATTCTTTACCAGAAATGAGATTAAACTCAATATGGTGAAGAATCTCAAGTCAACTTGGTAGTACAATTTATATAAGCTTACATTGTGTAGTAATGAATAGGTTTCAAAATGAAGCGTGTAATACTGGGTACTTTTGATGATGCAGGAGCACTGCGAGGCAGGGGATTTGCGGTTATTTAGACGAGCATGAACGCCCATCGACGGGCTATTTATGAAGCACGCCGGTACGCTCCCGTGCCACTGACCTAGCCTACCAGATATTAATATAAAGATCTAACTAGCTAACGTGTGTGGTCACTGCACGGCCCGTAATGAACGTAATAACAGCGTTTTAATTGATTGTGAGCGTTGGAGATGGTCACTTTAAAAAATGTCTTATTCTTTTTCGGATGACGACGAACACTTGGTTTTAGAGGTGTCCTCAATGTGTGCACGAATAGAATAGAATAATTATTTATTTGAAATAGCTTATTTTGTATTGACATTGACATTTCTAAACTTGTGGCTTATGGTGCATCCAAACCGCAGTTACTTTTAGTTGGGTAACATTTAGAAAAACAGCAACATTCAATTACTATTAGCAACAATCTATGAAAGTCATTGCTATAGTATGTTGTTTTTTACCATTTTGAAATGTTGCTAAAACAAAATGCGGTGTGCGATGCACTATTAGACTTATAGTTAAATACAGATTTATAAGGTTATTCCATCTTATAAATATTAAAGGCTCACTGAACAAGTCGCATGTATCTGATATGCCAAAGAGTGTTGCGCGTCGGTGTCTGCGTACCACAGCAAATCCTGTATAAGTACCGCGTATTGTTAGCGGGCCCACGTGAGCCTTTCTCTCTGGCTCAATAGCGGGTTTCATGATCGTCGTCGCCTCGTTCCCACACCACCTCACCTACATAAGGTACCTAGGTAGCTATGCAGCTTGTTTGGTAGTAGTCGGCGTGTGGTTGCAAGCGCCTAGTCCCTCTATTTACCGCGGTGCCGCGTTGCTGGCAGCCTCCACACATTGTGTAGACGTATACCAACAAGAGCGATTTTGTGTTTATTTGAGTCGGGATTTGGGCCAAGTGCAGTCGGTCAATTTAAGCCGATCTCGTTCATTCG
The DNA here is from genome assembly GCA_944739405.2 of Euclidia mi. NCBI lineage: Eukaryota > Metazoa > Arthropoda > Insecta > Lepidoptera > Erebidae > Euclidia > Euclidia mi. Next base: position 16,311,782 of record OX123204.2, on the reverse strand, counting down.
TGCCGGCCTGCCTGACGTATTGCAGCGACGTGTACCAATCACTCAAACAGCTGATCATTGTTTTGCGAGATTGTTACCAGACGTCTACGTCACACTATTCAATTTGAGCTCTACAATTGAGACGCGACTATAACTCTACCAAGTATCGTCAGTGCTACATTCGCAATTGTATTCCTTTACAATGTTTGCAAGACTGATTATACAATAAAAACAGTTCAATTAGCCGAATCAGCCCGTAACTGACTACTGCGAAGCACGTGCTTGTGCCACGACCGCTAAAGCGAAAAAAAGAGAGTACGACCTTAATAACAGGCACACGAATTGTTCACTAGAAAATCTCTCAAATTTATATTATCTAAAGTTGATTACATATGGAGCATTAAATTTACTCTATATGCACAAACATTTTATTTATAGATAAACTACCAAACATGGCTTATTATTATGCAACTAGAGACCTATTTTTAAAGGTCGTTTTTCTGCTATTTTCATAGCGAATCCTTCTATAAAATTTGGTATTTTATTGAACATTTGCCTTCGGGCAGTATTATCTGCTGATTTAGTTACATGGGTCACGTCAAATCAATTCCCTTTCAATTCACTAGTTATACAACTGAAAGCACTGTACAGATACAGTATCTAGATAGAGCCGCCCAGCACGTCCCGACAGCTTCCAACAATAATAATTAATTGACTCGTCCGTTCGTTATCGTGCTTTTATATTGACGTTCCCGAGTGAGCAAGCGAGCGAGGCGCATTCGGAATGAAATTTCCATAAAAACTTTTGTGCTCTGGCGGACGTTGTGAGCGCACGTTAAAATCGTCGGCTGGCAATAAAACAGCGGCCGGTGCGGCGAGGCGCGACGAAGCGAGCAACGAGTGCGAGAGGGACGGCCTGAGAGATAATGGACTCTGTACGAAATGAAGAACGCGCCTGGTGCGCCGAGCGAGCGAGCTGGAGCACGGCAAAAACATCGGCGCAGTTATCGCGCTCCGCGCCCCGCCGCCCCGCGCCCCGCCCCACGGCCGGACTCGTCTGATCGACGCCGGAGCCTCTCGCAGCCGAGCTAACCTCGACAGCGGGGGGTCGTGAGTTGCCGAGCCGAGCCCGTTTCAACGTTGTGAACGCGTTGCACCGACCTCCGCGCCAAGCCGCGCTCTCTATAATACGCGCTCCGGCTCCGTTTTAACATTGAAAAGCTTCGCATTTACGCATACGATTGTCAGTTTGTTCTCCTCCAATCTAAGCTCGCTCTAATCGCGTTTACCGTTCCATGTTGTAATAGAAAAGGACTACCGATTGATTTATGAGAGGCGAACGTCGACTGCTTTGAAACGGTACGTACTATCATATGATTGTCAACTGTGTATAGGGTTAATAAAGTCGGTTGAGCTTTTATGGTTCGTTTAAAGTTGCATTATGATGCGCGCTTCGTTGTGTGCATTGTGCTTTAACGAGTGTTGCATTACGTTACATAACTGGCTTAGTTACCGTATGCACAAGATCATCTGCTTCCACTTTAATATTAGCCGGAGCCGGTTTGTTTTTATTTTGGTGTTGGGTGTTGGGCGCATTGTTTGCGGAGATTCCGCACGTTGTTTTATTGCACGATTACCGCAAGTGGCCGTGCTCTATTGACTCGGCGTGCTATTGTTGTTTCTAACCGCCGAGGTTGCAGTGTCAAGGCGTCTCACCCATGCACAAGAATGCACACGTATGCCGCAAGGATTATGCTAATGAACATGGAACATTACTCTCACATTAACATCTGCTAATAATCTTTTACGGCACCTGATTGTTTATGAACCTTTGATTTATGTAACATGCATTCAATACGTCATATTGTATTACAGCTTTGTGACATTGCTCTTTGACTATTTATGTATTTTGCTACGACCACCTACGTTAATTGATACTTTTACTTGAAATCTCTTTCAACAGGTTTATCTAGGTAAATAAGTTGTTACTATTTCTACTGTTTCATCATTCTCACCAGTATTTTAGATTATAACAGTTTCAACTGATGCCTTTTTAGTTTCATCTTAACTGAGACCGATCAATTCTTGGACCAATTTATTTGTAGGTATGTTGTCTAAACAGTTTCGTTCCGCAAAGATGAAACAATCTTTAAAAATTGACCAACACAGATACTATATACAGAGACTAATCACTAGTCGGATCCTATGCTCTATATTGGGTAACTTATTCGTAAATTATAACAACATACAATCTGTAACAAGTCTTGGGTAGCGTCGAAGATTGTTTCTTGATTCTTCTGACAGCTGCCATAGTTGCAGAGGAAAAGTTGAACAAAATTATACAAATTTAATCTCAGATGCCTGGGTGTCGTAGCTCACCACTGTCACAAACCCAAAATAATCCACAACAGAATTCATAATAAAAGTCTTTATTTTCAATATGTACATATCTTTCGCATGACAATATAAATGTTTAAATTTCACATGAGACAACACATAGGGCAGTATTTAAAGCAACGACATCGATAACATTGATACAAATAAACATATCGTTAAAATCTCATGCGAAACCGATGTCGAGTAAGGGGAAATACGCTGACGTAATAAAATTGTCCTACGGGCTTCCAATTGTCAGTCAAGGCTGATACTGGTTTTACATATTGAAGTCATGACAAAATCTGTAAGCCTAGTTTAAAAGAGCCACTGTCGAGATGACGAGAAAAGTGCCAGACAATTGAACAGTTTGGAAGACGTGGGAGGCATAAACTGCGAAGAAAATTACTCTCAAGAAAGACGTCGACACTCCACACAGTGGATATGTGGATAATTGTACTTGTTCTCTCCACATGATCGTTGAAGACAAACGAAATTGGTTGACATATTGAAATTGCTGATGAAAGTTTAGATTCTGCCATGGACGCTACTGACCCGATTGCACAGTTTTTTTTTAATCCATATAAAATAATACGAGGGTCAAACTGAAAGTTCTTAGAACTGGCCACTTATAAACAATATAATAAAAAAAATATTCTAAAATTTGAAAATAGAACTCTTTGCCAATATTACTGAGTATATATTTCATTCATTTGTCATTTGTTTTACGATTTGGCGGCAAATTGAAAATTGTCTGTGTCACGTCAACATGAATTTAACACGAGAAAATTTTCGTGCAATGATTTTTTATGACTTTCGATGTCATTTAAGTCAACAAGAAAGTTATGATAGACTACGATTGGCCTTTCACGATGAAGCCCCATCTCGTGCGACTGTTTACAACTGGTTTAATGAGTTTAAACGTGGTCGCACTAATCTCACTGATGATGTACGTGAGGGACGGCCTTCTACGGCGACGACTGAAAATAACATCTGTGTTGTGCGGCGTATGATAGAGACTGACAAAAGAGTGACCTATCAGCAGATTCGGACAAGCTTAGGCATCGGTATGAGTCAAGTGCACAAAATCCTCCACGAACATTTAGCGGTCAGGAAGCTTTGCGCCCGGTGGATACCTCATAATTTGACTAAGGCTCAAAAACTCCATCGTGTGGATTGGTGCCGTAAAATGATTGAAAGATTTAACGGAGGTGACTCAAATGCTGTGTTCGACATACTAACAGGTGACGAAAGCTGGATTTACTGTTATGATCCTGAAACCAAAAGACAATCTGCTCAGTGGGTGTTTCCTTTCGAGGAGTTGCCAACTAAAGTGAAGAGAGATCGAAGTGCGGGAAAAAAAATGGTGGCCTCGTTCTTTGGAAGGATAGGTCATTTCGCAACAATTGTGTTAGAGGATCAAAAAACAGTTTCTGCAGAGTGGTACACTACCAATTGTTTGCCACTTGTCTTGGAAAAAGTTCGAGAGAAACGACCTCGCAGTAGGATCCTCCTTCACCACGACAACGCCTCGTCGCACACCGCCAAGCGAACGATCGACTATTTGGCGACATCAAACGTTGAATTACTGGGTCACCCGCCGTATAGTCCCGACCTCGCGCCTTGTGATTTTTATTTATTTCCAAAAATTAAAGAAAAACTTAAAGGAAAGCGGTTTATGAATGCTGAAGAAGCGGTGGCTGCGTATCGCGATGCCATTGAAGAGACCCCTAAGGACGAGTGGGCAAAGTGCTTTTCCCAGTGGTTCCATCGCATGCAGCGGTGTATTGACGTCAATGGACAATATTTTGAAAAGATATAATAAAACTAATAACTGGCTAATGTAATCAGTTTTTGATTTTCTAAGAACTTTCAGTTTGACCCTCGTATAGAGCAATATTGAAATAGCATTTCTGATCTAAAATGAGAAATGTGCTGTTGAGGCAATTCTAAAGATGAAAGCTAAATAAACGCATCAAAGCGCATGAATATAATTGATTGTTAATTGTTTCTTAACTTTTTAAAGCAAGTCTTAACTTCCAATAACTATAACTGCCAAAGTTCAGCATTGCTGAAAAGTAAGTCAATAATCAAGTAAATAAAGATTCGTGATAGCTATATGTACTGGTATTCAATATTTCTCGAGATGACTAATAAAGTATTCACGAACATCATTTTTTGTCTGTTTACGAGAATTTTACACGTTGGAGTTATACTGCTTTTTGCGCATTTTATCGCTGTTTATCGTCTTCCTCTTAGCGTGGCTTCTGAAAACTGTCTGCAACGGTAATGACAGTAGATAAAAACGTGTAAACAAAATAAACAGCGATGAAACCGCAAAAAAGTAGGTTAATTTTAATATGGTAGTCGGTTACCATTTGTATAAAGATTACAGATAGTAGATTCAAAATAAAAAATATCTGAAATGAAAATCTGTTAGCTAAGATTATATTTATACAATATAAAAGCGACTATATTTATACAATACAATACAATTACGTGAAGTGATCATACTGGTGCAGAACAAATTAATGATGTATGTGATGCAAGATTATTAGATATTGAAAAAGTAAAGGTATTTCAACAGTGGTACTGGAAACATTGTCCGTGTGGTGACAGATTAAGAATACGGAATGTCATCACCCCATATCATCCCATGGGTGTCGTAAGAGCCGACAAAGGGAGCATATCATGCAGAGTACAGCACTGTAAGAAAAGGAAAACTTGATACAAACCCTATACCAACCCGTTTGGCCAGCGTGGTATAGTAGGCCAATTCCTCCTTTCAAAGGAGAGGCCTAGTCCAGCAGTGGACTGTTAAAGGCTGATGATGACTGTAAACATTGAAATATTCAACAGAAATGTACCTAATGCATTAAGTGCTCATAAGTACATTGCGTCGTGTTAAGTTAAAATTATTTTGTGGTACATATATCAATTCTGAACCAGGTATTCTTAACCTGGGGTCTATGGACTCTGAATGCATGAGGTACTGAGGGTCCATAAAGACGTTAACGGTCAGGTCAATATTCAGTTTTTACTATAGTTTACGTTAACTTCCGTGTGGCAAAGGATTAAGAATACGAAGTGTCACAAACCCATCTCATGTTACCTCTTACGACACCCACGGACGCCGTAAGAGGTGACTAAGTAGAACGCACAAAGCCAATAATATGTTTGGGAAGAGAAGGCAAAACTCGACATCAAACAACAAACCCCATACTAAACTGTCTGGCCAGCGTGGTATTGTAAACCAAATCCTCCGATTGACTCATATTGTTATTTTGGCGCTGTACCTAGTCAAAATAGGCTTCACAAAACAGTTTTTTAGCCAAATGTATACATTTTAGAGCAGCTAAAAAAATATATGTTAATCTTAATCATATTTATGGGGGGACCATTGTGTTCAAAACACGTTTTCGGTAAATTTTCTCGATAAAAAAAACCATAAAATAACCATTAATATTGAAATTGTAGCAATTGTAACTGTATTATTTATAAACAAATTTTGATAATATTAATAACAGTGATGTAATATATAATAATAAAGGGAACTGTTGTTTTTATTTATCGATTGGAATAAGATATTTGTAAGGATTAATGTATTTAATGATAAATAACTCGTTCTGAACGTCCCGTCGTCATCGCGCTTCTTTTTCTTATGTATACAATCCGACAGTGACAGCAACAGCTGAACTCAGTGTACTGTACACAGCGCCTTAAGAGAAATATATGCTCAATAGTTGACTGCAAAAGGATGTATGTTCATAGTTTTAAAATGCCTTGTTCTTGTTCCTTGCATGCTTGTAGGAGGTCCGTATTATGGTCTAATTTTTACAATGTTAAGAAACCCTGTTCTAAAGATTGAATGTATTGTTTCAGGATCTGACCGGTCAGAACAGCAATGACTCTGGCGGCAGCGGCGGCGCGGGGCGCGCTACGACGCCGCACCTGAGGCCGACGCCCAGCCCAACCGGCTCAAGTGGCTCCCGCTCCATGTCACCGGCTGTTGGTGAGTACCGATATCATTCATCATCATCACCATCATAGCGTTGTACTGACTGCTATCCAACACAAAGGTCTCGAATCGTAACCGGTGCAACACCATGTTTGATGTCAGATCTGGTTAGAGAAGACAGACCAATCTCTTCAAGAAAAGTCTTGAAAACATGGACGGGTCTACTTTATACTCTTACCAGTTTTGAAAGTTATTTAGATTCTCTAGGAAGCCTTTGTCATCTGACTTCCGTTACCTGAAGGGTGACCGATATTTCGCAGTAAGACCAGTGTTAGCATATTTGAGGAAACGGATTTCCCGTAACGACTGTTAAAGATCATCATCATAATGACCATCTAAACAAGTCTACATTCACGCAAACGCATTATCTTGATGGAGAATATGCGTGGTTGGAGTCATAACGCTGTCACGAAAATGTTCACTTTTCCAATGGCAACACGTCAGAGTTTCGTGGCTGTTATTACTTGCTATTTAAGCTTCAGTGAAGTTTGATCTGTTATCCGTCGGCAGCACTGAAAATCATCAACATTGTTAAAACTCGGATATAGTAAGGATTAGCAGTCTAAACTTTGTAAGTCTATCTAAAGTCGTTCATTCGAAAGTATTTTTGGATGCAACGTAATTACTGCATTAACTTAAAATATTTGATCAAAACATAAAAACTTGTAGATAGGGAAAAAGCCAAAATTGTCTAAGTAGAAAAACGTTGCGTCTGTGATCCGATGTTCAAAGCTTTTCTTGCTTAAATATCCCATATCTTGCTCGTTTGTACCTATAATGTAACTTACTCAGACGTTTCTATAAGACGATGTAACGACGTTAATTAATAGTTCTAAGGCGTAGAATGTAGAGACAAAGTAGATACAGATCACTTATGATTGTGTTCATAATCTGATAATGGTGTCGAGAGCATATATTGTTTGTGCCTGCACTTTGGCGCTACGCGTTACGGCGTCACCTTGAATTTGAACCTTATTATCAGCTCAATAGAAACTTTAAGTACTGCGGGAGGGTTAGTCATATCTTTTGTTTTGTCACGGGTGTGTTGATCAGATTCGTTGTGCATACTCCGTCACCGGTAGACACGGGCTTTCCCGACATTGACCCACATAGAGCGGGCGCCCAGAGTACGCCGTATTTTGCCCCTTTTGCGGGCGCGAACCACCCCAGCCCACCCACCTTATGTACGAGTCGGGGTGGTCGCGGTATATAGGGCCTCGTGAAAAACTTACCCCCACCGACGGTCGGGGCGAGCACGCAAAACAGGACCTTCCACCCCAGAGGCCCACGAGGCGATCCTATGTGCCGAATCGCCACCGACTACCATTGACAACCTTTACCTACATAACAGCCAAAAAACGAAACCGAATCTAACGATGCCAAAACATACAGAAAGAAACAAAAAAAACATCGTAACAGTTTCAATTTGTCGTCTAAAATATTGGACTATTGATATTATACAGAATCAATCAATCCATAGGCAGGCTTGTTGCCCATCGAATCTAGTTTGTATCCGAACGCCTTATGAATTGAAAGGAGGCATTTCAATGTGTGTGTCGACATACCAATTTACATGTAGTTAAAATGAAGCGATTCTTAGAAACACCCTTGAGGGGTTTCCTTCGAAATGACCTTGACGAGTTCACCCACCGGGGACGCGGCATCTTATATACTTACCCACTGTCACGATTTGTTTGATGTCGGTACGTGTACATAGTTAGTTATACGTTATACAGTTACTTTTGCCTTTACATCTGATTTCGAGTAATACTACTCCATTCATGAAATATTAAATAATCATGAACTCCGTTGTTATATAATGCGAGTAGTAACTATATTGTAATATATTTTATTGCTAGTTTGCCTTATAGTCTTACTAGAGAGAGCGTGGTTGGTTTTTGTGCATTGTATCTTCCTCGGTTTATTAACGACTTGTTACATCTGAATGTAGCCGTACTACATTATGGGTTATTTCGCAGTTGATCAGAGCCAACTTCAGGATTATGATTCCGGGAGCTTGATTCAATTGAAGGCGATCTTGGAAGGTTTGAGTAATCTGCACGTGGGTTTTTAAGGTCAAAAAGAATATTCACTTTTGCTCAAACCCTATGGATGCACTGCTGCTGTCGAAGGGTCGACCCTGCCATCCCAGCTTTCATTCTCAGGAATTGTTTTTAAGTAAGGGGTTTAAGACACCGACGCACAAAAATACGGTCCTCCTTATTGGAAGCAGTCACTGACAGCCCGTGGTTCGTGCGATGGTACTGCTGTTATCATTATCATGCGATGCCGCTCGATGCAGATCCTTATAAAAAGGGTTAACTTTGTTGTCAAAGCAAGGAACATAATGAAATATTGCCCCTTTGCTTGAACCAGCGCTTCTAGCCATCACAGTGTGTCGTGTGTCTCATCAAAAAGTTTTAGAAACCGTATTTATTACCAAAACATAACACTGGTGTGTTTTACAATAATATACCTAGTTGGTTTTGGTTTCTTCTGTTGCCCCTCTGTGAGTAGTCAACACAGTATCATTGTAACTTGTCTATTTTTCACAGTTCCGCCGAACCTATCGAACAAATATTGCTACAGGGATACAAATACTATCATGTAGTTACATAAACTAGCAGACTTCAAGTGTAATCTTATAAAAATGAATTTTATTGTCAATGGAAGATAATCTAGAAATTCGTATGAGATTCGTGAACCCAGCTTCCTTCTTCATTATATATAAACTAAAACTCAGCCAAAAATGCTGCATTTTAGATTTTTCAAACTGATGCGAAACATTAGTGTGTTTATTGTTCAAAAGTTAATAAATATGAGCGCGGCGTGTACGAGCCCGTTTACTCCAAGTACACTCGGAATGCAAATTGCGTTGTAAATGTATTCAGGCATGTTCAATAACTTACGATTGGTGACCATTCCAAACCATTAAAATTCGATTGTTTTATTTCACGCTGATTTTTTCCTAATAAGTGTGTTTCAAGTCCTACATTACTGAAAATTTATGAGATTATGTTCAGTTTTTCTTTATAATTCAATTGTTCTTCTGAGCCTTCATCTATAATAATTGTCAGATCGACCCACACTTTTATCGTTGTTAAGAACTTGTCGATAGCTTCGTTATATAAATGACGTATTTCGGCTTTGAAGAGCTTATTATGTGTATTTCTCAGTGCTAACTTACTCTGCAATTACTGAACTTAATGGACAAGTGACCACATAATGATATGGTTTCATTTAAACTGTTTAAACTCTGCATATTCGAAATGCTAATTGGATAATCTCTCGTATTAAAACCCGAAGGTGGGTTAAGTACCTTATAGAATGAACGGTTATTATTTTGTCCCGGTTGAGTGGTTTTCAAATATACAGATATAAACATTGTGCTCTTTATGCAGGCACTATAAAAAGCAATTTGGTATTTTGCCTAAACCGGCTGTAACGAAAGACAACCGCAAAAGCAATCGTGTTTTGTTAACGTCGCCGATTGCCGAACGTGGCTTTCTCAAAACATCGGGCTGTGGACCGGCCGAGCGGCAACTGCCGCGCCACTCGAATACCGGTTATATGACCGCAATACACTCTCACAATGTGCCTCCAGCACTGCAAGCGAATATATCAAGTGCCGAGTCCAACGCTTGCTCCAACCCACCGGTACTATCGGCGGTCTCAACGGGCGCGCCGATGTATTCTACACGACAGTATAAGTTGTCACGAGCTGGTGGAGTGGTGGAAGGTTAACATGACTGTATGACGTCAACTGTTCGGCTCGTCGGACTTCTTGACTCTCGACAAACACCCAGTGAATATGTGAAGTCTCGCGCTAGAAAATTATAGACGAAGCGTTTGAGGAAAAATACGCTCCATCATGTACATGTACCAATGTTTTAGTATAACCGTGACTCATTGGTTTATTTGTTGATTCCAAACCTAATCTAGCGATTATTGTAATAATATTAAGATACAAAATATCATACAGCGATTATTGTAACAATATGAAGGTATATAAATCTGCTACTTTATGAATTTTTTTCCATTGTGTTGCTTTTGTAAAACCTATGTAGTAATAAGTATATTCGAAAAACATTGCAAATGCTTTTAAAGAAAATAAAATTTATTTTAAAATAAGCTACCTGTTTTACGGAATTTATTGCTTTACGTTGACTGCTTAATTGGTTTCACTCAAGTAAATAACAGCTGAAATCGTGAAATTAAATATTTTATATTATAAATATTTGTTAATTAAAAGGAGAAAAATAGTTGTTAGAATAAATACAATTTCAGAAAGTACAACACGAATATAGGCAATTTATTTATATAAGTCAGCAAGTTCGATGCAAGAAGATGATGAAGTTCGATGAATGTTGGATTAACATTAAGGGAGATAGGGAATTAAGTCACAATGATTATTATCAATATGTTGTTATTGTACGTGTAATCATAATTGATTTTATCTAAGCAGCAGTCCCATTGATTGATCATAATATTCTTTATCGATTTGTAAATAAAAATAAATTTCTGTTTATCGACCGCATTGTGCTCGTTTCCAATCCAAGTTCCATCGTTATTTTAACACAATGAAGCCGCAATACCGCAACCCGACGCGTTCGAAGGTGAATTGCGTATTGTTTGACGCCCGCATACAGCGTGACTTTCGAAAACGACTTTAATTTTCGACCAATAAGGTTTCTTTTGCGCGAAGTGTACCTATTAGTGTGGCTGTGCCATTTCCGACCTTGCGCTGTCTGCTCTTTAGTCGAGTATTGGTTGGGCGAGCTCGCGGTTGTTCAGTATACGGGCGCTAAAAGCGTTTCGCAGTCGTCCGTCGTGCGTATCGGCCGCCGAGCAGTGGAATGCCATCAACTAAGATAAGGCTGGCTCTTGGGACTGAGTCGAACGCTGCCGCTCGCTGTTTCTCCGTGACATTTGAAACCTATATTTACTTTATACTCAGCTTGATATTTTGCATTTCAACTAAACCACTTTTTTACATTCAAGAGCTGTATTCATTTTGTTGCTTGAATGAATAATTTAGTTATGCAACCGTGTCGGGTTGCTGTCACACGAAAACATCGTTATTTTTGGTCCTAAATTTCCGCTTTGGATAAAAAACCTCACTCCTTTCAATGAATTTATATCCTATTGTTTTGTATGAAAGTAATAGGGAAATCATAAAGTCCACTTATCGCCTTAGTGTTGGTTGCATAATGCGTTTATGTTTTTATTATATCATATTTTATTGCCCACTTAACGCTTTACAAAGTTAGCTACGATGAACGTGCACAGGTGTGCGTAGGTACAATATGTATACATTATTATGTGTGCTCTCACACATGCATAGTGGTATGAGGAGGGTTCGGTACTAATGTTTATCGCTTTACTCAAATCCTATGTGCGACCACGTGCCTTTGCGTCCTTGACAAGGCCATCGACCTCTTCACTTAAAAAAAAAAGAATGTAAAACAAAAACGCTTTTTGCTGCGATCCCGCCATAATGTTTGTTTTGATCGTTTTCACGTAAACGATCCTTCGTGGTTTGTTTTGAATGCTTTTTTGTGCAAGGATTGACAGGGTCGTTATTATTATTTATGATGCCCTGTGCTAACTACTCCCTATTGTCGGTGTTAACAATTTATTTTCATATTCATGTAGTTTTGACGAATTATTGCTTTTGAGTTTCTAAGCTGTTCTTTACTATTAATTTCATACTTTCTACTTTTCACAGACTGTTGTGAAATACTTGTGTGCTTCTTTCACAACAAGTCACACTCCAATCAAGTAAACCTTCATACATTTATACAGCACTTGTTAGTGCTCAACACAACAGAATTCTTTTTCGGCCGTGCCATTGCAATATCTGCGATCTGGATCTTACTGTATAAGTAATTCAGTCCAAAGTTTCGGACATAACGGTGCCGCGCACTTCCAAGTAACGGAAGGCTGCACAAAAAAACTTGTAAAAGAATATGAGTCCTGTAACAGGAACCTGTTGCGTGTCTGCGGTCCCGCCCGCTGCCCATCGCCTAATTGTATTCAGATTACCCCGGAAAAGTGATAAATCTCGGCGAGCCAAGGTCGGAGGGTTCGACAGCCCATTCACCCCGTTCCGTCTGCCCCCTTAGCTAATGGTGCGGACATTCTTTCCCTAACCTCAGCCAGACTTGGTTTACGCTATAGTATACGCATTCACTAAAAGTACAAGTGAGCCACCTACCACCCCCGCCCGATAACCAGATGTACTTACCTCACAAACCCAACAACCACCCCGCTTCCGTCCCTCTCGCAGATTGCTGTAACATTGAAAAGGAAAACGAGATTTAATTTGTCAATGAAACACTTCTAAAGGTTTCATTTGATTTATTTTGTTTGTTAAAGTCATTGTGACAATTTGTTTCGGCTCTCGATATTGAATAAATGAAACTTATTCAACCGTTCGTATGAAATTGCTGAACACGATTTAAAATGCCCTATGTATTATTTTCTTATTGGTTTTCTCCTTTTGGTTTGACGTAAGATTATATTTATATGCATCTGTTGGGGTATTGGCTTGTATTGGTTTTAGATACGGTAATTTTGAGAGCGTATATATCAATTGGTATGTGGGTCTGTGGTCGTCGTGTGTCGCGGTGATCAATTTAAATGGGTCCACAAACAGCCGGCGTCGTCGGCCCGACGCGACGCCACCGTTTGTCTCAACTAGGCCGCTCTTGTTAACGTTATTGTCTCCGTCTGTTTGTACTTCTTTATATTATTTCTTGCACAAATACGATCTATTGAACCAGCACAAATACATAGATCATCCCTAAAGCACACTCCTTTTGGCTTCGAGCAGAGTGAACAGAAAATATTATAAAACAAGTTATAGTGTCGCTTATCAATTTTTATATTTGTTTGAATCAGAGTTAAAATAAATGAGTTTCGGGATTTGTATCACGTGCATCATTAGTTGTTTATTTCTGTTGCTTTTTGACTATTGCAAGGCTTCAATTTCTTCTAGGGCCCTGGCACTTTCTTCTAGAAATGCTCCAGTTCAAGTGAAACTTATTTTTTTGCCCAACATCCATGTAATTAATAAAGTGATTTACTGTGTACAGGGGAACAACAATTTATCAAAAAAAAAAACAACTCGTAACCTTTTTGTTATAAAAGCCTATGTAATCGTTGATCTACGCATAAACTTGCCTAATATGCAAATTCCTTGATATCTATCAAGCTTTAATGGCGAATGCATTTATGCGCATCGCACATATTTTATCAATATTGCCAAATTTGGGATAGCAAACATTCCCCAATGTATGAAAAATAAAGTACGAAATGTTCTAGAATGCATGCATATGGTGGCAATAACAGTGGTGTCGGCGTGACTATGAATTCGTAGTGTAAATAGTGAAGTAAAACGGTGTGAACACTGATAATACACGTCCAGTTTAGATACTCGGTGCAAATTGTGAGCACCGCGTAACGCATATTTATCGTACGTGTTCAAGAGAACATGGTTCATATCTGAGAATAGTTTGGTTTCCATAAGTCGTTTGAAAATTTTGAAATGTCGACGCACCACTGACTTTCGAAGTTATGTGCGTATTATTATTTGCGTATAATTGTCAATTATCGCTTGTCCCGTGCCTCGGAGAGCACGTTAAACATTTTAGACATTTCTGATTTTCAAACTTACTTCTAAGTATCGTGATCTAAGAGTAAAGTGACGGTATTTACTTTATGTGTCAATAAGTCTGTGTGAACTTGTTAAGGCAGGTTATGGAGAAGTTTATTGTCATGTGTATCATTAACTAATTGATAAATATAATCGTCAGCTAATTACAAGATATCTGTAAGTAGGTACATAGTCGTATTCCTATAGTGCATGTGAACATGGTTACGATTATTTCAGTATATTCAATCAACATTACCAATACAGCTGTCAATCACATTAACAAAAGTCGTGTCCAGTGAAGTCCAGTCCTCGGTCCCAGAATACGTTTCACAGTTTAATGATGTGCTTCGCCATGCGACGGTGTTAACACACCATGGAAATAACATTTTACCATGACACGTACTTAATTGTAAAAAAAAAGCAAGTTGGTGATGAGATGAAAATCTGGGGAAAAACCCGAACACATAATTCAACTATTTCAAGAAGATAAATCGTAAAAGAAATTTATAGAAGAGGAAATCAAATAACTTTGCTGCCATGTTTTATACATGTCTAAATTTTGCAAAGAGATTTAATACAAATTTTTAAGCTAGCACTATTATTTTATTTTGTAACGACAGTTAACCTTCTGCGCAAGTAATTTTGGTGTGAATCACGTCTACAATAAAACTTTCCCTTTTATAGCTAAGTATGATTCATTAAAGTGCCGCAGATTGTACTGGACTGGAACGCGAATAATTTCCTCCATTTAAGGTCCGTATCAGATCTGAATGAAAATTGTTCTGTCAAACGTCTTTGTTGCGCCTCACATAGCTAGTCTTAGCACATATAAATAAAAATAATATACCGGGTCAAGTGCGAATCGAACTCGCACTCAAGAGAAAGAGAAGATCCCTGCCATTGTACAAAATATTGTTATTTGTTCTTGTAGTCTACATAGCATACTGTATAGGTAGTGCGTGCACTCTAAAATGTATGCGTGGAATGTGTTGGGTTGGTACGGACTACCGCTGGCCGGTGAAGGTGCGCGGGTCACCGCACATCGTTTGATATAGCTAGGTGCCACACTTGATGGAATACCTAGAATATAGATGATTACAGGGTTACTTGACTGAGAAAATAGCCCAGCTTCAACTAAAGTCCGCAGAGTAGCCGACCGTCGGTATATCTATGAAGAACTTATTCTAAAGAAGTGCGATGCAGGCAGCTCAAAAATAATTACATTGACTAACCAAGTTTTATGCAACGTATTACTGGGTCAATTCTCCTATCTTTTAATGATGTATAAAAATGAATTGGCTGTGACCAAGACAAAAACACGCTCTTGGTGCAACAAATAAAACTCCTAGCCCATCTAAAAGAGACGAAGTTACTTAAAGCAAGACCACTTGCAATCTACATAACTAGTCTGAAACAAATTGTCCGAATCTCTGGCGGTTAATCATGCAGAGACCTTGCACGTTGCAGTCGTGTTGTTGTTGTCGGATGGGAAAGTAAAGACCTCGGTTGTGGTGCGTTACGCATGCCGCGGCAGCCGCGCGGCCACAAAGCCACCTCGCCACCTCGCCTCGTGGTGACGGGCCTGCCCTTGACTCGGCTGGTTGTACACCAACCACTCGACGCTTGCTCAATAACAACACCGCATTGACACTCATTACTGACAAGTGTAATGTCACTGCGAATGCTTTACCACGCTCTTAATGAGTGTTTTCGTCAACGTAGACCCATTTACGTGCAGTTTATACCAGTAGCGTTTTAATTGACGACAGCTTGGACTTTCTTTATAAGCGGCGTTTTATGTGACCGACGCTTGGCCATTCCCTTATTCTTGGAAAAGACTGACGTCAGCCAGCGTTTGAGATACTCATTATATTTGCCGACGATATGTCCCAAACACCAACGCCGTCTTCTTAATTTCGTTCTTCCTCATGAGTCTCATGACTGATACGGTACTTCGGATCCACTGGGCCAAAGTAAGATTACCTACTGCAGGTACCAGGGTTATATATAGTATAATTAAATGGACATAATCATATGGCTTATGGATAGATTTTTTATATCCAAGAGGGTGTTTGTTTGCCTTATCAGACGTTTTACTGCAATGCAATGTTCTATGAATAAATGAACTATCTAAAGACGTCGTGACTCATAGGCTTCGCTACAGATTCCTACAATTGAATTGAGAAGTGGTAAGGAGGAAGTAACAGCCACTCATAAATTATAGCGCTGGGTTTGTAATCATAGCCACCACATATTATAATTGCTTTGATAAACATTTGTTTTTCCTCAACTGTTGTTCTGTGCGTGTATTTGCATAGAACAAATGACATGAGTGTGGCACGTAAGAAATGCGATTGTCGTCAGCTGCATCGTAGGTAAGTAGGTACCTACGTTTAATATCCATCAACATTGGGTCGCGTGCTATTTTTACGAGACGCTGGTCGGATGTGAGTCGAGTCGGGACGACCCCATTACCGTGGCGCTACACTCATTAAAGGTCGCCGTAAACAAATAGATATATAGGTGGGCGCGTATGGCACTACGCTGTTATCTATGATTCACCGGCGCCTCGCTGTCTGACGCGCGTCTGATCGCGCCGACACAATATAATGGCCCGATAATAGCCCGCTGATGAGATTAAAGTGACGACCCTCGCACGTGTTTATCTTTATTTATACATACCAACTATCTAAAGGGCGCTTTCGAAACTATTCACGAAGTTATGACGCCCGCAATCGCAACGTTTTCGCCACCGACATAATTGCATTGAACATTAAGTGTGTAACAGTGAACCGCTCTCACGTAACACTAACATAACCGAGTCCAAATCGACCTACATAAAAGCTGCAATACCACTTTCGTCGTCGCAAATCACTGCCGCTCGTATCTCGGCCTCGGTCAATGCGTTGCGTGCATGTCGTATGCACATATACGGATGCAATAAAGTACAGCGAGAATTCGCAGGCTAGCGGTGCATTCTGCTCACGTGCCGACTGAAAACGAAAGTGATCGGATGCGTCTCTCCGCCCTCGATTGATGATCGGCCGGCTTAGGCGAGCCCTCGTTAACTGTATTATTCAAATAGTGTGAGCGAGTCCCGAGCCCGAGCCGCACCGCGCCGCGACCCTGATCGATCACCGCACCCGATACACGACAATGTTTGTCGCTTGCACTCTCGTACACTATTTAATTGATACACTTGACATTTAACTTGGTTTACATACTGAACTAATCCGATGTTTGTAGCTTTCATTCTAATTCATCGATGGAAATAGTTGTATACAATGTTTTGTGAAGTTGTCGAACAAGTAACGTCGCGCGTCGTAGTTGAACCCTTGAGTACCTATATGCATTTTCTATTAATGTAGCTATGGGTACAAATGTAACTACGAGTCTGTTAAAGACTGGGTAGCCCCCTTAGAAGCTATGGTAAACACTTTATAGGGCTTTTAGACTTCATCCATATCTCAATACTATATACAACAACGAATAACCCTTCGCTTACGAACTTAGTTTAGTTTATCCAGCATATTTGATGTTTTGATAACATGTTAATGATATTGTGTTGTGTTACAGGCACGCAGAACGTAGCGATGCCGCCGCGAACGTCGTCGTCGCTCTCGGACGGCAGCGGGCCGACGGCGCGGGCCGGCGCAGGCGGCGTGGGCGGGGCGCCGGCGCCCGGGGCCGGCCCGCCGCCCGGCGCCATGGTGGCGCAGCCCTACGGCCACCACCCCGCGTACAAGGCGCCGCACTACCCGCCGCCGCCGCAGCCCTACGGCTACCCGCCGAGGAACCACCACCCCTACCCCTACGGATACCGGCCGCCGCCGCCGCCGCATCCGCCGCAGCACTACCCGCCGCTCAAGGTTTACATAACACATATACCATGATATATGTATACCTACTTGGAACCAATATTGAGTCAATCTGAAATCAATTTTATTAGTAAATTGAATTTACCTCAATTCTGTTTGTCAAATCATCCCCGATTTGTACTTTGATCGCTATACTGAAGTACAAGCGTATAACGGTGCGCCCGCGATGTTCCAGCAGCAGCCGCGGCACATGGGTCCGCCAGGCCCCGGTGGGCCGGGCGGTCCGGGCGGGCCGGGCGCGCCGGGTGGGCCGGGGGCTCCCGAGGGCGCCATGCCGCCGCCCACGGCGCCCGCCGAGCCGCACGACAACGGGCCCGCCGCGCCCGCCACCGCGCTCGTCACCACCGGGCCCGACGGCGCCCCCCTCGACGAGGGCAGCCAGCAGAGCACGCTCAGTAATGCTTCAGCAGGTACGCACATCATCTCATTGACACTCTTCGACTTCGACTCCGCTTGGGTTCTTAGATTTATATAATAAATCTAGCTTACATGTCAGTGATCTCGAGATTTTCATTTTATTTTTATCTTGTACATGATGAGCGTTTGTGAAATATGCTAAGTATTGTGGTGTCCTGGTGCATGTCGCAGCGTCCGGCGAGGAGGCGTGCGGCGGCGGCTCGGGCTCGAGCAAGGGCGGCTCGCGCAAGGAGTACGGCGCCGGCAGCGCCGCTCCCTCGCCCTCGCCCGGCGCCGGCAGCCACTCATCGCTGCACGACGACGACTACGCCTCGCCCTCCTCCTGGCCGCGCCCGCCCTCTAGTCCCGTGAGTCTCGCCACCATACACACACACCACACGCACACACCGTCCTCGTAGCAGTCACAGTGCACACGACAACTAGAGCCCAAAACATAGCGAGGGGCCATCCGTAAATTTTCACGATCTTCTTACCCCTCCACTGTCCTTGTCACAGCTGGTCTGCGACAACCCCATCTCAGTCTTCATACAATGTCTTACTTAACTAATCCACTGACGGCCGGTTTCTGAATTGAGAATTTCGCGTTGAGAACAATTTAAACACTAATTATATACCACTTAATCAATTTTCTGTTTCACAAAAAATTATTTTGAAACCTTTTGAGTATTTGTGCTTGTAAAATCTTAAATTTGACACAACATATGATCAATTCATGATCAACTCCATATCAACTCTATATTCGCGTTTCTGAAAACATTTGACATTTGTCAAACCTCACTTAGCACTGATAAATTGAGAAAAAAATAATTACACTACTTTGGTCTTTTAACCCGTGATCACGAGTAATATGACAGCCAGTATGTCAAAATATCCACACTACCGTTGCCAAGCAGCGGCTACGTCATACTGAAGTCTACACAACAAAAAGGCCGTTAAACAGCATTTATAGAAAAAAGGTTCAAAGCCTATTCAATATTTGGAACAAATAGATTACAACATTATTAGGAACAAATCAAAGGGATAGAAAATATAAATAAAAGATTTCCGTGTTAAATTAATCCAAATAATTACGCTGGGGCCTCCAAGGAGGTATAATTCTATATACCTCCATGGTGGCCACCATGGAGGTATATAGAATTATACCTCAAATATACCTGGCCACAAATATTTTGTATTAAAAATAAAACAAACTGACTTTGACATAATATACACGTTCCGTTTTCACTAAGATACCAAATTGAACAAATTCAACAAATTATTCATTAAAATAAAATAAACGTTGAAATAATTTTAAATACAACTTTATTTCGACTTTTTATTTGTTTCCGTATAAAAATAATTAACTGACAAGTGTGCTTCTTTGTAAAATGTTAATTAATACGAATTTATGGTTAGTACCGGTTTTTTTACTTGTATTGGAACGTACTAGTGTTGTTTGGTTTAATTTATTCATGATTTGAAGAAAACTCAAATGAAAGTGCTTTGAAAAAATATCACTCTGACCTGTGAAACAGAAAAAACTCAAGTTGACTTCAACTAGTTCAGAAATTTTCAACTGATGTAAGCTGAAATTCTCAATTCAGAAACCGGCCGTGAGTGACGTAATTTCTGGATGGCCCCTAAATTCAAATAAGGAATGAGATTTTGATATTAAGTTTACCTTCATGTGTCCGTCTCCTTACTGTTCGACTGCTACGAGAACATAGTTTACAGCAAGTAGTTACAGTTACATTTTATAAATAAAATATATTTTCCTAACGATACATTTTACTTTTCAAGTATTGTATTTTTGTGGAAATCCTTAACGAACCACACTGGTCACGGGTGTCGATCACACTTACCCATGAAGTTTACGATTGGTCTACTTTATAAACTGTCAAGTTTAGAAGTGGTTTTCGTGTGATGGCCACCTATGCACTCAACATTATTTTTTATTTCAACCCAATTAAATGCCTCATCACCGGCCATTTAAATTTGTATGGTTTTACCTCATACATTTCGATTGTCTTGTTTCTCACCTTACATACAGTGTGTGAGCGAAGGGAGGCATTGCATTTTATCATGTATTTCAGGTATTTAACAGTCACATACCGCCGGAGTCCTACAGATCAAAGGTTTATATCAAGTTAAAGATCATAAGCATGTGTAGTGCTCGATACAATTAATATTTTCACATAATAACGTGTTACAAATTGCATGTTAGTCAAACTCTATCTGCATAATACAAAATGCATTGCCTTTTAATGCATAATATGTTGTTGCATTTCTGTGTACAAACTTGTTTCTCATCAAGATACTTTCAACACCAACTTTTAGCTTTAAGCTTGAGAAACCTTTAGTTATTCACTTTTATTTTGCTTTCTGCTACATTCGTTTTCTTTATGGTTGTGGAGATGCTTCCAAAAACAATTTACCAACTTTTCAACTTCGTCTGAGGAATGTTTTTGAAATGTTGAGTTAAACAATAAAAGGTTTTGTGGTTATAATTACATGTTTATGTAGAACTTTTCTCACACAGTGACTTTACCACTAGCTGTATGTCGAATGTTCCTGACTGTGTATCTTAGTGTCTAGTAGAGCATGACAATATTTGACAACTGTAATTAAAATTGACCTGCACTGTGCATCGATTGCATGAAAATACTCAAAGTCCCCGTTCCGTAAACTATGTATCAGCTTGCATTATGTAGTTTATCGAAAAGGATTCGTATGGAATGCAATTTCAGTAAAAACTCCTTATTTTTGTAAATATGTAAATATTCTTCTTTTCCATTTATTTCATTTTCATACTTGATTTTCATTATTATTTTTATAAGGAGTTTTTCCAAAATGAACGGGGCTGACGAAAGTAGTTTGGATAAAGGATCTTTACAAATATATATTATAATTTTAGTGGAAATTTTTATTCTAGGCTGAAAATTCAAGGCGACGAATAGGCGAGTCTTCGTCAGGCCCGGTAAAGCACCACACTATCAGTCTAAATGCTTGCTCTATTGCCGTGAATATAGCTCACTTCATATACAATATACTCTGTAGTAATATAAGACATATTATACTTAGATATCCTGCTAGAAATTACTCAAAAACTAAATATCCATGTTGAAACACCTACATTTTTGACTGTTCATAAATTATTGTTCGATATTAGGAACGTCGATATTATCCGTATAATGTTGTGTACCTTAATGGGTGCTTAGTTTTTGTTTATAAGTTGTAGGCTTAAGACGACTAACTGTCCGACACTTACATGTACTACCTATATATTATGTACCAAGCAACTCTGAGTAAACGTGGATTCGGTTTAATTGTTATACATAAATGAAGCAAAAAATGCTATGATAATCAAATTATACGGTTGTGGATAGGCATGGGCGTTTTCGGATTTTTACGCAAACCTAATCTAAAACCGATTTAAGAAATCGATTTCAGTAGCGGATGTTGGAGCGTAGTTTACGAAAAACGCAAACAATCGAAATCTTATTGTATTTTAGGCATGAGACCAATCAAGTCAAATAAAACTCTCCAAATATAAATTCCTAATGAATATTTGCAATTTTCAAAATAATCATCAAATAGTTGCAATCTGAATTAGATATTATCGCCTCGATATTTAGTTTTATTTTTTCTATTCAATCTGCAATTTTACCGCCAAAATCCAACACGATTCGCTTGCTTGGCGACAATTCGCTTCATCTCTTTTGCTCTTTAGCGTATCACGAAGTTAGTAAGAAAAATAAATGAAATTCGCTCTCTCTCGTTCGAACTAACTAGTCGTTTGGTAGTGTGAAAGAGAACGAATGAATATGAAAACTATTGAAAACGTATTACTTTGTAGTTTGGTTGCGCTTGCACCGTTCGGTACGGATTAGATTGCGTTATCGTGGTATTGCTTTGCGTTTTCTAAAATCGGGTTTCTCACATTGGAATATCGATACGATACGATTTCTTTTTTTTTTTTTGTTTAGTAAATATAGGTTCGCGTTTTACCACTATCTTGCCTGATGGTAAGCAATGATGCGATCTAGGATGTAGCACGCTTACCTAGAAGATGTCTATACACTCGCGTCTTGAAGACACCCAAATTGTACTGATCGGGAAACACAGATTCTGGCAGGGAGTTCCATTGTTTTGCAGCGCACATGATGAACGAGGCAGCAAAACGTTTTGTACGTATGGTTGGAATATCGACCATGTACCGATGGCGCTGGGCAGTGCGTCTGGTTGTCCGATAGTGGAAAGGGGATGAGGGAATTAAATCGTGCAGTTCCGCTGCACACTCTCCGAAATGTATACGGTAAAATACCGATAAAGCAGCAACTCGTCGTCGGTGTTCGAGGCTTTGAAGTTTTGAGGTAACTTCTTCATCACCAATGAGCCTCCTGGCTTTTCTCTCTATTGAGTCAAGTGTCTCAAGCTGGTATTTGGCCGATCCATCCCAGAGATGAGAACAATACTCCATACAGGATCGGACTTATGCTTGGTATAGACTTAGCAGTTGTCCCGGCGTGAAGTATCGTCTCACTTTGGCCAATATTCCGAGCTTTTTTGACGCAGTTGCAGCTTTCGACTCAATAAATGAGCCAAAATTGAGAGTCGGGGTGAGTGTAATACCAAGAAGCTCAAGGTGGTCAGCTATCGGCACAGATACATTTCGGCAAGTTGGAGACATTTTGAACGCACTACGTTTAGAAGAAAACAGACATGCCTGGTTATTTGTTGCATTAAACTTGACCAGGTTGGCATTTCCCCATTGGGAAACTGCCGTCAAGGCCATGTTCAAGCGCTTAATCATATCTTGCCTAAGCTCTTCTGTTTGTGCGCCACTAGCTCGAGCATTGGACGCGTAACTCTCTATGGTCGTGGTATCGTCTGCATATCCTAGAGTCCCCGGTATAAGCATATCGTTGATATGCATCAGGAACAGCGTTCCAGAGAGTACAGACCCTTGAGGAACTCCAGCATTAATTGTCATGTGGTTGGACGTGCAGCCGTCAATGACTACTTGAATCGATCGGTCCTTCAAAAAGTCTGATATCCAAGCACAGAGTCTAGTGGGTAGACCAAAAGATGGAAGCTTGCTGATAAGGCTGTCGTGCCAGACCCTATCGAATGCCTCCGAGATATCAAGAGAAACTGCAAGAGAGTCTCCGTGATTCTCGATAGCTTTGCTCCGGATATGCGTAGCATATGCTAGAAGACCCCAGTGGATCGGTTTCGGCGAAACCCGTATTGTCGATCACTGAGGAGATCATTTGCTTCTAGATATGTAAGGAGCCGGTTGTTTAGTACACGTTCCATACTCTTGCAGAGTATGGATGTGACTGAGATGGGCCTATAATTGGATGGGTCGGCTTGACTACCTTTTTTGGGCACAAGTTGCACATTAGCTAGCTTCCACAACCTTGGTACTTTTCCAGTGCTTAGGGAAAGACGGAATAGTCGTGTCAGTACTGGTGCAATTTCAGGTGCACAGGTTTTAAGCACAATGGCTGGAATACCATCGGGACCACTTGCTTTATTTATTTAATTTTTGCATTTCTGACTGCAATCGGATTTCAGATTCGTTTTGATATATCGTTCTCATGCCTAGTTGTGGAAAATGTTTTTCCGTCAAGTTTTCATTATTATTATTACTAAACTAATTTCTGAAATGTGAATTTGTGTACCTTTATAACTATAGAGATGCTTGGGTTATAGGCGTTTACAGTGCGTTGCTGTTAGTTTTTCGAGCGGATAGGCAATCGCCTATCCGCTCGAAAACTAACGGGCGAGTTTCTCGGAACATACTATTTTATATGTAGTTTTCTGATAACAAGACTACTTAAAAACTGTTGCATGATAATACGTGGTATATCATGTCCGCCTAAATCATCCACGTTGCACTGTCAGGTCCCAAAGGATCGTAACCACTAGAATGTGCAAGGATGCATGCAAGCCGATCGGTGTGCTAGGAAAATATTTATCAATGAGGGCGCGACGGTAAAGAAATATTCTACTGATAAATTAAAAAAGCGAGGAATACATTTTTTTAAGGAGGCGGAGAATTCAACCTCATTGACCTTAAAAGTAAACCGAATCCTCCTGTTGGCGCAAGTAGGAGGCATATGTTCGGCAGTGTACTGTGAAACGTTGTACGATAAATTATTTTTCCTGGGACACCGGTCAGCCGCATCGGACATCTCCGATGGTTACAAGCCCACGTTTTATAAAGGCGTCGTCAAATAAAATGCGTACCTAGCGTGCGTTAAAGCACTAACCTTACGCTGCGCTGCGCGTAGAATTGTGTTGTACTGTGACGGTCATATACTGTCAGACAGAACGCGGCGTCGCGTACTGCTAGGTTAGCGCCTTGACGCGCGTTGAGAATGTTGACAAACGTTCTGTTTGACAAGGCCTTAAAGAGTATAGTGCGCATGTGATGTAAGTGTCGGTCGGTGGTCGTGTGAGTGCGGGAGTGTGTTGGTTGGACGGTTGCGTGATGTGGGACGTCTGTGCCAGAAGTCGGACTCGCTGGGCAAGCTGTACGAGATGGACGACGCGCCGGAGCGGCGTGGCTGGGTGGAGCGCCTGCTGGCCTTCATGGAGGAGCGCCGCACGCCCATCGCCGCCTGCCCCACCATCTCCAAGCAGCCGCTCGACCTCTACCGCCTCTACCTGCTCGTGCGCGACCGCGGCGGCTTCGTCGAGGTACGCATATACACACTACACACTACACACTACACACACACCACACACATGGAGGAGCGCCGCACGCCCATCGCCGCCTGCCCCACCATCTCCAAGCAGCCGCTCGACCTCTACCGCCTCTACCTGCTCGTGCGCGACCGCGGCGGCTTCGTCGAGGTACGCATATACACACTACACACTACACACTACACACACACCACACACATGGAGGAGCGCCGCACGCCCATCGCCGCCTGCCCCACCATCTCCAAGCAGCCGCTCGACCTCTACCGCCTCTACCTGCTCGTGCGCGACCGCGGCGGCTTCGTCGAGGTACGCATATACACACTACACACTACACACTACACACACACCACACACATGGAGGAGCGCCGCACGCCCATCGCCGCCTGCCCCACCATCTCCAAGCAGCCGCTCGACCTCTACCGCCTCTACCTGCTCGTGCGCGACCGCGGCGGCTTCGTCGAGGTACGCATATACACACTACACACTACACACTACACACACACCACACACATGGAGGAGCGCCGCACGCCCATCGCCGCCTGCCCCACCATCTCCAAGCAGCCGCTCGACCTCTACCGCCTCTACCTGCTCGTGCGCGACCGCGGCGGCTTCGTCGAGGTACGCATATACACACTACACACTACACACTACACACACACCACACACATGGAGGAGCGCCGCACGCCCATCGCCGCCTGCCCCACCATCTCCAAGCAGCCGCTCGACCTCTACCGCCTCTACCTGCTCGTGCGCGACCGCGGCGGCTTCGTCGAGGTACGCATATACACACTACACACTACACACTACACACACACCACACACATGGAGGAGCGCCGCACGCCCATCGCCGCCTGCCCCACCATCTCCAAGCAGCCGCTCGACCTCTACCGCCTCTACCTGCTCGTGCGCGACCGCGGCGGCTTCGTCGAGGTACGCATATACACACTACACACACACCGCACGCACACAACACACTACACTCACACAACACATACACACAACACACTCCGCAATTCTACTACTACTACTTATACGCAACATATACTAAAATATAAATTGAGGTTTTACTTCTAGCCTTACCCGCGAAAAATGTATCATACCGTATTATGATACATTTTTCGCTCTATAGTTCACGTATGATTCTACAAATTATTTATGGAGATATTTTAGTTTCTAAACATTCTTCATCCACGGACTAAACCTGACATTATATTCAACCATTGTTTTATAATAACTTCCTTATAGTTTTGGAAAACAGCATTGCAATGGCCCAGATCGATCAGGGAACTACTACCCTCGTACAGAATAGTGGACCATTTAGAGATCTGGAGGCCGTGGAACAGCTAAGGAGCGGCGGTCAAGGTGGGCGGAGGGCTTAAATCGATATTTCTCGGGTTATTAGGCCGATTAGGCGGATATGAGTAACCGGCAATTTTGTGCTTTTTTTAACTAGCCCCTAGTGCACCGAGAGCTGATCTCACCTACCCTGCCCTTAAACCCTAAACCCGGCTATGGAATAGTATCTGGCTATATTATATAAAATTTCGTTGAACGAGTGAAAGTGCCAGAGGCCCCATCTTCTTTTCCTTCTCCCTCATCCCACTCCTCCTATTCCTTTTCCGATCCTCTGGATCCGCAGCGGCTTTGTTGTATTTTTGCACACAGTCTAAGCCAGAGAACCTAGGTAATCGACATAGCAGTGGGCCGACCACATTTGTCGAGGAACCGATAACCGTTGGAGTAGTTGTGTTCTAGAGTGGAGACTTCGCCTTGGCAAACGTAGTGTAGGACGCCCTCCGGCTAGGTGGAGTGATACTGATAAAATACGCAAAGTGGCTGCTAGCGGCTGCACTCGAAAAGCCGAAAATCGGGCTCAGTGGCGTGCCATTGGAGAGGCCTATATCCAGCAGTGGAGTCTTGCAGGCTGATGATGATGATGATTATAAGCCGTGGTTACTAACCATCAGATGGGCCCACTGGTTTGTCAGATTTTTGTCACTACAGTCATTCTTCCGTAATAACGTAAAAGGGCACAACTAACATTTTGTAAATCAGGAGAAAATCGAGTTTAAGATATTTCTTAGTTTTTGTAAAAAATAAATTACGGTATCGTAGTTATAGAAAATGTATGAATGGAAATAGTAGCGTCTGTATGAATTCTATAAGATGATTTACGTATTTTATTTTATTTTCACTGTATTTATTCAATAATCTACATATTCCATTTCAACTTAACTTAAAAACTATTGTAAAATCATTAATATTACGTATAAAAGGCATAATTAACCAAATGTGACTTTCCATTCTAACATTTTGGGGAAAAAAGTTAAATATTACTCTGCCGTCATAACGTAAAAGGGCACAACTAACATTTTGTAAATCAGGAGAAACTCAAGTTTAAACGTTTTCTTAGTTTTTGTAAAAAATAAATTACGGTTAGTTAGTTAGTTGGACAGGTGTTTTCCGCATTTAGCCACTTAATTGGGCCAATGTGCGTTAGCAGGGACACGGTTGTCGCCTGCTACTCATACCATGCAAGCTCCTTCCAGAAGGCCATGAGTTGACCAGTGCTGCGTATGGCTTCACTCATGGTTCTGGGGTTGTTCAGGAACCTCGTCCGTTGGTCGCTCACGCTGGTACAATGTAGGATCACATGAGCGGGTGTTTCTTCGGTCTCCATGCAGCCCTTACATAGTGGGCTGTCCGTGACGCCGATGTTGTAGAGATGCTTGTTTAGTGGACAGTGGCCGGTTATTATGCCAGTCAGATGCTTGAGTGTTTTCCTGTTGGAGTGCAACAATTTTTGCGAGAGTCGTTTATCTAATTGGGGAAAGGCATCTTTAGATTGCCTACACTCTTTTAACTCTGCCCACTCTTTTTCATGATGTTGTAGGGTTCTCTCGCGTAACCACGTTTTTAGTTGGTTGAAAGGTATCGGAACAGTTGGTTCGGGTCCCAGAGTTGTTGTGTCCGATCCTTTCCTTGCCAGTTGGTCTGCTGCGTCATTGCCCGTGGAGTCACTGTGTCCTCGTATCCACTGGAGCGTGACCCGATTCCTCGCTGCAGTTTTCTGCAGCTCTTGGTGGCACTCCATAATTAGGCCGCTGTTAAAGCAGTTGCCGTCGAGAGCTTGTAGTACTGAGGCACTGTCTGTGATGATGCGTATTGACAGGTTACTCACGTTTCTGGCCGCGATCGCCGTCGCCGCCCTTATAATGCCAACGCATTCAGCTTGGAAGATGGCATTGAGTTTACCAAGCGATGTTGAGAGATTGATGTTCAAGTCATGGGAGAATACTCCGGCACCTGTCCCATACTTTGTTTTTGAGCCGTCTGTGTATACTCTTAACTTCGTGTATACCAGAGCTATCCTTGTGCTCTTCATGCAGTTGTATGCGGTATTTTTTGTCAGAGACAAAGGTTTTAGGTATGAGGTCGCACGTTGCATCTAGCTTCGGGATCTCGTTAGTTAACGTCCTTTTCAGGCGTACATGGGTTATTCGGTCGTCTCTTCTCCAAAGCCCGAACTTATCGAGCCGGATCGCGGCGGCACCTGCTTCCTGCTGGATGATGAGGTGCAATGGTCGCAAGTCGAGAAGCACCTCCAATGCCGCCGTTGGAGTTGTTTTCATGCAGCCTGTTGTGGCCAGACAGGCGAGGCGTTGTATGCTCTGCAGCTTGCTCTTGACTGTGCTTAGTTCAGTGCGTGGCCACCACACTACTGCTGCACCATATGTGAGCATGGGGCGTATTATGGCAGTGTAAATCCATAGGGTGATGAATGGTTTGAGACCCCATTTCTTGCCTATTATTCTTCTGCACTGCCAGAAGATTGTACATGCTTTTGTGGTTTTAGTGGTGATGTGTTTATTCCAGTTGACCTTGTGGTCGAGTGTTACGCCCAGGTACTTGACTTCACTCGATAGGTTAAGCTCCGTGCCAAAAAGTTTTGGTTTTCTGGTCATACGGGTGTTCCTTTTGTTAGTGAAAAGTACTAGCTCCGTTTTATTTGGGTTGACCGTCAGTTCATGGTGGTTGCACCATTGTTCCATGATCCTGAAGGCTGCTTGCATCCGATAATGGATCATGTCTTCCGAGTTTCCTTTGATTAGGATGGTTATATCATCTGCGTAGCCAACCGTGTAGAAGCATTTGTCATTCAGGCTTCTCAACAGATCGTCTACCACTATGTTCCAGAGCAGGGGTGATAGGACACCTCCCTGTGGGCAGCCTTTTGCTACTATCCCCCTTGTGGTGGTGTTAACCGTGAATTGAATAGCCCTTTGTTTCAGGAGTTGATCAATCCAGCCACTGACGGTTTGTTCAACTCCGAACTTGTCAAGGGCTCGGCTAATGCTGGTGAATTTAGTTTTGTCGAAGGCGCCTTCTATGTCAATGAAGGCGCCTAAGGTCATTAGTTTGTCAGATAGCGCTGTCTCTAGGTTCCCACTACGCAGTGAAGCGCTGATTCCGTTGATCTACCACTTCTGTAGGCATTTTGTTGCGGGTGTAGTGGTCTGCGTAGCAGTGCGCCTTCCCGTAGGTATCTGTCAGCGAGCCTCTCCAGCGTTTTCAGCAAGAAGGAGGTTAAACTGATAGGTCTGAACGATTTTGCTTGAGTGTAATCCGTTTTGCCTGGTTTTGGGAGAAATATGACTTTTACTTCCCTCCACCTTCGTGGTATGTAATTGTGCGCTATAGATGCTCTATATAATTATGCTGAGTAGCTGTGGCACAATCGTTGTGCAGCCCCATTGTAGAAGTGCTGGTGTTATTTCGTCCAGGCCTGCAGATTTGTACGGCTATAAGCTATCAATTGCCCATTTCAGCCGGTCCACGGTAACCATGTTGTTGGCTATCGTCCAGTCTGTCTGACAGTCGTCGGTCACAGTGCAACCTGGGAAGTGTGTTTCGATTAGCACTTAATTACGGTATTTTAGTTATAGTAGCGTCTACATGAATTCTATAAGATGATTTACTATTTTTTTTTATTTTTACTGTATTTATTAAATAATCAACATTTTCCATTTGTAAAATCATTAATATTACGTATAAAAGGCATAATTAACCAAATGTGACTTTCCATTGTAACATTTTGGTGAAAAAAGGTTAAATAATAAAATGAAAAGCCATATTAATTAAAACACATCTAACCACTTGTGACTTCTTCATGTAATCTAAACTAGAAGACTTTTCTAGTGCTATCACAAAAATAATTGCTCAGTTGTGCCCTTTTAGGTTATGGTACTTTTATTTATTGTGGTTATAAAATTATACAAAAATTATGAGCAGATAGGCCTTTTTCTCCTGATTCCAAATATGTATATAACTCAATTTCGAAAAAAATTTTAGTTGTGCCCTTTTTCCTTATGACGGCAGCATTGTTGTAATAATGTGCGTATATGTTATTGATTGTCTGTATAGGATTTATAAATGTTTGGATATCTAAGTTAAGCATACAAAAATGTAGGCTATAAATTATTTCCGTTATTTAAAATAATAGCTGTTTCCCGCGGTTCCATCCGCGTCCTGAGGGAACTACTTCGCGTACTCGGTTAATTTATAGCCTAAGTTACTCCTTAGTTCATCAGCTATCCGCCAGTGATGGTCCCGTCAAAATCGGTCCAGTCATTCCAGAGATTACCGAGAACAAACAGATAGACAGACAAAAATTGAAAAAAATAATGACATTTCGCTTTGTGTACCGTGTATACATCCATATGCATTAGTTAAAAGCAGTTAATTTACCATAAAGCCGTTAAAATTAGATATTCTTATTAAAGTTAAATCAAATCTTTCAATTGTAAGTCGAAACGTAAGTGGCAATAAATGTAAATAATATCTTTTAAACGTCGCGGCCGACTTAATAATAGTATTGAAAGTGGCAATACTAGCGTGTATTATATTCAAAATTGATTGCCCGCCGCTCGCGGCAGTTACAAGTCCGAGTGCAGCTCGGGAGCTAACATTCATCTCTTCCTCTATTACTCAAACTCACTATAAACATAAATCTTACGTTTATACTACAAATTGCATTCTATTTCGCTAACCGCAGTAAAAGTCAAGCAAATAAATGTATAGAGGACGAACGGTGTGTGTAATTCAATCGGGCTTTACAGTTTTAAACGTTAACATTTGTAAACATCGGAATTCTCGAGTATCACTTTAGCGGTGCCGGTGAAACGACGCAGCGCTCGATGCGACCGAGACTAATAGACTCGGGCCAGGATTTATGTTAGTGCATGTGCGCGCGCTTTATGTGAATAGGCGCCGTAAACAGCCCAGCGCTCAGCCTTCAACGATACTTAATGAATTTTTATCATTGAAACGTCGAGCGCTCGCACACGCCGCCGAGCGCGCCGCGCGCACAGTCGCGTCGCTCGTGTCGCTGGTGTCGCGGCCGGCGAGACGAGCCGCCATGGTCAGATTTCCATTCGTTAACACGCGCGAGTTATCGCCTTTTCCACCGAGCACTAAACCTTCACACTTTATGTTCCAGTTAACTGTCGCCTCGTGTCCATTTGTTTACTTTAAAACTGCCGAGTGATTTCGCTTTATTTTACACCGTGTACTAATACTATGAACGTTTCCAGGTGACGAAGAACAAGACGTGGAAGGACATCGCGGGGTTGTTAGGCATCGGCGCGTCGTCGTCGGCCGCCTACACGCTCCGCAAGCACTACACCAAGAACCTGCTCGCGTACGAGTGCCACTTCGACCGCGGGGGCATCGACCCCCAGCCCATCATCAACCAGGTCGAGGCCTCCACCAAGAAGAAGAGCGGCAAATCTAATAGTACCTCCAGTCCGGGTGAGTATACTCTCCAACTTGTCGCACCCATAGCAAGACTTGACTTGTCGTTCGTAACAGGTCGGCAAAGTTAAGCAACGCTTGTACAGGTTACCACTTGGATGGGTGACCGTTTGTGGCTTTTACATCAGCTGAGCGCTACCGTGCTACGGAGGGCACGCAAAGCTGTCGTTCCCGGTTCTTGTCTAAGGATAACGGTTGTTAGGCTATGTCGGAGGAACTCGGGTGGTCTGAAAACTCCGACACTAGAGTTGGCCATATATTCACACGAAAAACAAAAACAAACGCTCCAACATACACCAACAGCGTATACAACATTACTATGAGCTTATGTCACTTTATAATCCAATAGAATATAATCTGTTATGTAAACACGTATGTAAACATCGTTATAGTTTATTATTACAACCCATGTAACTTATTGTGCATCTATGACTTATCAAGGGATAATTATTCTCGCCACCATAAATAGGTTAACAACGACCTTGGATAACAGTTTTTATATGTATGTTTTTCAGTCTTACATACATAGACTCACGCCTGTTTCCAAAAGGTGTAGGAACGCCATTTACAACGATCCTGACATACATCTCTTGCTTCATTTACTCCCATCAAGTTTTTCATGCATGCTACTACTTGGTACTTCTGACCTGTCCTTTCTTTAGGATGTCTTCAATCTGGTCAGAAAACGTCCGCCTACGTCTTCCCCTTCATTCTGTCCCAATCTCACTTGTCTAATATAATGATGTGGTATGTAATCAGCAGGTTCGTCGAATTCGCAAGAGTCATTCCCGGGCGGCGGCAGCAGTGGCGGCGGCGCTCCCATGGACGGCTACGGCGGACAGTACGCCGGCTACCCGCCGCAGCCCAACCACTCGCAAGGTACCACCACCCCTGAAGCCTATGCGTCATCACTACTGTATGTCGCTTCACCTACTTCAATGCTAGTGTTATTGGTGTTGTCAGATAACAAAACTATTCAATTATACATAAAAGTCTCTCAAATGAGTAAATTTTCAATCACAGACTTGCGCTAGTTCATCATTTGGCTTACAAAATACTGTTAAAGAAACAAGCCGTTTCTTTGTGTGCCTTTTGCATAATTATGTTGAGCTTTGTCGATATTTGACAACACTAGTGTGAATAGACAGTCGTAGCTCCGACTGTAGTGGCACCGCGTGACTGAACACAATCTCGTGCACTAATACCCTTCTTGAATACTGTGGACCACGACTGTCGATCGATTTAATCACTCTATGGCATTTTTTGACCGCGAAAAAGCTAATATTCTGCCGAATCTTGTTAAGCTAGGAAGCGAATCCTCGGTTAGGCGACAAAAGTCTTTGATTCGGGGTAACGTTAGCTTGTAATGATGATGATAATAACATATTCGATTGTGGATCGACAGTGTTCATCGAGCGATTGTGTCTCATTGTTAGCCCAAACGCTGTAAATGAGCTCGATAGTCTTAGCTGATAGAGCCCGCGCAACGTATCGCGCTACGTCACACAGTGTGACGTCAGCGCTGGGCGCGCACCGTGCGACAAGGACGGCACACGGTGCTTGTTTTCTTTATTTGTGCAAACGAACTAACTCTTAACGTTTCCGAGTGGCGACACACCTAACAAATCATTCGGCTGATAATACTGCGCTTACAACTAACACTAACTGTCGTATCTGTGAGGAACTTAACATGCTTGTTTACTTGAAGCGTTACTTTGTTTTCCACTGTAAATATAAATTGTATGACAATATCACTCTGTCGGATTACTTCTGCGGTGTGAGCCACTGTGACAGCACACTACTATAATAATAGAGGTATCATTTATATGAGGATTTCAAGGCAACTACCACACGTTCGAATTATTATTGGAATAAGATTTTAATACTTCAGAGAAAATGTCATAGTCCTACATAGATATTTTATGAGATGAGGATATGCCTAGTTAAAAAAAAAGGGTTGTATTGATTTATCCAGTTTGTCATAATGTCTCTTAGATACATTACACTCTCTCCAAAGAAATAATACCAGAACCTACGATATCCAGATTTGCTAAATGATAATAAGTGGTACGCCAGCAATCCTCGTGTAAAGGCCCGTTTGTGTATGGTGGTATGGTGGTTAGTTTTCCTCTCGGGTACGTGTTTGGGTACAAAGAGTTGTGGTTGTAGGCGGCGGTGTGGGCGGGGACAACCTCGCCGCCTCCAACCCGTTCGACGAGCCGCCGGGGCCGCGCAGACCCCCAGGTACTTAACACACAGGCACAGCACATCTCCTCATACACCCCATACACCCCATCAACCCCATGTCACCTTATTAACCCCACATGTCTTATCGTCAAACTTCCACATTAACATCAATGTCTCTGATTAACAACAAGGGTCCTATTTCATTAGGAAACCAAAGTGGCGCTGCCTCTTGCGGCC
The DNA here is from genome assembly GCA_944739405.2 of Euclidia mi. Lineage (NCBI taxonomy): Eukaryota > Metazoa > Arthropoda > Insecta > Lepidoptera > Erebidae > Euclidia > Euclidia mi. The sequence continues at coordinate 16,277,530 of OX123204.2, read as the reverse complement.
ACCAACAACATGTGTGCACTTGTATAGGTTTATTCAATGAGGTTTATTCAACTTTGTTTACTTGGGTGAACAAAGTAGATTTCTTGGTGGTCCTCATTTCACCTTGGAATATCTTCACCTAGGTGAACAAAGTTGAATAAACAGTTGTAAAGGGGGTATCTCACCAGGTATTAACTTGGTGGCGCAACCAAGCTGTTGCCAGCGACCAAATCAATGCTAGTGTTTGTTTTGGTGTTTATGGCTTGGTAGCTCTAAGCAACAAGGTGACATCACTGGTCACCTTGATGCCACTGGTGTCCTAATTAAATAGGGCCCTAAGAACTTGTGCCCACTAAGAAAAAGGACCGTCTAATTTCTCGGTTTGTCTAAAGAGACGAATATGCCAGGGGTAGTACAATTTATATGAGATTCGGTGACGGTCCATCTAAATGTGAACAGTATCATCTATTATGAATAGTTCGGACACTGGCATACCCGTCTCTTTAAACAGACCCAGTAAACAGGCAGTCCGTCTTGGCGAGAACGGAACGGAGCCTAATAATAATATCATATTTCCAAATTAACTTAAGTACTAATATTTGTATGTGCACCGTTCGGTATTTTGTGTATATTTTTTTTATTTGGATTCAGATGTATAAATAGCAATAATTTTTATACACTACTAATGGTGAAAACCAATGTCTTTTTTGGAAATTATGTATTATCTGAGGACTGGTACAGTTATTTTTTATTGAACATGTTATACCACTAACATTAACTGTGAAACATTAAACTTAACGTATTGTTAATCTCTGCAATGATAAAGTCGACTAACCCTTTATCACAGACATTGATGTCATATTTGCGAATTAGGATGTAAATCCTCAAACTATCCTTGGTCCAGATAAAGTCGATAAAAAAAAAATCACAATACAATGATGCTCTACATATTACGGAATTTGACGATGATATTTTTTTAACTTTTCCCAAATGTATATTATTATTTATTTTATATATTTTTCGTTTTCACCTACTTACCTTGCTACGGCTATATTTGTATAATTTTGCATAATTGATATTTGGAGCAATTTAGTCATAAATATCCGTTGTACCTATAATAGTAGGCGATCCGTAAAAACGTTTTTCACCTATCTGTTTACTGGATAAAAAGGATTTTTATATATAATTTTGCAAGTTAAAAATAGATTGCGCATGGCTTGGCAAAAAATCGTGACAAGACATATATATCTTCGTGTCTGCAATGAAATCGCGCTCATTTTTATACAAGATTTGTATGTTAAACAAACTGATAAAAATAACAAGTATCAACTTAATTGTTAAAATGTTTATATCTGCCAAACCTGAGTTAATTCATACTTTCGGTTAGTATTGTATTCCTTAAATTCATATATAAGTGCGATGATTAATAAAAAGTATTTCTATGGCATTTTGTTGTCCTGGCTAGGCTTGTTTTAGCCAACTCATTCGTGACATATTTTTATTGTACAAAATTTGGTATTAAATTCTTTCAATCCATTAAACAGGTGGGTGAGGCTTCTTTTTATGGATTTTAGGCTAAGAAAAAAAATATTGCATGACCTTTTTTACAATTTTAGTGCAAGTGTTTGTTAAAATTGCACGTTAATATCGATGTAGTATTTTGATGTATTAAAATTCTATCGTGATTCGTTAATAATGTTAAGTAATTAATCAGCAGGTTACCAACAAGGTTACGGGTATGAATACGGATCTCCTTACCAGCCAAATAGGCCAGTTTACCCACCGTACGGCCCCGACGGAGAGCGGTGAGTAAATTGAAGATTTTTATGCAACAAATGAACAAACTCATATCTTGATTTTTATGTTTTTAAGGCAGAATGTGAATGATTTTAAAGATCGGGGCAACGGAGTCGGACTAATAAAGATTCATTGACTAAAGTGAAAACATCAAGTGTTCGTTGTAAACGTTCGCCTTAAACGTTGTCGGTGCGGGGGATCGTGTCGTGCGGACGTAAAACGTGTGTGGTTACAGGGGCTACCGCGGCGGAGCGGGCGGCGAGTACCCGTACGGCGGCTACGGCGGCGCCTACCGCGGCGGCGCGCCCGGCGCCAACACGCCGCCGCCCGCGCAGCCCTACCCCGAGTACTACCGCGCGCCGCACCCCGCGCAGCACGCGCCGCACGCGCCACACGCGCCCCACCCACACCCGCCGCTGCAGCAGCACGCGCCGCCGCACGCCCCGCCGCACGCGCCGCCACACGCGCCGCACCCGCCGCACCCGCAGCATCCGCCGCACCCGCCCATCTCGCCGCAGCAGCCGCCCATCGAGGTACGCACACACACCACACACACACACACCCGCACACACACACACACACACCACGCGCACTCGTACACACGACGCGTTACCCACTTTACATGTCTACCTTTCACACTTGACCCGTGCTAAATTAATGCATAGGATGTACATCCTTATAATTAAACATTGCAAATAAACTCCTAATTGCTAGGATGTGTTTGTAATACGACTCCTTTCCACCACTGCGGCTATCTACCGGTCTGTTCGACTAGGTCTGCAAAATATGGATGCAAAGGATGTTACATAAAACTTTATAATTTGCAAGGATGTGTTTGAAGACGTTAATTATATCTATCACTTCAAATATCTTCCGATCGTTTCAGCGAAGTCTACGAAGGCTGTGACTTACATCCTTGTAACTTGCTCTAAGATGTGTATTGATAATAAATTAATCGAATAGATACATAGACTCACGCCTGTTTCCCGAAGGGGTAGGCAGAGGCATTTTAAACGCATTTATCGAATGTACATTATTATTTTAATCGACATTCCAAAAGAAAAGAATAACCATTTGGATGACTACAATTAGTAGCACATAATATATTTATTACTAAATATTAAGCATACGTTACCATTAACTAAATTAGGTAATTCATTTTAATTTAAAAAAATATTTAAATTACATCCTCAAATCTGAATGTAAGATACATTCAGATTTGCGTACAAAATCCGTTAGGCGGGTTTTCCTGTCACGCTGATCGCACGCCGACGGTCCGCGCTGATGGGTCAATAATGTCAATATGTATGAAGTAATAACTCAGCGCTGACAGCCGACAGCGCTGAGCGGCCAGCGCGACTCAAAAACGCTAGAAGTACTTCATACATATTGACCGATCAGCGCGGACCGTCGGCGTGTGATCAGCGTGACAGGAAAACCCGCCTTACTCTATACTCGAATTTGTATCGTTTCAATATATTTGTGTCGTATGTACGGGGTGCAATAATATAGTAATTGGATGTAACTTTGATTAAAACGATCTTACACGCGGTAATTAACTAACATAAGGTGTAAATACCACAATTGTTTGCTAATGTTTGGTTTAAATTCGATTATACCCATTTTATTAATCGTTTTTTTTACATTCTATTGGCCATAAGGCCTAAAATAGTTATAAATTTATCAATTGCGAAATTACATAAGTTGACTAAGTTACATCAAAACTTCAAAAATAATTTTGCATGAATAGGATTAAGTACGATTAGATTATAAGTAATTCTATTGCCTGATTACGATTTAAAATTTATTTTCTTGATGTTTTCTAGTACAAAATTTACAAAAAAAAACTATTTTAATGTTTAGATATACAAATTATGTTATTGTGTACATTTTCAATGTAATCGAAGTCAACTTGGAATGTGAAAAGTTGCCGAATACATGAAAATATCTAGTCTAAACATTGATATCCTGCATGACCAGCATGTAAGGATTATTATCTTTCATATTATCTTATATTGTGCTTAAGTATTGCACTATTATGATACGGCTGATGTTCAATAATATACTATACATGTATCCCAAATCCCCGTAAAGATGACGAATTGCTTAAATAATGGACATATTGAACAACATCCACGTAATTTAGTGCCGTTTTAGAGAAATAAGAGGCATTAAACTAACAGAATGCTCAAAGCGATTAGAAATTTAATTGTAGACGGAAAACTATCGATATTCATTACTTGTTTCCAATTGTTAAGTTTAATTTCAAATGTTATGTTGTCATCCATGTATTGTACATCGTAATATTTTAAGGTCTATTACACAAACACATTGTGAAACAGTTGGAAATGCTAGCTGTGCTGTGTAATGATATTTGTAAGAATAGATGCGATGTAATGCGTCGTGTTAGGAGGATGAAGGGCCTTTGTCTGACGAGCTGATTTGACTTCGACTGTGGATGTGTTGGGTAAAACGTGTGTTGACATACAGCATTCAACTTCAAAAACTTTATTTCAGACAAGGTAATTTTTAATCTTTATTAGTGGATGAATTTAATTTTCGGCCTTTGATAATTTTTACTAAGTTAGTAAACTTCATTGATAGTCGTTTATTCAACCATTATTAAGAGTGTAACAAAGTCTGACTGGTGTTGCATAAAAGTGGGGTTTCAAAAAGCCTGCATAATTATTTGAAGAACTCTTGATTTAGTCGTATCATGATTTCTTGGGATATGAAATGAAAATTTTTAATGGGTCCAAACTTGAGTAAATTGTGTGACACACGAATTCGCGATCATGGGGGTAGATCTTAAGGCTCCTACACACAGTAGTACTTTTGTCGCGCATCACGCTGCAGTGCCGCCCAGGTATACCGGCGTACAGCGCGTGTTGCAATTTGCAAAGTCATTTCGCTCCCGAAAGCCCCTTTTGCGGTAGACGTTGGCGCGCGCAAAAGCCGGCGCTACGTCCTGCGCGGCAAAACCCGGCGGCCTGTGCTGCCGGTACCGTGTGTAGGAACTTTTAGGCGTGTGTAGTCAGTTCGGTGGATCCACTTGCGGAGTCAAATAGGCTCGTCAGCGACTCGACGGTAACGCGCGATGCGTGAGCCTGCTCGCGGATCGGTGAGTGAGACGTTCTGTTTGGGTGTAGATGTCGGCCGGCGCGGTCGGGGCCGCTAACTTATTGAGCTCGCAGCTGGCGCGCCAGCTGGTGGCGCCGCTGCCGCCCAGCCCCCGGCCCTACGTACGGACGCCCCGTTTGTACCACGCACTCAACACCGCTTCCCATCGATTGGCGACCGGTCATTCTCACCCGCACGGATACACCCCGCGCCCCACCCCGCAGCGATTCTCGTTCATACTAACCTGCGCGCAGATTCTACCCCTCTACTATTATAGCCTTCTCAGTTTCTAATAGAACGCCTCTAATTAGGCACTCCGGCAATTACCTCGTTACTGAATATTCCCATATAGTTTAATTTACATTAGCTTTAGGATGTTAAGCTTGCTTAATGCTTATTGCATTTTTTTCTCAAAGGTTCCTATTCAATGGATTTTATTCTCTACCAAGATCTGACTAAACTTATTATTTTGGTTCAACATTTACTGTTTGTACTGTTTCTGATTCTCCAGTCAAAATTTAATTTGATGACTAATTTTATTAAAATATCAGTAGGTCATTTAGTGTAGGGAACGATTATCGCTGTGAGGGGCAAATCTCATTCGTGGTTTTGGCTTCCATTTAATTTTTCAAATAATACCCACTCGTTTGACAAAATTTGTAAGCTATCACTGTTAATTTTTTCTTCTATTTTTGTTTAACAAAATTTTGGCTTGCGGTGTGATTAATTGGCTTTACCGACGTCGACGTCGTCAGTCGCGAGGCTGCGACGATCGAACGAAACGACTCGTCCGCTGAGCTCCTTCAAAATTTAACAAGAGTAATCTGAACATGGAAGTTAAGGTTTAGAGTGTGTGGTGGTGGCTTTATATGAACAATTTTGGTCACTAAATCATTGTGCATGCATTCAATTCACACAAATCATGTAAGCTTAGCTGTAAGTTAACGGTATCGTAGCTTTGTTATTTACAGCACTACTCGAACGAATCTATCGCAAGGATCTGTTACTTAATTATGAACCAATCTGCTGTGCGTTAACGACCACGATATATTCGATCGAAGTTTGTAAGAAGTAATCATCTCTAAGCCAACACATTATGGGTGCACGGCCAGTGTAACAAAGTTACTATAAATGTTGCTTTCTGTAATAATTGGCCTCGTTCACTTTTGACCTGTTTGTATGCGTCAGTCTGGGAAAGAACTAGGTATTTTATTCTTTAGATTAATGATTAGGAAGAAATATTGGTTTTGGTTTGTAATTTGCTACGTATATAGTAATTTATTTTTCTTTAGCCATTACCTCGGGGATCACATAGTTTATAGTACCTACTGTCTATGAGTTTATTCCGGTATTTTTTTAAGTCAACTAGTAAATGGCATAGTCTTTGATTCATTTCTGAACATTTACCAGCTGTTCGATTTAACATTATAATCATTTATATTAGTTCTTTATTGAAAATATACAATGTCAACACAAGCTACACTGTTATTGAGCGGTAGTAGGTTTAAATAGTGTTACCAAGGCAAGCGTTATAGTATGACAGACAAACTGGTCAAAAGGACAGTCGCTTGTCCGGCCGGGAGGCGGACGAGTCGAGGCAAGTGAGGCGTGGAGCTCACTGACCCGTCGGCACGCGTGTCCACAGTACGGTGGCGGCAAGCAGCTGGGAGCGGGCGCCGGCGCCGGCGGCGCGCCGCGGCGGCACCCCGACTTCGCGAAAGGCGACGCGCAGTACGGCGGCGCGGGCGCGGGCGCGGCGGCGGGAGCGGCGGCGGGCGCGGGAGCGGGCGCGGCACCGGGCGCGGGCGCGGCGCCGCGCTTCGGCGGCGCGTGGGGCGGCGCCTTCCCGCGCGCGCCGCAGCCGCCCGCGCCCGCCGCGCCCTGGCGCCCGCAGCCCAGCGCGCCGCAGTGGTCGCACCCCTCGCACCCGTCGCACCCCTCGCACCCGCCCTACCAGCCGCCGGTACGCACACTACACTACACTACTTACTTACTACTAACCGTCACATTTACTTCTTTGTCTAAGAGCGCCTCTTCCTGAAACTAGTGAACATTTTAGTGAAGGCTTTATACCTTTCAGATAATTCCTAAAGTGGAATGGCAATTGTATGGGCTCCTACGCACTATCGGAATGCGGTCAGCCGTGCGTACATAAATTTTTGATTGCGGTCATGCGATTTGAAGCTGGCCACATTTCGGCTAACCACATAGTGTATAAGATTTATCAGACCAATTAATTTAACAAGAATTTATCAGACGACGATAATACCTACTGGTGCTCAGTCATTTCAAATTTTTTGTTAGATAAACGCACGAATTTTGTTTTATATCTCATCTATAACAACGAAATACTAGATTTGTTAGTCAAAGTAATGACAATAGCATCATGTAACATTCCAGCCCGGCGGAGCACCGGCGTGGGGCGGAGCGCCGCGGCCGCCGACGCAGGACGGCACCTACTCCACCGCCGCCGCCTCCTCACCTGTGAGTCTCATATTGTTTTACTTATTCGTACGATTATCCGGCTCGAAGGACCATGCATGTACCAGTCAATGTACACTTCTTGATAGATAACACAAATGATGAATGATAATGATGAAATGCACACTTTTATTGATTAAGTAGTAAACTTGAAAAAAAATGCATTAAATATTATATGCTAATGAGTATTTAATACTTTTGCTGAACATCGTAACGGTGGATGTAAAATGCTAACCAAGGCAAATGTGAGATTGATGACTCGTACAATGACTAATGATATTAATTACTGTCAAATATTATGACTATGGTATTGTTTCTAAAATATCTGTAATGTAATTTTGCAGAATTCGGTACCGACGCTAAACGCTGCAGGGCAGTTGAAACGCGAGCTGACATTCCCCGCCGAGTGTGTGGAGGCGGCCGTGCCCACGGGCGAGAAGCGGCGCCGCCTCACCAAGGCAGACGTCGCGCCCGTCGACGCCTGGCGGATCATGATGGCGCTCAAGTCCGGCCTGCTGGCCGAGACCTGCTGGGCCCTAGACATACTCAACATTCTTCTCTTCGACGACAACTGTATAAGCTACTTCGGGCTCCAGCATATGCCGGGCCTCCTCGACTTATTACTAGAGCACTTCCACAAGAGTCTCAGCGACGTATTCGACTCGCCCTCGAACGACGAGGGGCCCTGGTATGCGCCGCCGCCGAGCCCCGAACCCCTAGTTAAGCCCGTTAAAACTAAGATAGAACCCCGGGAGCCGCCGGACCCCGCCGACCGGGTGCGCGTCCTGTCCGGAGAGAACTACACGCTCGAGTCCCGCCGGCGGCACCCCGTCGTGTTGAAGTCGGACGAGGAGCTGTTCGCGCCCGAGGACGAGGGCCTCGACCACGAGAGCGTGGAGGACGTGCTGGAGCCGTGGCAGTTCGGCGGCGACTCCGGCGGCGCCGCGCACGTGGTGCCGTGCTTCCGCGGCGAGTTCCTGCACCTGCCCTTCGTGCGCGTGCTGGCCGGCGCGCGCGCGCCCAGCCCGCCCGCCGCGCCGCGCGCGCTGCCCGAGCCCGAGGCGCCGCGCTCGCCGCCCGCCGCGCCGCCGCCCGCGCACCCCGCGCACCCCGCGCACCCCGCCGGCGAGCGCGACAACCTGGCGCCCGAGCCCATGGAGCTGGAGCCCGAGCGCCGGCCCGCGCTCGCCGTGCGCGACCCCGCCGGCGTGCTCAAGCGCCGCCGCCTCGAGGACTACGAGGACGAGTGCTACACGCGCGACGAGCCCTCGCTCAACCTCGTCGACGAGTCGCGCGACGCGCTCGCGCGCCGCTGCGTCGCGCTCTCCAACATCCTGCGCGGCCTCACCTTCGTGCCCGGCAACGAGGTCGAATTCTCGCGCTCCGGCGCCTTCCTGGCGCTGGCCGGCAAATTGCTTCTGCTGCACCACGAGCACGCGCCGCGCGCAGCTCGAGCCCGCGCGTACGAGCGTGCGGCGCGCGACGACGCCGACGCGTCCGCGTGCTGCTCGAGCCTGCGCGGCGGCGCCGAGTGGTGGTGGGACGCGCTGGCGCAGCTGCGCGAGGACGCGCTCGTGTGCTGCGCCAACATCGCGGGCGGCGTGGAGCTGGCGGGGCAGCCCGAGGCCGTGGCGCGCCCGCTGCTGGACGGGCTGCTGCACTGGAGCGTGTGCCCGGCGGCGGTGGCCGGCGACGCGCCGCCCGCCGCCGGCGCCGCGTCGCCGCTGTCGCCGCGCCGCCTGGCGCTCGAGGCGCTGTGCAAGCTGTGCGTGACGGACGCCAACGTGGACCTGGTGCTGGCCACGCCGCCGCGCGGGCGCATCGCGGCGCTGTGCGCGGGGCTGGCGCGCGACCTGTGCCGGCCCGAGCGGCCCGTGGTGCGCGAGTTCGCCGTCAACCTGCTGCACTACCTGGCGGGCGCGGGCGGCGCGGCGGCGCGCGACGTGGCCCTGCACGCGCCGGCCGTGGCGCAGCTGGTGGCGTTCATCGAGCGCGCCGAGCAGACGGCGCTGGGCGTGGCCAACCAGCACGGCGTGGCGGCGCTGCGCGACAACCCCGACGCCATGGGCACGTCGCTGGACATGCTGCGGCGCGCGGCCGCCACGCTGCTGCGCCTGGCCGAGCACGCCGAGAACCGGCCGCTGATCCGGCGCCACGAGCGCCGCCTGCTGTCGCTGGTCATGTCGCAGATCCTCGACCAGAAGGTGGCGCACGAGCTCGCCGACGTGCTGTTCCACTGCAGCCAGCCCTGACTGACACTCGACTGATGAACTACCTACCTGTCGGTACGTGACCGTGACGTGTACATATAGTGATACGGCCGCTCGGACGCGCCGCTGACTGTCCGCCGGCGACCCGAGCTCGTTGTAGCGGTGTCTCAAGTGTTAGCCTGTACGATCCGATTTTGTTATTTATGTCCATGATGATTTATTTACAACAAGAATGTCAATGTGCTATAATCGATTTCTATTGTTCGATTGTGAAAAAGATGTATTATAACACGTAATTTTGATTTTTATAATAAAATGGGACTTGAATCTGTTTATTGGTTTTATGATGGAGATTTTATACCGAGTACCTTTAGCGCCTTTGTCTATAAGAGAAAACGTAGTGGAGAGTGTGAGAGGAGCTTATGTGGGCTATAAGTTTAATTAAGTTTAATGTGAATTACAATAATCTATAATATATTGAAATTGAATCTGAATTTTATTTTTTTTCTTGAATTGGCATTTTATATTTTTGTCTACCTTATTACCAAAGCTAAATTCATTCTGACTTACCATACAAAACCGCTCAATTCTTATTTTAGCATTTAATTTGCAATAATATGAATGTCACTAACAAGAATTAATGCTTTTAATATTGAGGATTTCTAAGAACACGGCATCTAACATAATTTATTAAAACTTGAATCCAAAAGATCACGGCAGGCATACAAGGCAGATGTAATAAATAATTTAATTCGCAATAGATAGGAAATTGAGCATAGTTATACAGTATACTGATAGACTTTTTAAATAGTAATTTCATTTATTGGCGATGCAAAGATTATGCGCCTCTAGCGGCGAAATTAGAATTTGTCTAAGAACGACACTTCTGACAGCTTTCAATGCAACTTTGCTTCGAGCATATGGTGGTAACCATGGTAACTGTCAAAAGTAGTAGTGATCTGTGTAAGCGTCAGCGCACACCAAGAGCAGAGCAGAGCATTTTGTGAAATCATTGAAAAATGAATCTTATGACAATTTCATTAATTTCAAAATTGAATACACGTCCAAACTGGTCGAGCTTGCAAGTAAATGTTCGAGTATGCGTTCTACATGCGCGAGCGTGCTCGAGCCACCGCCGCGTGTCGCCCCACGCCCGCGCTCAGTACATAGGCTCAGTATGCCACAGCGAGAAGACTGTGTGGACGTGCGTTTACTACTTATGGCGCGGTTAGTGTCAGTTGGAAAATGGAAATCATGGACGAAGAAAAGTTGATCATACACCCCCGCCTGGCAACCTAGAGCATTTTCAACCGAGCTTGCTCACGGAAGGGCGAGCATTTCGCCTGCATGAAGTTTGCTCGACCATGCGCGAGCATTTTGCAGTTCGATGTGCGCTGACCCTAAGTGACGATCCGACCCCACCGATGGAGTCATTTTAACCAAAATTGAGCTTGTAGACAACTTCTGAATTTCATAGCTTGAGTCGCTAGTTAGAATCTTAGCATCGACAGCTACTTCCACTAACTGATGTTGGTCTTGGTTCTCGCCATTTTACACAAAAGTATTGCTTACAATTTGGATATCAACTAAAATTGCCACATAACCATAATAGACGTAATCTAAAGATTTTATTTTGTATTTTTGAAGTAAAACCCTCTATTATATTTTAAAGTTAAAGCAGAAAAATAAATGCTTCCAGCATGACATCGAAAATAATGATAATGTGGCGTTCGGAAACTGTTTAGTATAAAAAAAAAAATACTAAGTTATAATCCTGGCACATAAGAATCTTTGACATTTGTATAATTTTGATTTAAAAGTTTAAATAGAATTCTTAGGTCAAAGTGAGAGATGACAGTTCTTAATTATTTGACTTTTCATACACAATTTTACATTTGGATACCTATTTTTAAAATTTTTCTATTTCCTTTTTATGATAAAAAAAGTGTTGAAATTGTACAATCGAAGCAGTGATGATATCGATAGAATAAATTAGTTTAGGACTATTGAAATGTAATGTCCCGAGATCCGTTGAATTATTTACGATGGAGTGTCAGTCGGGCGATAGTAAAAAATTGGCAAAGGTATTTGACGCGTCGCAACGCAAACGATCGAGGAAGAAACGTGAGGGACTCGACGATACCAACTCCGTGGCCACCGACGACTCTGCTTTAGTAAGTATCGTTGTAAGTATTTAGTACTATTGAAATGCAATCGCGAAGTATCAGCCGCGACACAGGACCTACAGAATGAAAATTGCTTATATTTTTGTCGTTTTCATAAAGAACATTTTTTACAAAGTCTTGTAAAAACTGCTTAGCTTTCAATAAAATCTTACGGCCCGGTCACGGCCTACAGGCGGGCGGCAGCGGCGAGCGTTTTCGATGTACATGGCGCGTTTACTGTGACGCGGCGCTCGGCAGCCTAAGAGTAAACGCGCCATGTACATCGCCGCTTCCGCGCCGCTCGCCGTGGAGTGCAAGGGGTGAGAACAAGGCTCTCAAGAAAGCACTGAAGGATATAACCCAGAGTGAATTTAAAGAACAGATGGGACTCTTGGTGGATATCGTAAAACAAGGATTTGGAACTACCAATGATGGCAACACGGCTCGAAAAATTTTCAGAGAATAAGAGAAGTCTGCAAATATCACGAAGATAGATGAAAATCTTATCAAACATTTTGCAGTTGTATTACAAGTCATATCTTCTGGACATGCCATTCACATCGAGCGATTTCGAACATACTTAGAGAAACAGCTGAGCTTTTTGTACACCATTAACCATGGTACAATATGCCAGCCAGCGTACATAAGCTACTCATTCATGGTGCTGATATCTGCAGACACTTTTCTTGTCTTCCTATTGGAATTATGTCAGAAGAAGCAGCTGAAGCCAGAAATAAGGAATTTAGATATACAAGAGAGCATCACACACGGAAAATGTGGAGAATCCAGAATAACGAAGATATTCTTCACAATTTATTGATAACTTCCGACCCCTTTATATCCCACATTAGACCAAAATATTCAAAATGTAAGAAATTGAATTTATTTGAAGAAGCTACGCACTTACTAGAGTCAGTAGTAGAAGAAATCGAAGTCGGTGAACATTTAGCTGACATTGCAGATTCGCTCGCATGATTGTGCTTTGACATCTTTATCAACAGCTCTTTTCAGAGCTACCACATGCCTCCCTGTTTTTATTTTATCATAAAATAGTCAATGATAACTAACGATTCGTACGTTCATTATTATAGATCCAAGCCAATATACGGATCTCTGATTCACACGTTTACCAGTACAATATTTATAACCAATGACGTTGGTCCTGCCTTTTTTTATTTACTATGGAAAGCTTCAAAGTGCTCTAGACGCCAAAGCGGCAGACATATCGTAATAATTCCAAGATGCAATAATGTCGAGGGCTGTGCCAACTATAACACCTACTAACCGCCCAGGTTAACAGTATTACCATTTCAGAGATTTTTACAGTTTTTACTTTTTCTCCATACAAAAAAAAATACAATATATTTTTTAGTATGAAAAAGTACTTTTTATGAAAAGTCCTAAAACAAAAGTTGTTTCTATCATCAAAACAAGTAAACAAAAAAAAAAATCAGCGCGATATCTCAAGTTTGATGCCTAAGTACTAAGTAATAAAAAGCCATAGGTATAAACTAAGTTATTGGTACAGGGAATGCTGCAAACGAGCTGTCGTGTGCCTTCAGAGAAAGCTAGTTCACCTGAGTTATCTACCGCGCAGACCACACAGATGGATGTCCACTTGGCAAAGAGGTATTACCTACTTGCTTACTCTTTCTTGATTGATATTGTCTAATCAATAGATACCTACACATATCACGAATTTGATTATGAATAGCTAATTAACATAACTTTCAATTTGAGAAGGCAGCACATGTATGTGAATGAACTTGTCGTGGCGCGTGCGACAAGGAAAGGGGCTTAAAAAGTTGAGACTAGATCAACCCTTCAAAATATAACAATCTAAGAATAAAAAAAGAAAGGGCACTGATTAGGTACACGAATAATATAGCATACAATTATTTTTCTGGCCATCCAATATTCGTTCACGACCCATGTTGTGTCCATTGTGTACAAAGTCCTAAATGATATGTTCGAAACCTTAAGTTGGAGAATTCCCTTTTTGTTGCATTTTGGCTTGATAAGTAGGTACACACTACTGGCTACTCGCCTAGCTATGATAGACACTTATTTACCGTTCTTATCCGCATAGGAAATAAATACCAAAATCGTACTGAAACCGTTAAGCTTTAGTTGCTCTGTGTACCTATGTGGTGTAATTGTAAAGTCTTAAATGTACAAGTTGAGCTAGTAGTGACATAATTGATCACCTAGGCTTGTTTGTGCGTCAATGCTCCATGACTTTTGTCACTGACTTTTAACCACATTGTTTATACACTCAGAGAGACGAGGGACAGTAGTCCGTCTCAGGGACAGTCGGCTGTCGACCTGCACCGGTCGCCGCGCTCGCGACGGAGACATCGCCGGCCTTCGTACGTACCTACTTACATTATTGCATCTAAACACCTACAAGTACATACTATTATAGCTTTTCAGAGACCTCTGCTGGATTAGGCCCCTTCTAATTTGCTTCGCAATAGCTTGTGAGTTAACAGAAAACTTTGGCCTAAAACCACGTTGGTCAGACAGGTTGGAATAGAGTTTGCTTTGTCTACCTTAGTCGCCTCTTACGACTCCCACAGCATGAAATGGCGTAGGCGTAGTCACACCTAATACTTATCGGTCACCACATGGTACCTACATGACAAGAAGAACAAACAGGTCTCTAGATATCGACAAAAATATTGTTGCTGAAACCTGTAGGTTAGGCTAGATATGATTGAACTTACCTTCCAGATAAATTTAAGATTGAAACGAATTTGGTATGTGTCAGTGCACGAATTATTTAGCGGGAACTTATCAGCGACCATAAGTCTCGTCCAGACTTTGAAAATATATAATTTATGCTTGAGGTTGAGTAGTAGAACATTGCTGGTTTATGAATGAATAGAGTGGCAAAGGTGAATTAATATATCCATATTTTGTTAGGTTATTTTAAAAGACCTTACAATAAAGTTATAAGTAATTATTTGGTCGCATTGACCGTAGCTGTGTAGGCAATTGAAGTTGAATGACGCACATACGATAGGTGCAGAGCGGCACTGTACTTCTAGGATTTATCTTCATGCATCGAATCAAAAACCAGAACTGCAACTCATGACTTTTATTTTTTAGGGAAGGCCTTTCTCTGGCACTGAAAGCAGGGCTGGTGTCTACTCCGCGGTCCATTTCTCCCGGTCAGCAGGTACTCATAAAGAGCATTTGTTTTGAAATAAGTACCTATTTAACACAATAGTCTTGTTGTAATTGTGTTGTTTTGCTCAGGAAGGAGACGCTGTGACGGAATCTATACCACAAGACCAAGATTCTTTCTTATATGCCTTTTTAGAGGAAGCTATCAAAAGTGATAAAAAGAAGTAAGATCTTGCGACTTTTTTATATTCTTTGTTTTCTTTAGGCGTAGTCTTTTTGGATCACTTTGAAAATTGTCTCTAGAGGTACAGGTAACTAAGCTTGTTTCCGGTTTTCATGCCTAAGTATTTGTCGTATTGACAGGCAGCGTCATGCTCGACGGAGGGAAGAGCGACGCAGGAGCCCTGACCTCGAGGGGTCTCGAGAACGCGGCAGGGATCGCGATAGGGACCGGGACCGGGAGCGGGACCGAGACCGGGACCGAGACCGGGACCGGGGCCGGGACCGGGATCGAGAACGCGATCGAGATCGGGATCGAGACCGAGAATCGCGGCATCGCCATCATCACAGGCACAGGGACGAGATACCTTCCAGAGACCATGATAAGTAAGTTTAACTTATTGCATTACTTGCTTTTACGTCAAGTTTATTTATTGGTATGTGAAATTTCTCATGTGCAATAAGTAGAAACTCTATTAATCGGAATAATTGTTAGCGGGATGGTTTAGATTGCGTGCGACAAGCAAGTAGCAAGCGACAAGCAATCAGTGGGACCGCGCAGGCTATAAAAATATCGTAGGCATTCGGTTGAGTTTCTACTGTATTGTGAAACCGATTTTGATCAAATATGGAATGATGATTAGTTAAATCCTGAAATTAGCTGTATATTTATATTTCCCTCTACCAATAATAGATTCCTTGCTTTTTAGACAAACAAAAGATGTATCACCCGATGCTAACGCTATCAATCAAACGATGCTGTTTGAGACGTTCGCCAAGATGTGTGCGCAAATCAACGACAAAGACCCGCAAGCCAATCCCTCTCCAGTGGTAATAATTGTAAATTAAATGCCTAGTTATATATATTTATAGAATAAATTAAAACAAATACCTACATGATACATACGTGTCGTATTTGTCAGTCTAAAAATAATTTTATTTACTATTTAACAGCGCACCCAAAGCCACAAATCTCTACAATGCCAGGTCCTCTCCAGGAAGGATTTATACGACGTTGATCGTCAACCCGTTAGATTAACAAGTCATTCAAGGTCTCGAGACATGTTCGTGCCCAAAGTACGCAGTCAGGAAAATTGCTGCAATCGAGTTCGAAGCCACGAGAAGATAACCCAAGTCAACGAAACTGAGAGAAGTAAGCAGGAGAAATGTAACTGTTGCTACGAGAAGGAACTGCACAAATATGCTAGCAAGCTTGACGTAACCAGGTCGAGAGTTCGTCATGCGGACGATGAAAGATATCGGGACTATCCTCCCGTGCTCGTCATACCTACTCGAAGTTCTATCGACCCCTACCGACGACCACCAGACAACAGGGATTATAGGGATTATGATAGAGATATGAGAATCAGACATTACGACGAGGACAAGAGAAAATACTGTGAGCAGAAAACTAGTAGAAGCTTTGACGTGCACCGGGAGTATCATGATGAAGAAAGGATTCGACGATCAGCCCGCAGCGACGCCAAGGAGAGACGATATGATGATAGAGATAAGAGATACGATGAAATGGGGAGATATTACGAGGAAAAGTATCCAGAGCCTCGAGAGCGGATCAATAACATTTCTGGTAAAGATCGCCGTTGGAAAAGAAATTTGGAACGCTTTGAGAGGACCTCCGTAGCGTCAAGGGATGATGATAGAGAGAGAGACAGGTACTCTGAGAGGGAAAGAGATTCGGGCCTGAGTGTAGCTGATGGCGATACGAGTACTGTGAGTGGCAGGAGCAACTATCTGAAGGTGGTCAAGGCACGTATATTAATATACCTATTTCGCAGCTGATATGAACTTATTTTGTTTTCACCCGATGCTGCAGTCTAAAACACATTCAATCCACTTTACAATTTTTGAGGTATATAAAGCATTATGTGATGATATTACAGCAACAAATAACGGAGCAGCGCGAGGCGATGGACAAGATGATGAAACTGTGGAAAGAATTGATGCGTTGTTTCAAAGGCATCTCGCAGTCACAGTCGCAGGACAAGAACGTTCGGGTGAGTTGTTTTTATAGCATCAATTTAAAAACGTGCGTTCGTTAGCCCTTTGGCTCTCCCTCCGAATCCGCCTCTAATTATTGTCTAATAAACGCTAGTAGCCGAGTCACCGTAGCGCAGTTTCCACGAAAATTCTGGTGGTGGAACAATGGCTTTTATGAGGTTATAGCGAGTTTATTGGTCGTTTTGTTTGTTCAGGAGTCGGCGGCGAACGTGCGCGAGAGTGCGGCGGAACAGATGCGCCTGTGGTGGGAGTGCATGCGGCGCTACGAGACCGTCGCAAGGGATGTCGGGGACACCGACGCCAGGCTTATGGTATGTCTTGTTGTATAGTAAACTACCAGCTTCCACCAATGTGAAAGTGGAACTTGTCAAATCAGTCACGCTTTATCATTAAACTATCGGTATATTTGACACAACCTCCGTACAAAAAAATTATATCAAAAGTGTAAGTAGCAGATACTAAGTAGGTAGGTGATACCTATCGCAATCCACAGCTGGCTCTTTCCTATAGGCAATTATGCGTCACAATATCATAGTGATTCAATAGAATTGGCCTACTAAACAACGCTGGCCAAGCGAGTTGGTTCAGAGGCCAAATTTGCCTTCTATTTCCAAACATACCTACCACAGATTTAGATCTACATAGATAACGCAATTATCACGATTTGTATTGAAACCAAGCGTGCCGACTTTTTAATACCTACTGTACGAACTGTACCGAACACAACGTCAGATCAAACGTTCAAAGCAAACGCGGCAACGTAATACGTAATGTGAATAAAGTTTACTTAACGGTAATTTATAGTTAGGTATATTCTGGAACGACACGCAGCTTGGAATACTTAAAAACTGTTTTAATATGAATTTACGCATAATATAATTTTAAAATAACTTACCTGTGATAGGAAATATGTTCCTGCCTTTGGGTGCTCGAAATTTTTGGGCTATTGCAGTTGATTATCACGCAACGAGGCATTTTTTTTAGTTTTTGGACGTTCGGCTGCAACGCGCAACAACTGACAACGGACGCGCGGGGACTGAAGTTAGCGGCGACCAACCTCGACGCTTGGTCGGGGTTCAGACACGCGAAGTGCATGCATTTGCGTTATCTATGTAGATCTATGTCTGTGATACCTACCATTTGCCTCGGCCTCCTCTTACGACACCCATTTTATGAAATATAGGGTATGTTATTTTTTATACGGAATTCCTACGCAAAATAAAATGACTTTTTATAATCACCTTTATTTAATAGTAATCTCACATCATATGCACACATTTTTAAATATATGATATACAAAAATACATTTAAAAATATAAATATATGGTATGGGGACCCACCAGTATCAGGAGCAGGGTCCAAGCTACTGGTGGTTAGGGCTCCAGATAAAGAAACCTCCTTACTGTATGTGTCCTGACCAGCAGTATTGCCTTCTGTATCAGACCCCTGACCCAAGGATCCAACGCGAGCCTCCTAAGATGTTGGGCTAAGCTCTTGGCTATTAAACCGTTCACTGTTACAATTATCGGCACAATTTTTTTTTATCTAACACACTGAGAAGCACACCTATCTAATAACATAATTCTACTTGATAGTTTCTACTTCTAGAAGGCTTTATAGATGACTAGATGACTTAATGATATTTAGTGCATTCTTTGAAGAGGTAATATTATGAAGAATGCTGAAAAACGCAATGTGCTCAAAAATTTCTTCCTCAGTTCCGAGGCCTTTGATAGATTTTCGTAAATTTTAATATCTCTTATTCAAATGCTAAAGTCCCTTACCACACCTTAGTCAACTCACCACCTTCTTCTGATCCCAATTATTTGATCAGGGTTTCGGATTCGTCGAAGAAAACATATTAAATGTACTTTTGATACCATATTTGCAGGAGGAGATAAAGAAGCAGCGCTCTGAGATGGCGGAGATGGCGAACATGTGGCAGGAGTGCCTGCAGCGGTACCGGGACATCAGCAACGACTTCAACTCGCTCAAACAACAGGTACCATATACAACCAGATTGTTTGACATTTCATCATAACATAGCTTCACGCCTTTATTCCCGAAGGAGTAGGCAGAGGTGTATTACACACCCACACTTGGGCGTTTTTTAGTGTCATGCGGATTTGCTCACGCACGCGGGATTGGCCCGCATGCGTAAAATTTCACGCAGCGTGAAACCCCGTAGCCTACGGTCTAGTTTTATGCGGGCTGCTATGCGTTGTGGTTGTGTATAATGGTCGACAAACTCAAAAAATTGTTAATCATTTATTTAATTCACAAAAGACGAAATAAGAAGACAAGGTCACAGTATGGCCTGTTATTTGAAAGGAGGATTCTTGATGGAACACTTGTTTTCATAGACGCGCTCACGCACGCGAGGGCCCCGCGCGTTGCCGCTGCCCAGGATCAGCCCCGCGTCCCGCGTGCATATTCCACAATAAATACTTGTATGAAAATGACATTTGCGGGGTGTACCGTTTCTAGCTGGGGTCGATTTTTCAATCTTCAGTTAAAAGATAACAAAACAATAAAATATAACACTTACAAATTAAAAACTACGGTTGTGGATAAAGTAGATCAATGATGTTACGTACTTTTCAAGCCCGGTTACAATTTAACTGTCAAGTAAATTTTATCTGACGGTTGAAAAATCAACCCTTAGTTTCGGTTCCAATGTTATAGGCGGCGAGCTATCGGGCATATTATTAAGCGGGCGATAATTAAAAAAAACATTTCACTTATTTTAATAGTGCACACAGCGACAAGTCAAGCTTTCCTCTTCTTCTTTTTGTCGTGTCAATAGCCGTTTAATATGTGTTGTTATGGCGTTGCTTTTTTGGCCCGTACAGTTCGACCAAAGAGCATTTAGCTGGACAGGACAGTAAGAGTGATAAGCAAAATCCCCATTTGTAGAGATAGTCCCTATAGTCAAGCTATACAGTTGCAGAACGATTTAACACATTTCCTACGTCATATGAATGGTACAAAGGTCACTGTCTAGCTTGAAGTCCAGCCATGTGAAGTGAACGCAATATACGTGCATAACCACCTTGAATAGGAAAATTCTATGCATTTCATGTACACAGTAGTCAAATTTACAACACTTAAATCTTTTGAAAAAGTAAATATTATAATATTGTATGTATATTGCAGTTAGTGGTGCCGGAGAGTCCCACCCGCATGCCGGCGCCGGCGCAGCTGTCGGCCGAGGGCGAGGGTGGCGTTCCCCCGCAGCCCTACCGCATGCCGCCCGTCTACCCGCAGGTAACTCCGATGAGTATTACGATTAATACACGCCCGAAAATTAACCAAAATTAAAATCACTTATTGTACCAATCATAACGAACATTCGTTACCTGGGCACCAGACCGGGGAAATTACTGCTTCGGAAGATATTTAGGCTCAGTCAACATGTTTTTTTATTCCGTTTCTCAGGTATTATCTTTGCTTAGTACTACCTATAACTTGGCATAATGTACAAAATGAGTAGACTCGGCTTTGTGATGGGTCTTTTGACACAATGGATGCATTAAGTATTACTACCTTGCACTCATGGACCGACAAAGTTAAGCAACATTCACAGAGGTTACCACTTAGGGTGACCGCTGTGTGGCATCAATACCAGAGCACTAACTTCGGAGGGCTCGTAAACTTCGTAAAGCCGTCGGCCCTGGTTCTTGCCTCAGGTTAAGCATCGTTAGGCCATGTCGGAGGCTTTCGTGTGGTCTAGAAACTTCGACGAGTTCCCCACACACTCATGAAAAGGAAAGAATAGCTATGGCACGGCTAAATCCAAGGGTATAAGGTTCAAAGCTGTCACAAAATCATGTTTCTGCTAAAGACAAATTACCTTTAGGCCCACTTGCACAACGATTCTTAAATTGAATTAAGATGTATTTAACGAGAAAAAAATATTAAACACCACTAGCGTCTTGCACAACGAAAACTTTGTCGAGTAATATGATTTAAGAACTGTCAAAATTAATTACCGAAAATCGGCTGTTTAGTGGCTAATTTCATTTAAGAACTGTCACCCTGATGTTGGCATCTTGTCATTAGCGACGAGAATTATCTTTAATTATATAACTGGACCGGACGACGCAGCAGGGGGAGGCCTATGTTCAGCAGTGGACGTCCCTAGGCTGACATGATGGTGATGATGATATAACTGATAACAATGTACCTACTTGTGTTATTGTTAACCCTAGAATCCTATACTATTTGGCGCACATGTTATTCCTACACTGGGGTGCTGGCACACTCCATACTAAAATGACTGTAATCCTTAAAATAAAATAAAAAACAATTCATGAAAATACGTTTTATTAAACATAATCGGTAACTTGAGATCACAACTCAGTCTTATTACACAAAGTTAAATGTAGTTTGAGCAACAGCGCTTGTAGGATTTGGTCCTTTTTTGAGGATCACTGCAATGGACTAAGTTGGCATCCGGTAACGGTTCTCCAAATGTTCATGTATCAGAAACTTAATATTTGGCTTATTATTTGATCTTGAACACTTGTAAAGAACCCAGGAATTACAACTGGTTCCAACTTCTATTTCTTCCTCGCCAGATTTGTGGTCTAGAATAGAGCTTATTTCTTTGTAATTCAAACTTCTGACAGCCATCCGAAACAAAATAAATAAACTTCATTGAATTTTACCTTCATAATATCTAAAAATATCTGTATATAATTAATATAAGACTATTGTTTTAATAAATAATCAAATTTAATAACTTATTACATATAAATGCATCAATCGTAATAAATAAATATTACGATTTTACTACACTGGGGTACTGGCGTACCCCACAACACTTAAGGTGATTTTCCACCAGAGGGGCGAGACGAGGCGAGGCGAGGAGAGAATTGAAATCGCACTGACCCTTTTCCACTAAAAATAGCCATCGCGAGCTCGCGCGAGCTCGTACGAGCTCGCGCGTGACCGCCGCGCCACCCATAGGCTTCATTAGATCAAGATATAGGTACAGTGATGCTTGAGTTCGTCATAGGTACAGTGATGTTAGAGTGTCGTTTCCACCACTCTGGTGGAATATCACCTTTAAGGTGATTTTCCACCGAGTGGTGAGACGAGACTAGGCGTAAGGCGAGAAGAGAATTGAAATCGCACTGACCCTTTTCCACTAAAAATAGCCACCGCGAGCTCGCGCGAGCTCGTGCGAGCACGCGCGTGACCGCCGCGCCGCCCGTAGGCTTCATTAGATAAAGATATACTGGTACTGGTTAATTTATACTCTATGTTGGAAGCAATACGGTTCATTTTTACACAAACAAATATTTCAATTCACGCCTCGCATATTCTCGTCAATCCACACTGTTTCCACCAAAGATGCGCTGGGAGAGAATTGAAAATTTGCCATACAAATTTCAATTCTCTCCTCGCCTCGCCTCGTCTCGCCACTCTGGTGGAAAATCAGCTTTATACAGGCGACCACACAACGCGGCCCTCGTCATGGTATTGACGTAACGCGAGCGGTTGACACCAAACTAAAATACTCCGACGCGCGAATTCGTGGATATTAAAGAAATTGAGATATTTAGAAAACAAATCGGTGTGGGGTGCACCGGCACCCCATGTGTTCTAGGGTTAATGCTCAAAAGTTTCTAGTTATTATATGTCAATTGTCATTTCGTTGCTAGGCGACGACAATGCGTTTTGTTTTATGCTCAAAGTATATATAGTCTAAGGTTTTATGCGAAAGCATACGCATAACATCGTTAAAATCGTAACAAAAAGGCTTCATGGCATGAAACAAAACGTAGAAACTTTTTTACCGACCTCATAAAATGTTTAACTAAATCTAAGCACAAGAGGACGCTAAATACTTTTAACTTAAATAATTTTATGCTGTTAATTCTGTTCAACAAGTTTAAATTAAGGAGTGACTTAAATCAAACGTTACGCAAGTGGGCCTTAGTCTCTCAGAGGACAAAGCCTCTGTAAACAGATTCAAGCCAAACGAATATAAGCCTTCTCCAGAACAAGATTCTGGATATATCACTGCCTATTGACCAAACTTTATTAGTGTTGTACTTTAACAAATAAAGAATACGATCGACTGAAAACCAACTTTCTGCCACCAGATGGCATTTTAATTCTAAGTACCTACCTCTGGGGCTCGTTTGGCAGCTTATCGAATTACTTATTGCCAGCAGATGGCATTTTAAAGATTAATTTTATTCTAAGTACCTACCTCTGGGGCTCGTTTGGCAGCTTATCATCGAATTACTTATTGCCAGCAGATGGCATTTTAAAGATTAATTTTATTCTAAGTACCTACCTCTGGGGGTCCTTAGGCAGCTTATCGAATTACTTATTGCCAGCAGATGGCATTTTAAAGAGTAATTTATTCTAAGTACCTACCTCTGGGGCTCGTTTGGCAGCTTATCGAATTCCTGATGTTGACGACAATACGCCTTCATGTTGGATTCTGTTGTTAAGTAACCATTGATGCATTTCTGGACTCGTCGGACCACACAGGTAGAGCCTTGCTGATTTCAGAAGTTGAAGTACTACTCTCACACAGAAAATCGATGTAAAGTAACAGCACATGAGTAGATAAACGAAATAGAGACAAAGCTTCATACAACAGCGCGAATCGGTTGCACTGCTACAAGCACGCGGCTAATGTGTGCGTGACCACTGGCCGCTTGTCATGTACGCGGCGAGACTGGAAAAACCAGTTTACGTAGGCACAGGCAGTTTACAATCTCAGGGTTATTACGACGCACGTTGTTTGTTTTGTACGTTGTAAGTTTTAATATTTTAATGTAAAAACGTGGTATTTAATTATTAATAATGGTTGTTTATTGTACTGTGTGTATGAATAATATTAGATGAAATAATTCAGTTATTATAAAGTTTTTAACGATGGTAACGTACAATTAGGATTTTTAATTATACCTCCTGATAATTTTATCGCATTTGTTGAATTGCTCGAGCAAAAGTTTCGCGAAAACTTCTATCTTGAAATAAAATATTGTCAATGTTGGCAACGAAATACTTAACAGTATTGAATATTGTAAATTTGAAATGACGTGTGAGTGTTTCCCGTTGGATTACTTAAAAACAACTATATGTTTGATTCAGAATTTACCATACCATTAAAAGAAACAATAAATTACTAAAAACAAAAAAATATAAAAAGAAAATTATTAGAGTAAGTAATTTGTAAAGGTTTCTAACATAATAATAAAATTAGTTGACAAAAGTTTTGTTTAATTTGTCTTAACCTATTATGACAGCCCTACCAAAATAGGTAACAAAGGTATATGGAAACCATACCCATGGCGGACACAAAATAAATATAGCAGAGTGTATTCATCTATGGCTCTCATTTACTATGGCATTAGTCGCATTAATGTGAGCTACGGGAATCTCAAAATGTATGTATTATATCCATACTCTTTATCTCTGAAACTACTGATCCGATTTGAAAAATCTTTTTGTATGTGATAGCCACATTCATGAGAAAGGTTATAGGCTACTTTTTATCCCGATATTCCCGCGGGATCACTGAATGAGGCTGACGAAGTCGCAGGCATCCGCAAATTAATTGATATAGGTAAGAAAATTAAATGCTAATTCATTAAAATATGTTTTATTCAATTTGATCCAAAGCAATCATTTAAAAAGGCAGCGGGTGCGGCTGTTGCTTTCTGGTGAAGGGCCCAAGTCATAATAAACAATGCTAGCAATATGGGCGCAGCTATTTAATGTGCGAAAAAAAACCTGTTCAATGTGCGAAAGAGACAGCGTATATCATATTTCTAAACATTAGCTCATTTTGATATTATTTTTATGCCTTTATAAGATGCCATAAAAACCTATGATACCGTTTGTTTTCTATTTTAAAGGATCATGTACATTTTTCTCCGACGATTTTTAATTAAACAATTATATCCAATGAAAGGTCATATTATTCCCCTTTCCTTCATCAGCCTTTAACAGTCCACTGCTGGACTAGGCCTCTCCTTTGAAAGGAGGAATTGGCCTACTATACCACGCTGGCCAAACGGATTGGTATAGGGTTTGTACTAAGTTTTCCTTCTCTTACAGTGCTGTTCTCTGCATAAAATGCTCTCCCTCTGTCGGCTCTTACGACACCCATGGGATGATATGGGGTGGTGACATTCCGTATTCTTAATCCGTCACCACACATTCTTAATCATAGAAATTACTTTTCTTCCTCTCTTCTACACTTGCTGTGCCCGACAAGATTCCCAATGATCAGAATTGTACTTTTTTACCATCGAAGTAAACATTGTGAAAAGCAAATAAAGTATTGAGTATTGAGCACCAGTTGGTCAACGACCGCCAGTACGGTTTTCGCCGGCAATCGAGAACAAGAGAGGCCATAGCGGTCATTTTGGACATGGCGAAAGCCTATGATAGGGTCTGGCATAAGGCGCTTCTGTCGCACCTTTCTTTCTACGGGGTGCCTGAGCAATTTTGTAAATGGGTTTCTTGCGGAACGTAGCGTAGTCGAAGGTTTATGCTCTGACCCGTGAATGCTTGTGTCCCTCAGGCCTGTGTGCCCACACTGTTTCTTCTGCATAAGTGCATATCAATTATAAGGGGCTTCTAAACGGGCCATATTTTTCGGCCATTCATGGCTTAGCAATTAATTGCTCAGCCATCACAAAAATATTTTTGTGCAATAATTGGCTGAGCAAGTAATGGCTGGACAATTTGTTGAAATATGTCTGATACAGTATGGCCGGTTACGTAGACTCCTAAACGGGATACACAATCGGGCAACAATGGCCAAAGTTACACTTGTAGCAGCGGCTTATATAATATTAACACAAAAATCAAAAAAGAATAGATTGTAGTATCGACCTTACTTAAATAGGCGTGAAACGTTACATAATTTAAGTCAACAAATAAGCCTTGATAAAAAAATATTTAAGAACTTTACTAGTCAAAGGGTGACTACGAGTTACTCCTTAATAAAATTGGACCGAAAATATAACCAAATGAATATAGGCATAATCACGACGTCATTCTCAGCAAACTTCATGTCGCGTAGAAAAGGATATACTATGTCATAGCTATAGAGTGCGACTGAAACAACAATAAAACTAGCCGTGCAATATTGCAGAATATCGACAGCTCAGCGATCGTCCGGCAACCCCTCAAAACAATGTCGGCCACATGTGGCTACACCAAAAATGTTTGGCTATATGGCCAGGACATTACAGCAATATTGCATAGTCTGGCCGGGATAGCTAGCAATGTTGCCAGCCACTGAGTTGCAGCCACATATTGCAGAAAAATGTTGCCCGTTTAGAAGCACCTATATACAAACTAGCAACATACATTGCCATGCAGATGACTGCACTATAGATGCTCTGTACCCCGGTAGTGTTAAAATATCTGTGGCAAGCATATTTGTTTTATTGCCTATCGCAGCCGTGTTCCGTGAGAATCAGAGCATAGTCGGGATTAGGGTTACCATATGACAGGCGTTTGCCGCATCTGACAGGCATTTTAAGGTTTAGACAGGCGTGCGGCCGGCATTGGTCTGAAGGTGATTTTCCAGCAGAGTGGCGAGACGAGACTAGGCGAGAAGAGAATTGAAATCGCACTGACCCTTTTCCACTAAAAATTGCCATCGCGAGCTCGCGCGTGACCGCCGCGCCGCCCGTAGGCTTCATTAGATAAAGACAGGGCTGTTTGAGTTCGTCTTGCAATACACACGCAATTTCTATCGCGAGAAGCGTGTTTCTGTTGCAAAGTTAATTTATACTCTATGTCGAAAGCAATACGGTTCATTTTTACACAAACAAATATTTCAATTCACGCCTCGTATATTCTCGCCAATCCACACTGTTTCCACCAAAGATGCGCTGGGAGAGAATTGAAAATTTGCCATACAAATTTCAATTCTCTCGCCTCGCCTCGCCTCGTCTCGCCACTCTGGTGGAAAATCAGCTTCAGACAGGCATTTTAAACGTACGTTTTCTCTCGTCCGTCCGCCCAGTGGAGTAAAGAAAGAAATCGATTGACAATTAAATCAGTAAAAGCAATATTGATTACTCAGAAATAATACGAAACTGTATCTTGTGAAGTTTTTTATGTATTAGGAAAGGAAGAACTATTAAAAAAAGTAATGTCCTGTGACAAATATCAGTAATAAATATCCTTCTTCATTACTATCTGTTGGCTTTTACTTATTACCTACAGGGTTTTGCTTTAGACAGGCATTTTTCTGAAAATTCAGGCATTTTAGGTACCATAGACAGGCTTTAGGTTTAGGTTTTAGGTTCTATTTACATATGGTAACCTTAGTCGGGTTCCACCCAGTTTCGATACCTCCGGGACTAATCTATAGGTAGGTATGTGTAATGTCCTGTACCTGCCTGTCTCCTCACGGCTCACACTCCCATCGCCCTTGCCATGCGGCCATACGGCCTTGAATGGGCAGCGGCAGCGATTTTGAAGTATATATCGTGCTCGACTCCGCCACGGTCGAGTTCGCGTTAGAGCCATGAACAACGAAATCGCTGCCGCTGCCGCTCTCCGCTGCTGGTTGTGAACGGATCCATAGCAGCCTTCCCATGTTGGTGTGGCTTCGTTTGGTGTCGCCACTCATGGTGGATGGTTGGTGTGTGCAGCAGGCGGTGGGCGGCATGGCGGCGGGTAGCGGCGTGTACCGCGGCGGGTCCCCCCTGCGCGGGCGCTCGTCGGCGCCGCCGCCCGCGTGGTGGTGGCACGACGCCTCGGCGCGCTCGCCGCGCCGCCGCTCGTCGCCCGACTCGCGCGCCTCGCGCGACCGCGCCAAGGACCGGCGCCACCGACACAAGGACAGAGGTGAGTGTACTGTACACCTAGCGACCACTAGCCGATGCACGATGTATGGCAAATATGCCCGTAAAAGCTGCCAGCGGGTTGGACACGAAGAAGCCTAGAATATGAGAAGATTTTTTGTGCTCATGAAGGTGCTGAATCTAAAGAAGTAACGTTAGGCTTCCTGTATACGACGCCGGAACCGCAACGGTGCTGCACCGCAATACTGTGTATACACATCAAAATCGCATCGCCACCGCGTCGCAGCCGCACCGACGACCCCGCATAAATACCGCATTATCACCACGCTAAGACAGCGATCACAGTTCAGTATAATCTTCTTCATTCTTCTTCTTCTAGTATTCCTCATATCTGAGGGTCGTGTCGTGACCACCTTCTCCCATAACTTTACTTCGAATGATGTTACGCCATCTTCCTGTGTTACCGGCAGCCTGCATTGCATCATAAACGAACGTGTCAAGAGTGGTGCAGACCTGATCGGACCAACCCATTGGGCTTCGACCACGAGATCTTTTACCGTCTACTTTACCAGTGACCATGAGCGTCTCAAGATTGTCTCCATCCTTTCTCGCTATGTGACCAAAATACTCAAGTAGCCTTTTGAGGCAGATGGAAGAGAGCCTAGTGATTAGTTTGAGTTTGTTGAGAATTGATACATTGGTCCGATGAGCTGTCCATGGTATTCGCAGCATCCTTCTCCAACACCACATCTCGAAGGCATCAATGCGTTTCCGGTCGGCAGTTCTGAGAGTCCATGTTTCGGCCCCATAAAGAAAAATTGAGAAGACTTAAGGTGCGAACTAGTTTGACTTTCGTCTTGAGTGAAATTTTTCTGTCTTTAGCGCTCTTGGCCATTCCTATTCGTCTTAGTACCTCAGTTGTGCAGGAGCCATTGTTGCTGATCTTAGAGCCGAGGTAGATAAAGTTGTCAACTGTTTGTATATTAGGTACGCAAGTCGGTTCTAACATTTTTGCACGATCTATCACCATAATTTTCGTCTTCGACTTGTTTATCGACAACCCAACGTTGTTGCTAACTTCCTCCATTCTCTCCAGTAGCAAAGTCATCTCAGCTACGTTTGAGGCTAGTAAAGTCGTGTCATCAGCATATCGAAGATTGGTGATGTTGACGCCACCGATGCGAACACCTCCCTTCCAGCCGTCCAAGGTTTGCCTTATAATGTATTCCCCAAAGGCATTAAACAATATAGGCGAGAGAATACAGCCCTGGCGTACACCTTTTTCAAAACAGAAAGGCTGTGATGTCACTTCGTCTATCTTAACTACTCCTTGGCTTCTTCGGTACAACGACATCAGCAACATATTTAGATGTTCGGGTACCCCTAGCTCAGACAGCACTTCCCACAGAACATCCCAGTTTACGCAGTCAAACGCCTTGCTGTAATCCACAAAACACATAATGACTGGTACATTGTGTTCGTAGGCCTTCTCAATTATTTGCCTCACGTTTAGTATTTGTTCACGCGTACCCTTGCCCTTGACAAAACCCGCCTACTCTTGAGGTATCTGCCAATCAAGATAATGTCGTATACGGCTGTTAAGGATGTATAGCAGGATTTTACTTGCGTGCGATATGAGTGCTAGCGTACGGTAATTGTTACATTGTTTCGTGAATCCCTTTTTGTGCAGTGAGAGGACAATGGATTTTGTCCAGTCGCTTGGCCATTGGCCACTAATCCACACTTTGTTGCAAATAGAATGCAAAGCATCGATGCCGCCGATAGTATTGTCGGTGTAAAATCTTCTTCCACATTTATTATAATTTATTTCCGCCTCTGCTTATAGATTAAAATTACTAAGTCCTTAATACTTTCTTTCATATTTCTATCATCTATTACGAATAGATGCGAATATAACAGTGAAGTCTGTACAGTTACACCGACAATACTATACTGAACTGTGGTCGCTGCTTTATCATTTATCGTGGTGACAATGCGGTATTTATGCGGCGTAGTGCGTCGGTTCGGCTGCGACGCGGTGGAGATGCGATTTTCATGTGAATACAAAGTATTGTGGTGCGGCACCTGTGCGGTTCCGGCGTCGTATACAGGGAAGCCTTACTCATTGCAACGCCATGCTACTGGTCATAACTTCCAGCAAAGACGAAGTCTCTAAATATTGAAGAGACAAGGCGAAGCCAAGACTTCTCAGATATTCTGTCCAAATCTACTTTGGAATGAAGGAGAGATTAAAGTTTTCTGTCAGCATGTCATGTCAACTCGGTACGGCGATAATCTTTGTTAAACGTCCTGAACTTGACTACATACTTAAGTTCTTCAGCTATACTCATTAGCAACATTGAAAGAGGCTGCCTGAATTATTTATAGTCAATTTGATTTCACTGTTTACCTTACTATAATTCTCATAAAATAATGTTGGTTTCAAATGTGGTTCTTTTTTTTCAGACGAATCGAGATATAAGGAAAAGCCTCCAAAGCCTAGCGCCGCGCGGTCAGAGCATAGACACCGAAAGAGATGATTGGCGCAGTGTAAACAAAATTATTGTAAAAAACACATGAAAATTAAATAGTCAGAACAATCGAAATAATAAGCATAAAAGCTTTGGTATTAAGATAAAATTATTGATAAATCAATGCAAAATATTTGCATGGAGTATAATAAGTTAACGCTAAAGCATTTGGTGCTACTTGCAGTTCGTTGGCAATACTTACTGAAATAAAAAACTAGAAAGTCTGTGGTTGTTTTATTTGCTATTATTTTTTACATTGATTTTATATTTATACTTATAAATAAAATTGGAGTGGCTGTTATATTAAAATAACCGCTTTTTACTAAATGCATATGGATGTATACACGGTACATATTATACCGAAATGATTTTACAATTTTTGTCTTGTCTGTTCTCGCTAATCTCTGGAACGGCTGGACCGATTTTGACGGGACGTTCACTGGCGGATAGCTGATGTACCAAGGAGTAGGGAGGCTATAAATAACCGGGTACGCGAAGTAGTTCCCTCAGGACGCTAGTGAAACCGCGGAAAACAGCTAGTGTAAAATAGAGTTCTTAAGTTTCTACGCCATATAGCAAGCTACATTGGTGACTAGCTCTTTTTCTGTGTGTGGTAGTGCTGGCGCACATAATTATAAGTTATAACTAAGCGCAGCGCAGTGCATGTGAGCGGATGCGGTAGTCGCTTCGGTTCATTGTTGACGACATCCCCAAAACGACACCCCTGGGGTGTCGTTAGCAAAAATCATTTTTTGACGACACCACTACATAGGTAATAAATACTGCTGTTACCCCAAAGAGATTGGATAATATACATAGAGACCGTCCTAGTACTCCCAAATTGAACACAGTCAACTGACGTGTAAGATACAATTTAGACAATATTATGCCATCAAATTATATAACCTTAGTGATTTTTTCTTTTATAACAGTTCTATCATGATTTTGAATTTAGTCGTATAATATTTATATCGACTTTTCAAGTGTTGTAAAAAATCTTATCGATATGTCTATCCACCGTATATTTTTACCTCGTTATTTTTTAGATTATATGTGCACGTGATAAAGATTTATAAAATAAGTGGATTGCTGCAGTATGTCGTGGAGAAAATTGGGTGCCTAGAAATTGTTACACCATAGAATTTGTTCCAAGCATTTTACTGCGGAATGTTTTTATAGTAATGACAGATGGCTCCTCCCTTCTAAACATATCAGTGTGAGTGCTTAAATAATTACTTGCTATTATTTAAACTATCAGCAACAGTAATGAATGCCGAAGCTTGTTAGAATCCATCATATTACAAAAAAATAAATGCACCTATAGAAAAAATCTGATCTTTCTTTACAAAGACAGTAATATTTAAAGGACAGTAATTTGAAGGTTTGATAAGAATTGTCTGCTTTCATAGTCACGACTACTGAGTGGATATGCATCAAAATAAGGGAATCTTCATTTGAAAGAAATTTTGTTAAATGTCATCTACCCAGAGACCAAAACTTAGTTGTTCTTGTTCGACTAGTGGACTTGTAATGTGCCGATCCCAAGATAAAATCGAAGGGCTAGTCTAGCCACAATTTTTTCTCTCTGAATATTCTGTGTGTCACATGTATGATCGAAAAGTGTCCGATCCCGCACATACATTTTTTACACATAGATTTGTATTACCTACACTATGTAATGAGAAAATTTCAATAGTGATTATTGTTAAAAACAAACCCTTGGGCACTATTCAAGGTTTTGTCTGATTTATCTATTTTAAGTAAATTTTTATGTTTTTTGCTTGATAAAATCCATGTCGACTATCTCCTATCCTTGTAAAGAATTAATTTGGATATGCCATTCTCAGTTATCATAATGAGTTTTGCTTTTATCTTAATTATTTGCTTTCTCAAATAAAAATATGTTATTGAGATGAGAGAGAGAGAGTAGGGGGTGATGATTTATTTATTTAATATTTATTAATCCCACTTACAGCTTTCATTACAGCTGAAAAACTAACTATAAATAAGTATAAATAAACATTTATGCCGAGGGTGTCGTATGAGGCGATTAAGAGAAACAAGAGAAGGAAATCTCGAAATAAAACCCTATACGAATACGTCTGGCTAGTGTGGTATTATAGTAGGCCAAACCTCCACCACGGAAGGTTAAAGACCAGCAGTGGACTTGAAAAGGCTGTTGATGCGTAAAGAAAAATACCATGAAAATTAGAAAATAACGCCTCGAAACATTATGTGCTACTGAGTACCCATTTGAAACAAAAATATATAAGTTCAGTTTAAAAATGCAAGTTTGTGTAATAATTATTTAAAGACTGTCCATCAACTAGCGTTCTGACTGCTGTGGACATAAAGTTACGGAATTTAAAATGTATAACATATAAATAATATACTTTACAAGTCCGTTTGATTTTGAACCTATATTGAAACTTTAATCGATATCGATAGCGGATTTGCTCAGTCACTATTAAATTAAAAAGTTACGATATTTGTGTTCAAATTGTCTTTAGCCCTAACTGACAAACATAGTGCCATCTTCTTGTGGCAACTCTAATTTATCATATGAGTGAAGAGTGTAGCTATATTCAATTTGTTCTTAAAAATATCGTTCCTTCCATGCTTCAGTTATTCTTCTGTGTGTTACCCTGATTTTAATATTTTTTATAAACTATTATATTTTATTATTTTTTTATAAACGTATCAGCCATTAGAGAAACAGATAAAAAGATACTAATGCATATGTATATTAACTGTGATATCAACCATTGATAGTATACTAGCCATATACTAGCTCGATAATCAAGCGATATGTTATCCCAACATTACGGTGGTGTCAACAAAATATGCTTTTTGTTAACGTCTCCCCAGGAGTGTCGTCAACAATGAACGGTCCGGTCGCTTCGATCTGCTCAGTATATTTATGTTTAAGTATTCATATGTTACATTCTATAACCAGAGATACATTATTTAAATAACGACAATAATTCATTTTGTCGTTTGAGGGTCCGAAAGCATACCTAGTGTATTCCTACGCGCGCATTAGGGCCGGCTTTCAGTGGCGAAGCGCAACGGAGAGCATTTGTTTGCAGTCGAGGGTCCATTGATAGATTGGGAGTTGGGACTTGCTGTTTAAAGTACCTTCTTCTAGCAGAAGAGGAGCGTAGAATTGAAGACCGGCTCCGCTACGCTTCGCCATTTATGTATAAGTATGCGCCGGCCCTATTTCCTTGAAATGTTTTTGTTTACACAATGTTTATTAGTATTGCAACACTCTGAAGACTCCGAACTGCAGTGTTGTGCGAATAAAATAATGATTCGTGTGCCACGTCATGAAGGTTCTTGATAGTCGTTAAGTACTCTTGAATCTATCTGGTTGCGGCGTACTACGTGCACATACCTACTTGCTCAGTACGCACAACCCTACGCAGCGTAATGTCACATGAGTAGATAAACGGAACAGAGACACAGCTTCATACAACAGCGCGAATCGGTTGCACTACTACGAGCACGCGGCTTATGTGTGCGTGACCACTGGCCGCTTGTCGTGTACGTGGCGAGAGTGGAAAGAACCGGTTTACGTAGGCACAGGCAGTTGACAATCTTAGGGTTATTACGACGCACGTTGTTTGTTTTGTACGTTGCAAGTTTTAATATTTTAATGTAAAAAAGTGGTGGTTTATTATTAATAATGGTTGTTTATTGTACTGTGTGTATGAATAATACTAGATGAAATAATTAAATCATTATAAAGATTTTAACAATGGTAACGTACAATTGGGTTTTTTAATTAGGTATAACTCCTGATAATTTTGTCGTATTTGTTGAATTGCTCGAGCAAAAGTTTCGCGAATATTTCGATCTTGAAATAAATATTGTCATGTTGGCAACGAAATACTTAACAACTCATTAGTTGTGAAATTGTGTAAAAGCAGTAAATGTTTACAAAACCAATGACTATCAGAAAGTGATCAGCCATCGATAGGGATTACAAAAAACAGGTGCATGCGATTTTCGACCTTATTGACGTAACTCAGAATTTATAATTTTAATATAACTTATCAATGTCAGAAAGCAAGAAAATACCAAATTTTGTCTGTCATGAATTGTCAATAAGGTCGAAAATCGCATGCACCTGTTATTTGTAAGCCCTATCGATGGTTGATCCTTGGGTTGATCATTTTTTAGTCATTTGTTTTGTAGACGTTCATTTGTCTTACTTACACAATTTCATTTTAAACTTATTTTAGATACCTATCCCCGAGGTAAAACTAGTGGCCATTATAGCTAAAGGAGATTCCTATGTTTATTAGCAAAATAGATCATATTACCAGAAAATATTCAACACTATTAGTGGTATCGTTGGGAATGTCAAATAAATCACGTCACGTCGTGTCCTTGGTAACAAATGTATATTTTTATTCCGTGCTTTTAAAAGATTCAGGCGCATGACTATTTTGGTTCCACTCGCTATTTTATTTACAACTGTACTTCTGCCGTATAGCGAATCCGTCGAGTCCAAGAATCTGCCCAATCCACGAATCTGTCGAGTTGGGAATCTGCCAAATCACGAATCTGTCCAATCCAGAATCTGTCGTGTACCGAACAAGCGATTTGTCTTAACCTATTGTGACAACCCTACCAAAATAGGTAACAAATTTACAAGCTCTTAAGAAGCTGTCTCTCTGTTCGGTTTATTTACTCATGTGGTAATGTAGCGTAATCAAGAGATAAGTGTGATAGCTGATAACTGATAAGAGCTGATAACGTTTCGCGCGCGCATGCACGCGCGCGATCGCCGTCGACCTGTCTCACAGTCTCACCAACGACGCATTACATCAGACTGGCGACGAATGTTCGTGGCACGGAGTTTTGTTAAGTGTGCCACATATCTGTATAATCTATGTGTGCCACTTTATTATATAGTGTGCGTGAAGGACAGAGCGCTAGTTATGGCCGGCGCCGACTGACGGCACGGCATGGCAAAGGATTTTATTACTGATCAAGTCATTTTCATTCTTATTTCAATGAGTTTAGGATTCATATTACTTTGTTTCGATACAATCGTACCGCAGCCCGCCGCGGCACGTCGCGGCATACTTCGGGACGCCGCGGCATGCCACGGCGTCCCGCAGTGTGCCACAAAGTACCTAATCAGGAGGTAAATAAGTTCCTGAATTCACTTTTAGTAAATCTTGTTCTCATAAATAATGTATCCAGAATTGTTTTCTCTTCGACATATCAGTTTGTATTTGTCGTTCTTCATCTTCAGCAAGAAGTGCTACTGATACTAAATTCCAGTCAATTGGACGCCTCAGTATGTTGCGGCATGCCGCGGTGTCCCGAAGTATGCCGTGGCATGCCGCGACGTGCCGCGGCGTCCCGCGGCATGCCGTGCCGTCAGTCGGCGCCGGCCATTAGAGTGAGTTGACCGATGTAAATCAAATTGTGTTCATAGCTACCTATTTATAATATGTAGTCATGTAAGAACCGTTAGTTGTAAGTCTCCTTTTATTGGTCAATATTGCGCGCATTGCCACCAGTAACCTCTCTACGTGTATATTTTTGTATATAGTTAGCTTGCCATATTTGTAAATAAATTATTACCGATTACCGATACCGATCCTCAAGAATAGTTTTATTATACTCGTCACGTCGTCAGTCTGAACAAGTACCTCGTCACTCTGCCAGTACCCAGTAACACAGTACCAGTACCTACCTTTCTATCCTACCATCCAGGAAATGGTTAAACCAGAAGTCTGAGCTCTAGCTCTAAAGCGAAAGTATTAGATGCAACCAGGATATGCTCGGACAGTGTATACAAGTGTGTGGTGTATACGTAGGAGGCTTAGTGCGTCTATCACTTGTCACAGACCAGTCTCCATACAATGGTGATGATGATGGTGATGTATTAGTATTTGAACGTTAGCAGATGAGTTATTATTACATCTTGAGAGTGGTATTCAAAAAAACATCAGAGCCCAAGTTTTAACGGAGTTCTGTTCCAGAGACATCACAGCGATACAAATTGAAATAACACAGCAGCCAAGGAGTATAGCGGTTGTTTTCGCATCGGTCTACATGCCCGAGGCCGAAGACCCGCCTCCGTTCGACCTCACGCGTGTGGTTAACCAGTGCGAGAGAACCAAAACGGAGGTCGTAATAGGAACGGACTCCAAAACCACCACCAAATGTGGGGCATGAACTGCAATAACAACAGAGGTAAATCACTGGTTGAATACCTATTCACCACTAATCATACCCTATTGAACACAGGTACGAAGCCCACGTTCGTCACAAGACGTAGTCAGACAATTATAGACTTAACTCTCGCAACAGAAGGAGCGGCTGAACGCATCAAGGGATGGCACGTCTCGAAAGAGGCTTCGTGCTCAGACCACAGATGGATCAGCTTCTCTATGGAAGTCGTTATACAACCCACACAGCCACGCAGGAAACCACACAACACTGACAAAGCAAAGTATATCCAATTACTTAAAGAGAAACTTACCCTTACTGCTACGCCGACGGTACTGGGTGACAATGAACAGATCGACGAACAGGTATGTACACTGACGCAGTCGATTTTAGACAGCTACCACGCAGCATGCCCAGAAACCACTCTACCCTCAACCCCAGGTAAACAACCCTGGTGGAGCGCTGAGCTTGAACGCAAGCGCAAGAAGGTAAGAAGGGCTCTAAACAGGGCAATGAACACAAGCGCGGACGAAGATTGGGACGCTTATAAAGCGGCCAAATCAAGCTACAAGAAATGCCTCAGATTCAGACGCACCATGGAATGGAGGAAATTCTGTGGGAGCATTGAATCTTGCCAACAAGCAAACCGGGTAAGGAAACTACTGGCTCAGCAACCGTTGGTTGCACCAGGTACTCTCCGTAAACCGGATAACACATACACCACATCGGCGGAGGAGACAAGACGCGTCCTACTCGAAACACACTTCCCAGGCTGCGTCCTCACCCCGGTAATAACGTGGCACGAAACACCAACAGTGGCGACCGAACGCGAGTGGAGACACGCAAACACCGTGGTCACAGAAGAAAAACTCCGATGGGCCCCCGATAGCTTCCATCCCTTCAAAGCAGCCGGACTGGACGGCATCTTCCCAGGGTTATTACAATGGGGGGTGAACCTGTCCGTAAAAGACTTCTGGCAATCATGAGGGCTAGCCTGGCCCTTAGATATGTACCAAAGAGTTGGAGGGAAGTTAAACTAATTTTCATACCAAAACCAGGCAAAACAGACTACACCAATGCAAAGTCCTTCAGACCAATAAGCCTGACCTCCTTCATGCTTAAAGCCTTGGAAAGGCTATGCGAGAGGGAATTAAGAAGTGGGGCACCTAAGCACCTACCCCTACATGCCAATCAACATGCATACAGCTCAGGGAAATCGACGGAATCGGCCTTAATTCAGGTCTTGAACCAGATTGAAGCTGCTATATAACAAAAAAGCATCTGTCTGGGCACCTTCATTGACATAGAAGGATCCTTTGACAAGACAAACTTCTCCAGCATAAGCAACGCCCTAGCCAGACATGGTGTGGATCAGATGCTCATACAGTGGATCCAAAACATGCTCAGCAAAAGGGTAGTGCGCCTGCACGGCGACTCCCAGACAGCCTTGATAACTAAAGGTTGCCCGCAGGGCGGTGTTCTCTCCCCGCAATTGTGGAACTTAGTCATCAATGAACTCATAGACAAACTCAACGCGAGATATTTTTACACAATAGGATATGCAGATGATCTGACCATTCTCACCTCAGGTAAGGTAACTAGTACAGTGTACGACCTTACCCAACAGGCTCTACGCATTGTAGAGTGGTGGTGTAATGAATACGAATTATCAGTAAACCTGACCAAGACCGAACTAGTTATGTTCACACACAAACGCGCGCTGATGGGTACTTTCCGACTGCCCAGGCTATTCAACACAGAGCTCAAGCTGTCTACCGAGGTAAAGTACCTGGGTGTCACTCTTGACAGCAAATTGACATGGAACAGCCACATGGAAAATAAGCTCAATAAAGCCAGCATCGTCTTCTGGCAGTGCAAGAAGATGATAGGTAAACGCTGGGGCCTATCCCCCAAAATTGTCTTATGGCTCTATAAGACAATAATACGTCCGATGATAAGCTCCGAGGCCACCACACTACTGCGCCGTAGATACAACCTATCAACGGCCGCCAACAAGCTTCAAAGACTTGCATGCCTAGCGGCCACGGGCTGCATGAAAACTACACCTACAGCGGCACTCGAGGTGTTGCTGGACCTGCCTCTATTGCACCTGTTCATACAACAGGAGGCAACGATGTCGGCGATCCGGCTAAGAGCTCTGAAGCTCTGGAAAGACACTAACACACCGCACACTAGCAACTTAAACACACTCTTTAAAGAAGTTCCTCTCACACGAGCCATTGGCGACCGAACACCGAAACAATTTGTGTTCGACAAGAAATACAAAATCCAACTGTACGAGGATCTACACGAAGGAGCGGTTCATCACAACGAGCTCACGATCTTCACAGATGGGTCTAAGACGGATACAGGTACGGGTTCAGGAGTATTCTCCGAGGACCTAAACATCGCAGCACCGCTGGGAGCCTACAATACGGTCTACCAGGCCGAATGTTTTGGCATAATCCTAGCTGCCACAGCAATCATGGCACGTGAGGTAAGGGAACGATCCATTAGGATCCTCCTAGATAGTAAGGCTGTCCTCTCAGCCCTCAAAAGCCATACTATCACGTCGGCACTCACGCTTGAATGCCACCAGAAACTAACAGAGGTAGGTAAACAAAACAACACTGCAATGGATCAAGGGCCACAATGGCTCAAGAGGGAATGACGCAGCCGATGTACTTGCCAGAAGAGGGGCCACTTTAGAGGTGGTGGGACCCGAACCCATTATTCCCCTCCCTTCTGGTTTTTATCGCAACCTGGTAAGAAATAGGACCAGGACCCAACACAACCAGTCCTGGATTGGTATTGAAACATGTAGGCAGGCCAAGGAGGCTCTTCCCGCAGTAGACGGTAAGATAGCCAAACAAATCCTCCGGCTGTCCAAACAACAACTGCGGACAGTCACGGCCGCCTACACAGGACACGGATTCTTTAATAAACACCTATTTACTATAGGTATCACCGACAGCCCGCTGTGCAGGGCCTGTATGGCAGCAGACGAGACGGGAGTCCACCTGCTCCTCGACTGCCCTGAGGTCGCACAGTACAGGCAGCAGTACCTGACGAGATACAGCACCCTGAGGGAAGCAGTGGGCCACATCAAGAGTCTGCTGGCCTTCCTCGAAGAGCTGGGGGGCTCGAATGGCGACACCATTTCCACCCGCACGCAAAATACACGACAAGACGTGGAGTTACGGAAACAGCCCGTGCCATCAAGTATCATCAAGAGTGGTATTCAACCCCGTGATGCTCGATTTCGCAACAGCATTTACGCAGAATATAGACTCGTTTTAGCAACACTGTCTCAAAGCAGACTGACCGCACGCGGCTGCCGCGCTGCCGTCCACTATGACACTCACGTGTCGCGAGGCTATCGCGCTGCCCTTTTTAGCATAGAAGTTTGCCGCCTGTGAGTAGCGCGACTGTCGCGCTGCTACTGCCGCGCTGCTGCCACACTGCTTGCGACCTAATGTGAAGGCGCTCCAACTCGCCTAGTACGATGATCTGTGGCAACCAACGTATCTTGAGTAGTAGGTAGAAGGTACTAGGTATCTTTAATAATAAATGATTGCCACAATAACTCGTACGACAAGAAACTTGAAGCCTCATTTGCCTCTAACGGCAACTGCAGCTTGTAATATAGGTTACCCTTTTTGACTACAGAATAGAACAAATTACAGCCATTATGTAAATACTTCTTTTTATTTGACTATGGGCTGCTAAATATGGTTTTTTATCTATTCGCAAGAACTTTAATATTTAATAAGTACTTCATAATTATTTATTTTTAAGTTTGGTTACAAATCCTGTTCATTTGTGAGTATTGCAGTTTAAAGTGTTTAAACATCTTACAAAGGAAACTGAATAAGACCCTCATTGATGAGTGCACATTGACATTCAGTAAAACATAAGTGACCAATAGGGTAACAATACAAAATATGTATGTGAGTATACAATGGTATCATTCCAAACATATTTCAGTAATGTTGTTGCATTAAAGAATTACTATGTCGCATACTCAGTAAGGTCATTTGACTACAATTTTATTTAAATACATATTTTTAACAAACTATATGGCTTTTTTGTCTCTGGACACAACACTTTCCGACATCTTCCACAATTTCTCCGCTGCGACGGGATCTTGAGCTACTTCGGCGGGCTCGGTATCAGTGCAGTTTGAAAAATATTTGCCGCTAACAAAGTTCATGCTAGGTGACACAGCTAGAAATATTGACGTCTGTGCTCCTTGCTGTGGCGTCAGAAATATAATATTCAATAAAAACCTCACTATAGAAAACTGATGCCTGAATATATCTGTGCTTACTGCTCCCGGATGCAAGCAGTTAACTGTTACGCCCGTGCCCCTTAGTTTTTCACTTAATTTCCTTGTAAAAAGCACGTTAGCTAATTTTGTATTAGAGTATACTCTCCTATGTTCCAGTGAGTTCTTTGCCTGTTTATCCAACCATTCAATAGTGCCGAATCTGTGCATGAGTGATGATACATTTATAATTCTGCTGGGTGCTGAAGATTTCAATAAAGGCAGTAGAAGCATTGTTAGTAAAAATGGACTGAAGTGATTCACTTGCGTTTCTATTGGCAAATTATCTTGTGTTAGCGAATTATCAAGCTTGCCAGTGCCCGCGTTATTTATTAAAACATCAAGTCTGGGTTCTGATTCCAAAATTTCAGTAGCGAACTCTCGAACAGATTCGAATGATGTCAAGTCCAAATGTTTGAATAATACGTTCTTGTTTCCCGTTGATTTGATTATCTTATCTCTAGCCGCCGAACCTTTCTGTGGGTCTCGACATGCGAGTATTACTTTGGCGTCACGTTTGGCTAAATCTTCGACTGTCGCATAGCCTATACCCGTGTTGGAGCCGGTCACAATCACTACTTTGCCTTTCATTTTCACATCTGCTATGTACAATTTGAGGGTTAATTTTTGGTATATCTTAAAGATAATAATTGAACTGCACACGACTGCCACCGACACGAGTGCGATCATTTTGAGTTATTATTTGTGGTTTCTTAGCAATCTAACAAAACAAAATACGAAGTCTATGTTGTTTTGCTCGTAACTTATCTTAAATTGACGTAGAATGTAGTTGACTAGATAGGTACTAAAATTCTTACACTAAACGCACGTTTTTATGGAATGTAATGCATGGAAGTAAATTATAATGATGAATATTAGTATTTTAATGATCCTGAGGTTAGTCCACAACAAATTCAAGCAATTCCAGTGTATTTATACTATAAATGTGAACAACAATATTGACACTAACGACAGTTCTTGTTGGATTAGAGATTATGACACTTATGACAGTATTTGACAGTAGACGCTAGTGTTACCACATCACTCAGATGTTTTTAGTTCATCTGAGCCACATAACTACATATCATTGACCAACATGGACATATCAAACCGGCTAACGGCTATACC
Organism: Euclidia mi; assembly: GCA_944739405.2. Classification (NCBI taxonomy): domain Eukaryota; kingdom Metazoa; phylum Arthropoda; class Insecta; order Lepidoptera; family Erebidae; genus Euclidia; species Euclidia mi. The sequence goes on along the minus strand of OX123204.2, from coordinate 16,235,428 downwards.
TATTATAATAAGATTTTTGCAACAATGCAACAATAGATTGATAAGTAAATATGTGATGATCTGATGATACAAATCATAAATTCTGATTCATTTAGTTATATTTCTTGTAAAATCTGAGGGTCACCAATTTTATGGCTGCATTGTAATCCTGGAGCTAGTAATATTGATGTCTGCGCTCCTTGCTCACGTGTCAGAAATATCAGTCTCAGTATAAATCTCTCTTTTAAAGAGTTATGCCGAAATAAATCAGTGTACACTCCGCCTGAATGTAAACAGTTAAGTAGCTGTTACACCCGTGCCTTTCAGATTCTCGCTTAACGTTTTCGTAAAATAAAAAGCATATTTGCTAATTTTGTATTAGAGTAGACTCTCCAATGTTGCCATGGTCTGTTACTTAACCTGTTTGTCCAACCTTTCAACTGTACCGAACATGTGCATAACTGACGCTACATTTATAATCCTGCTGGGAGCCGTAGCATGGTCAACAGAAATGGACTGAAGTGATTAACCTGCGCTTCTATTGGCAAATTATATTGGGTTAACGAATCATCGAAGTTGGTAGTTCCAGCGTTGTTAATGAAAACATCCAATTTGGTTTCAGGTTCCAGAATTTTATCCGCGAATTCTTTCACAGATTTGAACGATGTCAAGTCCAATACCTACTTAGTCTGAAAATGATACTCGAATTGCCGTGTTTTGTAATGAGTTGTCTCTAGCCGCTAGCCCTTTTTGTTGGTCTCGACACGCTAGTATTACTTTGGCTCCTCGTCTGGCTAGGTCTTCAGCAGTAGCGTATCCTATGCCGGTGTTGGCCCCGGTCACTATAACTACTTTACCCGTTATTTTGTCGTCATCTGTATACACTTTGATGGTTAGGTACCACGTGATATATCTATATATCTTTATAGAAAGTAAAAAAATTACTACTACAAACGTCAGAAAAGTTACGATAAACATTTTGTTTGTTGAACTGCGGAGAACGTAAGCGCACTGAAGTTGGTTGTTCTTGTGAATCGTAAATTAATTTTGTTTAGCTTTATACACTCGCGTCTCTGCTGATCGACAGCAACAAAATGTGTGTACTTACAGGCGTAGGTAACTATACTATATATATATATATATATATATATATATATATAGGTAAGTTACTAGCTGTACCCCGCGATAACACCCGTGTTATTTTATCTACTTGGAGCAATACACTTATGTAGATGAGAAAGTTCCAATTTGCATATTTTATATAGGATTTTAATTTTGGTGAAGGAACCCTACACTCCTTGGCCTTTATGTAGCTCTACCAACTCCTCAATATCTATTCCAGCAAAAGTCACATTAAAATCGGTAATATCATGTTCATGTAGTTCCAAAGATTACCCTGAAATAGAAAGACAGACATTTATTTATAGACTCACGCCTGTATCCCCGAAGGGGTAGGCAGATGTGTAATATTACACCCACATTTCGCTAGGAATTTTTAGGTCCCACGTATGAGGGGGCGAGCCTATTGCCGTACCGGGTACATTACCAGACGCCGTTATGCTACTGAGAATTTCCTAACGGAAAAACCCAATAACACTTTGTCCGACCCGGGAATTGAACCCCAGACCTCCCAATCCCACACGCACATTTATGCCGCGAGACCAACGAGGCAGAAAGACACAATTTTCTTAAATATTAAGGTTGATTACCCCATTGAAAACATATTGATGTTAATGTTGCCGAGACCGGAACCTTAGGGTTCGCACAGTCGAAAAGTTGTCAGATCTCCATGTAGAGCAAAGTTTCTAATTCTACACCTAACTTCACAAAGTTAGTCATAATTAATTGACGACCACCTAACTTAGTCAAAATTTGTGGATACCCTATCATCAGTTTACATCCCTAATTTTAACGTTCGAGGACTTCAGGAACTCTTGTGCCTTGAGAATTATTAGTTAATTAGCTTTTCATCAGTACGTTAGTAACGAAAGCCATTTTTCATTAGATATTAAATTAAATGTCGGATATTTTTTTTTTACAAAACCAAGTTATGAGTTCGACATACCTATACTTATTGTGCTTATGACGAGGCGTTTTAAGAAAAGGTAGCTAGTGCCTCTGTTACGCTTCACCTGACTTGATTCGTCTTTGGTATATGCAAATAATGTTGGTATCATGAAAATAACTACAAGCAATTGAAAAAAAAAATCGGACAAGTGCGAGTCTGACCCGCGCATCGAGGGTTCCGTACGCATTTTACCTTATTTGAGGTTGGTGCTAATTACGCTAGTCTTCTAAATCTCCCCCCCGTGGGATCTCCACCTTGTCGTGGTGGGGGGGCTCAGTAACCGTGGATTGGTAACCCGCGGTGAAGCTAAGAGGGATCCAGGAGGGGACGCTCCGCGTGGGCTTGACGGGGCCTGCGCAGGATGCGTCCAACGGTGCGGGTGCGGGGGACAGTTCTGTCTGTCCCTCGCAGTCGGGTGCGGTCGCGGGAGGAGAGGCGTGTCGGTGTTGCGTTGCCGCACGCCCTATCTCCCGCGACCAAATGGGGGCGCACCATTCGATGCGTCGCGGTGGGGCCGCAGAGGAAGAGGAGATGCGGTGTTGCGTTGCCGTCCTCCCTATCCTCTGCGGCCGCTGGGTGTTTTGGCGGCGGAGCCCAACACCTTAATCCGCCGCCAAGGGGGTTTTGTTCGGGGCCCGCCTTACCATCTGGCGGGCCGATACCCGTCGGGGGGTTGCGACGTATGCTTAGGCGAAACCCGACCCTCCGACACACGGGTACATGAGGCACACGGGTTGGTTTTTAGTCAGTAAGAGTCTGACAGTCCCCTTCGCCCATCCCCCAGGGCGGAGGGACTCCATGAGGATTTTCCAACCCGAAACAAAAAAATAAAATAAAAAAAAGTCTTCTAAATCTGTATGAGCGCCCATACAACTTAGAGGACTATCTTAAATGGAGTCTACTATATATCACTTTTTAATTTTTTGTAATTTTCTTTTATTTTTACATTGGTGACCCTACATTAGTATTTTTTGTTATACATACAACGTATTGTTACGAATTGAAAATAAAGTTCAGTTTAAGTGGCATAGTGAGTTATAATTTATCGTCGAACCCCAGCTCGTAACAAATTGGTGTCAGAAGTGGGATAAATTATGTCGGTTATGCCGAAAGAAGAAACTGAAGGAGTGCGCACCAGGAACCAGCGCCAGCAAGACCTGGATCAGAGACGCTTCGGAGACGTTCCTACTCCATCGTCAGGTGGACCAGGCGACTCCGCGGCTGCAGTGGAGCCTGCAAGCGCCACACACTCCGTGACGGTGCCCGACATCGCGGCTCTGATGGCGTTCATGCAGGAGCAGGCCCGCCGTCAGGAGGAGCAGGCCCGCCGTCAGGAGGAGCAGGCCCGCCGTCAGGAGGAGCAGGCCCGCCGTCAGGAGGAGCAGGCCCGCCGTCAGGAGGAGCAGGCCCGCCGTCCAGAGGTGCACGCGCGCCGCCTGGAGGAACAGCTACAGCGCAACAAGGAGGAGCGGGCTCGCCGTCAAGAGGAGCACGCGCGCCGCCTGGAGGAACAGCTACAGCGCAACAAGGAGGAGCGGGCTCGCCGTCAAGAGGAGCTGGCCCGCCGTCAGGAGGAGCAGGCTCGCCGCCTGGAGGAACAGCTACAGCGCGACAAGGAGGAGCAGGACCGCCGTCAACAGGAGCAGGCTCGCCGTCAAGAGGAGCACGCGCGCCGCCTAGAGGAGCAGCTGCCGCGCGACAAGGAGGGGCACTCCCACCGTCTGGAGAAACAGCTGGTGCTCATGAAGGACCTCAGCGCCGCAGTGGGGAAGGACTTGAAGGCGGTCAAAGAGGAACTCCAGCAGCACGAGGCCCGTATCAGTGACATTGAGAAGCGTGTACATGATCAACGAGGCCCGTATTGCCGAATTGGAGAAGAAATTGTGTAGGCTCGGGTCCTATTACGTTACACCTGCAGCTGTGGCGCCCTCGCCTCGTTGGTTTAAGGTTCCACCATTTGATGGCTCGTCATCGTGGTTTGCTTACAAGGTTCAGTTTGAGGCCGTTATGCGAGCGAATAGGTGGGACAAAGAACAGGCCTTCACCGCCCTAACCTTGGGCCTTCGTGATCAGGCCCTGACGGTGTTGGAGGCACTCGGGCAAGACGTCACCTACGAGAAGCTTCTGGAGGCATTGGAGGCGAGGTATGGAGACGCGCACCTCGAACATGTGTATCGTGCTCAGCTGAAGGACAGGACACAACGCACCGGAGAAACTCTGCAGCAGTGGGCTCTAGAGGTGGAAAGGCTGGTCAGGAAGGCATACCAGTCGTCGCCTGCGCTCATTGACGGGAACCTCGTACAAGCGTTTACGGATGGGATCCGAGACCTGGAAGTTAGAGCAGCGGTAAGACTTGGGCACTTCAAGTCCCTGAAGGCAGCCTTAGCCTACGCTCTGGAGGTGGAAGCAGCGCGTCACGAGGATCGAACTTACCGTATCAGGGAAGTTGTTTCTTCACCATGGTGCTACAACTGCGGGGAAAGAGGCCATATCCGCTTGAGCTGCCCAAAGCGTAAGCGGCACATTGGTACCCTGTCTCCACCAAAGGGGTCACCTGACGTACCTGTCTGGCGGCAAAAGCAACGTAGCGCAGATGCTCTGACAGGTAGGGCTTACCCCGACCAACGCAAACACTGTGCAAGACAGGAAGCGAAGCCGGCAGCGCTAGTGAGAATGTTGAAGACGGATCTGAGCGATGGATGGAAAGAAGCTTTGCAGAATGCTCAGCAAGAAGATAAGGACGTACAGGCGATTCTCGAATGGAAGAAATCAGGCGCTCCTAGGCCCAAATGGAGTGATGTCGCAGCAAGGAGCCCTGTCACCAAAGGTTATTGGGCACAGTGGGAAAGCTTGGTTGTCCAGGACGTAGCTCTGTGCCGCAAATGGGAAAACGCTCGAGGTAACCAATACCATCTGCAAATGGTAGTGCCCAAGACTAAGGTGCCGGAAGTACTGCGGCTCTATCACAATGGTGCTTCGGGAAGTCACATGGGTGTTAAGAAGACGCTTACTAAGTTCCGAGAGCGGTTTTATTGGCTCCACTATCGGAATGACGTCGAGGATTGGTGCCGCAAATGCACAAGTTGTGCGGCTGTGAAGGGGCCACATACTCGTAGCAGAGGTGCATTCAAGGTGTACAATGCTCCATGGGAGTCAGGACAACAGATGTCTGAGAAGATGAAGACTCGCTACGACCGGAAGGCGAACAACAAAGGCTTCGATGAGGGATCATTGGTGTGGCTTCATAACCCAGTACGAAGCAAAGGAAAATCGCCTAAGTTACAAGCCACATGGGACGGGCCATATCGCATAATTACCAGGATAAACGACGTCACCTATCGAATCCAGAAGGGGTCGCGAGGTGCACCGAAGATAGTTCATGTGGACCAGTTGGCTCGTTACTATGGGTCCAACGATGTTCGAGACGAACACGTTTAAGAGGGAGGCCGTGTTACGAATTGAAAATAAAGTTCAGTTTAAGTGGCATAGTGAGTTATAATTTATCGTCGAACCCCAGCTCGTAACAGTATTGTGTAACAAGTTCTAATATTTGATTATTACATCAATGGTTTTTTATTAGGGTTCCTTACCTAAAAGGTAAAAAACGGGACCATTACTAAGCCTCCGCTGTCTTCTGTAAAAAGAGGTCTTTTTAAAATTTAATGATTTATTTTGAAAGGTAATATATAACTACATAAGTACTGTGAAAGTTTTAAGCGTCTGCCTGTTACCGTTGGTAATTTTGTGCAAAAAATTTGAAAAAAAGTACACGTTTAGGTATTGTATGGGATCCCCTTAATATTTTTATTTTTTTTATTTTTAGTAGGTACCTATTTGTTGTTATAGCGGCAACCGAAATACATCATTTGTGAAAAATTTCAGCTTTGTAGCTATCACGCTTTATGAGATACAGCCTGGTGACAGACAGACAGGCAGAGGGACAGACAGACAGACAGACAGCGGAGGCTTAGTAATAGGGTCCCGTTTTTTACCTTTTAGGTACGGAACTCTAAAAAGAGGAAATTTTCAATTCGGTTCCATTATTTATATGGTGTAGTAAGTATTTTTTGTTGCTTGTTAGGAGAGGCCTATATCCAGCAGTGGGCTGCTATAAGCCGATTGTTCTTATGGCTGTTGCCTACCTTACCAAAAAAACAGTTAAGGCGAGGTTGCAGTACTTTTTAAGATTTTTGAACGTCTGAAAGTCCCATGAACTATGATATTTTTAATGAATAAAAATTGGTTGCCTGTAAAGTCGGTATACGGGCGAAAGTTTTACGTGACAACGACTTATATAATAAATAATAATTTTAATGTGAATATTCATTCGTATAGTAGGAAGAAGGATGAAAGACGCGTGCCTTTCACTTTTTATGTCTGTCTCTCTCGCTCTTAGGCGGGACGCGTGCCTCTCACTCGCTCTCATTGTGAGCGCATAACGTGAGCGGAGCGTAACGCAGTTTCTTGAAGTGTCACCCGGCAAACCAATTTATAAGACGTTGTCACGTCAAAAATTAAAGTATAAAAGTTGAACATATCTTCTAGTAAATCGTAAAGATAGAAACACGATTTGGAATGATTGGTTCGATAAAAAAAATGTCAAACATGGCACTAAATCACAATTTTAAACGTGTACTGCCTAGAGATTCCATAATGAATTTATATGAAAGTATTATCAATAGAAACAGGTCTGTATTTTAAAATAAATGGTAAAAACAGATTTTGTAATTTCGTTATCATTTTTCTCCAAGAAAAAAAATAGTCAAAATGTTGGCATTATATCGCTCGCCGGCCGTTCATCAGTGCCTGTTGAGTGCCTGTCTAGGCGTGATTGAGGGCGGACGTACGTCGTTGCTCCGCAAAATCCCCCTCCACCCCCGCATGTACGTTTTCGCAAAAGTACAAAGTAATTCGTATTCCAAACTCAATCGTTCAAACCATAGACATACAAGTAAGAAACCGTAGACAGGTTACTGACAAGGTAACATGACGGAGCTTACGAGTGGCACGCATCGCGAAAAGCGTACGCACTCTAATATAAATATGTCAAAACGACACACTAAGAATTAGATAAGAAGTGTAAGTGAGATAGCACATCTAATCGCAAGCGCGAAATAGAGATAAAAATATACTCTCTGGACCGAAGCGCATTGTGACATCATGGTGACCGTTTCACAAACAATAATTTGACTCAGATGCGACATGATCACTTTGTCTGTCTTGAGTAAATTCAATTCGCCTCAAAGTAAATTTGATTAATTCATTTAAGGTAGGGAAATAAAAAGTCGATGTGATTTATTTATAACATTTATTAAAAAAGTACAATTCATTCAATGGAAACCTAAAACAGTACGTTAATATAAAAACTGTGCGCTGCGGACCCACCGTAGCCCTGGCAATACCCCTGGGGGTATGGTGGGTCTTTTAAAGCTTAACCGTACTCCTGGCTGAAATGCTCGTAGTGTTATACCAACGTGCTACGTGGACATTAAACTGAACAGTGTTATCTCTCGTATGATAATGACTTACTACTTACGTTTTTGTATTTTTAGACAAGCGAAGACAAGCGCTAGTACGATGATATAGTGCAACAAGGAGATAAATTAGAGAATAAAACGTTTAGGTATTACTGCTAATGGTTATAATGCTTTGTATATTATAGGTATAATCTGTGGTGTGGTACTGTTGAAGACCCGTCATCATCATCATCCTTGCGCTGTCGAATCATTCCCACTAGTTCTATTGAACAGTTCTATGATAGAACTAGTGATACTTTTTTTCCCACTAGTTCTATTAGCACAACTTGATGAGAAGAATAGAACTAATGGGAAACAGTTACAGGAAATTTACCACTAGTTCTATGTATGTTTTACAAGGGTAGTGTCACAACATCGCGCTCACAAATCCGAATAAATATGTATTTATAAAAATGTGTTAAACGAATGAAGGTCTACAAAACAATGCAACGTCTTCAAAACAAATGAACGTCTACAAAACAAATGACTACCAGAAAGTGATCAGCTATCGATAGTGATTGCAAAAAACAGGTGCATGCGATTTTCAACCTTATTGACAATTCATGACAAACTTTTTTTTTGTTTTTTCTCGCTTTCTGGCAATATATGGGTAATAAAATTATAAATTCTGACTAATGTCAATTAGGTTGAAAATCGCATGCACCTGTTTTCTGCAATCACTATCGATAGCTGATCACTTTCTGTCAGTCATTTGTTTTGTGGACGTTCATTTGTTTTGTAGGCGTTCATTTGTTTTGTAGACGTTCATTTGTTTTACACATTAAACAAATGAACGTCTACAAAACCTATTTATTCGGATATATGAGCGCGATGTCGTGACACTACGGATCATTCCCAGTAGTTCTATTGAATACCCTTGTAAAAACATACATATAACTAGACTGGGACATTTCCTATTACTTATCTCATTAGTTCTGTTCTCCTCATCAAGTTGTGCTAATAGAATTAGAACAGTTCTATCATAGAATTGTTCAATACTACTACTATACTGGGAATGATCCCACAAACTAGTAGAACTTGAAATTAACGAACTGAAATTAATAAACTAATTACACAACAATATTATCTGGGAGTACGGTTAAGCTTTGCAAGATCCACCATACCCCCAGGAGTACTGCCAGGGGTACGGTGGATCGGCAGCGAAAACTGTGCAGTACAATCTACTTAGTTGTTTAATACTAAAAGGAGAAAAACAAGAACAAGTGAATGGACTTTGATCATCCGTCAATGTTTGTAACTTACGTATGATTTTGTATTTCTATAATAATAATATATTGTGTTGATTCAGCCTCAAATCACTTTTATTACTTGACAAAAACACACATCAGTGTTTTATTATTACGAATGTCCCATCTGGATACTTTGTTTTTTAGTCTTTAAACACGCACAATGCTGCTTCTCTTTTACACTCGCTAAATGCCAATTTTTTTAAATTGAAAATAAAACGTTGTAATATTGTAATACTTATGAATGAGAAGTGATTCCATAACTTTTAGTCATTTTCCTACTATAGTTTAACTACTTTAGCAAAATCTCATTACACACGACGGCATTTTCAAATGTAACGTACACACACGCGACAAAAAGAGCGAGCGCTTCCGACCGCAGCGCGTACGCGACTAAAGCCAAATGAGACATTTAGAAAAAAAAAGTTTGTCATGAATTTGTCAGTTTTTAATGTGCCACTTTAAAGCTGTGCGTTCACCGCATCGGAATCGGAGCGTACGGAGCGGACGGAGCGTCGTCATTTACAAAATGCCGATGGGGTGCGTCCACTGCATTCGGATTCAGCATCGGCAATTTAGGGATTTTTAAAGCAGGAGGATAGTGACGAGGATATTGTAGTAGATTAATTTTCGGAGAATATTATACATTTGATGAATATCATAAATAATGAATATCATAGATTTTTGGGTACATTCATATGACTCTACTAAAGGAATTAAAACATCGTCGTTCATCGTGAATAAGTATTTTTGCCTACAGTTTAATGCCGCAAACACGTCAGAACTTGAAACGCTCGGAATCCGAATGATGCATTCACTGCGGATGACGTCATCAGCAAAAATACCGGTCTCAGGCGCAGAAATGCCGATGCAGTGCACGCAGCTTCATAGAAATTAATACAAAGCAACAAATCCTTCCGCTCCGTACGCTCCGATTCCGATGCTGTGGACGCGCAGCTTTAAAGTTCGCATAACTCATCTACAGTTTTTTTACGCTGCGCTGTGGCACACGCACACACGAAACCCTCCCCCCGCTCACTCGCTGACACCACCGCCGTGTTTTTGTTTTTGCGGGGGGTGAGGTCGAGCTACGCACTGTACTGCAACCTCGCCTTATGTACTCTTTTATGCGCCCGATAATGATTAAGTATTTAACAAATAAAACAAACACACACTTTCGTAATTCTTTTTATGTAGAACAAGTTATTAAATGGACATTACAAATTATTAAATATCTACGTGTGTATAACTATACATGTTTAATAGAACTTTGTCGTTTTAGTTAAAAAATGACAAAATTATTATTTCAATAAATAAGAGTAAGACAGCCAATTATTTACTATGCATACCAGACGAAGAGAAATAAGAAAAACATACTTACTAGAAGAAAAACCAGAGTAACATTAAGTAAGTATTTTACGAGCAGAAAATTATGAAGATATGTTTAGTAAATAATGCTGTCTCGCTCATTTTGGCTTTCATTCAACACTGTACGCTTCTGTTATAAATATACATGTAAATTGAATATGCATTGTAAATATATAGTCAGTTTCAGTCTCCAGGAAACATTATTTAATTTTAGTCATTCGTTTGCCCAAACTCGTTCGGGCAAGAAGACTTCGACAGAAAGGACGACATCATTAAAACTATTAAACTTCTAGTGATTAGAAAAAAATATTATAACTTAATTACACTTATTTATAACTATGAGACAATTCAAACAACACATCGAATATAGTGTACAAAGTCCCTATACAAAAGTTATAGGTAATTCGATAATTGCGCATCATATCGCAGTACTTAGTCTTAGGGCAGAGAAAAGTTGTAGTGATTGGTCAAGAAGAAACACGACTTAGTAAGTGCGGGGGCGTAGCTTTAGTCATAAGACATTTACATGTGACAATCATTATGTCACGCGTCTCGTGCAGTAACACTGAAATTTTACTTGCAAGTTTTCGTCATAATAATAGTGCTTGGAATTATTGCTGCAGTGTCAGTCTTGCGGCAGACAGTATCTTGACTATTGACAAACTTTACAAAGTTATCAAATACAAAAGAGATCAGAAATCGTACAGGTTAAGATTATTACATCTGTTTCATGATAACCATTACCACAGAAGAATAACACTAATACCTATATTATCATATTCTCTTTTGCCATGTTGACATTTATGCATGTCTACAAGATACACAATGTTTACGCTAGTACAATATTAGTCTGTGCAATGTTTCTTAAATGCATTAAGACACACATACCATGTGGTCATCTACAATATCTTTACCACACAACAGAGTATAAAAAGTAGATACATTTTCGTATTCAAAGGTAAACCTAATTAGGTTTACCTACCATTGATTAAGTCCTGAACACTTTTATGCAACGGCCCTCAAACTGTTTTTCCGTATGTCTCTTCTATAAACAAATCAGAATAAGAATTGACTATGACATCATTAGCCAGCAACGTTTGTGCATCGTAACGTCACTACGCTACAGATAGACAGAGACCACTGTATTTCCTTAAAACTGCAATTTTTGTACTGATTTTTGCGAACCATTCAACGCTACTAAATAGGTAGTGTATATGTCGCAGATACTAAGCCAAAAACGTGATATTATAACTTCACTACCGAAATTATAATATCACGTTTTTGGTTGCAGGGAACCTGCAGCCAAAAACTAACCCTCACGTATCGGCCAGCCGATGCGTGAGGGTTTTTTTTCTTGTCACACTTTCATTGGTACAGAACATCTAACTTTCTTTTTACGGGCGAGGATTTCGGTCGAGTTTGGACACCCAACGCTCCAGCCTACTAGTAGTTTTGGCTGGAAATAAATGTAGAGGAGACTATTTTCTTTATTTTTTAAGAGTTCTATTTATATATGAAAAAACCTCCACAATTCTGGGGCATCGGCTTTGTAGCATAATTTATGAGAACTTTCTCACGAGTTACAATTTGAGAGCCAAGTCCCTATGTGCTAATTCGGTGCTACAATTGGAATACAATATAGATATTCTTCACAACATTTATAAAATATCATTAGGATCTAAACCTAATTATGTATTATGTGGTATCTACGCACACTACTACAGTCAATACAAACTATTTTAAAGGCAGCTTCGACGGAATATGTGGACTTACATACATTTCTTCATATTTTTTATTCATGGCGACATTATCGGATTATTTAAACTTGGATAATGTTCTAGAAAATTGTATAAATAACTTTGTTGTAACTATATTATGCTAAGTATATATTTTGAAATAATATATTGTAAATATAGGAATTAGGAAGAACTATTGCTTTTATTGAAGTGTAGGAACTAAGGGTCTACGGAACATCTTCACACATGTGTACAAACATTTATCTCATAATAAATAGAAGGCAAATCCTTCAAGAAAAATTGACATTGAGTATGGTTTTCCCTGTAGTTACTTGGTAGTATTTAAGCTGGACATATCCGTTTATGGATTCTGTTGAGTAGAGTGGTGGCTTGACCAACTTTTGAACTGCTATGTTGAGGCAAAAGTATCATTGCATAATGCCTTAGGTAGGTAGGTATATTTTTTATTGATCATGTGGCACAAAACATTTGTTTGTTATATTTAAATGTTATTATAGCGACCAGAATAGTTGCATGTACCTATATTAGAAATGTTTCAAAATGTACTAGCTATTTTCATTGTTGGCAACCTTAAGTAAGGCAACGTAAAAAATAAAAAAGCAATCGACGCTTTGTGCTTAACATGACTGGACTCAATAACATTTTACCATTACACTACAAATCGTAAGTAAGCACATTATTTACGTAGGTATAAATAGTATTAGGTATTTCATAAGTCACAATACACAAGACACTTTATTAATAAGTACATAATGTATAATTCAAAATGACTTCTGTTTTTATTACCTATAATATTTTAATATTAAAATATTAAATAAATAATAGTGAAGAATTTATATGTTTGAATATAAATTAACTATAGGAGATGACATTTGCTACATATCCATAGTTATAATTATATAAATATTGTCATAACAAGGACACGAGCTTATATTAAAAGGAGAAAGTAAAGGAACAACAGTTTCGTTAGACATCAATTTGTTCATACACAAAATAGAAAATAATAAAAACTAACTCAATTTTGGGTAACTCGCAAAACTTTTTGAATTCGGTTCTTTATCTTATTTACACAACAAAATCTTAGCACTTAATAGTATTAATTAATAAATATTGTTTTTAGATCATGTTCACACATTCATTCACTCAGTTTTATCACTAGCGTCCTTGGCGCCCGGCGTGCATCAATAAACCTGAAACGTAAAACAACATAGTATTAAAACAAGGTGACGATCAAACAATCATAAACTCTAAGATAAAAGTTTTATACCAAAAAGATTTCTGGCAAAGTAAACGTTCGTGATTAAGTGATCATTAACACTAGGTTGATAAATCCGTGATTACAGGATACGTGAAACGAAGAAACATGGTATAAGTAGACATAGTATCCCGAAAGGCAATTTATAGAGAAATCAAGACCTCTGTTTATAATGTTATAGTATTAACTTTTAAATATTTATTTAACTGCTAGTCAGTTTGAGAAATCGTGTGCACTCTTCAAACGGTGAAAACAGGTTCACCTAAAGGCATTATGAATATTTTTTTAGATTTGTGGACCAAAATTAAATGATTTTGCCTGTTGATCTACATTCCAAAAATAACCCTAATCACGCATTATTAGGCATTACTTAGTAGGTTGGAATTAATAAATGACAACACTTCTATCGTTGCGATAAGTTACAGAACGGAGCTTAATATTTTTCCAATCTCAGTATTTAAGCCTTATTTTTTATATCTTGGTTTTATCAAGGGAAAAGTCTAAAAAGTCATTTGTCATGAGAGGATTCAGAAAGCCAGAACCTTTGGAAGGAGGTAGAGTCGCTTAAATCTGCCCCTGGATAAGTCCCTGTTATTCTCTAAAGATCAAGAACTTGGACTGCCATTTTTCGATCTCGTCTTGAGTCTGTTTATTTTGTGACAGAGGAAGTCGACCTCCGTTTCATTGAACCAAAGAAATCAAACCCCACTGATTGAACCAAAGCAAAAATCGCTGATGCTCTACGAATGACATTGATGTTTGTAATGAAACAGTGTTCAAGAGCTCACCTTAACGCCGTACGCCATCTCGTAGCCGCCCTTGCTCTGCATCTGGTTCTGCATGGAGTGAAGCAGCGACGACGGGATGTCCACGTCTGTTGAGCCTGGAACGTACATACATGACACGTTACATTCTAATTCTGTATATTTCTGTACGTGATTTTGACTTTGACACTAGGGGATAATATGTCCTCTCCTGTCTGAGGCGACTAATGAAAATACACGAAGCATCTTTGGGAAGAGACGGAAAAATCGATATCAATCCCTATACCACCTAGTCTTGCCAGCGTGGTATAGTAGGCCAAATCCTGTGAATCAATAGATTCACAATGCTACTGTGCAGCAAATTAGGAGAAGCAAGTCCGGCAATGGATTGCAAAAGCTTATGATGGATGATAAAAAGATGTCCTATATTATATTATGTTTATACTGTTTATGCAAGGCCTTTTTATTTTGGTCTCACGTTGGAAACATAGTAAGTAGTAAGACTTACTTCTATGTTTCCACCTACTATGTTATATGTTAGGTACCTCTTACTACCTACTATGTTTTTTCTTACTGTAAGAGACACCTCGGATGTTGGGACTCGGTGGTGGGGATCTGTGAGACTCATCTAGATGCGATCGAGCCTATTCTCTTTTTGACTACTACGGTATTCCTTTAACAATTGTGAATGCCAGAGTCACGATTTAGACAACACCGTGCGTCTCTGACTATTATTCTCAAAGCAACTCAAGCAGTAAAAACCATTTTACACCAATGTGTTGAAAATAAAACATTTTAAGTAGGCAACAACAAGTGGCAATTAGGCAGAAACAACTCCGGAAAATCGTAAATAATCTTGTGTTGAAAAACAACATTTTTGAATTAGTGCCCGAGGAAACGTCATTTTGGCGATCAGCTTAGAGAATATAGATTAGACTAGATTTTTACTAATTTTATAGCAACAAATAGAAAGTTACTTCTAGAAATACATGTTGTGATAATATGTTGCTAACTTTCTATAATACTATTTAATGACTTAGAACGCCATAAAACTTCATTAATGGATTCTATTGATAAGCATTTGGTGCTAAACTTTTACTTGAAGAAGTTTTAATATGATATAAAAAATACTAATTACTACTAACGCCATAAATATCTACATAAAAAATTTACTTAAGCATGTGTTTTATTGGTTTGCAATTACTGAAGAATTTTTGCTTATCAAACTTTTATTATTCCACGATAGCTTGGTGCTCGCTGGACACATCGTATTATCAAACACGATTTTCTTTTTAAGATTATAAATTATTACAATTTTCAAGTGAAAACGGTCAGTTTCTTTTGCTTGTATATTATAACGCATCATATATTAAGATATGAATAAATGCCGTCTAAAAATTACATCCTTCTAGGGTACCTACATAGTGCGGTTAAGGCAACACGTGGCATAAGAACATAATATCATGTGTAATCGCGGTTTATCGTCACGGTAGCGATCTTACATATGTATTGTCTGTATTATAATGGCATCCAAAGCATCCTTGGGACATAGTGTAATCCTCCAAAAATAGACGTAGAAGCTCGAAGAGCACGGCTTGCTGGTAATATGAGAGAGTTCACGTTTTATTTGCACGCGTCGTGAAGGTCAGCCTTGTGCCCGTGACATCAAACGTGGCTGAAATTCTGAAAGTATTTGTAAACAATTGTCGTAAAATCACTATTGAGATGTTTGGACGTTAACGGGTGATAGCAAGGTAATGATGATGAGACTTTTTTTCTGGCAGTACAAGACGGTTTATTCCTGTAG
The DNA here is from genome assembly GCA_944739405.2 of Euclidia mi. NCBI lineage: Eukaryota > Metazoa > Arthropoda > Insecta > Lepidoptera > Erebidae > Euclidia > Euclidia mi. The sequence goes on along the minus strand of OX123204.2, from coordinate 16,219,667 downwards.
TTTGGTATTTGCAACTGAATAAACTATAACGAGAGTGGTGTAGGGTAAAAGAAGATGTAGTGACAAGCATTGAGAAAGGCATGTTAAGATGGTTTGGGCACATGGAGAGGATGGATGACGATAGACTGACAAAGAAGATATATAAGGCAAGTGTGAATGGGACAGGACAAAGGGGCAGACCTAGGCGAACGTTCTCTGATCAGATTGGAGACATCCTGAAAATAGGACAAGTCAGAAGTACCCTTAACAGAAGAGCATGCATGAGAAACTTGATGGGAGTGAGTGAAGCAAGTGAGGTATGTCAGGATCGTTGCAAATGTCGTTCCGTAGTCTCTGCCTACCCCTCCGGGAAACAGGCGTGAGTCTATGTATGTATGTAATAAACTATAAGCTAAATTGTTAAAGTTTAAATATCCGATTCAGGAAGTACCTAATTGATTCTGATTTGTAATTTTATGAGCTTACATGACATTATCATTGCAATTTTGAAGCAGAGTCACCATATGACTCTAGGTGTTGCTGATTTTGCTTTTCTTTACGTTTTTTTTATGGAATAGGGGGCAAACGAGCAGACGGATCGCCTGATGTTAAGCGATTACCGCCGCCCATGGACACCCGCAACACCAGAGGAGTCACAAGTGCGTTGTCAGTCTTTTAAAAAGGAATACGCTCTTTTTTTGAAGGTTTGAAGCGTATTGGTTCGGAAAAGCCGCAGGCGACAGATCATTCCACAGTTTACAGGTGCGAGGCAGAAAGTTTCTAGAAAAACTCACCGTTGTGGCTTGCCAACCATCTAAATGATGGGGATGGAAATTCTGTCGCGTAGAACGATTGGCGGAAAGAGGCAGCGGTACATGTGTTGAAATACAGTTGTCGTTTTGTTCCGATAACCGACCGCACGCAGGAGAAGCCACGTCTAGAAGCTAGTTACACCTGTGAGAAGCACTATATTGTTGACTTTTAGAACGTTGATTAATCTTGCTTGACTTGCACCGTTAGACTATCATATAAATATGTATTTAATATACATTTTTTTACCGTAGTACGTTTAATTTGCAGATGATGCAGTTCCACATCGATTGAAGATAAATATGTAGATATATCTATTTCCCCGCCCAAGAAATTGTGTCCAAAATAACCGGACATTGTGATGATTTAATTTCAATCCAGTTTATTTCACAAATAGAACGTCGCTAATCATGATTATATAAAAAAAACTAAGCAAAAACGTGGTTATAAACGTTAAAATATTATTTTACTCTCGAACGTAATAAACAACGCTGTCAAGAAGCAAAATATTTCGCGTTAACAAATTAACTTTTATGTTGAGTGGCACGCCACGAATATAATGTCAGGCCACCAATATCTAATTACTTAAATAGAGAAGGTCGAAGCTAAACGACTCAGATTTATGATAACAATCAAACTGCAATGTTCTTTTGTAATAACTAATGAACATAAATTAGAGCGAACCATAGACTATTATGTATCAATGTATCTTACGGCATTTAGCTTTTGTACAATGTACCTTGTAGGCACGAAAAGTGTAGGTAACACAGGATTGAGACTATAGACCTTCGTGCGTTGAAAAGTTATGTGCTTGCACCATTACCTTAATCGTCTGATGATTTTAAATTCATTTGCGGGATTTTTGAGAGAGAGATTTTCGTATCTACCTTTTTTCCGAGTACCCGATATTTCCGTCATTCATTCACCCAACCGCAATAATTCAGTACATGCTTGAATGTACTGAAGTATTGCGGGTGGATGAATTTAAAATCTGTATTAAATGACCACGAAAGTTAGATTTTTTATTAATGCTACATGGTTTTAATATGATAATAGTGCTATCGACAATTGAATTCAAATATATGGAGACCGAGCTCTATAATACAAAAGTATTCAAAACTTTAACAAGTTCTGACAACACAAAGACAACCACTTCAAAAGTAAATTCAAAATTAAACCTATTGTTCGTACCCAACACTGTTACTGTTACTTAACACTAACAGTGTTGGGTACGACCTTAAGTCTTAATCATGAGCACAGTCAGTCGTAGCTGATGCAGACCTTGACTCCACCTGTCAAGTTGATAAAACGCACTTGACTCGTGTAACACGATTGTCCTTCGCGATAGCGGTGATACGCTGGTAGGATTGGCCATTTCACTTTTTGAAGAAATGCTTCGTAGGTATCAGGAAATTATGACATAGACATTTGTTAAATAGAGCAGGCAGGTGTTTAATGTTAAAAACACAATAGGATAATCCACAAACGGCTATCTGATGCTAAGCAAGGCAGAGTCTAAACTATAGCAAGTGGACAATAGATAAATAACACGAAACTCAGAAAAAATCCGTTTATCACACAAATACTTGTCCTGGATCGCTAACCACAAGACCCTGTCAATGTTGATAAACTGGTTAATATTCATGAATCCATTGACCTTTAGAGCTAAGAAAGGCTTTAATTATGTTCTGACATATTTACACATGTATACATGTGTAAATATTTCTAACAACGAACAACAGAAATACCAGACACAAGTTAGACCCGGAACAAGAACCTGTGAATCACACTAATATTATTACGTAGCGCTCATAGTGTGATTTAGCTTGCCGTTCGTAATAAGTCGGCAAAGTGAAGCAACGCTTGCAAAGGTTGCCACTTGGATGGGTGAGCGCGTGTGGGGCATTACATCAGAACGCTACCGTGCTTCGGAGGGCACGTAAAGCTGCCGGTCCCGGTTCTTGTCTCAGGACGAGAATCGTTAGGCCATGTCGAAGGCCAGTCGCCTTCGGGCGGTCTAAAAACTCAGACACTAGGGCCACATACTCAGACGCAAAGGAAAGAGAATGAAAAATACAAATATTTGCTCCACCGTCACTAAGCAGGTTGGCACTGAGCAGTGACTGTGTATACTATTGCGCCATAGTGCAGTAGAACACAATCTCAGAACAGAAAACACAATACACTGGCTCAACTTCACGTTAACCTCAACACGGCCTTGACAATATCTGCTACACAGAACGGTCAGTTAACGATAAACTTTGTAGTTTTGTGCACTCTGTAAACACCGTTTGCACTGCAATCAATTCGGACGCTATTTGCTTCTTAGTCGATTTGTGAACGAGACAGTTTATAGGAATTTAAACTTTCGTGGTCACTATCATTTATCATTACTTTTTACTGTTCCTACGGGATATTATACCACGTACCTTTGTTTTGAGTAACCGATATTTGGCACTGTTGCAAGCGCCATGTTCACGGATGTATAGGTATATCCCGTAGGAACAGTAAAAAGTAGAGACAGTTTATATCAAAGGCTATATACTGCAACGAAGGTTACTGCTAATAAATCCCACTCCCTTTGCCAATACTGTATCAACTGTATACAGTTGATAGTTTGATACAGTACCTATTGGCAAAGGGAGTGGTTATATAACCAGGTTCAGCAACAGTGACGTGACGTCCCGGGGAAAGTTAAACTATGTTGGTACCCACATCATCAGCCTTTAACAGTCCACTGCTGGACTAGGCCTCTCCTTTGAAAGGAGGAATTGGCCAACTACACCACTGGTTGGCTGGTTTCTATCAAGTTTTCCTTCTCTTACAGTGCTGTTCTCTGCATAATATGCTCCCTTTGTCGGCTCTTACGACACCCATGGGATGATATGTGGTGGTGACATTCCGTGTTCTTAATCCGTCACCACACGGAGATCTTGGTACCCGCCAGAAGTAAATATACGTATACCTGCTATGTATGATGCTATCGAATTTTATAAAACGCAAACAGTTAGGTAATACAGTTATACAGTAGACACCTATTGTACCTACAGGTTGCCATATTTCAGACTTGCCAATTCAGACTATCGCCTTAAGAGTCTGGAGTCGTCTTGTCTAACTAGATTTCATAGAACATTCGATTTTCTACTGATTGTCTTTATCCGATTTCTGCAGTCAAAGGGATATCGGTATCTCATAGTTAAGACGAAAAACTGTACCCACTTATTGAATTGTAAAGTGCACTGAGCAAGCGTTTGAATGGTACTTAACTTTCGCGGTCATCTTGTAAGGCAGACGAGTCAAATGTCGAGGCCGACTGGCGACCTCACGATTTAAAAATACAAAATAACAATAATATGAGGTTAATAGTTTGTAATAGTGTAATAATTGTAGTAGCACGACCACTGGTGAACGCTTTAAGAGCCAGAAATGAATATGCGTGTGGACTGTGTGGCGGCATAATTGTTTAAAATTTAAATAATTATTATGCTTTGTAACAGTTTCAGTTGCAAATATTGGTTCTTTGGGATTGCAGCAATGTTTTTGTGCAAGTAATCTCTTTTACACAGGATCGGCCTTTAAAAACAAATTAGGTAGGTACCTATCTGTAAGTGTGTTACTGGCAAAGCCAGGCAAGCAATGAAAGTCGGATTTGGGTCTTTTCCAAATAGTATCACCGAACTTCGATCATAAGTTTAACGGAAAGGCAAATAACGTATACCTATCCGTAATGCCTTGTAAAACTTTAAGGCCTTGCCACACGGCACAATTTTACCACCGATCAAATTTTCAATCGAATTGGCTTTGCCCGTCTACACAACACAATCAAATCACTGATTTTAATTCCGTCCACCCGATTGGTTAAAATCTGGTGGTACCGCCCACCCGATCAACTTGAGTTGGACGACTGGCGTCTACACGTCACCATTTCATCAAGGGATTTAGTCAAGTTGGACGTAAAATTGTGTCGTGTGGCAAGGCCTTTAAAAGCAATAAGAATGACTGTATTATTCTTTAGTTGTCTATGGCACAACAACGGAATAGTAATGTATTTAACAGACAATGTAAGTATGTTTGTATGTATGTTCGATTGTAGTTCATTAACTGCTGAATAGATTACAATGCCTACCTACCTACTTAAATAAACCATCAAGCGTTTCGCTTACGTTAATTACGAGTGGTTAATTGTTGTTAAGCAATGTTGGTAAGATCTTCTAATATGTAGTAACATATCCATATTAAAAAGCATGCTGCATAGTTGTGTATCTATGCAAACATGATTGGTGGAACGCTTAGGGTGGGGTTTGTAATGGTTCAAGCCGTTCAAGTAATTACAAATTAAGTTAATGCTAACAATTTTTAACAAATAACCGGTAAATTTTTATTGTGTAAAATTATATTTACTTATATCAACTCAACACTATTTTACTATTATGTCTCAATGTCGGAAACTTTCTTATGTCTGAATATCTCTATGTTCAGTAGGTATACTGTCATTCAAAACATTTTAGATAAATGATGAGCAGATAAAACGGTTTATCTATTTCCTAATCGCGTGGTGACGTCAGTGGGCATAGGATTATTTGATCATAGGACAGATTATGTTTCAAGTATTGTATGCGCATTTACGTCCATCAAAATACCTGATAACTTTATCGATGGAATAGAAGAAAATTACCTTTATTCGAAAACGGATCATAACCACTTGGCGCTGATATGAAAGAACAAAGGAATATAAAAGTGAATAAAATTACAGTACCAATATATTAGAAAATAAATGGGACAGGCAATTTAAGAACAGTCATTGCTTCTGTAACAAGTGGTCAATATTTTCTTATGTTTTACCACAGTGTTTTACCATAATTTTAAGTTGAAATGGGATGTTCAGCTTCTTCTTATTACCTACCCCTAACTTTTGACTTAGGTAATGGTAACTTACCTTTGTAGCTCTCATACTTACCACTGGTAAGTATGTATATATCAAAGTCCTACCCATGAGGACATCTATTTTTAATATTCCAGTCCACAATTTTATAGACGATAGCTGTTTCCCGCTGTTTCACGCGCGTCCTGAGGGAACTACTTCGCGTACCCGGTTAATTTAAAGCCTAAGTTACTTCTTGGTACATCAGCTACCCGCAAGTGAAGAAGTAAAGTTCCGGCAAAATCGGTCCAGCCGTTCCAGAGATTAGAGGAAACAAACAAACAGACAGACAGACAAGAATTGAAAAAAAATGACATTTTGGTCTATGTACTGTGTATCCATCCATATGCATTAAGTAAAAAGCGGTTTTTTTTAATATTACAAACAGACACTCCAATTTTATTTATATGTATTTTTATTTATATGTATAGGTGGGACGATGGTAACTATGCCAATAGCTCTTTAGCGCCAGTAATATCGAAATTAAAGGCCGCGGACGTATGGCTGCACGGACACAGCAAAACTGTAAGGGTCATCACAAAGATACAGAAACATCTCATAAAGAATTCCTTCGCGGAAACACGCGTCGTTCAGAAATAAACGTCCACATACGCTAACAAGAGAAGTCAAGGTGAGCTGAGATTGGCGGACGTCCGCACATTCTGTGTCGGCTCGCAGAACGTTCGTCACGATCTTGCGATTGTATTTATAGAGGCAAGGCACTGTTGTTAGCTGAAGGGCTGATGCCTGTGTCTATATTCTGTACTGTCTTGGATTACTTTTAAAATCATTAATCTTAATATATAAAATCCTTGCGTTACTGACTGACTGACAGACACGCTACAGCCGAAACTATTGAGCGCAGGAAGCTGAAATTTGGCATGTATGTTCCTTGGGGACCGTAGGGGTGCACTAAGAAGGGTTTTCGCGAAATTCCCACGGGATCGGCCAAAACGGTTAAATTAAAAAAAAATGCAGGTGAAGCTGCTGGCGTCCTCTAGTTGAATATAATTTCGTTTTAACATAAGACATATGATTTTTCCCACTAAAACCTACGCTCAAATACAATCCATTGAAATTACTTAGTCGTAGTCGTGAGGCTAGTACAGCTTGTATTAGAAATCACAGTCTGTGTCCTGGCAATAGGGTTGTTATAGTGTCTAATTGCATAGCTAGTAATTTATAAATCTAAATGAATATTAACGTGTTTAACACAGCATCCATAAAGTTATACTTGGTTTGGTGTTCCCGACGACTTCATTTCCAAGAAAATAAAAAACCTCTTTCGGAACCTTAATCGGCGCTTAGAGACGAATTCGATTCAGATTACAAAAATATCAGATGTTCATGGATTTTCCCAAGGAAACTTGGCTAAATTATCGCAGTCTCTATATTAGGCAATACCATAAAATTGTCATCCAATTATCCTCTTAAATTTAACCTAAAAACATTACAACGTACTTTATATTGGAGCAGTCAATTATATTCAACTAATGGCGGTATGAAGTGGTCGGTAAACCAGTAATTATCACAGAGTATTTTGAACACATGTGGTCTCAAAGCGGTGTCGTAACTAAGCCGGGGTGTATAAAAATCTTTGGATAATTGAGGCCACCATGAGATATGAATGTTATGATGCAAATATGTGTCTGGCAAACGATTCAGATGATGTATTCTGCAGTTGTTTTATGATTATGTGGGCATTATAGCTTTTTAAACTGCTCTGCGTTGTCTAATGTTTGAGTCGAGAGCGATCACTGTAAATAGATTAGTACCTAATGTCTTAGGTTCTCCCGATATTCTTGCAATTTTATTTTTACTTGATGTCACTTTTTGATTTCTCCGATTGCCAAAATCAGTGGACCTTAAGCTTAACTTCAATAATTCTAGAAATATGATTAGCTACTGAATTATTTTGTACTTAGCTGTATTAGCTTCTCCGCATGAAAGTTATTCTAAAGATATTTAAAATCGTTTCGAATAATATCCTTTTTGGGAGTTGAAGATTCACTGCTCCAACATTTTACAAAACCAACCTTTACTTGAACTTGGCAAGCACATAGGGTATCACAATTATGTTTTTAATTGAGAATGACATTGTAATGTTCTAGAACTGCATGTATTATGCATGTGCTTGACATGTGGAGCCGACGAGCTGACACGACAATGCGAACAGGATAACATTGAATATTCACTCCCGGTTCAAGTTTACCTTATATTAACTTTGTTATGGAATTAAACAATGTTTTTATTTACGTATTTTGCAGAGGTTTCAATTATTCCGCTGTAGCTGTCTAATTTTAGTTTTCATGAAAAGCAATAGCAACTGTCACAAGGTAGGAACTTAGCGAGGAATAACAAAAAATCTGTGAAATTATTCCCAAAGCCTGGACAGGACATTAAAAAGGACGTACACTTTGTACCATTCCCAAAAAATCTAGTTTATACTTATTTAAATTTAAGTTATTTTTAATTTATCGGGTTTTACTATGCTTTTACCTACTATACAGGTACTTGTAAGGCTAAGGACACCTACTCGTACTAGTTAAATAATTTAGGTGTAAGCGCGGGCTCAATTAGTAAATAAATACATATTTCATTCTATATTTAATCTGTAATTAGTATCTATTAAGAAATGTGTTTGTGTTTGTTAAACGTCTGACCCTTTCAAACATGAAACCCTTTTTTTTATGGAATAGGGGGCAAACGAGCAGACGGATCGCCTGATTACCGCCGCCCATGGACATCCGCAACACCAGAGGAGACACAAGTGCGTTGCCGGCCTTTTAAAAAGGAATACGCTCTTTTCTTGAAGGTTTGAAGGTCGTATTGGTTCTGAAAAACCGCAGGTGACAGATCATTCCACAGTTTAGAGGTGCGAGGCAGAAAGTTTCTAGAGAAACGCACCGTTGTGGATTGCCAACCATCTAAATGATGGGGATGGACATGCTGTCGCGTAGAACGATGGCGGAAAGAGGCGGCAGGGATTAATCCGAACCATTCCTCGGAGCACTCCCCATAGTAGAAGCGATAAAAGATGCATAGCGAGGCTTCATCTCTACGCAGCGCCAAGGGTTCTAACCGATTGCAAATATCTTGGCAGCCGACAATTCGAGCGGCTCTCCGTTGGATGCGGTCCAGAGGGAGAAGCTGGTACTGGGGTGCCCCTGCCCAAAGATGAGAACAGTATTCCATATGCGGCCGGACCTGCGCCTTATAAAGGAGCAAGCGGTGGGCCGGAGTGAAATACCGTCTCGATCTATTTAGCACGCCAAGCTTCTTCGAGGCTAACCCTATCCCAAGGTCGCACACAAGAGGGCGCTCGTTAATGTGAGTCACCACTAAGCTCCGCTATACAGTAGACAGGCAAACAAACTTGTGGCCAATAGCACCACTGCCCGATAAGTTCCAGTTAAATCATTTGGCAGATAACATCATGTGAACAAACGTTCTAATGTCGAATCTATCTGGAAGATAATTCCTATCCAGAGATTTGACATATAACTTCATATAAATGTTCCAATTTTGAATCTATCTATCTATAAGATGCAACGACAACCCTGATAAGATGTCTATCCAAAGTGGTGAAACTAGGCCTTACAGATTCAGGGCCAGTTGTACCTCGGCCCGTAAATTCCAGTTAAAAAACTACTTGGAAGATAACATTATACATAATTATCTCGTTTTCATTTTGAATATATCTGGAAGATAATGTCTATCCTGAGATGCGAATCTGGTGCATAAAGATTATAACACATTTAGATTAAAACAAATAAAAGACGCTTATCATAGCGCGTTATTGTAAGTGTCATCAGTCTGTCAAGCTCAAGAGTCAATGGAGCGAAACGGAGTGCGTCAACCAAGTAATATAATGTAATCGTAACCTATTAAGTCCATTAATTTGGAGTAGGTACCTACATTTCGAATGAGTCATTGATGAGGCATAAAGTTGGGTCCTCAGTACCTATTAAATTAAAATGTGTTTTAAACAAAGAAAGAGAATTAGTCGAATTCGAGCAATTACACATTTTTAGGGTTCCGTAGCTAAAAATGTCAAAATACGAACCCCTATACATGCACCTGTCTGTTTGTCTGTCGGTACGCTGTTTGACTTCGTCTTTCACTTTCGTAGACAATAGTTTATACAGGTTTCTTTAGCTTCGTCTTTCGGCATAGAATACCTACATGTCTTTGAGCTAAAGTTAGTGTTTACCGCAAGAGTCTAGACTGTAATGTTCTGCCATCGACGGCAAAAAGAAACGGCAAATAAAGTATCTGTTAGTCAAAGCTAGTTTGTTTGGAGTGTGGCTATCGTCCATCATCGTCTCGTAAATTGTTGTTCAAATAAAATGGCTATTAAAAATAAGTTCTTACTAACGCCATTGAGATTTGTTGTTTTAGAATATTAAAATCTTCTACTAGGTATAATAAACGCGCAAGTTTCTGAGGATAGATTGATGGATGGAAGTTTCTTACTGTTTCTTGCGGTGACTACTAACTACTAGTTACTACTTCTACTGAACGGATTTTGGTAAAGTCAACTTTTCTTGCGGTTACCACCACCCACGATGCCTGGAAGATAACCACGTGGTTAGGGCCACGGGCAGAGATTTGTTTGTAAATAATCAAATGAATTAGTCGATTGCGGAACGTCACTAGGAGGCCAGCTTTACTGAGGTACAGACAAGTACAAAAGGTACAAAAGCTGTGCGATAAGACAGTGCACTGTGCGCGAGCGTACCGCGCGTTAGAATGGGATGAGTCACTTGCGCACCGACTCGGCCGCCGAACTCCGCTGTTTATTTTAAACTCATCTTCAGGGCTGCCAACCTCGCGAAACGTAACTTTACCTCAGAACTATAGTTACACAACAAAGTAGAGTTAGTTATAGGTACTATTATAATGTTGTATTGTTTAAACTATATGAAAAGATGTTTGGTTCATTTTTAGCCTAAGAGGCTTCAACCACAATCGGGCTACTTATCAATATTTTTGTGAAACAAATAAGCTAAATACCAAAAATATTTAAAAAATAAAATAAATACGAATATAGTCAATGTCGTCGTCACCACGTTGACGATATTCGTATTTCTTTTATTTTGGAGTAGTGACAGTTTTTATTCATAATCCGTCGATTATAAATAAAAACTGTCACTACTCCATTTCATCATGTGGATTTCGTAAAAGACGACAAATAGAAAGCAAATGCTATCCGTCGGAGGAGACGAAAAGTTCAACATGAAACTCTATTCCAACCCGTCTGGGCAGCGGGGTATAGTAGGAAAAAATCTCCCATTGTCTCACAAAATTATTATATTTGATAATGCCATAGAAGAGGGTAAAAAGGCCTAGGGATCGAATTTTATAGGCCTTATTAATCACAGGCCACTTTGTAAAGAAAATTTTAAAATATCATTGTTCGGTCCAAGTTACACCATTCATACAACACAGGCCTTTAAAGCATGAACTAATACAAAAGTAAACTGCAAAATAATGTACTAAAATGTAATATTTTTAAAATTACTTACGTTTGGTTCGACCGCTATTTATAATTCGAGCTGAGCGTCCATCAACCACGATGGAAGACGGAACAGCGGTGGTAGTTGGTACTTGGTACCACACGACACGGCTTAGCGAGACCTGACAAGTTAAGGGCGCTATCTGGGATGGTTAGCTAATTATTACCGTGACTTCGGTCGGTGGGGATTTTTTATGTTGTTTTTCTGATACTTAGGCCTTATTACCCGACAGGCCTTATTGTCCGCACCTACCTTATACCTAAAGTTTATAAGAAGACAACAATGTAATAAATTGTTAGCACTTTGTAACTAATTAAAAACTTAATGCAATTTACCTTATGGTAGTCAATATCCTCTGGTTAGAAGTATTGTTTTTGTATTATTAACATAGTTATATGCATATAAGGAAACAAGTAATTAATATTAATCAATTTGTTAAATTCAATAATAAAGGTACCAATGTTTGTAACTAAATTAGGAGTTAGGTAGGTATTCCATATTTTAATAATAACAACATAAATGTGTTTAAATTTAGCGGGCAAAAATGCGATGACTTATTTTATTCTACTATCCAAAATTAGATCGAGTAAAACGTAGATACAATACATCCTATGTTGCAACTGAAGCCAAAGAAGGATGATCGACAAGTAGGTAGGTACCTAACATAAGTAAGTACATCACACAAATCAAGTAAAATGGGGTAGCTAACATGCATGATATAATCATGTAAGTTACAGGTAGGTATTTGCTGGAGGTTTTCCTTTTTTGGCTTCAGTCGCAACTCGCAGTTTCCAACTTCACTTTACAATAATAAAATACAATATAGTGGCTTTTCTTAAACGGTTAGGTACAGACGTACAGATAACTTATGGTAAAGCAAGTAGCATCCCTAACTCGCAGTTACGAATAAATAATACGCGTACAACCGTCTCGGATGTTCTAAATTTAAAATGCAACGACATTCCGCCGCGTTTCAGTGTGTATGACGCCTTGATGCTCGTAAACTCATTTTATTATAGGTACTAATGCTCTTTGTCTATGTAACTCGCTTATAATATATCTTTTTGTGAGTTACATTTAATTTATAACTAGAGATGCTGGCTGGAAATTAAATTAGCGGGAGTAAAATGCTTTGATGGAAACAATTTCCTACTAAAAGTTTACATTTAACAATACCTACATAAGAAAAATATTTGGCTGTGAAGAATACCAAGCGTTACTACGCCATTACTTCCGTGGGTGTGGTAAGAGGCACCAACGAAAATACATTAAACATTTGATATATTTATGCAGCGATGGAAAATTCGACATCCAATAATCCAACCCTATACCTACCATTCAGTCTGGCCAATTGCCCTTACTAACCAACCAACTTATTTGAAACACAATGTTTCAAATTAGGAGAGGCCTACGCCCAGCAGTGGACTGTGAAAGTCTGTATGATGATGATGATATAAAGTCGTATCTGTTGGTCAGTGTAGGTATATCGCTTAAACAAGAAGCGAAGCTGTATACCAGCCACATGCTTACTTAAACTTATTTAAGTTCCAGATACCTAATAATAAAAATAATAATCAACCAAACTCTAAACCTCACGAAAATAGCAAATAGGTAAATACTACAGGATCTATGAAGCAACTCTTCAGGCAAGATGATAAAAATCACGTTTATTACAGTGTTTTTTATGTTCAATACGGCATACAGCTGCTTGTGTTTGCAAGGTGTTCTTATAAGTATAGAACGAACATAGTAAAGTTGCCTTTGCAAGTTAACAAAGTGTTATAAGTCCACTCTACTTAACAGTAAAATAAGTACCATACTTTCATCGTTAACGCTTGAACCTACGTGCATAATTTATGCTTAAACACAAATTGATTAGGTATCTATCAAAGTTTGTTTGTTAATAAACAGAATCTCAAGTAAATCTTACGAAAATAACATCTACCTACTCGTGCCTCATGTACCTATGTTTATTGAGCTTTTTTTCTGCCTCGTTACTTAGTGAAACCTCACCCAAGTGGACGAGGACTGGCAAAGATTATATCATAATATGGATAAAATACACTAGCAGTAACTATCGTGGCCATACGCCAGTGAACGTCTTTAAAATAATATCGGTAACAGATAAAATTCAAACAAAGTTTTTCATCGGTTTTCATTTTCATACCGGCGCGGCGCGGGCGGCGGCGCGGCGGCGCGGCGTGCCGTGCCTGTGCAATAAAACTAGCCAAAAGGAATATAAACGTGGTGCCCCTCTAAAAGCTACTAGCTAACACATTATTATGCTAGCACGTTATATGTAAAGTAGTAAAGTACCTATATATGTATGTTTATCCATTATCTAGTACCCATATTACAAGCTCTGCTTAGTTTGGGACTAGATGGTGTTGTGCGAATGTGGTAGAATATTATTATATTATTATTATTATATAGTACCTATTTCTGGCCTCCAAGTGGATGCTAAGGGAGACCGGGTATGGCTGTCACACTGGTTGGTTGTCACAGAGGCCATAACAGACAAATAAACTGCGCGGTAGGAGCGAGGGAGTAGCACATCCATTTGTACCTCATGTCAGCGTACCCCGACATGCCGTTTAATGCAATTATTCGACCACTCGATATTCTCTTATGACCTCTGTGACAACCAACCCGTGTGACAATCATACCCGGTCTCCCATACTTATCCAACACCGTTCCTGTAGACCTGTAATAACATGCATCGACCAACCTGTAATTCTGTTATAGGAATCCGACACCATAAAGCAACCATTTACGGTATGGGTATCTAACTATCTACTTTTAAAAACATTTCTGACCTTTTTAGACATTATTAGTCAAGCCGCGTGCCGTGACGACCAATGACTGGTATAATACCGAAATATCGGGCCAATTAGAAGGTATTTCACGTTTATTTTTCGCCACCCACTTCACAAGTTTTCTATAGGGTTTTTTTATTTTGTATACAAGATAGACTGCATTGCTCACTCGCACTGTGGCATCGGAACCCGGCTTCGTAAAAATATCAAGTTTGAGTTTGAATAGAACAATGAATTTAAACGTATAGATATTATTGTTTATTAAACATATCTAGTTCAAGTTATCATCCTTACGTGTCGTCGCTCATTATTTGTGAACTTTGACGTATTAATTGAATGCTAATCTAATACATACGTACATGTAGCGGCGGTGGACTTGACAATAGGTATGTACGTTGCAAGATAACTGAGGTGCGGTGCGGACGTCATAGGTATACATATAGTGATAGTCAAATGTAACATGATCTTTAATATGAATGTGGGGAACAATATATTTTATAGCGATTCTTCTGTTTTGACAAAAAATAACCCTTCGAGAAGAAAATCCAAGGCAGAATGTTAAGGGAACAGAATAGGAAATTGAACCCTGGACCCTTAGGTGAAAATACTCTATTGTGAGCTACCCTAATTTACGACTCGTAATATTTTAAACATCTTGGATGTTCCTATTAATTATGTATAAACGTTTCTGTGTGACTACTAAGGTCATCTAAACCTTCTTAGGTTTAGGTTATGAATGAATTAAATAAAATGAATAGTTACTCACACAAGACTCGAAACTATTCTCTTTGATATTTGCATATCACAGAGTTTCGAAGTGTTTATTTACTTAGGAGCTTATTGTTTGTCAGATGGATCTCTGCCGATTTATTGCACTAAGTTATAAAGAAATAGACGCTGTAACGAAAAGTGCTCCCATTTCACATCATTAATATTTGCTTTTAGTGGCTACAAAGTACAAATACAGTTCAAGTCGTTAAAATATGAGTCAAACATATTCCATACCGACAGTGCCCAATTTATTTATTTATTTATTTATTAACTTTATATACACACATAGCGTATAAAGGTGGACTTAATGCCTTAGGCATTTTCTGCCAGTCTACCTTAGAGTGGTGCAAAGATTAATGGTAGGTGTATTTAAAAGTGGAGTTTGACTTTATTATATTATATTTAATAGATATGATGGATGAGCATACATTACATAACATTAAATAATAATAATATTACATACATACATCGAATATAGAAATGCATACATATACTTACATACACATACATATTATATATACATATATAAATAAATACATATAAATGTTACGATACTTCTGCTAACTTAGCCAATAAAAGCTGCTTTACCTTTGTCTTAAAGCAATACCTAGTAGTGGACCAATTAAAGCACAGGATCCGAGAAGTTGCTTTTCCTAAACACGATTCAATATTATAAAACATCTGCCGTTATTTACTATTAATAAAACGTTCAAAACCGTAATTATTAGGTAGAAATGTTATCCAAAATAAACAAGCCAGCAGCGCTTTCGAACCGAATGGAACTGTTTAATATTCAATGAAACAGATATTATCTGCAATACTTTGGTTTAATTAGCGATTATGACCATTCACTGTTGGTGCACTGTAAAAAGTTGTAACCGGCGCGGGCGCCAAAACTGGCAAAGTGGCAAACTCCCGTCTACAAACGATGCATAAATTAGCTCTATGAAAGTTGGCCAGTATCTTTTATTGCTTATCTGTGAGACGAGACTACGCGGGAGGCCGCGCAACATGTCGATAGCCGTAAAAGAACGAAAACAAATGTCCAAAAATGCAATACAGCTTATGCAGCCACAATATTTTAGAATTACCTACCTAGTATTTGTTTAAACATTTTGATAACAATGTTTAAAAATATTCAATATTCTATCATAAGTTCATAACTGATAGAATATTTTTGAACAAATTTGGTATAACTACCAAAAACATAGTATCTACTGCAAGTTACGTTTACAGCCACATAAACATCGGATAATAGATTTGATTGGTTACAACCAGATATGCCTGGATTAAACAGGATTGAAGAGGAGGACCTGCACGACAGGTTACGGTATTAGCGGCGACTAGAAAATTATATCTAATAGTTGTTGAGAATGTCGCCCAAGCGGACAGTGAAGTATGGCCAAAGGAAATCATTTTAATTGCAGCCTTCTAAAGCATTGGCGATTAAAATTGTATTTATGGAGAAATGTAAGAAAAAGTTATAGTTCGCTGTGATTATATTTTACAACGACTCCTGCCTCCTTCCTGCATGATTAGTTGTTATTAAGTTTTGAACTGGAGTAATTTCCTGTGACGTGCAGAAAGGATGCTGATATTTATGTTACCTATCAGATGATCTAATCGAAGTAAATTTTTGCTTTTTTGATGGCCTTTTTAGATAAATTTTATTTTTTATATATTTTATTTATATTTTTATATAATTCACGATATGATGTGATTATTTTTTTATCAACACGATTTTTAATTTACTCTCAACAGCTGTGCTCTTAAATATTATTTAGCTTCTTTAAATATAATCTTACTACTAATTCATAAATCATAAGCTTTAATTAAACTGATTTGCAAGTGCAAAATGAAAACTCTGTTTAAACTAACTCACGGTCTAGTTGCTCGACTAGTCCGATGCCAGTCGAGTAGCGCGCAGGGCTGAAAAACGTCACACTCACATAAAGGACAGTTCGTTAACTATAATAGATTTTAGTACCAATGCATGACGTGCCATTCCTTTTAAAAGATAGTTGTTATCTGATGCGTAGAATAGCCTGAATGCCAGTTGCCTGAATAGCGTACCATAATCGGAACGTGATGTCTCCGGTCTGTGTGTAACCAAATTAGGAGTACACTAGTCCTTTAGAATACTAATGTGAAGTGTTTTTATGTAATAGCACAGAATATATATACAAGTGTAATAGCGTAGCGTAGGCATGTGGACACATACACTCGTTATATCAATTATGTAAGGAGTAGTTTTGTAATCCATGTGTTTTTAGGAGCGTCCGTAAAGGAAAATGTCTGGTTTTCTTAGGTTAGGTTTACATTGTTTTATTATGGAGTATATCACGTTGAAATTCTAGTGCTGTATTCTAGAAGTTAGATTCAATGAATTGAATCTAACTTCTAGAATACAGCAATATTTCGAATTTCCTATTTAATAATGTTGCGACATGCTGCATCATGTGCTTGTATTATTTAGAATTCTAAGATTGTTAATAGGCTATGTAAAGTGTGAGTGCGGTTTTGATATACTCCATACATTTTAAAGTAATGAAATGTCTTCCGTTCCCTACGCGACCGTAAGCGCATCTATGGTGGATTGAAATTAATCTCAATTGATTTTCGTAGCATTTTTCAGGCATTTCTTATTTAAATTGAAACTGTACATTTTATAAACAAATGATATTTTAAAAACACATCACAAATCTTAATATATAAAATCCTTGCGTTACTGACTGACTGACTGACAGACACGCTACAGCCGAAACTATTGGGCGCAGGAAGCTGAAATTTGGCATGTATGTTCCTTGGGGACCGTAGGGGTGCACTAAGAAAGGATTTCCCGAAATGCCCACGGGATCGGCCAAAACGGGCAAATTTAAAAAAAAATGCAGGCGTAACTGCTGGCGTCCTCTAGTAAACTTATATAATAAAAACAAAGCAAATAAGGAAAATAAATACTTTACTCGTAGCATGCATGTACTGATGATAAATGTTAAAGTCTCAAACACTGCAGCTGTGAGATGGGTCGATGACCTTGCTTGCTCAGAAGGTTACGATAATAGAATAATCGATTGAGTGACGGCTTGTTATCGAATCATCGATATGGAGGATTACAATGATCGCCCTCGAGTGCCAAATCGAAAAGATAAGGTCGCAATCGTCACACTTTTATCAGCTCGAGAGCTTTGTGTATGCAAAATACATGAAAGTTTTTATTGCATTAATTTTACCGCAAAATACTGAGCTAGCTAGACTAGCAACATTTTTATAAAACTGGTGCGAATAAAATGTTTATTGCTACAGTGAATTTTTGTTCGTTAGGCAAATATTTAATAATATAACGAATGTTGGTTATAAAATGTTCTCAACTTAATTTAACACTTTAGTGTTCGTCTTAAATGCCAATCTTATCATAATCGTGTTTAGTGAAATGTCAATTTATGTACTAATTTCTAAACTAATCAGCTATTTGAATATTGATAATGATAAAAGCTACTTTTAAAAATAAGAAGAAATAGAAAGAAAGAGAATATAAAATACATTACCTTTTGTAGTCTTATTTGTAACTTTAACGCATTACTGTCTATGTAACATTTAATATTATTAATGCATCGGCGACTTTGTAAAAAATTGTGTTAAACTAGCACCTGGAAGACAAAATTATGATAGAAAACCCGTTGTTCATGATACCGTATAACATTTACATATACCAAACTCGAGGCGTAAAATAAACCTGTATGTTGTCATTCATGATCATCCAAAATCTACGACTTTTATGTGACCATTTGAATATTTTATAGTTGTAAGCTATACCACGACTCTCCATTTTCTTCAAATTGATAAAACAGTCAATATAGATTTATCCATGATGCTACTTCACAATAGGGCTTAGGGATGTATTCTTTAAGTTTGTTTATCGAATGGTTTCACAAGTGAATAGAGGTTTTTTTAAAAAGAGAATTTGACTAAAATTGCTAATATCGTGGATGTCTTATACCTACAGCCTTTCGCAGTCCACTGCAGGTTAGAGGTCTCTCATAATTTGCGCCACAATAGTATGGTGAGTCAATAGGAGGATTTGGCCTCCTGCACGACGCTAGCCAGACGGATTTGATGTCGAGTTTTCCTTCTCTGCACAGATATTCTATTACCTTCCTGCATTTTGTTTAGTCGCCTCTTAATACACCCGGGGAATAAAAGGGGTTGAGATATTTGGTATTCTTAATCTGTCACCACACGGAAAACATTCACTTACATCCAATTATATCGATATATCTAAAACCCTTAGGTTGTTCGGCCCGACTACTTATAAGGTCTTTGAAAACGTCTACGTTTTGAGTTAATCTTCCAGCTCAACTATTATTAATATCCATCTATCGATATATTATCTCTGTTAATTTTTATTCCAGTAAAATCTAAACAGACTTTTTCGACTGTAAGACTACAAAGTGACTTATCTGTTGGGCTACTACTGTTTTTAAAATTTCAACTCTTCGAGACAAGGCCTCACGAAGGTCGTATTGATAATCTGAGTAAATTTCTGTTTGCACAACCCAGGTATTGATCCAAGCTCTTCGCAATCAGTAGGTAATTCCGTGGAATAACGAAGCAGAAAACATGTGATAACATAACAAAAACAGTGTTATGTTAATGTAACTCCACTTGCTACTTCCAAGAACCGCGTGTTCTGTGGAAGCCGAACATGACTCAGTGCGCCGGGAAATGTTTATGTAAGTAGCTAGAACTTGTAATCGTTAGGTCCATTGCCAAAAACAGACACCATACTTTTCTTTACATATTACTGAGAATATGCAGGCGTTACTGTTCATTTTGTCGATTTGGTTTTAAGTAGTAGGTATCTTTGGATATTTGAGTAGCACTGTAAGACCCAGTTAATAACTAATTATATCCAAAAATAATAGGTTACAGTTTTAAAATACCTATACCTAATTAGTTTGTAGTATTTAGTATGGTCAGACGCGTGTACCGTGATGACATACCTACATTAGAATCATGGGTACGATCAAACGGGACACTAGCTGTCACATCATGACAGGCATCAGTCAGAAGATGATCAAGTGAAACTGTTCCAAACTTACCTATATGTCCTGTATGTTGAAAGTTGGTCGGCGCGCCGATCATAGATCTGTCTATTCTCCGACGCGTGCGCTGCGCCTGCGCGGCGGGCTGGTAGCAGCACGCGAACCATTGCAACCAAATTTCACTGCCGGTGCTCGCCATTTTAATTCTAATGTCCACTTCACACGCGAGTCCTACTTACAAGTCAGCTCGCCCGCTCAAACGCGGCACCAATTTCAAAATTCGAAGCTCTAGTGATGTGCACGACAGCTACCGATTCGATAGTCGACTAAACACTGATATAATATTACAAGTTGAGGATTGTAATCGTCAACGCGTTCTTATGACGTCACAAGTCTTCAGAGATGATCTGCGCCGATAACGATGATCGCATGATTCCACAGATAACATCTGAAACAATGAAACATCTTGTCAGTGATAGTAAATATTTTGTTTACTATTTATTCTTAAAGACAAATTACAGTTTGTTTGGACAATTTAGGCCCACTTGCGTAACGTTTGATTTAAGTCACTCCTTAATTTAAATTTTTTGAACAGAATTAACAGCATAAAATAATTTAACTTAAAAGTATTTAGCATCCTCTTGCACAACGACAACAACGCTTAGATTTAGTTAAACATTTTATGAGGTCGGTAAAGTAGTTTCTACGTTTTGTTTCATGGCATGAAGCCTTTTTGTTACGATTTTTACAATGTTATGCGTATGGTTTCGCATAAAACCTTAGACTATATATACTTTGAGCATAAAACAAAACGCATTGTCGTCGCCTAGCAACGAAATGACAATTGACAAATAATAACTAGAAACTTTTGAGCATTAACCCTATAACCCTACATGGGGTGCAGGTGCACCCCACACGGATTTGTTTTCTAAATATCTCAATTTCTTTAATATCCACGAATTCGCGCATCGGAGTATTTTAGTTTGGTGGCAACCGCTCGCGTTACGTCAATACCGTGACGAGGGACCGCGTTGTGTGGTCGCCTGTATAAGTGCTGTGGGGTACGCCAGTACCCCAGTGTAGTAAAATCGTAAGATTATTTATTTATTACGATTGATACATTTATATGTAATAAGTTATTAAATTTGATTATTTATTAAAACAATAGTCTTATATGAATTAAATACAGATATTTTTAGATATTATGAAGGTAAAATTCAATAAAGTTTATTTATTTTGTTTCGGGTGGCTGTCAGAGGTTTGAATTACGAAGAAATAAGCTCTATTTTAGACCACAAATCTGGCGAGGAAGAAATAGAAGTTGGGACCAGTTGTAATTCCTGGGTTCTTTACAAGTGTTCAAGATCAAATATTAAGCCAAATATAAAGTTTCAGCAGACAGTTTTGAAATTAGGTTTGGAACTGATACATGAACATTTGGAGGATCGTTACCGGATGACAACTTAGTCCATTGCAGTGATCCTCAAAAAAGGACCAAATCCTACAAGCGCTGTTGCTCAAACTACATTTAACTTTGTGTAATAAGGCTGATTTGTGATCTCAAGTAACCGATTTTGTTTAATAAAACGTATTTTCATGAATTGTTTTATTTTATTTTAAGGATTACAGTCATTTTAGTATGGGGTGTTCCAGCACCCCAGTGTAGGAATAACATGTGCGCCAAATAGTGTAGGATTCTAGGGTTAACAATACACAAGGGTAGGTACACAAATAGGTACATTGTTATCAGTTATATCATCATCATCATCATGTCAGCCTAGGGACGTCCACTGCTGGACATAGGCCTCCCCCTGCTGCGTCGTCCGGTCCAGTTATATAATTATAGATAATTTTCGCCGCTAATGACAAGTTGCCAACGTCAATGTGACAGTTCATAAACGAAATTAGCCACTAAACAGCCTATTTTCGGTAATTAATTTTGACAGTTCTTAAATCATATTACTCGACAAATTTTTCGTTGTGCAAGACGCTAGTGGTGTTTAATACTTTTTTTCTCGTTAAACACATCTTAATTTAATTTAAGAATCGTTGTGCAAGTGGGCCTAAATGAAAGTACTGATTAGAGCGGCTAAATAAATAACGAATAATGAATTAGGTTTTCTAATTGGCCTCGTTAGAAATTATGAATAGAAAAATGCTTTTGTGATAAGCATATTTATTTAAATTCTTGTTTGTGATTCTCATTTCAATTTATAATTAATAACCTCATTTGAATGAAGAGATCTGTTGTTTTACACGGCGTAGGTTCCACGCCGTGTAGAACGTAGACCAATGAAAGTACTGATTAGAGCGGCTAAATAAATAACGAATAATGAATTAGGTTTTCTAATTGGCCTCGTTAGAAATTATGAATAGAAAAATGCTTTTGTGATAAGCATATTTATTTAAATTCTTGTTTGTGATTCTCATTTCAATTTATAATTAATAACCTCATTTGAATGAAGAGATCTGTTGTTTTACACGGCGTAGGTTCCACGCCGTGTAGAACGTAGACCAATAATTACTATCTATTTCTACGTATACTGTTTGCATGAAAGCAGCATTTAAAATCAAATAAAACTGTTTGTTGTGTAATTTCCTGTCCTGGAGACAGCAATTTCTGTAATAATAAAATTTAAATCTGCATTTGAGAAACAAAAAATTCAACGAGGAAATACAGATATTGAGTAAATTATCATTTACTTGAAATAATTACGTAAAACCGATTGAAGCCACTCAAGTATGACTAACTTTTCAGTTATTTGAATTTTATTATACTTAGTTTAAACTTAGTTTAATAGTAAAACTGCTTGCAATTTCATCTCCTGTAAAAAGAGCAGTGTGGTGTGAAGTGATCAAGGAGCAACTCGACACGTTATTCCAGAATAATTATTGTAGCTGCGTTGACACTGCGATAAGATTAAGCCCACCAAATAATATGGGTACAAACTGCAGCATTGATTTATTTTAGAAGGTACCTCTCGGTGGAGATTCAAGGCTTCTTCTTACTTTATACTACGAAAGCCCTCAAGTTGCCATGCTTACTAAGAATTGTACATAAACAGCATAAATATGACAAGAGGCAACCAATCAGAAGTGTAGGTAATACCCGCCTAAAAGTAAGTACCTATTTCACTACGCGTTCTGACGTGCTACATTGTCCCAGTGACATGGCTCGTTTTATACAAGAAGTTACGGCAATGAGGGAACATCGTAAATGTTTTATCTCAGTGTTACGAGTTGAGAAACCGGTCCGCAGTGTGCCGAAGAGAATATTCGAGTGTGTTCTTGGGCTAACACACGCTAAGCTGCGTTGTTAGCTTCGTCAAATGAGGTGCATAGCCAGGCATTTCGAGAATCAGTAGGTAATATTTTACATTTTTGCATGCGACACTTAAATGGCAATTTTCTGTGACATTGTAAAAGATGTAGGTAAACAGAACTAAGCTTCTGTAACTGTTCTGTACTACATCTAAACCTATTGCCAAAGGCTTCCTATATGGAGGCACAGTAACTGTTATTTGGAGTTAGAGCATACCAAATCAATACAATAAGTCAAAAAGGACCAATTCATTTAGTACTAAAACTAGGAGCAAAGTTATTTTGTAAGATGCTGCCATCAGAGACAGACTAGGATAAGCGCCGTGCAGTATCATCAATAACAATTTCAAACACAAAAAGACTGCACGTAGTCGTAGGTACCTTATACAAAATAAGTAGATGACACGTGTGATGCTTCGTCGCCTGCTTCATGATCATGAAATGCTTCATGATCGTAATGCTTCGTGATGCGTCCCAGCCTTATTTTTGTCTAACGCCGACTATGTGTAACCGAACACAAGTTTCTTCAATACTAGTCGACCAAGCCAACTAGACGAATGTCAACGTGACAAAATTCAACATAATTCAACAATTATAATCCAGAAATTATTTATCGTAACGTGCGAACGCGGCGTGTGAACGTACAATGCGCCTGCAATCGGTACTAGGAATTTCTGGATTATAATTATTGAATTATGTTGAATTTTGTCACGTTGACATTCGTCTAGTTGGCTTGGTCGACTAGTATGCCTTCGCATGAACGTTCTTCTTGGCAAATTGATAAATTAATTTCAACCTTCTATTTTATACGTTCCTGTTTTGAAACTCAGACTTTTTCATTGCTACAACTAGGCTTAAAATGTATGTCAGTTAGGAGTAGACTAACGTCCTAATATATTTGAGAAAGAAGTCAACATTTCTCAAACTATCATGTTTCAACGACTGACCTACCATCACATTTAATTTAATTTTTTAATGCATTCCAAAAGAATATGTACATTTACTATTTTTTTTTTTCCGGTTGTATTTTAAGTTACGAATTAATGTAAATTGTGCCCCTGTTCTCGGGTCGCAGATAGATTAATATTAATGAATGCAACAAAGTAGCAATTTGTGATGCAGCGTTAATAAGTGCGCTGTTGCTGACTCCTATCACGATGTTTAGTTACGTTGGTGCAAGTTTATGTAATGGCCACTAATGGCTTAGCATAACGCAGCTTGTATATACGTCAAGGTATTATGTTATTGCATGTGTTATGTTTATAAATATGGCAACTGTAGTAGTTGCATTCGGGTGTTAAGTAGAACGTTTTAATTTGTTCTTACAAGTGGACCACGTTAACATGTCATGCATGTAACGATTATCTTTATTCGCGAGCAAATATGACTAACTGTGATCGAAATTCACCAGTTCGATTGACTGCCGACTGAGAGAACAACTTTTCATTTCATAACTGGCCGATGAAACGATACTGCTCTCAAGGTTTGTCTCCGAATTGTTTATCGTCTGTTCAGGTAAGTTTTTAGATGATGTTAGATTCTTTTGTGACCCTTGCTCCAAAAATGCCAGCTCTGTGAAGCAGGGCTCCGTCAACTCAGCAATACTAATGACATTTGCTGCTGATGTAATCAAGAAATCAGTGGTTAAAGGACTATCTATCACAAATTTTAACTAGGTATCTTAGGTATATTTATCTTAACACTTTAGTAGTGCTAGGTTAGGTAGGGTTGAAATCAAACTTCTCTTGACAAAACAAGATTATAATCCGTTTTAATTATGTATAGGGTATAGGTTGTACCTACTATACTAACCTGGCTAGGTTTATATTCTTTTCCTAAGTTGTACCATAATATTTGGTATTGTTTTTAAGGTTTAAAACAGGCATGTTTGACTGGTTTTATGCACCTGACTCATGCATTTTTGTATTGCACTCGTGCCAAACAAGTTACTACAAGTTTACGCAGGTCTGAACTGCCATGAACGTTCAGCGTCCACATATCCACATAACGTTTTTGTTATACCTAGGTACTTTTAAGCAACTCTTTAATTAATGTCTAAAGACTAAATATTTAGACACTCCTTTAAGGACTATATGAGATTGTTAGTCAGTAACGCGAAAAACTCAATTATCAAGATATAAATTGACCTAAAATTTATGTAGATACTTAGCGTCATCGTAAGGAACGTTTTGGTATCGATTTCGGTGATACTTTTTTACGTACGAGTAGATCCATATAAACGTGGTATCTACGGATCAAGATACAATATCGCTGATCTAAGTACCTATCTCTGGATTTTATCGCTTAGAAGCGGTGTTTCGCGCTATCCGATGTCAGGAACAAGGCGAGAGCAACAGGTAGATAAGTCAATGACAAAACGTCAGATAGAAGGCTGATAGCAACGACTATCTAAGAGGCAGGCAGTCACGCATTGGACGAGAGGCTCTGCTGTGGATCTATGATGTAAAGAAGAACGTGCGCAACTGATTATTGATCAGTTTGGGAAAATATTGTATTAGCACAATCTTTGTGTTTTCTGAGAAGAATAATAATCTTGAGCATCATTTTGGGTTTATTATATATTTCATATTGCATCGATGTAGTGCAGTGACAATTCAATTAGAAACCCTTTATTGAATTGATATCGATGGAATCTTAGAGTTTCTAAGGCACAATATGATTTGACATTGGAACAGGAGTTAGGTATCAGAGCTAAAATTATGGTAGAATTCTGAACACTACGGGACCACAAGTATTGATAAATCAGAACATTAAGTAAGTAGGTACAATATCTATGTTTTCTCAAGGAAAAACAAAAGTTGATCACGATGCGAAAATCACTACACTTGACTTACACTGTACAAGTACATTTTAGATACTTATACCTACCGATCTGGGTGATCAAAATCAAAGTGTCATCTTACACGGGACTTTTAGCACTCGGTACTCTGTATCTATTTAACGAGAGATCGAGCTTATTTGATCCTCTCGGCCCTCCAAGAAGAAACCATAGGTATTACTTACTTATTACCGATCAGCAGTCATTGGATGATGGGATTTCATTAATTTATTTGTTTGTTTATTCCACGTTGACTTTGTCAAAATTATCGATTCAACCGATGAAATTGAAGCTGAAGTTGACCATTTGTGGCAGCTATTTGTATCTATTTAGTTAAGTAGGTACTTATATAAAAAGCCGTTAATAAACAAATTCACACAACAGATCAAGACCAAGTAGGTACCTGAGTAATTAATAGTCTTAATGTAAAGTTGCTTCTAAGTTATTATCCACCTAGGTACCTATATCCAACAATATATTGTTTACCATAATATAAAATTTGGAGAACTCCATAACACTATTTATATCACTCTACACACGTGAGAAATGGTGTTAAGCGTATGCTATTCGACATGGTGGCCTAGATATAACCTGCAGCTAAATAAAACTGCTTGTGAAGTTTGTGAACATTTTAATAACGTAAAAAGAGAAAGGATTGATTTATTGTTGTATTTACGATGCGCTATCACCATCTTGTTCATAGTGTTTTGGCCGTTGGCGCCAGATTCCATATTCGATATTTGAATGAGAAGCAGAGATCAAGATGGACTGTGTATTTTTTTTGCGCTGCCGCTCATGGTAAGTGTAATTTTCAGTTTCGTGGGCGTGGATGAAATTTATCAGCGTGCTAAATTTCAGCGCTTTAGTGTCTGCCTACGCTTCCACAGTTTTCAAGTTAAACCGCCGCGCCGAGGCACGGTTGGAGTTGGCAAAGTTATAAATTCTTTGTAAGTAGTTTACTGTGGAATAAAAAGGCAAAGTTTTAACCGTCTTAAAAACAGAATCAGGATCTCACTATCACGTGCAATAGTATACCCGATTTAACAACATGTTTTACTGCATATAAACATAGATAACATTACTATGTTTACTACATGCATACAATATAAGAGACAATGCTTTTTTTATCAAATTCATACACGTTCATTTCTGGACAGATTAACATGCCAAACCTCGAAGTTTATAAGTTACTAGAGGACGCCAGCAGCTACGTGCATTTTTTTTAATTTACCCATTTTGGCCGATCCCGTGGGAATTTCGGGAAATCCCTTCTTACTGCACCCCTACGGTCCCCAAGGAACATACATGCCAAATTTCAGTTTTCTGCGCCCAATAGTTTCGGCTGTAGCGTGTCTGTCAGTCAGTCAGTAACGCAAGGATTTTATATACCTACCTATTAAGATTGTTAATTCATGTCAGCTCTGTTGACTGATGAGATATTTACTACATCAGCCAATTCCAAGGGTAAATTTAATTAAAACTAGCATCACGTCTCTATCGGCTATCCCTAATAGATATCCAGAAGTCATGATTCTCTTTATTGTTAGCTATGTTTTGATTCCAAGTACAATCAAAACAAATACTTAGTTAAGGCTTTATTATAAAACAAGTAATGTGTTAATTATTTAGTTCAAAGTTTATGTCGTGTCTTAATTAGCTAGATAAGTAAAAGTGTGAAAATAAAAATGTTCTTCTCTATCATTTGTTTAAAAAAATTGTTTAATCGTGCTAAATTTCACATGTCTGCTTTAGCTATAGTCCTTATTTTATAAAATGAACTAAGTTTAAATCAAAAGTTTAGGCAGTAGGCAGGCACATACTAGATAATTAAATTAAATAGCTTTATAATCAAAATCCTTAATAACATTATTATTACTCTAAAATGTGCCAGTTTTGAGTTTATGACAACCGCAAGTTAAAAGATTAAAAGTCTATAATATCGAAAAAACTTTTAATTGGAAAAGCAAAGCTTCCTTTTAATTGGAAAATTCCGCTGTTTTCTTGTCCGTTGGGCCAGAGTAGCCCTTATTATTGTTATTGTTACCGAAGTGAAAGTGTATCAGATCATTGGAGTATAACGTGATGGTTACGGAGAAAGGGAAAGCTCTGTAATTGTCCACCTCATTGGAGATGGGAGATCGGGTGTCTGGCTTGGGTGGCGACGTGAACTTTGTTAACATTTTTTTTGTTTCTTTATTTATTACCCGTACTGCCTCTAGCTTTCATGCGTCAAGAAGACAATCAAAAAGAAATTTTACTGAAGTACCCACACTATATAATATTCTTCATTTCATTTTCACTTCACTTGCGCGTGGTTCTTCATTTAATTTAGTTTGTCACTTCAAGATGTTTGTACATACTGTTCGACTTTTAAACTGTTGGAATATAAGACCTTCAACTCTTCAACAAATTTCATGATTTTAGAAAAATATGATGAATTACTTATTAAAAATTGCAGTTTCAAGTGGTTTTTACAATAATTTAAAATTACTATTATTTACGTCACACTTTTCTAATAATTTTAAAAATATAACGAACTATTCCACAACAGTAACTCCCTATGAAAATCAACTGTTAGCTAATCAAGATCGTTACGATCTAGTGACCTGTCGCGACCTTATTCCAATTGGTTTTGTTTAATCGATTAACGCTTTCGCGCCTTAACGGTCCTCGTAATGGATTAAACTGTTATTGTCTTTGGATTTTATTTTTTACTTAGGTACTTACCTAGGTACTTGTGAAACATGTTTTTGTCATTATTGTTGCACTTGCTTTACATTTTTACTGAAGCTATAATAGTAATGTTGATAATTATGCAGGTTGTTTCAAAGTCATGTTTCAAGAAACAGTTTTCAGTTTTGATAAACATCTTAGTGCTAAAAAAGTTGTAAAAACAACACATTTTACAATGCACGTATTAATTAGGAACCAGGTACGTGATGAAAAATAATTGGCACAGGTATTTATTGTTTAAGATCGAGCTGGTAACTGCAAGACGAACCTTATACAATTTAAAAATATATATATATCTAACTAGTAATAAGGATGCCCGTGTGGTAAATATGCCAATAAGACTTCGACAAGTATTAAAATTAGCTCTATCTAATTCTTTTTTGTAAATATTTAACTTTAACTCTGAACATGTACCTAATCTTTCCGTTAGTTTTAAAATATTTTACACAATTACTCATTAACACTCCATGGATGAGATATGGTCGTCGCTATTCAGCCGAGCGCGATCAGTATCGGATGTAAACAGGACACGGCGCGCGGCGACGACGACGCGGGAATAATTTGTGGTTATAAATGGCTGTGTGTGCCCGCCCTTATCTCCCGCTGCGACCTCACCCGTCATCACAATGCTACCACAGATATGCCACAGACAGATAACATTTTGAAAGTCAACGCGCCAATTGCTCCTTGCCAGATTCTGTATTCAAATTGGAATTTTATTTTTAAGAAGATCTTGTTTATTTTTGGACGTGTATTCCAAAAAGTATTCAAGCTGTTGGTACTTAATTGTGAGTATTTATTTGTTAGATTTCAAAATGAGCATAGAGGTTGATAAATTCCTGTTAATTTTAAACACAGTTAAACAAAGATTTCGTAGTCAATATTGTATTAATACCAACGAAGCTAACATACCTACTCCTTCGGTGAATATTTGTAAAATCAGACAGGATAAGTTAAAAGCAAACAGTTTAAGGGTATAACTGACGGTGGCAAAAAAACACACACGTAGGTAAGTGCGAGTCGAGGTGAAACACCTGCGTTGTACTCACAGCTGACTCATGCGCGCCATTTTTCGTCGGCTCATGTCGGGAGAAGTCGGGAGCATTCGGCTTTTAGATTTTTACAAATGGCTATGATCGAAAAAGGGTGGCAAAAGGCTGTGAGAACAATGATTTTAAGGCTAGTCCAGCTGTGTTTCGCAGTTTTAACTTTCGGGTTTAGTTTAATCATTTTCAGTATTTTTAGCTCTCATACCAGATCTTAATCCTCTCTTTAAAGCTAGAACTAACAGCGCACATTCTCAAAATTATATTGATAACGGTTAAGTGGTTTTGTAGATTAACGTACACGAATACAGTGACAATTGATTTTTAACTGTAGATTAAGATAACTTGGATAGACATCCCGTTGGTACATTTTATTTAAATAAGATTACATCTACCTTAAAGTTTGCACAATATTTCGATAACTTATTGAAACAACGGAGAACATCCAGACACAGAAGATTGCAACAGTTTATCTTATACAGGGAACATCTCGCAATACTCTGAGAGCCAGAGCGTTGTTAGTGCCACTTAAACCGTTGCGCACTCTATGCAATTGTTGATTAAATCTGTGGCTAAATGGAATAGTATTTGTATATACTCAACTGCAGTTTTGAGACGAAAATGTGACGAGTTTTGGTATTGCTTCTAATAATAGAGATAAGGTTTAGTGCAGTGATGTTTAGAGCGATAAACTTGACTGAATCACTACTTATGAGCAACCAGAATTTTGTGACAACTTTTGTGGACAGGTTTTGCTCAATATTCCAAGACGAAGTCACGGGCAAAAGCAAGATAATTAATATTTATTTGAGAAGTGTTCTCTGTGTCGGATCCAGAGAGGAGAGGCGAGGTTCTATGAGACTCATGCCTTTTCCAAAAAGGAGTCCCCCATGGCAAATGACTTTTTAGTGTTACCCATAGACTAATGATTGGTCTCGCTCTGCTCTAAGCGATACCAATCATCTGTCTAGGGTGTTACCCTTGGTAAAATGTACCTTCAATTGATCTAACTAAAATCCTGGTTCCACAACTGATCTCTTTCTTCAGTAATACACATTATATGTATATTTGTAACTATCTACATTCACGAATGAAAGTTTATTGCATTACTTACCTACAATATTACGTGAATCACTTAATCAACCGTAAATTTAATTTGAGCAGCTTTAAAAATGTCGACGATGCGATTCCAATTGTGATTGCATTTTCTAATGACGTTTGACATTGCGGCGAACGCAATCGATTGTGCAACTAAGAATAAATAACCTTCAACTTAATGTGCCTATTTATGTGGCCTTTGGCTATTTTGTTACCTACTCTTAGTTTCTTTGTTTCAATTTCGTTATTTTTTTCATACCTACTTACAAAAATAACACGCGTAAAATTGTTTCATGGATTTGGTTTTGCTATAAAATAAATGTTTTATTTTTAGATTATACATAGTTGTAATAAAGGTTTAATCAATAGATGAAAGTGGAAAAAATGCATTAATAACTACTCAATTCCTTATATTTCTTACTTTCTTCATTGACACAATATTGTGTAACTAAACCGAATCTTACATTCGAGATCTTATATTCGGGAATCAACAGATAAACCTCCGAAGATACGATAAGAGTTATCATAAATTCGGGGATTGCCCCGAAATCGAATGCTCATTCTAATGTTGGGGCAATATCATATCAAGATATGCTTCGAGTACTATCGCCGTAAATCCCCTAAGTAAGCAGATGTATCTCGTGTTTATTTATACCCTCTTCCCCTATCTACAGCTAACTTCATATCTCACTGGGATAAAGACTCTTTATGTCCTCGACACAGATAAGCCTAAGGGTTATCTATAACGTCCTCACTACAATCACGAGAGAATTTAATAAGGGTAACTTGTCAAGATTTTTTTTAATGTTGTTGTGGTTTGTTCCTAATACATCAACATGCATCTATATAGAAATCTATCGCATTCAAAGACATTAGCTATAATTTCCATCATCATGTTCATTGCTTCAATGTTTTATAAGTACTGAATTTTGCGAAATTAACTAGTACATGGTAGTGCTGTACACATCTTCGGGATCTAGTTAAGAACCAAGCTCAAATTGTGTACCTATTCTCTAAATTTGTATTACTTAGGTTCTGTTTTAGTTTACCTAGCGTTGTCACAGACCGTAGACTTGCTGTCTGTGGTCCGCTTTCCTACTAGAAACGTTTTGTGTAGACTTACATGTATAAATTATTCGGTCATAAGACTCCGCAAATCAGGGATGATTCAGAGCTACTTTTATCACGTTCAAGGCGACGGATATTTTCTTCCAAGGTGCACATGTCATTACATGCACTCGAGTTCTGACGTACGATACGTAAATATTACTTACAATATTCCATACTTTTTATTGTGAATTCGCAAGTTTGTTATTCTGCACGACTCGACCACAGCAAAGCCTCGACAAAGAACTCGACGGTACTTGGAAACGTGAAGTTTTTGAACGGAAAAAGAAACGTAAGCAGAATGCTAAATGCGGGGATGACTGCATACTTTTTAAAGTCATGAGAAACTTCTAAATATACGGTAAGGTACACTGTTGTTTTTAACACATTACTTCTGACAAAGAATGTAGGTTTTATATTTGTTTGAGCAGAAACCGCTATTCCTTTTTTGTTCATAAGGAACAGCTCGCGCAGTGGGAATAAATCCTGTATCGCGGGGAAATTTCAGACATGCGATCAACGTAATGTAACACTAAGAATTGAACGAACCATTTTTAAATCACATACAATATCATTTTCAGAGAAGTTTGAGCCTCGTAGTTCCGTCGAATCTGAATTATATATTTATTACTGCCAAATTCTTTACACACGAAGTACTTACTTGATGGTATAATATTATATGATCTGGCTTCGTACTATGGTGATCCGATTTTTACAACAAGAGGCATTTCACTACGTCAATATGTTATTTTTAAATGTAAATAACGGCATGAATAATTAACTTCTTTTGTTCATTGTTGCCACGCGATCCAGACTTTTCAATAGTTTAGATGACTTATGTGCATAATAACATGTGCAGTAGTACACTTATGTGCAGTTACATCAGGCCAAAATACTGGCAGTAACTAGATTAGGGCTTGAAATATACCTATCAAGCAACTTGCACAAAGAACGTTTATTATTGGAATAAGCAAAATTTGCAGCCGATCGGAGAGCTGGCGCGGTGCCAATGATGACTCAAATCTTTAAAGCCTCATCATACTGCAGTAAGAAGCCATTCAACTTTTGCTGAATATTGAAAACCAACCTGAGTGTACGGCACAAAGCTGAGAGATGTGAAGTTCCTTTAGAAACGATGTAGAACTTTTTACTGTTGTCACTTTTTGCACAGGGGTTAGGGTAGGTACTTGTTAACCTCTTGCCAAAATAGGGTCTTTATTTTGTGCGTAAATGTGTGTTGGGTTTCTATTTTGATCGTATAAAAAAGAATATCTGTATTCAATACCCTCATTGTTTGAAAGATCGATAATACTTACTTCAAATTTGAATATGCGGGTATTAAAATCAATTGTCGATTGCCGGTGCGGCTGACGTTTGCCCCTGACATAGGTATACAACACATGCACATGTTACGTATGTGCAGGAAAACTGAACATTTATATGTAAACTAACTTGTTAAACAGATGACCTCACCGCGTTAGCTATTGTTATGTTCATAAGATATGAACGCTGCTTAGCTTTTCACTGACACCTAACCACGTTCGTGTAGTGTAGGCGAACGATAATTTTATTTGAATTTGATAAAAGAGGTTTTATTTCTCTACACAAAAGGCTTCCTAAAGAGATACGGTGATCCATGATCAAATTGATCATGGTTTGCAGGTCCCTGCAAAATAAAAACCATTAGAAGCTATAAAAATGAGGGCAAATCGTATCAGTTACGTCAAGTAATTAGGGATATTGTTATTATTGTTGTTGATTGTGATAACTAGATCCGAGATTTTAAGCAAATTATATCTTGAGAACCCTGTCTATATAATGTCTAAATGAACGTAATGATGAAAAATGTCTAAATAATGACTAGGAACGCTAGTAACGGCAGAGAAGATTCATTTAAAATTACAGCAATAAACCATAGATAATCTTAACCGTTCTATTGCCATATTAATCACGCGAACAATGGCGAAGAAAGCATAATATACTCTGAGATTGTCTTTGGCGTAAACTATAAATATTCCAAGACTTACTCAGATGTGTTTCGCAAAAGATGTTAATCTAACAATAGAGGTCTTCAATAGCGGAGAGTGATCGCTATTTAATTGCGATTTCCGGGAGGGCTTGCGTCATTTCAGATGAGATCAGAACGGTTCGCAATAGTTAAAAAAACTAAGGTTATTAACCGGTTGGTAGTAAGAATATGATTAGATACTGAGATATGAAAACTTTTCAAGGCGTCTCGCTCTTGTGCGTGTAACGGGACGAAACAGGTAGGTAAGTACATCTCTCATATTATAAAAATACCTAGCTAGAGATGTTGTTTTCAAATATAGTAATATCACTTTTGCTTTAGTGCAGCTATAGGTTTATGATTAAGCTTTCCTTTTTGCTTAAATTAAACTTAACAATAATTGACTAACAGCAGTTCCGAATAAACATGCCGATGCCATCCTGTAGGTATGACCCTAATCAGAAAATGAACTCCAAGTAGGTAGTAGATGACTTTGACATAAATTCTATGCATGAGGTACATAAAAAAAATCTTACTGAATACGTCTGGTGTTGAAAAATACTGTTATCGAATTGTCAACTTAATTTACTCGCGTAACCGCAGGGTAGCTGTACAATTTGTTATGGATGTGTTCAATTTACAGTTTGCCGTTATGAAGTATACCTACCTACTTAGATAACTAAGTATACCACAAAATGTATGAATGGAAATAAGTAGGTGGGCATCGTCCAAAATTATCGAGTTCCGACCCACTTTTCCTTGCGGTCTTTGCTTCGCTTTTTGAAGAGCTGAGCTGAAGTCACGAAGATCTTTGACAGTCACTACGGTGTCTTACCTATCCAAAGTCATCCGGATGCTGAAGATTGACAAAAGAGACTGGACACAAGTGGTTCAATTGGTGAAACTCAGCATTGACATCAATTTTATTTCATCAACTGGACACGGCAAGATTTTCATGCGCTTTCACATGATGAAACTTAAATTAAATTACTCTTGTGTTTTCGCTAACTGGACACATTCAGAATTTTTCCAACAAAGTTACATACAGCCAGGTTAATAATCTCCTCGTTGTTAATTTTTATAACGACAGACAAGGAAATAAAAAGATACCAGTTGCTATAAGAAAAGTATCACTTGTGTCCTTAGTAACCTTGTTGCGTATTCTTTATAGTTATTCCCCAGTCCAGTTAAAGTTTGTGTGGCGTACATTGACGACGATAACGGTTGCGGTCTACCAACATGACTGCTGATGTATTCAAGCGGTGCGGCCCACCCACACAAACGTGTGCGAAACCGTACTGATAGCTGTCCGACCAATTTGATGGCTATGTTCCCACAAAAACTGTGATTATATTAGGTACCTACTCTCCTCATAAAAAAGAGACGATTGGCCATTTACGCTACATCACATCCAACGTACTCATGTTTTTTCTTTCTATTATATCTGTTAGAACCGCTGGTAATATATGAATGAAACTGATCTTGACTTTGCCTTACATTTCAGACTTCTACGAACGATATGTCATTTGATTTCTCAAGCATTGTATAACTATTATGTTACTCTAAAACCCCTAAGATAAACAAATTTATATTTTTCATGAAATCAAAAGTGCGACGACGTAGCATTCTTATGTATCAAATCTATTAAAAATATATAATACCTTTTTAAGAATAAAAAGCTGCATTCGCAGTAGTAGCAACGCAATCTTATCTCTAACCGCTATCAAAATGAAAACTGTTTCTTTAAACTGTTTTAGAACTAGCTTGAGCTATACAAGTTTGTAATTTCTACCTTAACTTGTCATATCTTGGGTATTGGCGTGGAGAAAATTTACGATATCGTACCTATATAACCTGACTTTATAGCTGCCCTCATTGTTTGGCTTCTAAATTCACACCGCAATTTAGTTTCTCACTATGTCGATGTCTAGAACAAAGGCGTATAAAACCTAATCATCAACACGCATGCACATCTTTGTACAAAGTCCCACGTGATTTTACTTTTATTATCGGTACTATGAGGATTAAAACTATGTACCTATTGACCTATGTATCATAGCAATAACTTCGCTTTTCTTTAAATTAGGTATTGTTGACTGATAAGTGATAAAGCAGCAGAAATAATCTTTGCGATTTCCAGGCATTTAATGCATTAATAATAATTTTATTGGTATTCTGCTGCACTATGTCATTAAATTTAGTCCAATTTTTCACATAAGGATCGACGTCGACACATAGTTTGACGCTTTGTTCAATTTTAGATCGAGTTCCGAATTTACGATACCATTCAAATGTCAGTTAATTTAGGAGATTAATAATTGGATATAAGATTGAAGCTATGTATTTTACTAGTTTATCAGAGAGATACCTAAGTGGCACAAATGTAGCATTGTTAACGTGGTTGAAGACTCTAATTGTTTGACTCTACTACCAAAAAGAGATTTGAAAGGAAATAGTGATGCTCACTTACAAAATGAAGGAATTAAATTGAAAAATAAAACGCATTTCGTTCAAAATACCTTTGAAGAAATGTGTGTGGTGCGGCTTGGTGCGTAAGCGCGCGCGGTAAGTACGGTGCTATCAGTGCGTGAGTCACACTCATTGTTTAGCTGCATGCCACAGATTATACGCGTAAACAACAGCCCTTTAACAGCTCGCTCATCATGGCGTCACCGCCTTATAATTATTTTTATGTTTAATTTAATTAGGCTGGCAATTGCCGTCTCTACAAAAATCCATTACCTATTCGTATACATATATGTATAACATTCGAACCGAGATTCTTTTGTCATTAAACACTTATTTGAAAGAATGTGGTTACTAAAATGTAGGTACATTCTACTTTTTAAGCTGTAGATGGAATAAAAGGCAGTATGAAGAGAGAAGGAAGACGTACACAGACCGTAGAAATTCACGTTCTAGGTAGAGACTGATGAAAGCAGTGACTCTGGCTCGAAATTATCACTGACCGAACAATCTGCTGCTTTACGATGTTATATGGAAAGTTTATTCTTTTCCAAGAAAACTACACATTTATACAGAGGTCAATTAAATATGTACTTAATCTCTAGGCACAATACGTAGCCATTACAAAGTAAACAGCAGCATTAAAATGCCTTTCTTTTATTTTTTATAATTATAATAGTGTTTTTTTCTAGCTATCAAACGTTTACTTTCAACTTAGTCATTGAACTGTTACATTGCTCCCTGAGTCACAAACGCATCGTTATGTAAACGTCTCGACAATACTCGTCCTAAACGCTAAACGGTAAAAATATGGACGAAAACTTATTGGTATAAGATGACTTTAATGACTAATGTTTGTACTATTCAGGTTGGTTGTTCTTTAAGACGTATTATAGGTATATTTCATAGGTAAAGGCATTCACGTCGGTGCTAGAAAACTGAATATTTAAAAAGATTCAGAAGCCCAGAAGGGAGAAAGACAACGCCCGCATTGGTAATTTATCGCAGAGGCCTTTAAAACCCCCGTGCAATAGACACGAAGAATACACAGAATCCAAATAACAATTTATGGTTCACACAATGTATTTTCCGATGTCAGGATCGAAATAACAACACTCAGCACAGTGCTAAACGGCTTGTTAGTCGCTTAAGTCGATACAGCATAAGTAAATTCATACCATGTTAGTTAATAATATAGGTACAATAAGAATTGCTACAATGAAACATCAGAATACTTCAGCGTAATCTAAAGGTAAACCAAAACGCAATAATAATATGTCCTAGAAAACTTCACAAATATTGATGGTACAGCAATTTCATTAAATGCTCAATTGCCTTACATCCCGTTGTTGCCTTGCACTCATCTTAATAAGTATATCTAACTAGACATTCACAAATCGCAAGTACGAATAAATACAAAACAATACATTGAATAAACTTGAATGTTGATGCTATCTAACACAAACACAAGGATATTGAGCAGAACTCGAGACGTTCCGTATAACAGTGAAACAGAATAGTACACTACATAACATTGTACCCCGTAGGACAATGATACCGCACATGATAACGTAAATTATGAATGAAACCGCGTGTGAATTGCTCCATAAGAGAACTAAACGCCGCTTACCACCTTGTACTGCGGAGTTGTATGTTTGTGTTTTGAAGTTATCTGTGTTTTGAAGTTATATGAAGTTATTGTCTATGTGATTTTAATTTTTTTGTATGTTGTAATGTAAGGTCAAGAATGGGCATAAGCTTTCTGTAGGTTTTTTATGTAAGTAACAGGTTTTGGAATTGGCCCGATTCCTACTATCTCACGCCGATTCTGAACTCCCAGTTTCTAATCCCTCTCTTCACTATCGACAAACTCTACTTCTTTTACCTTTTTAGAGAGCTGTAGAGGCCCTAATTTGAAAAGGACTGATAATCCAGTGGAAGTAGTGGAACGTCACGAAAATCTCCTTTCCTGTTATCCAAGCTACCATCGATCAACTTGGACTCTGTGGTCCATTTCTTTAACGAACTCTTGTTCCGTTCAAATGGAAAAGCGGAATTTAGGACTAAGACAAAAGTATATTTTGAAAGTTTCCAATTATTTCTGACACGAAACCACTAAGTAGGTACGTAGGTACCAAATATATGATATTGTTACTGTAGTTTATGGAATGATACACTGAACTTTATTGAGAACACATACCATGCATAAATCGTAGGTGTAGGTACCTACGATTTATGCACGGTAAGGTAAGCAATATTTTTCGTATAACATGCGTTTTATTAGGTATTTTTCTTGTGTAATACGCGGTCGTTGTCACAGTTTGGAGGCATAAAATCGAACACACACGCACGAAAGTATTGAATGAAATATGAAATACCGGGAAATTGTAAACAAATAGTGATCTAAAGAAAGCTGTTTTGCGTCTCCGCGTTTGTGTGTCGATATGTTTTGTGTGATTTGTAAAGGCTATAATGGTCATCGTGTTTAGTAAAGGACGGTTAGAATTTATGATGGACTACTTAAATGTGGTTTTTGGAAAATCCTCATGGAGTCCCTCCGCCCTGGCGGAAGGGCGAAAGGAACTGTCAGACTCTTACTGACTAAAAACCAACCCGTGTTCCTCATGTACCTACCCGTGTGTCGGAGGGTCGGGTATCACCGAAGCATTCCTCGTTACCCCCCGATGGGTATTGGCCCGCCAGATGGTCAGGCGGGCCCCGAACAAAACCCCATTGGCGGCGGATGAAGGTGTTGGGCTCCGCCGCCAAAACACCTAGCGGCCGCAGAGGATAGGGAGAAGGGTTATTCACCAACTCGACACGAGAGACTGGACACACGTGTGTCCAGTTGGTGAAATTCAAAATTAGTACTACTAATTATTTCGTCATGTGGACACGCCATGATTTTTACGCGTGTCCACATGGTGAAACTTAAATTAAATCACTTTAATGTTTTCGTCAACTGGACACACGGCCGTATTTTACCCGAATTCTTGACAAAGTACAGTCACGCAGATAAATGTTTTTGACACATTTATCAACGGCTACTAAACGTCCCGCAGCTGGGAACAAATGATTTGTATGTCATTTTAAAAATTATGTTCCGTTTTTATCGTTAATCGCATTTATCGATTTTGCCCACCATAGCACGAGAGAAATTGTTGCGAATTCAGAGAGGTTCTTCTTGATGAAACGTTTAAAACATGTGTTAGAAAATTTCATCAGCTATTTTACGATTCATGTCGATATTGGGAGTACGAAATATCATACGAACATTATTCCTACCATTTATGCTCTGCTGCCCAATAGCACAGAAGAAACGTACATTTTCTTTAATTAAAAATCAAATACCAGAGTGGCACCCAAAAACTATGGCATGTGATTTTGAAAAGCCACTTATACAAGCTGTACAACATGAATTTTCGGATGTGAAAATTATGGGGTATTATACACATTTCAAGAGATGTCTGTGGCGAAAAACAGAAACGTTGCACCTAACAAAGTCAAAATTGAGCACATATCACATAAAGAGATTTTTTCTCTTTTAAAAAAGACAACTTCTGCTGTATCACAATCATTTTACTACGATTAAGATAATATCAAGAAAATCAACCGCAACATTACAAGAAAACATAAAATATAAATATAAAAATATTTTAACTTACAAAATTTTTTTGATACAGTGACCGATGCTAATTTCACCTGATTCAAACTGCCATACAGTGGCTGCGATCATATTATTAATTCTGCCTGTTTCAATTTTTGACGTGACAACGTCTTATAAATTGGTTTGCCGGGTGACACTTCAAGAAACTGCGTTACGCTCCGCTCACGTTATGCGCTCACAATGAGAGCGAGTGAGAGGCACGCGTCCCGCCTAAGAGCGAGAAAGACAGACATAAAAAGTGAAAGGCACGCGTCTTTCATCCTTCTTCCTACTATACGAATGAATATCTTAATATATAAAATCCTTGCGTTACTGATACTGACTGACAGACACGCTACAGCCGAAACTATTGGGCGCAGGAAGCTGAAATTTGGCATGTATGTTCCTTGGGGAACGTAGGGGTGCACTAAGAAGGGATTTCCCGAAATTCCCTCGGGATCGGCCAAAACGGGTAAATTTAAAAAAAATGCAGGCGTAGCTGTTCACATTAAAATTATTTTACCACTCAAAGTCGTTGTCACGTAAAACTTTCGCCCGTATACCGACTTTACAGGCAACCAATTTTTTTTATATTTAATTTTATGGGCACCTATAGCAGCTCGGGATTAAACGGTGGAAGTTTGTATGTCAAAAAAAAAATCAAAAATACATTTTTAATGGTGAATTATCTAAGTCTTTATTTGATTTTTCTGTGAATATTTTAAATCATTAGAATATATTTAGATTAAGTATTTTGAATATTTTGAATACCGTTGTAATATAAGTACGTATTTAAAGATACTTAGAAGTATAATTATTTTTCTTCATATTAATAAATCATTATAATTATTATTTAATTGTTATGTATTTGTTTTATTTCAAAATTTGGACATCAATAAAAGTCAATAAGGTTTTTCAATAAAAAAGTAAATCAACTTTTTCATGACATATTATGTACATCCTCCTGCATTATTGTTTTTAAATTACATTGAACTTTCTAACTCGGCTTTGCAGTCTAACCAGATTTGCCTAATATTTTTTCACAAAGCGGAATTCGAGATTCTAAGGTTAATTAGATGTCAGATTATTTGAGGGTACTGACAACCTATACCAACTGTTATAGATGATAATGACAATCGAGACCGATGGTTTAACGTGCACTTCAAGGCACGGACTACTTTTTTATATATGGTCACCCATCTATAAATTCATACGGTGGCGGAGTCGCTTGACTTTGCAAATCGATCGAGCTACGCGCTTACCCCTGTGTTGCGACCTTTATTATGAAATCGCCACGTTTAATAATTAAATGATAGAGGCGATTATGAACGTAACTGTACCTTTTATTGCAAAAAAACTGAGTGTGTCCAGTTGAAGAAAACGTTAAAGTGATTTAATTTGAGTTTCACCATGTGGATACGCGTAAAAATCATGGCGTGTCCACATGACGAAATAATTAGTAGTACTAATTTTGAATTTCACCAACTGGACACACGTGTGTCCAGTCTCTTGTGTCGAGTTGGTGAATAACCCAGGGAGAACGGCAACCTGACAACACCGCATTTCCTCTTCCTCTGCGGTCCCATTTGGTCGTGGGAGATAGAGCGCGCGGCATCTCAACACCGACACGCCTCTCCTCCCGTGACCCCGAAGAACTGTCCCTCGCACCCGCACAGTTGGACGCATCCTGCGCAGCCCTCCGTCAAGCCCACGCGGAGCGTCCACTCCCAAGATCTAGCATAGTTCACCGTGGGTGACCAACCACGGCTACTGATCCCCCCCACCACGTCAAGGTGGAGATCCCACGGGGGGAATTAATGTGGTACCTACTAAAGATTCATACTTTTCTTCCATTGAAAAATATGACTTCTAGGTCTAGTACGGATCGTGTATCTTTGTCTGTATTTATATTACAAAGCTGAGAGTTTGTTTGTTTGAAGTTTTGAACGCACTAATCTTAGGAAGTGCCTGCTGGTTTGATTTTATTATAGATTCTTGTGTGTTAGATTCATTTATCGAGGAAGTCTATAAGGTATATAACATCATGCTCTAAGCCAAGGGTGCAGAGCAGTAGGCCTAAATAACGCGTAACGTAACCGCGGTCTTAGCTAGTGGGAAATAAATAAGTGGAACAATAAAATTATTGATATACTTAGGAAATAACCCGTATTCCTAACCAGTAGTGGTAAATGAATTTCTATAATTATCCATGTGATGACTGATGAATTGATGATAGATACTCTGTAGAATTTCCATCAAGTGTTTCCTAAAGAAGGGTCAAATCATTTATTTAGCGAAGTTTACACCAGCTTTCTTTATAAACTCACTGTGTTGTTGCTTCTCAGTAGTACCTAGTTCCATATTGTATGCATGACTTCAAACATACTTATTCAAAAAAGCAAGTTTTTAGGAATAGGTTACCGACACCCTGGTCTTATCAAGAGGTTTTCCTTCACTGTTAAACTAAGCGCCTGTTTCACCACTATTCAGTAAGTTCTGGTTAAACAACTTGGCAAATAAATTCATACAAATTTCGTTCTAATTTTGAATTTACCTGAATAAATGTGGTGAAACAGGGCCTAAGTAAGTAATATTTGAATATTTAAGAAAGACAATTATGTACATTTTAATTGTCATTGCGGCAAAATGACATCATTCCGATTTACAAGAATAAATTATATCAACAGCTAGTTTTATTTGTTACTCATTTACCTTGGAATAAAGACGCTTACTACATTAACTATTTATAGATGGAAAATTTTCCTTAGACATTATGTCAGGAAAGTATGTACCTACTGAGATTATTGTTAGCAAGATTATTCAGTGTCGTGAAGAGGTTGAGAAATCCATTTATACAAACAGAATGGAGGGAAAATTGTGAATATTTTCGTAATATTATAAAGCTTTAGTGATGAAATTGCTTTGTTTATTGTCTTCCGTCTAGTTAGCTAATGTACCTAATGACAGATTTGTCAATACACCTTTAAGCAAGTTTTCTTAAGAAATCTAATGCTTCTGAATAATCTGAATCTAAATAATACACATTTATGATAGTTTCTCAAGTTTTACTACAATGAAAACCTGCTAGTAAAAGCTATTTTATTTCAATTATTAAAATATAGCTAGCTTCAGCGGTATAGGCTAGGTATATTTTCAAAATGTTAAGACGATAAACAAAACATGTCCTTTTCCAAGTCCGTTCCTACATCCTTCAAGTTCCTGAGACTCCAAAAAAAAATTAAAAAAATTCTAAAAACAGTCTTACAGTATTCAAAGCAGTATAATAAGACTGTATGTTTGTGAATTTTCCGCCAAAATTTGCTGAAAAGCTCAAAAAATTTGAATCTTTTTGACACGATGCTTCTACTTGGATTATGGACCAGTCAGCTCAACTACTAAGTACGTAACTAAACTAAGCCTTTTGTACATTTTTTAGAAACATGTTGGCTGTAAAACCTGTGTTGAGTGACTTTAAAATAACGAAAGTACAGCTAGCCCCGTCCTTGCAAACACGCTTGCACAGGTATAAACGTATAAAGAATTTGGCTTAACAGTCGTGACCTGATAGTACGCTACACTGTATGTCGAAATATGTGTAGGGCTGCCGGCCAGATTAAATGTATTGAATAATAATCATCATCAAAAGCCAATGGATATACTAGTGTGTCCATCGCGGAATGATTATATCGAAGGATATAGCTTGTACCAGTAGCCAGATAATTGTCAGTCTACATTGTAATTTACATATTTCTTTAATGAAGTTACTTGCTAAAATAAATGTTAAACCACGAATATTTCCCGTATTGCGGGGTTTTTTCCTAACATCGAAAATAGCGTTCATGTTGGCAATTATGTATGTTGTCATGTTCTAGTCTAGAGGATGAGAAACTTAAGTATACACTAGTTCCCATATGACTTGTCGCCACTTGGACAAATCACAGGATATATCGCTTTAAATAAATAAGACTACATTATCTATAATAGCTATCATAGAGCGGCGCGACATGGCGTTTATAATACATCGACAAAGTCAAGCAACGATTGCAGAGGAGACCAATTGGAAGGGTGTTTGAAGACTGCTTGTTGGGGCAATTTTCATACTCTCGCTACAGTGTTTCGGACTTCGCTGTGTTAGTAAAACGGTTCTTGTATAAGCACTAGAATTGTTAGGCCGTGTCAGAGGCCTTACTCTGAAAACTGAGTTCCTTGAAAAAAAAGTATAGCAAAAAAGAATTACAAAAATAATGTACGTAAAATCAAACTGATGTTTATCGGCGCGTGTGGTAGCCCTATTAGTCCGGAATGTTGGTAAGATCAAAGTACGTCGGTTGGAAATAGCTCACCCCCGGTTACCATGGCAACCGCCTCCCGTGCGCCATTCCCGTGAATTGTTTTAGCTCGCGCCACTATTTGTGACTTTGTGTTACCATCAACTTGTTACTAGATTGTTCTGTGTACACTGTCGCTTTCATTCCCAACTGGCGGTATACCGCGGTTTCACACGCTTTGCGAAGAATTATTATTGATGTGGTGGCAGTAATCTGGATTTTCCCCAGCGCTTATTAAATATTACATGTTTAGTTATTTTTGAACTGATGTTCAATAATGAACACTAATTAATTTATAGATTGGTTAATTATTAGA
Organism: Euclidia mi; assembly: GCA_944739405.2. Lineage (NCBI taxonomy): Eukaryota > Metazoa > Arthropoda > Insecta > Lepidoptera > Erebidae > Euclidia > Euclidia mi. The sequence continues at coordinate 16,174,901 of OX123204.2, read as the reverse complement.
TACAGAAGAAGAAAATCGTGTCGTCGAAATCCTGTCGTCTTTGTAGCTTGTTGGTTTTCTGCGGAGAAAGTAGACTGATTTACGGTTCTAATTTTATCTTACAATGACAGATTACCAAAGAGAAACGCACGACGACTATAGTATTTTTAATGTGGCTATGCAGTATACATGTCATATGTACATCTTTATTGGGTCTGTTAGAAGACTTGGTAGTAGACCAGGTGATGCTAAGTGGTGAAATCTGCTCTTGGATTTCAAAGTTGCCAGGATATGCACAACCAAACCACTGACTACCGGTGACTACTGAGACTATGAAGCTAACCTTAAATCTCATGCCAAGTGCCCGAAACACATTGAATATCTGGTGACCCTGTTCACTGAGGCAATAAAAAGCCCACCTTAATGTAATGTTAGATATCCAAGATGGCCGAATTACTGAAAGCATCTCTAGATTAAAATAGTACACTACTTATAGTAGGTGGTACGTGCAACTATATAGTTTAAATCCGTATAACTTACTTTATGAAGCTATCTCGTTTGCGACGGTTTAGGCACGAACATGTAATACCAGACACTTTCTAATTTATATCCGAATGACTCACGGTACTAAAAATAAAAGCGTATCACAGCCTTCATAGGTATCGTAAACATTGGCTAAACCTGATTGCTTTTATTTAGCGACAGAATTGAATTATTTATTCATAAAGCGATTTAGCACCCGACGTTTCGCATAAAATTTGTAAAAACATAATTTACCTTGAGTATAAACTACTGCTGGGCACTGACCTCTTCTCACTAGGGGTTTGGCAGACTTCACATTACTTTCCAGAACAATATGGAGAACTTTCAGTGCAGATTTTCTCACGATGTTTTGCTTCGATTTACTAAGCGATAGTCAACAATTTAATCCTATAAATTACCCAAAATATCAATTTTTCTTCATTACTTTAAGATGACTCTTCCTCTTTTATGCGCCTTAGACAATCCATTCACCCGTACACAAAAGTAATATAATTTCTTTACTGAATCACAAATATGATGAAATTGATTCTCGCACTAGGTATAAACTATACCTCTGTGTCACGAATAAGTGGCTTTCAGACAAACAGCTACCGCAAGGAATGCTTATGCTCGACATAAATACTTGTGAATCAGACAGTTTGCCTCCTGTATGAATCAAACCTACAATACTCAGGACAAAAGCGAGAGAACCACTAAACCAATTTGGTTTTATCCCGTTCGTTTTAAATTAGAATAAATTAGTATAAAAAAGTTTGATTTCTACGATTTCTTATCAAAACGAGATTTAAATTGACTGCACGGTTGGCGTGGTGGTTTAAGCGGCCGCCTCGCCGCTTGACACTGCGCCGTGTGTTGTGGGTTCGATCCCCACACGAGACAACACTTTGTGTGATTCATAAATTGTTGTCTCGAGTCTGGGTGTTCATTGTGTCCGTTAGTTGTATGTATGTTTGTAAAGTCCCCCGCGACACAGGATTTAGTCCTAGTGCGGGGGTTGTCTTTAAAAAAAAAAAAGAAATGACAAGAATTACATTCTAGTGCAACGGCTACATTTTTATTGCGCAAATTAAAAACAGAGCACTGGAGCAGACTGATTGGGTACACTATCTCTGCTCTAAGAAAGATAGCAGCTTAGCAACAAATCTCAACTTACCCCAGTTACTGGGACTGGGACTAAGTTTGTATTTCATAAGTCCATTATTATACAGAAGGGACGTAAAGCAGACGAATTCGATTCTTGTTCCAAGACAAGAATTGCTAGGTCTGAGAGGCCTTGAAACGCTGACCTCTGTCTTGTCTACACTTTGCGAAATAATAGGGGAAAATATAACCATCTTCCATATCAGTAAACATCATCATGTCAGCCTAGAGACGTCCACTGCTGGACATAGCCCCCCCTCCCAAGGTTGGAGAACCTTTGGAGGGGGGGCTATGTCCAGCAGTGGACGTCTCTAGGCTGACTGTGTGGAGACACAGACCGATTTTGAGCCGCCCGCATCCAACCGCTTCCCGCGATCTTAACTAGATCGTCGGTCCACCTTGCGGGAGGCCAACCCCTGCTGCGTCGTCCGGTACGTGGTCGTCACTCCAGAACCCACCTGCCTGAACGGCCATCGGTTCTTCGCGCTATGTGCCCTGCCCATTGCCACTTCAGCCTGGCTAATCGGAGAGCTATGTCGGTGACTTTGGTTCTCCTGCGGATCTCTTCATTTCTGATTCGATCTCGCAGGGAAACTCCGAGCATAGCTCTCTCCATCGCCCCTGAGTGACCCTGAGTTTTCGGATGAGGCCCCTATGGGCCTCATCCGAAAACTCAGGGTCGACCACGACCACGTCTCAGCGCCGTAGATCATCACTGGCAACACACACTGGTCAAAGACTTTCCTCTTGAGACACTGCGGGATATCGGACGTGAAGATATGCCGTAACTTCCCGAACGCCGCCCAACCGAGTTGGATTCGACGATCTACTACTACTTACGACGACTACTTATCACTTCTAATACTGTGATATCATTACATGTAATACATGTCAATGTGTGAACAAGCTACATATGTGCGCGTTATTGTCATATCCTTATTAAGCGCGGTATTATCGGACGGTCGTATCACTCACAATACAATAAACTCGCCGCCATTGTGTACGTGGGACAATTCGACACGCCATTACTAACCTAATAGGACAGATAAGCTAGGAAATATCGAGAAGGAATAAATAAGTACAAGATGCTTCCTTGAGAATGTTTTAGCGTTTGGAAGACATCTATAGCTATACATATGGTTATCTCTTTTAATACTTATTATGTCTACGGCATGGTCACACTTAAAACGATTAGGTAGGTATGTATTTCTGAAAAGTTCTTCGCATATTTACTTTCAGAAAGCAGAATTTAGTAAAGTCAAAATTATTAATTTGAAGCCGGTTAAAACAGTTGCTTTGCATATTAATAAAATTATCCCTGTCCAACATGTCTTTTATTTATGCAGAGAACGGCCGTTTATTGCGCGCAATATTTCAATTATCCGTAACAGTATACAACTTATTAAAGCAAGCATGTCAATTAAAACAAGGAAATTGGAAAGGAAATCCTGCTTTTCAGTTTGTATTATATATTTTTTGGTAATTATGCACTTTCCCTTGCTCTTACATCACGGTTACTGTCTACATTACTCTGTCACTATTACTGTTGTGTAATACTTAATAAATAAGTACGAATTTTTCAGACATAAATAACTTACTTCATGTGGTGTGATGTAAAAAACTGTATCTAGTGGATCACCACAGTTATTGTTCGCGGCGAAATTTACGGGACTTTACTTGGTTTATCTTAAAAAAATAAAAAATCTTATCTGTGGTTATTAGAAAATCTCCACACAATTTTGCTTAAACCATGAATTACCTCACAATTAACTTATGCATAACCCTACACCTCCTGACCGATAGGACAGTCAATTGTTCACAAAAGAAATCTGTGCGACACGAGAGCGAATCTGAGGCCAAAAATGCGAACAATGTGTAAGCATTGTGTTAGCGGAATTCGTGCGATGCCACCCTTATTCGTATGTATTGTTCTTCGATATCTCGATGCGTGCAGTCCGTACACAATAGAAGTACAAGGATGGGACGCCCCTTCAATATATTTTGGTATTGAATGTGCATTGTACAATTCTGTTGGATATCGATTATATCCACCGTTGTTGCAGTTTCGGCTTTCCTTCCAACTTCTTCTGATTATCCTAATTAAGTTTGTTTGAGATCAAATTTTCGGAAGCACGAGTATGAAAATGAATGGTTTCTAAAAGCAGTTATGTCTTGGACTTGATGATGCATCTAAATATGTAAGAAAATAATGAGCACGTAACGTAGGTACTTGTGTATGTTTTGAAACCAAACGTGTAAAGGATTACGGCATCTATTAGCAAAAGAATGAGCCTCCTAGTTTCGTAATATGTTTATAATAGCACAGCACGCTTTCAAAGCTATCTCGGTCGTACAATAATAAACTGTTGCAGGCTGGACTCACGCCAGACATTGCACCGGCGACTAATTATAATAACGGCTACTCATTTGCGAAGTACCAGGTATCTATTGTGGGACGTGGGTCTTGCCCAAAGGTAGCAGATCAGCTATCCAAAAAAAAACGCGATGTCTGATATTTTACGAAGCCGTGCTGATTCTGACTGCTGTTTTACAAAATGCCTTATGTAAAAATTGAACTATGGGTCTCATTATGTAGTCAACAATTAGTTCAGACTTAAAACCATTATAGATCAACGAGGTTATAGTAATACTATTTATTATCTCAAAAATTATTTCATATACATCCTAGTTTAGTCATCAATTTGTTATGAAAATAACTTTAATTGGTGAACTGTTTTGTATTTTCCTCTATATGTGAATAATATTGGCCCTATTTATAAACTGCGCCATAGCTCTTTACAGGTAACAATTTAATATGAAAAGGATAAAGTTATAATTTACCTCACGGATTTGGATACTACATGTTATGAGTTTGTTTTCAAAAAGAAGACTTGACTCAATACCAAGTAGTCTGCTTAAACTGGACACATTTTTGAATAATCTTATATAGTTATGTCTTTGAATTTGTCAATTTCGATTTTTATAAAGTGCGTAGGCACTCGTATAATATTAATTGTTCCGCTACGGCTCTTTTCGAAGAGGAAACATCTGGTATTTTAATTCGAGTAGGTTCCCTCACAACATTTTCCGAAAATCGAACGCCTATTCGGTATTTCTCACTTTATTAGATACATGAATTGTAACTAAGTGTTTGACCAATGGGTCGAAAACACTAAACACGACTGCTAAAGCTATGACTGCAACGAACACTTTTACAAAAACACTTCAATAAAATATAATGGTGCACGTACATAAGTTTTTATGGCTAACGATTGTAAGAATTGCTCAAAAGCCTCACATCAAGACAAGTGTCTTAACGAGTCTCACTTTTGTTTTATTTGTTTTCTCTGAAACCTTCACCTGTATAAGACTGTATTCATAAACATTATATGATTATTTTAAATGTACCTATATGAAATAGTTTTGTTTATGGTTGTTCTTTAGAATACTGCGTCGTATGTGGCACATAATAATATATGACCCGCCTAGTTATATGCAGGGACTATCGGTTAGTCTATGCTTTAACGCCTAAATTGATGATTTATAGGTGGTCCCAAAGGGCGAGGTGTTTTTGTTAGGGACTGGAGGTCTGCTTCTGTTCAAAGTCGAAAGACTAAGTTTTCTGCACCTACTAAGTCGGCTTAGTCACATAAATTATCAAAGAAGAATGTAAATTAATCTGACTACGGAATTCGACCATTAAATTGACATTTTTGGCTGCTAGTTTTATGACTTTGATACAACCTTTTCTAGAAATTTCTTCTAACTAGGTGTTGATGTGTTTGGCATTTGTATGTCTGTGATATATATATATTTTATAACAGGACTGTTCACACTTCTTTCTAAACAACATATCGACAGTACTCCGATATTGCCAACCAAAGAAGGGGCGCATACCGTAGAGAAAAAGGAACCACACGCAGGCTCTGCTGAAACACACTTAATTACAATGTACATAAAGTTCAGATCTATCTGTTTATTGTTAGTTTACGTCAATGCCAGCAAGTCTGGCGTTCTCGACAATGGTCTTGATACGTCATACATACTTCGACATTGTAAGGCCTGCTAACGTGCACGAGTTACTAAGTAAATACAGCCAGTCTTGTTAGCTATCGATATGGCCGTACAATGTGCATGTCTTGTAAACAACCATACATTTATACATAAAGATTAAACAACTTCAGTATTACAAACGTAAATATAACATCTAAAATAGGAGTGCGTTTTTTGGATGATTTATTCCACCATAATTTCTACGTACCAGAGTCGCATGATGGCGTTAGAATAGAACCCTTACATGATCATGTGTGACATAAGCTAGAAATCTAATCTTGCTTAGATTGTAAATGAGCTTTAGGTCCGCTGGTCAGACAGCGACTTCAAAGCTAGTTGCTGGTTCCCAACACTCACATAATATGTATGCAAGTTATTTTAAAAGCCTATTACGTCAAAATGGTAAATGAGAATAAGCCTAATTTCCCGTTAAAATTATCGACAAGAATTTGCTTGCATGCCGTAAGTACAAATATATTTTGATAAACTCCTCCACAACATGCAAAAACAAAATTGAAGAAATAATACAGAGTGAATAACATGGATTTCATTTTTATTCGGTGAGTGTGGCACGCTAGGTCGGACCCCTCCCTTAAACAGCACGCAACAGGACTGGCTGTCCCAATTGTAAGGAACAACAGTAGGCTTGTTTATTGATTTCTCCGCCTGTTTAATAAAATAAGAAGCTTGGTAGCGGCGAGCAAACTCGGAAAATACTTTGCCGTGCAACTTAACTCTGAAAACAGAATAATCTTGAAATGATTTTGAGATATGCAGCAGGAAATTTCTGAAAATATTTTGTTTGTATGTAGAATGCACAAGCATCTCTGCTTATAGATTCTGTAAAGTAATTTTACTATTGTTCGTGTTTGTCTTTACTTAGTTTTGTTAATACAATAGAATACGTTTAGCTAGTCTACGTTTTTAAATTAATCAATATACATTTAAGCAAGCTTGATAAGCTATGTCCGGTTGAAATGTTAGTAGGTATATTATATATTAGTTTATTTATTTTGTAATAACTTAAATATGTCTTAAAATTTGGTTGGTTTCATTAATTGGAACGGAACCCTGATGCTATTTCTAAAATAAAAGTAATATTTATAATATAAATGCTATTTCTAGCGATATTGTAAAAAGCATCATCAGTATAACATCACCTATCTGTAAATCGTATTGGAATCGGCCCTGCCGTTTCGGTGATTAGTCTTTCTTTATTTATTTATTATTTTATTTAAAACATTGACATTTACGAGCTAACGATTATTGAACTCTAGTTACCGGATATTGCAGTAATGACTCAGTATAGGCTTAGCCATTAATTGCAAGTCAAACTAATTTATTGCCATAATAACTTGGTGAGATTTGGATGCTGACACACGCACCACTAACGGGATATTTGAAAATCTTCCTTGTTAAGCTGTTGCGATTATTCATAGAACCTACTTCTCGTCTAATATATGGTAATCCACCATACTCTATATGAGCGAGAGAAGTGCCGATAAAAGTACTTATCACATATTAAACACACAATTAAATTTAGTCTGAAAGCATGCAAATAAATCCTTTATTCCAGAGTACTTTACAAACGTTTAACCAAATCACACTAAAAACACCGAGACTTGTTGCCAAAAATTGTGCATCACGGAATGTGTCGTCCCGTGCTACGGTCCTACACGGTGCACATGACGTAGAATTAAAACACTAGACGATCGCCGAGACCCCCAAGCAAGCATCACAGTGAACAGTTTTTGTCAAACATCTTCAATAGACATGCAGTCACGAAGCCTAATACTAGAAGACTAGGCAACCGCTGAGACCACCAACCAAGCTAGTAATACCGTCAGAAGTATTTGTCACACATCTTCAATAGACACGCAGCCACGCAGCCTATATACGGTGTAATAGCTAACAACCTAACAAGCCACGCATCGGATCCCCGCTGATCTGATTAGTGCATGGTCGGATGATCGATGGTCGTATCGTGAATCTTCGCGCCTCGACGCGTGAGCCTCGTCAGCGTCACATGTTCAACATTCCGTGTAAATACTGGTAAATCAGCCACATTTAACATTAGATATGCTTTTATGCCTATAAGGTTGACAGAAAAATGGTTAAGGTACAGAATAAGAAGCGAAAAGTGATAATAAACTGTTTCGTCTAAACTACTACTTCGAAAAAGCGCCGAATAAATAAAAAAGTTGCTAGGATTTTTCAAAACCTGCAAAACAAAAAAAAAACAGCTGTGCGATTTGGGCGGCACAATTTCTCTCTATTTCAAATCAAAATTACAGTCGAATTGAACCACCTAATAGGTCTTTCCAAATATGAGTTAGTCGAAAATGTCCAAAGGTAAGTATATATTAGAAGATAGGTAATTCAACATATTTTTAAATAGATACCAATAAAAATGGAATTCGAAAAGGAAATTTTAATTTGAAAACTGTCGGTAGCGTTTACTTGTTTCGACTTGCTATTGAAAATATTGAAACAACTGGTTTGACAAATTGAAACGACTGGACAGTGTGCCTATCTGATTTCGCTTTTCTCTTTTTCTACGAGGCGATTTTGTATTCGAAAACGCGCTTAACTTAATAATGCGCAATAATTAAATGAAACGTCGAGAAAACAAATATTATAAACTTTTGCTTGAAGTAAAATCATTGCTGCTGTCGTGACGCTTTCATACGTATTTGCGCAAAACTATCGAGCCATAAGGTACTTCATTAAATACAGATGTTCAGCATATTATGAATAATAAAGCAATGCTGACGAATATTGGTAACCGTGAAGATATTGCGATCGAATCGTTTTGCATAACAAAAGTATAATGTTTATATTGCTCAAATTGTATTTCGTAATTCGTCCGTAATCTGAGACAGTGAGTCATGAATTGAGTCAAAATGGTGGACGGATATAGTAAAAAATATAATCGTACTAAGTGATTGTCTTGGTGACTAGTCATGTTTTGAATGTTGGTTAGAGTTGCGTCTATGTATGAGTTGTGTATCAAAACACTGTTACAGATTGAAAACAACTTTTGGCGAGGCGATCGATATTGCCTAATAAAAAATTATTTTAGGTCTGACGAGAAGAAGGTATTGCAGATTTTCAAATATTTATGCGTTGCTCAAACTCTTTTTGTGGCCTTTTATTTTAAACATGATCTTTGAGCTAGAAACTGGGATAGGTTAGTCTTTCAATGGTGTAGTTCAATTAACTGTTGATTAAACATCTTGTGTCGAAATTGGTTATGTAGTTGAAGTCTACACGATAAAATACTAGTCTGCATAAATACGTATGTGCAGAAATTTTTAAAATCCATGCTGATCTAAGGTAAATACACAAGCACCATTCACGCAATCGACAATTGTCTTGACAGTTGTGTCCTGACCAATGTTCCTAAAGGCATGGCCAGTTGTTTACAAATATTCAGTAAAGTCTGGAGAATGCAGTTGCTATTCCAAGCGACGCGGACGGTTAGAATTAACTTCGCAGTACATTTGGTTAACCTACAAAAATTTCCGGGATGCGAACCGATTGATCCAGTTTAGTTTCCTTCCATCCAATGACTACGGTTTTAGATTTCATTCATTCACAATGTAAAGACCTTTAGTAAGAACATGGATTACAAAGCTATGTGCACAGCCACTTTCAATCAATAATTCTAATAATTCTATGTTTCGAATTGGATGAGATATTAGAACACCTCCCAGCTTTTACCTTCTTTTTGGACTTGATTTGACTTTGAATTACTGACTTTTTTCTTTGATTATAATGTCGAATCTGATCGGTAGGTATATGCCTTATATATCTTCTTGCCCGAATAAAGAAATATATTTTTAGCAGAGACAAGGCATGTACCAGACAGTTTTAAGTCCACAGTATGATTTATGTATTACTCCTGTATATCCTTTGCCGATTAATACTGTAATACTCCCTTCTATTAACGAATACTTGCCATACGATCAACAGATACCGAGAAAATAAAACAGCTTTGACATACATTTTTCTAGAAAAATATATCCGAAAAGATTTCTATGTATTTTAGAATAACCAGTCTAGCCCTTTGCCTGCATTTCTGGCAAAAAATCCTTTCGTTTGTTGCTTAGATACGAACAAGCAAGTACTGATATTATGTTTAGTAAATTATCTGATAAACAACATTCCTATAGAGTTCAGTTGACAACTGGTTAACCTTATATTATCAAGTTGTGGTTCTCGATATGCTAATTGTTTTGAGTTAAATCAAGTTTACGGCAGGTCACTAGCAGTTTTCAACTTTAAATGTCACATTATTGATCTTAGATCAAGTTTTTATTTGTTTGCAACCGCCTCATATTTTCGGAGGAAGATCCGATCTTCGGTTTTTAGATTTGGTCTAAGGTTTTCTCCTAGACATTTTAAAGGAGCGTCCATAGGTAGGTACTTTACCTAAATCACAGATTTGATTTTTCAGCCCTACGTATAAGATATTGAGTGTGAAATTACCGTTCCGTCAATATTTTATCAAATATAGAGGTCAGAATCGACACAGGTACGCTTTTTAACGACTTTAGTTCACATTACATACAGTACAGTTTAAATATTTTAAGATAACAGGAGAAGTTATAAGGCAATTATTGGTACAAGTGCGCATTTCAAGTCTAAACACAATCTTATTTAATAGTTTATTGTACTAGTCAGAGGCGATGCTAACACAAAACAATACAGTATACGGTTAACTTTGAAAAGAACTACGTTTCAATGTGCAAAACTCTTAATAGGGACGATAACTATCTCAGCTACTAAAATTTACACCAATAACCAAATGGTACTGGTTGTAGATATCTGATATATTTAGGTGGATAGCACAAGGGACACACATGGTGCCATTGGTAGAAATTGATATTCATATTATTCTCTAGCCAAACTGAAAGTTCCTACGAAATGTAGGTATGTTTGCAAATATACGATTTAGGTATCTCTAAGTTGAGTTACCATATCCATTCGTCTTTACGACGTACACATTAACCTTATTTAAGACTTCTGCATTGCCTTTGCTTCTCAATAGCCTGAGATTCATCATCTTTTGTAAAACGTATGTAATATATTGTTCTAGGAACTATTGTTACATTTCGCACTCATCTACTTACCATATTGTACCGTTTCCGCCTCCCATTTTGTTGTAGTGGTGTAGTGTTAATTTTGTTCCTGTACCGTTGGATGAGTTCACTGTATCTTCATCTATTCATGCGTTGAATACATTATGTGCATTAAAGACGCTCAATCCGTCTTTGAAGGTCTTTATCTTTTGTATGTCTCATTTCAATACTAACTTTTAAGTTCAAACTTAAAAGCATCTTGAAGTTTATGCTGTGGACTACTTTATTTTGCTTCGGAGGCCGCATGCCCTTATTAGGCGCAATAAGTTCCGTAATTGATATTCCTTTATAGTAACCTACTTATACCACTTCTGTAACCGCACGTTAGTCATCGAAGGCGCGGATGATCTCGCTAACACAAACACGAATAACACAAATCATACAAATATGGAACACAAAACGACAATCGAACAAGAAAATTAATACAATAAAATGAATATTCATATAAATTAGAAATTAGATACTCTCACTCGTATAGCACACGATGAAGGAATGGCTGGGTGACTATAGCAGTCAGGCAAGTTCAAAAGAACACATAAAGTAACGGAATCGCGGCCACAACGTGCTTTCTCATCAAACTAATAAACATTTAATTCAATAAGTAAATCAAGCTAATACATTTTATTCTACAATGAAATATAAACAGGATGAACATAATAGTATTGATGGAATAAATATCCTGTCACGTAGCAGGACAAAAATCAATATACTTACATATAAAACCGAAATCCTCGCGATATATTTGACACAAACACTGATGTTAATGAAGGTTCACGTCTTAATAACACAAACGCTCGTATGCTTTACACGGTCGTTGAACAAATAATAGATTAAACTATTAATGTTTGTTATTTTGATAATAACTTCGAAGCGCAAGAAACACGCGCTTCCCCTACGCGGCTCGGCGACTGACTGATGACGTTCAGCACGGTGCGCCGGTTGACTTATCTCGACTGCTCAAAAGTGGTAACCGCCACGCAGTACACCAAGCAAATTTAAAACTAACCTCTTTAAAATAAGTCTGATTTTGCCATGTGGTGATCAGAAGATCTCCTGCTTCAGTTTCGCTCCACATGCACATTGTGTATGCCACGGTCGTACACACATTTCTTTGACTCGAGAGAAAAGGCGAAAGGACATTGTGGCAAGAACGGACGACTTGTTTGTATTGCCACGTAATTTATTAAATCAGAAGCCATTGAAAGTAATGATATTAACCTCAGTGATTGTAGTGTATACATAGCTTGATATAGAACATACGTAGATGGTGTTATCGGATATAAAGAAAGTGCAGAGCTAGTTTTTGATCCGCCGTCGTGCACATTCGCGCCAGACATTGCTTCTCACTAAGCCTGTATAAAAAACTAGACAGAACGCATTGATTTTCACGCTGTCCAAATTTAATTACAATTTCTAACGTCTTTTTGAACGATGCATTGCAGTCGTTTTGGTTGAGAGCTGAATCGGTCTCAATTTTTCCTTACCTACCCACACGGACAGTTATTATAATAAATCTTTAGCGGAATATTCTTGTTTTAGGATATCATCGAATTTTATGCCGCAATACATTTGCTATAACTATCAAATAATTTTACAACATACCTAGTACGTCTATTTACCACAAAACGTGTATGTGTGCACTTAGTAGATGAAGATAAAGTCGTTCATACTCTCGACGTATTTTTTTAAGGACAATGCCGGCAATAGTTTTATATTCTGTGTCGCGGAAGATTTTACAAATATTCAATCAAAAATGAACAAAGCATACTCGAAGCAACAAATGTCACCAACTATTTGTCATTGTCACTTATAGTTATAACCCAGAATTCCAGATTCTAACTCCTTATTGCCATTGAAAATTGTTTCTTGCATCCGCAGCTAAAAGCACGCTTGAGCCACTAGCCTAACGATGCAGTTATTATTATTATGATATCATCATAAATTACGATGCAGATCTAGTTAGCCCTGCTTTATTTAATGAAGATGTATTTATCGCGTGACTTCTATGATTTGCAAGACGTCTGCTTCCTCTCATATGATGACGCTCTCGCCAATCACACGACCATTAGCTTCTAAAAATAATAAAATACAACATCACACACGGACATTATTTTACAACATCCTGCTTCTCAAATTAGCACTAACCCGAAGGATAGAAACTACTGACAAATTAAGAAGTCGTGACTTTGTTTTCACCCTTCGTATTATTGAATAATGTTTATATTTAGCACGATTATATTTTCCATTAACAGGTCGTCTCAGTCTGGTGCATTCCCAAGGAAGGGTTCGATATGGTCAACAAACACCCTTATAAACTGGTTCCGTGTATGATTTAATAAGTGTTTAACTACAGGTGTCGTCATCCTTTCCTTTTAGCACATTTGAAGTTAGTGAACACTTTTGTGTACATCGTATCGTACTTATTGCAAGTTTTTATCTAATTACCTTGTTAGTTTTTTTAGAATTAACGTTTCGTCTTGACATCCTACTATTTTGGTTCTATCTTTCTTCATATCATTGGGGGATATGCCTTGCCTTCGTAAAACGTGCACTTTTTATAGCAAATTTTTGACCCCTCATAAAACCATTGAATACACATGCTAATGCTTTATGCGTTAAAGTATTCTTTCAAAAGTACATCGGCGAGACAGCTGCATCATCATCATCATTATCGCGTAATCACGATTGCATCCATGACTTACACGCCTTGGAGCCCGAGGTCCGCTTACTGGACCAACCTGATATGACAGAATATCAACTTTTCCACAGAGCGACTGCCAGCTGACGTCTACAACCTGCAACCCGGAGGGATAGTGATATTCCAGGGTTTAGACCAGTATCAGTTAATTTGAGGGTACTGACTCGTATCTACTGTCAAAGATCTTAATGACAGCCGTAACCGACGGTTTACCGTGCTCTCCGAGGCACGGGGCAAGTGATAATTAATAATTTAATACGCACATAACTAAGAAAAGAAATTGGTGCCCGCCATGGATTCGAACCCAATACCCTCTGCATGGCAGTCCGTTGGTATCTCCACAAGGCTATCGCTACCCTAATCGGCGAGACAGCTCTCTGCGACACTCATATATGTATACACATGGTGGCATATTATATATCAGCTCTACATTACTCATCTCGATGAAAATGCAATTTCCCTAGCAGGTAACTCATCAACTATTATTCGCGGTGATTTTATTTTCAATGTATACACAAGTACACATTTATGGAAGCTTGATTTTGATACTTTTATTTCCATAGTAATAAAACTATGAGCCTGTCAAATTTCATGATTAACTCCTGGACAGGGCCGAACCTTCCCTATGTGCAATGTGTGCGGCGCACACAGGCGCCAGGGTGACAGGGGCGCCGCGCACCGAGATATGCGTTAATTATAACACTTATTTTCGAAAAAGGATGCCAAAAAAGGCGCTTCACAGATTTCGCACACAGGCGCAGTGGCGTAGGAAGGGCAAATATAAAATAAAATTTAGGCCGGAATTTGTTAGGTAACGACTAAAAAAAGGCTCGGCTGGAAGAATACGGTGTCCAGGGTTTGTGATATACTGGGAATTGGCAGATATTATAATATATTATAATCTAATCTCATAAAAATAATACATAACGCGAGTTTGTTTGTTTCTTTACTTGAACGCGCTAATATCGGGAACTACTGGTCCGATTTGAAAAATTCTTACATTGTTAGATAGTCTATATTTATCGAAGACGGCTATATAACATCACGCTATGAGCCACGGGAGCGGAGCAGTAGCCTTAAATAACCCAGGTGTAACCGGGGGCTCATCTAGTATTCTATGTAAGGAAAATATTCATGTGGAGAAAATAATCTTTTATTACAGATTACAGAGTACCTACAACAAAAGTAACCTTTTCACAAGTTGTATCTATAATTTCCAGATTGATAACATATTTTGAGCTTGTTTCTAAGCTATGAGGCAAATTAGCTGTATCAGAGGAATAGTTTAATGTTCTGGAACAATAAAAATATAATCTATCGGGTTTTAGAATTTCAAACATTTTGAGTAGATTTTTTTGTATAGGTTAATTTGAAATGTTGAACTGTGGTAAGTTCTACAATTTACTTACTTGAAATGATGAAAGTCTAAAGCCGCAACCTGATTTTTTATGGTATGGTAATAAGTCTAACGAATCTAAAATAATACACGTAATTTAGATGCACTTAATTTTATGCAATTTTATATTGATTCATGTTAGGATTGCCGGTAGTTCAGAATTTCACACAAACAAAAGTATTTTTTTGGTTGGGTAACTCACTAAGACTAAAAATTGTATTAAAATACTATTGCATTAACAAGTATTAATGGCATACTAACAAGCATGCCGTACCTATATGAACTTAAGTTATTGCGATCGTGTTTTATGAGTGCTAATCGTACCATATACAAAACATGATCCCAATTCATTAGGAATAATCTACAGGTGGACCGTTTTCGGACCGTTTTCGTGGTCACTGTACTTAACTGGGGTATCGAGGGATTTCTTGGGAGGTCTCCGAAAGTAATGAAAAATTTAGACTGGGGGGTAATTTACCCAGTGGGCTTCATTTGGCCAGTGAACCAAATACACTGACCAAGCATACAATGGTGAGATAACACGTGAAAACAACTAGCTCAGAGCAAACTAATTCGTTTCATTGGTTTATTCGCAGTTACGCTGTATGCTTAGTGCATTACATATCAATTTACATGAGTTAAATAATTCCAAATTGTACATTAAAAACATGTTTTGTGCTTTTTGCTTTAACCTGCCTCTAAAGGATACCGCAAGGTCCAGTTCTGGTACCAAGACAAGTCGCGATATTTAATCTTTTGCCTTTTTCATCGTTAACTCCAAAAAGTATTCAGATCATCGTTACGTACTGAACAAGACTAGGTATTATTACGTATACTTGAAGACATACGTAATAAAGTGTAAGAGTCAATTATGGTAAGTATGAAAGCAGTCGATAAGTGGTCCAGTAAGCGACAAACGAGATCGCTACTTTCATTTTAATTCATGATATATTGTAAACTGCTTATTCTTGGGCCTAGTACGAGTTAGCCACCGCGCGACTAGTGTCGAATTATGTTCGACACAGTGGTTGTGCTTGCATCGACTGTTGCGTGTGCACACACTCCGTGTGAAAATACATAAAATTTTAAAATTAATTTCAACAATATTTTTATGGTTTTTCTTTGTTTTCTTTAATAACTAACGAAATTTCCAACAACATAAATACACGCCAAATTTCAGCTTCTTGCGCCCAATCGTTTTGGCTGTGCGTTGTCTGTCAGTCAGTCAGTAATACAAGAATTTTATAGATACACATTAATACTTTTACAAGTATAGTTAATAAATAGAAATAGTGTCCGATGAGTGAGGTGAGACATCCGTAATTTAAACCCGTGCTAACCGCCTGTGGAATTATATCACATTCTTATTTCGATTTATCAATTAATTTGCCACGTAATTCATGTCCATAAAATTCACACTTGGTGAGATAAAAAGTGTTACCATAATGATCATGAAGACGTAATGTTCCATTTGTATTGTAAACCATGACTCACTGGATGGATAAGATGTTTAATTTACGAACGAGATACTGCGAGTTCGATAACCTACCTATATAGTAGGTAAAAGGTGAGCTTAACTAACAAAAGTAAAAAAATACAGGAAGTCTATGTATGTACTAGAAGTATCATGTACAACATTTATAGGTGACCTCCTTTCTAAACAGTTTAATAAACGAAAATACTAGGTAGAGTCTGAGGAAACTGAGTTTATGTGGATTCCAGTATTCCGTAATAATATGTAATTATAATCTCCATATATTAGTACCTACACATTATTTTATAAAATTGGTCTTTTACTTTAATTAAAAAAAGACTCCTGCACAAGGTATACCTAGATTTCGAGTCATGAGGGTCTTTGAGGTGGCATACAGTCAGTTCAGTCATTCAAGACTTGGGGGTTACCTTTGATACACCTTTGACGTTCCGTCATCACATAGATAAGTCAGTAACGAAGGCTGCCAAGACACTCGGCTTTATAATACGTATGTGTAAGCCGTTTCGTTACAACAGCAGCATCATGTTACTCTACAACGCTTTGGTGAGGTGTACATTGGAATACTGTTCTGCCATATGGTTGCCCTTCCATATCACTTATGCGGAATCCATAGAGTCAATTCAAGCACGTTTTGTTAGACATTTAAAGTCAAAGTCAAAGTCAAAATCATTTATTCATCTAGGTCACAAGGTGACGCTTATGAACGTCAATTTTAAAATTAAATTACTTAATGCTTCTACATTTACATTTACTGCCTCGTTCGCAAAGCAATAGGTAGAGCCACGAGAAAGAACGGGCAATAAAACTCGAGGCCACTCTTTTAAATCGCCAATATTATGGTACATATTTTTATTTTTGTAAGGAGCTGCAACTGTTACACATTGTACAAAATTACTTGTAAATAGTATTAGTTACAGACGTAATACTTAAGTAATTAATGCAGTTACTAAATTATGTGTTTTAGTTAGCCTTCCAATGCAAACAGCGAATATTGTGTAACAGGAGCATCCACTTACGACTTATAATGTATACAACTCGTGACCATGTTCAGGACTATGGTGGAAATGTATGTTACAGAAGTGACGATATATGAATACACAAAATCACAAAAACGTTAGTTCACAGACCATGATAACGAGTTATCTACATCTTACAGTACAGTAAATTGTAATAAAATTAGTGGAACAACAATGCAAATGTAAATGTAGTAAGTGGAGTGACCTAATTATAATAAACGAATAATAATTTAAAAGAACTAGAAATGTTATATAATAATAAACTGAAAAATGCTAAGTATCTATATAAATTCTAAATAAGTAGTAGATCATGAGTTGTCTAGTGTAAGTGACCATCTATCCTTATCACTAAAATAATCATTAACAGTATAATAACCTTTCCTAAAAAGGCAGTCTTTTATTTTACTTTTAAACGTATTAAATGGTAATTCTAAGAGACTAATTGGTATTTTATTGTAAATACGAATACCTAGCCCTACAAAAGAATTGTTAACTTTATGTAAACGATGATAAGGGGCATATAACTTATGCCTGTTCCTAGTATTTATATTATGTATGTCACTTTTTGTAGTAAATAAACCTATATTTTGCCTAATATACAATATATTAGCAAATAAGAACTGCGAGGCTACTGTTAGAATTCCTATAGACTTAAAGCGTTCCCTAAGAGTATCTTTAGCACCTAACATGTATATTGCTCGTACCGCTCGTTTCTGTAGAACAAAGATATTCTGAATATCCGCAGCTTTGCCCCATAACAAAATGCCGTAAGACATGACACTATGAAAATAGCTAAAATAAACTAGACGAGCTGTGTCAACATCAGTAAGTTGTCTAACTTTTCTGACAGCATACGCTGCAGAGCTGAGCTTACCTGCAAGACATGCTATATGTGCACCCTATTGTAACTTATTATCTAATGTCATGCCTAGAAACACTGTAGAGTCAACTGTCTCAAGTTCCTCCCTATCTAGCATAATATTAGGTCCCAGTTGTCTAACGTTAGGTAAGGCAAATTTAACAAATTTAGTTTTTTTAGAATTAAGTACTAGGTTGTTTGCTGTAAACCATTGTGTAACTTGTATAAGTGCATTATTTACATCATCAAATTCATTCCTATTCCTGTCTACTTTAAAAATAAGTGACGTATCATCTGCAAAAAGTACGACATCACAGATGTTTTTTAAATAAAAAGGTAAGTCATTAATATATACAAGGAACAGAAAAGGACCTAGAATTGAACTCTCTATCTAACTGTATAGGTAATTTAGAGGATGTAGTCCCATTTACATCGACACACTGAAATCTCTGCCGCAGGTACGACTCGACAACACTAAGTGCGGTTTCCTCTACGCCGTAGTGGCGGAGCTTACGCAGTAGTGTGTCGTGATGAACGCAATCAAATGCTTTTGATAGGTCACAATATTTTGTGATACCGATAGCATTTTTAGATGACTCCCAAGCATTATAGACGTGTTTTATGAGAGCAACACCCGCATCAGTAGTGGATCTACCTTTAGTAAATCCGTATTGATCTTTGTGAAGCAGACTATTTAAATTAAAGTGTCTTAGTAGCTGCTTTAGTAAAATCTTTTCAAATATTTTACTAAATGCCGGCAAGATAGAGATGGGCCTAAAATTATTTATGTCATTTTTACTACCAGATTTGAATAAAGGTATGATTTTACTTAGCTTCATCAAATCCGGAAATACGCCTAGGTCAAAACATTGGTTAATAATTATAGAGAGGTAAGGCGCAACAGTCTCAACTATAGTACTTAAAATTTTAATTGAAATGCCCCAAAAGTCGCCGGTATTTTTAATAGTAATTGAATTAAATGCGATCAATATATCTTGCGGGGTGACGTGCTCGAATCTAAACACGTTCTTGCATTCAGGTACACTGCTAAGCAACAAATTTCCAGCGTATAAAGACGATGATTGTAAGGAACTAGTAGTTGTTATTGGTATGCTTGCAAAGAAACTATTGAACATATGCGCAACTTGAGATTTGTCTGTGACTAATAAATTGCTATCTTTGATTTCAAATTGGTTTTCTCGTTGTCGTGTTCTACCAGTTTCATTATTTATAATTCTCCACGTTTCTTTATTTATATTTTTCGATTGCTTAATTTTACCACTAATAAATTTTGATTTTGCCATAATACAAACTTGTTTAAAAATTTTTGAGTAGCTTTTTACATAATTTAGAAACGAATAACGAAACAAATTTTAACAATTAGAAACGGAGTTCGGAATTCCATTACTGCTTATAAAATTAGGTTACTTCATTATAAAATGAAAAGCTTAAAGGACAGGCGTGATATTTCGGACTTATTGATTTTACATAAAATTAACAACGGGTCTTTAGACGCTCCACTTATAAACAAATTCCAGTTTAAAATGAACCAGCGTGTTATGCGCCATCCGCGCGTATTTGAGGTACCCACATGCACCCTGAATATTAGTTACAATAGTCCACTAACGTGTATGGCTCGGTTGTACAATGATAGAGTTGTAAAGTATAATAGTGCGATTGACATCTTCGCAATGGCATTTAGACGATACAGGCATTTCCTCTTACAATAAGGAACAACATGGTATTATTTAAATATTTCTTTTTTAGTTCATTTCTTTGTGTATTGTGTATATTTTTGTATAACATGTAGAGTTGTAGACTGTAATCTCTTTAAACAAAAAAATATCCAATGTTATGCATACCTGGACCTGTGTAATTAATAACTCTAGATTATATATAATATGAAAGTTGTGTTGAAGAAATTTCTTGTAATTATATTGTTGGTGTGATTAAAATAAAATAAAATATATAATGAACTTCCAATGAAAATTATAACGGCTCATTAGGCTTTATGCATCATCATCATAATCAGCCCTATATAACGTTAGTACCATCTATTCTGTGCCTGTATATAAACTGTCCCACTGCTGGGCACGGGCCTCTTCTCACTATGACAAGGGTAAGGCCATAGTCCAGGCCAGGTAGCAGGCTTTACGCATTAACGAGTAATAGGATAATATTCAGTTTGTAATCCTTTTAACACTAGGACACTAGTTCAGGATTACCACGTACCTAACCCTAAATTATGCGACGCTGCACTTGGTTTTCCTGTTGTTAAAAATGTAGAAAATTTAACATCATTTACGAACGGTTCAGGTCAACACTCCTGTTATTGATTACACAATGGTTTTCGATGGAGTACAATGGGGTCAAGCCACGAAAACCAGGACACGTTCCCCTAATGGAATAGTAGTTGATTGATTACTTTCCTTAATAATTTTTATTGTAGCTACGCGTTGATGTGGTGGTCGCCACTTTTCATTCTATTATTCGTTCCAAAATAATTATAGAAATCTTCATTTGCGGCATATGAGTATTAGGTATACATATGTAAACATTCTCTTACCTTAGACTTCGCCTTTATACTATTTACTATCAACTAATCCGTCCGTGTGGTGACGGATTAAAAATACGGATTGTCACCACCCATATCATCCCATGGGTGTCGTAAGAGCCGACAGAGGGAGCATATTATTCAGAAAACAGCACTGTAAGAGAAGGAAAACTTGATACAAACCCTATACCAACCCGTTTGGCCAGCGTGGTATAGTAGGCCAATTCCGGACTGTTAAAGGCTCATGATGATGATGATCAACCAATCAATCAGCCTGTTGCACTGCTGGACATAGGCACCTCCTAACTTGTGTCACAACGACTGGTCCCACAGAACAGGTCCCCTGCCTTCCTTTTCAAACAAAGACTTAATATTTCTTTATTTATAAACTTTATGCACAATTGTAGCTTTATCATACTACTACCTTATCATTATATTGTCTGTCTTCTGCTATGGAGCCCCGCTCACTTGTCTTACCAGATTTAATATAACATTCACTCTTCCACAGAGCGACTGACGTCGCCCTCAGCAACTCTAAGGAACAGCGATATACCATGGCTTAGACCAGGATAACTAAATTTAAGACTACTGACTCCACGAAACACCTTTCACAGATACTCATGACAGTCATGAATTAACAGTTACTATTATTGCCATATACAGCGCCTTCGGATTTACACTTGGCAATAAGTAGATATATTGAAATATTCTATAAATAAATTAGAGTGGAGGCGGCGATAGCTTAGTGGAGGATGTACTTTTCCTATAACGACTAAAGTATTCAGGCTTAACGGCCTGGTCACAAGATCGGTCTAAGCGGCGTGCGGCGCGGCAGGGGCGATGTACATGGCGCGTTTACTCTGAGGCGACCGCGCGCCGCGTCACAGTAAACGCGCCATGCACATCGAACGCTCGCCGCGGCGCTCGCCGCTGTAGGCCGTGACCGGGCCGTAAGGCCTCCGACATAGCCTTACGATCCTTGTTATTTTTTGCCTAAAATAATGTGCAAGTTGCAATTTAAATGGCATCAGGTAATGGCAGGTAGTAAGCTAAGAGCGAACTATCTGATTGATAAGCATTACTGCCTCATAGAAAGAGACGGTGACGTTCCAAGCCATCACGCACCAGACCATGGGCAAGGCAGGTAGCGAGGGTACGACTGTAACAATTGCCGCGATCAGTTCACGGACAATTGGAAACATGACTAGTGAAAACTCCAGCGGAATAACAATTGCAGTAGGATATACCCGATTAGAATTCGTCAATAAATATAATATTATACCTAAGGCAAAAAAATAAAGATAGGCAAAGCAAACCAGGTGAATAGGATTGATAGACGTATCCATTTGGGTTGGGCTGCTTTCGATAAACTGGCATTTGCTTTTACGAAGCAACAAAAAGCAAGAATATTCAACCAGTGCGTCCTGCCAGTGCTCACCTACGGAGCCGAAACTTGGGTTACTACAGAGGCAGCGCTACAGAAACTTGAAGTTGTTCAAAGGGCAATGGAGAGAAAACTGGTAGGAGTGACACTCAGAGACAGAAAGACGAATAAATGGCTCCAAGAAAGTCTAGTATCAGATGTTGCCAAAAGAGTACAGGCGCGGTCCGAAGGGGGGGGGGGGTCACAGGGGACATGACCCCCTCGAAAATCTCAGGCCAAATTGAAAAATCTCAAAAATTTGCCAAATAATAAAAGGAAATTTCTAGCTATCGCCTCATTGTCTTGCCCTGGTCCCAATTTATTTGGGGTCGGCGCAGTATGTCCTTCTCTTCCATAATTCTCTGTCAACAGTCATCCGATCATTTACCCTTTTCTCTTTCATATCCATCCTCACCCAGTCCATCCATCTTTTCCTTGGCCGTCCTCTCCATTTTCTTCCTTCTACATACATCTCATCTCTCTGCATGACATGTCCATACCAGGCCAATCGACTCTTTTACCTTTTCATCAATGAGTGCTACTTTCATACTACCTCTAATGTAATCATTCCTAATTCTGTCCATTCTTGTCACTCCACACATGCATCGTAACAATCTCATCTCTGCCACATGCAAACGTTTCTCATCCATCTTCTTTGTAGCCCCAACACTAGCTCCATACAGTACGACAGGCTTATAACGGACTTATAAATGCGGCCCTTTAATTTCACAGGCATTTTGTGGTCGCATATTGTGCCTGAGACCTGTCGCCATTTCATTCATCCTGCGATGATTCTTTGCCTAACATCCCGATCAATTTCGCCGTCATCTTGCAGGAGTGAACCTATGTAGCGGCAATCGGAGCTTACTAGTAGAAGTGTACCGCCGAGTGTAACCGGTATAGGACTGGAGAGACCGCCAAATTCACAGAACATATATTCTGTTTTGGTTCTGCTTATTCTCAGGCCTACATACTCCAATCTTTGCCGCATCTCCTCCAGCTTGTGCTGTTCACTCTCTGTTCACTCTCTGCTACCAGAACGATGTCATCGGCGACCAGCATGCACCAGGATGCCTCTTCCTGTATGTCCGATGATATAGCATCCATAATTAAGAGGAAGAGGTAGGGGCTAAGGGCCGACCCTTGGTGCAAGAATCTGGCTGTGATACCATCTGCGGATCGGACTTGCGTTCGGCATTCAGCGTACATGGCTTGTATCAACGTCAGGTATTTCCCAGGCACTCTTTTCTTCTTCAGAGCCCACCACACGACTTAACGGGGCACTCGGTCATATGCCTTTTCAAATGCAAATTTTTATGCGCCTCCCTGTATTTATCGCACATTTGGCGAAGTGCGAAAATGGCATCCACCGTACCTTGACCAGGCATAAAACCGAATTGGTTTCGTGAAATCTCACTCTCGTCACGCAGGCGTCGCTCAATTACTCTCTCCCATACTTTCATACATCATCATCCTTATTTTTTTAAATGGGCACAAGGTAACTGTGCAGCATTCCTCGGGTGGGTATGGTCTCCTAGTGTAACAGCTTATTGAAGAATAAAGTCAGCCACGCCCATCCATCATCTCCTAACGCTTTCCATGCTTTTACTGGTATTCCACCTGGTCCTCTAGCTATCCCCTAACAGCGATAAACTTATAGTTTGCTGACAATGGTGTTTTTATGAACTACGTACGATGGCCAAATTAACATTTTTTTTTAATGTTCCTGCTGCCACTGTCTTTACAGAGTATCAGCTATGGATACAAAGTGGAAACGGGAGGTCACAGAAAATGCTGATACAAAACTCCCTAAGTGTGTGGTTTCTACTATCGAAGTTTGTGATGATGATTTATACCCAAAATCAAAATTCTGGCAACTCTTCCCATAAGTGGTGCGACAGCACAGCGATCCTTTTCTACGCTTAGGCGTGTAAAAACTTGGTTGTGAGCTAACATGTTAGAAGAGCGATTAACAGGTTTAGCTCTTCTAAACATTCACCCGGAAATAGTACCAGACGTCTCAAATATTATCACCCGATTCGCAAATACAAAAAGACGACTTCCATTTGTTTTGTAGGTAATTTATAAAATAAAATTGTGTCTGGTGCAATAATGTTTATTTTATTCCCCCTCCAAAATTTTAGGCTGCGACCGCGCCTGAAAGAGTAGCGGTCGGACATGTAGCCAGAAATCCCGAAACATGGTGCAAGCAAATATTGAAATGGAGACTATGGGATTGTAAACGACCAGCTGGAAGACTGCAAATGAGATGGAAATATGACATCATAAAGATAGTGGGCAGTAATTGGTTGAAGACTGCCCAAAACAGAACGGAAAGGAAGTTGTTGTAGAGGTCAACACCAAAATGGTCGAAAAAAGCCTAAGATGGTGATGAGTTCACGGCGCTAGGACGCATAAGCGGGGCATTCCGCCAACATTTGCAGCGCCATTTCTTGGACAGGGTAGCGGCTGCTGTCACTATTGTGATATCCAGGCGTTTCCTCCTGGCCTTCTCTCTACAAGAACCGGCCGAAACAACGGAAACTGAGAATTTTTAACTGCCAGTATAATGGTTTAACATGTTATCTTTATAAAGAGCTACAACTGTTTCACATTGTGAGTTATCTACTTATGCAAAAATTAATAGTTATTGATATCATACTCAAGCAATAAATTATGTTCATTTGGTATTAGTGGTCCTGTCCCATTCACACTTGCCTTATATAACTTCTTGGTCAGTCTTTCCTCATTCATCCTCTCCATGTGTCCAAACCATCTTAGCATACCTTTCTCAATGGTTGTCACTACAGCTTCTTTTACCCCAAAACACTCTCTTATCACACAATTCTTTACTCTGTCGTTTAAAGATACCCCACACGTACTTCTCAGTGCTCTCATTTCTACATCATTTATTCTACTTTCATGTCTATTCTGCCGTACCCAACTTTCACTACCATACATAAGT
Source organism: Euclidia mi (assembly GCA_944739405.2). Lineage (NCBI taxonomy): Eukaryota > Metazoa > Arthropoda > Insecta > Lepidoptera > Erebidae > Euclidia > Euclidia mi. The sequence goes on along the minus strand of OX123204.2, from coordinate 16,149,636 downwards.
GTAGGTACTAACAACCCTCTATGCTCAGCCACACGTGCCTTTTCGGACACGTTTTGACTGTTCATAAAAGCCTTCAAAGCTCCATTCACTCTATTACCTGCATTAACTCTTCTTTCAATATCTTCTGCATTCTTACCATTCCTAGTAAACAGCGTACCTAAATATACAAAATCATTCACTTGCTCCACTCGTTGTCCGTCGATCATAACATTACAAGCCGTAATATATTTCTATCTATATTTCCTTTTCAAAAACCATAATTTTTGTCTTGCTCACATTCACTTTCATTCCTTTCCTTACTAAAGCACCATGCATGATTGATACCATCTCCTGCAACTCCTCCGCTGAAGACGCAAGTATTACCTGATCATCAGCATAAAGAAGGCATTTGACAAGTAACTCATGCATCCTTTATCCACAGTCACTATGTTTCAAATCTTGCAAAACAACAGTCCGGCAACGCTACACATCCCTGTCTAACACCTGTCTTTATCCTCACACAAGCTCTAGAATCTTCATAAAGGGATTTCAGAGCTCGTATGAGGCTGCTGTTCACCCCATACATCGACAGTACCGACTACATTTCATTCCTCACCACTTTATCGTAAGCCTTTTACAAATCCAAGAATACGCAAAGCGCAATAGACCTTTTGACCTTTGGCCAAGAATTTCTCGGCTATGCACAGCAAGGAAAATACTTGATCCGTGCACCCCATACCCTTGCGGAATCCCGCTTGTACATCCATATTTTCTTGTCGGTTACTTCCATAACTCTTTCAATCAGTACCTTCGCATACAATTTGTCAACAATGCTAAGAAGGCTAATGCCTCTATGGTTCTTGCAGCTTTGTTGCGAGCCTTTTCCATCCACCGCTGTGGCCAAGTCATCAGGTACTCGGCCGGTGCTCCAGCACAAGTTAAATAAGCGCTGCAGCTGATCACCTATGATACCTTGTCCAGCCTTCAGCTTTTCAACTGTAATCCTATCATATCCTGCAGCCTTATCTAATTTCATAGTTCTATCGCTTAATATCGCTTTCATCATTACTATTATTACCATTCATTTCGTCGATCGATGTATCTATGCCGTTCTTTCAAATAAACCTTCAAAATACTCCTTCCATATCTTCAGTACGCACGATCTTTCCATTCTTGTCTCTCATTGACGTGTATTGATGTGTTCTGAGGATTTAGTTCTTCCTCGAACTGCCCGAACGGATTTCCAGAAAAACTTTATGTTTCTCCGGAAATCTTCAGATAGTCTGCTATCAAACTCATCTTTCTTTTCCTCTTTTTTCCTTTTAACAATTTCTTTCACTATTCTTTTTAACCTAATAAACTTCTTTCTTGCTTCATCTATGTCATCACTCATTGCCTTTCCCATTCTTTCAATTGCTCTGGCAGCCAACCAATCTAACCAAGCTTTCTTCTTCTCTGACACTGCTGATTGTACATCCTTGTCCCACCATGTATTCTTAACTTTTCGTATTTTCCTTCTCTTGATTACACCACATACTTCAGACGCTACACATACTACCTCTTCTTTAAAGGACTGCCATAATTCATCCATATCATTTATGCCATCGAACCTCTCAAATCTTGCAATGCATCTTCGCTTATACTCATCTTTCACATCTTTCTCTTGCAAATTTTCTACTTTTATTCTTTCCAAGACCCTATTTTCATCATGTTCTCGGTGTCGCCATCCTTTAAAGAGCCCATTTATCCGGCTCATCACCAAGAAGTGGTCTGTATGGATGCCGATCCCTCGATACACCCTTGTATCTAACACATTCTTTCTCAAACGTTCATCTACAATTACAAAATCAATCTTCTAACATTTTAGCCTCACGCGTATACATGTGTATGCTTTTGTGATTAAACATGGTGTTTGTCACCGAGAGGCTCCACTCTAAACAAACCTCAAGCAATACTTTTCCATTTTCATTCACACTTTCATCACCGAATCCACTAAAACCCTTTCAAATCTCAAGTTTTACTCCCACTCATCCATTGAAATCATCTAACAAGGTCCATCTTTCGCGATCCTTAGATTTCCTTAAAATCTCTCTTAAATTCTCCCAAAATTCCTGCCTTTCGTCTTGTTCTCGCTGTGACATACCCGCTACTATATTGATCGGGGCGTAAACCCCCACAATAAAGAGACGAGTAAGTCCTACTTTCATTGTCATCCATAGATAATAGCCTAGCATTTACACATTCAAATTCCTTAACGGACGGAACAGACAGTATTACACCAACTCCCTTGCAGGCTCTGGTGGTACTGTCTACCCCAGACCAATAAGCCGTGTAGCTGCCATGCTTGCTGGGCCAAAACCTCTCCTTTTTGTCTTATTCACACAAAGAACATCAATCTTTCGATCATCCATCATCTGGCATACTTCATTCAATTTGCCGTCCATTCCTCCTCCAACATTTAATGTTGCAAACCGGCTTTCCGTAGGCCGCTTTTCGCCCTCGCCGGAAACGAGACGTGATGGATTGCGAACCGCGTCGCCGCCGTATATTTTGTAGTTCCCATAGCGTTCCCACGAGCATTAGGAATATCAAATGCCTATCCTCGCAGAGCTCTTTACGGGGATAAGGTGGAATCCCATCTGTGCCTTGTGACCACCAATACAGGCACCCTCCGTTCGCGACCAGCTTGCCCTCTGGCCACGAATCCCTCGGCACAGGTCGGTTGACACCTTGGATTGGGGTTTGCTTTCGGGTATGCTCCCTGAATGTTGGTTGAATTTCGGAGTGTTTCTTCTCCTAGACGGGTTGCCGTCCAAAGCTGACGAGGCCCATCCCCCCGAAAGAGGGTGGTTTAATTTCGGAGTTTTCCTTCTACCAGACGGGTAGCCGACCAAAGCTAACGAGGCTCATCCCACCGATAAAAAAATAAAAATTCAAAGGTCAATTATCTTAAGTGACCGAAACAAAGAATTAATAAATTATTAAGAGTTTTGCCACCGTAATATTATCATTCATTTCTGATACTTAATCCTATTTGTTACTTAGCTGAAAATTCTTACAATACTAATGAGGCCAAAAATCAATAGTATCATTGAACTAAATCAATCAATTGATAACTAAACCGTGACGCAATCTTTTTTGTTTTTACATTGTTTTCTTTTCAACTTTATTACTGAGGCAGTAGGTACGATATTCATATACTTTACGGACATTTGACAGATGTTGGGGGGAAATCCCTATAATTAATTGTATATGACTCAAGTGATTTTTCGTACGTGGAAGTAATTTCTTTTGGCCAAAATTTTCTGGGAGGGGCTTGTTTCTTTGTAAAAAACACACACACAACTACTACTATTCAGAATGTATTGAGAGTATAATTGTACACCAATTAAACTAATTTTGTCAAAGTATAAGTTTCTCTGCTGTAAATAATTATTTAGTTTTAAACTATTTGGAAGTTGGGAAGAAGAAAGAAGGAAAGAGTATACGCCTATGGTCGAAACTAATATACTTATAGCAGTTGATAGCAGAATATATTTATCTTAAATTGTACTAAAGCATTTTACTCTACTCAATTTTTTTTGTGCTGATCTACCAAAAAAATTAACTCAACTGAAAGTGGTTACACTGAGATTTAGTCTAGTAGAGACTAAATCTCAGCGTACTGAAACATGTTACAAAGCAATTTTTATATCATGTTACCTTTAGGTATACATAAAATTCTTACGACTGACTGACAGACAAGCTACAGCCTATTAGGTGCAAAAAGCTGAAATTTGTCATGAATAAGCCTTAAGGATCGTAGGGGTGCACTAAGAAAGAATTTCCCAAAATTCCCATGGGATCGGGCAAAAATGTGCATGTCTGCGGACTTCCTCTCGTGCTATATAATCGTACTGTTTGGCTGCAACCGTGAGAAACGCTACGGCGCTGATGATGTTATATAATTTGTATAAATACACATTTGCTTATCCAAATCTGCTCAATCCTATCCTACTAATATTATAAATGTGAAAGTTTGTGAAGATGTATGTATAGATGGATGGATGGATGGATGGATGTATGGATGGATGTTTGTTACTCTTTCACGCAAAAACTACTGAACGGATTTGGATGAAAATTTACAGTAATATAGTTTATACATCAGAATAACACATAGGCTACAATTTATAAAGATTTTGTATAATGTTGCCATAATATAAGGAAAAGTATCAACTAAGTCGGCAAAAATCCTAAGCTCTGAAAGCTGTCTTCGCGTGCGTTGCCTAAATCGTTAAAGTTACTTGAAGATAATGTACGGTGATATTGTTTATCATAAAAAGCTCACTATGAAAAATTCAAGATGGCCGCCGCCACAAAATGGCGGATTACTCATTTTCCACAAATACCTCAATATGGGTATCAAATGAAAGGGCTTGATTCGTAGAATAGAGCTCACTATAAAAAATCCAAGATGGCTGTCGCAGCAAAATGGGTGATTACATATTTGCCTCAAATACCACAATATGGGTATCAAATGAAAGGCCTGGATTGTTAGAATAGACCTCACTATGAAAAATCCAAGATGGCCGCCGCCACAAAATGGCGAATTACTTATTTTTCACAAATACCTCAATATGAGTATCAAATGAAAGGTCTTGATTCGTAGAATAGAGCTCACTATAAAAAATCCAGGATGGCTGTCGCAGCAAAATGGGTGATTACATATTTGCCTCAAATACCACAATATGGGTATCAAATGAAAGGCCTGAATTGTTAGAATAGACCTCACTATAAAAATCCAAGATGGCCGCCGCCACAAAATGGCGGATTACTTATTTTTCACAAATACCTCAATATGAGTATCAAAGGAAAGGGCTTGATTCGTAGAATAGAGCTCACTATAAAAAAACCAAGATGGCTGTCGCAGCAAAATGGGTGATTACATATTTGCCTCAAATACCTCAATATGGGTATCAAATGAAAGGGCTAGATTGGTAGAATAGACCTCACTATTAAAAATCCAAGATGGCCGCCGCCACAAAATGGCGGATTACTTATTTGCCACAAATACCTCAATATGGATATCGAATGAAAAGGCTTGATTGGTAGAATAGGCCTCACTATGAAAAATCCAAGATGGCTGTCGCAGCAAAATGGGTGATTACGTATTTGCCTCAAATACCTCAATATGGGTATCAAATGCAAGGGCGTGATTGGTAGAATAGACCTCACTATTAAATATCCAAGATGGCCACCGCCACAAAATGGCGGATTACCTATTTTCCACAAATACTTCAATATGGGTATCGAATGACAGGGTTTGATTGGTAGAAAAGGGCTCACTATGAAAATATAATGAGAAGTATCAACTAACAACAAAACTAAAAACTTGAAAATAAAATAAACTAAAAAAAACATTTATTTTAATTTTCAGCGTAGCGTAGGTATCCAGAATAAACATTATGATAGTAATTTCACTTGCCCAACGAATTACTTTTTAGCTTTTAGTACATAACCTAACTACATCATTTTTATTGCAATAAAATAGAATAATAAAATAAAATATATATGCCGTGTGGTTGACGGCATAGAATACAAGTGTCACCACCCCCTATCTTCGCGTGGGTGTCGTAAGAGGCGACTAAGGGATAACACGATGCAAATACCATCTTTGCGTAGAGACGGAAAACTCGACATCAAACCCTATACGACTGCCTCATTGGTCTCGCGGCATAAATGTGCGCGTGGAATCGGGAGGTCCCGGGTTCGATTCCTAGGTCGGGCAGTGTTATTGGGTTTTTCTGTCACGAAATTCTCAGTAGCAGCACGGAGTCTGGAAATGTGCCCGGTACGGCAATAGGCTCGCCCCTTATTACGTGGGACTAAAGTATATCTGGCGAAAAGTGGGTGTAGAAATACACCTCTGCCTACCCCTTTGGGGATAAAAGGCGTGACGATATGTATGTATATAAAAATATGTTTTTTACAATGCTCATTCTAGAGTAGGTAGTTATCAATTTGTTTTCAAAATTGTTGGTTTTTTTGCCTTCAATATTTAATGTAGATGAACTTTGTCTTTTCAGTAAGTAGTTTGGACGAATAGTTTAAAAGTTATCACGATATATTGGACCTAAGCGCAGCGTCATTAAAAGCGCTTTTTATGAGTTGGCGCGCCTAAGCGCGCTTATGACAGTCTGATATATACTTTGTGGTAATACTTTTGAGTTTTTATTTTAGCTGCTGTTATATTCAGTAGGTAATATAAGCTCTTCATAACTTTAATAATATACCTACATAGTAATCTTTACCTGAAGTTCGACGATTATGAAAACAAATGTAATTTTTAAGTATTATCTGTTAATACATATATGTATGCTACATGGCTAACCTGCAGAGCCGTTTGTGATGAAATTTGACATGGATAGTTAGAAACCTGGGGTAAAGTACATAGGCTACTCTTCATTAAAATTTCATGCTGGCGAAGCCGCGGGCGAAAGCTAGTAATACAACAAGCATACATATATAAACTCACGCTTGTTTCCCGGAGGGTAGGCAGAGACTACGGAACGCCATTTGCAACGATCCTCAAAATATCTCTCTTGCTTCATTCACTCCCATCAGATTCCTCATGCATGCTCTTCTCAGGGTACCTTCTAACCTGTCCTGTTTTTAGGATGTCTCCAATCTGGTCAGAGAACGTCCGCCTAGGTCTTCCCCTTCTTCCTGTCCCATTCCAACTTGCCTTATATATCTGCTTGGTCAGTCTTTCGTCATCCATCCTCTCCACGTGCCCAAACCACCTTTCTCGATGCTTGTCACTACATCTTCTTTTACCCCACAAAAAAAGCATGACCGAAGGAATCACAAACAAATTTATAATATTAGTATGACTATACTTTTGTTTGAAAATTAAAGCTCTTAATTTATTAACCTAAAGCTTTATAAAATAGATAACTGATTATTAATCGTTAAAGATAATTGACAATGTGCCTATCGCATTCTGTTTGGGTGATTTTTTTTAACAGATAAGATACAACTAGGAAACAACAGTGCTAATAATATATAGTACTATCTATATATTCAGGCAGGTTCATTCAATGAAAATCTGCTTAGCGTTTTCGGACACGCACGACGCTTACGAGGTTTTACATACAATCAGTGCTAGTGTGGTAACGAAATGCGTTTGTACTTCGGATTGGCGCTAGCGGTGCTGCTTTCAGGTACCTATCCTTTATTTATTTTTAATCCAGGAAGCCTTTTCCATCATGATTTCCAATAGATGAAGTAATTCTGCTGTAATTGTTAGGCTAGATTTTAAGACTACTGTGGACAAGCTATTTATCCATCAAATACTCACAAATGTTATCATTATCTTCATTGTCCTAGCGTTGTCCCGGTTGCATTCAAGACTTGCACGCATAGGAGCCCGGGGTCCGCGTACTAGTCTAACCTGATATGACAGAATATCATATTTTGTATCAAATACTCACAAACATGACACACGGGTCCCCCCCCCCTCCCCCTAGGCCGCTACCTACTCATAATCAGATTATTTTATTTTATTTTATTTATTTTATTTTATTATCACACAAAACAGATTACAACCATTACAAAATTATAGAGAAAACATTACAATTTTACTATCAATCCGGGTTGCAACCCACAAAAATGTGTGTTCATACAAAGTATATCTTAATAAAATTTATCTAGTATGGTGTACCTAAGTAAAGAATTTAAGACTAGTTTTAGTTTATAAGCATGCAAAATATAAGCTAGTTCTTAGATATTTTGTTTATAGTAAAGGAAGACAATCAGTAGTGTTTTACTAAACGAAATTAGGTTATTGTTAAAAATATCGAAGTCTAAGTTGTCCTTTGCCACTTCGTTACACTGATGAGCCATTCTAGTTAGAGGGTTATACAATTAGGTGTTGTTTTTATATACCTTTAAAGCAAAAACTCCTATTTGATTAGACCTACGCGCACTATAACTCGTGTTAAAAGTCACTTCAGAGAGTAAATCGGGTACATCTAATATGGAATGAATAATTTTGTGTAAATACACGAAGTCAAAATACTTTCTACGGCCTATGAGCTGTTGAACATTGAATTTTAACAGACGAGTCTCGTAGTCAAGGTTATAACGTCCTAGCTGTAGACGGTAGCACAACATTCTATGGTTTTTTTTCATAAACTTAAAATACGGCCATATACATAATTTATTGGTTTCTAGAAACGCCACAAATGTGCATTTAAATCTTTGTTAATTAATAATGAGAGTGGCAATATGCGACTTAAAGTCTAATTAGCTGCATTGTTATTTTCCATAACAATTTTCATATCTTTAAAATTACTTGATTAATATTATGCCTATGTTTTTATGACGTAGGAAAAATGTACCTACGTATTTTTTTTAATTTCAGCTTTCCCTGATACTCAATCGAATCAATATGATGACCAATATAACTTTGAAAATGCGAAAGTATTGAGTGAAATCGAGCATCTAAAGGCATTAGGCACAAATGTAGAAATATCTCTAAATAGAGAAGCATTTGAAGAAGAATGCTACATTAGTCCGCCCGACGAAGAGCTAATTAATGTTAATAATTTACACATTGAAGGAGTGACAATTGCAAGCAAAAGTGATTACGTTTCATGTAGAGTCAGAATTGGTCCTATAACTGCAGACCTCTTCGGCTTATGGAGGGTATGTGGTGTATCGGTAGTAGATCAAGAAACTCGATGCCAACCAGTCAGAATAGTACAGAGTGAGTATACATAAAAGACGCTGCGAGAAGCAAGGTAGCCTAATTAACACATTTTTTATTCACAGGCAGGTTCTAAAGTTGAAAATTACTTTTACTGTTTGGCCAGAATCTGAAAGGAATTTTGTGCTGTCGTCTATTTGGATCACTTAATAGGCGATTACATTAAAAGAAAATTGTAATAAGAAGAGAGTTATGTCACTTTGGTTCTCACAGCTTCAAATATTTATTCTTAGTTTTGAAGTTCTCTAAAATATCGCATGCCTCGAGAGCATGCATTTGCCATATTAAAATCGAATCACCATATCATATTACTATAAAGACAAACATTTAACAAATAATAGTGAATAAATCATATGGATTTTCATTTTTTTTTATCTAGCTACGACCAGCTTTCGGATCGGCGCAAATCAAAAGGCTTTGCAACCCGTACATTATGGTGGTTCTCTGAACACCGGCATCGGTGGAGCTTTGTCCACGTTAACCTGTCATGTAATCACTCCGGCTGGTGAAGACCTGGTGGTGTCATCGGATGTAAAATACCCTCACATCAAACATGTCGTGACGACACAGCCCGTTTGCAGCATTGTGTTCAGAGACTTTACAGAAGATATGTTGGGCGACTGGATGATAATTGGCCAATTCCGCGGCAAAAAGGGAGCTTTAGCGGAAAATCAGCTACCATTGAATTTCTACTTATACAGTAAGTCTTCTTAATTTTTAAATTGGCTGAATACTTAGGTTTATTTCAATGGTTTGAGTGGTTTTTGATCCACACGGGACAATATTTTGTGAAATTTTTATTCGATTTTTAACAGCTACTTTGACCTCTCTGTATAGACACTTAAAATCGTCCAACCTCCACAGATGTAGGCGATCCATACGGGCAAGCATACAATGTTACTCAGCTAGAATATGCACGAAATTTGGTTGTTAAGGGTACGCAGCAGGTGACATTGGAAGTGAGCCAAAGAGCGGGTACCGTACAGAACTGTATTTATCGAACACCTACAGGACAAACATTCAAACTTGGAGACGTCGATAGTACAATTAGTGAAGTCTCTTTCTCGTCTCCGGAATCAGGCGCTGCATGCCAAATTATTTTCAGCGTTATCACAGAAAGGACGGCCGGTGTATGGCAGATAACTGGCAAGTTTAACAACGGATTGTTGTTCGATGAGATTCAAAGAAGTTTTGAAGTAATAATTGAAGGTAAGTTCTTTAAATGCTTCAATGTACTCCGCAAGAAATATACCTAAGGCGTCACATCTATATAGTTTTTTTTATGAAACTCCCGCACTAGGAATAAATCCTGTGTCGCGGGGGACTTTACAAACATACAACCATCGGACACAATGAACACCCAGACTCGAAAAAACAATTTATGGATCACACAACGTGTTGTATCGTGTGGGAATCGAACCCACGACACTCGGCGCAGTGTCAAGTGGCGAGGCGGCCGCTTAAACCACTACGCCAACCGTGCTGTCGATTTTGTTGCTTTGTCTATAGGTAGAACAGAGACAGCAAAAGAGCTAGAACGCTCGATGTTAATCAGCTCATCGTAACCCCTAATGCTGAGTTTTTCATGTAACCCATTCGGGGATTAAATTATGAATGCTAGAACACGGCATAAGGTTAGGTTTGAAAAGCGATCTAAACGTATCAGTAAAAATATAGCTGTTCCCTTCTTTAATTTTCTAGGATGGAGTCCGAAGAGGAGAATCTTAATGATTTAGAAATCTTTAAGATTTCTAAATCATTAAGATTAATTTATCAAATATTACAGATCCAATCATTTGATTTCATTTCTTTTTAGATCCAGCAAATCCTATTGAAGATGAAGTAGACAGAGAAATCGAAATGTTAGCGGAGCAGATTATTAACACTGAGATGGGTACAAGTCACAGAGTAATTATCAACAGTGCTCAATATGTTGCACATGAGAGCTGTCATTTGATTAGTCCCACTGGACGACTATATACTTTTATAGACGGGTTCAACATCGCTGGCATAGAAGTCATCACTAATGAAAGTAGAGTAGAATGTGGTATCGTACTGAATGTGATAGACAGTGATATGATTGGTGAATGGACCCTTGTAGCAAGAGCATCGAGAACCAGACCAGTCACCCCTATAGAAAGAAGACTGCCGTTTACTGTTCGCATTGAAGGTAATCAATAAGAATATGTTTTGTACTGATTAGCGTACAGTCACGTCTGAAGATAAGATGATTAATTCATTTCCACTGAATGATAACAATGTTTTAATATGTGAAAATCAATGTTTTAACGAAGCCCACCCATATCGTTCAAAATTTACCTTGACCTTTTAATAGACTTTGAACAGTCAATGTCTTTAAAAACTAATTTTAAAGGTTAAAGAAATTAATTAAGAGATTATTAGTCTTTATCTCATCATGTTACTCAACTAACTTAGGTTATACTCATTTACTCGGACATAACTTTACTCAGTTGAAGGTTTAATCGTCGGCACCATTCTAATAATTACGAACAATCTCGGATTCATATTGAACGAAAAATGTCTTCATTACATTTGAATCCAAGTTTTTACTACTATCGATGTCAATAATCCAATTTCAGAAAAGTAGTAGGTAAGTATCTTATTTTAATCGCTATATACGCTATCGGCGCACATATGTTGTCTAGTCACTGACTAAAAATAACGAACCATAAAATAGTTTGAAAGTACTTAGAGCCTTGCTGATTTCAGCATGAATAAGCCGACTCGACCGCGGCAAATTCTCTCTGAATATCGATGTAAAGTAACAGTGTCTATTACCTGTACTGTTGCGATCGTTCGATGAGTGAGAGTGCCAATGGGTCCATCTACCTTTCCATCTTCCTCATCGCGCTCCTCCTCTGATTCCTCTTCTTACAAGAGCGGTGACGTTCTTGTAATTCCTCTGGTGGCGCTGGTGGCTATGGACAAAGGTTGTTGCATTCAGGTAGCCCACAAGATTATATTTGAATTCCTTATCAGGCTATCTTGGTTTGAATAACAAAATTGATGAGCCTATCAAAATCTTGCAGCAAAGTGCAAAAAAAATCACCTCTATGTACCTCGATCACTTAAATAAAAGACCACAAAAGGCGCTGACCTCATACTCATAGCTCTATTAGGCCCTTTTATAGAAACGCTAACTCAATTACCAATATTTTTTTCAGAAAACTTTTTATTGCAACATGATATAACCATTACCGAGGGAGCTGATCTGTATCTTCACCTGAACTACGAAAGCCCAATGGCGTCAACATGCAAATTATTAGGCCCCGGTGGCGAAGTATATACAGATGCTGAAAATGACCCGTTGTACCCAAATAGCTGTGGTTATATTGTTAGAGGTGTTCGTAACCAACATAATGGCCAATGGATTATTGAATATGGAGTTGATGTTAAACGAAGAGGATCGGTCGAGGTTCATGTCGTAGGTACTTAGGGTATTCATGGGAATGCAATATCCCATTTCAAACCCGATTTTTGTGCCCTTAACAGCTTTATTTATTTATATTCTGTTCATATATTGGATGTGACAGTAGATACAGTCTTGTTATATTACCACACTAGAGGTCGCCAGCAGCTACGCCTGCATTTTTTTTTAATTTACCCGTTTTGGCCGATCCCGTGGGAATTTCGGGAAATACCTTCTTAGTGCACCCCTACGGTCCCCAAGGACCATAAATGCCAAATATCATCATACAATATTATTTAGCGGGTCTCAGTCGCGATAATTTATTTATTTCAAGGCATAAATACCTCTGTTATTCTCCTACGTTTCTACCGGCTTGCAACGGTTGTGGTCGCGGAGGGACCACAACCGCCTTGAAATAAATAAATTATCGCGACTAAGACCCGCTAAATAATATTGTATGATGTATACAAATCGTGAAAGTTTAAAATCGATTATGCCAAATTTCAGCTTCCTGCACCCAATAGTTTCGGCTGTAGCGTGTCTGTCAGTCAGTCAGTAACGCAAGGATTTTATATAAAATCCGATCCGAATTAAAAATCTAGCCACTGTCCACCTTGTGATAGTGAACACAACATGCATAAAAGATGTTTGTTGTTTCTCTTTGTTTGTTGTTTCTACATAGGTAATTATGGGTAAACAGATCAATTATTAACATTAGCTAAAATCAGCATTAACTACAAGGCAATCTTTTGACACCAGTAAATCTAAACGAAGTGAAATATTTAGAAAATATGTCTGAAAACGTCCAGGTATAATTTTAGCTAAAAAGCAAACAATGTCAGGGTGTAAGCATAGTGTAGGTTGCAGACGAGGCCCATCCCGTGGGATCTCCACCTTGTTTTGGTGGGAGGCCTCAGTAACCGTAGCTTGGGCACCCACGGTGAAGCTAAGCGGGAGCCCGGGAGTGGACGCTCCACGTGGGCTTAGGTGAGGCCTGCGTAGGATGCGTCCAAGGATGCGGCTGCGGGGGATAGTTCTGCCTGTCCCTCGCAGTCGGGCGCGATCGCGGGAGGAGAGGCGTGTCGGTGTTGCGTTGCCGCGCGCCCTATCTCCCGCGTCCAAATGGAGGTGCACCATTTGCTGCGTTGCGGCGAGGCCGCAGAGGAAGAGGAGATGCGGTGTTGTCAGGTTGCCGTCCTCTCTATCTTCTGTGGCCGCTGGGTTTTAGTGCCTGCGGACGGCGGGTGCTGGGGCTGCCCGCCGTTCGCCAAAAGGCAAGGGGTTGGCGTAGTGTCCGCGCCACCTCCAAAGGGGCCACTCCACGGGGCCCGCCAACACCAACGGCGGGCCAATCCTGGGCAGGGTCGCGGAAAAGTATGCTATCCGCGAATCGCGCGACCCCGCTAACATACGGGACTCGTAGGGACACCGCGGTGGTTTTAGTGGGTACGCCTACACCTAAGGAGGTGTCGACAGGGCTTGGGACCGGCGAAGGCGCCGCCACTTCAGCCTCACTATTCGGATATCGGTGACTTTGGTTCGTCTGCGGATCTCCTCATTTCCGATTCAATCTCGCAGGAAACTCCAACCATAGCTCTCTCCATCGCCCTCTGAGTAACCCTGAGCTTCCAGATAAGGCCCATAGTTAGTGACCACGTCTCGGCTCCGTAGATCATCACTGGCAACACACACTGGTCAAAGATTTTCGTCTTGAGACACTGCGGGATATCGGACGTGAAGATATGCCGTAACTTCCCGTAACTTTCCCATGAAACGCAGGATGATTTAATAATCTACGAACTATTTTAAAAACCGTTACTATGTTTGCAAATTTTATGTACGTGCAAATAATGGCTGCATTTTATAAATACTCAGTCTAGACTCGTCGGATAAAAGCACTTTACATATACTCTTAGCTTAAATAGGTTGTATTCTATTCACCTCTTCCAAAACTATGTACTCGTATGTTGTTAAGATATTACGTAGTGTTCGTTTTATTATTTTTTGGGAAATCTTTGTATGGACGAGTTCACTTTAGTTTATTCAAATACATGTTAATCATGGAGGACCAGTTATTCACTTTATTAACCTGGTTTTGTGTCTTTAATTCCCATTCAAAACTGATAATATTATAAAATTTTAAATCATTTGTGTACTTCCTACACTTACAAATTATTATATTAGTCAAGCCCATTATAAATACTAAGAAGAAAGAGGCCCCATGTGAGACCTTGGGGCACACCAGTAAAGATAATCAAAGACTTTTTTCCAAGAAGAATTAGTGACAAGAGCCATCACCAAGCCGACGTCTACTCGTTTTGGACATCATGCCAAGTCATACTAAGCAAAAATAATAACTGGGAAACAATTTTTTTTTTCAAGTAAACACATTTTTTGATCGGCAATTACAGTGCACACGAGCTGTGCTCGAAATACTTACTTACTTATCCATGGGGTCATAGGACTTGCCTAGAACATATTGGCGGGGTAAATACATCGATTTTGTACCTAATTACAAAAAAAATATTGTGACTTTGAGCCTCAATAGCTCCTGAACCAGTTATTGCCCAGATATGGTGCCGTAGTAAAAAATGTTTGTAATGATTGGTACAATATGTGATGATTTCAGGGTATTTTTACATCCTGTATATATCGGAGTCCGAATATTAGATTATTTAAGAATTAATGCAAAATTCTTCAAAGCTATATGGTCTTTAGTAAGTAAAAAGAAAATTATACAAAAAAGTAAGGCAAATTTAAAATAAAAAATACCTATATATTACAGGTTCCGAGAGTATTGCCATTAAAATTCTACGGTGGAGCGTCGGAGATTCAATAAACATCACTCTAGGGCCAGAAGATGCTGTATACTGCAAGGTTCAAGACCCGTATGAACGCATGGTATTTGACAATTTTGGTCGATGCCAAATAGTCCTGGACCGAGTGGGTCTAAACCATGAGGGATTATGGAGTCTGTATGTTGGGTTACCTGGTAGCGTGATCCTGCGAACTTTTGAATACAATGTATCACTTCACGGTATGTATACTTACTAACATCCTTTAATATAGGCGACATGTACTCGTATGAAAAGGGTGATGAATGTAAAGGAAGCGCGTGAGTTTTGTAAGGATAGAAGAAAATGGTGTTCTGTTGTCCCTGCCTACCCCGAAGCGAAAAAAGCATGTGTCATATACTCAAGCTTTTTCCATATAAACCCATGAACATGTTTGGTTAACGAAGGTTTATACTTTCATATAGAGCGACCAAACCTCGTATTCTGTTCTAAAATAAGCCAGCTATTGCAATTCATTATATGTACCTATGTGTTTTATAATATTGGCTTTCGTTGCTGAATCGAATCGGGTCCATCTACCGGCGCCTTTATTTCAATATCAATTTAGTTTAATACGACACATGAATCGTTTATTTAACCTAAAGACGTATGTACTGAGCTAGTCTGCAGAGTTAAGATCTCCACAAAAAATGTATCAACTAGTAATAAAGTTTTAATTTAAACTCCTTCCGATATTCGTCTTTACGAATAGGCACAATTATTAGCACCATGACTCCAACTTGAAGCATTATCTATCAATTTATATAAGTATATTTCTAAAATTCCAGATGGCTCATCGTTGGTGACCACGTTAGTGCAAAGAAATGCGCCTTCAGTTATGATGTCGTGCTTCGTGCCTGCCGAACATGAGGTCAACTCATGCACCTTCACGTCGGCCCAAGGTCAGACGCTGGTGGCGGCCCATGGCGTAGGACAACAAGGGTTTATATTTAACGGATCCTTTGCCCAGAACGAGTAAGTTTATGCCGCTGTTAGGTTATGGGTAGTGAATCTATACTTATTTTGTCTTTCGGATATTATACCACGTACCTTTGTTTTACCTTAATTTCAGCACTGTTGCAAGCGTTACCGATGTATACTTTAGTAGTTGCTTTCAATCAATTAAACAGTGGCGATCTTCTTCTTTTTCGTGTGAGTGTGTGGCCAACTCTAGTGTCAGAGTTTTCAGACCGCTCGAAGGCCTCCGACATAACCTAACGATTCTTATTCTGAGAAAAGACTTGGGACCGACAGCTTTACTTGCCCTCTGAAGCACGGTAGCGCTCAGATGTAAATGCCACACGTGGTCACCTATCCAAGTGGCGACCTGTGCAAGCGTTGCTTAACTGTGCCGATGTGTTACGAATGGCAAGCCAAGTCTCGCTATGAGCGCTATTACTAACAGAGGCGATGCTACTATTTTAGCTGGTTTATGTCGTAGCTGCACAATCACAGCACATTTATTATGAACCTTAATCTTAATATATAAAATCCTTGCAGGGCCGAACCTTCCCTATGTGCAACGTGTGCGGCGCACACAGGCGCCAGGGTGACAGGGGCGCCGCGCGCCGAGATATGCGTTAATTATAACACTTATTTTTGAAAAAGGATGGCAGAAAGGCGCTTCACAGATTTCGCACACAGGGGCAGTGGCGTAGGAGCGACAAATAATTTAGGCCGGAATTGTTAGGTAACGACTAAAAAAAAAAAGGTCATCCGCCCTACGCTACTGCACAGGCGCTTTATAGATTTCGCACACAGGCGCTGCATTGGGTCGGAACGGCCCTGAATCCTTGCGTTACTGACTGACTGACAGACACGCTACAGCCGAAACTATTGGGCGCAGGAAGCTGAAATTTGGGGACCGTAGGGGTGCACTAAGAAGGGATTTCCCGAAATTCCCACGGGATCGACCAAAACGGGTAAATTAAAAAAAATGCAGGCTACCTGCTGGCGTCCTCTAGTATTTTATAAGCTTCTTAATTCTCCAGCCACATTATTTAGAAAGTTGCTATGACAGATGCACTTTAAAAGCTCTTCTTATCTGACAATGCCTAGATCAGAGACCTAGCTCTCGCCGTTTTGATATATCAATGAAGTGCCCCCGAACGTAAGCATTTTGTGAAAATTTGTACCTTTCCTTTGGGGCGCAAATCTATTGTTGAGGTTCGGTATGCTTGGCTATGAGCGTTCCTTAAATACTAAAGGCGTCAAACAGAATCCGTACTTGGCGCGCCTCAGGGCGCTAACCTGACGCCGCGCTATAGCGCCGAATTGTATTGTACTATGACGGCACTATGCTGTCAAACAGCAAATGCTGTTCTGTATGACGAAGCCTTTAACGATGTTATATCACCAGTGACTACGTATCGCAAGCTCGTAACCACAGCTGCACGCTCCGGTTGGACAACCCCTCGGTGTCGGATATGGGCATCTGGCGCTGCGCTATGCAGACTAACACGGGCACCTACTTCGGATTCCTCACCGTCGTGTGCCCCCATCTTATGCAAGACCCTGAAGTCGCTGCGTCTGTTGTCACTGGTAGACTATTTATTTTCATTTTTTAAGTCAGCTCCCGGACTAGAATTAAATCCTGTGAATCGGGGAACTTAAAAAGCATACAACCAACGGACACAATGAACTCCTAACCCTGAAACAACAATTTATGGATCACACAGTGTTGTCTCGTGCGGGAATCGATCCGATTCGATCGAACTTTATAATTGGCTTACAGATGCTATAGGTACTTATGGTAAATACAAAATGCTTTAGCTGTAAGTTTTCCATGTATAAATAAATAAATCAATAAATAAAAACCACTGCGCCAACCGCGCAGTCAAACACACCCTATATTATATGTCTCTAGGATTGACAATGCGTGTATGCGTGTGTGGATGAATGAGGAAGCAACACACAAACACACACGTGTTTGTGTGTTGCTTCCTCATTTCTGACCCTCAGAATTAAACCTGCAGAAAAAAAAAGATGACCTGCTAATTGTGATAAATAATACCATTTTTAAACTGAAATTAAAGTAGGTACCTACGTACCAAAAATCTCCGGCTTACTTTACTGTCCCGTACTCTATATTCTGTGGTTCTAGCTGTTGATCAATCTATTAATGTATGATTTGCTTTATGTGTGTATAGTAAATTAGTAATATATAAATTAATGTGTAGCTATCGAGTACATATTAATTAACAACATTATAAACCACGACACTTTCCATAAGTAGCAATCGGCTTTTTGTTCTTATTGTAATACTAGCTGACCCAGCGAACTCCGTATCGCCTTTTTAAGAGTTTTTATTAAATTTCCATTAAATTCCCTTTTTTCCAAGCCCTTTTTCCAAAGTTACCATTGACTTAGCGCTTAAGAAGAGACGATACCCATATAGATTTTTAAATTTTTCCCATCCGCCATCTTTGATTGCCCATCCGCCATCCTGAATCACGAAATAGTTGTTGTATTTGGATTCCCCATCCCTTTAAACATCGGAGACGATACCAATATAGATTATAAAAAAAAATCCCATCCGCCATCTTTGATCACGAAATAGATGGTGTTTTTGAATTCCCCATTCCTTAAAATATCGGAGACGATACCCATATCGACTTTAAAACAAATCCCGTCCGCCATCGTTGTATTTGGATTCTCCATCCCTTAAATCATCAGAGACGACACCCATATTGATTTTAAAATTTTTCCTATCCGCCGTCTTTGGTTTCCCATCCACCATCTTGAATCACGAAACAGATGTTGTATTTGGATTCCTCGTCCCTTTTAACATCGCAAACGATACCAATATTGATTTTTTCCAATTTTCCCATCAGCCATCTTTGATATCCCATCCGCCATTTTTGATCACGAAATAGATGTTGTATTTCGATTCCCACCCCTTATAATATCGATGGCGATACCAATACTGATTTTTAAAATTTTTTATTCCGCCATCTTTGATTTCCGGTCCGCTATCTTGGATCACTAAATAAATTTCATATTATTAATCAGCGTCCCGAAAATCTCGAAAACGATACCCATATAGATTGTATCCTATTCGTTTAGCCTTTTTTTGCCTTTGACCCAACCCTCCCCCTTCTCGTTTGACCATTTTATTATTTTTGTCTGGCCCCTAAAAGTTGTGGCGTAATTTTATATAGCCTTTGGGAATAATTGGGCTATCATAGGCAATAACAATTTTTAAAATCCGACTGTTAGTTCCTGAGATTAGCCGACATTATCTTTAAGCCTTTTTAGCCTTTTGCCCGGCCCCAAAGGGTCGAAGCGTTATGTTATATAGCCTATAGCCTTTCGGAATAACTGGGCTATCGTATACAAAAAGATTTTTTCAAATCCGACCGGTAGTTCCTGCGATTAGCACGTTCAAACAAACAAACAAACAAACAAACAAACTCTTCCGCTTTATTATATTAAGTATAGATTTTGCCAGTTACTATATTCGTGTATTTGTGTCTGTCTCAGAGCCAGTGCTCCGTGCGGAGAAAGAGCAATGGTTCGAGGAAGACGAGCCCGTGGTGATGAGCTGCTCCATCCAAACAGAGCTGCGGTACTGCTACTTTACAGCGCGCAACGGAACTATCTATAGTGTCTTCCCTGGTAAGTAAGCTGATTCTTTTAAATCGACTTGTGAAGTGACCGGTCTTTACATAGTGTTGGACGCCCACCGGCTAGATGGAAACACGATATACACAAAGTAGCTGGCAGCGGCTGGGCAAGTTGGACTGCTAGATATATGTAGATTGCCGAAGCCTATATTTGTGGGCCGCGACAGCTTGATAAAGATAATTATGATGACTGGCCTTTTGGTATAATCGTTATTCACCCTGAATGATTTATATATTAGAATTGCATAAAAATGCTTTAGTCTAAAATATTATCATTTGATTATATCGCACCCTTTCTGTAAGAAAGCGGTAAGTGAATTCAGACAACTTTTCAGGAGCTTAAAAATAGTGTCCAACATTGTTAAAAAAATCCCAGGAGAACCTTATAAAGAACAAAGATGGCATTTAGCAGCGGCGAAATGATAGTTTCCGATTTTTCATTGTGTTATGTTTACTGTGAGATAAGGTTATTCCATTATTCATGCTACAATTTTAGGCTAGTCTGAAAGTGTAAGTATCAATTGCGTAGTTTATACACGAAAAAATAATTTAAGTAAACAGAAACACATACTTTAACGCATAACAGTCCCGCAACAAGTTTCGTGCAATAAGTAAGTACCTAAGTGGACTTGTAAGACACGGCTTCGCAATAGTATCCAAGAACAAATGCCTATGTTTATTTACTTTTATAAAGTTATTTTAATTCTTCGTGTTATGGGTATGTGTGTTTATGGCTTTATACCCAGGGAATTTTGTAAAATAAATAAATGTATGTATGTTTACATCTATATAAGTATGGAAAACTATTTTATTTTTTGTCGCAATAAAACATATTTTTTGTGAACATGTTATGTACCCTTATTTTTGGCGTTAGCTTTATGCAAATTTGTGAGAAGATGTATCAGAGCACCTACGCTTGACTTTTTATAATAATAAAAAATATGACGCAAGTTGAGTTACGCGACTCTTCCAGGAAGGGTGCGATATATCGCATAAAGCAACTGTAATTTCTGCTCCTTCTTCAGATCCTAATATTTATCTTAAAGCTTTTCTCCTTTTAACAAGAACTCTCGCCCTAGCTGGGAATCCTGTATCACGGTAACAGTACAAACATTCAAATAACACGTACATGTGGTAGCCCGTGTGGTGACGGATTAAGAATACGGAATGTCACCACCCCATATCATCCCGTGGGTGTCGTAAGAGCCGACAGAGGGAGCATATGATGCAGAGAACAGCACTGTAAGAGATGGAAAACTTGATACAAACCCTATACCAACACCTTTGGCCAGCGTGGTATAGTAGGCCAATTCCTCCTTTCAACGGAGAGGCCTAGTCCAGCAGTGGACTGTTAAAGGCTGATGATGATGTGATGATGTGGTGGTAGACCGAAAGTATTTATAAAAATTACGAGCAAACAGAACCGCATCACGGAACAACCATTTCACACAAAGCATTACCCCATCCATGAAGACTGAATCCACAAGAACCTACAGTTTTAACAGGCGAAGCTTCTTTAGCATATTACTACGGCTACGTGACTGTTCAACATAGCTATGTTTACAATACAATACAATACAAATCATCTTTATTGTACACCAAAGTAATACAATTTACTATACTTATTTGTAAAATAAAAGTTGAGGTACAAATGGCGGCCTTATCACTTATAAGCAATATCTTCCAGGCAACCTTTGGATGGACTAGAAAAGATAGGAGCCTGGAGAAAGGGCAGTTTGGCGATACTGATGATTTATACAATTTTATTTACAGTAAACACAATAAAAAAAAATTACATACATAGTGTTAAAAATACACACATCAAATACTGAAAAAATATACTACATAAACATACATAAATAATTATCAAATATAATAATCTATACTATAATAAAACTGTAGAGGTGAAAAAGTCTGTACTTTAAAGATATTTTGACGAAAATTAGCTAAAAAATCTAGGAAAATGCTAAAAAGCAATACTTGATAATTTTTAGAATTTATGTCTGACTGTCTGTCCGACGTCTTTCCCTATGTTGCTAAAGATCTCTAAAATGGCGAAATTGATTTAAATAAAACTAACACTCATGTACAAAGGATACTCAAACCTATAAAATAGTATATGTTACATCACAATCGGTTGAGTGGATTTCGGTGTACAGCTTGACCTCTCCTTTGTACGTAGTCCCAAACAAAACAGGGATCATCCAAAACTGGTTATATATGTGATGCCATCTATAATCATTATATGTAAGTTTGTTAGTAAAAGTATAGTTAGTCTAAAAAGGTACCTTCCATGTACCTTCGAAGTGTTTTATGGCATATTTAAAAAAGGAGGTGATTCTTAATTTCGTCAGTATATTTTTACGTATTTTCGATAAATAAATTACTGGAACCGAGGATATTTATAGTTATCCTTCCGAATTGTGTGATACGAGAGTGGTGTGGGGTAAAAGAAGATGTAGTGACAAGCATTGAGAAAGGCATGTTAAGATGGTTTGGGCACATGGAGAGGATGGATGACGAAAGACTGACAAAGAAGATATTTAAGGCAAGTGTGAATGGGACAGGACGACGGGGAAGACCTAGGCGGACGTTCTCTGACCAAATTGGAGCCATCCTAAAAAAAGGACAGGTAAGAAGTACCCTAAACAGAAGAGCATGCATGAGAAACTTGATGGGAGTGAATGAAGCAAGAGAGGTATGTCAGGATCGTTGCAAATGGCGTTCCGTAGTCTCTGCCTACCCCTCCGGGAAACAGGCGTGAGTCACACAGAGTGAGAGACCGATAGATGTCACTGTTTTCAAATAATTTTCTAGCAAAATAAATGTTTCTTGCAAAAAAGACAATAATTATGTGTCGGGTATATTTTTGTTATTATAAAAATTATAGAGTATAATATTCGGCACTTTCATAAACAAAAAGTCTCTGTGTCAAAATTTATTACAATGTCCACTTAATTTAAACGGTCAATTTCATTTGTTTAAAATTATTATGTTTATACTAGAGGACGCCAGCAGCTACGCCTGCATTTTTTTTAAATTTACCCGTTTTGGCCGATCCCGTGGGAATTTCGGGAAATCCCTTCTTAGTGCACCCCTACGGTTCCCATGGAACATACATGCCAAATTTAAGCTTCCTGCGCCCAATAGTTTTGGCTGTAGCGTGTCTGTCAGTCAGTCAGTAACGCAAGGATTTTATATATTAAGATTAAGATAATTATATAATCATTTTATTTTTTTAATTACAATAGATCCTTTTTTCAATAAATTGTCGTTTAGTCCATATTATTTTCTATCTCGGTCGGTTTGTATATGTAAACATTGATGGCGTTTTCTGAATGGCGGTGTTAAGATTCGCCGTGGAGTGCTGAGGTTCTCGGTTAATTTTCTTTCGTTTTCGTCGGATTGGTGTCTTATTCGTTTCTTTTGAATAATGAATGTGGATGTGTTTCTTTGATTTCTTTCGTTCGTTCGTATTCTGTACTTATACAGGTGTCTCATTATTCCCAAATTCCCACACCTCACGTACGTGGGAATCCGTGGGTGGGAGACTGAGGCCTGAATTCAGATAACTCTTAAGTAACTTGAGGGGCTATCTTACTTTCGGCAGGGCTGAATATTCGTAGCCCTGTGTGTATTTTCTAAATAAATCGCAGGGACAGACTTAATTGAAACAGCTGGAATCGACCCCCGAACATGTTGTTTTTCACATGGTCAGTTATATGTGGCATGTTCACGAGTAAGCGGTAAAAATAATTTACATGTTCTATATGAAGGTGGTAAAACAGATAATGTTGTGTATAAAGAAAGTCTGTAATGGTGTCCCTACTATCCCTACTTCCCTTCTAAAATTATAAATTCGAAAGTGTGTATGTTTGTATGTATGTATGTTCCGTTTGCACGCGGCTGAACCGATTTTGTTGATATTTAATCCTACTAATATTATAAATGTGAAAGTTTGTGAAGATGTATGTATAGATGGATAGATGGATGGATGGATGTATGGATGGATGTTTGTTACTCTCTCACGCAAAAACTAATGAACGGATTTGGATGAAACTTTAGAGTAATATAGTT
The DNA here is from genome assembly GCA_944739405.2 of Euclidia mi. NCBI lineage: Eukaryota > Metazoa > Arthropoda > Insecta > Lepidoptera > Erebidae > Euclidia > Euclidia mi. The sequence goes on along the minus strand of OX123204.2, from coordinate 16,125,942 downwards.
TATACATCAGAATAACACATAGGCTACAATTTATAAAGATTTTGTATAATGTTTCCATAATATAAGGAAAAGTATCAACTAAATCGGCAAAAATCCTGAACTCTGAAAGCTGTCTTCGCGTACGTTGCCTAAACCGTAAAAGTTACTCGAAGATAATGTACGGTGAAATTGTTTATCATAGAGGCTCATTATGAAAAATTCAAGATGGCTGCCGTCACAAAATGGCGGATTACTTATTTTCCACAAAATACCTCAATACGGGTACCAAATAAAAGGGCTTGATTCGTAGAATAGAGCTCACTATAAAAAATCCAAGATGGCTGTCCCCGCAAAATGGCGGATTACATATTTGCCACAAATACCTCAATATGGGTATCGAATGAAAGGGCTTGATTGGTAGAATAGACCTTACTATTAAAAACCCAAGATGGCCGCCGCCACAAATTGTCGGATAACTTATTTTCCACAAATACCTCAATATGGGTATCGAATGAAAGGGCTTGATTGGTAGAATAGACCTCACTATGAAAACAGAATGAGAAGTATTAACAAACAAAACTAAAAACTTAAAAATAAAATAAACTAAAAATAACATTTATTTTAATTTTGGGCCTAGCGTATCCAGAATAAACATTATGATAGAAATTTCACTTGCCCAACGATTTTATATTTGTCTGATCAATACCCCAGATTAATGAGAAGTTTGGTGCGATCTGGCAGCTAGGACTTACCGAATTACTTTTTAGCTTTTGGTACATAACCTAACTAGATCATTTTTATTGAAATAAAACAGTGTAACACAAAAAATATGTTTTTTACAATGCTCATTCTAGAGTAGTGTAGTTATCCAATTGTTTTCAAAATTGAATGATTTATTGCCCTTAGTATTTAACGTAGATGAACTTTGTCTTTGCAGTAAGTAGTTTGGACGAATAGTTTAAAAGTTATCACGATATAATTGATATAAGCGCAGCGTCATTCAAAGCGCTTACTATGAGTTGGCGCGCAGCGGGGCAGAGGGGCGGTCTGATTATGTACTTTGTGGTAATGCTTTCAGTTTTTATTTTTGCAGCTATTCTATTCAGTAGATACATAAGCTCTTCAATAACTTTAATAATATACCTACATATTAATCTTTACCTAAAGTTTGACGACTATGAAAACAAAAGTAATTTTAAGTAGGTATTATTTGTTTGTATGTATGCTACACGGCTAATGTGCAGATCAGTTTGTGATGAAATTTGATATGGATAGTCTGAAACCTGGGGAAGTACAAAGGCTACTCTTTATTAAAATTTCATGCGGGCGAAGCCGCGGGCGAAAGCTAGTACATAAATAAAGGTGTAGGAAATGGAAGATAGAACAAAGTATGAGTTTGAAAATAGATAGAAAAGATTAAATAGTAGTCTTTTAATAACTTTTTAAAGGTAGTTATCGTTTGAGCCTGCTTTATGGATATAGGCAAAGCATTCCACAAGCGAACGGCTTGTACCGTGAATGACTTGTCATAAAAAGAAGTGGAATGCATTGGACTTGCCAATATTAAATTCACAGATGACCTCAGCGATCTTGAATGTGTGTCACATAGAAAATTGAAACGTTCCTTTAAATAAGGCGGAGATGGAGAATTGGGAGCCAATTGAGCAATTTGCGGAAATCAGAATCGTGATCGTATTTGCGTAATCCAAATATAAATCTAATACAAAAGTTTTGAAGGCGCTCAAGCTTATTAAGTTGCTTCTCAGTGAGATCACCATGCGGTTTCATGCCAAAAGGTCTCTTTACTACAATGATGATAGTATTGTATTGTATAGTAATGATTTATTCCATCCAAAATGTATGATCTGTAGGTACTTTGCCTTTTAGTTGGTTTGAGTTTACTGTATAATACAACCTTTCATAGTCCAGTGCTGTACATAGCCAATAGGAGGATAATAAGATCAACTACTAACTATACCACGCTGACCAGAGGGCTTGGTAGTACCTATAAAAATCGATGTCGAGATTTCCGTCTCCACCCGAAGGTACCATGCTAAAGGTATTATGCTTTGTGTATATTTAAGTAAATATAAATAAATTTCTTCCAGCCATGTCATCATCTCAAGGCTTCGAGTACGTTGGAGCGGGGCTGGACGCTGGCGAGTGTGGGATTCGATTCCAACGTGGTCTGGCCCACAGAGAAGGTGGTGCGTGGAGCTGTCATGTAGGCCTTGCTAACACTACGGCTGCGGAACAAACAGCGACGTTCCAAGTTAATATTAGAGGTAAACTAAACTCCGTAAACAGAAGAGCATGCATGAGAAACTTGATGGGAGTGAATGAAGCAAGAGAGATATGTCAGGATCGTTGCAAATGGCGTTCCGTAGTCTCTACCTACGCCTTTGGGAAACAGGCGTGACTCTATGTATGTACTAAACTCCGTTTTGAAACTGAAAAGAGAGGATTAAAGAGTTTTAATCCTTTCTCTTTCGCTGGTTCCTTCTCTTTTCCTTAAGCCCGCCGCTTCGCCCGCATGGAGGTGGCTTTGTTCTAGTACGATGCATAAGCTATATTTCTGCAATGATTACGAAATAACGTTTTTGGATGCAACAGTAACAAATATCCATCCTCACCAACTGCTTAGAAAATAAGTAAGATGAACACTTACTGATACTTGCGATGGGAATCATACTTTAAGCATTTCTAAATCGTATTTTGTCTCCGCCACAGATAGTGAGCATGATGTATTTTGATATGCCTTATAATGTCAGTACAGGCCCTTGAATACGTACGTTACAAATTCGGTGAGAGATTCGGCTTGATGTGCTCTCCGAGGCACGGGACAAGCGATAATTGAGAATTCAATACGCACATAACTCCGAAAAGTCATTGGTGCGCGCCATGGATTCGAACCCGATACCCTCTGCATGGCAGTCTGTTGGTATCTCCACTAGGCTATCGCTGCCTTGCGCAAGCTACTTTATCTCCACCAATAAATGATGCAGCCATAAATTGATTCAGGGTTAAGCTTAAGGGAAGATCACAATGGGGTTGACATGTCTCTAAGGACAAAAATCCCTTAATAACAATATAATTTAAACAAAATATATCGGTGTTTCACAGAGCAGATGACGGTGCGACACTTCAAAGACAACTCTGAGTCGTCGGCGGTGGTGGTACAGGCGACGCTGCTACACCCTGACCGACTCGACTACTGCAGGTTCGTCAGAATTGACGGAGTTGGTGAGTAACTGCCACAGAAACTGAGATCCATTTCTGTGGTTTCTGATGTTTTATACTTATTATCGACGCGTCTACATTACATAACATAACATAATTGCATGCTTTTATCTCCGAAGAGGTAGGCAGAGGCGTATTACACAACCACATTTCGCCAGTTATGTTTCGGTCCCAATGTAGTAGGAGGCGAGCCTATTGACATCTATCGGGCACATTGTTCAGCGAGCGATACTTAATATTTTTAATACACACATAGGTAACTTCGAAAAGTCAGAGATGTGTGCCCGGGGTAACTGGGGATCGAACCCGAGATCGTCGTCTCGGCAGTCCGTTACCTATACGTTACAAATCGCGGGTGGGAGTCACTGCCGTTACTTACGATACAATGCAAGACGGCCTTCTTACTGTCTAAAACAAAGTTTAAGGCTTCTCCAAAAAATAATTTCATCGGCCTTTAACAGTCCACTGCTAAACTAGGCCTATCCTTTGAAAGGAGGAATTGGCCTACTATACCACGCTCTCCAAACGGTTTGGTATAGGGATTGTATCAAGTTTTCCTTCTCTTACAGTGCTGTTCTCTGCATAATATGCTCCCTTTGTCGGCTCTTACGACACCCATGGGATGATATGGGCTGGTGACATTCCGTATTCTTAATCCGTCACCACACGGAATCAAAATAATTTAAGACTGCCATAATAAGTTAAGGTAGAGTATATATATGCGACAATATCAATGCGATTCCTTTATTACAACTTAATGTTAGGCTTCAAATATCAGATATTTATTTAGTAGGTAAAGATTCAAATGGCAGCATAAATATCTATAATCTAAACGACCTTTTTACACATTATTTTACTGACATTTTTTTTTGACCAGGTTTCACAGCTGACAACGTGCCAATCGGTTACCAATTGAATAATGGTGAATGCGTTTTGACCATTTACAACCCAACAATGTTGGACCTGCACCCTTGGACCGTAGCCGTCAAGTTTACGGGAATAAGAGGGGAGATGACCAGTGGCGGCTCGTTCAAAGGAGCGCTGGAGCAGTGAACTCCCAAAATTATAAAATATATGTATACAACTCATATAAACTTTTTCTATAAACATACTCAATATTTTAATACACACCTATTCTCTTTTCTATAATGCATATCCACAAATAAGTATTTGACTACTAAGCTGTTTATCATAATTTTGTCAACACTTGAAACCTACATAGGTATTTTTGTTGAGTGGAGCGCTCATAACAGCGCTCTTCGTTGACGAAAGCTTAGTACAACGCTTAATACTGAAATGTAATGAGTGCGAAAGAGAGAGCGTTCTATGCGCTGGGCGCGTGAGACAAAAGATTTGTATGAGAAATAAGCCAAATACGGAGCGGCGCTCCTGGCGACCTTGACGAGGTGCGCATGCGCGAATATATTACCCGACTAAATGATATGACCATTTGTCACGAAGAAAAATTAAAACGTGTGCGCCGTTTTTTTTTAATAGTGTTTTGCCGGTATCATTTGTTTGAATGTAAACAAAAGCAAAACATTTATCTGCGAGTGCGTTGGTAATTAGAAAAGGATTGGTGTTTAAAATATAGTTCATTGTATGTGTGATTGTGTGTATTTGTTTAAGAAAGACAGTTAAATTGTGTAACTAATATGGAATATAACAACATAAACTTTATAAAAAACTGTGAAAAACTTAAAAAAAAACGACAAATATGACAAAACGCTTTGGTTATGTGATTGCGAAAATGCGAAGGAAGTAAGAAGTTGTTTTGTTTTCCGTGTATTTCGTTTAGTGGCGCCGGAGTTGATACTGCGTGGACGGTTGAGGTAGGTATCGATGATTTAGCACGTCTTACTATGTAAAAGCATTCACAAAATAAATGGTAAGCAGTAAATTTTTTTTTAGTGAACACCCAATATAATCTTTCACGAGCCGCCTCTGGAGATGACTGCGACTTCTGACAGCAACTTAGTTGAAAGCATGATTCCAGCTGATACTAGTAAGTTTTATATTAGAAATGTATTGCCATGTTATGATGTTACCTCGTGACCACGATCACGAAAGGGTTGGCGTAACCGTATGGATAAAAAATCCTTATTCCCTCTTCAAGGCCTGATCGTTGAACATCGGAGCGAGCCATTCAGTACGTCAAATACTGATCGAATCAAGACGCAAAGACACGTCACTAGTCAAGCCAACCCATTCCTAACTTCCATTTAGTCCTTGTTTGTTTCAATCAGATCTCTACCAATGCGATCTTTATTAACATTTACATCTTTATTTCAGGTCGAAGCAATAAATTACGGATCATTATGATAACTCTGACCCTTTGCTTCATTGCTGTCTTGGTTTCTGCAGCGTTAGTGCCGAAGAAAAACCGTAAATGGACCTATAAAAAAATGAACAGTGTGAGGAACAGTTTTAGAAAGTCCTACGACAAAACTCTCACGAAGAAACCTATCCAAAATGTCAATACGGTGGAGGCGTAAAATATGGATTAAGAAGCAAAATAGCCATTAAATGTTAAAACACTGAAAATGCCGTGATGGGAAACTAAACTAATCAACCTATCAAGCCTACTGATTTACTTAATTTCTCATCATCATCATCAGCCTAATAACAGTCCACTGCTGGACTAGGCCTCTTTGAAAGGAGGAATTGGCCTACTGTACCACGCTGGCCAAACGGGTTGGTGTAGGGTTTGTATCAAGTTTTTCTTCTCTTACAGTGCTGTTCTCTGCATAAAATGCTCACCTTGTCGGCTCTTACGACACCCATGGGATGATATGGCGTGGTGACATTCCGTATTCCTAATCCGTCACCACATGGACACTTACTAACTAGTTAATTTCTGTATCAACTTTATACAATGCATCATTGCGAGATTATAATACAAAATAAATATATTACGCATAGAAAAATAACTATTTCAATAAAGTACTGCAAAGACATCTCGAATTATTTTATTTACCTATTTGATCACACAACTTATAGTTACAAGCTGATGGGCGCTTTGTAGCGAACTGAATGTGAGTGGAAACGCTACACTTGCACAAGATTTTTTTATGGCGTAGTTGGATCGCTTGGTGGTAAGCAATTACCGCCGCTGATGGACAACCACCACCTCAGAGGAATCACATGTTGCTGACCTGGAGCAGTGTAGATATTGTCACTGTACGCCGATATTTTATGAGAGGCTATCAGCTGACATCAGCAAAGCTCTCCTTACTAAAGAAAAGTTACCAGAGTGTTGTCTCTACGACCATATGCATTTCGATGTTATCGTTTGGATTATTCCTAGATTCAGGGACGAACTTCTTAGATTTCAACCACTCTCTTGTAACCTTCAGTCTCGTGTATTCGTGTAGGTATCTTTAGTTTCCAGACAGATTTCACTTACCACATACGTTATCCACAAACATAAATTGCTAATATTGAAAGGCTGCTACACACTGTGCCGGCGGCACGGGCCGCCAGCTTTTGTCGCGCGGCTCGTGCCACTGGCTTTTGTCGGGCGTCGGTGCCACCGGCATCGGCCGCAGAAAGCCGCCGGGCAACATTCCAGTTGTATACATAGAACGACCACACACAAGTAGCAAGTTGCAACCTGCGCGGCCCGCCGGGATGGCCGTCCCGGCAGGCTCTTGCGTGCGGCCAGGCCAGCGGCTTCGTATGCCGTCGGCAATATGTGTAGCAGGCTGAAGGGATTTTGTTTAGCGATAGTATCCATCTATTATGTGTATTCACTGTGACAGGCAACTATATTAGCATATTTAGTTAACTGGGCAGTTTTCGTCAATAGTCTTATTGAATTTTAGATTTCGTCCACGGACCCACCCGTGTCGTACTATTTTACCCCCTTAGGGCGAGAACTTCCAAACATCCTCTCTTAACAATCCCATACACTCCCAAAGGAACACACATTCCAATTTTCAGCTTCATGCGCCCAGTTGTGTCGGCCCTGCGGGCGAATTTTATACAGGATGTCACAAGACCCAACACCAAACCAAAGTCTACTCGCTTTGGACATCATGCCAAGTCATGATAAACCAAATAATACCTTAAAAACGTTGTTTTTTAGTAGACACATTTTTATGTCGCAAATACAAGCTCGCACGTGCAATGCTCGAAATACTGTCTACTAGTCCTGGTTTTATGTGTACCCATCACGCAACAAGTCTCCTTGAACATCTCAGATTCGAAGTTCCGGCCTTGATCGCTGTGGATTTCCAAGGGCATCCCGCACCGACAAAAGACTTCATGCACCAGCTTATCGGCCACTGTGGTAGCTTCTTGATTTGGGATTGCAAACACTTCAGGCCACTTCGTGAAGTAATCCATTACAACCAAGAAGTATTTGTTTCCGTCCTGGCTCTCAGGAAACGGCCCAGCGACATCCAAGGCTATGCGCTCCCTGGGGCTCCCACATTGTACACCTTTAATGCACCTCTGCTACGAGTATGTGGCCCCTTCACAGCCGCACAACTTGTGCATTTGCGGCACCAATCCTCGACGTCATCCCGACAGTGGAGGCAATAAAACCGCTCTCGGATCTTAGTAAGGGTCTTCTTAACTCCCATGTGACCTCCCGAAGCACCATTGTGATAGAGCTTCAAGACTTCCGGCACCTTAGTTTTGGGCACTACCATTTGCAGATGGTACTGGTTACCTCGAGCGTTTTTCCATCTGCGGCACAGAATTCCATCCTTGACAACCAAGCTTTCCCACTGTGCCCAATAACTCTCAATTCGAGAATCGGCTGTACGTTCTTGTCGTCTTGCTGAGCACTCTGTAAAGCTTCTTTCCATTCGTCGCTCAGATCCGTCTTCAACATCCTTACTAATGCTGCCTGCTTCGCTTCCTGTCTTGTACAGTGTTTGCGTTGGTCGGGGTAAGGCCTACGCGTCAGAGCATCTGCGCTACCTTGCTCTCACCGCCAGACAGGTACGTCAGGTGAGCTCTCTGGTAGAGAAAGGGTTTCAACATGCTGCTTACGCCTTGGGCAGCTGAAGCGGATATGGCCTCTTTCCCCGCAGTTGTAGCACCGAGGTGATGACACAACTGGAACCTCGGTCGTCGCGTCGCACTGCTTTCACCTCCAGAGCGTGGGCTAAGGCGTCCTTGAGGTCCTTGAAGTGCCCAAGCCGTACTGCTGCTCTTACCTCCAGGTCCCGGATCCCCTCCGTAAACGCCTGTATGAGGTTCCCGTCAATAAGTGCATGCGACGACTGGTATGCCTTCCTGACCAGCTTTTCCACCTCTAGAGCCCACTGCTGCAGAGTTTCTCCGGTGCGTTGTGTCTTGTCCATTAGCTGAGCACGATAAACGTGTTCTAGGTGCGCGTCACCGTATTTCGCCTCCAGCGCCTCTAGGAGCTTTTCATAGGAGACATCTTGCCCGAGTGCCTCCAACACCGTCAAGGCCCGATCACGAAGGCCCAAGGTTAGGGCGGTTAAGGCCTCTTCTTTGGTCCACCCATTCGATCGCATTACAGCCTCGAACTGGATCTTGTATGCAGAACATGATGACGAGCCATCAAATGGTGGAACCTTAAACCTACGAGGTGAGGGCGCTACAGCCGCTGATGTCACTTTGAGCCCACGCAATTTCTTCTCCACTTCAGCAACACAGGTCTCGTAGTGGTCATGTACACGCTTCTCTATAGAGGCGATGCGAGTCTCAAGCTTGTCGTGTACGAGCTTCTCCACGTCGCTGATACGGGCCTCGTGCTGCTGAAGTTCCTCCTTGACCACCTTCAGATCCTTCCCTACAGCGGCGCTGAGGTCCTTCATGAGCACCAGCGGCTCTTCTTGGCGGCGCGCGTGCTCCTCCTTGTCGCACTGGAGCTGTTCCTCTAGGCGGCGCGCGTGCTCCTCTTGACGGCGAGCCTACTCCTCTTGACGGCGAGTCTGCTCCTCCTGAAGCCGGGCCTGCTCCTCTTTGTCACGCTGGAGCTGTTCTTCCAGGTGGCGCGCATGCTCCTCTTGACGGTGAGCCTGCTCCTCCTGAAGGCGGGCCTGCTCCTCCTTGTCACGCTGCTCCTCCTTGTCACGCTGAAGCTGTTCCGCCAGGCGGCGCGCGTGCTTTTCTTGACGTCGGGCCTGCTCCTGCATGAATGCCATCAGAACCGCGATGTCGGGCACCGTCACGGAGTGTGTTGCGCTTGCGGGCTCCACTGCAGCCGCGGAGTCGCCTGGTCCTCCAGACAATGGAGAAGGAACGTCTCCAAAGCATCTCTGGTCCAGGTTTTGCTGGCGCTGGTTCCTGGTACGCACTCCTTCAGTTTCTTCCTTCGGCATAACCGGCATAATTTATCCCTTTCTTCTGACACCAATTTGTTACGAGCTGGGGTTCGGTGATAAATTAAACTCCCATGCCACTAAAACTGCACTTTATTTTACATACAAAAACACTTAATTCACACTAATAAAAACTCTACTTCACACCACTAAACACTTCCGACTCTTCAGATCGCTGATTTTGATCGCTCCGTTATTAGAACTGTGAACTGTCCCGATTCGCCTGTCCACCGGATAACAAACTAGTTCATTCTAGCCGCTGCTGGAATGTTCTCGTAACGTGCGAGTGTTCTAGAGTAGTGGTATTGTTCTAGTATCAACAGCAACGCCATCTATTAGAGAATAGATGAAACACTGATATATACATTCTCTTCTAGTTCTCTCATTCAGCGATAGTTGGCGTTATTTTCAAATATCGCCATTCGTAACAGTACCATTATATTAATATTATGGTACCTAACCTACCATATTATATTAATATGATACCTACCATGTTCCACACGGCTGGCTGGCATGGCTTATCAAAATTTATCAGCTATAATCAGCCATTGTTGGGTAATTAACAAAGAACTATGATTAGAATAAAAGGATTAAGCGCCTTCTTTAATATGTCGCATGGTGCAATGTGATTACAACAAAGATATGTCGTCTTCGAAACGAAGGCACACGATGCTATGAATTGAAAAGAACAAGTCACGATTATAATTCGTATCCCAAATAACTCAGGTTTTTATAAGTTATAGGTAGGACATAGGTAAACCCTTTTATAATTATTATTATCCTAGCACTGTCCCGATTGCTACGAACAATACTATATACATACGTCCTTTACTTCGCACGGTCTTCAGCAGATTCTCTTGCTTCTCCACAATCTTTGCTTGCTTGTACCCTGGATCTGCTATCACTGATCTGCGGAGTATTGTCTTTTCGACCTTTTTTAGGCGAAAAGCGTCCGATCATTCTAGGGTCAGACCACGGTCTATAGGTTAGTAGTGAAAGTCCAGTATTTTCATAACAGGAGATAGGTAGGTATGCTTAGTTTAAAGTGCTTTCTGGCTACAATCTGATTAGGAATTTATGGCATGCCAAGAAAATAATATCACATTGTGTCTGTTCGCAAACAACAATAACTGTGTATTGATCGACTATTATTGATTTAGCATTCAGAAGAATAAAGCATGCATGCATGCAATTTGCATGATAAAGACGTGTTTTATAAAAGTTTATTTAAAACTTGCGGTATAGACTCCATGTCTTGAGAAAAACTTGATGCTAAAACCTAAAGTTGAAGTATCTTTTAAACTAAAAACAGGATCAACTACTTGACCTTTAGATATGCGCCTACTCCGATTAAAGAGCTATCATACAAAGGCCAATTATTAGAGAGATTATATATCATCAGCCTTTAACAGTCCACTGCTGGACTAGGCCTTTCCTTTGAAAGGAGGAACTGGCCTACTATACCACGCTGACTAAACGGGTTGGTTTGTAAAGTAGTGTCAAGTTTTCCTTCTCTTACGGTGCTGTTCTATGCATAATATGCTCCCTCTGTCGGCTCTTACATGGGATACCCATGGGATGATATGGGGTGGTGACAATTCGTATTCTTAATCCGTCACCACACGGACAGTTTATATTAAGTACATAATTATTAATTTCAGCAACATGTGAGTCTAGATTATATTCAATAATGACCACATGCAGCAGTCTGCTGTGTAATAATTAGGTATTCTTCTCTTGATGCACTACGGATCTAAGATTACTTAATCATTTATTATCATTTATCATTATGTACCCACTGTTGCAATCTTATTCTAGATAGCAACTATTGTCAATATTTTCACCATGCCAACACAATATTCTACAGGATGTAAAAAGACCCTTAACGAAAACTGAAATCCCATATTACACTGGTACAATATGGTGCCGAAGTAAATTTTTTCGCAATTATTGCATTGCGAACAATTTTTACTTCGGCACCCTGCCTACCTGGGAAATTACTGGTTCAGGAGATATTGAGGCTCAAAGTTACCATATTTTTTTTTCGTACAAAATCGATGCATTTACCCCGCCAATTTTTTCTATAGACGTTCTATGCACACCTGGATAAATAAGTAGGTATTTCAAGCTGTGTACGTGCGCACTTTTAATGAGGGTTTAAAAAGGGGGTGTTCTTAAAAAAAATGTTGCCCGTGTTTTATTTTTGCTTAGTATGACTTGACCTCCAAAACGAGTAGACGTCGGCTTGGTGATGGGTCTTGTGACACCCTACAGGGTGTCTTAAAGACATACAATACATGTCTTTAAGATTTTGATGAGGCAAGTCGATATACAGCTTTTACATAGATTAAAAATACATATTAATGGCTCATTAGATTGGACTTTGATAACAGGTGATTTGGTAACGCATTAATTGTGTTTGGGTGATAACGGATTATTTATTCGGATAAGATACCTGCGTATGTCGAATATACCGATAGGTACAGGGGTTACACAAATCTACGAAGTTGTTATCGGTTACGTACACAGATTATCACGATGTTCGATATACTGTGCTGACTGCGGTGGCCATTCAAGGTTCCGTAGACAGTAAGTGACAGATCTCAACAAAATGCGGTTGTGTTTCGGGTTGGCGTTAGCCATCCTGCTAACAGGTAGGGTCCTGCTGTTATTTCTGTTTACATTACATTTGTTTGTTGTGTGCTGAGCGTGTGTGAAAACATGGATTGGATCATGGAGCTATTGTCCTGGGTGTTTATGATATGCGATCACAAGTTTATGGAAGACATGAAGCATTGCACAATTATTAACTTTACGTACCGTATTTAAAATTTTATCGCGATTTAATTTGGTTTTATATTTTTTATTTAATTTATAAAATACTCTAGCGAGTATTTAAGAAGGTTTGGTGACAGTGGCAGCTTCATTGTCTTGCCTGTAGCCTCTTAAGGCATTACTCACTACGCCACTGTTGAAAATGCCGAAGAAAGTTCGTAATACTCGCTTTCGCACTTTATACAATTTTGATTTCCAGATCTAACATTTTGGTCTTATAATAGCCGTTTTGTCATGTTCCGAGTGAAAAGGCGATTGAGTGATAACTTTGCCTTATCCATTTACGGATTCTCGGAGCCGTTTAACATCAGGCACTTTTCTTGTAATTCCTGGTTGGGTTCTTTCAAAACAAAATATGCGAAATGAGCTGACCATTTTCAACTAGTACTTATAGATCAAAAAGACACCAGATATATATGGACACAAGCGCCTTTTTGTTAGATTTTCGCTCTAGAACTAGGTGATTAGGAAGAAATGCTTCATACCACAAACCCGATTAAGCATCTCCGAGTTTTCCATTTATCTCACTTTCTGTCTTCGCTAGGTATTGTTACAATATCTGTATATATTCTTTCAACAAGTTGAGGTGACAAGTGACGCTTTTTGGACTTATCCCTTAACTAGTTATCAGTATCACTCAACGATCACGTGGACTCAGCACTGCTTCTAGAAATTTGTCCGAGAGTACGTTTGCCTTCGATTTTAATTGGTCTTTCAATTGCTGGTAGCATAATTTCGACTATCTACTGACTGATTGATAATTATCACGTACCCTGTGCCTCAGAGAGCACGCTAAGCCGTAGTGGCCTGCAGTTTCTTCTTCGATTTTTGACAGTCGTTGTGGGGAGTCCGGCCTTGAGTACCCCTTGAGTATAGGTCACGGAAATCAGATGAAAGTGACAGTTAGTGGAAAAGCTGATATTGTGTCATATCTGGTTGGAGGCCACGCACTAGGCGCAGACTCCAGGCTCCAAGGTGAAACTTTTGTAAAACACGTTTTGGATGCAACCGGAATAACTCCAGGACTATGATGATATATTTTCTCTTCTAACAAAACTACACATGTTGCCGTCAGTGTGATAGAGGTATAAAAATATTGTTATTAAATTATGTGGAAATCAAACAATCGGGCAAGAAATGCATAATGTGCTCGTTAATCTTGGTTAGTGCCTTTCTGGCAAATAATTCTGACCAAAAATGCGCTAAGACGACTAAAGCGCCATAAATAAATATATTTATAGAGAGGGATAAAAATAAAAGAGCACTACCAACGTCTGGCAAACAATCTAAATACTCTCAAGACAAAGTGACGTACCCAGATACAAAAAATCATCTGGACATTCGTATCTCTTTTCTACTTTGAGGAAAGATAAGTTGGATTCTATAAATGGTGTCACAAATCATCATTTTCCGACACTCTTGCGACATTTGGCATCCATATTGGCATATGAAGTATGCAAGTAGTCACGACTTGCTCGCAACATGCGCTTCTAACTACACATAATTAAGTCTTTATTTATCTAATACCTACTAGCTGTTACATGCGGATACGCCAACTTTATTTCTAGCGCCTAGATGGCGCTAGAAATAAAGTTGGCGTATCCACGTCTTGCGTAATTTTAAAGGATCTTTAATTTTCGTACTTGATTCCTAAGTGTATCGAGGATATGATAGAATAGAATAGAATTTAAGAATTATAGCCTGTATGTTGCCTTGCAAGCTTCTTCACCTTCCAGTGATATTGGACTCATTTAAATCGGTTAAGACAGACACAAAGACAAACATTTTTTAAACGTTTGTGGGCTGAGCTTGCTTTCGTGTAAATAAACAATAAACCGTCAAAAAACATAGTTATTTTGAAATCAAAGACGGAGACTTCAGACTTATTTATCTGAATAGAGTACCTATAGATAAAAAAGAGTGTTTCTTTTATCGAGATTAATGCTTCTTATCAAAATACGTTGTCACTATTTATGTACATCTGACAAAACAAAACAACAGTAGGTATTAGGCCGCCCTCACATTGGGCGTCGCCGTCAACCGTCAACGCTGCGGTGCCGCCGTTTTTACGTCATGTCAGCCGAGCGTTCACTGAGAACGCTTTCGTCTTTTGAAGAACTCTCGCTCGTTTCGATATTTGGCTATGAGGCCGGTTTTTTTAGAATTTGGCCGAGAGTTCAGTTTTTACTAAATTCGGCAAAAGACATCATTGAATTATGAGATGCCCACTGCATTCTTTAATTATAGAGATCATAATAATATTGAAGTAAAAGTCAAAATCATACCTCTTACGTCGCAATTTGCTATTTTCATTTCTTACAGAGATAGTATCAGTACTTATCAAATGTTCTTATCTATATTATTCTGGAGCAGTCTGAGCTGTCTGCCAATGTTGCCAAATAATCTAACATGGTTCTGGAGTGAGACGAATGACGCAACAAATTAACCCAGATAGTCATTTTTGGTCGCATATTTATAAAAATGTAACAAGTCGCATCAGTTTCGTAACTGATACGACTCCTTGCGACTGTGTGAGGGTTCGCTTTTATGCGTTGTAACCGTTCAGTAACAAAGTGACAGAAAGTAGTTTTAGTAACGTTGTGTTGAAGCTGTGTCGACATGTTACAGAAAAAGAAAGGTGTACACCCGCTTTACACACGTAACGTTCTATATGTAACTAGTGTACAATCTTGGTAACAATACGTAGTAACTGGGTGGTAACATGTGTAGTAACGTTACGTCAATGTTTTGGAATACTTATAATTCTAACTTGGATAAATAGAAAGTACCAGATCCAGTTATTCTAAAACTGTTTCTTGTGTCAAATGCGAGTTTACAGTTTAATTAAAATAAAAAATTATCTACTAATAGTAAAAATACAAAAGTTTGTGAGGATATTTGTCAGTCCTTCACGCGAAAAGTACTGAACAGATTTTGATGAAATTTTACAGTAATGTGGCTAATACACCATAATAACACATAGGCTTTCATCCCACCGCAAGGGCCCATCGCGATATACATATCTAAATCCTACGCGGACGAAGTCGCGGGCAGAGCTAGTAATTAATAATATTGTTGGTTGTTCCTATTGTAATAGACACTTACTTATCATTTTGTTGAACTTTCTAGCGTATTCTCTACCAAATCTAGAAAATAGTAGGTACTGAATTATCTCGTAGGTACTTAATGAAATATCAAATTCCGAGCACGAGAACCCTGTTGCGTCTTCTTATGGTGTAAGTTACACTACTGACGTACCTACCACAAACTTCAAATTCGCAGCAGAAGCCGAAGAATGTGACACAAATACGCTTGATTATGGATCACCTGAGTCTGATAATGAAACACAATATGCCATAAATGTGAGATACCAAATTCAGCAATGTGCATTGAAGTACAAAATTTCTCATAATGCTTTGAACGATTAATTGATATTCTAAAAGATCATCCAAACACAGATTTCAATATATTTTTACCAAAATATAGTAGAAATCTTTGAAAAACTCCCAGATCTAACAATATTTTGCCATTGGGCAATGGCAAATATTGGTACTTACCATGGATTAGAAAATTGTTTTAAGGTGATGTAAAGTGTAAAATTACCAAGTTGAATATTTTTGACATTTAACCTCTTGTATGCCGGAATACCAGACACAATTAAAAAGCTATTGTGTCTCGCGTAGATCTGCGTTCCGGCATACAAGGGGTTAATATAGATTGATAGTTTACCTACTGTAGCCAAAAATACGAAAAACCAATTTTGGCCAATTTTGTGCAAAATAGATTGCATTGATATATCTCCATTAGTTGTATCAATATACTTTGGAAGTACGAAACCGCCAGAGGTTTTTGCGTCCATTTGTAAACGAGCTATTAAAATTACTGCAAGATGGATTACTAATTAAAAAGCAGTTTATTTTTTTTTAAATTCGCTGCTTCATACGTGATGATGCAAGATGTTTTATAAAAGGTCAGTACAACAAAGGTTAAAAAGTACATAAACAAAAAACGATAACCTAATTTCAATCCTAATTATGAAGATCTAGTGAAGGTAATTGCTACTTATCCTTAGCTTTACTTACTGTAAAGGACATTGTCTTTCACCCACATACTTGGTACGAGACATTAATTAAGAAGAACCTTCTTTTGTTAAAACATTGCAATATGGCATTTTGTTTGGGACACTTTGAGAAACTGTGAACAGAAAATCAAGTAGAGACCATTCTAAGAATTCAGTAACTTTGTGACGACTTAGCTTAACATGTCCACACAATGTCGACACATTATCGTAACTTTGTAACTAGTTGCGACCAGAAAATATTTATATATTACTACTACTAAATTAGTTGGTTATTAAATATCCAACTTTATTATTGAATTCAAGATAAGCTTTTGAGAAAATAAAATAAAAATATTATAAAAAATAAATAATGTGTATCGTGTGAATGGTTAAATTAAGGTAATAATGTGGCGCGTTGGTGAATTTCGACCTATCCCACTAAATTACACGATGAATTTAATTTCCTACTACGATTAGAGTATTGAAAACCACAATAATCAATATAAACAAAATCTTTGTTAACTTAGGTACCTACCTGTGATATGATGGCGGTTTCTTATTTTTATTTGTATAATCATGTCATTTTACGAGTCAATGTAAACGATTGAGTGATTATGAGCGATTGAATGAATGATTTTTGAGAACTGGTTAAAATATGGTAACAATGTTACGACTCGGCGACGTAAGTTAGAAACCATATGATACTGTGTCGACTCGTCCCCAATTTTAGCTGCAGGGACTACTCTAGCACGATACGGCGACGAGATCATGTGTCGAGAATAAATCAGTGTTGAAACCGTTACGTCACGTTCCCTAAAATGGCTATATGGGAACGAAAATATGATTTAGGTATCATTCTACCTGGCAGCTTATTACTATGTTGAAATGATATGAAATGCTATTCAGATATTTATGCCTTTTGTATCCGTGATTAGCTTTAAGAGGCTTATAAAAAATACTGATATTGGTATCCAGATAACAAGGAGGTGAGATTAAATTAAGACGCCATCGCATTGTGTCTGTCTGTAAACTCAAAAACTGCCGAACGCATTCTGTTTTACGTTTTTCACCAGTTAAGTATGATTCCTGAGAAACAGGGAAGGAGTTTTAGGTGTATAATTCACGCGGGCAGTGCCGCGGGGGAAATACTTAAAAAACCTCAACTTTACAGGCAGCGATAGTCTAATGGAGATACCCATGGACTGCCATGCAGATGGTTATCGGGTTCGAATCTACGGCGCGCACCAATGACTTTTCGAAGTTAAGTGCGTATTAAACTGTTAATTATCGCTTGCCCCTTGCATCGGAGAGCAACCGTCGGTCCCGGCTGTCATGAAGATCTTTGACAGTCGTTATGGGGAGTCAGTACCCTCAAATTAACTGATACCTACTGGTCTAAATATCGCTATCCCTGTGGGTTGCGGAGGTCAGACGGCAGTCGCTCTGTGGAAAAGTTGATATTCTGTCATATCTGGTTAAACCAATAAGCGGACCCCGGGCTCCAAGGCGTGTAAGTCTTGGATGCAACTGGGATAACGATAGGGCGATGATGATGATGACTTAACAAACCTCAACATCAGCAAAATACCTCCACCTTAACCAGATATGTGTATCCTTGTATTCCCTTATAAATTACATCATCCTACTATCAATTAATTCGAAAAAAGAAAGTATGCATGACTAATTACAAATAATTACGACGTCACACTAATCAGCTAATTAAAGTGTAAAGCTTTTCATACACCAATAATAAGTAATATTGTGCAATATAGATGATTGTCCAACGTCATTGTGTGGACAAGAGCATCTCAGTGGAGATTCTCAATTTTATTTGAATTCATCCGTTTCTCCGATCCCGTCATCCCGTGGGCATTTTACACCTTCCTTCTTATTGCACCGCTATAGTCCGCAAGGAATGGATATGCCATATTTCAGTTTCTTACGTCCAATAGTTTTAGCAGTAAGTTGTCTGCCAGTCAGTCAGTAACGCAAGAATTTTATCTATACAAATTTGCTCTATCAGTCAGAATCTTTCAAATTCTATATGAATCATAAAATTTCATAAAGAAGTAAGAAGTTTAATTCTGATAACATAGTGTTACAAGTACTTTCAATCATTCATTCAGTATTATCCTTAGCGCAGCCAACTCATCATTACCGTGTACGTAACGATACACTTTATTATACCTGCTGCTAAAACGTATGTAAATGGTCTATGAAAGCTTTTTGAATTGGTACCTACCATATAGGTACATTAATCTTAATATATAAAATCCTTGCGTTACTGACTGACTGACAGACACGCTACAGCCGAAACTATTGGGCGCAGGAAGCTGAAATTTGGCATGTATGTTCCTTGGGGACCGGAGGGGTGCACTAAGAAAGGATTTTCCGAAATTCCCACGGGAACGGCCAAAACGGGTAAATTAAAAAAAAATACAGGCGTAGCTGCTGGCGTCCTCTAGTCACTCATAATTTCTTTTTTATCGAAGATAGCATAAAACGTTTTATGATTGAGCTTTGACATATCATGATCAGATTAAAAACCAATCACATTCCACTGTATTATCGTTTAGCCATGTGTTATATTTAATGCATCATTATTGTACTTTAGGCACTAGTATAATTATAGTGGTTCAGTGGCTGGCGTATGCGACTGCTGATCGGAGGTCCCAGGTTCGATTCCAGGGTCGGGCTAAACTGTTACTGGGTTGTTCCGAATTCTCTGTAGCAGCACGGAGTCTGGTGATGTGCCCGGTAACACATTTCGCCATGAATATTTAGGTCCCACGTAATAGGGGGCGAGCCTATTGCCGTTACCGGGCGCATCACCAGACTCCGTGCTGCTACTGAGAATTTGGAAAAACCCAGTAACACTTTTGCCCGACCCGGGAATTGAACCCGGGACCCCTGATCAGCAGTTGCATACGCTATCCATTGAACCACGGAGGCAGTCAGAAACAAATCCTACAAAATACTGCATTTAACGTGTAGTGTAGCGTAATAGGTTCGATCCCTACACGAGGCAATACTTTATGTGATCCACAAATTGTTGTTTTATTATACTACTTACTTACTTTAAGTATTTAGAAATAATTTAATTTGTATTTCTTATTGGTTTTCAAACGCACCAAAGGGTCAACTAAGCTTGTTTACAGTGATTCTAAAATATTGAGGCTTACAGAATTTGTATTCCAGATAGGTGAATATTTATATTATCATTTGTTATTCAGATATTAGGTACGATAAAAGGTGAAATTGGTGGGATATTTTGGCTTATCGTGTTGTGAATACCTACATACAGACAGCTGATGTTATCATGGCGCATACATAATTAAGCACCTATTCGTACATTAACATCGTAACTAATTATACTCTACTGATATTCAACTAAGTATCAAACAAGTCTACGGCACTAGTACTAAGATGGTATTACCACAGTCTAATATGTCGTTATACCGTGGTATTACGCATTATTAAGATTTTTTTAGCATGCGACAGTCTCGGATCAAGTAGTAAAACATGGCAACAGTTAAGAAAAGCATTCGAAAATACCGTGTAGTAAACCATTGTAGTTTACGCAGCATTCTTCCCTATGAACATTCTCACTCCAAAAGGCATTAAACAAAGAAGAAGAAAGATCACATTGGAAATGGGATTCAACTCACTTTTCGAAGGAACATTGCATCTCATAAGACATGGTTTCAAATGACTTAAGGAAATAGATTCTGCTAGATGTAATCTGGTGACCATTTGCTATCTTTTAATTTAGGAATTAATTAACTTCGTTTTTAATGGGTAGTTGGTAGACTTGGTACACTTAATTAATACTAAATAGTGATGTTGCATGGCGTATGATATATCACCATTCCTTCGGGTAGCGGAGGTCGGATGGCAGCCGCTCAGTGGAAAAGCTTATATTCTCCCAAATATACTTAGTTTGACAAGAGAACTGTCCCCAGGCTTTTCAAGGCGAAACCTTGATGTTCCCTCGACAATATAATCTTGGACTCAACAGGGATAACGCTTGGATGAAGACTATGATAATGATACAGCTGTTTATAAAGATTTCGCGTACAACTATTGACTGCACTCACTGCACATATAGCCGTTTAACATAGCGCTGAGTAGTGTGGGTGATATGTCCACACGAGACAACACTTCGTGTATCTACTTAATGTTGTTCCAATGGAGCGGACCCCGGGCTCAAGGGTCGAAGGCTTTGGATCACAAACGGACAAATGATGAGGACATTGTTATTCTAAATCAAAAATATTTTTTGTTGTTTTTGTCTAACAAATCGGACCAGTTCCTGAGATTAGTGCGTTCAACGAAACAAACAAACTCTTCAGCTTTATATATTAGTATTAGATATACATATATTCCTATTAGCTTAAATAGATATTCACACTTTTACTACTAAAATAACTAAGTAATTAATTTTATAACCTAATTTTTGTAAATTTACCCGTTTTGGCCGATCCCGTGGGCATTTCGGGAAATCCCTTCTTAGTGCACCTCTACGGTCCCCAAGGAACATACATGCCAAATTTCAGCTTCCTGCGCTTAATAGTTTCGGATGTAGCGTGTCTGTCAGTCAGTCAGTAACGCAAGGATTTTATATATTAAGATTACAATAGCATTATTTGTTTCAGGAGGTGCTTACGGCCTTGACCGCCCGGTGTCTTTATTTGTAGGTCAAAGCTTTACATTTACTACTTTTAGTTTCGGTGAAGTCGACCAATGTCACTTAATGACTCCATCTGGAAAAGTGATTGATTTCACACCTGGAGATGAATCGCAATCCACCGACAAATATGAGATTCAACAGGGAAGTTCGATGATACAATGTGCAATAGTCTTGAAGAACGCTGCCGAGGAAGATGAGGGGACCTGGGAGCTGTACCATTCGATGGAAGGAAAACTAGGAGCTAACCAAATATTCTTTCTCACCGTGAGACCTAGACCGGGTAACAAAAATTCCAATATTACTTTTGTGACTTCAGGCTTACGTACGCTTAGTCTCATTAGAAGTTATTTTATGAAATAAGTAATAGCTGTTGTCGACATTTTCTCTGTGCTGGTTTCAACCTCAGCGGAGCTTTAATTAAAGTTTCAAGCTTTATTTTGCCCCTCCGTATTGATATTGAAAATCCTTCCTTAATTGGCTTCCTACGCCATAAAATGAGTAGTTTCGATTTCTAACCTCAGACGCCCTGGTCCGGTAAGATTGCTTGTAGATAGGAGCTCAGCAAATTGAAAATAATAAATGAAATGATTTAGATTGGAAAGTGAACCCTGGTCTTGGATGAAAAAGGGATAACGCTAGCATGATGACGATTAGGTACATCTTTATATTTAATAATGTTTCATTGCGCCAATGCAATAAATTACCATTCACAAAGCTACCTATGCTTAACATCAGTAGCCTAGAACATTCTCCAAACTCGGCTTATCTGTTTATATTTTTATCATTTCGTAAACATTGAACTAGATAAACGACTATCAAAAAACATATTTTGCTTATGTGCCGAAAATCACGAAAATCAGATCGTTAGCCTAAAAATGTATTTATGAATTATATAATGAACTAGAAGATGTCCGCAGCCACACCCGCACATTTTATTTAAATTGAACCTTTTCTGCCCGATTCCATGGTATATTCGGGTAATCCCTCCTTAGTGCACCCCTACGGTCCCCAAGGAACATAGGTACAATCAAACAAGTCGGCGCTGGACCAGTTTGAAAAAATCCCTTGGCTCGCTCATAGAGTCGAGGCACACTAGAAACTGGTTTTATATACGAGTGTCAATGTGAGTGTAAAGTAGCACTGGAAGTGACGATGCCTTGCTGAGCATTTCTCGCCCTTATGGTGGTCTAGCGGGAAATTGTTTGACTATACCTGCCTGGGTGTAATATTACACCTCTGCCTACCCCTTCGGGGATACAGGCGTGAGTCTATAAAAAAAAATTAAAAAAATATACCTGCCCAATTTCAGCTTCCTACGCCTAATCGTTTTGGCTATAGCTTGTCAGTCAGTAACGCAAGAATTTTACAATATAAGCAGATAATAATTATAATAATGCTCAGAAAAAATATTTTGCATATAAATACTCCTATACCTTGTATTTCATTACTTAAACATACCTATGTTCCTCTAATTATTTGATAGAAAACAATAATTTGTAGATACTAGGTAACTGATGAAAGTTAGAAGTCTGTTTTAATCTTGACATACTCAATATTTTTCAGCGTCCTCTGAAAGTGAATCAAATGAGTCAACAACTGAAATGCCGAGTGAGGAAAGTGATGAAAGTGAGGAAGACGAACATACAACAGTTTTGAGCGTAATTCGCCATTTTACTATGCAAACCGCAAGGATAGACATCTCTCTGAACAGGGAATCGTTTGAAGAGGAATGTTACATTCGTCCTCCGGGCCGGGGGATGAGAGAGATCAGGGTCAGTGAACTGGAAATGGAAGGAGTAACGGTACAAAGTAAAAGTAAATATGTATCATGCAGGGTTTCTATCGGTCCTATGACTGACCAGCTGATCGGTGTATGGAGGCTGTGTGGTAAATCAGTTGTAAATGAAGAAATTCGATGCCAGCCTGTTAATATCGCTTGGGGTGAGTATATTCAAATCTGTAAATATATTACTAGACTAGAGGACGCCAGCAGCTACGCCTGCAATTATTTTAATTTTACCCGTTTTGGCCGATCCCGTGGGAATTTCGAGAAATCCCTTCTTAGTGCACCCCTACGGTCCCCAAGGAACATACATGCCAACTTTCAGCTTCCTGCGTCCAATAGTTTCGGCTGTAGCGTGTTTGTCAGTCAGTCAGTAACGCAAGGATTTTATATAATAAGATGATGAACACCGCAACTACTCGCGCACATGTCATTATTGAACGTTTTCTTTCCGATCCCGTGCGCATCTTGTGCAATCCTTACGCTGCCAAAGAAACATATATTACAAGCCAAATTCAGTTCCTAACTCCAGCCCAGAAGTTTCGACTATGCGTTTTCCGTCAGTGAGTCAGTTACGCAAGAATTTTATATATGCAGATATGTTCACTGAATAGACTATAGACACAGGAATAGTTTGTTTAGGTATTCTCTACCCATTAGTAGGTATATATAACTAAGAACAATGCATAGGCATTTCTTACCGCTAAATTCAATATTCGAACCATTTTTTCCATACAAAATATGCCAAACATGTATCACGAATCTCCAAATCCGTGGATAGATCGAATATTGAAACCGCCTGTTAGACAGTTTAAATAAGTGTTAGCAACCAGCCGGAAATGGAAGGATTAATAAAAAAAATACGACAATATCAGCTTTAAAAATGAAGAAAGTATTTACAAAGTAAAACATTTAAAATTTCATCAAGAATTAAAAATTATCCCACCTATGTACCGTGTTTACCCTAGCTTAGCGAACACTAGCTCAACCAGAATACTCATTGACAACGAAATTGCTGAAATACCTTGCCAAAAGCTTGCCTTCAAATTCAAATCTATTCTCAAGAACGGCATTTATAAAATATACCTTGATAGAGCAATACCTAAAGAAGTAACAGAAAACCTACACTCGGTAGATAAACTTAACATACTACATACATGAAATATGTATATTGCAGAGACATAGAATTGCCCAATTCACAAAACAATAATATACTGCTAAAAGCATAAATACTGCATATACTGGGTGTCACAAGACCCATCACCAAGCGGAAGTCTACTCGTTGTGGACATCATGCCAAGTCATACTCACCGAAAAAAAAACCTGGGAAACGATTTTTTTTTTAAGTTTTCCCATTTTTTAAACCAAATTAAAAGCGCGCGCGTGCAATGCTCGAAATACCTACTTATCCATGGGGTCATAGGGCATCTAAAGAACATTGGCGGGGTAAATGCATTGATTTTGTACCACATTAGGAAAATGCCATACTAACTTTGAGCCTCAATATCTCGTGAACCAGTAATTTCCCAGGTATGGTGCTGAAGTAATAAATATTCGTTGGTAGCGCCATCTACCTTCCTATCTATAACTAATCGCATCAACATCAATCGTTCCACGTACAAGTGTGAGAGATACCATATTTCCGTCTCCCTCTATCCCACTCCCTGGAAGAGGCACTGCCTTTCGCCTGATTCGTCGCCGCGATCGTCGACACGAGTGACAGTCCAGAACATGCCCTTCGGAAACGAAGAAGATTGTATAAGGTAAGTGCCCTCCATCCTTGAAATATCCTATACCCACTCACAATCACCTCTTCCCGTATCCATCTCCTAGGCGGCTAAGAACCCGCTATCCTTTGTATACAGTCCATTTCCCTCCCAAGTCGCCTAGAACCTACCTACGGTTTCGGTGTATCGCCGAACCATTTTTTTGATCCATACGAGTCGGATTCATTTACGTTTTTATACGTTATATCGCTATACCTAGGCAGTTATAGCACCTAGCTATACTCCTAATATATTCACATAACCGTCACATGGTTATTTCCGCCCGCATCAGTAGGTAAACTTTTATGTAGCTACCTACTTATTAAATTATTATTTCTGCAACTATCATAGTTGTCTTATAAATCTTATATTTCAAGCAACTTTTAAGTCCTCAGCTCTAAAGTGTTGCCTACTTAGCCTACTTAGGTAAAATAATAGGTACATTAGATATTCTTATTTTGTTTCGTTCTCATTAGCTTATACTTACGTAAGCATGTCACAACAAAAGAAGTCACGCGTGTCGGAAGACAAAGAGATGACAATCTTAGAAGCAAAACGCAATATTCTATTTGAGCGCATTCAAAACATCTATGAACGATCAAAAACCGCATCTATGTCTGACAGTAATAGCGAAGCATTTCTCAGTTATTGTATGACAGTAGATAGTATTCGAACAGATTTTCATAAGTTGTTAGACGATTATAACACAAGATTACTTTCTATCAATCCTGATGAAAAACCGAACTATCAGGCGTATACCTCATTCGAAGATCTTTATTGTATTATTAAGCGTATACAATCGCAATTGGAGGGTAAATGTTCAGCAGAGCCCGTTGCCCGCAAACCGAGATTACCGCCAATCGAGATTATGTCGTTTGACGGAGATATACGAAATTGGCCGTTATTCTATGCGAGTTTTAAGTCTACAGTGCACGATAATGGTTCTCTGACAGATGCTGACAGGTTGTACTATTTAATTGGTAAACTGTCACCGAAGGCCCAGTCCGTATTTGCAGGTGTCACACCCAGTGCTGAGAATTATCAGGTCATATTTCAGTCACTACTTGACAGTTATCAAGACACGCGCGTTCTAGCGTCTACTTACTTTGATCAAGCTTTAAATCTTAAATTTTCTGGTGCCGCGTCTGTTTCGAATTTCCAGCTGTTCATTGATAACTTCGTAACCGCGGTTAATTCTCTTAGGAATTTAAAATTAGAAGATCTTTCCGACTTTATGTTGCTTCAACTCGCTTTAAAAAAGTTTGACACTGATACAATTCGCGCATTCGAGATGTCGGAACGCAATAATAAAATACCTACACTAGATAGTTTTATTTCGTTCATAAAAGATCAGTGTCGAATATTTCATAATACGCAGTCTGGTTCACCTGGCCCGTCTAACACTAACAGCAACAAACAAAGGTTGAACAAATCGCGAAATAGTAACTCGGTCCCTAATCCACAATCTTACGTAACATGTTCGGAATCTAATAGTAATAATTCACAGAAGTGTCTGTGCAGTAATATAGTGCACGACCACTTATACAAGTGTCCCGCCTTCGATAATTTGCATGCAACCGCTCGTTTTAAATGCGTAAAAGATAACAAAGCTTGCATTAACTGCTTAAGCATAAAACATAAAACAAGTAATTGTTCTAGTAAGACAAAGTGTCGATCATGTAATCAAAAACATCATACACTGTTACATTTCGATAACCCGTTGTCAAGCCAAGCCGCTAACCTTGACACATTTGCGCCGCAGGTGCAGACCACGGTAGCTGCGCCTTCCGCGTCTGAGGGCGAAGTATCGTTGTGTATGACATCCATTGCGCGGGCGACGCGCACGCGAGGACGGCACTCGCGCATCTATAATGATCCGCGCAGGGCCAAAACGCAGTGTACGGCGTCTAAGACGGTACTGTTAGCGACAGCGCAAGTTATCGTATATGGTGTTAATGGGTCGCCGCACATGGAACGTTGTCTGCTAGATAGCGCATCTCAGACCAATCTAATAACATCGGAATGCTTCAAACGCCTTGGATTATGGAATTTTAAAAATACTAACTCAACCGTCAAAGGGATAGGCGGATCAGAAAAGCATTGCAGGGGTTCCGTAGATATTAAAATACATTCGCGTTTTGATAGGAATATTAATTTTAACATTTCTTCGCTTATCGTGGAGCGTATCACGGACGCATTGCCGAACGCTAATGTAGACGTAGCATCACTCACTCATCTCGAGTCATTGCCGCTAGCCGACGCGGAGTTTGCGAATCCGGCAGGCATTGATCTTTTGATCGGAGCTTCAATATTTCCGCACTTGCTACTAACTAAAATAGTACGTAGTGAGCGATATGATTTACCGCCCGCTATTGAGACGGTACTTGGGTATGTGATTATGGGTACCGTACCTACGTTACATACTTCTCATTGTATTACGTCTTGTTGTTGTTCTGCTCTTCAAGAGATCAAGGTGGGTGCTAAAACTGTGTGTAAGATAAAGCACTAATTAGCATAGCATAGCATAGCTACCTACGGTTTCGGTGTATCGCCGAACCATTCGTAGTGATTGGTACAACATGGGATTTCAGTTTTCGTTAAGGGTCTTTTTACACCCTGTATAATTATTTTGGGTAAGTTACAGAAACTTTAATCTGGCAAATGAACAAATTATACAATACAAGTATCGTGCCGCTGGTGCTCTCTATCATAGACGTGTAACTAAAATAAAATCACCATTAACGACAGATAGGATTACCCACTTATGTTCAAAAATAATGTCCATCAATCTAATATTCTGCCATCTTCAGATAATATAGGAACTAAATTTGGATAATATCGCATCCTCCTATCACGAAGATTGTAAAAATCTGTAATACTCTTAAGTACATCACTAAAAAATGTTCTATTTTCTAGATCGCGCAAACGGACTCGCACAGTGGGGAATAGTGGAAGAACCGAGAGCTGCACTTCCTGTCCACTTCGGTGGTTCTGTAAATTCTGGTACAAGCGGATCTGGAGACATTATCACCTGCCACGTTATCACACCAGCTGATGAAGACCTGGTAGTTTCAGCAGATGTAAAGTATCCACACATTGAGAATACTGCGACGACTCGACCCATATGCGACATTATTTTTACTGATATTACTGATGATATGTTAGGAAACTGGACCATAATTGGTCGATTCCGCAACACATTTGGACAAAATGAAATGCGTCGACCATTGAATTTCTATTTACACAGTAAGTTGTTGTTAGAAGTTTCATGGACACTTTTTACATTCTTACATCAGACCTTAAAATAAACCTATCTCTACAGATGAGGATGATCCGTATCAGCAAGCCTATAATGTAACCGAGTTACAAGATGAAAGACACATAGTCCACCTGGGCGGAGAAGTGACGCTACAGGTGGGGCAAAGAGCAGGTGTAGTACAAAACTGCATATACACAACGCCTAAGGGACAGACATTCGATTCAAGTAATTACGAACAGAATACAATTGAAGGAGTTTCTTTCAAGAGCTCGGATACTGGAGCAATATGTCAAATTATTATTAGCCCTATCACTGAAGAATCGACCGGTAAATGGCAGATAACTGGCAAGTTCAGGAATGGAGCCTTGTTCGATAAGATTCAAAGGAGTTTTGATATTATTATAGAAGGTCAGTTAATTTAATATATTTTTATCACAGATAATTGTCTTTATAAGTATTTCTTTATCACCCTCATATGTATCTGCAGCCCAAGTCTTAAGATGGATGTTATCTTCTTATATACTTTAATATAATATGTTCTTTTATTACAGATCCTTCAGAACCAATTGACGATGAAGTAGATAGAGTGGTTGAAACTCTAACACCGCAGCTGATTACCACTGAAATCAACAGATCGCACAGAGTAGTCATCAGCACGGGAGTCCTAATTGAAAACGAAAGTTGTCATTTAATTACTCCGGCTGGACTGCAATACAAATTTATAGATGGTTTCAACGTCCCTGGAGTAGAAATACTTGAGCAACACGGAGTTGAGTGCGGCATTATTCTGAGTGTGAGAACATTTGATATGATAGGCGACTGGACCCTCATAGCAAGAGGAAAGAGGCTATCTGACCCAATAGAAAGGAGACTACCATTCACTATTCGCGTCGAAGGTAATCGATAAAAAGATTTAATATGATTATAAACGGACGCGTATCAAGTCACGTCCAAAGATATGGCGATTAATCCATTATTGCCGATCGATAAAAATCATACTAATCCTTACAACGAATGTAGTTGTTCTGATTGATTTAGAAGATTTTCTTTGAATAATTATCTTTATTTATTTATAGACTCACGCCTGTATCCCCGAAGGGGTAGGCAGAAATGTAATATTAACCCACATTTCGCCATGAATTTTTAGGTCCCACGTAATTGGGGCGATCCTATTGCCGTTATCGGGCACATCACCAGCCTCCGTGCTGCTACTGAAAATTCGGAAAACTCAGTAACACTTTTGTCCGACCCGGGAATCGCATCCGGTACCTCCGATCAGCAGACACATAGGCTATCCACTGGACCACGGAGGCAGTCATAATGCTTTACACTTAATCAGTGCTTACTATTAAAACACTGATCATATGTGGACCTCCGTTTGTGAAAACTGGGTACTACCTTCATCCAGGCTTTTAATAAGTAATTAATACACGTGTCTGATCTTTACATTGTGTACCTACATGTGGCCAATAAGCACATCATAGTAAATAGGCATACTTGCTATTATGCTTTACAGAAAGATTTTACATTGCTTTGTTACATTTATTACAATAGTAAGGGAGAAAACCCATGGCGTACAGAAATGAAATTGGAAGGTTATATGTAAAGACAAATGTCATCATGGTAGAGTAGCGTTCATATGGGATGTGGGTATATTGAAAACAGAATTACTCACCTCTTTATCTATATCTCACATTATTCATTCAGCTTGATCTTTGGCTGCTATCTACAAATGCTTTGGTATAAAAATACCACAGGGACCTCGATAAGATAAGCGGACGATTTCAGTTGTATTAGGACTATTCATATTTTAATAAATTAGACTATAACTTTGACTATGTTAATATTAAGTAAATTTATACTCTTTCATTTTATATAATTTTCATTCATGTCTGCAACCGGATTGGATTTCGTCTAATGACCTTTGATTAATTAGACGTATGGAGTTGAGTTTATAATTATTATGTTCCTTATCATAGATGCGGATGTGATGATCTTTTAAAAATATATGAGTTTACTTGATATTGTCAATGTTCCATCAACTTACCGGTCACCCATGACCGCCTAATTGCTCTCCTTTTTTTGACTACTTCCTTAAAAACACAGGCTCTAAAAATCGTGTTACCTTAATTCAAACAAATCTTTCTTTTAGAGAACTTTGTCCTCCAAAATGATATAAACATCAGGAAAGGAGCAGATCTGTATCTTCATTTGAACCAAGATGTTGAGATGCCGGAAACTTGCAAAATTTTTGGCCCTGATGGAGAAGAATACTTAAATGCTGAAAAGGATCCTTTGCACATAGAAAAGTGTGGTTATATTGTAAAAGGTGTTGATCATCATCACACTGGCAAGTGGATTCTTGAGTATGGAGAACACATTAAGTTGAGAGGAAGTGTTAATGTTCATGTCGCAGGTAATACATTTTATTTTTTTTATTTAATAGACTTACACCTGTATCCCCAAGGGTTACGCAGAGGTGTAATTTGTAATATTGCACCCACATTTCTTCGTGTTATGTATTTGTATGTCCAACGTAATAGAGGGCAAGCCTGTTGGCGTTACTGGGCATTATTGGCTTACCCAGACTCCGTCCCGTTACTGGAAATTCGGCAAAATTATTGCTAGCTGCTAGCGATCTATAAATTCCGACATACAAGCAGGATAGATGATACATAGTTTAGGCACTTGGAGCGAATGAGTGAAGAAAGAGTGACGAATCAAATTTATGAGGCTAACGTGTGTGGGCAAGTTGGTCGCGGCAGACCTCGTCGGACATTCGTCGATCAGATTGGGGAAATCTTAAAAAATGGCAAGGTCCGAAGCACCCGGAACTGGCGAGCATGTACGACGAGAGTAATGAATGTAGAGGAAGCGCGTGAGGTCTGTAAGGATAGATGCTAGTGGCGTTCCGTTGTCTCTGCCTACCCCGACGGGAAAAAGGCGTGAGCATATGTAGTATACAAACTCATAAGACTTAAGAGGCAACTACAAAAATATACAAATCTATACATTTCCATTTACAGTGCCCGACGATTATTACATCGAACCACTCCAATGGACATCCGGAGATTCTATTGACATCACTCTAGGTCCTGAGGATGCTGTGTACTGCAGAGTAACAAAGTTAATAAACTCTATTGAAAACACATTCTTCGATAACTTTGGACCATGCAGGGTTGTTGTAGACAGAGTAACATCGGATCATCGTGGACAGTGGAAAATATTAGTTGGGATACCTGGAGGTGTGATGATGAACAAAATTATCTTCAATGTGACTGTCGTGGCAAGAGGTGAGTTTTAATTTTCTGCTCTTCATTTGTAACAGAGACACGAATGCTTAAAATAATTGTATTTTACCTAAATTAGGTACAGGTACCTAAATTATATTTTCTGGTAGTAACTGACGACCGGTTGGCGCAGCGGGAGTGTAAGCGACTGCTACGACAAAGGTCGCGGGTTCGATTCCCGCTCAAGTCAAACATTTGTGTGCAAGAACATGGATGTTTGTCTTGGTCTGGGTGTTTCTATGTATAATATGTATGTATTTACAACAAAAAAGTATATATGTATGTTTATCCATTATCTAGTAGGTACCCAAACCCATAATACAAGCTTTGCTCAGCTTGGGACTAGATGGCGATGAGTGTGAAACAAAAAAAATATAGGAGGCATTTAGGTGGTCTGAAAACTTAAACACCAGTGTCGGCCACACACTCACACGAGAAAGAAAAGAAACAACATTAAATACAACAAAAAATACAACATTTATAAACTGTAGCTCGAATATAACAACTAAGGGTAATCAGAATCACTTCTGCCAGTTCTTCCCATGCGACTAGAAGTGTCTAGTAAGGACTTAGTAGAGTTCCCACCAAAGTTATGATCACTGCTGGTATTGAGTATCGCGATGCGTATGACATGCAAGGGCGCCGCCTGCCGAGTGCCTAGGGAAAGGCAAGCTCGACAGCCGATCGCATACGGGAGGGCAAGTTGAAATGGAAAATGGAACAGTATCGAGAAAAGTTTAAATTATACGGTTTTTCACTCTTAGGGAGGGGGCAGCTGCCCCTCCCTCCTGCTCCTACCTGGCGACGACCATGATGACATGAATATGCCTCTGTGGCCCAGCGGTAGTGTAAGCCAATTCTATTGCCTATTAGTTTACGATTACAAGTTTGAGCGAAAAGTATCTAAATGAAATATCTCAAATAAATGTAATTGTTACTGCACAGTATCCGTGCAATCACACGGTAGTTATTTAAATAAAGGATAATATGTAGGTAAAGTATGTAAAGTCAAAAAGGATTATAAATTCCAAACATTGTCGAGATAAAGCTATCAGTTTATTCGCCTACCTTATTACTTTGTTGAATATGATATGTACCTACTGATAAATGAAATAAAAACAGCAATCAAAACTGAGTGCCATAAAGGTTTACCCAGTAGTATCCAGGCTGGGCATGCGGTTGGTGATCGAAAAGCGTAGCATCTCGCACCGGTGGCGCTGCGGCCCGTCACCAATCTATGACATTTTGCTACACCTATTCATGACGGTTATACCGCCGTTAGTCGGTCGCCTGAGTCCCGTTCACTGGTCAGCAGGATGCACCACAGGCTGATGGGGTGGGCTGGGAGCACTCAGATGGAAATGGAACAATCATTGATACAAAAACCCTAGCTAGATGCACGGTCTCGAACTAAAGTGACGTTCAGAACCTCCACGTTGTGTAAAACTAGGTATAGTTATGTGTAATCATATTATTTTGTAAATTCAACCATACATACTTGTCTTAAAGTTATATTTACGTTGTACAATTGCCTGCGGACGATGCAGTACTAATTGAAAAAACATACAAGTGCATGTTTATTTTTTGACTTCGGCGTCATTGAAACGCTGACTGTGTATATATGGTATATCAATGGGTAAAATAATTAAATATTTTAAAAGAATGCCACGTATACTTCCATCTTCCAAAGAAACTGACCCGCCACCATACATGGCCCTCTCAACCTTGTGGTTATAACGTAGGGTAGACCGGGGACAATTGTACCATTTTGCCTTTGGCGTTGAATTGCTAGTTGTTTTTTTATATTTATTAAATAGTGTTAATACTCAACGATAGCTATTTTAATTAGCTAGAGGATAGAACTATTTTTATGGCTATAGAAACAGTATAACCATATTATTTTTGTCTTTGAACAGAATTCGGAAATTGGTA
The DNA here is from genome assembly GCA_944739405.2 of Euclidia mi. NCBI lineage: Eukaryota > Metazoa > Arthropoda > Insecta > Lepidoptera > Erebidae > Euclidia > Euclidia mi. Next base: position 16,092,803 of record OX123204.2, on the reverse strand, counting down.
CAATTGTACCCCATAACGGGGTAAATTGTACCTAAGATTTGAGGAAATAAAACACTGTCTTTAAGCAAAGAAATGTTTATTCTAATTATGGCTTTAACTCGGCGGTACAAACTTTTATGTAAATAAAATTAAAAAACAAAACAATTTACACAAATAACTGAAAAAACTTTCGTTGACTTGAAAAACATAAAACATATTTTTTTCATCTTTAGCAACAAATTCTAAAGGACTAAGGAAGGACTTTAAAACATGGTTAATTAAGTCATAGAAGCCACTATATAGCTGTTATAATTGTGGTGAACTACAAAAAACACGCAAATAATCAATTATCATAATGTATGGCAAGGGACATGGAACAATAATTGTCCCCTTGGTACAACTATCCCCTAGTGCAATAGGCTAGTTGCATGTCTTTCAGAAATTGGCTAATATTTTTATTATACTCAAAATATAAATATTTGGACGGAAAAAAAATCTATTCATTTACCCCACGACCACGGTTGATGTAACTCAACCGAAAAGTCGGGTAATATGTATTTAATCTCCTACCTTTTAAAAATTATGTCCCGTATAAATAAATAAGAAGACTTACATAATTTAACGGCCTTATGGGGTCAATTGTACCACGGGGGCAGTTGTACCGGTACAACCATACCCAAAAAATTGTAACAATTGTCCCCTCAAGGTCATTTTGACAGAAAAGGTAAATTACTTGTGAATACGAGCTCTATATGACACAAAAACTGTTAAAATACATTGCTGTTAAGTATACTAAGCGTTTAAACTATCACCAGGTAAAAAATAAAGCATTGATTTTTTGATATAACTAAAAAATATTACAACAAAAATGTTACTTTTGATGCGCAGAAATTTCCTCTTGCCGCCACACATGCCCGCTTCGTCCCGCTTTCGCGCGAGACTGGCGGTTGAGAGCCCCGCGTTCGGGGGCGCGCTTGATTCAGACTCACACAACAGTACGACGCTTAGTTTAGAAGATATTTGCGATGGTTCAATCGTCCCCTGGTACAATTGTACCCGGTCTACCCTACCAAATCTCGGCAGTCCCGCGCTCTACATGTGTAGGCTCTTTCAGGTGCATACTTCTTGACTACCAGCAAATTCTCTGGACCGATCATATAACTCATCACGGATGCGCCATTCTGGGGCAGTGGCAGAGCTATCACAGATTCAGAGAATGCCAACAAATCTCCGCTAAAAAAATTCTTACCTACACATATAATTTTCCAGATGGTAGACCGATGGTGACCACTGCGGTGGAACGGAGACCTCCATCCGTATTGATGTCGTGTTCCGTGCCCAACCAACATCAGCTCAACTCATGCGTGTTCAGAAGTCCACGCGGACACGACCTGATCGCCACGCATGGGGTTGGAGAGGAAGGATACATGTTCAACGGATCTTTTGTCAAGTAGGTTCAATAAACGATGATCCAAATCAGAGTGTGCTTTCTTGGCGCACGACTCAACATGTCCCTAAAAATCTTTTCGGTATTCACTTGTTTTTCTTTATGCGTTTCCGCCCGATTCTTTAGGATTTTCTTACAATCACTTGTTGCAAAAATTCAGCTTTCTACGCCTAGTAGTTTCGGCTGTGCGTTGTTCATCGGTCAGTCAGTAACAAAGTAATTTGATACAATTTTATTGATGAATAGAGAATGACAGCGGCTACCTTTTTTTTAAATTTAATTATATTGCCCGATCCCGTAGGCATTTCAGGCAAATCCTGCTTAGTGCACCCCTATGGCCCCCAAAGAACATACATGGCTAATTTCAGCTTCTTGCACCTAGTAGGCTATGGCTTGTCCGTCAGTCAGTCCGTAACGCAAGAATTGTTATGTACACGAATGTATGATGTTTTTACAAAACTATATAATCCGATCTATACTGCCCTCAGCGAAATGGAGTCAAACGCACAGAGCCACGACTGCAGTCTTCGCCTCGCAACGCCCACGGTGGACCACATGGGCATCTGGCGATGTGCCATGCAGACATCCACGGGCATCTACTACGGGTTCCTCACTGTCCTCTGCCCACACCTCTTGCAGGACCCTCAGACAGCAGCTTCAATAGAAAGGAGTGAGTTCTATTTTTGTTTAATAGTGACGGGAAATGCAATGGGAACAAATTAAATTCAACGCTATAAAGTCAAATATGCGAGAACATTATATAAGTAATTGTAGGGTCTTGCTGGCTTATGGCTGCATAGTAATTACTGCGGGTTTTTGATGTAATAGTTGTCAAGTACCATGGGCACAAGCAACACCAAAGGAATCACAAGTGCGTTGCCTATGGGATGGAAAAAGTAATAGGAGGAGGGGCGCAACCAGGAAGGAAGAAAAGGAGGCGAGGCCTCCGGCACTCTCACTCACCGAACGATACGCAATTTACATCGATATGCTGTAAGAATTTACTTATTTCAAGGTATAAATAAATACCTTTGTTATTCTCCTACGTTTCTACAGGTCCCTCCGCGACCACGACCGTTCCAAGCCGGTAGAAACGTAGTAGATTAACAATGGTATTTATGCCTTGAAATAAGTAAATTATCGCGACTAAGACCTGCTAAATAATATTGTATGATGTACTTCCTCGGTCGAGCAGGCCGATTTATGCTGAAATCAGCAAGCAAGCTTTCCTACCTTTAAAACCTACAAAACTCCTATACAACATTAACAACAGCAATATCTGTTCTGTTGCGTATAGTGCACTGAATACCTTCTCAGCGGTAAAACTTTGACAGAAAATTGTCTTTTTAAAATAAAATGAAGCAAATACTTATTTCTAGGCTCGAATAATAATAAAATAATTGGGCAAGTGCGAGTCGGACTCGCGCACGAAGGGTTCCGTACCATCATCTATAAAAGAAAATCACGTTCGTTGTATGTATACTTAAATACTTTTTAAGTTTCTACCTGTTTATTAATAATTTAGTATGGGATATTTACTTTTTTTATTATTTACTTTTTTATTTAATTATTTATTTTGAAAGGTAATATACAACTACATATTCTGTGAAAATTTAAAGCGTCTACCTGTTACAGTTAGTAATTTTGAGCAAAAATTACGAAAAACAACACGTTTTTTGTAAGGGAACCCCCCCTTAATATTTTTTATTTTTAGTACCTATTTGTTGTTATAGCGGCAACCGAAATACATAATTTGTGAAAATTTCAGCTTTCTTACACACAGCCTGATGACAGATAGACAGACAGCGGAGGCTTAGTAATAGGGTCCCGTTTTTTACCTTTTGGGTACGGAACTCTAAAAATGGTCTTTCGGGATATATGATACCACATATAGGTTGTACTCTAAATGATGGTTTGTGGTTTATTTTCAATCCCTAATAACTATCAAATTATCTGCTATTTCAGAACCAGTACTGCGTGCCAAATTTACCAGTGTTATGGAACATGAACCTGCTACCATGAGTTGTTCCATAAATACCGAGCTACGATACTGCTACTTCAGGGCGAGTAACGGCACTGTCTACAACGTCTTCCCTAGTAAGTGATAATATTTTTTAAATTAAGACATAATTATCCCCTTTGTTATATAATTATAATCATCATCAGCCTTTAACAGTCCACTGCTGAACTAGCCCTCTCCTTTGAAAGAAGGAATTGGCTTCTATACCACGCTGGCCAAACGGGTTGGTATAGAGTTTGTATCAAGTTTTTCTTCTCTGTGTTGTTCTCTGCATAATATGCTCCCTCTGTAGGCTCTTATGACACCCATGGGATGATACGGGGTGGTGACATTCCGTATTCTTAATCCGTCACCACACGGACATTATATGTATATACTTATAACAATTATAAGCATGTATGTAAATCGCAAAAACTGAAAGTACTTTTATAAGGATAGATCAACCATCCTATGATATCCTATTTCGATTTACCAGCAGACCACAGCCGAAAATTAATACATTTTATCTTCTTTATTTTACCTAGCCGAGGTTCCCGTACAGGAAGCCTCGGCTACAACCAAGTTCGAATTGACAATCGTAATCCTCTTTCTTGAAGTTGGGTCAAGTACTTATTGGATCATTTGTCCAAGGTATACATAATAGGCTGTACTTCCCAAAGTATATATGAGCAGGTAAGACATGTATTTTAGACATGATTTTCGTCTTGTCCATGTTCATATTATATAAGCTCTACTTGTTGGGTGCCTCTACAGCGACCATCGAGCATTATGCCGAAGTCTTCCATGGTCTCAGCCATGACTATAATATCGTCAAAAAAGCGTAGATGATGCCATGTCCTTCCTTCCGGTCCAGGATCTCAAAAATGTCTTCCAGCACTGCGGTGAACAGTTTCGGGGACATGACATCCACATGTCACCCGCCCGGCGTAATTGAATAGGTTTGGCGTCCTGTTCCTGGAAGCGGACTGATAACGTGACGGTTTCATACAAACACTTCAGCACTTTGACGTATCGACGTTGCCAATCTGGCGAGACTGCACCAAAGAAGTCTTTTGTATAACCAGAAGGATTTTGTATAACCCGCCACAGCGTAGTATACGGCCTATGGGATACAGCTTTTACGGAAGCCGGCTGAAAGTCATCTAACTTGTTCTCGTAACAATTCGGCATGACTCTAGAAAAACCTTATAGATCCAACTTACAGCCACCATACCACTGCTGGCTACCACGGCTGTATCTGGACGATGTTTTCCTAATTTACGTCACAAATTCACAATAACGTTGAGATCCAACATATAATTTATAAAATGAAATATTTAATCATTCCAGCCATGTCATCGTCACTGGACTTCGAGTATGTAGGAGCGGGCCTGGATGCCGGTGAATGTGGGATTAGATTCAAGAGAGGTTTGTCCTCCAACGAGAATGCGACGTGGAGCTGTCACGTGGGACTTGCTGAACCCTCTGTGTTCGAGCAACAGGCGCCTGTCGATGTGGAAGTTATACGTAAAGTAACACCTTCTATTATACAGTCAGAGTCAAAAATCCTTTAGTCACTTATCTCACAATGTTAAGCTTCACCATCATCATCATCATCAGCCCGCCATAATCCACTGCTGGAAATAGTCATCTCCAATATCACCCCACTGAGTCCGATTTTCGTCAGCCACTGCAACTTGCAATGTTAAACTTATGGACGACGAATTTCAAGCTTAAGTTCTTAAAGATTATTTTACGAAGAAGGACGAAGTGCCACGATCGCAAGCCAAGGGCGTTGAACCATGAGAAAGAACGGGCAATAAAAGTCAGCTTCATAGGTCCGTATTACGTGATTATGGATGGTTATCCAGTCTTAACTTATTATAAGTCTCAATATCTCGTAGGATTTTTATACAAAGAAAACTCACCTTAACAATACTTTATAAATAAAGAGTTTTATGTCAACAATACTCTCAAAGAATTTGAGAAGAACTGATTGATCGAGTGATAAGCTCTCCTCTTTAGTAAGTACTGACGCGACGTATATATCATGATATTCTCTATTATATTATTTTATAAACTGTTGCAGCTATGATGCAAGTGTTTCACATTTGGCGTCAGTCTAGGTTAAGTTTGGAAGTCTTCACTGCGAATAATTACAAAATCGATTACTGTCGGTTCGTCCGAATCGATGGCCTCGGTAAGTGTCTTTCTCTTCATAAATAACTACCTTAGTAAACCTATTAATATTACAGCACAGTGAAAAACAACACAGTGAAACCTGCTTTAATAGGCTCTGTGTTAGTTAAGACTCTCTTATACTGATGGCTTCAATGAAGTCCCAAAACTTTCGCATTTAAATACCTCTGATAGAACGAATTTTCGAACTTCATTAATTGATATTTAAGTATTTAATTTCTTTTGAATTTTTCGACGCAGCGGCTAATTTAGATTACCACCCTGGTGGCCCGGCCAGAGCCTACACTACGTAAGGGTGTTAACTAGTCCCTCATGGGCGGGGTCGCTGACGTAGTCTAGTTTATTTTAAAAGCCAAGAAAATCATATTATTATGTTTTACATTTATGTCCTCCAGGTTTCACAACGGATAATATGGGTGACGGTAATACGATTTACCATCTGACAGATACGTATTGCAATATCAACATATGGGAACCCACTATGTTGGACTTTCACCCATGGACGGTCGCCGTCAAATTCGTGGAACAAGACGGAGAGATCAGCATGACGACCACTGAAAACCTGCTCGATGGCTTGACTTCGCCTAGTAGTAAGTACATACATACATATATTAGAATCACGCCTATTTCCCGATGGAGTAGGCAGCGACTATGAAACGCCATTTGCAACGATCCTGACATATCTCTCTTGCTTCAGTCACTTCCATCAAGTTTCTCACGCATGTTTCGGGTACTTCTGATCTGTCCCTTTTTTAGGATGTCTCCAATTTGATCACAGAACATAATAATAAGTATTGTTATTGAAAATAATACTAAAATTATTTGGCTAGCTCATCATCATCAGCCAGCCGTATAAGGTATAGGCCGCATATAGGCCTCTCCAACGGTACACCACTGAGCCCGATTTTTGGGGCTTTCGTGCCCAGCCGCTGTTAGCCACTTTGCGTATGACGATATACGCAAAGTGGCTCCGCCTAGCCGTAGGGCGTTCGGCCAGCTCATTCAACCCCATATATCAGCGAGCCAAGTACAAAGATCATGTACCGAGCAATATTCGTTGATATTTTCTGAGAGGCAATTTCGAATTGTTACATGGAGCCAACAACTTTGTATTAGTCATTGACACAAGCAACAAGGCCTTAAAGACGGAGACAGAAATTGCTTGTAAAATTTCGAGCACCATGCAAATCTGCTGGATGTTTAAAATAGTGATACCAACTAACAGACCTGACAGCACTATAAAGACAATCATAATGCTTCTTGTAACTGCAAACAGATAACATTTTAATACCTATTCTCTTGTACCTAGAAACGGCACATATTAATCAAGAGAGCGGTTTCTTTTTAAAGTTATTTATTTTATGAACTTCTGAAGATCGTTATGGGTTCAAAGTCAGTTTACTTTCCCCTGGACTTTTACTTCAACGAGAGTCGAAACTCTTTGTCTTCAATGGTAATTGCTACTGAAATCTGGCTACCCAGATGGAAATGTGGGTGGGGCCACTAATCCCAAAAGAAAAATCTCTTTCCCCGGAAAACTTTACCCACTACTCTAACGCAAAGCTACTTAAAACAAAAACTGACTGAGTTAAAATTCCATTATTTCTGTTTCAGTTCTCGGCGCGGTTTTGTTCTGGATGTTAATCATGTTCATCTGCCTGGTGCCTGCTATGGCTGCATCTGCTCTGATTCCGAAGAAAAACCGACAGTGGACCTACCGTAGGGCCAGCAGCGTCAGAAACAGCTTTAGAAATTCTTGGAACAACACTTTTCACAAAACACCTATTCAACAAGTAAATACACAAACAACTACGGAAGTAAATACACCAGTAAATCCAGCAGTCACCACACCAGCAGCTGTTTAATACGTACGAGTACAAAGTTCAATAACCAGTCGTTGTTAAAGATTCGACACTTTTGCAGGAGTAGGTACTATTATTTATTTACTTATAAAACTTATAGCCCACGTATTATATAAGTAGGTAAAAGGTAATTTGAGGGTTGGAATTCTGACGTAGCAGAGACAGATCATCATCATCATCATCAGCCTGCCGTAGTCCACTGCTGGATATAGAACACGGATATATCTAACTTATCAAATCTTAATAAATGGTATAGATCGGTTCACGAAAGTTGACCACAAGTGGCGGCCGTCGCGCATATGAGTACATTCGTGCACCAATGGCGTGGCTCCATTCTTGACGCATTTAGGGAATGCGTCAAGAACGGAGCTACGCCATTGGCATTTCACCCGCGCCTCACCCCGCACCTCCACGGGGACCAAAAATGATTTCTGCGCAGTGGTCATCTTTCATGAACCGACCTATACTAAAGGTACGCTAAACTAGACTAGCATGGCAAGTAGATCGTAGTGGATTGGGATAAATAGTGCCTTTGCACGCCCAGGAAAGCACTGCAGTGTTTAGTTAAAACTAAATTGTCGTGTGCTTCAGTGGCTTAAAAGCCTTTCTACACGGTTTGGCTGTCGACGATAAAAACATGTTGACTTGGCATTTCGTCGATGTCAAATTTTATACCTTACAGGCAGTTTAGGGGATGGTTGCATGGGCTGTTGCCGCAACTCCACGTCTGGCCTGTATTTTACGTGCGGGTGAGAATGGTGTAGGGGATTCCATATAATAATATAATGTTTTTTCGAGTTCACCTATATTTGTAGTAGATGGTATCCGATAATCATAGCTATATTTTATTTACTTCTTGTTTTTCCGAAGGCTAGTGACTTATTTTATTCTAGTCTCGACTACAGATATTTCATTATAGTTACAATAGTTAAGTCTATAAAATAAATAAAAATGTTATTGTGCATATTATCCATTGTTACTTTTGATATTTTAATAAAGTCCTTGTTAAAATATTTGTTATATTGTTTATTTTTGTGTTGTTGATTGTTGCAAATGCCGTCGTTTGAATATATTAATGAATATTGACGAAAATTTTATCCTTATAGCTAAGTTTTGTTCGTATGCACTTCAGTATACCTACTTCAGGCAAAACATCCATCGTAGAGATACATCACATTCACATGATTCGCACGTTCAAAAATAGGCTGCTTATAGTAAAAATGCTGCTGAAGCGATGTATTAACCATATCAGAAATGTCCTTCGAGGTAGTTTTAAGAAGGTATAGGTGCTTCGGAGGCAGCGATCCAGAATAAGCCAGAATTAAGTATAAAACAATAGTAAATACATGTATGATTTGCTAACGCAAGTTATAGAAACCGACATCATGAAAAAGACTAGCCTCTTTTACTATAAAGTCTAATTAGATTACTAAACGAACCCCGAACTAAACAGCGAAAGTTTTGGACGTAACTGGGATGACGCTCGGACAATGATGATCAGGGAGCAGACTGAGAGTGAAATATCTACTGTTTACTTTTGTTTAGATTGTTTACAAATTGCTTGCCAATTTATTTTTATGATCCAAATTATTAACTCAAAATCTCTTGGAATGCCTAATATAAAGGCTAAGGACTGGAAAGACACATTCATCCAACCATTTCAAATACAGGCAATGATCGGAGCCACACCTACACCGTTTGCTGTGACATTTTGGATGTTTCAAAAGCGTACAATATACCTAATAGCCTATGCTGTCTTCGGTCTAGGAACGAATGATCTTAATTAGGAATAATAAGCAGGATGTAAAACAATGGAGAGAGTATCATGCCATGCAATATGCTAGCAATAACGGAGAAATGTGGTTTCATAGCAGAAACTGGCCATGCAACATTCAACGACGCTGACAATTACAATGTTGGGCACAGATCCCCTTGTAGGTCTTTAAGAAGGTAACTTTGGCATAATTCTCTAGAATCCATAACAAAGGTATATCACGGTAACAAATAGGTATATATACATATCTATATCTCTCTTACTTGGCCGACTTGATTGAGATTGAACAGAGGGATATGAGTTTCTTCCAGGCTCTTCTCATAGTCCTACCATTCCGAACCTGGTTGTAAAAAAGAATTGACCTTCAAACTGTTCCTTTGTAACCTATATGAATAAATTAATTTGATTTTGGCTACGACGATAATCTTCAACTCCATGACAGAAGGTTGGTATAAGTATGTTACTTACATTGCGGAACATATGTATTTAAAAAACCGCATGCAATATGGGTAAGTTCGCACACAGATCGAGATCACTCAGCTCCGAGATTGGTGTCCAGCTCCTCACGACAGTGGACAACGTTAGACATCTACTTACCTACGTCTGTTTGACGAAAGCGTCCAGGCAGTATCTACGGCAGGACACGTAATAAAACCGCCCAAGTGCGTGTCGGGCCACGCGCAATGTAGGGTTCCGTGGTTGCCCATAACGACTTGCTGCAAAGGGTATTAATGTACAACAAATCCGACTGTTTATTTTGCTGAAATAGTTATTTGTGAAACAAGAGAGCAAAGTTGTTTTTTGTTTCGAGTGCTGATTTTGAGTCCCGAGCAAGCGAAGGATTCTATGATTGATTCACGAGCGTAGCGAGTGAATCAAAGTTAGAATCCTGAGCGTGGTGAGGGACTCAACAGCACGAGATACAAAAAACTTTGCTCTCGTGTAGCACACATAACTTTTCACCATAGCAGTGAGAACACATATTACTAAGGATACATAGAAATGAACAGGAATATATTGAATTCTGCATAATCACTTGTTGATTTAACTCTTCTGGTGTTAAAGTACAGTCATCATCGCTAGTTTCACTCATCTTTTTAGATTATTTTATATATTAATATAAATTTAACACGTTACGCTATACCTACTGTGCATCAGCGAAATTTTTATTCCCGCTACTTTTTTAAATCGCGTTTTATTACCGCGTCCCTGATGTTTATTTTTCAAATGTATCATTGTTGTAATTCTAAATAAACATGTATTGGTTAAATACTAATTTTATACTATTAATTAGACTTATTTTTATTAAAATCCAATAATAAATTAAACATGTCATCAATCATAGAATTCTTCGCTTGCTCGGGACTCAAAATCAGCACTCGAAACAAAAAACAACTTTGCTCTCTTGTTGCACAAATAACTATTTAATAACACTGTTATAAGAACCTAAGTTTTGTTTAGAAAAATACTAGGTATGTATCCAGTTATGTATTGTAAACATAAAATGTGGTTTCCAATATATACTACTACTATACATACGTACGTATGTATAGTAGTAGTATATATTGGAGCACAAAACTCGATTATAAGATGTCACAAGAGGTAACATCGGTAACTTAAGCACTTATGAAGAGTTATTACAGTACACTCGACCTGCAATAGGTGAAAAGTGAGCTTTCACCTGAATAAGAACGTTATTATGCGTCACGGAGACCACGTTGTAACGCTTGCAGCGTTAATTTAGGTAACAATTCAGTATTATACGACTTTAAGCAATTTAAAGGGTTTTTGTGGACTTTAACTAAGCTATATTCTGAATTGAAGACCACATCTGTACCCTTAGACCACTTGCATTTTAAGAAAGATCTCGTGAGCTTCTATAATGTAATCAGTTATTCTGTGGCTCCAAATAACAAAGATATAATGCCTTTTGCTGCACACAGTGGAACTTGTGTAATGTTAATCAGCTTGTTACACGCAATCGTATAATAGCTCTTATAAAGCCTACATGATCACCATGAGTGAACATTATAAGATGCTATGTTAAAGCAAACTGCTCTATATTAGCTCACATCTTACTCATAATCTCAGTGAGAGCTGAATACTTGTACTATCGTTGACAATTAATCTACTAGTGCCGTTAAATAAGACCTTGAAGACTTCTTTATTCAGCGCTTCGTAAGTAAGTAGCCAATCGCGTCGTTTAAGATATTGTGATACGTGGAAATATAAAAAAAAATACTGGCGGAATACGCCGAAAAATTAATGCACAATATGTGAGGAACACAAATACAGATGATACAGTGAACATTGAATAGGCTACACGTTTTGTGAATAATGATCCAAGTGTGAATGAAATTTTAGAACGGGCGGGTTCCGTATTCGAAAATGTTGGTGTAAAAGCATGTGCAGATTTAGATGGATAAAACTCTTCAAGTATACAGCGAATGTTAAAAGATAGTGGTTGGTAACGTATTGTGCAGAAATGACAATGAATAAAGATGGACAGATAGATCTAACTATTCTGCAAGTTCAGATAGTGACAGTGTATCTAGTAATTATGACAAAAAAGACAAATATATATTTCTGTGTCACCAGTCAATCGATCGTTTACCCCTTTCTCTTTCATATCCATCCTCACAGAGTCCATCCATCTTTTCCTCGGCCGTCCTCTCCCTTTTTGTCCTTCTACATGCATATTCATCACTTTTTTACCTACATACATCTCATCTCTCCGCATAACATGTCCATACCAGGCCAATCGACTCCCTTTTACCTTTTCAACTATGGGCGCCACTTTCGTACTACCTCTAATGTAATCATGCCTTATTCTGTCCATTCTTTTCACTCCACACATCCATCGTAACATTCTAATCTCTGCCACATGCAAAAGTTTCTCATCCATCTTCCTTGTACCCCAACACTCAGGTCCATACAGTACGACAGTAATACATACAATAATATAGTAATATATACAATGTAAGAAATATATTCCATTAAAACATACAATGTAAGAAAATAAAAAACTTGAGGTACTGATTATTTTGTACTTTTATTTATTATTTAAGTACATCCTTTTCACATAAGAAAATATCACATCCCAATAAAATCACAAAAATAACAATTTTAGGAACCTAGTTGTTCCTGACGTTTATTAATGTTCAAAGGGCAAATTAAAGCTAATCAGTGGACTACTATTTTTATTTAACTAGGAGGTAGCATACACGGTAACATTTTCTTATGTTATAAAATATTGTGAAATACGGTAGTTGGTTTGGGATACCCGTCTACAGACACGTCTAAGCAAGAAAAATGGAATTGAGTTGAGACCGAGCTGCCGCAGCTATTTATTTATTTAGTAGGTACTTTTATAAATATTATGTATGTGGTCTAATTTATTTGTGGTTATTGTGAAATGAAAAACTTAGGTAAGGTACCTAATAACCTTACCTAAGTTTTTCATTTCACAATGACCACACTGTTTAAAAGCCTGAGCTTTAATTTTTTTTACTTAATTATGTCTACTTTGGTCGAGAAAACTTTGATACTTACTAGGTACATGATTAACATACGCTAATCTAAAAAATATAGGATAATGTGATGATGATGAAGCTTAATTCGCGGATCCCTAAAATTCCTGCAGAGTTTATCGGTTCACTGATGATTACCTACAGTTATTTGCGTACATGTTACCCACTATCAAGCTTTACATGAATCTGTAGCTGACTTGTGTAATACAAGAACCACTCGTAACAGCTCGTTACTGATTCATGTGCCACGAGTGGATACTTAAGCAGCTCATGCCGTTTGATTGTGGTTAATGCGGTACACACTGCTTGTCTGCCATTTTTTAGATTCTAACCTAGTATACAATATAATAACAATTTGTTTTTGTTTATTCAACGAAAATAACAGCAGAATTTGAATAGAAAATGTAATGATTTTATACGTAAACAGCTTATTGTCAAATTACTTACAAAGGAAAAATAAAAATAATTATTTTTTATAATAGTATCATCAACGTATTTTATACTATAATTTTCAAGTAAACAGTGATATTTTGAGAGCGCGTGAAAATATTCGTCCATAATTATATAGTATTTGACAATAAACTCTCTTTCCCATTCGAATTTCATGCACAGGGAGGAAAAACATTTTTCTTAGCGATAAACATTTGCCTATTTCCCACAAACACTTTAAAAATGGTTCGCACAAAACATATCAAAATAATAATTAAGTAGTAGGATGAAAATTATTCACAATTTTGCCACTTGTGAATTGTCAGCTCCATAAAAGAGTTTCTTACATCCTGGAGTATATTTTGTGCTGAAAAATAGGTAACAAGCACTCTATTATTCAGCCCTTGTGGTGTATAAAAGGTAACACATACCCTGATAATCAGTCATTATTCAGCTCTTGGGGCGACTGTTACCTTTAATAATGCTCAAATAACGCTGATATAGTGCAACCAGCTACATTATTCAGCTAACAGCTGATTAATTTGTGCCCAAATCAGAGTTATATCAGCTGAGTAGGCGCCTCTAACGCTCCTATTCAGCAGGTTTATTCAGCTGAAGATTTCATTGTGAACAGTGATTCAGCTACTATTCAGCACTTCTGTGCTACTTGGGGTAGTACCGTAGTATATTACATACCAAAGTAGGTACCTACGTATTATCTTTAAGATTAAGCCAGCGAGCGCGCCAAATGTAAACTCACATAAATAGGTATTTATAAGTTAACCGACGATTATTCGTAAACTAGTGATATCTACTTAGCCGTGATAGTTTTCCTTTTAAATTCGTTATATGTACTACATTTGTGATTTTTTTCACCCAAATTAATAGTTTAGCCGGCATGCAGAGGGAGGGACACTTGAGTTTAACAATTTTTTTCACTTCAAAGCTTGATATTTGACAAACCAATCACTTGATCGAAAAATGATTTGAGCAAACTAATAATATTTTTTTTAAACCTATCCAATGATACCCCACATGATGGGGTACTCACCAAAAAAAAATTCAACCCCACTAGATATATACAGGGTGGCGCTACCATAGGGGCACTTTTTGAACAGAGGCATAGCGTACAACATTCTGAAGCCTTGTACCAAAAATCAATTAAATCGGTGCAGTAGTTTAGCCACAATATCGATTTTAAGTTCAGCAATTTTTGCACATGCTTTGAATCCCACACAGCTGATACAAAACGGTCAACGACCCTACATTGTGCGCCCCGACTCGCTACGACGCGACGCCTTGACGTCATCCGAAGTTAGGCTCAGTGCAGATAAAACGGAGCGCAGTGGAGAGGATTTTATTAACGCACTTGAAAATAAACTTTATTTTTTTTACAATAAAGTGCATAAATGAACCTGACAAAAAACATTCGCGCGTCCTCGAAGATACGCGGGAATCCTCACGCGGCGTCGAGTCGGCGCCCGCGTCGTAGCGAGTCGCAGCGCGTAATGTAGGGTCGTTGACCGTTTTGTATCAGCTCTGTGGAATTCAAAGCAAGTGCAAAAAATGCGGAATTTAAAATCGATATTGTGGCTAAACTACTGCACCGATTTAATTGATTTTTGGTACAAGGCTTCAGAATGTTGTACGCTATGCCTCTGTTCAAAAAGTGCCCCTATGGTAGCGCCACCCTGTATATATAGGGGAGATACCCTTAAAAAAATATTTTCCTAAATTTTATTCTACAGTTTTGTTGCAATATCGTATGTCTATATTCATGTCAAATATCAGCTTTCTAGCACCAGGCGTCTTTGAGCTAGGCTGCGGACGGACAGACGGACGGACATGACGAAACTATAAGGGTTCCTTGTGGACTACGGAACCCTAAAAATGGACGAGTTCTGAATATAGTAATATCGAAACATAATTTATCCCGAGCCTTTTGGCTATCCACCTAAACTTTTGTATATAGTTTTTAAAAATCATTACTAATATCACACTAATATTACCACATTACGTTATAAGCCGTAAGGCAAAATAGTTTAGATTTTATCAAAAGTTAAGATATTGTATATTTCGCCCAAAAGCTGGTAGTGTGCCAATCATCAGCCCTTAACAGACTAGGCCTCTCCTTTGAAAGGAGGAATTGACCTACTATACCACGCTGGCCAAACGGGTTGGTATAGGGTTTGTATCAAGTTTTCCTTCTCTTACAGTGCTGTTCTCTGCATAATATGCTCCCTCTGCCGGCTCTTACTACACCCATTGGATGATATGGGATGGTGACATTCCGTATTCCGTCACCACACGGACGTGTGCCCAATATAAATAAATAAATATGTCGCCAGCAGTATCCCAACATGAAGTTATTTTATGAGTGCAACAAACCTTCGTAAAGCAACATTCGCTTGCGAGAAGTGTGAATCAAACGAAACAATATTTATGACTCTGATAGCAAGATAGAATATTTTTGAGCAGTAAGGATCTTGTGTTCAAAGTTCAAACCCGCGGGGTTCACCATTCACTTTTCTAAGTTATATGCGTATTCAATTGTTAATTATCACAGGTAATTAAATCATCGTGAGCAAATCCGTATCTCAGAGAGTTCTCCATGGTGTTCTCAGAAGACTACTTACTTAAGCCTTACTTTTCTCGTTGTGACAAGAAGCCCGTGCCTAGCAGTGGGACAGTTTGTATATAGGGCTCATGATGATAAGAAGACGAACAATTTGATATCAACACAAACGTAATAATATACTGATAAATAAGTAAGTATTTTAAATTATACACAACCAAAACCAAAAATAAAGCGAAACCTAAGCAACTTAACGCAGCAAAATAATAAATACTTATCACAAAACGCTTTCTAAAAAATTTTGACATTCAAGAAAGATAACATAGGTAATGCCATAATCTTCTTACTCGATAGAACCAATCTGGTATATATCTGTATAATCTATGGAGCCAATGAATAATATTAGCGTCACTAACCCAACTATTGACCGCAGCTTTGCCTGCAGGGTTTTTTTGATAAAATATATAAACTTTTATTTATCTGTAAAACCAGATAACAAATGGATGAATGCCAAATTCATATAAACTTCATCTCCTACTCCACGTTAAAACTTCGTTTTTGACGCAGGTCATTAAATATCTCCAAGCTAAACAGTATAAAAAATTAAATTAAAACAAGATGACATACAGACGAACAGACTTTCGCATTAACGGTATAAGTAGATATGGATATTGAATCCTAAATCTACAAGGGACTTTTTAAGAAATGGTTCACCGCTCGTTGGTCTTAACACCGATTTGTAATCGTCCCAAGGCCAAGAATTAATTGGACACTTTGATAATACAAAGATTATTATACCGATAATTTTAATATGACTCGTTATCAAAATTTTTTCTAGTTTAAGTAGTTGATTAGTGAGGTGCTCAATTTGCAATATTGTTCAAAATGAAGCTCTCTATTTTGTTTTTTATTTATTTCTTCGTTAATGTCAAGGGTAAGTGTGAAATTACCTTTTACCTGCATACGTTGTTTTATCAATTGTATACAGCCTATTTTTCAGTGTCTTACTGACTTGGTTTAGTCGCCCCATTGAAAGATAACAATGCTGACTCAATTTTGGCCTCTCTAAGCCTTAACTAAAAATGGACGTTTTTTTAATTTGATGGTAGAGACCATAGGCACTGTGCCACTGGACTGAAAGAAGATAGGTATTACTTTCTACATGAATATTCTGAAAATCCTCTACTAGTGCGCCCCTATACCTACATCCCGAAAGTATTGCCAATTTTCAGCTTCCTGCGCCCAATATTGGCTATGCCTTGCTTGTAAATCAATCAGTAACGCAAGAACTTAATATTATGTGCATATAAACAGATATTGGAATTGATTGAAGGATAGTAAATGCCCCTAGGCGTCATAACAGTAAAACGTCTGTTGTGTCTCGTTTACTGTCCTTCAAAAGTTCAAAGAAGAGAATTTATGATGTTGATGTGAGATTTACATTGAAGGTCAAAGAATAGCGGGCGGAGAGCCCACTACCATCGGCCAGTACCCCTTCGCCTCATCGCTGATGACAAATGGCGGTACCACCAGCGCAGCCTTCGTCCACAGCTGTGGTGGCTCCATTATCACCACTAACGCTATCCTGTCTGCAGCGTCGTGCTTCTATACTAATGGAGTGTATGTATACTAAGAATATTTTTTCTTTTAACTTTTAACCTAGCTAAGTGATACTGCTTCGATACGAACAGTTCAAATTTATTAACTTTAAAGCTAGCTAAGTGATTTGAACTGAGAAGGAAAATCTCGCGTCGTGGTGAAACTTGTTCATCTGAGAGTTTTCCATAATGATCTCGAAAGATATGTGAAGTTTGCCAACCTGCACCTGGCATACGTGGCGGACTGTGACCTAATCTTTCTGATAGCGAGAAGAGCGTCCCCGCCCAGCGGTGGGACAGTTAATCAACAGGGTATACCTACAGGTAATTAGATGTTCCAGCAAAGCTATGTGTTATTTAAATACATAGATGCAAAGCAGCTGCCCATACATCATCGCACCGTGAACCTAAAGTATCTCTTTATTGATTTACAGACTCAACCAGGTATCCTGGTGGCGCGCAAGAGTGGGTTCTTCAAGCGCCTCGACAGGAGGCACCATTCATTTTATCAACCAGATCACACCTCACCCAGACTTCGTGATTGCGACCAGGAACAACGACATAGCAGTCCTCAGGACCACAGTCGCCTTCAACCTACGACCGAACTTTGTGGAAGTGGCCAGAATTGCCGGAGGAGCATACACTTTCGGTCTTCATCAGCCAATCGTGGCTATTGGATGGGGAACTACTTCGGTAAGTCACTTTTAAAGTTAAGCTTTTGACCACTATCAGACAGTTAGCACCAAATAACGACGGGAACGAATACGCGCCTTCATATTTCAAAGCTTAACCCTGGGTAAAGCCATGTGAACTGTCTGATGACTTCTACTAAGGTCCCTTTATATTTGTAAAATTTAAAACTGTCTGGTAAAAGGATCTCGGCCATCAGCCTTCCTGAGTCAATACAGCACCTCTGTAAGACTGCTCTAAATTATTCGATTTATGTTAAAAAAATCACCATGGTAAACATAAAATCAGGGTTAAGAGTCTAATCACACGATATCCAATCAAATCAATGGCTATTATTTGACACCTAAGTCGGTCGAGTTTCGCATGGATTTTAACGCAAACTATCCAGAATCACGCCGTGATATTATCGTATTTTCGGTTGCATCCAAGACTGTTCGTCTAGAAGCCTTAGCCTTCTCTTCCCAGATTCCAGAAAATAGTAGCATTTCCGCTGAGCGGCTACCGTCTGACCTTCGTAGCCTAAAAGATAGGAGATTCCATGGCTTAGACCAGAGCAAATATATTTAAGGGTGCCGACTTTTTTTTATGTAATAATAGGCGGCAAACGAGCAGACGGATCGCCTGATGGTGAGCAATTACCGCCGCCCATGGACACCCGCAACACCACAGGAGTCACAAGTGCGTTGCCGCCCCTTGGGGTTGGGAAAAGGGATAGGATAAGGAGTGGGATGAGGGAGAAGGAATAAGGGATAGGGCCTCCGGCACTCTCACCCACCGAACGAAACGCTACAGTTTAGGTACTGTTACTTTACGTCGATTTTCTGTGAGAGGGTTACTACCCTCTCACCTGGGCCGCCCTCGGCTCGATCGGGGAAGAGTACTTCCCCGATCGAGCCGGCCCATTCATGCTGAAATCAGCAAGGCTCTACTACCTCGACTTACTTCCCATAAAGACAGTCAAAGATCTTCCTGACAGCCGGGACCGACGGCTTTAAGTGACCACTAAGGCACAGAGCAAGCGAAAAGTAGCAATTGAAATGACGGAAATCCAGAATCACCTTTTCTTTTTATAGAAACCTCCCGCACTAGGTTTAATTCCAGTGTTCCTGTGTTGACAACCGCGCAGTGAAATGGGACTCAATCTATTTCCAGGCTCAAGCCGACGGTCACTCTGAGCAGCTGCGCCACGTGCAGTTCTGGGCCATCAACCAGCAGACGTGCGCCAACCGGTACAACGCGCTCAGCTTCACCGTCACCGACAACATGGTATGCGTCGGCTGGCTCGACGTCGGCATCAGGGGACAGTGCCCCGTAAGTACAATATACATCTATATTTTAATATTTTATTAAGATAGCTCTCGCACTACATATAAATCCCTTATCGCGAGGTACTTTACAATGCAGTAGCTTACTAGCTGCTGTTTTAGCAGAAAAGCAATGCTGGTATCCAATATATACCGTGACGATCGGGTGACACAAATTCGGGATCATCGCAAAACCCGCAAAGACAACGGCAAAACCCGTAAAAATAACGGCCCTGTGATCCGACACAGCCAGCTTGTGGATTTGTCATTCAACGTAAGGAATTTCAAACCACTACTTTTTCATAACTAAAAGATTGTGAATTCAATTTTTCCATCTGGTTTAGGTCAAGCATGAATTATTTGAGGCGTACTAACATAGTTGTTACATTTCAGGGTGACGCAGGCAGTCCTATCCTGGACTCCGCCGGCGCAGTGGTGGGCGTGTTCACATGGGCTGAGGGCTGTGCCAACCCCTGGTACCCAGACGTCAACACCCGCGTTTCGCCGTACACCCGGTGGATCATCACTACTGCTACTGCCACTGCTACTGCTTAGAAACTTGTTTATTCAAAGACCTGTCTCATCATCCTTCAAGAAGAGCTGATCAATTTTATAGATAAAACCATTCAATTTCTTTTTGAAAATAATGCACATTAAGAGGAACTGGGACAGGTTCTAAATACGCACGTAGTTGGAAGGAACCATCTACAACCTAGGGTTGTCCAAGTTGCGATTCAAAATTTTCTTCTTCGTAATGAATTAAAAATAAATATCTCAAAATTGCAACAAATTCTTTACTTAAATGACTGACAGCTGCATTTGCCGTTTATAATTTTAATAAGTCAATTTTCAATCAATTTAACAAATTTTACAATATAATAGTAATATTTGTACGTAGATCCTAAGTATTTAAGTCTTAATTTGTATTAAAATATGTACTGTAGGTATGATGAAAGTAGGGATTTCAGGCTTCAACTCATGGACTCAAAAGTGCTGTAAACATGTTTATCTAAAAACGAAAGCAGAGTATTTCAAACAGATATAATTCCTTATTACCTATTCCTTACAGATAAATAGATACATTTAATACAGCAATACAGCTTCAATTTCAAGATATAGATATCATTTCAAAAAACAAGTTACTTAATAAAATAAACTTATTTAATTTTATCAGTTTTATTCCTAACCTTATTGTATAATTTTATTAAGTAACTAGAGGACGCCAGCAGCTATGACTGCATTTTCCCGTTTTGGCCGATCCCGTGGGAGTTTCGGGAAATCCCTTCTTAGTGCACCCCTACGGTCCTCAAGGAACATACATGCCAAATTTCAGCTTCCTGCGCTCAATAGTTTCGGTTGTAGCGTGTCTGTCAGTCAGTCAGTAACGCAAGGATTTTATATATTAAGATTGTTGAGGTAGACGTGTTTCCGAGTGGTGTCCGGGTCTCGGGAAAAATAAGTAGCTTAAGACGCTCTCTGGCTAAGTAGAGTGATGATACGCAAACTTTGGCTGGTGGACAAGCTGACAATCGGGCTCAGTGGCATATCATTGCGAAGTCTATATTTAACAGCTCTATATGCCATTATGGGTAGGGCGCATTCGATGAAGAGTTTTGTTACCAGACTTAGGAGTAGGTACCTATTAATGACGAAAGACTTGAAAGAAAGAAAGAAAGATGTCTTTATTGCCACGGGTAAAACAACTTACAGTTATGAAAAAATATAAAGTAAGTAGGTACTTGACTTAAAATGTAACACGATACATCACAAAACAAATTTGACGGAGTTTTCTATACACTGCGCAGCCGAACAGTACTGTTTTACGAGCCTGCTCCTCAAAATAGTTATTTGTGCAACAAGAGAGCAAAGTTGTTTTTTGTTGCGAGTGCTGATTTTGAGTCCCGAGCAAGCGAAGGATTCTATGATTGATTCACGAGCGTAGCGAGTGAATCAAAGTTAGAATCCTGAGCGTGGTGAGGGACTCAACAGCACGAGATACAAAAAACTTTGCTCTCGTGTAGCACACATAACTTTTCACCACAGCAGTGAGAACACATATTACTTAGGAGACATAGAAATGAACAGGAATAGATTGAATTCTGCATAATCACTTGTTGATTTAACTCTTCTGGTGTTAAAGTACAGTCATCATCGCTAGTTTCACTCATCTTTTTAGATTATTTTATATATTAATATAAATTTAACACGTTACGCTATACTTACTGTATCAGCATCAGCGAAATTTTTATTCCCGCTACTTTTTTAAATCGCGTTTTAATACCGCGTTCCTGATGTTTATTTTTCAAATGTATCATTGTTGTAATTCTAAATAAAAATGTATTGGTTAAATACTACTTTTATACTATTAATTAGACTTATTTTTATTAAAATCCAATAATTAATTAAACATGTAAACAATAACATATAAAAAAAAGTAATTTCTTTATTACAAATATCTTTTTTTTTTGCGTTGCCGTAGGTGTTTGCTTTGAGGTCGGATTCCAAAATCGAATTTCGAATTCGAAGGGGTTTGTTTTTCACTCACTTTTTATATGCATGTGAAAGAGACAGAGCACAGTAAAATTCGAATGTTTCAAATTTATGGCTGAACAATGTTAATTCGTGGCACTGAAGATTGAAAAATTAAAAAGCTACTTTGCCTCACGCTCGAATCAAAATCGCGTTTTGTTCACTGTTGTCTCGCAGCAAAAGCGGCATGTTTGAGCTGCTGTGGTGAAAATGTATTTTACCAAACTGCTAGACTTGCTTAAGCTAGACATACCTACCATACTCCTGCACATATAACTAATTCGATGCTTCTGAACAACTTCGAGGGGAGTGGCGAGGAGGAGAGAGCCCCTCCCTCATCTCCCCCCCCCCCCCACTCCGTTCTAAACAATATTTTTTGAAAAAGAAAGTCAACGATAACTCACAATAACAAGAATTCGATAGACCGTACCGACATAATAAAGATAAAATAAGTATAATGTGGTTTTATTGTTGGATAACAATTAAATTAAGTCATTTTATTTATTTTGTTATCGCTGTATATAATTCTGTTGTAGGTATAGTGTCAAATATAACAACAGCCAATATTAACCTGGTACATTGTTCTTATTAACAGTACCTAATTTTTCCTTTGCCTAAGTGTTAAATGGTCATAAATTGATTCAACCCATTTATTGATCATAATAATACCTATATTGACGATAGCTTCTTCATCGCCGGCATCTAACAGGGCTCCATCCTGGGACCGTATCTTCCGCGGGCACTAGGGGCCTTATCGCCCAGCATCAGGGATTTCCATGAGCAACTTGCTTGGTGGTCATATAATTATGATGGTGATATCTTGCTGGTGGATACGTATTAAAGGATGCTCAGTGCAGTGCAATATGGAAAAGGCCTACGTAACGCCTCTAGTGACAATATAGGAATTTAAACCTTCGTGGTCATTTAAACTTATTTTAAACAGTCTTTCAGGATATATACCACGTACCTTTGTTTGGAGTAATCGATATTTCGGCACTGTTGCAAGCGCCATGTTCAGGGATGTACTGAAGGTATTGCGGGTGGATGAATGTTACGAGCAAGTATAACTCCAAAGGTACCTACGTGGTATACATCCCAAAAGACTATTTAAAATAAGCCTCTAGTCTCTAGTACTCTAGTCTATTATGGGATTGGACTATAAGTTCAACTTGAGGCTGTTCTGTTACCTGGCATTGTCACGTTACAATTCCACTCTGTCTTTGTATGTAATCATCTCAGTTGACGTCGAACGTGTAAACTAAACAAGAGCCATCAATAGCTTTGTCAGTTGCACGAGTTGTCTTTGTTTCAGCCACAAGAGATGGATTGTCACGGTCACTCGCTTGACTAGACCACATAATAATACCGACATGTGATTGTTATCATTTGTTTAGGTATATTTCAATAGGCAGTGACAGCCGAGAGAGACTAGACTGTTACATAAAGGTTGCAATCTCATGGCGTGCACCAGTAACTTTTCAAAATTAGGCGCGGATTAAATTACTAATTATTATCGCTTGCAGTGAAGGGATTTTAAAATATATCGAAATGTTGAAGCATCCCTGCTTTTTCTTTTGCCTATTATCTTTATGTTATAGGCGACATGTAGGTACGATTAAGACAAATAGATTTTCAATCTATTCATATTTATCATAGGTACATGCTATCGAATATACCTAATACAAAGAAATCCTGGTAAAAAACCTGTAATCAAAGCCAGTTTTACAAATCACAGTAGGTACTAATGCAGCAATTTGCACCACATTGAACCAGTACCTACAGTAACAATAGGTAATGCTTTTGACTGAATATATATATATTTACGCAATAGCATATTTGGTCAACTTGCCAGTTTGTAACAGAGTTCAAGTACGCGCCCTGCCAACTGCACATAAATAAATGATCTTGAATGTTGTCTTAACATCTTTCAATACAATTTTAAATTTTAAGGCTTCATACTAGTTGTAAGTATTTATCGAGATTGATAAAGTAAGAAAGATAAATTTATTTGAAGTTGGTAAATACGATTGCAGTTTTATCTTTTTCTGCAAATAGCTTCGAACTGGGCTCAATGCGAGTTGTACATACTAACTTCTGCTATTCTTCAAATAGGTCCTTATTTTGAAGCACACAAGTACTTACAAAATATACAAATGCAAGATAATAACAAATAAAACTACAATATTAGCTCAGTGTGTAACTCCGAAGCCAAATAATAAAGAGCACTAGTTTGTACAATTTCAGCTATCAGTGGCCATAGTAATTCGAACTCAGTTGCCGTTTGCCTTTCGTGTCATGTACCCGTGTATCAACCGCGTTAAAACAACTGTGCTGTTATTCTCCTTGCACATATTGTGGTCTCACTCTATCACTGTCAACGTACACCCCCGCAGTAGGCAAATCTTTGGTAAGTGTATAGTCTATGGTACTACTGTCATGCCTGAATGAAATGGGTAATCGAGTAGGTATGTTGAAACTATCAAAGTGCTGATAGTCGACTGATAAACCGTCACTTTGTTGTTTTATATAGTTTTATTTAGCCTAGATATGGTTCAGACAAAAATTGACTTGATGTTGACTTTTTCAAGTACGAGTACCTATAGATATACCTATACCTATACCTATACAGTATAACATTTCATAAAAACAAAGTTGCCTGGAAGAGATCTGAGTAACTATTTAGTAATCTGTGTCGCTACCCACGTAGTGATCTCTTAAGGCCACTAATTGCACATTTTATTTAATCGCTCTTCACAATATAATATTTTCTAGTGTATTTAGGTACAATAAACAATAATAATATATTAATCACAGATTGTGGTTCGTCGCCCCTATGCCGCAGAGTTTTATGTGTTCCCTATTAGCTACTACAAAATACGTGCATCACTGTACATAATAAACATTTGTAAAGTGTTTGTACATTTTCCCCGATTTTCTCAAATTTATGTAGTTCCTATAAGCAGCGATAGCCTAGTGGGAGACCGACAGACTGCTACGTAGAGGGACCGGGTTCGAATGCACGGCACGTACCACTGACTTTTCGAAGTTATCTGCGTATTAAATTGTTAATTATCGCTTGCTAAACGGTGAAGGAATACTTCGTGAGGAAACCTGCATGTCTGAGAGTTCTCCATAATGTTCTCGAAAGACATGTGAAGTCTGCCAACCCGCACTAGGCCTGTATGATGGCCTTACCCTTCTCATAGTGAGAAGAGGGCCGTGCCCAGCAATGGGACAGTTTATATAGTAGTTCCGTGCGACATCTTTTGTATTACTTGAGTGCTCATCAGTCATCACACAAGGATCTGTTCCGGGGTCCACTGCTGGACTAGGCCTCTCCTTTGAAAGGAGGAATTGGCCTACTATACCACGCTGGCCAAACGGGTTGGTATAGGGTTTGTATCAAGTTTTCCTTCTCTTACAGTGCTATTCTCTGCATAATATGCTCCCTCTGTCGGCTCTTACGACACCCATGGAATGATATGGGGTGGTGACATTCCGTATTCTTAATCCGTCACCACAGGGATCTTACTAATTACAGTGACTAATCACTAGTTATAAGTACAGTTGTTACCTTTATTTACACAATTACTCTACACAGTTCATTTGTATTTTTGTATGTATGTAGTCATCAGTAACCGACCGTCCGATAAGTAAGAACTTCAACAAATTTTAGACCAAATTTCCTGCATATCTAATAAAAACCTGACCGTACAAGGATGGCGTATTTCAACAAACGCGAAACAGTTTATCAAAGATAAAAAAGATACTACAGTTTACAAAGTAAATAGATATTTGGCTTTATCATTATTTACTCACAAACAAGATTCTACCTAGTTACTTATTTTTTCTACTTATATGTGAAAACGCAATAGGTACGTTTATACGCAATTGTCGATTGATAAAGTAGAGGCAACAATTTTTCCGTTACTTCTTTGGTATCATTAACTTTTAAAACCGGCTTTCTTTGTCTATCTTTATAGGTAACGATGATAATATTATTTGACTGACAATAGACCGTCGTCTCACGATGGCCCCACACGTCAAGAACGTTGTTAGCCAACCGCGAACCACTCGAGCTCTCCTGCGCCCTGTCTAGACGTCCCGACTTCCCCTCCGTGCGAAGCTGGCGATCTACAAGGCATACATCCGCACCCGCCTCACTGAAGCCTCCCCAGCGTGGTACGTGCTGGTTGCGGCGACCCTCCGCAAACGGTTGCGTGGGCATCAGTCGCTCGCCCTACGCGCCGTTGTAGACGCCCGCGCTACTTGAGGAAAGATCGCTAGTGACCTATGCATGGGGAGCCACGATGGCTTCATTGGTCGCCTGAGCGCCAACATGTTCGCCCACGCTGAGGGATCATGCTTGCGTCACCTGCGGGAGCTGGCGCCCTACCATCAGCGCCCACTGGACCAACCACACCGGACTGACTCCAGTTTGTTAGTGCGGGTTCTTGACGGGAGCCTCACCCGGCAATCTCGATCTCGCCAACATAAGCGAAGCCCCCACCGAACAAGACGACGCTGGCTTGTAGATCGCTCACCGGACGTTCCCCTCTTGGGAATACTGGCGGTGGGTCAGGTCTCGCTAGCGGGGTGAAACACACCCGCACTAGACGCCCGGATATGACACCAGTGGCAAGGACCGCACTCTCATGCAGTTGCAGGTGGCGGCCAAACTCACTGAGATAGCACACCACCTGCATCAGTTTCCCCCCGTTTCCCTTAGGAAAATCGTGAGAAGACCCGAAACGTCCCGAAAATGAGCCACACCGTAAACCGGCTCCTATTCCGGCACCCCGCTGTTCCCATGGCCGTTACCCAAGTCAGGAATAGCGGGGTATAGAGAATTTACATGAGATCCAGGTACCACTACTAATGAAAATTGCCTAAGGAAACACTTAACACACGTACACTGCAGACCGAGGAGAAGTTTGTCGATGTAGAAAAAGGATGGAGCAACTTGCGATAAGTGATGAAAGCTATGGAATATGATAAGCCTATCTGAGGACCGAAGACAGGGTGAGGATCAACGTTAAGACAATGGTAGATATAAATGTTCACCACTGCCAGAGCACGTCGCGTATCGCGGATTTTATTCCCAGAGGGGGCAACTTATGTGCTATGCGCAAACAAATAGGTAGTTGTGTCGATTCTAAGCTGTCTAAGTACTCTATGCATCCAGTGTTTGAATGATTTTAAGTCCTCTGCGAAACAGTAGGTATCTAGCAAGTTATGCGTGTGAAGTGTTCAAAAAACTAAAAGTTTATAAAATATTTGTAGGTCAAATCCATTACAAACCTGCCTGCAACTACGTCAATTATTGTACTAGGTACCTACATTAAATTTTACTTTTTATATGTACTCAAAACAATAAAAAGTGTTACAATACAATTGAAAATAATAATATCAGCTACTATGAATGTAGTCCAGTTATACTGCCGACTATGATGCCATCAGACTGAGTAAACATAAAAATACTGAGTAAACACACATTGTGTTCACATTGCGAATGAAATTCGACTCGTACGACTTGCCACAGTCACACTAGACTGTTGTTGCTACAGCGCAGCGGTGCAAAATTATTTTAAAGGAACATAACACACCACCATCACACCACTTTTACATGTCTCAATAATTGGTAAGATTTTATGTCAAATGTTTATAAGTTGCGACTATATGCCACGATCAGTCAAAGAATCTTGAAATCGAATGTAGAGCCACGCTACTAATTCTACACGACCTAACTCTACAAGCCGAAACACAAAGCCGTAACTTCACAAATTCTACATCTTAGGTAGTAAAATACGGCTTTGATACGCGCCTTGGGTTTGAAAGTGATGCCCTCTGTATGGCAATCCGTTAGAATCTCCACTAGACTATCTCTACCTTCCAACGATATTATATTTTCGACTCTACATGCTAAATTACTCAGGTACCTACTTATTCTAAGGAACAATGATTAAGTCTGTCGAAATGTCGTGACAACACTGTTGACATATTTTTTAAGTTCGTCTTCCTTTACCATTAGAGTTGGTCGTGGGTTCGAATGTAATCTCACTACTTACTAGATTATAAACGCGAAGGCAACGGTTTGTGAGGATGGATGGATGTGCAAATAGTTCTTTGTTACTCTTTCACGCAAAATGTTCAGAAAGGACTGACGAAGCAACTTTGCAGTAATAGCTTATGCACCAGAATAGCACATTGGACCATTTGTCCCGACAACCAACACTTATGCGAACGAAGCCATGGGCAGCAGGTAGTTAAGATTAATGATCCACCTACAGTACTGGCACTAAATGATTAAAGTAGATAATATTCATATATTGTTATTAAATAGCATTTCATTTCAAGCGGCAAAATAAAGTACACAATCCAAAAACAATATTCCCTATTTCACTAGAGCCGGAACGAAAAACAGTCAGGCGCCGTGAGTCCACTTACTCCAAATACCAAGAGATAGTCAAATGAACTCAAATCTACATACACACACATGTAGAGACTTTACACACAGTATCGGAGCAAGTCATTAATATACACGACTTAACGGTGCTATCTACGGAAGGTAATTAGCACCAACTCGTTTATCAATGGTACCTACTCTAGGTTATAAGCGATACATTCTTCACTTTGACAAATTATTCAGTTAATAAGTATCACCAAGGTTTCTCTATTTTGCTTTACAATTGATGGCCATGCAGGTGATGGCTCTCACCTTTGATAA
Organism: Euclidia mi; assembly: GCA_944739405.2. Classification (NCBI taxonomy): domain Eukaryota; kingdom Metazoa; phylum Arthropoda; class Insecta; order Lepidoptera; family Erebidae; genus Euclidia; species Euclidia mi. The sequence goes on along the minus strand of OX123204.2, from coordinate 16,064,161 downwards.
ATCGTTTTCTCGACTAGACAACACCCAGACTCGAAGCAAGATTTCGAGGATCACATAAAGTGTTGTCCCGTGTGGAGATTCGGAGATTCAACCCACAATACTCGACACAATGCGTCAAAGGGCAAGGAAGCTACTTAAACCACTACTACGCCCTACACGTACAATCATACAAGTCGGCGCTGGACCAGTTTGAAAAAAAATCCCTTGGCTCGCTCGTAGAGTCGAGGGACACTAACAACTTTTTTGATTTTGTATACGAGTGCCAAAGTGCGTGAAAAGTAACACTGGAAGCGACGATGTCTTGCTAAGCGATTCTCGCCTTTATGGTGGTCTAGCGGTAAGTTGTTCGATTGTATCTAGTCTACTACACCGTACTTTTTACCAGTATAATCCTGACAAGACTATATTGTCATCCTTAGGTAGTCTAGTCCCTAGATAGTCACTACGATACATCGAATACATCATTCGTCAAAAACGATTACGCCTCTTAAATTGTAACTGAACAGAAAAATACGAGTTGCCACGGCAGCAGAAGTTTAGCCAAATAGCATTTTAGTATTATGGAGCATTTTGCTCTCCATTGAAAAGGGCAAAGACCAAATCATATCCAACTGACGTCAACGGCAAATCAGCCGCACAATTATTTAGGTCACCATCTACTTAAGCTAACTTGTCTGCGCTGCACCCAAACCTATCCATCTAGTGCACTGAAATGCACTCGTTTATTAATAAAATGTTAGATTCGACCTTATGCGTCGATCGATATACAACTTTTGTTTGTTGTGGTCGGCGCAAACCGGCCACCGACCACAGCCACTGGTGGCCAGCGACAGCCACTTAACACACTTTTTTCATATATTTTGTATAGACGCGCCGCACACGTGTGGCCGGTGGCGGCCACTCGCTACAGAAATAAAATATATGAAAAAGTGTGTTAAGTGGCTGTCGCTGGCCACTAGTGGCTGTGGTAGGTGGCCCGTTTGCGCCGACCCTTAGAGTGCCTATATCTTATAGGCTTTGATTGTCCTCGTTTTTATGACAAAGTTTTGATGTTCTAAGACATTGTCGAAATCGCGGCAAAATATACCTACTATAGTAGTAGTAACTACTTAGTAATCTGTGGTATACCACTCATAACTAAGCTCATCTCCACCAAATTGATTGTTTTTTAGACTCAGCTAAATGTGTGGCAGAGCTAATTTCTTTTTCGCGATTTTGGCAATCACCTAAACAAAAGTTGTTTATAAACAGGTAGATACAATCATTCCTATGGTTTTCACAGTTATAGATTGTAAGAGTGCCTAACCTTGTAAATATAGCTCTCAGTCTGGCTATTAGTATAGCGCTCTAAATCTTTATCTGTATTTACAATTTTGTAACGCTCAGGAGTTTGTTGCGCACTTAGATCCATGTTTAAATCTCGACTTAACTACTAAGTAGGTGTGTTAGCTAACTAAGTATAACGAGTTCAGATAAGAAAGCAAAAATATCAATAAACACAAGTAAATTGCCACGAACTTCGTTGTTTTCATGTAGTTAGGTAAACTCTACATTTGTCCTTCGAGATAATCCGAAGATTACGTGCTTGTTACGTTATTGGGTAAACAATTTCAACATTGTTATTTCAATACATACCTACCAACTTAGCTACCTACTTAATTCGATTTAATGTATTTGACAAAAAAGAACTCACTAAAAGTTTTAGTAAGAAAATGCTTACCTGGATTTAAAGTAGATACAGCTACAAACCTTACAAATTAATCCGGTGGAGTGTACTTTTAATATCTCAACTCTTTGCTACGTTCGCATTGTGCCCAACATATCTACCGATAAGATATAATCACCTTAATAATTATCTGCTCTTTTAAAATACAGAAGATTTTAAGCAATTTGGTTGCGAAGAATGTTAAGTGTATCGAGCCCTAGAAGTCTTGCCTTGACTACAGAGGATGATATAAAATTATACCCTCTGTTCTCTTCCTAGTACAGGTACAGCCCGTGTTGACGTCCCACGGTCCCACCAAATATTAAATCGACTAAACCACTAGCTCTTATAACCACACATCTTTTTTCTCCTTCCAGCCAAAAAGAAGATACAACTAGTCCCAGTAAACATCGCGTGTTTCCTCAATGACATCGTCCGGCTCTCCGCTCCTATGATCCACGAAAATGACGTCTATTACTTATCCAAGCCGAACGGAGACAGCTATCCCTTAGACTTGCATGCTCCTAAAGAGCTCAACATTAACAGAACAAAATATCACATAGACAGATCGTTAGATATTACATTTCTTGATAGAACTACCAGTGTAGTTAATCATGCAGATACTTATAGCGTCTTCAGAGCTCAAGATTTTGATAAGAACAGCAGGGATTTGGAGCCGAATGAGTTCATGGTGGGTCCATTGATGGAAGAAGACTATGGCAATTGGGTGCTGACGGTTTATACTACAGCTTTAGACGGCGAGTGGATTGAGCTATTCCAAGTCTTCACGATGGCAATAACAGGTAATTATACGCAGAGGACTTTACAGACATACAATCAACGGACACAATAAAATGCCCAAATACGAAACAACAATTTCTGGGTCATACAAAGCTCTGCCTCGTATGGTGATCGAACCCACAACACGCGACGCAGTATCAGGCAGCGACGCGGCCGCTTAAATCACTACGCCAACCGTACAGACGTACGAGACCTTGTTAGAAATCCAATTGCTACAGATTTAGTCGCAAATATATGTCATTATATCATAACGAGAATATTGTATATATACCTAAATAAATCTTATAAAATATCGCTTCTAGGTACCGTTACCTATTACTGTAGTTTTCAACTTCCTAGCAAGGCTCTACCTATACTGTTTTCTGCAAAATAAAGATTTTATAGGTAGTAGAGCCTCGCTGATTTCAGCATGAATGGGCCGGCTACGAGACCAGTGCAGATACGTTAGAAAACGGTAAAAAGTAAAATAAAATTACAGTAGGATGAAACCCATTGGAGAAGGAAGAGAATATAGCGATCATTAAAGGAATAATAAATTACGGGCGATCCGAGGTCTCGAAGTGGATGGGGTTGCGATTTTAAGGGTAAAAAAGGGTTTATCTCGATTGCCAGCAAAACTACAAGTCCTACGGGAAAAACCTCAATGGCAAAGTTAAATAAGTAATCGATATCGATTATTAAATAAGTAATCGATACGATCGACCTTTATAGAGTTGGTTTGGTTTAAAATGCAGTTATTTAATATTTAATCAACATTATATCAACAAGCTAATATTTTGGAAGCAAAACAACGTTTAAATCAAATAAAAACGTCACAGCATCGTTTTAAAGTTGTATCGATTTCACATAAAATCGATTTAAAATGTGCAGCTCTGCTTTTGTCTTTGGCTGTGACAGTTAGATACTACAAAATACCAAAGAGATTGGATATATTCTTCCATGCAAAATACAAAATACTTCCGCGTTTTGATGTCAATCTGACATATGTCATTTGATAATTCGAACGTACATACCTACATTGTTAAACTTTCATACTATAACTTTCCTTTTACCTACATTGTTCATTCTTAACTAAAAATTCAAACTGCGATATCTTCTTTTTCCACCTTTCCTGAGTGAAAATATAATCATTTATAGACTCTGTTACTTACGCCAAATTTTTTGATATATTTTTTATTACTGTTCGCTTCAATTTAATTTCAGACATTTTGATGTATGGAGATCTGCCATTGTCCTTTGGTGAAAACTTGCCTTTTTATGTCCCAAACACACTGTAAATGTTTTTATTTAAAATATTTATTTTTATGCCTTATTTTGACTTAATATCAAAATAAAACCCTAATTTTCAATTGAAAATTCTCACGTCAAAATATCAGCTTTTTTTAATTGTTCGGCATTTTGTTCGTTGAAATCTCTACTTTCTGATGGTGTGAATAAAATAAACATTAGGCACTAAGGTAAGCGTTCTCAGAAAATGCAAAGAAATGAAATAAACTCGTGACCGATCTTTTTATTCATAATGTACAATTTTGAGATATTTATTAAAATTAGCCCTTCCCCACTTCTCTATAAAATAACTATTGATGGGCTCAAATTGTCTGTGGGTCACTCAGGTATATACATTATCTTAAAATAGCAATAAATAGGAGTCTACGCTATAATTTAAAGAAGATTCTATAGCTTTCTCCAAATATTGTAGGTAGATGTCTTATTAAATATTAACTTATTTGGTTGCTAATTTTAGTTGTATATATCGATTTTTAAGTTCTTATTTATCAATGAAGCATGGAATCTTACGTTTTTCGAGTAATTAAAGTATTAATTTTAATAAATATCTAAAAATTTTACATTATGATAAAGAAATCGGTCTCGAGTTTGTTTCATTTCTTTGCATTTTCTGAGAACGTTTACCTTAGTAATGTATATTTTATTCACACCATCAGAAAGTAGACATTTCAACGAACAAAATGCCGAACAATTTAAAAAAAAAAGCTGATATTTTGACGTGAGAATTTTCAATTGAAAATTAGGGTTTTATTTCGATATTAAGTCAAAATAAGGCGTAAAAATAAATATTTTAAATAAAAATAATTTACAGTGTGTTTGGAACATAAATAGGCAAGTTTTCATTAAATTTTGTGTAAAAGAAAAAACTAGGTACCTATTGTAAAAGTTAAAAATAAAAAACCAAAAACTTGGTCATTTGAATTTTTCACATAAATTATGACGTTGTGTGAATAAAGTGTAAATACAAAAGTTGTAGATCTTTTTATTACCTACAACTTTGCCATTGACGTTGTTCCCGTAGGACTTGTAGTTTTGCTGGCAATCGAGATAAACCCTTTTTTACCCTTAAAATCGCAACCCCATCCACTTCCAGACCTCAGATCGCCCGTAATTTACTTTTCCTTAAATTTTTACTATATTCTCTTTCTTTTCCAATGGGTTTCATCCTACTATATTTTTTTATCGTTTCAAAAATTATCTACCCTGGTCTATACCTTCTACTATCTCACAGAAAATCGACGTAAAGTAACAGTACCTAAGCTGTTGCGTTTCGATCGGTGAGTGAGAGTGCCGGAGGCCCTATCCCCTATTCCTTCTCCCTCATCCCACCGCTCATCCTATCCCCCATACTGTGATGTTGCTGTGTCCATGGGCGTTAATTGCTTACCATCAGGCGGTCCGTCTGCTCGTTTGCCGTCTATAACCATAAAAAAAATGTTATCAATAAGATTTATATGATAACGCATGCTTTTTGGCAACCCGCATACATAGCCGTCTACAATGTAATCTACTCGTTAGGTACTACTACTACTTTTTAGTTTCTATACAGAAAGTACAAACTTTAAGCCTGATACATTTAATTACTGGTCGTGCATATTACTAACCATTAACTTTATTTATAATTGCTCCATATAATATTAACATTTTACGAGTCTTCATTTTATACAATACCACTGTTCACATTGGAGACAGATGGTTAATACTAAGCATATTTTTGCTTTCAGAGTACATCAAACTAATGCCCCTTGAGCCTCGTCTGCAAGCCGGGGACACATTCAACCTGAGCTTCGTATACCCCATACCCGGCATGGAATCTTGCGAAGTCATCGCACCTAGAAGCACATACGACAGATTCTTTGACAGAACTTTGAACGAATTCGACAAGTGCGCCTTCAGTATACCCAATGTTACGAAGGCGGATGAAGGAAACTGGAGGATTATAGGTTTTGGAAAGATTGTGTACCAAGGTGAAGTTTACTTAAGGGTTAAAGATGAGACTTATTTGAATAGTATTCTTTTAACGACAGAAAATAGTACCAGTGTTGAAAATACAAATAATTAAGTATTTATTTATAGGAAATGTTCGTTTGAATGCGGTAAGCATGAGTGTGAAAATGTCGTGATTGTTTAAATAAATGAAATAAAGTTTATTATCAAGAGCCTATTTTTCTACATCAGACTTCGATATTCATGTATGTAGATAGAAATATCAATAAAATACTCTTGAAGGTGCAGTTATTTATTGAGTTGTTTAATCTAATGTAAAAAATATGAAGTTGATGAACATTGTACAGTCAACAAATAATTATGGTCTAAAGGACAATGGCAGATCTCCATACATCAAAATGTCTGAAAATAAATTGAAGCGAACAGTAATAAAAAATATATCAAAAAATTTGGCGTAAGTAACAGAGTCTATAAATGATTCTATTTTCACTCAGGAAAGGTGGAAAAAGAAGATATCGGTGTTTGAAGTTTTAGTTAAGAATGAACAATGTAGGTACAAGGAAAGTTATAGTATAAAAATTAAACAATGTAGGTAGGTACGTTTGAATTATCAACTGACATATGCCAGGTTGACATCAGAACGCGGAAGTATTTTGTAGCATCTAACTGTCACAGCCAAAGACAAAAGCAGAGATGCACATTTTAAATCGATTTTATGTGAAATCGATACAACTTTAAAACAATTCTGTGACGTTTTTATTTGATATAAACGTTGTTTTGCTTCGAAAATATTAGCTTATTGATATAATGTTGATTAAATATTAAATAACTGCATTTTAAACCAAACCAACGCTATAAAGGTCGATCGTATCGATAACTTATTTAATAATCGATACGGATATAGCACTCACGTCTATTCCTGTCACACCATTGTCTATGGCAACAATCAAATAAAAAAGTATTCGTAATCAATTGGAATGCTTTTTATCATCATAAAATACTCCAGCTTTAACGAGACAAAGTGAAAATATTAAAAATCGTAGAAAAAAAAAACAATTTGTTTTGTTCATATGAAGTTTAAGGTCGCCACAACAAACCCAGACCAAATTCTGCCATTGTCCTTTATTTGCACGACATTAAACAAAAACGTTGAATTTCCTTGGAATAATATTCTGACACTTCTACCCTGAACCTTTTGATGACACTGATTTACAGAACTGCTGCTAACCACTTTCCGTCCACTTTCTTAACTGCCTGATTTTGAAACTTTCAAATTTATGAAAGGCTCTTATCTTGCAACGCAGCATAATGTGTATTAATTTAAAACAAATCTACTAATCTGCATTTGTTTTTCTTCTGCTCTGATGTTCTTTTGTTAAAAACTTTAAAACAGTTGAATATTTTTTACTTAGAGACTGGATCTTGCAACACAAGGCATCCTAGAGCCGGATCCAGGGTCTCCTATATAATTTTGTAAAACTTTTTAAATGAAATAAAGAAATTATTTATTTATTTTTGTTGCTTAGAGCCTAAACTGTTAGTTTTTAACTCGTGTCAAAATTGTAACAAGGAATACAGGTAAATGCAAATAAAATAAATAATGTTACTTAAACATCTATATTTACATTTAAGTCCTTAATTTAAAAACAAAATACTAACTCGTCAGTAACATAGTCAAATAAAAATACTTCATCCATACAAGTAACAATCTGTCTTGATGAAATGTCAGCAAACCCTTATATAAATTAAAACATTATACGTTTTAATTTCGTACAACAACCGCAGACGTTGTACCTACGCTCCGCCCATGCGTAAATCATTCGAGAGACAGCGATTTTCTGTATACACGAAGTAAGAGACACCGCAGATTTACAATCCCAAGATGGCCGCCTACATCGCACATTTAATTTTTTTTGCTTTAACACAACGTCCGCACTAGATATAAATCGTGTGTCGTAGGGGAATTTACAAACACACAATACACCCAGACTCGAAAAAACATTTTATGAATCGCACAAAATGTTGTCTCGTGAGGGAATCGAACCCACAGCACTCAGCGCAGCGCAAAGCAGACCACTATGCCAACCGTTCAGTCAAATACTATCCACATAAGACTTCAACTAAATAATGAAACCTCGAACTAAGTCAACTAGCGAATTAACACCAATAGTATCATATTCTAAATTCCCATCCTATCATGCAAATATAAAATGAAAATTATAATGTTACGTAATTTAGCAGTTCGATAGTTGACTAAATTTAAGCTGGAAATCTGCGGTCTCGCGGCATAAATGTGCGCGTGGGATTGGGAGGTCTCGGGTTCGATCCCCGGGTCGAGCAAAGTGTTATTGGGTATTTCCGTTAGGAAATTCTCAGTAGCAGCACGGAGTCTGGTAATGTACCCGGTACGGCAATAGGCTCGCCCCCTATTACGTGGGACTAAAATAAATCTGGCGAAAAGTGGGTGTAGCAATATACCTCTGCCTACCTCTTCGGGGATATAGGCGTGAGACTATGTTTGTATGTATGTATGTAAATCTGCGGTATCTTAAGCGTCATTGAGTAACAAATAAATCACTGAAATCGACTTAAGTGGGAGCTGTGGCGGTAGCAGAAGCGAGCGCGGTAAAATATTTTTCATTGCGACGCTTGCCGCATTCTTTACGGCTGGGCCCGATATTCGATCTTTCCATGATCTCAAATATGTATCTTTAATAGCCGCAATAAGTCATGCTGGTGCTAATCGCAGTGACCGTTATCCTCGCTTTCGCTTATCGCTAATCGCTGTTATCCACGCTGTCGCTTAGGACTATTCGCTGTAACCTACGCCGTCGCTTATCACTACTCGCTGTTATCACCGCCGTCGCTGATCGCTACTCGCTGTTCTCCTCGCTGTTATCATCGCTGCCGCTGTCTCGCCGCGGCGTGCGTTCATTCGGCGTGGCGTCTTGATGCTCGTCGCTGTGTTCGTTGTCAGAATCGTCAGAGTCTTTGAGCGCCTTGGCTCGGTCGAGCCGCCTCCCGCGAGTCGTCTCCACGTCCGAGCCTTCTGACTCCGAGGAGTAGATAGCCGCGCCTGCTGACGCTGTAAATATATATGTTAGACTAATTATTATATTATCTTTATTATGATTGTCTTGTTTGCAGTTTACTATACATTGACTGCCAAGATCCCGTAGTCGTTAAGCTGTCAATGTTTTACTACACATAATGAGCTGGGTTCTATTTCAAATAGGATGAAACTTTGCGCTATCTACAAATATTTGGGTGTTTGGACACGTATTTCAGCAGTCGAGAAACGTGATTAACCTCGTGCTAAGCTTTGCCATACGACTTTAAATTACTAATTTGAAGTGATACTTCCTAGGTCAGCCTAGAGACCTAGTAGAGCTTTCTTCTTACAGGATGAATAGGCCATTCATGCAGTAATAAGCAAGGCTACTGCTATCTTTGACATGCGTCTGTGGCGTGTCTGACGCAGTATATACAGTAGATAGTATGGCGATCCTTGGGAGATGTCTACGCCGCTGGGGACGAGTTGACTGCTGTATGATGTACGATGGCACACGTACCTTTCTGTCCGCTCTTGTACTTGTTCTTGATGGCGGCGAGCGACACGCCGCCCTCGTCCTCCGAGTCGTCCCGCGCGGCCGCGGCGCCTCGCCCGCCGCCGCCGCGCCGCTTGGGACGAGTTGACGCACGTGAACGCATTGCCGCACGTAGTTCCATCTCCTCTTTCTGTAAAGAAACAATCAGTTATATAAACATCATCATCCCATCAGTTGAAAAAGTATCACTGCTGGACATAGGCCTCCCCCAAGGCTCTCCACATTGACCGATCCTGAGTCACCCGCATCAATCCGCCACCCGCGATCACAACAAGTTCGTCAGTCCACCTTGCGGGAGGCCTCCTACTGCTACGTCTACCGGTGCATGTCCGCCACTCCAGAACCTTTCTGCTCCAACGGCCGTCAGTTCTTCGGTCTTCTGGCTATGTGCCCTGACCACTTCAGCTCGATTGTTCGGTGACCTCTTGTCGGTGTGATTCGTTTTTAAGAGTTTCATCCCCTCATCAGGTAATATTTTCACCACTTGGTTTTACAATTTCAGCTGGAATGTTTCAGCGCGGATTGTACGAAATTTGGCCGGGGCGTCATAAGGCGAACGCATTCGAGCTTATAAACGATATTTAGAATGCGTCGTACAAGTCGATGATCAGTGTGTGATCATTTCCGGGGTTGACCTAGTGATCACGGAGACATCTCTAAATATTACCTTATTAACAATTTATTACGCATACAACTTCGAATAGTCAGTGGTACGGCTTTGAGCCCGATGCGCTCTGCATGGCATATCTTCACTAAGTTATCACTGGCGCGCCACTAGGTTAGCTTTTATACTACAAAGTACATACCTTGAGCTGGTACTTCCTGTCAGCGTCGGGGTCGGCGCCGACCTGCGACAGTATCTTGATGGCGGACGTCTTGGTGGAGCGGTCGGCGAGCGACAGCGTCATCTTCCTGTGCGTGAACGACTCCGTGCTGTGCGGACGGAACGACAGCTTCGTGCGGAACACCGCCTGGCCCTGCAGACCCGTGCCTTGGCGGACGAATAGGTGGTTGTGGTCGCCCTGAGAAGAAATAAAATGAAATTGGTCTAGTTTAGACAGTGACAGTGTAAACCGTGTAAAAAGAGTTTTATGATATTTTAGTGTTTATTTCGTAGTTCGCAAGGTAAAAAAGAGCGTAATTTATATATTTGAAACCGCTAAGTGATTAAGGTGTCCCTATCCAAAATTTATTATCAATTTTCTGAAATACTCTTTCATAACACTAGGAATATAATGATATTTCAAATTCAAATTACAAAACAACGTTTATCGCGTCTTCTACGTAATATGAATGATAAATATACTTCTAGATAATGTTATATTATTAGTCGATTTTGCCCGCGGGTATGATCGCATTTAAGCTATATTAGTGCATAGTGTTATCATTTCTTTTTACCTGAAAGCATTAATTGCTCCCAACATTATCATCATAAACTATCATCTTCATAGCGTTATCCCAGTAACAACCGGGGGTGCGCTTACTTAGTCTTGCTGGATTTGGCTGAATTTTGTTGTTTCCGCAGAGCGACTGCCTGTTTGACCTCCGAAACCCGAAAGGATAGCTAAATTCTATATAATTCTATGGTTTAGACTAGTGTCAGTTTATTGACCTACAACGACTGTAAAGTCTTCATTACAGCCGGGACCGACGGCTTAACGTGCTCTCCGAGGCACGGGGTAAGCCATAATTAACAATTCTAAATATTACTAAGAGTATGTAGACAATGCTTACATGTAGCGGCTGCTTATACACGTCGAATATCTCCGAGCCGAGATGCAGGGACATGCTACCATCCGACCACTTGACCATGCGCGCGTTCGACTCTTTCACAGCGTTGCCTTCCTTGTCGAACACCGTGCGCCAACGCATCGTGTTCTCTACCTTCAGTTTTAATCTGTGGATATTAAAAAAGGATATTAAGTAATCTTATACTAATATATAAAGCTGAAGAGTTTGTTTTTTTGTTTGGTTGAACGCGCTAATTTCAGGAACTACTGGTCCGATTTGAAAAAAATCTTTCAGTATTAGATAGCCCATTTATCGAGGAAGGCTATCGGCTATATAACATCACGCTATGAGCGACGGGAGCAGAGCAGTAGCATTAAATAACGCGGGTGTAACCGCGGGCATCCTCTAGTTATAAAATAAAGTGGTTGTGACATACGGACAGACAGACATAGCGAATCTATAAGGGTTCCGTTTTTGCTACGGAACCTAAAAATGGGTCGTCGGTCATCAATCAAAGGCATCACGATAGTCTTTGATTAATTAGATGTTATAAATGGTTTATAAATGATAAAAGGTCTGGTTGTCGCTGTGTCAAAAGCTGTAAGAAAGATTGGTGGTACCAATCTATCTATTTTATTTTAGAGATAACTTTCGCACTAGGTATAAATACTGTGCTGCGAAGGACTTTACTGATACCCTAACTCGAAACAACAATTTATGGATCCCACAAAGTGTTGTCTCGTGTGGGAAGCGAACCCACTTTAGTCGTCGCAGTTTAAAAGGGCGAGGCGGCAGCTTAAACGACTATGCCAACCATACTGTTTAATTAGTGGAAGGATCTCCTGATCAGGCACGGTAATCGTACCTTGTGGACTGACCCTCAAGAAGTTTAAATTAGTCTATTAAGTATTTTATATTAATACTGCAAAAGTAGCAGGGTTTCTTTTTTGAGACATTAACTAAACAGCCTGCCATTTAGCGTCCTAGATCAAGGAATAACTCTTTTACGTATACGTAGCAATAAAAAATCTTACCTAGCGCGACCTTCCTCGTCCAAAGTCTCCTCCTCATCAATTTCATCCTCATACGTGCTCGGGTCATAAGGCCTGGTCTCCACTGACAAGAAGTTGGGCAGTTTGACAAAGTGTAGCTCTTTGCCTAGCTCCGTCAATATCTTGGGCATGTCAACGTCAATACGCGTCTCGGGGATTTCCACCTCTTCTTCTTCTTCGGGCTTGTCGCGGTTTTCCTGGGCAAATGCGTTTTATTAGTTAGATGTAGGATAGAGGAGAAGTTTAATAAGGTATTTATGCTACTATGCATCTTGATTTCGAAGACATCATAAACGGGATAATATTTAATGTTAATGGCTAATATAATTATTTAATGTTGCACATTCAGTGGTTTGTCTTTATTATCTTGCTTAAAATTGATAGGTAAAATACCAATATATACTCTAAAACTAGAAAAATCAATCAACTAACATTCTAGTAGTAGGTGTACCTTTTTTTTAAAAAGACATCACCCGCTCTAGTCGTAACTCCTGCGTCGCAGGGGACTTTAGAAACATACAACCAACGGACCGACTACTCTGGCCGACTCCACACATATGTACAATCAAATAAGTCGGTGGTGGACCAGATCGAAAAAAAATCCCTTGGCTCGCTCATAGAGTCGAGGCACACTAGAGACTGGTTTTGTATACGAATGTCAATGTGGGTGTAAAGTAGCACTGGAAGCGACGGTGTCTTTCTGAGCGATTCTCGCCCTTATGGTGGTCTAGCGGGAAATTGTTCGACTGTACATGCCGGCACTCGGCAGCAGCGGTGTCATTATAATGGAGTCAGACTCTGCGGTCATCCACCCGCCTGCCAAGCGTGGTGACGATGGGCAATTTCCTCCCAAAATGAAGCGCCATAAGAAAAGGGCCCCAGTTCCCGGCAGCGCCGCTATTCCCGGTCAAGGTAGCGGCCGCGGTAGCTGCGAGGTATGCGGCTCAATGAACACCTCGCCGAGTTCGAGGTAGAATTAAGTCGCATAAAATGGGACATACTGGGGTTATCAGAAGTCCGAAGACACGGTAACTCTGGAGTCAGGTGACTTGTTGTACAGTCGGGAAGGCGACCCAGGGTGGTGTCGGTTTCCTGTGGTCAGGAGGAACCTTAGGTGATACTGGTATATGTGCCAACCTCAACACACCGAGATAGCTGAGGCCACATACGAGGATATTGCTAATGCAATACACAGTACGACCAAAGCTCAGTAAAACGTTGTCATGGAGGACTTCATGGCCAAAGTGGGAGTACAAGAACGCGGCGAAACAAAAATCGGAGCCTATAGCGTGAGGCAGAGCAATCACAGGGGCCAAATAACTAGATAACTTCCTCGAGGCAAATGGGTTCTTCTTGATGAACTCCGAGGAACGAGATAGACTTCGTCACGACGGACCGAAAGCATATATTTAGAGACGTCTCCGTGATCAATAGGTTCAACACCGGTAGCGATTACCGATTAGTATGAGGCTCGCTAAATATTGTTACGAGCTGGGTTCTCAGCTCGTAACGGTGATAAATTAAATTCCTATGCCCCTAAAACTGCACTTTATTTTACAAACAACAACACTTATACACACTTATAAAAACTCTAATAAAACACTATTTCACACTACTAGAAAACACTTCCGACTCACTTCCCTTCGCTGATCTTGATCGCTTCCTTTATTCAAATGAACTGTCTCTATTCGCCCGTCCGCGCGGTATTTATACCGGCCGGATAACAAACTAGTTTATTCTAGCCTTCCCGAGAATATTCTCGTAACAGTCGGGAACAGTCGATACAGCACCGCCATCTAGTAGAGAGTAGATGAAATACCTTTAAACCACCGATACATCCACTCTCTTCTAGTTCTCTCATTCACCGATAGATGGCGTTATTTTCAATTATCGCCATTCTTAACAATATGAACCTTAGTTCTGAAAGGGCTCGGTTGATGAAGCGTACTCCCCGACCCACGTTGCCCCAAGTAGCCACCGATTCGGCGCAGTTCCAGCTAGAACTGCAAAATCGTTTCGATCTGCTGGAAACCACCGACAGTATTGACCAGAAGACCGACACGGAGGTCAAGGTACTACAAAATTCGTCCCAAAAAGTCTGCCCCGCACAGAGGCGAAACAAAGAGTCTAAACTTTCAGCCGAGACTCTCGAACTTATGAGGAAAAGACGCGAGCTGCCATCCTGTCAGATATCTTCGCCTGATGGGAGAGCCGTAATCCGACAAATACGGAAGCTAATGCGACGTGACCTCCGACGTTTTAATACTCGCACCATAGAGGCTGCGATCGATAAATACCGGGGGTCAAAATTCTTCACTCAGCAGTTGAGGCAGCCTCATTTGACGAAACTAAAAACTGCGGATGGCCGCACCGTAAACTCAAGGTTCGAGATTCTCGAGGAGGTTGAAAGTTTCTATCGACACTTGTATACTTCGCGGGTATACAGACCAACTGGACCTAGTATTGATGACCACAGAGCCCTACTGACGCGCCACTTTACCGAACACATCCCGGATGTCGATCAGACCGAGGTACGAGCGGCCCTTGAGCAACTTAGGAAGAACAAAGCACCTAGTGATGACGGTATCACTGCAGAACTCCTCAGAGCAGGTGGAGACACAATCCTGAGAGAGCTAGCAAGTCTTTTGAATACCGTGATCCATACCGTCAACCATCCGTGGACTACGAGAAAGCCTTCGACACTATCGAAACTTGGGCAGTTCTTGACAGTTTGCAACGATGTCCCATTGACTGGCGATATATCGAGGTGTTGAGATGTTTCTATGAAACCGCGACCATGACCGTTCAGATCCAAGACAGAAGGACAAACACCATAGATTTGCGCAGGGGAGTCCGACAAGGGGATGTAATATCTCCCAAGCTGTTCACCAACGCACTTGTGGATGTCTTCAAGACACTGGACTGAACAGGGTATTAATTTCAACGCCGAGTACATCTCATACATTCGATTTGCTGACGACATCATCCTAATAGTAGAGACGTTGGAGGAGCTTAGCAGAATGCTGTACGAAAGTAGTAATAAAGCCTCCCGGCGCGGATTGGTCTCGGCATGACCCTGGATAAAACGAAGAAGATCGAGTCTTAGAGTAGAGACCACGTTTCGGCAAACGAAGAGTGGGACGCCTCCCGACTAGGTCCGACGACCTAAAAAGTGGGAGAGGCCTATGTCCAGTAGTGGACTGCAATAGGCTGATTGATTGACAACATACCTCATCCCCGCTAGCGCGCGCCTCGTCCCCGGATCGTCGGTCGGGCGGGCTGCGACTGCGACTGCGCGAGCGGCTGCGACTGCGCGACCGCGAGCGCGAGGAGCCCTTGTCGCCGCCCTCGTTGTCCGTGCTGATGTCCGACGCGTCGCCGAATAACGCGTCCGCCGTCACTGGAGACCATACAACACAATAAATACAAAATCCGAACAAACAAATGTGCGCATACACTTTGGTTTTAAAAAAAATTGTAATGTAGTAAGACCCCTACATGGGAGGTAGGCAACGATCAGCCCCGTACTAAACATCGATCGAAATTCAACTGGTCCGTTAACTGCCCACCGAGAGAACCATTTTCTATTCGATAACTGGCCAATGAATTGTCCAGTACAGGATTCAACTGTGATAGCCTTATGGTGACACCAACAGAATAGACAGAAGTCTCGTTTATCGGATCTAGAAAGCTGTAAAAAGTTGCGACACCTCAAAATTCATCCAAATTCAGTCTAAACGCATGAACATTTGATGTCGAGTTTTCCCTTTGTTCGCAAACATAGCATTTGCTTCATGTATGTTCCTTAATTGCCTCTTACGACAACCACAAAATGAAACGGGATACTGACATCCTTAATCCTTCAACACGCATAATTATTATTAAACAACAAAAATAAATTCTGTAATACATACCTCCATCGGCCTCTTTCTTCTCCTCCTCATCATCTGAGTCCACTATCTTCTTGGACTTCTTCTTGGGTTTGTCGCTGGTGTCAGAGCCGCTGTCGGTGCCCTTCTTACGTTTAGAGCTAGCCTTGTTTTCCTCATCGCTCTCGGAGTCTGAGAGAACGGCGCGTTTCTTCTTATCGCCTAAACAGAAATGTCAATTGGCAATTTACTTTGGACTGACTCTTAATGAAGTAGCTTAACATACTGTTATAAACATAAAGATCTCAAAGAAATCTCGAGGGAAACCATGGTAGCACCCTCGAGATATTGTGCTAAATGAGTGGGCACCAAACGCCTCAGATTAGGAGTCTAGTCACAGACGTCTTCCGCCGTCCTTAATTCGTATCATAGAGTGACGAAAAGGAGAACCCAGAATGGCATTTACACCGCGAGAAGATAAAAAGACACACACAACTGACATCTACAGCAGCATATTACTGCATGCGTGATTGTAAATTAGTTTTGTGAATTATTATATATAACAATTTTTTATTTTTTTTATTTTCAGAAAAAGACAACTCCCGCATTAGGACTAAATCCTGTGTCGCGGGGGACTTTACAAACATACAACTAACGGACACAATCAACACCCAGACTCGAAACAACAATTTATGAATAGGTTAGTTGACAAAAAAAAATTATAAGTCTGTCCTTTAGATTATTCAAAAATAAGCGATCCTTATTTTTTTATTTGTAAATTAAACCAAAAATGACCAAGATACAGCTCATTAAAGTTACGTATAACGTCACACCGTGCTACATTTTTTCGCACTAGATGACGTCACACGTAACTTTAATGGGCTATATCTTTGTTATTTTTTATATAATCGAAAAAAGAAAAAATACGTTTCCAATATTTTTTATAATCTAAAATACGGACTAAATAAAATGTAATTATTTTGACCCTGGAAACTACCCTATTACACAAAGTATTGCCTCGTGTGGGGATCGAACCCACAACACTGCGGCGCAGTGTCAAGCGGCGAGGCGGCCGCTTAAACCACTACACCAACCGTGCAGTCATATATAGTTATTATATTCGTCATTATTCATATTGGCAATGAAGTAAATAATTAACAAGTATTGTATTCTCACCGATTTCACCTTCGGAGCTCTTTGAGCGCGACCTCGAGCGACTTTTCGACTTTGATTTGCTTCGTGACTTCGATCTTGAATGCCTTGAACCTGATCTGAAAGCACATACTTAATATATTATGCTTCATTGTCTTATTTATTAATAATAAGTAATAATAACTTACTGACATTTTTTGTGTGGACAGATTAATATAAAATTTCACTACCCCATTTCATGTCCTGGGCATTGTAGGAGGCGACTAAGAGACCCTATGCTAATCTTTCTTTCCAGCAAATATGTAGTAGCAGCATCGAGTAAGCAAAATCGTGTTTTTGCCTCACAATGCTATAATATTAAGGGTTGTAGCACACATATCAACTCGGAAAGGGATCGGCACCGTATCAACTGGAGCCGTTCAGTATTATTTGTATGGAACTCCCTACTGCAACGCACACTAATCGGAATCGTAACGTAATCGCCTCGCCTGGGGATAAGCTCACGAACCGGTGCGGTGCGTGGTCGACTTACAGTTCTCGCGCTTACGGTTCTCCGTACGTTAGCTTACGGCTCTCCGTAGCCTAGCTTACGGCTGTCCGTAGCCTAGCTTACGTCTCTTCGTCCACGCCCCTCCCGCGGTCTGCGTTCGGATTCAAAATTATTGAAGTAGTGCCGTCTAGCCGTCAACCAGCGGTCGGCGAGCCGTAAGCACGGCGTCGCCTAGCTGTAGCTGAGTCGACGTGCCGGAGCTTGTGATCCGCTTACGTTACGTGGTTACGTCAGGTTGACGCCTGTTTGACGGCGAGGCGAAAGGCGATACGGTGACGATCCCTTTCCGAGTTGATATGTGTGCTACGACCCTAAGACTAAAATAAGCAGTAGACCACTAAATGCTGATGATGATGAGAATGATAGATGGCATCATCCGAAAATGTAATATATATTATTGTTCCATCCACATAAAACTTGTTATTGTGCAACATTTCAGAATTTTAGGGTACAATACTTATAACAATGCAGTCAAGGTACTTAGTCCATAGTTATTGAATGTTAGCATGTTCCTGAATGTTGCACAACAAAAAATAACTGCATGGTGAATGAACCATTATGAAAGTAAATTATAATGTGTAGGATTGATTTACTTTTTTAATAACTGGCACAGGATTTACACTGTGATTTCTGGCTAGTAACCCTGTGGATTCAATTCCCATCCAGTGGAACCCAACAATGTTTCAGTAATGAGTTTGAGCAATGTCCCATAATATTTTTTATATAATCAGGTCTCAAGGTATTGTTAATATTATAAATCACAGCATGAGTTAAACACACTCATTTCATTTATCTCATCAATTCAATTAATCTGTATATCATCAATTTTTGTTTGCTCATTGGAAGCTATCACTTCAAGCCCAAAAGAATTAATAACAATAGAATTAGTACAAGCCCGTTTAACTTTATCTTCTATACATACATACTATAAGCTTAAGTACATACCTTGATCTGCTTTTAGATTTGTCCTTATTCTCTTCGTCATCTATCATGAGATTTGGTGAATTTGACCGGCTGTCTTGAACATCCTGCCTAGCAACGGGGCTCTTAGACCTTGAAGATGCACTATGAGATCTTGATGTAGCCTTTGTGGCTTTTGGACTCCCGCTTCCTGACTTGGAACGAGACCTGGCTTTAGCTGCATTTCCCGGAGATTGTGGGCTATGCGATCGTGATTTCGGACTCTGAGATCGCGATTTCGGACTTTGTGACCCTGATTTAGGACTCTGTGATCTGGATTTTGGACTCTGGGATCTAGATTTTGGACTATGTGGTCCTGATTTAGGGCTGGCCGAGCGGCTCTTAGGACTCCCTGATCTAGCACTGCCTGATCCTGAACGTGACCTTCTAGAACCACTCCTAGACCTGGAAGCTCTTTGTTTAGGGCTCCCAGATGCATTAGACTTGGGGCTTGAGGATCCAGACTTGTGACTTTGTGCAGATCCAGAGCGAGATCTGTTAGAGTGTGCCGGTGAGTTTGATTTGCTTCTAGAAGCATTTGAGGCATTGGAAGACCGTCTGGAATGAGCCGAGTGATTTGATTTTGGAGATTCACTTCCTGATTTACGACTGGCTGGACTGGATACTGATCTGGAATGATGATAATACAAAATATTATAGAAGACCATTATTTTCTCATTACAAAAAGTAGCAAGAGAACAATTTTTAGAGCTTGGGGTTGTACATTTTTTTTATGAACTTTGATCATTGTGGCTACTACTGTATCTGCTACAATGACTTAACCTTCAATTGGTGATGTACCGTCAATTTGACACCTTTAAAGTAAAACAACTGAATATCTCTCGAACAATTTGTTCCACCGTCCCGCGCCTCTCAGTAGCTGCCTCTCACTTAGTTTGGCGCCCAATTTCGCCGGAGTCGGTCGTCGCACGCGTACAGGTAAAGAGATTAAGGATATATGACGTCAATTTGATGTCACATCACTAATAGTGTCCGTAATTTATAGTTCATTCAAAATTAAAAATGTATCCAAATGACGAAGTAGTTTAATTAGAACAAAGTAGTAGCAATATCAGTGACATAGAAGACCTTGAGTTGGACTAGAATCACTGTGTGGAATCTGTTCACAACACTGAAAGAGAGCTTTCTGAAAGTGAAATTCCTTGAGACATTCGCGCTTCTATCAAGTGAATTTTGAAAATAGAATACAGGACCTGTTCCGTCCGTACATCTACAAAGCCTGAAAAATGAGAAACTTGTTCAATATATCCCGCAAAAAAAAAAAGATCATCATATCATAGTGCAAGAAGCCTGCCTGCCTTGATTGTCTAGAAAAAATTGTGTCGCTTGTTATCAAGATTAATATTATTTTCTATTGTAGTAGTATATATCAGATACTTAGTCACTACACATCAAAGCTTTTTGTCTTTTCAGTCTGTCCATCCTAAGGTTGCCTGGAAGAGATTGCACTTTGCGATAAGGCCGCCCTTGTGCATTTGATATGTATGTAGTACACTTGTCATTTACACCGAATTTGTACCAACATTTGCACAATAAAGAATTATCTATCTATCTATATATGAATGTTATTTTTTTATTAATCATTTAAGTGTCAATAAGACTAGAAGACTAGATTTTAATTAGGTTTAATTTTTTTTAATTTTATCTTGATTGATCTCATGTCTACGAAAATGCAAGCCAAATATTAATACTTTATTTGTAAGCATAATTTAAGTAAACTTTTCTAATATACTATAAAAAAGTTGTTTAATTTATAAAAGTAATATATCTACTTGTAAATAAAGTCCTTTGTTTTATCCCCATGTAATTAGTTATCCTAAAATTCGGTATTTGAGAAGTACGTCAAAATGACAGTACCTCACCAATACTGTTACTCAATTTCACATCACCAGTAGAAGGTTAAACCAAAGAAGAATATATCAATTATCTATATTTGAGGACATTAGACCCAGAATGATATAGGACACAATGGTCGAAATCACATAAATCAGATGGGCATGCCTTTACTCTGCAGACTGCAATTATACTATAGTGGTATGTTGTGAGTGTTTTTCAGTGCTTGCCAACAAGGTGTTAAGGACTGAAGAGCACCAAAAACAATGAGGCATTGAAGAATTATGATCTTTTCATGCCATTGTGTGATAACTAAAGATGACAAAGAATAAAAAATGAAAGATGGTTCTTCATCATTTAGGCAAAAATGCTCATCTTGACTTTTTTTAAGTTTTAGTCTGAACTTAATGTTTTAGATCTTCGTAGAGTAACAAAATAATTCGCATATATCATAGATTATTATTTCCAAATAAAAAATACAAAACTGAAAGTGCACATCCTAGAATGTTACATAGACAATGTTATATCTAACCACAATAAATTAATGTTTACCTGGATTGACTCCCTTCCTTGCCTGAAGGCGCAGGGCTAGGACTCTTACTGCGGCTCGCACTTGACCCACTATCAGAATCGGAGCCCGAATCAGTGTCTAAAAAACAACAAACAATAGTTCTAAGAATGAGCAAGAATTTAAGGATTCTTCCTTAAATTGACATAATAATAGCGTTTTTAACAACTGGGAAAGAAACTTAAACTGAGTGTATGTAAAAAAGACAATAATTTAAACGTAAATTGCGTGAAACTTAAGTCTAAACATAGGAACTGCTTGTAAGGTTGGATAATGGATACCAATGTAACTCACCATTCAATGAATTCCTCTTCGTCGGTGCCATCTTAGCACTTCAATGAGAATGAAAATAAACCACAATTATTACCATGAAATCATTAATTTGATATGGAATTATAATGTTTCTCTAGTAAACGAAAATAAAACTTAGGTTATGAAGTAAACGTCGCATACGTCAAACAAACAAACCAGAAACTTCACAGAGAACGAATTCTATAACAGAGTATAATGACTCAATTATTATTAGTCGATTAATATAATTACTAACTACACTAATCCATATTAAACAATGAAGATAATTTTGTAAGTACATACATTATTTAAAAATAAATATTGTAAAATCAAATGATATAAAACTTGCCCCATTTTGGATATATTATACAAACCTTTTCTTTAGAGAAAAGGTTTGTATAAACCAAAAAGGTACACTTGTGTACTATAATATGAGGCCACCAGAACCAGAGCGGCCCAAACATAAACTACAATTATGTGGATATGTGCCAAAATAGTTAAGGTGAAATTTTAAGTAAATGTAATTAAAAAAAAATCACAGGCACTGTGTATAAAATTTGTAAAATACGATATTAGTTATTGGTAAAATTTAGATGAACTATAAAAATAATCTGTATTTTTGTTATTTGTATATTTTTTTTGCAGATAGGCCACTATGGCACTTAGCATTTACAATATATTTATAAACAGTGTATAAATAATAGGCCAATATGTATGAACTTTATCACCTTTTTTATTAATTTAAATGCAAATTGCCATTTTTCAACTCAATAGTACAAATTAAACTTAGAACTAGCTTCTTTACTACTATGTAATTTTTATTAAACTCTTGTTTTATCTTAAAATCATACATTATTAATTTACCATACTTAGTTTTTATTTCAACTTAAGACTATCTTAGGCATAACATGACAAAGTAGTATTAAAATAGCCAGTCAGTTACTCAGTCGAAGAATCACTAATTGCACCATCTAGATCATTCCCCGCATTAGAGCAGATTTTGAGTTGTTCATAGAAAGGGTGATGGATAGGTGGAATATATTCCAAAAGGCATAGAACGTCTTTTTTTTTTCTCATGGCTGATTTTTCTTCCCTCTGGAAATAAAATCTCTAGTTCAAAGTTTGAAGTATTTTTGGATGACCTCTTGCTGAAATTGACCTCCGTGAAAAGTTCGGAAATGTATATGTCTGGAAAATACTTCTTTTGTTTATCCACCAAGCCTAAGGCCCGGTCGCAAGATGAAAAAGAATGTCCACTGACCGTAAATTTATGGTCTATATTTTCCACTGTAAATTGAGGACGAAAAAAAAAAAGACGTTCTATGCCTTTTGGAATATATTCCACCTATCCATCACCCTTTCTATGAACAACTCAAAATCTGCTCTAATGCGGGGGCATTAGAGCAGATTTTGAGTTGTTCATAGAAAGGGTGATGGATAGGTGGAATATATTCCAAAAGGCATAGAACGTCTTTTTTTTTTCTCATGGCTGATTTTTCTTCCCTCTGGAAATAAAATCTCTAGTTCAAAGTTTGAAGTATTTTTGGATGACCTCTTGCTGAAATTGACCTCCGTGAAAAGTTCGGAAATGTATATGTCTGGAAAATACTTCTTTTGTTTATCCACCAAGCCTAAGGCCCGGTCGCAAGATGAAAAAGAATGTCCACTGACCGTAAATTTATGGTCTATATTTTCCACTGTAAATTGAGGACTAGAAACAATATGCATACACAATGCTGCAACTTTTATGTTGCGGTTTTGCCCGCCACACTGGTCAGAGTACATGATTAGCCTCTTTGTATGTACATGTTCTCTGATAAATTTTAGAAGGCATGAACCTATTTCTTGTGGTCCCCTGGATGCTGTCGATTCATCCCAGAGATACATAAACATTTCGTCTGTACCAGCATTGTGAATACCTAAACAGTAGGTCCACAACTGACGCTTATAGTAGCAAATACCAGTTAAAATTACTGGTGTTGGGAGAGTCTTCATTAAATCAAAGATTAGGACGGTAGTACCGTTATTCTGCTTCGCATATTGCATGTCAAGTTTTAAATTTGTCATTGCAGATTCTGCTTTTCGCAAATGAAGCTCTTTGGCGACAGTAAGCTCATTTTTTTAGAGATATCGTTTTTATCACAAGCCTCAATTTTTACTTTAAAATTGTCACATCGCTTACATGAGTGGAGCATGAAATGTGAGGTTGAAATTTTCATTAAACACTTTTTCGAAAATGTATTTTGAAACTGGTCCTTCCACTTTACTTTTGTATTCAGAATACATTATTGACAAATTTAGGTTAGGAGGCAAGTACTGTCTCGTTTCACTTTTGTGTCTTGTATAGTGTGAATCATATTTCGGAAAAGTATTGATGAAATCCTTTACTTCGTTTACTTTTGTTTCTGGAGTTTTATTCGACGGAATGTGCCTGCCTCTTTTATCAATGGGAGCGGGATCGCCAAGAGGCTTATTTTTCAGAACCCTTGTAAGGCGTCCGTCCGATACTTTAAAAACTTGCTTAAAAAAATGACTTACACACACGAATATGTTTTCCATTCGCATCTGGTAAGTGATACAATCGAGAAAACTTCTTGGGCTTCGATGTGATGTTTCCAGCTACCCGATCCGATGTGGTATCTCTAACTCTCACATAAGACCTTGCTTTCATCACGACATGTATGAGTGAATATAGGTATGCACTTTGCAAATCAAAATTTGCTAGGTCATAAAAGTTTGAAAAAAGTTGTTTTTGTCTTTCGTGTACAATTTTCTCATGGCATTTTTCATTACAGGTGCATTGAAGACCTGTATCTATTTGTTTAGCGGGAATGAGAACGCCTTTAGTATTTACGTATGCCTCACCTCTAGCACGTTTATTTTTTCTCATATTCTTTTTCCATTAATTTTCTTTGCGCATACGCTTCCTTGTACCTTTTTTTGTAGAAACAGATGACTGACCCTCTTCATTGTCTTCAGTAAACGAGTCCCCAAGAATGTCTTGTAAACACATTGATGAGCTCCTGCTACGTTGTTCTGGGACATACTCAGAACCCGAATCCTCATAGGCCTCCACCGGACTCAATCCAAATATATCTGCAAAATAAATGTAAATTAATAACTAAGTAAATATACAAATAAGAAAAGTAAGTAACAACCTACCTAACGAAAACTTAACATTAAAACTTCTTCACATAAGTAGGTACCCTAATTATTTTCAAAAGATCTATCCAAGAACGCCTTCCTCAATAGACTAATCCGCGAAACAAGAACCACACATTGTTTAACTACGGAACTCTAAAAACGTAAGCTTACCACGTAAGTCACCTTCAATGTTGACAGTACCTTCATTCTCATGTGCACTCATTGTAGCTTCTGCTGGATCTGGCCCAATCAAAAATAGTAATTAAAAACACAGTAAAAATTAAATAATAACCTAACGAAAACTCAACATTTAAAACTAACGGTTACCTAGTATGTCATTTTCAATGTTTGCAGCAGCTTCATTCTCAGTTTCACTCATTGTAGCTCCTGCTAGATCTGTCCGAAACAAAAAATAGTAAAAATGAAGTTAATTAATTATAGTTTAGAATTTATTGACGGCGAAAAAACAATAAAATATCTGACTAATAACAGGTATTCTTACCTCTTATTGCTGTACTGCCAATACCTTCTCGCACGTTCACTTAGATCAATATCTAATCTATACACAGTTATTGCGTAAAAACACCAGCTAAATAACCGCAAAAACAAATACGTTGACACGTAAGTATCAAAGACCAGAGTGGCCCAAGTCACATGAGCCGTAATGGCGGCAAATACTATAGTGACCCAAGTGATCTGGGCCACTATGCTCTATTTACATTGTTTTAAAAATCAAAATGCCACAACAATTTTTTACACGCCATCTATTATTGTTTACTGTAATTACCTTTAAGCCACTCTGGCTATGAACTTAAGGGTTTGAAAAGGGGCATTGCCGTGGTCAACTTAATATATCGCACCTCCGCTCAAATAACGTCATAACTCGATAAAATGTTAAATGACTTTAATTGTACCATTCTTATCAGAATATCACATACTTTATGCTCACAAAACGTCATAGACGTAGTTCTATTATTTGTCCCTAGATGACACTAGTGACGTTCTAATGTTTACCGAAAGTTGTGACGCGGCGAACATAAACAGTGTCATGTTACGACTTGCGCGAGGTGGTCATACGTACGTTATTCGGTAAAAGTGAACTGTGTCGACTCAAGACAGTTTTTGTTAGCGAGGTAAGTAAAATTTATTTTCTTTTTCTGCAACTAAACTGATGCTTGTCGAGTAATGCCAGTATATTTGATTGAAACAACGGAATGAAATTATTTGTTACGCCCTAATACTGACCTATACAGAGTTATGACAGTATATGTGATTGAAATAATACAATTAACATATTTGTTGATCACTAATACTGACCTATACTGAGTTACAACAGTATATATGATTGAAGTTATACAATAAACATATTTGTTGCGCCCTAATACAGGCCTATGCAGAGTTATGACATATATATAACATAACCACATTCCTAGTTTTTATGCTAACTTTTATAATAGTTTATAAGTTTAAAGTTTAATTATTTTTATTAGTCTTTATACACCAGTTTCAAACAATGGCGTTGCATAATGTAGAACTTTTTATGTTAAATGAGCTTTTTTATAAATTTAAGTAGCTAATAATTTAAAAACTAAATTGCTTTAAACCCGACGTTTCGGTTGTGGTCACGGACAGACTGACCATGGCAGTTCGAACACAGCCAAAACGTAATGTTAGGTCTTAAAGTAGTTATCAAAATTTTACTAAACAAATTATGCGCACATTTACTTCTGACACAAAAAGTTCTTAACTACTCTTCGCCCTTTTAAATGTGCCATAGCAATCATTCTGTTTACTTTTTTAAATGTTTTACAGGTATTCTACTCTGGTGTTATTAAACAGTTGATTATTTTAAGTACTTAAGTAAATTATTTTATTTTGATAGAAGTTAATTTTTAAACTTACAGTTTAAAATTGTGATTAAAAATCAGTATTAAAGTACCTAGATTATTAAATTGTAATAGAGAATTGTTTATTTTTCAGTTAAAATTATAAGTTCCTTAATTTGTTTTATTTGTTCAATGTTTTAGAGGTGTTTTACTCTCGTGTTATTATACAGTTGAATGTTTTAAGTGCTTACTTAAATTATTTTATTTTGATAGAAGTTCCGTTTCAAATTATTATAAGTTCCTTAATTTGTTTTATTTTTTAAATATTTTAGAGGTGTTCTGCTCTCGTTTTATAAAAACTGTTGATTGTTTTGAAGTACATAAATTATTTAATTTTGATAGAATTTTGTCTATTTTTCAGTTACACGTTTGTAAATTTTATTATCCTTTTAAATAAGACATTTCTAAGTGTGATACGTGTAGTACATTTAAGAATTTATTGTATTCCGTAAGAAGTAAAATATAGTTGTTTCATTATAATAAACAAATTATAGTAAAACTTTGTTTTTTTTGTACATATAGTGTCACAACCCGGCATTTTTTCGCATTTTTTTCAAGATTTTCAGGTTAGTAAATATATGAATTTCTAGAGCTTAAAAAATCAATCTAACTGGCTGAAGAACGTTTTCTTCTAAAATGATTACTTTTTTGATTATGATCCAAAAAGTGAAAAATTTAAGCAAGGTAAACTTTAAACGTGTCTCCTGAAAAAAATGGTTTTTGGAGATGTGACGTTATTTGAGCGGAGGTGCGATATCACAAATTGTGGTTTGGGCCGCTCTGGTTCTGGTGGCCTCATATGTCCCGCGCAGTTGGCAAGTCTCATATATGGACAAGCCGCCGTGGTCGAAATCGATCGGGAGGACACACACACACAGTTACTACGTTCCCTCAGAAATAGTCGATAATGTCTAAGGGAATTGTTAATATGTACCTACTAGTGTACCTACAATGAACTTTAATGTTGTTACAATTCTATGAGTAGCTATTCAATGTAATTACTGGTGAGTGTTCAGTATTCAACTCGCTATCATTCTTATTAAAAGAAAGGAACGATCAGAAAGTTGGTAACTTCGTAAGTTTTAAGTGTCAGCAAAAAATTCAAAACAACGCTAAGGTTCAGGATTGAATTTTCAGAATATTCTTACTCTGAAAGGTAATTAACTAATGACCTAACCTTGGTGTTTAAGAGCGTTTAATCCGTCGGAGGCGATTTTGCGGGTTTTTATTGTTCTATTACGTTACGGATAAATGACAATTAATGGAAAAGATATAGAAAATATGAAAGTTCAGTTCTTTATCAAGAGAGTGCTGGAGAAAAATATATGGGTTACTATAGTAAATATTTTAAAACGGATGAATTTAAAAAAGTCATTTTCGTAATTTCTGTAGTTTAGGCCAGCATTAATGGTCGCTAGTGCTATGAAAACTTATCGTTCTATAATTCTGTAAATGTAAACTGTACGAGCAAAAGCTATACAAGCGAGTCCCTAAAAAAGAAATTGTACTTTTATTCATAATTTTCAAGAAAATCGGAGAACAAAACAGTGCATTTTGCTTAATTTTAATCCGCAAATTTGCATTTATATCTAAAAAACTACTGTGATTATTAAAAAGATATATACATATTTACAAACCTTAAGATTCATTTTAAGTCATATTAAAAAATTGGAATCTAAACTTTTCGTTTGTAATTATTATGATTTTTTAAAAAAGACCTATAAAACTCGAAGCGCGATGCTACGTCCGCCATTCAGCGCTGAGCGCTCTCAGAGGACGGACCTGTCGCTCGCGTCCGCGTCCGCCATTTTACGTAAATATTGCATTCCAAAACGTTTATAGCGCGGCTAAAGCTTCTTGATCCTTATTTTTTTCTCAACGTATTTTTTTTTATAAATATGAAAAGTTGATGTACTTAACTTTATTTATGTATTACGTATTAAACTAGTGTGTTAGTCGAGACATCTGGAGTCTAGTGGTTACTGGTTAGTATAGTAGCGCGGTCAACTAGGGGCTGGGCGAGACTGACAGAAACGGACCGTTAGATATAATACCTTGCTGCAAAAATCAAGTGGCAATATACAGTATAAACAGGTACAGTAGTTAGACGCATTTGATCTTTGATGGGTGACCATGGGATTGGCTTGCAAAGCCTTTATCGCAGGTTTATTTTCGTACAAACTACATAAGTTAAGGTAAAGTAATTGACATCACGGTCATAGTATGGATGGGTGACCGACCGATGAATTTACAGAGCCCATGTATGAGGTTCTTAATGGGGGCAAAATTATGGTTATTTTTAAGCTAGGACGCGCCGTCGTTAGCATGATACCAATGTAATAGGTATTTACCTAAAACGTACTATGCAATGCAATTAAAAGCACACTTGAATCGAATATTATCTTACAAACCGCCGCAGCTCAGCTAATCCCCACGAGCTCGCATTGCAGGTACCTAACACACACAAGCCCACCTACCTACTGTGCAGTCTTATTCTGCACCAGTTAACAGTTTATTTTGACTCAATTCTTCTAACTATATTTGTTCAAAATGCAGTTTCGATCTAATGTCAGTGTCATACTCATGTCACAAATGGTATTCTCCTAAATAAACTGATATTTGAATGTTATCGTGTCTAGATCGTTAATTGAACAATGTCATCATCATCGTTCTAGCATACCGTGGATTCGAACCCGATACCTTCTGCATAGCAGTCCGTTGGTATCTCCAGTAGGCTATCGCTGCCTGTTGTTAATTAAACAATGTGTCAACGTCAGTGAGAACAATAGAAGTCAAATTATAGTTGGTGCCACGAGAAGATAGACTTTTTGTAAACAAACATTCAGAGCTTCACAACCTTTTTTCGAACAGTGGCGTTTTAGATTTTATGCTTTTGAACAGTCTTTTTTTTTCAATGCCTAATTATGCCACTATGTTTTTAAATTTATATTGTTAAATTTTACTGAAATAAAAATATTTGATTTTGTGTTTTAGTGGTCGAATGTTCATAAATTGGCCGATTTTTTTGTTGTTTTACACGTAATAATCTGTAAATTAATGAAAAATAGAGTACCATGTATGTTAATTATAGAGTAGGTACATACATGTTACTTTATTATTGACACGATTTTTAAAAAATCACTACGCAATAAATAATATTGCTCAAAGTAGCATATCTATTCTAAAATATTAAATTATTGACCAACAATGAATAATATAACAGATAACTAGCTAATACATTGCATAAACATTTCTAGGCATAGAGATTTTACGTTGTCTGTGAATGAAGAATGTGTCGTCAGAATGAACTTAAACAAA
Organism: Euclidia mi; assembly: GCA_944739405.2. Classification (NCBI taxonomy): domain Eukaryota; kingdom Metazoa; phylum Arthropoda; class Insecta; order Lepidoptera; family Erebidae; genus Euclidia; species Euclidia mi. Next base: position 16,034,438 of record OX123204.2, on the reverse strand, counting down.
AACCATTAAACGTTACGGTAGTCTGAAAACGCAATTTCTTTTTTAGGTATAAATAATTTTCTGCCATCTGATATTCTGCACGCGCTTTTTCGAGATGCCGGCAGCGAGAAGAGAGTTGCAATCCTATAAACTTGTATTTAACTTAACACCAACCCTTTCCTGATAACTAAAAAATTAATTGTATCCTCTGATAAAAAGATGTTAAGCCCAAGAATGTATCATTTAAATGAACTAACGCCAAATGTTGACACTCTAGGCGTCAGTACCTCAAAACATTAAAAGATCCGTTTGACAGCGCATAATATCGATAAAAACCCGATCCATTGACATATTAGTTTGCAATGACACGTATCTATGTATAGGTCGGTTCACGAAAGTTGACCAGAAATGGCGGCCGTCGCGCATATGTACATTCGTGCACCAATGGCGTGGCTCCATTCTTGACGCATTTAGGGAATGCGTCAAGAACGGAGCCACACCATTGGCATTCCACCCGCGCCTCACCCCGCACCTCCACGGAGACCTAAAAAATGATTTCTGCGCAGTGGTCATCTTTCGTGAACCCGACCTATACCGTTGCGCTCATTGATTTGAAATTATTTGTTTTTGACAGAACTATCGCTAAGTCACTTAGTAAAAATTCTTTGTTTACAAAATGTCTATGTTCTCGTGACACGGACTCTAGATGATAATGACATTTAAATTAGAAGAATACTAATTCTGAGTCAATTTAAAATCTAATCTCATTTCGTTCAAAATATAATTTCAATGTCATATAAAATACGAGAATTGGCCTTATCTATGTAAAATTTTATAAAAAGAGGGATTTATATCATCGCACACTGTGTGAAATAATTTTAGGTGAATATGTATTGTATAATTACAATATTTTGTAAATACAAATCAACATATTGTATATTTTTTTCTTTCTTTTAATTAATTAAGTATTTTCTTTTACCCGACTCTTTTGGTTTTGTATTTAGTGTCATTCGTGGGTTTTCATGCATTAATAACAAAATAGATGTATATTTGAAATGTAACAATTATGTAGATGACAATTATAAATTATTTCTATCATATAATAAAACTGCGCCAAATTATTATAAATAGTCGTTGTTATCCTGAGGAACATCATCCTACTAAACAAATATATAATATCTATCGTTATTTGATACCTTTAAATGCATGTGCATTGAAAATAATTAATTTGAATACTTTCATATCATAATCGACGTATTACATAAACGAAAACTGTTCATGTATGGCAAGAAGGATCAAGATTATTATTCCACGCGATACCGTCATAGTGCGCCGGGTCTCGCATGCGCGGTGTGCGGGTGACCGCGGTACTATAAAAACCTAAACTCGAGCCGCCGCTCGAGGCGTATACGCTCTTAATGACGTACAAATAAATTTTGTTAAACCGTACGACTGGTGGTAGACCATATTTTTGCTGACTGTACAACAAATAAATAATTATTCAAAGAGATACACAAATTAATGTAATACAAGAAGCTAACAGTGATAAGGATATTACGTAGGTACCTGTCTAAGCGTTATAAATATACGATGGTATCTTTGATATAACGATAATCAAAGGTTGGTAAAAATTCACAGTTGATAGCGTATGCGTCTGCTGAGTGGGAGGTCCCAGGTTCGATTCCCGAGTCGGGCAGTGAAAGTGTTACTGAGTTTTTCCAAATTCTCAGCAGCTGCATGGGGTCTGGCAATGTGTCCAGTTACGGCAATAAGCTCGCCCCCTATTACTGTGGCACTATTTAAATAAAATACATAAATAAATGGTAGGTACAATGAAATTATTGTTTCATGACAATGAGCTTATCTGATAATAAACTAGATTTAAACCTTCAATACGTTAATAATATTAACCTCTTAATTGATTAAAGCGATCACAAATTACTTATTTATCTAAGATGATTAATGTTTCGATTAGTCTTGTTTCAATTGTGTTGCATCATGGTAAGTTCAAAAGATAAATTCACATATTCAAACAAAAGAGAAAGCTATAAACAAGTACATAAGGTGCTTTTTATTCTAGCAGCCCAAGTCTAGGTTAGTGCAGATCAATTGGTTACCCAGTGTTGGCGCCAGCTAAAGAAAGATTTCTAAACTGATTAGTCACAGAACAGCTGCACTTAACCCAGATATAAAGTGTTTTAACTTTTACCATAGTTATATTACTATACTTACATCGAACTTTATCAATCTAATTTCGTGCCGATCAGTGTTCCTATTTCAATACATTAGGGAAGTAGACTGAAGCATCGTAACATTTTTGTATTTATAAATAATTTTAAAACTTCGCTTTTTTATGTACCTAGATTTAAAAGGTACAAGTTTAGTGATTGGTTTAGTAAGTCGGTTGAAACGTCGGAGGAAACAGATAGCTAGATACTAGACGTCGCCGTCGCCAGCGGCTTCGCCCGCGTCAATTATACATAAAAACCTTTCTCTTGAATCATTCTTTCTATTAAAAAAACTGCATTAAAACAAGGCTTGAAATACCGTTAAAAATTTGGTATCGTTACAGCCTTTTGATGCAGATATCGTTAACTAAGAAATAACGTTATCAAAATTAACGTTAATTCTGGCACATTTTACCGTTAAAATTACGTAACGGTAAAATGTACGGTATCGAAAATTTTATCGTTATGAATTAGTTACGTTACCGTCGCTCTCGTCCAATTGCAAAAGAATGTCAGACTGCTTCGACGCTGACAGACTGTGCCGTACGACTATTTGCGTGTTTAATAGTCTACTTACTATCCTGAGTTTTGTTTGTTCTTGTATACACGTATATATGGTTGGTTTGGCCGTTGGAAGTGGCCGACTTAGCTAGAAAATATAATTTGCAACTTATAATTTGCTTAAAAGTCGGTCTTTTTAACTACTGTGTAGCGAAGTTTGACCTTGAACCTACCGTCGTAGAGTGTGTATAATATGTAGTTAGTACTTAGTAGATAGCCGATCGAGCTGCCACCCCGTGGGATCTCAACCTTGTCGTGGTGGGGGGGCTCAGTAACCGTTGGTTTGAGGTACAACACCCACGGTGAAGCTAAGCGGGATCCCGGGAGAGGACGCTCCACGTGGGCTTGCGTGAGGCCTGCGTAGGATGCGTCCCAAGGTGCGGGTGCGGGGGACAGTTCTGTCTGTCCCCCGTAGTCGGGTGCGGTCGCGGGAGGAGAGGCGTGTCGGTGTTGCGTTGCCGCGTGCCCTATCTCTCGCGACCAAATTAGGTCGCACCATCGTTGCGTCGCGGTGGGGCCGCAGAGGAAGAGGAGATGCGGTGTTGCGTTGCCGTCCTCTTTATCCTCTGCGGCCGCGGGGTGTTGAGCCCAACACCTTCATCGCCGCCAAGAGGGTTTCGTTCGGGGCCCGCCTGACCATCTGGCGGGCCAACACCTGTCGGGGGGTAGCGAGGCGGGCGAATGCTTCGGTGAAACCCTACCCTCCGACACATGGGTACATGAGGATTTAAAGAAAAAAAAAATAAAAGCCAACCGAGCTGACGGCGATAGTCGAGTGGTTGACTGTGAAATATCATTATTTATTAAGTAAATAAGTAGTGAGTTGAATTCAAGAGCCAATTATAAAATATTTCATTCTGCGATCGAAATCTTACGTTACATCTCTATAGTTAGAGATGGCATGGCAATAACATTTTGACCTTGAGCTGCCATAGCGCTGGTCGATCATAATATGCATAGGGTGATTTCCGTGACTGGTAATTAGTGACCGATACTTAAACAAGTGATTATACCTACTCATGATAACAAAAAAGCTTTCTCAGAGAAACTTTTTTTATTGGTACTCACTCACTTTCATCACGTATCATAATGATATCAGTGAACCACGGGCGCGCGCGCCTACTACCCTTCCTACCAGCTGTTTCTCCGTAACAGAAATCGCGCACGGTACCTAACATGTTATGAGCGGGCATAATATATTAGGTACCGTGCGCGATTTCTAGATATTTTGTAGTTATGCGGACATACAGCATCTTAAAAGTGTTCTTAAGATAACTGTAAAACAGGCAGTCATTGGATATTATTTTAATAATTTAGCAATTAAAAACCTATTTAAAAAAATATTACATTAAAAAATCGTATATAACAATGTTCCTTCGGGAAAGTTGTTCGATTACATGAGTAGGTACATCAATAATCAAGTGTTTATGTATCGGTCACTAAATAGCAGTCACCCTATAGAATATAGGCACTGAAACTACATAAACCGTACAGACAATATTTAAATATCTTTAAAATTACGTTTAATTTCTTCTACACTCTGGCACTAAACAAGTTGAGGAGTTATCATCATTTGTTTCAAAATATCTGTAGACAATATTTATTTTCTTCTCAATTAATATTTATGTATAAAGTCAATATTTATCTTGCTTAAACGAGCATGTTCTGTAAGCTAAGCGCGTGCGGCTGTCGTGAGAGTTGATTGATTGATTAACACTTTATTATACACCAGTAAACATAAAGAGATACAATATTGCTCTGGCAAACAAAATATCCCGATAAGCGGCGATAGGCTCGCCACCTATTACGTGGGATCAAAACACTGGCGAAAAGTAGGCGTTTAATATGCCTCTGCCTACCCCTTCGGGGAAACAGGCGTGAGTCTACGTATGTATGTATGTTGACCTGATATCATCCGTTATGTTGATTAGCGTAGTAGTGGTACTATGACCCGAACGCAAACTAGATTGGAAGGGACTGAGGATGTTAAATCGAGAGAGGAAAGTGTTAAGTTGGTTATGGATAAGACGTTCATGGACTTTGGAAAGAAAGATTAAGATGGATATAGGTCGATATTCAGAGAAGGATTCAGGATTAGATTTCTTAGGAAGAGGAACTACGTGGGCATCTTTTCAAGATGTTGGAAAGATGCCGCTAGAAATTGAGTAATTAAATATGTGGGAAACAATAGGAAGGATCTCATTAAGGATGAGGAGGATCATATTCCGAGTGATACCATTGCTACCAACTGCGTTAGATGATATGGAAAAAATGCTCTTCTCAACATCACATGCAGTAAACTGACTAAAGACAAAAGGAGGGTGATCAGGGGTTGAAAGCGACGAAAGGTAATTTAAAGTATTAGTTTTTATTGTCCTATCAAAATTGGATGAAGCAGAGAAGTGCTTGTTAAGCAAATTCATATTAATATTGAAGAATTTTGTATTCTGACTTTGATTTCCAACCCATAATGATCTAAGGAATTTCCATACTTTCGCTGGATCTCCGTTTTGAACAGAATTATGGATATGTCGGCGTTGTGCATCGCTACACACCCTATTGCAGTTATTTCTAATCTTTATATAGTTACTTATCTTTATTAAACTCCGTTGGTTTAGACTTGTATTTGGATTTTGCAGCTGCTTTTTTGTGGATAAGTAAGCTTATGTCTGTAGTAAGCCAAGGCGAAGGTGCGTGTTTTAGCTTTATGGCTCGGATAGGTGCATGAACGTCATAGAGGTCAATAATGTTCCTTTCAAACAATTGAACTTTGCTATCCAAAGAATGTGCATCAAGTAACGGTTGCCATTTTATAGTTTTGGCGTCCTCACGCAAGAGATCGCTATCCATACTTCTAAAATTGCGAATACACCCATAATCTGGGGGCACGGTAGTGCCCCCACTAAGTCGAGCAAAAAAGCGGCATGGCCGTACCATCCTTTTCTCGAAGCAATTCAGGCCATTTTTGACCCCCTATAACTTCGTTGTGGATAAAACTAGAAGCCTGATTTTTTAGTAACCATGCAGGCATTGTATAAACATGGTGTATTTCAAATTTCATTCAATTTGAACTAGTAGTTTAAGAATTATAACGAGTCAAAATTCTTAATTTCTAATAACTGACCGATTATCAAAAGTCTAAGGCACTTCTAGCAGACATAGAAGCTTCAAATTTAGAATACGATTAGTGTTTAGTATACGAATCAAGGAAAAATTTAAAACCTTTTCAATTTCTGTCCAATTTTCGAGATACATCAACTGCATATATAACATTGTAATCCCATATAAATATAAAGGATTACAAAATTACATTTGCAGTTAGAGCTTTAATTAAGTAAATTCGTTGTTAGAGTACAAGAAGTAGAAGTTACCGGAAAGGACAAAAGTAAGACTATCTACAAAAAGAAATAAGATCCCATAAAAACAATACTTGTCAAAAATACCAAGTCTCGCGACCGTAAAAAGTTGTGAGATCCACGTAATACCAAGACGCTTAATAAAAAATCTTTAATGTTTTAAATAAATATACTGACTTGGTAATCGCATTAAATAATCCCATTTATATATGTATTACATTATGAAATATATTGTGTTTTCATGCGATGGCCGAGTCAATCTATTTATTTAAAACATTAAAGATTTTTAATTAACCGCCTTGGTATTACGGGGATTATAGTTTGACTGTGAGAAGGAGACAAGTTTAGTAAAAGATTTTATTAATAGAAGAAGAGTTGGGAAGACGATAAACGAAATGGCAACAGAGTCGGAAAGCGCGCGCGTGGCCGCGTACCGCCCGCACCCCCGCCACCGCCGCACCGCTGCACCGTACCAGGCGCGGCGGCTTGGAGAAAACGGCAACGTCGCATAAAATAACCAAACTATACCGTGAATTTGTTACCGGTAATTTTACTATAATTTTAAAATTTCCGTTAATTTTAACATAATTTTTTTACCGCTATTATTGTGTTATGCTACTAAATAACGCTACCAAATCGTACCGGTATGCCAGGTATCTCTATGAAATACCGTTACTTAACGTTATTTTTAATGTGAATTGGTAACGTTTTCAAGCCCTGCATTAAAATCCGTTGCGTAGTTTTAATATTTAAGCATACCTAGCTACATAGGGACAAACAGACAGAAGACAAACTTTATATTATGTAGTGATAATCTACGGGTAATGATTTATTTTCTACTTTAATTTAGGCATGTGCCTACTTATCTACGTAGGTACTATTCAAGGTCCGTTTAATAAACTTGTATGCTAATTGATTACAGAGCACAGATTTCTACTACAAAGGAAATAAAACACAAAAAAGGAGTGTGAAATAAAAAAGGTGAATTTATGAAATGCTTTGCATAGGTAGGTTCTAATATTATGTCATAAACAACTGCGCAGTGCACGTGTATCTCTGTAATTTATTTATTTTATAATATAACATAAAACGATGCATTTTATGCAAATGCTTGTTGTTTAGTTAGGTAAGTAAGGTTCATAGGTATATCATGTTATGCAAAGTAGGTGCCACTGATTAGCGTTGAAAAACAACTAGCTAAATTAAACTATCCGAAAATAAAAAAATATAATTATTATACTTCGCGATACCTGCTAACTAGCGATATTTAGTAGATAATTGCGGTTTTTTTATTTACCCAAGATCGAGACAAGGAAATATCAGCAAATCTAGTTAGGTCAAGGTACAAAAACTGTATTTTATTTTAATCCACTCAAAACTCAAAACAAACACACTCATGAAGTCATGACCTACACTTCACTCTCAAAGAGAACGACACACGAGACGACTCACCGCGGAAGTATCGCTAACTTAGTAGAACCAACTGTCAAGTCAACACATTTTGAGAGTTACTCTGATTATAGGTCACTGTAGCCATACCTACTGATATTGTTTCGGCTTCTGGGAGGTTCCATTTTTACTTCTCTGATCGTTCACAACCTCATTTCATACCGTGGGTGTCGTAAGAGACGACTAAAAAATACACAAAGAAAATTTATTGTCTTTGCGAAGAGACGGAAGATGGCGTCCTGAAAACTGATACCAGTGATTCAGTACATGTTACTGATGCTCTTGGCGGTCGAACTTTCCCGGAGGAAATCAATCAATCAATCAGCCTATCGCAGTCCACTGCTGGACATAGGCCTCTCCCAATACACGCCACAGTACACGGTCCTCAGCCTTCCGCATCCAGTCTGTCCCAGCCACCTTTTTCAGGTCGTCGGTCCACCTAGCCGGGGGCCGCCCTACCTTACGCTTGCCGAGACGTCCGGAGGAAAAAACACACATTTTCCGATTTTCTTTTGCTTGCTTTTCATATAGTGCAGCCATTCTCAAAGTGTGCTCCGCGGAGCCCCTTTTGCTCAAATTCAAATAAAATTACTAACTAGATAATTCCCATGGAGGACTTACTTACTGGGGTGTTTTTTTTATTTTGGGGCTCCGCCAAATATTTTTTTATCCAAAAGGGTTCTATCTCGGCAAAAGTTTGAAAACCGCTGATAGAATGTAATAAATTATTGTCGTTGGTCTCTACATTTCACTTTCAAAAAGAGCGAGGTAGGTACTAGGTTGCTAATTCTATTATCTAAAGTGATTGCCAAACTGTTAAGGCAATGGAACCCTTTTTGAAATCCACACATTTGAAGAGCTTGGTCTTTGTTGACACCCTGCTAGTTTAGCTCATTATTTTTGCTTGTAACCTTGGAATCAGCAATATACCTTCTAGAGACAAATATTTAGTATAGACAATAGAACTGCCATAAAAGGACAAGAATCATATCATTACTATATTATTGTTAAACTAAAACTGCATTTATAAAGGTTATTTAATCCAATAGGTACATATGAGGCGCAATTACCACAATCATGTTGACAATTTACATTATTTACCGTCAGCGTTCAGATTACTTATTTATTTAAATTATTAACCTACATGCCTGTAAGTAGCTAAGTCAGGCGCGGTCCGAAGGGGGGGGTCACAGGGGACATGACCCCCCCCAAAATCTAAGGGTAAATTGAAAATCTCAAAAATTTGCCAAGTAATAAAAGGAAATTTCTAGCTATCCCCTAACAGTGATAAATTCATAGTTTGCTGACATCTATTGGTGTTTTTATGAACTACGTACGATGGCCAAAATAACTTGGAAATGACATCTGGTTTAGAAACAAGGAACCGAACTACGTAGTTTTGGTAATCCTAGCAAAAACGATATCGATCTTCATAATGTCAAGAAAGTATCTGATTTCCATTCCCATTTTTTTTATGTTCCTGCTGCCACTGTCGTTACAGAGTATCAGCTATGGATTACAAAGTGGAAACGGGAGGTCACAGAAAATGCTGATACGAAACTTCCTAAGTGTGTAGTTTCTACGGTTTAGTCCCATCGGCCTTCCCCGAATCCGCCATCCCGGTGGCGGTTGGCACAGATTGATTTTTACAGTAGCGTCTGCCACCCCGGTGGTCGATGGCACGTATTTATGTGTTATGTATAGTTTCATCGGTTTATTCCTATCTGCCCCCTTGAGTTTGCCACCGGGTTGGTGGTTGGCACAGATTGATTCAAAATAAGGAGGGTCAGGTGAGGCACGTGTTACACGGGGTACAATGTTACAATGCACATATCTCCGTCCCTGTCTTTTACTTATATGAAGTTGGTACACACGTTTGTCAAGCTCACAAGCAGCCATCTGTAAACAACTGTCCTCGGCGCAGTTTTTAACACATGAGTAGATAAACTGAACAGAGACACAGCTTCAAACAGCGCGAATCGGTTGCACTTCTACAAGCACGCAGCTCATGTGTGCGTGACCACTGGCCGCTTGTCGTGTACGCGGCGAGACTGGAAAAAACCGGTTTACGTAGGCACAGGCAGTTGACAATCTCAGGGTTATGACGGCGCACGTTGTTTGTTTTGTACGTTGTAAGTTTTAATATTTTAATGTAAAAACGTGGTATTTTATTATTAATAATGGTTGTTTACTGTGTGTATGAATAATATTAGATGAAATAATTCAGTCATTATAAAGATTTTAACGATGGTAACGAACAAGTGGGTTTTTTAATTAGTTTTTTCCTCCTGATAATTTTATCGCATTTGTTTAATTGCTCGAGCAAAAGTTTCGCGAATATTTCGATCTTGAAATAAATATTGTCAATGTTGGCAACGAAATACTTAACATGTTTGGATGTTGTCAACCAGGATCTCCTAGCCCGATCCTCCAGAGGATCCTCGTGAACTCATTAGTTCTGAAATTGTATAAAAGCAATTAACGTTTACAAAACCAATGACTATCAGAAAGTTATCAGCCATCGATAGGGATTACAAAAAACAGGTGCATGCGATTTTCGACCTTATTGACGTAACTCAGAATTTTATAATTTTACTAACGTATCAATGTCAGAAAGCAAGAAAATACCAAAAACACGTCTGTCATGAATTGTCAATAAGGTCGAAAATTGCATGCACCTGTTTTTTGTAAGCCCTATCGATGGTTGACCATTTTATAGTCATTGGTTTTGTAGACGTTAATTTGTCTTACACAATTTCTTTTTAAACTTATTTTAGGTACGTATCCCCGTGGTAAGACTTGTGGCACATAATAGCTAAAGGAGATTCCTATGTTTATTAGCAAAATAGGTCATAAATATTCCCATAAAAATATTCAACACTATTCAACAGTGGTATCGTTGGGAATGTCAAATAAATCACGTCGTCACGTCGTGTCCTTGGTAACAAATGTATATTTTTATTCCGTGCTTTTAAACGTTTCAGGTGCATGCCTTTTTTGGTTCCACTCGCTATTTTATTTACAACTGACCAACCAAACAATTACTTCTACCGTATAGCGAATCGGTCGATTCCAAGAATCTGCCCAATCCACGAATCTGTCGAGTTGGGAATCTGCCGAATCACGAATCTGTCCAATCCAGAATCTGTCGTATACCGAACCTGCGATTTGTCTAAATCTATTGTGACAACCCTACCAAAATAGGTAACAAATTTACAAGCTCGTAAGAAGCTGTTTCTCTGTTCGGTTTATTTACTCATGTGGTTTTTAATGTGCTTAAAAAATAACAAACAAAAAAGGTTTGATTGTGATTAAACGACGAAAAAATCAGTTCAAAGTTTTTAATTTCTTTCCGGACGTACCTATTGTATTTCGGTAAGAGATGGTAGTTTTCCTTTATTTCACACATATTTAGCTACAAATTACCGTGGAATAGCTTGTTGTAAACATAACCTAAAATACTCATTCAATTTTTTTTTATTTGGATACCCTCTTTGGGGCACTGTGTTACGGGGCACTGTGTGACACTGTAACAGTGTAACTAGTAAAGCATTATGTTGGAAAATTACTGACAAATATTGAGGATAATGAATATGTCGTTAGCTACTTATGTAAAAGTGGCAAAGTTGACAATCATTTTTACTTTCCTATTGAACCGGATATGGCAACGGTATCATTAGAGGATATTAAAATAGTGCTTCCGGTTGAAATGTTGCAGAAAGAAAGACCAAACGTCAGACAGATGTCTATACGTTCCCAAAGAGTATTTTAAAGAAATTTAATATTTGTTAGAATTAAAAAAAATCTATAACTTTTAGTTTTCTATTATTTTTATGTTGTAATATTGTGCCCCTGACCCTGTAACAGACTACCCCAGATACGGGGCTGAGTGTTACAATAGACTGATTTATTTGAAGTGCAATCTAAATTGTGTAGATGTCAATAATTTTAATGTTTGAGTTATTTTTATTAAAGAGAGATTGTTAAAGTTTATTTCCATGCCAAAAACAAGCTGATTAAAACGATATTTTTGTCACTATATTCTATTTAATTTTTTTTGTAACACTGTACCCCACCTTACCCTACCTATTTGTTATGAGTTTTTCAACCATGCAGTTAATAACTTTTTTAACAAATGTCTTATTTTTTATGCCACTGTGGGTAAAACATAACATAATATGTATAATGTTTTGTTTTACCAACTTTAAAAATAAGCAAGTATATAAAAGATAATTTTAATTGCTAATCATTCAATCTCGCCCTCCCCTTTAAGACGTCATCACGATAAGCAAAGTGAGCCCGTAAGGATGTGCATGAGACCACCTCACTACAATTATGAAGGGAGCAGATGAAACTAAATACGTGCCATCGACTACCGGGGTGGTAAACGCCACTGTAAAAATTAATCTGTGCCAACCACCACCCCGGGGGCAGATGGGAGTAAACCTAGGCGCCACTTTATAAACCAATCTGTGCCAACCGCCACCGGGGTGGCGGATTCGGGGGTGGCCGATGGGAATAAATCGTAGAAAAGGATCGCTCTGCTGTCGCACCACTTATGGGAAGAGTTGCCAGAATTTTGAGAAATGTCTTTATATTTGGGTATAAATCATCATCACAAACATGGTAGAAACCAATCTGTGCCAACCGCCACCGGGGTGGCGGATTCGGGGGTGGCCGATGGGAATAAACCTATTTTTTATTAGTGTAGTGAGTGACCCCCTCCAAAATTTCAGGCTGCGACCGCGCCTGAGCTAAGTACTTACATATTACTTAACTTAAATACGTAAAAAATCCAGAATAACAAATAAAGGCAAGTTAACCATTACAATCAATTATCTGCAGATGAGAATAACTGGATTATTTAATTCCTTGATTTTAGCTGTTTGTAAATAGAGGCAAAAAGATTTTCCCTGTATTTATAAATTGATAAATGGGCGAAGGGGACTGTCAGACTAAAAACCAACCCGTGTTCCTCGTGTACCCGTGTGTCGGAAGGTATCGCGGGTATCGCCGTAGCATTCGTCGCTACCCCCCGACAGGTGTTGGCCCGCCAGATGGTCAGGCGGGCCCCGAAGAAAACCCCCATGGCGGCGGATGAAGGTGTTGGGCTCTACCGCCAAAACACAAAGCGGCCGCAGAGGATTGGGAGGACGGCAATCTGGCAACACCGCATCTCCTCTTCCTCTACGGCCCCACCGCGACGCAACAATGATGCGCCCCCATTTGGTCGCGGGAGATAGGAAGCCCGGCAACGCAACACCGACACGCCTCTCCTCCCGCGACCGCGCCCGACTGCGAGGGAGAGGGACAGACAGAACTGTCCCCCGCACCTTTGGACGCGTCCTGCGCAGGCCCCTCTAAGCCCACGCGGAGCGTCCACTCCCGGAATCTCTCTTAGCTTCACCGCGGGTGTCCAAGCCACCCACGGTTACTGAGCCCCCCCACCACGTCAAGGTGGAGATCCCACGGGGGGGGGGGGGGGATTCATCCTAACCTACCTTCATCCTTTCGAATCATGATATCTAGGCCAGGAGTCATGCTTAAAGAAGCGATAAAATAAGCAGTAAATAAGGTGACTATTTTAAACATGCATTTATTTTATAACTTTTCTTTCAATTTTTTAATAACCCGGTAGCGACCAAACGCAACGAACATTGATGATGATGACCTACAAGGGCCATGGTAATTAAGAGCAAGGTCTTTGTATAGAATCATAGATAGCCTCTAGGAGGTTATCTAAATATTCTATACGTTCTACAATTTTATCCGTGGAGTTCTTCACAGTTGCCTTGCATTGTGGTGTGATTATTTTTTATGGAATCGTTATTATAAGTTACTACACAAAAAATTATGACAAATTAATTTCTTCTCATAATCTAAAGACGACCAGTTATTAAAAATAGGTAGCACAACCTGAAAAAAATTATTAGTCTTATTTAGTTACTTTAATTCTGAATTTCATTTAGTATCCACGATATACATATACTCATTTATCTCATCTAAAAGTCGCGAACTCTAAATATAAGTCTATTTTTCCTACCACTCGCTATAGTGCTATTACAGGTACTTTTTGCCACATAGCTTCCAAACTCCTTAATTGATGAAAACTAAAATTTTTTTACGAGTGTAGCAGTCCAAGCTCTCAACTACTTTCATTAGAATGAAAGTAGTTGAGAGCTTGGACGATGAAGACAGTATTCAAGAATTTCACAAATCTATATCCATATTATCCATACTGATATTAAATGTGAAAGTGTCTTTGTTCATTTTATTGATTTGTTCATCTTTCTTTTCGATCAAATCACTAATATTTCACGTCAAAACGGAACAGCGGATTGATGTGATTTTGGTTGGGTAACTACTCAGATCAGACTTCACTGATCTGAGGGTAACTATGAAGATAATTGTGGGCTGGAGAGTGACATTGGCTACTTTAATTTACAGCTAGTTTGAATAATAAAAATATCATACACAACATTGCGCTTGCTTTTTGACTGACTTCATAGGATCAGAGTAAAAAATATGTTTTAGCTGTAAGCTTTAGAGCAAGAATCATTTACGTCGTCTGTGCATGCTCCATTCACCTTTTCCCGTGAAACCAACAAAGCTATTCCTAGCATACACTCGTTTAGTTGCGGATTGAGCACTCATCCTTTACCAATGCACGCCTAGTCGCCTATGTAGCGAGCTCTGGGAAACTGTTAAGTATATACATTCATATTTAGAACTTGTGCACTCCTATTGTCTTTACGTGAGGACTTTATGCTATGATATAGATGCTTCAGTTTCATGTTTTAAGAATCAAGCGGTAAAGTAGTAAAGGAAGTGTGCTAACTATAATTATGCGGCTACAGGTCACGTAGTAACTATTTAGTTACTGCCTCTGTGTTCTTGCGGTAGTGTTAGCGACTGCGGATCATGAGGTCTGGGGTTCGATTCCCAGGTCGAACAAAAAGTGATATTGAGTTTTTATACTGTTAGGAATTATCCAATAGAAGTCCAGAGTCAGGGAGTTGGCGGTGTCACACCTCCATGACTCGGACAGCATGTTAAGCCGTTGGTCCTGCGCCCATTCTCTCTCCGGTCGTGTCGCTTGTGGCGTCCTATCGGACTATCAGAGTGAGGGATTAGCGAGTGCACTTGTGTATGCGCACACACTTGTGCACTATAACACAGATAATATAATACTATACACTATAATATCTCCTGCGTTGTTGGCACTTGGCAGGTCTCATATAAAGACAAGCCGCCGTGGCCGGCACCGGTCGGGCGGGAGGACATTATTATTTAGTAATTTGTGCAACAGGTGAGTTGATTACTTAGGTAGGCACAGGAATAAGCACCTGGATTGGTCGTGATGGTGAGCACTGAAAGAATGATCGTTGATCGAACTCTATTCCTCACCCACGACTTTACTCATCATATACTAATTGTATAAAGCTGATGAAGAGTTTCATTTCTTGTTTGGTTGAACGCGCTAATCTCAGGAACTACTGGACCGATTTCAAAAATTCTTTCAGTGTCAGCTAGCCCATTTATCGAGGAAGGCTATATAACATCGCACTATGAGCGACGCGAGCGGAGCAGTAGCCTTAAATAACGCGGGTGTAACCGTGGGCATCCTCTAGTCAGAAATACGTTCCGGTACGGAAGGAACCTATAGCTGCTGTAAACAAATAAACCTTATGCTCCAGGTGTGCGTAGTTCGCGGCACTAAGTTTGGACTGAACTGTGTCTACTGTATCTAGCACAGACTATAGGGATGTATCTAGGCTGGATGAGCAAAATAAGAGCCGCGTAGGTACATTCCTCTTGTGTGAACAGACTTACTACACTCAAACGAGGTCGCTTTGAGCATTTGGTTTGCTCTCGGACGTAGAGATATTCTCTTGACAGTGAACATGAAATTCCTTATCACTACATTTACTATTGTTCTCTGGCTTAACTATTTTGCCGAAATGTATATTGAAATACCGTCGGTCGGATCACGAAAAGGCGTAACTGTGTTTTAGTAAATTTTACAGCAGAGCCATTTTTATGAAATCGTCACGTTATGTACTGTCATAACTTTATGTCCTAAGATTTAATGTGCTTGGTATGATATTTAAGTAAATATGTGGCTAAGATTGATCATATTCTTAACTGTGGTTTCAGTGCACTGTAGTTAATTATAAGGATACTAGAGGACGCCAGCAGCTACGTCTGCATTTTTTTTTTAATTTACCCGTTTTTGCCGATCCCGTAGGAATTTTGGGAAATGCCTTCTTAGTGCACCCCTACGGTCCCCAAGGAACATACATGCCAAATTTCAGCTTCCTGCGCCCAATAGTTTCGGCTGTAGCGTGTCTGTCAGTCAGTCAGTAACGCAAGGATTTTATATATTAAGATTTATATTTTTTTGATGAACGTTTCACTTACGCCTTTTCGTGATGTACCCCTAATATCAGTCATTTCACTTACGTCCACGTAGGTATTGCTTTAAGTAAAATTGGAAACATCGGTATGCATTAAAAATTAATTTGATTCTGTGGCAGTACTTTTCCGAGCTACCGCCTTTCTTTCAGCAAATCGAGTGATGTATTTTCAGGTCGTCGGTTCACCTAGCCGGGGGCCGCCCTACCTTACGCTTGCCGAGGCGTGGTCTCCACTCTAGGACCCGCTTGCTCCATCGGTCAGTCCATCTACAGATATGCCCAGCCCACTGCCACTTGAGCTTACTGATTCTGTGAGCTATGTCGGTAACTTTGGTTCTTTGCCAGATAACTTCGTTTCGGATTTTATCCTTCAAAGAGACGCCAAGCATAGCCCATTCATAGCTCGCTGCGTGACTTTTAGTTTGTGGACTAGTGAGTGTCCACGTCTCGGCACCGTCCGTCATAACAGGTAGGACGCATTGGTTGAAGACTTTGGTCTTCAGGCATTGCGGTAGGGGCGAAGAGAAAACTCGACGTAGCTTGCCAAACGCTGGCCAACCCAACTGGATCCTGTGGTCGATTTCTTACTTGAAGTTGTTTCTACCAAGCTGGACTACTTGCCCAAGGTAGACATACTCTTGAACAACTTCAAGCATCGATCCGTCGACATAAACCGGTCCCGGCACAATGTGAAATCTTGGTTTTATTTATCCAAGTTCATGCCGAGACCGACCCGTCGAGAGGCTCCATTTAGGCTGTGCAGCATCTCGCTCAGCTCTTCCAGTCTCTCGGTCACGATGACAATATCGTCGGCAAACCGAAAGTGGGATATGTACTCGCCATTAATGTTTATGCCCAGTCTAGTCCAGAGTCTTCAAGACGTCTTCGAGTGCGTTGATGATGAGCTTAGAGGATATTACATCCCCCTGCCTCACTCCTCTTCGCAACTCAACGGGGTTAGTTTTACTGTCCTGGAGCTGGACGGTCATAGTGGCTGTGTCGTACAAACATCTCAACACCTCGATCTAGCGTTGGTCTTCTGTACAATCTGCCGAACAGTATGGATGTGGTCTACGGTACTGTAGCCTTTTCGAAACCCGGCTTGTTCCGGTTGCTGGAAATCGTCGAGTTTTCTGGCGAGGCGGTTTGTTAGGACTCTCGAGAACGTCTTGTAGACGTGGCTCGGGAGTGAAATAAGTCTATAGTTTTTAGCAGGGTTTTATCACCTTTTCTGAAAAATAGAACCACAGCACTCCCACTCCACGCCTGAAGTGTTAGGCCTTGGTGGGTAACGGAATTAAACAGGCTCGCCAGATCTTTCAGAACTACTGTCCCACCTGCTTTTAAGAGCTCTGTGGTGATTCCGTCATCCCCTGGAGACTTGTTGTTCTTAAGCTACTCGAGAGCCACTCTAACCTCGCCCTGGTTGACATCAGGGATGTCCTCCGTGTAATGGCGCGTGAGTTGGGCTCTGCGGTCATCATTCCTGGGTCTTGTAGGTTTAGGCATCCGTGATGCGTACAAATCCTTGTAGAAACTCTCAATTTCAGCGAGAATCTCGAACTCGGAGGTTACGGTTTTGCCATCCGCAGTAATGAGTTTCGACAGATGAATTCTACCAGGCGAGCGAAGACTTTGATGCCTCGATTCTGTTCAATCGTAGCCGTAATGGCTTGGGTATTGAAACATTGGAGGTCACGTCGCACCAGCTTCCGGATCTTCCCGTTAAGGTTTCTTCCATCCGTCGAAGACGTCTGCGCATATGACATTCCTCTTCTTTTATTCATAAGTTCGAGAGTCTGGAGCGAGAGAGCGCTTTGCTTGTTAACGCTTTTTCCGCGATACACGTTTGTAGCGTTTTGACCACATCGTCGGTTTTCTTGTCAACAGTGTCATGGGTTTCCAGCAGTTACAACAGAAACGAGTTTCGACAGGTCTTGGTTTCACTCGCGCCAAATTATGTTACGCCTCTTCGTGAAAAAACATTATTATGCATGAACAGGCGTAACTAGCGATATGTCCCTTCGTGATTTTTTGAATTAGCAGGAAAAGTAGATAGGGCTTTTCGCAACGGTTTATAAGTGCGGTTTTATTGCAGTTTTAGCTACGCCTCTTCGTGACATACTGAAACTTGACCTATAAAATGTCGATGGTGCTAATATCTCAAAATCGAAAATTTTGTTGGATACGCCCTTTCGTTATTTGACCGACGACTATGTACCTATATTTATGAAATAATAAAAATAAGTGGGCACACAATGAGTCCAATGATCAACACCATGGATCAACATATCAAAATACTAGTTGGACAACTGAATATGACGCTTAACAGTTGATCATTCACAATTGCACACACGCATCAGTGTTGTAGCGAGGTAGCCTTTATTTAATTCGTGTTCGTCTGTCGGCACCCGCGGGGGCAATAGGGTGCTTCTGTTTACGACCGCGGGTCTCACCTCAATATAAATTTAAATTTAGCACTGACCCGAATAAATACAGCCTTAAAAGTTGAAATATTTAATAACTAGCCTCATTTTTTCAGCTGTAGGTCTGTTTCCGGCAAGTTTGTGTAGGGTAGTGGTGAATTTCCCTAGCTTCAGATGTTTTATTTCATAATACAGCCTTTTGCTGTCCACTGCTGGGCGATGGCCTCTCCCATTAGAATCACAATAAAATTGCGTCTTAGTATGAGTTACATCATCATCATCATCATCATCAGCCTGCAAGAGTCCACTGCTGGATATAGGCCTCTCCAATGGCACGCCACTGAGCCCGATTTTCGGCAGTTTTCAAGTATGAGTTATAAGTATGTCTCTTCGTAAATATGTTATCCGTTTCGTGCTTTTTACGACACCCAAAGAATGAAATGGGGCATTGACACTTTGTATTTTTCATTCGTCACTACACGGATACGAAGTCGTTTCCTTTTAGGTCGTTTACGAAGCCAGTTAGCACTATTAGCTATTCTGTGGTAACATTCCCACTCTTTGATTATAATCGTAAACCTGTTTATATAATCAAAGATCTTACTGTACTGTTCTGCTTTTCTTTTCGGTACAAGATAGCGTCTCTTGTCATTACAGGCTGTTCAATTGTAGATATATGTAGATACTTATTTAGTTAATATTTATTTAATAGCATTCGAATGAAGCGAGTTCGTTTTCCCTGGGAGACTATAAAAGGCGTAGGTATTGCTGTTATCACATAATATATTTAGCTTTGCAAAGGGTATCGATTTCATTGCTTAGTGGCGAGGGAGCGAACAGAATGTGTGTATTTTGCGGTGAAAGGTTATTAGAAAATATACTAAGCCTAGTTACAAAACGGGGTCTAAGTAAATGAAATACTGGACTTAGTTCTAGATTAACACAATTTTAGACCATTGATCAATGATCGCCATTTGAAAATGATTCCATTAAATTTTAGAAGCATTGGCAATTTAGTTTCTTCTTCTTCTTCGTTTCGCTCTTGGCAGAGCGGTCGTGGTCATCATGAGGGAGTGTGAGGGGTTGATGTAGCCCGTTTGACGACATCTCGCCATCTCGTCCGGTTTCCGGCACTTCTAGTGCATTGTTGAAGCGATTGACCCACCGCGGACTTTATTTGATCAGTCCATCGCATTGGTGACCTGCCACGTGGTCTTGTACCTTCCACTTTACCTTGAACTACCAAGCACTCAATAGAGCCGCTATGTCGTCTTGAGACGTGTCCGAAATATTTCAGTATGCGAGATTGTACCAGAGCAGACAGACGCTGATTGATGCCAAGTTCTTGAAGAATGGAGGCATTTGTACGATGTTCGGTCCAAGATACTCCTAACATTCGCCGTCAGCACCATATCTCCAAAGCATCTATCTTTTGCTTTTCAATTTCTCGCAATGTCCAGGTCTCTGCGGCGTATAAAAATATGGAGAATACAAGGGATTTTACTAGTCGGGTTTTAGTGACTCTAGTTATGTTTCTATTCTTCCATATTTTCTTCAGTCTATCCATTGCGCTTCTCGAGATTGCCACACGCCTTTTTATTTCGTCCACGCAACCACCGTTGTTAGATACAAGAGAGCCAAGGTATACATAGGACTGGACGACTTCACATCCTGCCATTGTAGTCACTTCTGACAAGCTAGAGTTTGCTCGGTCCACAATCATCATTTTCGTTTTACTGCGATTGATTTTAAGACCAAACTCTTGACTTACTCGTTCCATTTTTAGAAGTAGCTCCTGCATGTTACGTTCATTAGTTGCAAACAGAGTTGTGTCGTCAGCATAACGCAAGTTGGCAATCTTGTATCCACCAACTGATACACCGTCTGTCCAATCTTCCAAAGTAATTCGCATAATGAGTTCAGTGTATATATTGAACAGAAGCGGCGATATTATGCATCCCTGGCGAACACCAGCACGAAGATGGAATGTAGCTGAAAGGGTATCGTCTGTTCGTACTGAGGCTGTTCCTTACTCATACAGACTTCTAAGAAGATGCACAAGGTGTTTTGGCGTTCCCATAGTCAGAAGCGTATCCCAGAGCTTTGGCCATTTCACTGAGTCAAACGCTTTGGAGAAGTCAACAAAGCAAATATAAGTGGGCTTGTTGAATTCTCGGGCCTTTTATCCTACTTAAAATAGAGGTAAGAGAGGTATGTCAGGATCGTTGCAAATGGCGTTCCGTAGTCTCTGCCTACCCCTCCGGGAAACAGGTATATATATGTATGTATGCACTTAAAATAGTAGGTATTTGCATAGATAATGGCAAGAGTTAACTTCGAACCATATTCAGGTCATCCGTATTAGAATAGTCAAAAACTGTGATCTATCTGTCTTCTTGAGGAAAGGACGTATCTAAAAATCGCAATAAAATGCCCAAGACAAGAAAACTGATCTTGCCAGAATTAACAGCTGACATGAATCACATCCTCAAGGTTCATAGCGTTTTTTTATAATAATGAAGCTTAGGAATGTCGACGCCATGTCCGGTTTGGTCCGGAAATATCTTAAGAAAATTGAGAAAATATATTTTGTGTATTTCATTCTACGGTAAAAGAAAAATATCAGGAGACTTATTATAAAAAGGACTAATATAACACCAGACTAATTTCTGGATTTAGTTCTTTGCAAAATATTTTTTTAAGCGGCCATAGCTGCGGCACGCACCAATGTATTAAATTGTTAATTATCGCTTACTAATCGGTGAAGGAAAACATCTACATCAAACCTGATTGTCTGAGAGTTCTCCATAATGTTCTCGAAAGACATGTGAAGTCTGCCAACCCGCACTTGGCCAGCGTGGTGGACTACGGCCTTACCCTTCTCAAAGTGAGAAGAGGCCCGTGCCCAGAAGTGGGACAGTATAAAGGGCTGATATGGAAAAAAAAATTTTTTTTAGCTGATCGGTATTTATTTTAACGACACTTGTTACGAATACTGCAGCTTTAGATGTGTGTACTTTTGTATATACATAATATGCCGATATAAGGATGTCTATTTTCCTACTTGGATCCAACATACATATTCGATTAAATAATTACGCAATCAAACCAGCACAAGTAATAAAATGAATCAAGTTCGTATATATGATACCAACTTCCGGTATCATTATCATTATACAAATTGCATCTACACCACTTCATACATAGGTCGCAGCCAAATACGCCTAAAAGTTTGAAATCACGGCTAGCCTTCTCATCCAACTTTTCAAGGAACTAAACGCAAGGGCGTAGCTACCGCCATAATATCAGCCGTGTCGATGATACGGCTCTGGGATAGATATTGAGCACTGGATGAGTGTAAGCAAGGATTTGTGAAAATGGCCAAGTTACCTACGAAACCACAACATATTGAATACTAGGCGTTAGTTGAGTAACTTGACACAACGTTCAGCATTACAGCTAAATAGCGAAATATACATACGCCCAGCTAACCCAATAAAATCTGTTTTTTTCATCCCACCGTTCAGCAACTACTACGCGAGTTGGTTTAAAGTTTAATGTCGAATTTTCCATCTCTTTGCAAAGATACTATATCATTATGCTTCGTATTTTCCTTAGTTGCCCCACTAGGTACGTCCGCGCAATGGTAGTAACCTTTTGTTTTCTTAAACGCTACATTTTGCAATACCTAACTATTGGAATAATCTACAATTATGCACACAAAGACTAACCAGTTTTCTTATGCGTCATGTGAACTCATGTGTTTTTGGAACTCGATCACTCGGGCCAATTAAAGATAATCTGTGGTCGACCTTGGCTAAGTCAAATGTTAATTAATTGAAATCATTTTTATAGGTACTCAGCTAACTGTTATTTGCAACTTTGTTCTATATTTTTCTGTTTATAACCAAGCTTAGGTATGTTTTTTCACACGGTACAAAATATTAAATAATTTATTCTATCAACGTCTGATGTTTTTAAATGCAATTTGCAATAATATCGCCCTTGTAGTTTTCATTTCAAGTATTTAAGAAAAATCGCCATGAATTTTGATTTGTTTTGCAATTTCAAATCATAATAAGCATACACAAAATGTTTAATTTCAAGAGCAAAAATTGAGCTCGATCATGGCCAACAACCTCCTCGTTAGATAAATGTATGTCATGTGCGAATTATATTTTTGTTTCGATGAGAGAGCGACATTTTTCCTTGCACTTGACACTGAAACACCTTTCTGTGCTTACACTGCTCAGCTTACACTATTCTGATGCCCACTCGTATTATGAGGTAACTTACTGAGGTCATATAACGTTATTCCGATTGAAATATATATATATACAAACCTGAAGCCCATGGTGTACGTACAGGTCTAAACAGATTTGACAGGATATTAGCTTTTGCTTATCTTGACGGCAGAATTGCTGTGCCGTCAGAAAATGGTGCAAAATAGATCTACCCTTTTAATATAGATAAGTACATGTCACATTGCTTAACCAGCAATTGGGGATGGTGGCCTTCACAATAGGACTTCACTGTCAGCTTACCATCAGGCAGCGCGAAGTCAATTTGACAGGTTTCTATAATAATAAAAAAATTAACACAAAAGATTTCGAGAACATATGCATCAACTGGAAATTAATGGAAATTTAATATCATTAAGTACCAGCCCTGTGTGCCCTGTAAGCTGTCCCACTGCTGTGCAAGGGCCTCTTCTTATTATGACTGAGATGTATAAGGCCGTAGTACGCCACCAAATATAAAAAGATACTCTGTGACGCCACGCTGGCCAAGTGCGGGTAAGCAGACTTCACATGGCTTCGGGAACATTATGGAGAACTCTCCGACATGCAGTACTGTCAGTCCTCACGTATTTTCCTTCACCGTGCAGCGAGCAAAAATTAATTATTTAATACGCACATACATAGAAATATAAACAAGAGAACTTCTTTATTATATCTATGCGCACATAGCTTCGAAAAGTCATTGGTGCGCACCGTGCAATCACAGTTTAATTACTCTATAAAAGTAAAGAGTTTTAGTCAGAAAGCCAAAATAATTGCGGCTTAGTTGCAATCAATATCGGAGTATGAAGTATGACCGCAATATGTTACTTTTATATTTATGCTCCGATTTGGCCGTGATTGGATTACGTAATGTACATTCACTAGTCGCGTATATACAATAATTACACATACAATGTACTATGTTTGACTTGTTAGCAATAAATAGTAGTAGTGAAGTTTAAAATAAGAAGTGTTTTTTATTAGCTCAAAATGCCTATTAGAACTTGAGCGCCCATAGGAAATGCGCCTCTATGTAAATATCTGAGCTCTTTGGTAAAGGGTTTGATATCTTCTGTCTCTTCTCAAAGATACTATTTGCTTCGTGTATTTTTCTTACGACACTCTCCGAATAAATTGGGGTAGTGATACCTTGTATTCCTATTTTTCCTGTGTGGGAATCGAACCTACGAAGCTAAGCTAACGACAAGAGTCTAGTGGTTAGACTAGTAGTAGAAGTAAGGTCTAGCGACTAGACCAACAGGCCAGTCAGTAACTGAATTTTGCGAAAACGATAATGTCTTTAAAAAACGATTTAAAATAAAGTACTTAATTCGATTTCTTCAGTTTCAAAGGTTTGCTGGTAGAAAACTCAGTGTTGAGTTAAGCTCGCCTTTGTATACAAAATTAAGTAATTTGGTTGTTTATTTTTACTCGTTTCAAGTATTTTTTTGTTTTTTGTGTGCAATAAAGAATTAAATAAGTAATTAAATCTGTACCTAAGTATAAAATATCAATTTTGGTTTAGGAATCAAACTCGCATTACAACTGCTGGTTCTGAATAGACTACTTACTCTTTTTTATCTCTGTTCCAACCATGACAAGAACTTGCGATCTTCTAATAACCTTCTTCTTCTCTGTCCATCTCACACTTCTAGTCTAGTACCTACATTCTTCTTTCAACATCCAATCCATCCTTCTGTGGAATGCACTCCCTCCCTAAATTAGGATGTCAACTAATCGTGCCACATTCAAATTGAGTCCGCCAGCTGTTTTATAATGAATTGTCGGAAGCTTCTCAGTAGCACTTTCTCAACCGTTAGTAGTCTATCTATTTAAATATTTATTTTTATTTGTATACATTTATATGTATTTATGTGTATATATATATATATGTATTTATTTATGTATATGTATATTTATGCGTATGTATGGATCTTGTATGTATTTATAGTATGTATTATATCGGATATTCTATTTTATTTTAATCTCTTTGTGTAAGTACACACCTGCCATGTTCATCTCTGCACCACCTAAAGGTTGATTGGGAGAAAATGCCTATAGGCATTAAGTCCGCCTCGTGCAATGTATTTTGCAGGAAGTTTTAAATAAAAATATAAAAAAAAATACTAGAACACCTTCTACTAGGACGTACTAAAACAATGATGAATATAGGTAACCTGACGTGAGACATCACACGACTCGATTAAGTTTTTTGGGAAGACACTCTTCTTAATAATAATAATCTTTGGGTGAGTTATCGTGAGGATTATAATTAATAAACTAATAACTTTCAGATCTGCAGAACTTTCGTTTCTCCCGACGAACATACGAAGGTATTATAATCTATAGTAAACATACTTAACTTCTTTTCTTCAAAAGTATACATAGAATCCACCTATTCGAGATGCAGTTATCTTACATAATGTGCGGTAAAAATAAAATATTTCTATCCTGTCTAGTTTAAAGTTGTTTTCAGCCATCGTTACAATCCCACGACATGAATAATGCTCGTAAGTTTAAACTTCTTATCAGACTGCCCAAACACTTTCTATTGTCCTTGTCTATCGTCAAAAGGAAGAAAGGGAAATAAAATATTAAAAACAGGCGCCGCATTCAAGGGTAAGGTACCTAAGTGGAGCATACCTACACGCTCGCATCTGTTCCCCGACTGAATGGGGCGATTGAATGGAGTTTTTTCATCCGTTGAATCCGTTCATTTGTTTAGTCGAACGATGGCCGCGGTCGGGGACGTTTGTGCTGGCTTACTCCGTCACAAACACATTTTATTACGAGAACTAACCGATACAAACATACTAGATGTATTAGTTAAAAAAGGTATATTTAATTTAAACGATTTCGAAGTAATAAGTGGTGCGGCCGACAGTGATAAGTGCAATTATTTCATTGAGATTGTTAGTAAACAAAGCGGTGTGAAGTTGAATGATTTGTGTGTTGTTCTGAGCAAGGAATGCCCGAAACTGAATAAGGAGCTCCTGAATGATAGACACAGGTTCATTGTCAATGGTAAGTTCACTTATTTATATTGTTTTGAGAAAGAGATCCTACATAATTATCTGGACACACGCGCCGTACAAATTACTATACCTACCTACTGGTACCGTAAAAAAACAACGAATTAAGTACAGTTACGAAATCATTGTTCACTTATCGTTTTGATTAATCGGATACATGCCGTTAATAATTAACTATCTCAAGCGTTAAATCAAATAATGTTCAATATTAAAAGAACTACCTTCATGGGAGTAGTAGGAAGCTCTTTGAAAAATATGACTGTTAACATTTTTGAAATTGGAGTGCTGTCAAAATCGGTGACTGAATGAAATTCGATGCCTACCTACTTAATCGTACCTAGGTATTTATTAAACTTTGACCATGTGATATTGGTCTATGAGGTCTATGGCTTACCGATGTGGTTACTGCCGTTTGTTATTTTTTTGAGAACTTTCGCTCTAGGAATAAATCACATGTCGCCAAAGACTTTAAAAACATACAACCTACCTACTACTACAACGAACAGACAGACCCGAAACCATTATTTTTGAGACCCGAAACCATAATTTATGGACCACAAACAAAGTCCGCTCTCGCGGGGGGATCGAACCTGCAACATTCGGCAAGTGTCAACGGCGAGGTGGCCGCTTGAACATCTAGGTACGCTAAATCTTTGACTTTAGTACCTACATGATGTGTTTTATATTATTAAGCCGGCTTCTACGCGCGCAGCACGCGCACAGAACCTTTGTCACAGATTACTAAATGCCTTTGTTGTTCCTGGTCTCGCGGTGTAACTTCAAAGGTGCCGCACAGGTTACATAATTTTGCTTTTGTTTTGTATCAGAATCTAACCAACGACACCTAGCGCATTGCGCAAAAGTAGAATCTAACTTCTTACAATAAAATTATTTATAGTAATGAACACCTGAGTCATTGCAATCCAAGAGGCATCGTTTCAATTTTCAATCCAAGACCTTGTCTTGGAGCGCGGGGTGCGTGTTCCGGCTGCACCTCCTCCACTTCGCACGGTCGCAGCATCCCTGGTTAACCACCAGGTCCAAATGTCTTATGAACACCTAACTATACATACGGAAAATCAAGTTAATAACAATAATAATTACTTATTTAAGTGGGTATTAATAAACATGGGGTGTGGCATAAATGACGAATTTCCCAACAAGAAAATCTAAGCTGGCCGATTTATCTCTTCAACGTACAAGTGTTAGTGCCCCAAGCTACGCATAAACAATCATTAGTTATGTGGCACACACACATCAAAGAAACGGAGCAACTGTATATTAAGTACATACCTAATGTAAGTAATTACAATTATATATCTACACTACATACTTAGAAGCTGTCTACTTACTTGGTAGTTATTAATAAATAGGTTGGTATGTACTATGTAGTACCTACTTACTTATCTACTCATGCTTTTGTATTTTTTTACCTTATTTAGCGGGTCTTACTCGCGATATGACCCTGTAGGTATAATATCATACTAATCGCGAAAATTTAAAATCATCTAAGTATGTAAGTATTCTATCCACAACATACCTTTGTTTTACGAGATGGAAAATCCCTTCGGATCTCCGACTCTTGAGGGAAATGAGACCCGGAGTATGTGGTGTTTCCACTAAAAACCACCTCGACTTTCTCATGTACCCGTGTGTCTGAGGGTAGGGCATCGCCGAAGCATTCGTCGCCACCCGCCGACGGGATCCACAACATAGGTACCTTACGTTCGTCTGTCTGTTCTATTCTATTTTCAAATGCCGTGCCAATCCAAAAGACTGTAAGTCGACTTACAGTTTTTTAGCTTAACAGGGCCCAATTATTTCCCTTAAGTCTGTTTAGTACCCGTAATCGATCATTGTTTCATTCCAATGGTTATTTTGCAAGCTATAGCATACAATAAAACACTGTATTAGGTTTAAAATAAGGTGTAAACACGTAAAAAAACTGTATTAAACAATACAGTATTTTGCCTAAACAAACTACGTGCGTATGCGCGTTGCAAAATGAATACAGTGTTTTGAACTACAGCGCGTGTTCGCGTCTTTCTCTACGTACCAGCGTAAGCTGAGTCGAGCACATTATTGCTATCTCTCTCTTTCCTGCGCCATTATTACTTGTGCTCCTTGTTTATCACGTTGAAGACAGTTCGGTTTATTGTAGTCGTGTGCCGGTCAAAATATAAATGGGACCACAGAGGGTCTCTGTGGTCCCATTTATATTTTGCCCGGCCAGTGTCGGGAACAGGGACCAAGCCACCGGTGGTTAGGGCTTCAGAGAGAGGAACTTCTACACGATGCGCGCCGTGTCGAGAAGAACCGCCTTCTGAATCAAAGACTTGATCCAGCTGCAAAATGCGAGCCTCTTTATATGTTGGTCGGAGCTTTTGGCGATTTATAATTCATTTACCGATACGACTATCGGCACAATAATCGACGAATTCACATCCCACATGTTAACAATCTCGTGGGCTAAGCCCAAATATTTGATCTCTTTCTCTTTTCTGCTCTCACCAGATTGTCGTCATGCGGTATGGTGATATCGACTATCATTTCGAGTCGCTCTGCTCGGTGAATCACTACAATATCAGGCTTATTGGCTACAATAGTCCTGCCTGTAATGATAGGCCGATCCCAGTACAACAAAGCACGACCATTCTGGGTCGGACACATAGATGTCTGTAGTACCGGTACCTCTGAACCAACGAGATTATATTTAAGGGCTAGTTGCTGATGGATTATCCTGGACACTTGGTTGTCTGTGCAAATAGTGCTGATCGTTGGCAAGACTCGAACAACCGGACACTTTATGCCTGAGGGATTCCCCGGGTTGGTGACACGCCCGTCATGTATGTCAACCGTACCATCCTTCAAATTATACTTCCGGTAGTTGTTTGTCACGAGCACTTCGTCCATAATTGCAAAGACAAAACCTTCAAGTTCTCCGTAGAGATCAACGAATCGTAGCCAGGAAATAGAAGCTTTAAAATTTACATCTTCTCCATATAAGGGTCTGTAAAATCGTCCATGCAGCTCCTTGCCCTTCCATACTTCTCGTCGGTCCTCAGTACTAAGTACTGCAGATTTGTGCCAGTTCTCTTTAGCCAGAGTGAGCGTGGTAAGTCAGGTATCAACTGCAACCACATCGCGATTCACATCCACACTCACCTGCAGAAAATATCGCGGTCGCGGTACTCGCAGTTATGGAGGTTCTTTGCACATAAACGGCCTCGACCCCCATATTTCCGCGGGATGTACAGCCTCATCACCGACGAGCGTGGATGATGATCCAAGATGCAGTCAGCATTGAACGGACTTTTCTATCCAGGGCATTTAGTTCAGTTTAGGTCCTCCTGAGTATGGCCAAGGAATACATTAAGAATAAGACTGGCATGGCCCATCCGTCGCAGGCCCGCTTCTTGTTGCCACCTGATAAAAGACTGTTGAGTACTTTTTTCAGGCGGCCAAAGAAACGAACCTGCAACTTCTGTTTCGTGTCAGTCTCCGAAATATTCAAAGATTGTGCCGTACCCAGGTGTACCCGTGTGTCAAAGGGGAGGGTAGGGCATCACCGAAGCATTCGTCGCCACCCTCCGACGGGATCCACAACATACCTTACGTTCGTCTATCTGTTCTATTCTATTTTCAAATAAATAACGTTCTGCAGCAGACTTATTCAACGGTCCACAAAATATAAAGGAATGCAAAAAGCAAAACAGCTTCGAGTCAAACACCCTATTTCTTTGTCAACACGGCAATGACTGTTTTTGTGCCACCGAAACGGAGATAGTGGTAGTTTGCGTACATAATTATTGACACAAATCACTTTTCTAGGTCACTTCACTATATAACGAGGTAACTAGATAATACAACGACATTATTAAATCATTTTAATTTTAATGACCGTATTGTTAACTCATGTAGGTGCTTAGGTACCTAGTTAGTCACGAAATCTCCTACAGATAGGATAAGAGATTTCGTCCTACTGTCTGATAAATCTGATAATTTAATACAATGTACAGAAGCTATGTAACTCTACTTGTTTTAAACATAACGACCGGTTGGCGCCGCGGGAGTGTAAGCGACTGCTACGCCGAAGGTCGCGGGTTTGATTCCCGCTCAAGTCAAACATTTGTGTGCATGAACATGGATGTTTGTCTTGGTCTGGGTGTTTCTATGTATAATATGTAAGTATTTACAAAAAAAAAATATCTTTTATCCATTATCTAGTACCCATAGTACAAGCTTCTGCTTAGTTTGGCACTATAGTATGGGATAGTGTTGTGTGAATGTGGTAGAATATTATATTATTATTATATTATTATAATTACCGACTCGATATTAAATAAGTATTAAAATATTGCGTGCAAAATCTAATTCTTTTGCGTAAAGGCAATTATTACATATGACCGGCTGCTATTACATTATGTTGCCCATATTGTGAATGACTTAAAAAAAACGTGCTACAAAAATACTTTATATTTTTTTTTATTTATCCGTTTCTGCCCCATTCCTTGGCAATTTCGGGGAATACCTTCTTAGTGCGACCCTGCGGTCCCCAAGGAACGTAAATGCCAAATTTCAGCTTCGTACGCCTAATTGTTTCGGCTGTAGCTTGTCTATCATTCAGCAATGCAATAATTTTATTTAAACATAACTGAAACAGTAATTAAGTTAAGGTATGCTAAATAACAAAAGACGTAAACGAGCATTTCGTAAAACGGTAAAAGTAATAAGTACCTATCTACGAAATTGCCGAAATGTCACAAAGAATGACCGCCACGCACGAAACACCACCAACTCGGATTTGATTGAAAAATTGCATGACCGTCTAAAAGGGGGAGAGAATAAATTGTTATGAGACAATAATTCGTTACTTCACCAAGATAAATGGTTTTTAAAATTTGGCATTGAAACTTTATCCCAACAGCATAAGGAATAAAATCGACTAAAATAACATTGTTCTACGGTGTTGGTGATGCGCGATGCGGGTGCGTTCGGAAATTGACCCCGCCTATGTGCTATGGGAATCAATCCACTATTGAACTACTGGTCATTCATGTAAATTAAATGAAACTACACGAACGTCCGAGCATACAAATAACGCTTTAATGAAAAATGCCTGTCTTATTTGAACACGAATGAGTCATCAAATTCAACTACGTAGGCATAGGTACACTACTAATTCTGAGAGTAAAAAAAATATACCTATTTAGTGGTAAACTTTGAGATCTCTCAATCGAAATCTTCGACATCGTTCAGCTGTTTCATTGTCGAATCTTATAATGATTTACCTACTATATAATGATTTAACCTGATACTAGGACATGTTATTTTCTGTTTTATAGCAACTTGAAACATTACCTTTTGTTACGAAAGTTCACACAAACTGTAAACCGTTTAGTTTACGTCTTGTACACGCCTTTGTCTGTTGATTGTGAAATAATATGTTGGGAAATATAACTATACACACAGGTATTATTAATATTCGATACCATGCACAAGAGATACCAAAGGTTTCTCTTTCGCATCCACAATGCATTTGAGATTACTTGACTAACCACCAACTTATGTACTTAATATGTTTTTTTGGATCCAGTCCTACTTGCATACTAGGTACTTTATCATCTGGGTAGCTACATACGAGCAGTCGAGCAGCAGTGACCGTTGAGCAGATCGAATGTTGTTACTCGCAAAGTCCTTAGAAAAATAAATCTGTCTAAGAATAGGTCTCTAAACAACGAATTTAATTAGAAGTAAGATTATTAAAATAATATACTTAAATAAAGACGTTATGTCACGTCACTTTCAACAAAGGCACAAAGATCTTGTTGGTATAAGATCTGAACACTGTTAAACAGTATGTCAGTACAATGAACTTGATACAATTCCGTCAATATGGTTCTGAGAAGTTCACAAGGCGATGTCTTTAGTTCCCCGAAGTCGTTAGCTAGTGTAAACCAACATAAAAACTGTGGATTGTCTCTCATATACAACATTAATGTTGCTATTGTACGTGACATTGTCAAAGAAATAACGCATTGAGCCTAACTGTAAGCAATATTTAATCTGTGTCATGTCAACATATTTAATCTACATTTCTAAAAAATAGAGGATTAACAAGTGACAGCTGAAGTATTAGAGACTTGAGTGCTTGAGGGCGATACAAAAAAGCTTTAACAAGGTTTCTGGTTTTCGTATTCCTAAATCCTTGCTTTGATTAAACTAGGCAACTTGTACATACTGTTTATCTTCATTTTATACACGATTAGCACACTTTTCACTTTATGTTTTGGCAAGCTTGAATGTTGTTTTGTACCTAATATCCATAATTTTTTGATAAAGGTATGATATTTATCTATGTCTATCATTATCATTGCACTGTCTGTCGTAACTGTATCCCGATCTTGTTTTTGGGCTTGCTTAAATCTACCAATTCATTGAGATTTTAGGTAAAGTTCTTTGGTGATGTCTTTGATTATAATTATAATGTCAATCAAAGGGTGATGTACCTAATGACCAAAAAACGTACGCTGTTATAACTGTAGCCACAGAAATTTAGATCAAATTCTGTGGCTGCAGCCTAACATTTTCATAGGTAACTAGGTACTTACTCAGATCTGTTGAACATAAGTAAAACAAAATAATCATGCAATTATTGTTCTTCGGCAGCCGGGTAAGAACAGAAGGTGCAGGAGAGATGGGTTAATGCCCTGGCATATTGGGTGCATTGATTAAACGCCGGATAAATGCCCATAAACGCCAAATAAATGCCTTTTGCCTGGGCAAAAACTTTAACAGACCTTTTTTTTTTTCATTCATATAGCTATATTTGAGTGTGCAGAATAAATTCACAAAAAAAATCGACTATAACTAATATATTGCAATAAACCTTAAGAATTGATATACTTAATATGAGTTAAGTAAGAGTATGCTTAACTGCATATTACAGCAAAGTAGTAAGAATTTCGGTTCGCCGATCGAGTCGACGCGGGCGCAAGACTGATCATTAGAAGCTGCAGTAGAACATAGAACTACCCAAGTTCTCAAACCTATACACTACGCTGCACTAATGCTGAACCCTAAAGCTGAAGGACATGAACTCACTCAGTATCAAGAAATGGAAGCAATGGAGTTTATTCAAAACATGGCGATATTTTTGAATTTAGATTGTCTGGTTGTTCTTGCTCAATATAGAGCGAGATGTGGTATAATTATGCGGAAAAGAATTCATATGGAAAGCTACAGAGAAGGTAGATGCTGTATTATGGTGGAGAGGAATTTGTGGTTCCTCGCCGTTAAGTAAAGTGGCACTACGTATCCTGACTGCGCCTTGCACATCTGCGGCTAGTGAACGCTTGTTTAGCATCCATGGTTTCATACATAGTACTAAACGAAATCGCCTTACTACAGAAAGTGCAGCTCAAATCACATCTTTGGCATACAATTGGAATATAAAGGAAAATAATGATCCGTCTAAAAATATCCAAGTGTCTAATGATAGCGATTTTGATACGGAAATCGATGATTTTTTAGCGATGATTGTGACAGTCAAGATGAATCTAACTCGATTCAATTCAATACACCTGATGATTATTTTTTGCCGATTGCTCAACCACCAACCGACTACAAGCCGTCAAATTTTGATCCCCGCCCTTCAACTTCCACTTCAACAAATCGAAACCTAGAATTTATTAATGTTGCATCTAATATCAACTTTAGTGATGATGATGATGATGACTAAAGCTACATTGTATTGAGCGATTTCATTACATAATAGATATCAATCCATAAAATCAAGCCAAAATTATAATTAAGACCATGATGATCGTAAAATTTGAGATATATTTATGTTCATCATCATCATAATCAGCCTGCAAGAGTCCACTGCTGGATATAGGCCTCTCCAATGGCACGTCACTGAGCCCGATTTTCGGATTTTCGTGTCCAACCGCTGCCAGCCACTTTGCCACCTAGCCGAAGGACGTCCTACACTACGTTTGCCAAGGCGCGGTCTCCACTCTTGAACACGACTACTCCAACGGTTATCGGTTCTTCGACAAATGTGGCCGGCCGACTGCCACTTCAGCTTGCTAATTCTTTGAGCTATGTCGATTACTTTGGTTCTCTGTCGGATCACTTCATTACGAATTCGATCCTTCAGAGAAACTGCGAGCATAGCCCTCTCCATGGCTCGCTGAGTGACCTTAAATTGGTGGACCAGTCGCACCGTCAGTGACCACGTCTCGGCTCCGTAAGTCATAACGTGTAGGACGCACTCGTTGAAGACCTTTGTCTTAAGGCTTTGCGGTACCGTGACGAAAAGACTTGACGGAGTTTCCTATATGCTGCCAAGCCCAGCTGTATTCTACTGCCAACCTCCCTCTGGAAGTTGTTTCTACTCAAGCAAGCAAGCTTTGCCCAAGGTAGACATCCTCCTGAACAACTTCGAGAGTGACCCCATTTAGGGTAATCGGTTCCGGAGAGACATGTTCATTGAACATTATCTTGGTTTTTTCCAAGTTCATCCGGAGACCGATGCGAGCAGAAGAATCGGCTAGGCTACTCAGTATATACCTACTGCAAGTTCTGGTTATTCGGAAGTCTTACAGCTTCACATATAAGTATACTTAACTGATTATTGTAGTATTTTAGTTAAAACTATGTTTTCTGTAATTACCTATTCAAATTTTTTACTGTATTTTTTTAACAAGACTGATTATTTTATAACAGATTATTTGATTAAAACGAAAATTTACAAAATACTGACATTAAGTTTCATTTTAAGTTAGGTAAGTTCATGCAAAATTTTTACAAATCAAAGTTTTTATTTTTTGTGCCCTGTAATTGGGCGTTTATTTGGGCGTAAACTCATTTATGCCCAATATGCCAAGTTTATGCCCATTTTGTCCGTATTTGTTTTTGCCCTCGACCCATCTCTAATCTCAATTAGAACGTATACTATCATCATGTTCCTGCTACGACTATTTGCCGGCATTTTGGCCATGCTCATCTACGTACCTATAACATTCCATATTTGTAACTTGAAACTTACAATACGACACAAATAGATACCGACTATCTCGGATAATACATAAATAAGCAGTACTGACTGCTTACGGTTTACGGTTACACAATCAATGTACGTAAGTAGTTAAGACATGATATTTATTTAACTAGTTGTAAGGCCGTGAGCTCACGAGTCAGTGTCAAGGCTACAAGTTATTAGCGAGCTGACTATGACGTAGAATGTAGAATACACAGTTCGACTTGTAGGAATAGGAAAACCAATACTTGACTCTTGTGATTACCTAATATATTTTTGTGAGTACACACTTGAGCATTTTCAAGTAATTTTACATAATTTTGAATGGTAGATACCTGCGTGCAGAAGCACATTACAGACAGGTACATATGCCATGTAATGTAACGTTGCAATGCTTACTACTACTTTTGACTAACAAAGACAAAGACATTTATTGCTTAAACTCTGTTTACAATGGTGTTTGGTATCAACAGTCTACCCATTCGGGCGTTGCAAATAGTAGGTATAACAAAATCAAACTATCTATTTTTTAGCAAAGTAAGTATTCACTTACAGAGTAAAATGCAACATTATTTCTTGTCACTTAATTATCATCATAAAACATAGTCATCAAGAGTCAAGTTTTCAAATGTGTCGGACATTTGAAAACTCTATTATTATGTGTCAGATGAACAGTCAGACAAAAATGAGATGTACCACGCATGTTGCCATAACTGGTAGACCATTTTATTTGCTGACCGTATAAGTACGATACTTTTGCCTTCTATTCCCTACACTAAGACTATAGAATGAAAGGCAGACAGAGCGCGCGGAACACTTGCGTGAAGCCACTAAAGCAAATACAAAATTGAAAAGCGAATACAAACTCGACTCAGTGCGCTGCGAAGCATCGCACAGTTCACACGCCACGATCGATCCAGCTTTTAAATTCATAAAATGCCGTCTTGCGTTTTTAAACATTGTAAAAGTTGTTTCTAAAAGCAAATACGGAAAGATGGAATATATTCTTACAGATAACTATGGATTATTTGACCGTTTTATAATATTATTTCGATAAAATTCGTATTTCAGCAGAAAATATGTAAGTGTTGCCAGTTTACGTCGACACCGTTTTCCCTGAATTTGGGAAAATGCACTTGTCAATTGATTATGTAGGTAATAATGATTGTCATGTTAATGAAAAATACATTAACGTATTGTAAAAGTATATTGTAGATTATATTTTTCTTATAAATATACTAATAGGATTTCCATTAGTATTTACATTGTTTTGAGTTCGGTCCCCCAACGATCCAAATATTCGTGTACACGCGGCTACTTGTCAAGCTATACACTTTGACCTTTGTACCGTTGTTAGACCTTTGTACCGTTCTTATGGCGCAGGGAATAAGTATCAAAATCGTACTTCGACTATTTAGCTTGACTTGGCGCCGTGTGTACATTAAGTACAGAATCAGAAATTATTGATTGTAGCTATTATTTATTTTTAATTGCAATTTTTTTGGTTACGATTTATGATTATGATATTCATAATTTATTGTATGCATGACAAAATGTTTTTAGCTAATTCATATTTATGACGCAAGTCTATCTATTTATTTCTCAATTTACGAATAAAATTAGTTAAAACTTAACTTGGAGCCTACATTTTTTAAGAAATGTATTTATAAAAGCATACTTTAATGGTATTTTTTATTTGAATAATTTTCACAACAGCATTACATATTAAAAGCATTAATTAAATCTATGGTAAATTCTTCAAAACCACAAACGAATATAAAATATTACCTATGTAATATTTGTATATTCGTTTGCAAAAACTATATGCAAAATAGTGGGAGATTATTCATAATCTGGCAACTTTACACACACATAGACGCGCGTGTCCGTACAGTGCCAGTCGCCACATGTCACGCACACATAGCTGTCAACGTGCCTCACTTAGTAGGACGAATACGCTACATCTGGTTCTTGTTTGTTAAATCTGTGTCCCTACATTTCTATTACGTTATCCAACTAAAACATCTTTCTGTAGCCTATTTTCAGTGTGCAATATTCGTTCAAGTTACTATGGCAAGAATATATTTATGTTTGCATTGATGTTTAAATTGTCACTGCAAATGGAGATTTAGTAGGACAACATTGTTATGTTTCATGCGCAAAAAGTGTGTGAACTGCGCGATTGTTAACTGTCTTGTGTGTTCTTGACATTCATTCTGCTCGTTGCAAATGGACACATCGTTGAATCACTCTTGGTGTGATGCCCGTGTGGGCTGACACTACGACAACAGTGCGACGGACATCTATAAAGAAACAAAAATATATCAAAAGAGAAAGGTTGGCAAATAAAGCCAATTTCCTTATATTTTCAATGCAATGGTAGCAGGATGCACACGGCTAGACAATCTAGACACCGACCTGTGTACCGTTCATATGGCGTACGAAATAAAGTACCTATTCAAATCGTACAGCAACTGTTACGCTTGATTTATCACGTCACTGTGTGGACCTAGTTTAAATACTATTTGCATTTAATCCTTATTATTGGAGCATGAGTGGGTCTTTTTGCAATGTACAAACCTTGAAATCTGTCTCAATAGAGCCTATTCAACAGTCGTTGCACTGG
This sequence comes from Euclidia mi, assembly GCA_944739405.2. Lineage (NCBI taxonomy): Eukaryota > Metazoa > Arthropoda > Insecta > Lepidoptera > Erebidae > Euclidia > Euclidia mi. The sequence continues at coordinate 15,997,038 of OX123204.2, read as the reverse complement.
AACTCATCGTAATCACTTCATTCAAAATCCTTATACCTAAATGTTTTCTTGTATTACCTCTGTATAAGGAAAATGCAAGATCATAATTATTATTGAGAATGAGACGTAGAATTTTAATTTATTTATACTATGATGTTGATTATGTATGCATTCAATGTATGACTATAGTTATACCGAGTTGTAGAATGCGTCTTTGATGGTCAGAGCGATATTATTAGACATCGCGCTATATGCCTTTGTCGAAGCTAATGCGTCTAAGTTTCATAGATATACCGATTCTACGTTACACGTGTATAAAGGGGTCAAGTATCTACACTCTTATAAAATAAATCGAATCAGTAAAATTACGATGCGGGCACAAGTTTAAAAGAAATAATATTACATTTTGTTGTTTATATTTTAATACAACATGTTACTCCGGATCCAGAGTAAATAATTATGTATTAACGAATTAGGCAATATTTTAAAGTGAACTATAAAGTAGTGGGTGTAGCAATACACCTCTGTCTACCTCTTCGGGGATATAGGCGTGAGACTATGTATGTATGTATGAACTATAAAGTTAAATAGAATCATAAATATCGAATACATAATATTATTACTTGTGTAAAGGTTGTAAAATTGTAAGAGCAATATGAGAAGAATAATATATTGACTTATTGCACGTGCGATGTTCGCACCTGCCATGTTATTTAATTTAAAAATGCATAATGTGATATTTGGAGGGAAGCAGATGTTTTTGCTGTCGATACTCGATACAAAATGAGCGCGAAATTATTGAGAACATCTGTCAAGTAGCGGTTGCCATCTTGTTTTTTTTTTGTGACCCGTGCTTTGTGCCCGATCCCAGTTCTGCGTTTATCCAAAAATTAGAAATCGTTTTGATCCTAAAAGTTCTACTTATGACTCTCAATAAAATTTTAATGCCTTGCCATATCAGATATTGAAACGTTTTGGTATTTATTGGGATGTGTAAGGAAATATTCATGAAACTATAAGTAATAGTGACGTGTGTGGGGTCAAAGGCCGGCCAACCCCGAGGCAATTTGAGTAGCTATTACATCGCTATTGCTCACAGGGTGTGACGGTGCGTGTGAAACTACCATGGGAATCGTCTTCACAATATATGTATTATCAAGTTTTTGTTTAATTCCACTCTTAGAACCTTTGACTATCCAAATATTTTTATATTATTTTAGCTTACGTCATCAGTGCAACTTAAGTATACTTAAACTAATCATAATATTGTAAATATACAAGTAAGTACCTACATTTTCCTTTTCATTTCTAAATCTTTTGATATATGATTAATTTAGTTAACATTAGGTACTTATTGTAGGTAAACATTTACTTCTTTTTAAGACATACTTAATGTATCTTACATTAAGTATGTCTTAAAAAGAAACTCCTCACAAGCAGCTACTTTGTCTGACTTTGACATGAAGAATAAGCTGTATGACTGTAATTTAAACAAATAAAAATAAATTACGAAGGGTAAATTACGAAATTAACCTAAACATAGTTGACTTTTTGGCGATTAGCGAGCAAACACTTCAGTCTATACGTAGGTAATCCGACATTTTGAATTAGTAAGTAGATTAAAAAATCGACTCCAAATAAAATATGCACGCAAGAGTCATCTAAACATTGCGTATTGATCGATGAAAAAATATAACAATCTCGTTGAAATTGCTTTTTTTAGAAATCTGCTAACTGAACAGCCTGATCCTAAGTAATCTTGGGTTGGGTAATATCATAAGAAATCTAAACCACAAATTAATGCATTTTTATCTAATAATTGTATATTCAGCAACTAACAGACTTATTGCCAAAGCATTTTCTCAATTTATCCGCTGATTTCTTCTGGCTTTAAATTAAAACCTAAGTTATACAATCCAGCAAATCCAATCATAGTAGGAAAATAATATTTGCAACATTGTTTATAAGTAGTACCTACTACTGTTGACGATGCTGACTGTTGCAGAAATAGCTGTTGTTTGATGTGGAGGAGATAGGTTTACATGCAAATAATTTCAAAATCTATTCTGTTTTCATCAGCTTCTTTTGGCAGCATTTTTAAAAATCAGAAAAGCTATTTACACACACCAGAACAACAATTATTATGCTGCTATTCATTGAAAAGATACACATTAAATTTAATCTAATATATAAAATTCTCGTGTCACAGTTTTCGTTCCCATACTCCTCCGAAACGGCTTGACCGATTTTAATGATTTTTTTTGTGCTTATCCGGTATCTATGAGAATCGGCCAACATCTATTTTTCAAAATAAAAAAATAAATAAATTGCAAAACAACGTTTGCCGGGTCAGCTAGTATAAGTATAGAAAATACGCCTGTGGATTCTTGCAGTCTGTTTTTTAAAAGGTTTACTGCAACTTCCGTTTTCGAACATATCGATTACCATTAAGTAATGAGTTGTTTTCTTTACTGCTGTATACATTATTTAGTAGGCCAAGATTGACCCGCAGCCAAAGAGACATTATATTACTATGTATTTATTTACCTCCTTTGAGCTTACGCGATTATGCCGACTTTTTTACCAGCCCAGATAACACACATATGTAGGTATGTTGATGGAGATGCGTACCAATTAATTCTAAAGGAGTTAAAGATTCATTCTAAAGGAATTATAGTAAGCAAAAAAGTTAAGCATTACTAATTACTTAGTACTCTTCTGAATTAAATTTACTAGTCATTTATGTATTTTACTTTTTTCTGGTCGAGTGGCAAGTAATGATGACTTTTATTTCTCGACTTATTATAATAATTCGACGATTGTTGTTGAGGCTTTAAACTGTTCTTACATTGTTGTCTTTAGAATTTTAATCCGATGCGAGTGATTATCCGGGTGAATGGATATTTTGAGCTTAAGTGACGTATATGTAAAGTACCTATTTTGACTAATTTAAAAGCTTTCTCAATGAATGCTTACTTTCAATTAAATCAGATTTCAGTAGTAGAGTTTCATGCATGTGATATGATACATGTGACTCTTCTAGACAGCTTTACGTAAGTACTAGGTATCTATTCTGTGACAGCTTGCCCAAACATACGGGTGTTGTATTTGGTCGACAAACCTAGTTATCTTGCTTAACAAAACGACTAACCTAGATCTTTATTTAATAAGAACGACACCACCTTCTCAGAAATAGTACCTATACATAGTATGAAGACTTTAAAATAAAAAAAGGAGCAATTAAGTAAATAAAGTGTGAGTAGAATTTTATTGTCGTGTGTATAACGATTACTGCAATGTTGGGATTTGGTTCGATAAATTAAAGGTGTTTCTTTGTCAAGTGATTAACGTATAATTATTGCTCTTATTATAAAAAAATGCTAATTATAGAGGTACAATTAATATACCTACCTTCCTGAGAAACCTCACTTCCACAACATGTCAATATGATTGTAGTGAACTATTTGCTACTTTGATGATACGCACCGATGCACATAATTAGACATAGAACATCTAATTTTAAAAAAATATTATAATCTAATCTGTCGATCGATTCTCCACAGATAATAGAATGACGAATCAATACTATGTGACAGTACTGGCAGTGTTGAAACGCATAAAGCATAAAACGTAATTGGTTAAGGTGCTCAAATTACGTGCATGGCGACAGGTTCGATGCCCCCCTGCGTACTAAATTATAAATAAACCCCAATTACACGATATTGACTTGTAACACGGTGATGCATATCGACAGATGCGGGCATAAGATTTATTATAAATATTATAATACACGATTTATTACATAAGTTATTTTGAATATTTAAATTTCTGAACGCAATGATGGACTAGTGGGGAGACCAGCAAACCGCTGCACATAGGCTCCTGGAAGTCTTGGAGGGTTTAAAAACTCTGCGCACATCACTGACATTTCTTTTCAAAATGCAAATTATCGTTGAAGAAAAACTTCGTGAGAAAACTTTCATGCTTAAAGCTTTCTCTGCAGTGTTTCCGGACGACATATCAAGTCTGGCAACCCGCACTTGGCCAGCGTGATCAACTATGGCCTTACTCTGTCCGTTAAAAAATATCATGCTCAGCATTGGGCAGGTTATAAACAAGCTTAGTAGGTACTATGAGTAAATCTGTTATCTTGTATTTTAAGTTAATACGCCACGAAATTGTTCAAGCCTAATGTCGTCTACTCATCACTAACAGATTAATTGCTGCTTTTCTCAATGCAGGGATGATAAAAATTACGGCACTCCTAAATCGCCCACACATAGTTTTCTAATTATTGCACTAAGTACCACATTTTACTACTTGCTTGCATAAACATAAAAAGTAAAAAAGCACAGATTAAAATCAACAATTTACGGTGTTGATTTACAAGCGTGACTGTTACTAAACAGGTATTGCTTTCAATTAAATGGGAACTGGTAATTATAGTGAACGAGACCGTATAGTTTTGGTGACCAGCAGAAAAGAATTCGGTGGCTTTTATTTACATTTTACGGTCAAAACCTTTCAGATTTCTTTACAATTGCACGGTAAATTAGATGGAACCTATTGACCCATTGGATGTTCCAATGGGAACAGGCAGAACTACAATTTTTAGTTTTAATTTGTCTTTAAGGATATGGACCACGTACTTATTTCGAGTATCCGATATTTTGGCACTATTCCAAGTGTAATGTACTTTCATCCTTCTTATATAAATAATATCTACCAATACTTATTAGGTAGTTTACGCCAAAGTTACATCAATGTCCGTTCGGTAGTTCTTGCGTCACAGAGTAACAAATATGCATCGATCCACACAACATTTCTCGTTTATAATACCAGTAGAATCTATTGGCTTATTATGTGTGAAAAATCTGTTGATCTTTATCAACAGCTGTTCCCAAATCACCTTCATCGTCCTGGACGCCTAGCGTTATCCCTGTTGCATAATTGCATTCTAAACTAACATGCCTCGGATTGCGGGGTCCGCATAAGAGTCTAACCAGATAGGATAGAATATCAGCTGTTCCCGAGTACCTATTAGATATAAATAACAATAACTTATTAGATAAGTAAAGTTCCCACAACTATGAGATAACTACACTGATACTAAGTATATTGTATTCTCAGAAGTGACGATAATAGTGTAAAAGTTTTGTCTAACATAATTCAAACACTTGATAAAAGGTCAGGAGCATCAAACTCGTTAAACGAAACCTCATTATTACTTTGTTATCAAGTTAAATTAGGATAAACAATATGTTTTTGTAGTGAAAACGGCTGCTACTAGAGCTAAATATACCTAGGAACAAAACTATACTAAACTTAAAAATGTACCCCGTAAGACTTAAGAGCAATATTGAAGCTAGGATTACAGTAGGTGACGCCCGAATCAGAAGGTGCAGTGGTGTCACTTCAGAAATTAATTACTAAATAGACTCAAGAATGAATCGCTTCAGGAATAAGTTTCACCACGGGGTCTGCTGTCGGGTCTCTCCATGATTTTTTGCAATCAGCTTCGGCATCCTAAAATATCATAGACGATAGATATATAGGTACTTTTAATAACATTAAAGTATTTGTTAGGTGATAGTAAGCGGCCTTACTGCTAATAGCGTTATTTTGCTTTTTTAGGCGAGACAGAGATGATGTTACTTTATATGCAGACAAGAACTTCTTTAGGTAGGTAAGTACACTAGACTTTAAAGAAACCCTTATGTCAATTTTATGAGAATAGTCTACCTATTTCTTAATCATTCGAATCACAGGACCGAAGTCTTTAAATAGGTAAGCCATTTATAATTTAATCTGTATCATGTGCTTCAAACATTTCAATGGGTGTCAGCCATCTTGGATCCGGGAGCACCAAACGTTAAATGGGTCCAATGAGGCTGCAATTGGCGGTGATTAGGTCACCTCCATGCGCCCATGATTGCGTTAATCAAATTAGCGAATTCTTGACTCAGATGTTTGCCTTCTTATAATTGATTTAATCAGGCAAGATGGATGAGAATTACTTGATATTTAGAACCAAGTACTCTAGCATTAGATAGATAAACGACACAGGTAAAATTAGCTTTTGCATGTGATATGGTACCATATTTTTTCCCCCACATAGGTAACGACCGAATTAAAATTATTCTGTATTACCTAACGGAATTGTAAAGGAATTCGGTTAAAATAATACATAATCGTAAGTAAGTATATAAAGGGACCATATTGAAGTAGAAACATGCAAATATTTTTCGAGTCTGAAGGCATAATGCATAGCAATAAAATCTACATCCACATTATTAAGCACTGTTCTAAACTAACCCTTAATTAGTTAGTACTACCAGCTGCAAGAAATAAATTGCCATTACTGGAAAAAGAGGGCGTTTCCCCACAATTAAATAAAGAGCGCGAAAGAAATGTGCCGCCATTTTGTAACAAGTAACAACGGCTATTGAACCAAATTAATTGGTGAACTGCAATTTAGCAATTGTACAATTTCGTTGCCAGTTGTTCCCTAGCCGTAGAAAGACATTAGGTACCTACAACTCTAACTCAATTATTGTGCAATTTATTTGGTGCACTTACTGAAATTAAAGTGAAACCACGCTACATCTGGTTTGAAATATGGCGCGTGCTAATACTGGATAATGAATAGCAATTTGTATTCGGGAGTGGCAAGTAATTGGCAATATTTTTAGAAATATTTTAGTTAGATTGGGTTTCCCGTTGGAAAATTATACAACAGGTTGCGATGTGACCCCGTTGCTAAGGCAATTGGACGGACACTGCGGTGGTTGTCTAGAAAAAGGGGCTATGTGTGTATCTCCCCAAGAGGTCGAGGTTGAGCCTGTAATTAGGAGTTTCGCTACCTATGAAGATGAGGTAGCAGCGAGGAGAGCTACGACAACACGGTCATTTATTTTATGATCGAGCCATTGACTTCACTGTCAAGACTAACATAATTTTAAATAGCAAAATAAAAATATGTATACAATTGGCCTTTACAAATATATTCGCTGCAAAAAACTAAATATTACTATGACCATTCGTATGTGATTCGTATAAACCTATTGAAAATAAACTAACAAAAAATAAATAACTATGAAATAAACAGTACCCAACCATGGCTCTAACAACAAAAACTTTTACCTCAGCAAAAAACACATGTCATAGTTTACAAACATGTAATTAAACATTCAGTTAATTTCAACGAAGCTTCCGTCTGTTCGTTTGTTTCCCAAGACATCGATCCCACGCACTCATGAACTTGGAAATCCAGTAATTAGATTAAGATCAACGCACATTGTATGTTAATAATTGTTATTATTATGTGAGTTATGTGTTTCGATTTGTAGGTATGAATTGCATGGGAACTATGCACGGGAGAAGGATTCCTGGTATAGCTGTATTTTATCGTGTAAAAGCAAAATGTCATCGGCGCTAGGAATAAATGGTACGTCGTACGAGGCAGTTTCCTTTGCAGTCTCGCAGTCCACTGCTGCCTTTAAGACTTTCATAATTTGCCACAAAGTAGCACTGTGAGTGCAGATGCTCATGATCAACGTGCACGCACTACAGACCTACATTTTGGTCCCAAACCGTCTACGTGACTATTTACATTTCTACTTTTCAATATACTATAATTTAAAAAAAAAGCGTTTCTGGATCAAATCATTACATGCATAATAATTATTTTTCGGTTCGCAAAAAATATGTAGCCAGTCCTTCACCTTCCTAATTTGAAGTGTTCCCACAGCCGTTATCATAACCATAAGATAATGAGAAATAGGAAAAACCTCGTTATTACAATTAGGGCGTTTTATAATTAATAATAATGACTGACGCGCTAATAAGGTAGCCGTTCTTATTACGAAGATATTAATGTTTAAAGGAAGGTAGGTATAATAGTCGGTGTTAGACAATCGAGCAATCAGCCGGTCACTCCCACGGGAAATTACTAGTCCTTCACTCTCCGACTACATCGTTTTTTACTGATTTCATTTTGAAGAAGCGTCTATGGACTGTTGCTTCTTTATGGTCTTGACTAGAATTTCAAAATCTTTTATTATACTTAATTATCTATGTTTATAACAGTCTCTTAGTGATTTGCTGCGAGATGATAGTATAAGAACAATTTGGGTACCTACCTATTCAAACCTTTGCGGTCTTATTCTACCGGGCTAAATGAATGGAATACTTATGCCACTCGCTTAATAGTAATTACATTCCGTGTCTATGGATAGACGTGTACCATATAAGAAGCACCATGGCAACGAGCAGCACAGGACAATAATTTTAATAGTTGATCTCTGGCTTCTCTGTAGTTGAAGTTTTTTTTTAAGTGGTTTTTTTTATTTGATTTTTCATTTCTTTCTTTTTTTTAAGTGGTCTTGCCTGGACAATCTACTACGCCATTAAATGGACAAGCCACAATCCTCTTCCTTCCTTCACAAACAGTTTGAATAATTGAACATTCTCGTAACAGTATACCATAGAACATTCCAGAATACTATATTCCATTTTTGACATTGATGACCGTTGGGATTATCTAAATACGCTACTACCCTCTTTTTTCTTTTTACTCATGTACCCATGTGTCGGATGATGACATGTTCGGGTAGGGTTTCACCGAAGCATTCCTCGCTACCCCCCGACGGGTATTGGCCCGCCAGATGGTCAGGCGGGCCCCGAACGAAACCCTGTTGCCGGCGGATGAAGGTGTTGGGCTCCGCCGCCAAAACACCCAGCGGCCGCAGAGGATAGGGAGGACGGCAACGCAACACCGCATCTCCTCTTCCTCTGCGCCCCACCGCGACGCAACGATGGTGCGCCCCCATTTGGTCGTGGGAGATAGGGCGCGCGGCAACGCAACACCGACACGCCTCTCCTCCCGCGACCACACCCGACTGCGGGGGACAGACAAAACTGTCCCCCGCACCCGCACCTTGGGACGCATCCTACCCCTGGGTAGGATGCGTCCCAAGGTGCGGGTGCGGGCCCTCACCCTAGCCCACGTGGAGCGTCCCCTCCCGGGATCCCGCTTAGCTTCACCGTGGGTGTACCTCAAACACACGGTTAATGAGCCCCCCCAACACGACAAGGTGGAGATCCCACGGGGGGGAAATCCGCAACTACCCTCAACGGCATAGACTAATAATTAGTTAGCTATTTAAAAATTCAGAGCAATTAGACCGGATCCAGACGACCTGATTATTTATTAAAGTAGCGGCACCGGCTTAATGAATACGTTCGTCTATGTTTGAGCTGGATTCCGACGCTATTCACTCAATTTAACGGGAAAATAGATGAATTTTATAGTATTTGCACGGATAAGTGTTGCATGGTGGGGTTGGCATCGTTGCTGTTGAGTACAAGAATACAAGTAAAAAAAGCAAAGCTGTAATGTTGAAACGTAGCACTTGGATATTCCTAAATAGGTCATCCGACACTAAATGATTGCTCTTAATCTCTTATAGAGATTTGTGCCTGTCTTATCACTGTAGTACCTACTACTACAATACCTGCAACTTAAACGTAAGTGTTGGCTCATGAGTCTCATGACTAGCTCTGCGTCACGCGTATGGCAGTCGTATATTAATTACATACTCCTATTTTAATAGACTCAAAATGGACGCAAGCCTCTAAGTTTATCCATTTTCGGAATAAACAGTCCATAAATCAACCTTCCCGTCTGATCAGCACAATTGATATGCGATACTGCTATCACCTGTGTATCGGTTTGCTAGGTGATAATTTACTGAATTAAGTAATGAATCAAATGCAGTTAAAAGGCCAGTTGTCAGTGCGCAACTGTGTAAGGCAACACGCCATGGTAGTAAATGCTAAGTTTTATTACTGTCCGTGGCGGTAAACTATTGTACAGTGCGTGTGTGGAATACGGTTTTTTTAATGGGCTCTAAAAACCTTTAGAAAGATTCAATAGTAAAGGTCATCGCTCACTTATACCACACCTCAGCCGCGCGGTTACTCACAAAAGCGTATTGACCGGTCGCGCGTTGCGCGTTACACGTGCCTAGAGCGTGCTGATGTAACTCTAAAGAATAACACATAAAATAAAATCTTATAACTTATAAGGAAGAATTGGAAGATAATTTTTCAAATGATATTTTCACTAGTAGGTAACAACCGTGTGGTTGACGGCATATAATACAAGTGTCACCACCCCCTATCTTCCCGTGGGTGTCGTAAGAGGCGACTAAGGGATAACACGATGCAAATACTATCTTTGCGTAGAGACGGAAAACTCGACATCAAACCCTATACGACTGCCTCGTTGGTCTCGCGGCATAAAGTGCGCGTGGGATCGGGAGGTCCCGGGTTCGATTCCTGGGTCGGGCAGTGTTATTGGGTTTTTCTGTCACGAAATTCTCAGTAGCAGCACGGAGTCTGGAAATGTGCCCGGTACGGCAATAGGCTCGCCCCTTATTACGTGGGACTAAAGTATATCTGGCGAAAAGTGGGTGTAGAAATACACCTCTGCCTACCTCTTCGGGGTTATAGGCGTGAGACTATGTATTTATGTAGGTAAACAAAATTGAAACAGGCAGTCAAGTTCTTTCGAAGTCTCCTGTCATGTAATAGCTATCTTCGTTGTGAATACGGTGAGTAACTAACGGCCAATGTGTATCCATTGCTCTACAATACTATACATCAATTAATGCAGCGGTACATCAATAATGTCTCTGCTCCGCGAATTTGTCTATAGATCACACCTGTCCGTCTCGTGTTCAGACCAGAGTGCGATCTCAAGACTATAATATCATCATCAGCCTGTATAAGTCCATTGGTGGACGTAGGCATCTCCTATGGCACGCCATTGAGCTCGGTCTTCAGCTTTCTTTCAGTCCCTGTCCGTTGCTTATCGCCCGGCTCACCGGCTTTTTTGCCGTGCGTTTCCGTGATGTGTATAGTTGCTTGTGTAGTAGCTCTTTTGACCTCAAAACCGGTCAGTGTCGTCATTCGTCAAGTTATTTTAAATTTGTGAGCACGTTTGTCACCGAGTAAATAGGTATCAGTAATTGGGAGCAGGCGAGCAAGAACATGTTATAACTTTTGTTGCTTGTATGCCGACCAATTTTAAATCTGTGGAGTTCTGATGAATGATCTAAGGCATTCTAAGGCATTCGATTGCAGAAACCAATTTGAAGAATTATTTTGTTAACATCAATATCACAATAAAGTTGTGGCATATTAATTTTTACAGAAAAATAAAAGTATTTTATTGCAGTTTCTGCTAAATCTCAATTCATTTTCTACTGTTGACGTCTTGTATTTCATCAAGATGTGCATCAAATTACCTGGCATATGCGGCATAACTTGATCATATTTTGACTACTTTTAAAATCTTATCTTACAAGGAGGCATCAATTTACCCAAATAAATCGAATTTGCACCGTAACTAAAATCGAAAAGACATATTCATCAATGCTAAGAGAGACTCATTATGGGGTACCACAAGGCAGCGTGCTAGGACCGTTGCTTTTCCTTATATATATAAATGACCTGCCAGAATCAACTGATCATCCTATGATTTTATTTGCCGATGATAGTACAGTAATTTATAAAAGTATGGACATCAAATGCTATGAAAATGAAATCAATAATTCTTTATATAATATCATAGACTGGCTAAATTCTAATAATTTAATTATAAATTTTGACAAAACTAATATTATGACATTTTCCACTAGACAAAATAAGAAAAACACTGACATTAATATTCATTATGACGACAAAATAATTAAGCAAGCTGACCAAACAATATTTTTAGGTTTACATTTAGATAAAAACTTGACATGGCGACATCAAATTGAAAGGGTTTGTAAAAAGCTAAATCGGTATTCATATACACTATACATGTTGCGTAAGGTAGTCAACAGAAGTGTAGTATTAACTGCCTATCATGGGTTTGTCGAGTCTGCGCTTCGATATGGCTTAATCTTCTGGGGCAACTCCTATGGTAACGAAAATGTTTTTAAAGCACAGAAAAAATGTATACGCTCTATATGCAATTTACAGCAAACTGATAGCTGCAAGCATTACTTCAGAACATTGAACATTCTCGCATTACCGTGTTTATATATTTATGAATGTGCAGTATTTCTAAGAAATCATATGAATCTATTCGAGAGCTGCAATAATGCGCGTAATCCCCAAAAATTGCGTATACCAGTATCACGAACGGTTTTATATAGTAGAAGTATATTTACAATGGCTCCAAAGGTATAAGCTAATAATAAGCTAAGGAATAAGCTGCCCAAATATATACAGGAAATTCTATTGCTTGGACAGTTTAAAATTGCCCTTAAACAGTACTTAATTCAAAAGGCGTACTATTCAGTTACTGAGTACCTTAATGAGAAACATTTTTGAGTCCGATTTGTTCATGCCTCCATTGGTTATATTATATTTTATTTGAATGAATTGAATATTTGAATGAATTGAACATACATAAAACTATGATGACATTTTATAATTTGACATTATGTAGGTACTTAATTCGATTTTTTTAATTAGTATCCTGTTTAAATTTCATGATGAATGAGAAACATTTTTAAGTCCGATTTGTTCTGTTCATGCCTCCATTGGTTATATTTTATTTTATTTTATTTGAATGAATTGAATATTTGAATGAATTGAACATACATAAAACTATGATGACATTTTATATTTTGACATTGTGAACTTTGACATTATGTACTTAATTCGATTTTTTTCATTAGTGTCCTGTTTTAAATTTTATATTATGTGTTATTTTCCCTTTTTGCATGCTGCCTTACCAGCAAAACATGTGATTCTAATTATAAACTATTGTAAAACTCACTACCATGTTTTAGCAAAAATAAATGAATTTGAATTTGAAAACTACACACCTTATTTATTTTATTGTTATTTTTGTTCTTGTACTGAATGTATATATTTTCTATTTTTGTCTCTACATTTCCCAGTAGTGCTCATTATTTATGTATGGTAGGTATAATGTGTAATGTCAAATATATAATATCTACATTACATTAAGATTACATAAGATTCATTAAGATTGTTTAACGTTAATACCACACGAAGACTTCAATCGTGTGGTATTACGTATCCTTAGATTATTTTGTATGTGGTCAGAATTGAAAAAAGCTTAATAAATAAAACTCTTTGAACATGCATAAGTAAATTATATGCCTGTTTGTGGTTTACCGCGAGTATGTGATCGTAATGACCACATTGCGTTTTGCATGTTGGCAAATTTATTACCTGTTATGTATAATCTGTCATATATGTTATCTTTCCAGGATTGTCTGTGGCTGCGTCGCATTGACCGGCGCTCTTGTCAAACGAATGTCTGCGAATAAATGAGTGTGCATTTTTACAAGCAGTCGTTTCTTTACTGATACTTAACATTGGCGACGAGGATCAACAGTTTTAAAAATGTCTATTTCACAATATGGTATCTTATCATCGTTTGACCATAATGTGCAGTCGTGGCAAACGTACAAAACTCGTATCGGGCAATGGTTTTTCGCCAACGATGTCACGTCGGAAAACAAAAGACGAGCGATTTTGCTCAGCGCACTCTCGGATGGTACGTTTAAACTCGCTTCGGACCTCGCCTTGCCGAAGGAACTACAAGATGTACCATACGAAGACATATTGCAAATGCTGGACAAGCACTTTACCCCGAAACGCTGCGGGTTTGCGGAGAGATCCAATTTCTACTCGGCAATACAGCAAGCTGGTGAAACTCTAACGCAATGGGCTGCCAGGCTACGTGGGCTTACGGCTCACTGTGGCTTTAGCAACGTGGAAGAAGCGTTACGCGACCGTTTCGTCATGGGAATGCAGCCGGGTCGTGAGCGAGACAAACTATTTGCTCAAGATTTGGCAGAACTAACGTTAGCGAAAGCTATAGAGTTGGCAGAGTCGTTGCGGAGCGCTCGTATGGGGGCGGCGGCAACCGCGCTTCTCGCGGGGCCACCAGATCAGCTCTTCAAAATTGCACCTGAAGTGAAGAACAAACAGGTTGTAGAAAAATGTTCAGTGTGTGGCCGGTCCAACCACACGTCCTCTCGGTGCCGATTCGCAAAATACAAGTGTCAAAAGTGCAACAAACAAGGTCATCTCAAAAGGATGTGTAAATCAGTAAATTATATTGTATCGGAACAGTTAGATGAAGATGATGACGGTAAGATTTTTAAAATTTCATGTCCTAATGGCGAACCTATGCATGAGACTGTGACAATCCTGGGCATAGATTTGCGATTTGAAATTGATAGCGGTTCAGCAGTTACGGTATTATCGAGTGTCACATATGATACATATTTCACAAGTATGCCACTGTCACCTACTAATAAAAAATTACTCACATACATTGGTAACAAAATAAAATGTGTTGGTGTTTCTCGCCTCCCAATTACATACATGGGTCAAACACGCGAACTTGATGTATATGTAATACGCAATGGAGGTCCGCCACTTCTAGGTAGAGATTTTATATCATTATTTAAATTAGAATTGGTACCATGTAAGTTTCTAATGGACACAGATAATTTACTTAAACAATTTCAAGTACAATTTCCACATCTTTTTTCTAACAAATTGGGAGCATTTAATAAATATAAAGTCAAGTTGCAGCATAGACGCCGCGTGAGACTGTGACAATCCTGGGCATAGATTTGCGATTTGAAATTGATAGCGGTTCAGCAGTTACGGTATTATCGAGTGTCACATATGATACATATTTCACAAGTATGCCACTGTCACCTACTAATAAAAAATTACTCACATACATTGGTAACAAAATAAAATGTGTTGGTGTTTCTCGCCTCCCAATTACATACATGGGTCAAACACGCGAACTTGATGTATATGTAATACGCAATGGAGGTCCGCCACTTCTAGGTAGAGATTTTATATCATTATTTAAATTAGAATTGGTACCATGTAAGTTTCTAATGGACACAGATAATTTACTTAAACAATTTCAAGTACAATTTCCACATCTTTTTTCTAACAAATTGGGAGCATTTAATAAATATAAAGTCAAGTTGCAGCATAGACGCCGCGTTAAAAAAAATGATCAACTCATGCAATATCTGTGTGCAGCTTCGACCGGCTCCTCCTCGTGCTCCTCTTTCTCCGTGGAAATTGCCTGCACAGCCGTTTTTTAGATTACACATAGATTTCTTGGGTCCAATAAAAGGCGATACTTATTTAGTTGTTGTTGATGCGTATTCTAAATGGGTGGAAGTTTATAATATGAAAACATCATCGACCTCATTAGCAGTAATCGATAAATTATACGATTTTATGTCGCGATTTGGACTACCCGAAACAATAGTGAGTGACAATGGCACTGCTTTTGTATCAAAAGAGTTTAAAGATTTTTGTTTATCCAATGGTATTGTACATATGACTTCACCAGCTTATCACCCCGTTAGTAACGGTCAGGCTGAGAGTTACGTAAAAATAGTAAAAAAGGGCATAAAATCATGTATTCTAGCTAACAATAATACTCGACAGACTAAACTGAATTTATTAAAATACCTTTTTGACTATAGAAATTCTATTCATAGTACAACAGGGTTGTCACCAGCTCAGTTAGTGTTTGGTAAAAATATAAGATCACGTTTGGATTTGTTTAATCCTAATTTACCTGTATCTTCTTCATCTGACACCGTTGCTCATGTGGTAAAAAATAAACAGTGTTCACAAATTAAATCATTTGGTGGTAACAACAAACAAACTTTTAACATTGGAAATAAAGTATTATACCAAACAATTATAAATAACAAAAAGATTTGGAATAAAGGTGTAATTGTAAAGCGGCTGGGCACAGTTATGTATTTAGTAAGAGACATTTATTCTTTTTGCTGTATAAGGAAGCATAAAAACCAATTAGTTTTATATAAAGGTTCCTCTTTTGATTACGATAGGTCTTGGGATTGCAACAGTGATATAGAAGGGTTGCTACCCGTTGGTAGAAGTTCATGCCTACAACCAACGGGTTCAGACTGCACTGGAGGACCTGACTCGGCTGGCGCACTCGCAGGTCTAGATGATAGGGGAGGAAGTTATCGGCAGGCGGCAACATCGGCCACACGACATGACGTCGACGCGACGGCGGCAACATCGGCCACACAACATGACGTCGACGCGACGCCTACGCTGTCACCATCTGCAGCAATGAGTCGCACTGACTCATTAGTGACTTCAGAAGGGGCCTTCAGGGAGCCGCTTCAATCGTGTCCGTATACGCAGCACGACCCTGCGTTTAATTCGATTGAAAGTTAACTTTTTGCGTGCGTGGTATTTAGTACCTTTCGAATTGTATAAGTAAAAAAATAGTACCTTCATTGCTACAGCGAAATCTTGAATTATTACCCAGCAGGACCCTCCGCTGTTTGAAGGTTGTCAGACCAATAGTATATGTCACCGTTTAGCGATGTATTAGTACCTTTAAAATACCTTGGTTTCATTTTAATATAATTATTAGTTTATGAGGAAAGCGCCTGCAAAACTTTTATCATGCCAGCAGGACCCTTTTTTGTTTTAACGCTTTCGGCCCCGACAGTCATATTTCTTAATAGCATTTTAATAGTACTTTTCAAATAACCTTACGTGTAATTCAAATATTTTGTATTATAGCAGAAAAATTGTTTTAAAACTTTTAAATATTTTTTCAGCGACTTAACGTTTAGTTTGGCCAATGAAGGTATGAGCTTTCATAACTTTTAGCATGGTGGCATTAATCAAAGAGATTTTTATTAATTTAAACCGGTGTTTTTAGATGAACTTATATATTTAATTTTTATGAACACAATTTAATAAAAATCCGTTATGATATGATTATTATTTATTTTGCATTTACCCTCAATTTTAATAATATTTAAGTGCCATAAAAATAATAGCATCATTGGAATGGTATAATCTTAAGGTCATCGTGAAAAAAGTTTTAAATCAAATTGCTTGTTAAACTACAAAGTATTTGATTTGAACGTAAGGTTATTTGAAAAGTACTATTAAAATGCTAACAAGAAATATGACTGTCAGGGCCGAAAGCGTCAAAACAAAAAAGGGTCCTGCTGGCATGATAAAAGTTTTGCAGGCGCTTTCCTCATAAACTAATAATTATATTAAAATGAAACCAAGGTATTTTAAAGGTACTAATACATCGCTAAACGGTGACATATACTATTGGTCTGAAAACCTTCAAACAGCGGAGGGTCCTGCTGGGTAATAATTCAAGATTTCGCTGTAGCAATGAAGGTACTATTTTTTTACTTATACAATTCGAAAAGTACTAAATACCACGCACGTAAAAAGTTAACTTTCAATCGAATTAAACGTAGGGTCCTGCTGCGTATACGGACACGCTTCAATCCGACTTTCAGGAAAGTACATCGTCAAGAGGACCAATGGATGGGCAAAGTTCTGTGACAGAAATTCAGAGGCATAACCCATTATCACGTGTGTCGTTGCGTAATATTCCAAGAACAGATTACAAAAGGTTTTATTCAATGTTTACTTGCACATAATTATTATGTCGACTTATGAGGGAGGAATGTTATGTATAATCTGTCATATATGTTATCTTTCCAGGATTGTCTGTGGCTGCGTCGCATTGACCGGCGCTCTTGTCAAACGAATGTCTGCGAATAAATGAGTGTGCATTTTTACAAGCAGTCGTTTCTTTACTGATACTTAACATTACCCACCTGCTCTTAAAATAGTACTGTTAAAAACATCTGCCAAATATATTATTTTCGTTAACAAAAACTATATTATCCCGCGTGGTTCTTTAAAGGTAGCCTGTGTGATACTCTAGTGAAGTCTGAAGTCTATCTTGTAATTAGATTTGTTCAAATTCGATAAATGTATCCAATTAGACTATCATGGTGGGGCAGCGATAGCCTAGTTGCTACGCAGAGGGTCCGAGTTCAAATCCACGGCGCGCCAAATGACTTTTCGGAGTTATGTGCGTATTAATTTGTTAATTATCGCTAGCTAAACGGTGAAGGAAAACATCGTGAGGAAACCTGCATGTCTGAGAGTTCTCCATAATGTTCTCGAAAGACATGTGAAGTCTGCCAGCCCGCACTAGGCCAGCGTGGTGGACTATGGCCTTACCCTTCTCATAGTGAGAAGAGGCTCGTGCCTAGCAATGGGACAGTTCATATACAGGGCTGATGATGAGACTATCATGACATGAATGGTCAAGTGAGATCATAGCCAAACGTTAGCCTATAATTCCTAGATACAATAAAATAATTACTTTCGCTGCAATACTGAACATATCTGGAAGGCCTAGAAGGAATCTAGAGGGAGTGAAACTAGGCCCATGCAGAATGTGTAGCAGAATACCAATTGTGAGTCAATTCAAAATCAAATCGCCGTTCTTTAAAAATACTGTGGCAGAAGAATCCTGGATGAACCTCTTGAATAGTAGGCAATGGCCAGCCTTTGTCCAACCTAGGTCTCCAATCAATGATGCTTTGTGTAGCAAGTTGTCAAAGTAGTTTGGATAATGTATCTATTTAAAGAGCGCAGTAAGACGACAGTTTCAGCTGAAACTGTGCAGGCAAAAAATGCATAACACACAATAAACTCAAGAAACAGAAACGATACTTGTTGGATTCCCTAAGAAATATACATAAACGTTTTTAAAATCACAATTTGTTATTAATTATTCTGCTAAAAGTGTCCATTTTGGAGGTTACCTCCGAAACTCGTCATTGCCTAGTCATACTCGTCAGTCCCTAGACGCCTAAATTTCTTAAACTGCTTACTCGAAAAATACTTTATTAAGTGACTGGCCCTTTATATTATAGTACAATGCTTTATATATCTACCATAAAAAGCAATCGGCTATCTAATTGGGTTTAAATTATTGTTATGACAATTTAAGTTCATAAATAGCCCTACTTTCTTGGAATGACCTAGTCATACTCGTCAGTCCCTAGACGCCTAAATTTCTTAAACTGCTTACTCGAAAAATACTTTATTAAGTGACTGGCCCTTTATATTATAGTACAATGCTTTATATACCTATCTACCATAAATAGCAATCGGCTATCTAATTGGGTTTAAATTATTGTTATGACAATTTAAGTTCATACATAGCCCTACTTTCTTGGAATGACCCATATATTTGCAATCTTATAGCTTAGTTTATAAGACCGACATGCGTTATAATTTTACGACTGTTTCAAACTGGTGAACGTCAAGCGCAAAAAATTTAATAGCTCACCTTCCAATAACTTATACTT
Organism: Euclidia mi; assembly: GCA_944739405.2. Classification (NCBI taxonomy): domain Eukaryota; kingdom Metazoa; phylum Arthropoda; class Insecta; order Lepidoptera; family Erebidae; genus Euclidia; species Euclidia mi. Next base: position 15,977,788 of record OX123204.2, on the reverse strand, counting down.
AGTTCGTTAGTTAGGCCGCGCCCTAAACTGCATTGACTCTAGTAACTACAATTTATTGCCACCATACTTGTTTTTCACTTTATATTACCTTTTGTGTGACATCTATCATCATTTCCACAAACATTAGCTTAATTTGACTCAATCACTTCATACACGCACGCAACAGCCTTTATTACGTAAATAAATTAACCGCTCTTTTGTTTACTCTGTGGAACAAAATCCATAGTGACGTGTGCATAACAATACCATAGACAACACTTTGTAATTTAAAACTATAACGCGATGGCGGGAATAGGGGGTGATGGGTCCTTGCGTAAAAAAGCTACGTAATAATATAATAATGGTATACACGTTAGTTTTATAAGCTTAATGGAATATGACGGTATATTTACATAATATTGTTTGTTTATATTGATGTAAGTAGCGGTAATAAGGGGAAGGTCTGACGTGTGTGGGGAACCCCTCGTATATTTTTGTTGCGGCTCTACCATATTAAATTAGCTTGATTTTATTTTGATAGTCGCAATGAAGTTTGCCTTTGTACAATTTACGATATAATATGATGTGTTTGGCCGCTGTAAAAGTTACAATACGATTATTATTTTTAAACAATTGAAAAAATTTGCGCAGCCCTAGTCTACAGATTTTGTACGAAAAAGATGAATGAAACTTATGATATTTTAGCATGTTTTAGGTGCAAGAACTTATTTTACATGCAGCAAACATCCCTATTGGAATAGTTGTATATTGTCTTCGGGATATAGGTATACCTACCACGTACTGTTTTATCCCGAAAGACAACATGACACAACTAATGTTATAGACCACGAAAGTTTAAATTCATAGATATATTGCAAGTGTTGTATGTTTCGACGCTTCAAATATTGTTTGCAGGTTAGTTCCCAAGTACATCAATTTACCACACAAGTGCCACATTAATTACGACAATGTATCATTTGAAAACAAATACATACTTTTCACACTGAGCATAAATCATTTCAACGCGCTCTTCAAGCATAGGTACAGAGACATTGTTAGAATAACATAAAGTCCAGTGCCGAGTGCCCAGATCTATTGCTCATAACATCGCAATACACATAGTAATGAATTCTCCGTTCATTCAAGACAAAAGGCAGCTCAATGACAACGTGACAAAGGAAGCTGCGGTCAACGTGGGAATACTACGAGATACAATCTCGATAATGAGTGCATGATTCCCGTTGCGGGGTCGTTGCTCTGTGCTTGACATAATGGATGTCAATTCCAGTGGTCCCAATGGATTGTCTTTGTTGCAGATTTTGTTATTCTACTGGCTGTTTTGCGGTGTTACACCCGAGCTATTGTCGGAGTATTGACGTTAATCATTGGTTTAGATGAGATTATTCTAATCGTATGTCACGGGATTTTCAATTTCTGAATGTTTTTGGGATAAAGCAGTGTTCTGCGACGCACTCTTTCTGTTAAAGTTCATTAAAATTGGTAAAACGCCAGATAATACAAAGAAATAACAAACTTTTTTTGTGACTTGTTATAATGTAAAATAATTGTAAGCCATATCAAACATAAAGCATATTGATTTGGAAAACACAGGCTCGTATATAATTATTATTAGCAAAAAATAATTCAGATTCTTGATTAAAATGCTTCAGATGAATAAAAACCAACCTATTGTAACCGTTGAATCGTTCATGGCAACAGCGTACGTAAAGTGAAAATCGAGTTCCCCTCTTAAATATCGAGTTCCTGTAAGCTGATCTGGGACGAACACAGGATGGTATTAGATGATCAAAGCGAGGGCTTATTTAGATGTGCACTGTTAAATACTGCCCTTTCTTCGTTCTCCATTAATTAATAAGTGACGGCCCGTGACGCAACAACAAAAGTTACTAGAACAATCGGCGGAGTTGCAAAATAATTGCTTTGAATCTTTGTCCTTAAAGCTGCACGAAAAAGAAATGATTGAAGAAGCTTTAGAAAGAAAATTTAATTAATTTACATTTTCTTTCTGAAGCTCCTTGTAATAACAACACATTTTTATACGAAAACAAAAATAAAATTTTGATGAAATGTTGAGTTATGAAATGTTGACGCTTAAATTGAATTAGGTAAGTAAAAAAAGTTTGAAAGAAATATATAAGAGAAGAGGGTAAGTTTAAGTTAGGTTAAGTTTTACAACACTAAGGCCCACTTGCACAACGATTCTTAAATTGAATTAAGATGTATTTAACGAGAAAAAAAATATTAAACACCACTAGCGTCTTGCACAACGAAAAATTTGTCGAGTAATATGATTTAAGAACTGTCAAAATTAATTGCCGAAAATCGGCTGTTTACTGCCTAATTTAGTTTAAGAACTGTCACACTGATGTTGGCATCTTGTCATTAGCGACGAAAATTATCAATAATTATATAACTGGACCGGACGACGCAGCAGGGGGAGGCCTATGTCCAGCAGTGGACGTCCCTAGGCTGACATGATGATGATGATGATGATGAAGATATAACTGATAACAATGTACCTACTTGTGTTATTGTTAACCCTAGAATCCTACACTATTTGGCGCACATGTTATTCCTACACTGGGGTGCTGGAACACCCCATACTAAAATGACTGTAATCCTTAAAATAAAAAGAAACAATTCATGAAAATACGTTTTATTAAACATAATCGGTAACTTGAGATCACAAATCAGCCTTATTACACAAAGTTAAATGTAGTTTGAGCAACAGCACTTGTAGGATTTGGTCCTTTTTTGAGGATTGCAATGGACTAAGTTGGCATCCGGTGACGCTCCTCCAAATGTTCATGTATCAGTTCCAAACCTAATTTCAAAACTGTCAGCTGAAACTTTATATTTGGCTTATTATTTGATCTTGAACACTTGTAAAGAACCCAGGAATTGCAACTGGTCCCAACTTCTATTTCTTCCTCGCCAGATTTGTGGTATAGAATAGAGCTTATTTCTTCGTAATTCAAACCTCTGACAGTCATCCGAAACAAAATAAATAAACTTCATTGAATTTTACCTTCACAATATCTAAAAATATCTGTATTTAATTCATATAAGACTATTGTTTTAATAAATAATCAAATTTAATAACTTATTAGATATAAATACATCAATCGTAATAAATAAATAATCTTACGATTTTACTACACTGGGGTACTGGCGTACCCCACAGCACTTATACAGGCGACCACACAACGCGGTCCCTCGTCACGGTATTGACGTAACGCGAGCGGTTGACACCAAACTAAAATACTCCGACGCGCGAATTCGTGGATATTAAAGAAATTGAGATATTTAGAAAACAAATCGGTGTGGGGTGCACCTGCACCCCATGTAGGGTTCTAGGGTTAATGCTCAAAAGTTTCTAGTTATTATTTGTCAATTGTCATTTCGTTGCTAGGCGACGACAATGCGTTTTGTTTTATGCTCAAAGTATATATAGTCTAAGGTTTTATGCGAAACCATACGCATAACATCGTTAAAATCGTAACAAAAAGGCTTCATGCCATGAAACAAAACGTAGAAACTACTTTACCGACCTCATAAAATGTTTAACTAAATATAAGCATTGGTGTCGTTGTGCAAGAGGACGCTAAATACTTTTAACTTAAATTATTTTATGCTGTTAATTCTGTTCAAGAAATTTAAATTAAGGAGTGACTTAAATCAAACGTTACGCAAGTGGGCCTAAGGCCCACTTGCACAACGATTCTTAAATTGAATTAAGATGTATTTAACGAGAAAAAAAGTATTAAACACCACTAGCGTCTTGCACAACGAAAATTTTGTCGAGTAATATGATTTAAGAACTGTCAAAATTAATCACCGAAAATCGGCTGTTTAGTGGCTAATTTCATTTAAGAACTGTCACACTGATGTTGGCATCTTGTCATTAGCGACGAAAATTATCAATAATTAAATAACTGGACCGGACGACGCAGCAGGGGGAGGCCTATGTCCAGCAGTGGACGTCCCTAGGCTGACATCATGATGATGATGATATAACTGATAACAATGTACCTACTGGTGTTATTGTTAACCCTAGAATCCTACACTATTTGGCACACATGTTATTCCTACACTGGGGTGCTGGAACACCCCATACTAAAATGACTGTAATCCTTAAAATAAAAAAAAAACAATTCATGAAAATACGTTTTATTAAACATAATCGGTAACTTGAGATCACAAATCAGCCTCATTACACAAAGTTAAATGTAGTTTGAGCAACAGCACTTGTAGGATTTGGTCCTTTTTTGAGGATTGCAATGGACTAAGTTGGCATCCGGTGACGGTCCTTCAAATGTTCATGTATCAGTTCCAAACCTAATTTCAAAACTGTCTGCTGAAAGTTATATTTGGCTTATTATTTGATCTTGAACACTTGTACAGAACCCAGGAATTACAACTGGTCCCAACTTCTATTTCTTCCTCGCCAGACTTGTGGTCTAGAATAGAGCTTAATTTTTCGTAATTCAAACCTCTGACAGTCATCCGAAACAAAATAAATAAACTTCATTTAATTTTACCTTCACAATATCTAAAAATATCTGTATTTAATTCATATAAGAATATTGTTTAAATAAATAATCAAACTTAATAACTTATTACATATAAATGCATCAATCGTAATAAATAAATAATCTTACGATTTTACTACACTGGGGTACTGGCGTACCCCACAGCACTTATACAGGCGACCACACAACGCAGTCCCTCGTCACGGTATTGACGTAACGCGAGCGGTTGACACCAAACTAAAATACTCCGACGCGCGAATGCGTGGATATTAAAGAAATTGAGATATTTAGAAAACAAATCGGTGTGGGGTGCACGTGCACCCCATGTAGGGTTCTAGGGTTAATGCTCAAAAGTTTCTAGTTATTATTTGTCAATTGTCATTTCGTTGCTAGGCGACGACAATGCGTTTTGTTTTATGCTCAAAGTATATAAAGACTAAGGTTTTATGCGAAACCATACGCATAACATCGTTAAAATCGTAACAAAAAGGCTTCATGCCATGAAACAAAACGTAGAAACTACTTTACCGACCTCATAAAATGTTTAACTAAATCTAAGCGTTGTTGTCGTTGTGCAAGAGGACGCTAAATACTTTTAACTTGAATTATTTTATGCTGTTAATTCTGTTCAAGAAATTTAAATTAAGGAGTGACTTAAATCAAACGTTACGCAAGTGGGCCTAACTTGCACAACGATTCTTAAATTGAATTAAGATGTATTTAACGAGAAAAAAAATATTAAACACCACTAGCGTCTTGCACAACGAAAATTTTGTCGAGTAATATGATTTAAGAACTGTCAAAATTAATCACCGAAAATCGGCTGTTTAGTGGCTAATTTCATTTAAGAACTGTCACACTGATGTTGGCATCTTGTCATTAGCGACGAAAATTATCAATAATTAAATAACTGGACCGGACGACGCAGCAGGGGGAGGCCTATGTCCAGCAGTGGACGTCCCTAGGCTGACATCATGATGATGATGATATAACTGATAACAATGTACCTACTGGTGTTATTGTTAACCCTAGAATCCTACACTATTTGGCACACATGTTATTCCTACACTGGGGTGCTGGAACACCCCATACTAAAATGACTGTAATCCTTAAAATAAAAAAAAAACAATTCATGAAAATACGTTTTATTAAACATAATCGGTAACTTGAGATCACAAATCAGCCTCATTACACAAAGTTAAATGTAGTTTGAGCAACAGCACTTGTAGGATTTGGTCCTTTTTTGAGGATCACTGCAATGGACTAAGTTGGCATCCGGTGACGGTCCTCCAAATGTTCATGTATCAGTTCCAAACCTTATTTCAAAACTGTCTGCTGAAACTTTATATTTGGCTTATTATTTGATCTTGAACACTTGTAAAGAACCCAGGAATTACAATTGGTCCCAACTTCTATTTCTTCCTAGCCAGATTTGTGGTCTAGAATAGAGCTGATTTCTTCGTAATTCAAACCTTTGACAGCCATCCGAAACAAAATAAATAAACTGCATTGAATTTTACCTTCATAATATCTAAAAATATCTGTATTTAATTCATATAAGACTATTGTTTTAATAAATAATCAAATTTAATAACTTATTACATAAAAATGCATCAATCGTAATAAATAAATAATCTTACGATTTTACTACACTGGGGTACTGGCGTACCCCACAGCACTTATACAGGCGACCACACAACGCGGTCCCTCGTCACTGTATTGACGTAACGCGAGCGGTTGACACCAAACTAAAATACTCCGACGCGCGAAATTGTGGATATTAAAGAAATTGAGATATTTAGAAAACAAATCGGTGTGGGGTGCACCTGCACCCCATGTGGGGTTCTAGGGTTAATGCTCAAAATTTTCTAGTTATTATTTGTCAATTGTCATTTCGTTGCTAGGCGACGACAATGCGTTTTGTTTTATGCTCAAAGTCAAGAAGCAAGTATACTTGCTCCTTGCTCAAAGTATATGTAGTCTGGTTTTATGCGAAACCATACGCATAACATCGTTAAAATCGTAACAAAAAGGCTTCATGCCATGAAACAAAACGTAGAAACTACTTTACCGACCTCATAAAATGTTTAACTAAATCTAAGCGTTTTTGTCGTTGTGCAAGAGGACGCTAAATACTTTTAACTTACGCAAGTGGGCCTTAGGCCCACTTGCGTAACGTTTGATTTAAGTCACTCCTTAATTTAAATTGGTTGAACAGAATTAACAGCATAAAATAATTTAAGTTAAAAGTATTTAGCGTCCTCTTGCACAACGACAACAACGCTTAGATTTAGTTAAACATTTTATGAGGTCGGTAAAGTAGTTTCTACGTTTTGTTTCATGGCATGAAGCCTTTTTGTTACGATTTTAACGATGTTATGCGTATGGTTTCGCATAAAACCTTAGACTATATATACTTTGAGCATAAAACAAAACGCATTGTCGTCGCCTAGCAACGAAATGACAATTGGCAAATAATAACTAGAAACTTTTGAGCATTAACCCTAGAACCCTACATGGGGTGCAGGTGCACCCCACACCGATTTGTTTTCTAAATATCTCAATTTCTTTATTATCCACGAATTCGCGCGTCGGAGTATTTTAGTTTGGTGTCAACCGCTCGCGTTACGTCAATAGCGTGACGAGGGACCGCGTTGTGTGGTCGCCTGTATAAGTGCTGTGGGGTTCGCCAGTACCCCAGTGTAGTAAAATCGTAAGATTATTTATTTATTACGATTGATGCATTTATATGTAATAAGTTATTAAATTTGATTATTATTAAAACAATAGTCTTATATGAATTAAATACAGATATTTTTAGATATTATGAAGGTAAAATTCAATGAACTTTATTTATTTTGTTTCTGATGGCTGTCAGAGATTTGAATTACGAAGAAATAAGCTCTATTCTAGACCACAAATCTGGCGAGGAAGAAATAGAAGTTGGGACCAGTTGTAATTCCTGGGTTCTGTACAAGTGTTCAAGATCAAATAATAAGCCAAATATAAAGTTTCAGCAGACAGTTTTGAAATTAGGTTTGGAACTGATACATGAACATTTGGAGGACCGTTACCAAATGCCAACTTAGTCCATTGCAGTGATCCTCAAAAAAGGACCAAATCCTACAAGCGCTGTTGCTCAAACTACATTTAACTTTGTATAATAAGGCTGATTTGTGATCTGAAGTTACCGATTATGTTTAATAAAACGTATTTTCATGAATTGTTTTTTTTATTTTAAGGATTACAGTCATTTTAGTATGGGTTCCAGCACCCCAGTGTAGGAATAACATGTGCGCCAAATAGTGTAGGATTCTAGGGTTAACAATAACACAAGTAGGTAGATTGTTATCAGTTATATTATCATCATCATGTCAGCCTAGGGACGTCCACTGCTGGGCAAAGGCCTCCCCCTGCTGCGTCGTCCGGTCCAGTTATATAATTAAAGATAATTTTCGTCGCTAATGACAAGATGCCAACATCAGTGTGACAGTTCTTAAATCATATTACTCGACAAATTTTTCGTTGTGCAAGACGCTAGTGGTGTTTAATATGTTTTTTCTCGTTAAATACATCTTAATTCAATTTAAGAATTGTTGTGCAAGTGGGCCTTAAAGTAACTTAAAAGATAAAACGATATCTGTCGGGGTTAACTACAAGAAAAAGAATGAAGGAATTCTTTGACGCTGTAACCTAGTTTCTGGTACTTGTTCAAAGATTTACTTTAAGAAAAGGTCAACTATGTCTTATTCTTCGTTAAGCGCAGATGGGAGTAAATGAAGAAGGACACTCTGATTCAGATTCGGCTGCTGGCTTCCACTCTGCCTGGCGACAACAGAGGGCTTAAACAAAAAATATATTGCATCAAGAATAAAGCCATATGAAGGCTACCATATTCCTCGCAACATTTAATAACGCTTAAACTTTTTTGAAAGACTGGAACAAACACCATCAGATAAATTAAGCTTTAGATATAACAAAAGCAGCCCATCGTAAACAAGACCTTGTTTTGATAACCAAGTAAAACTTTGTCATGCTAACCTTTAGGACTCGAGTAACTTTAACGACTTCTGACTAGTTCTGACTGAGATACTTATTGTCCTTTACAAATCACATCTTAAAAAAATTAACCTTTATTTCAGGTCACATAACCCATATAGAATTTCATATACACGATTACAAACGCATATATGTACACAGACAAAAAAAAGGAAAAAATACATTAAAAAAGTACAAAAACAATATTACTTACATTAAAAGCACAAAGTACACATAATAACAAAGGGCACACAAGACATTTAAAAGCACAGAGAACAAAGCAAACCTACATAATTGCCAAATAATAACTGGGCAGACCTAATTTATATTTTGCAACCATGCACGTAGACATGCCTATTGCCTACTGCAACAATGCCGAATAAAAGAACAGTAAATTTTGCTGCATCACACGAACCACTAAAAATATGAATGATGCACGGATTGTTCTTTAGAAAAATATTATTAAAATCGTAAGTTTGCATCATTATAATATCAACATAAAAGAACTTCGCTGTGAAGTATCTACCTTAAAGTTTTAATAACAAATACTTTTCAAGCTAACTTTTATTGAACTTCTTAACGTTGGTATTTCTCAACGTAGCAACTTACTTAGGTACTCTGCCAGAGTAAGAGTTTAATTTTAAAAGTTCGTTTTAATATTTTCTTTAAAAGATATAAAAAAACGTTAGACTCATTTTTTAAGTAAATAAACGGGCGTTTATGAACGCATAAACTGGCTGTGCATCCATTTTCCGATCAGTCTCTTATGAGAAGTTTGTTGCTGTTACATACATAGACTCACGCCTGTTTCCCGGAGGGGAGCAGAGACTGAGGAACGCCATTTGAAACGATCCTGACATATCTCTCTTGCTTAATTCACTCCCATCAAATTCCTCATGCATGCTCTTCTGTTTAGGTACTTCTAACCTTTCCTGTTTTAAGGATGTCTTCGATCTGGTCAGAGAACGTCCGTCTTGGTCTTCCCCTTGTGCTGTTATCGTGCTAATATTTATGTACTTAGAAACGGCTCTCAATCAAAATAATTATTTGCATGAAAAGTGTCATACAACAATAAATAAGTCTTCTACAACGCATTCTAAGCCATGAATCGTGAAGACCTTTCTTTAAATAATTTCACGCGAAACGTTCGCAAAATTTCGTGAAATTATCTAATGAAAGGTCTTTTGAATATTTTTTATTCATTTATCATCTTCTTTCTGTAGTCCTCTGCCAAATATAAGGCTTTCCAATCGGTCGCCACGCCACTAAGCTCAATTTTCGACTCCATCGTATCCAGTCGCAACCAGCCACTTTGCGTATATCGTCCCTCCAACTAGCCGGAGGGGGCGTCCTACGCTACGTTTGGTAACACATTATCTACTCAAAATTACCGCCTTTCTTATTCAGTAGCCCTTTACTATCATACAATATATTGCCACTTCAGTGCAATTTTTTTTCGACTGGACTTAAATTCTCAAAATTGTTTGTCGCGCATGAGCTGTCGCTTACGCAACTCTTATAACGAGCCAATCAAATACCAAAATAGACTGCGTTAAAACCCGTAAAATTACTTTGATTCGAAAACTTTTGTCATCTGTAATTCAAATATTTTTTCATGGAGTTCGCTTTTGTTTGAATACAGGGTTTTGAGAGATTTTATGTGCTATCTGTTCTAATATTTTATGTCTACTAAACTACTACCCACTACTTAAGCTATTTTTAGAAAACCTTGGGCAGGATTAAAGGATTCTAATGCTGGGTAAAGTATCTAACCTGAATTCCGTTCGTCAATTGCAAATTCAAGCTATTCGTTAAGGTCATCACTACCAAATTCTTTTGTCTGCCTTGTCCAAGGTAACTGTCGTATCATAACCATATTGTAGCTGTGCGGGCTCATATTTCTGAGTCTATTCCTTCCTAGGCATTGTCCTCGTAAAAGCACTACAGTGAAATTTGCTTAGACGTCAGGTTAGGTTGACAGGTAGGTATAGACATAGTCCTGGGCTATGGGTATAGATAACCATAAACTAAGCTCCATCGACAACTCATGTAGGTGGGTACACCTGTATAATCTAAGCCTATTTCCTTCCAGAACAAAATAACTCAGGCAATGGTGAGGAAATTCAATAATGTGCTGTTGTCCTCGTGTTGAGGGGCTGCTGGGATGACGGAAATAGTTCTACACGGTAATATCCGGCCTAGACGCTTCAATATGGCGGTCTTTAACCCTCGGCTAATGGAGCGCAGGGCTGCATTTCGGATATGTCTCTTTCACCATGGTTGCTATGCTGTTCCTCGACAAATGACGATTTGGAGTGTTGGAATGCGATTAAGTGGGCAGTATTAAAAACAAGGAGGTTACGCTTAGCTTAAGTACCAGACTGCCTATCTACAGCTCTTTATAGGACCAGAAGTTCCTCCAGGAATTTTTGGCTCGCGGACCTATCTCTTTGTTCTATCGGCTACTTAAATCTACAACCTGGCTTAAGTACGTATACCTACTCAGCAACGAATAGAATAATAAGTTAATAAGCAACGTCATATGGAGAGATACTAAGTATCTCCTTAGAAATAATAGCGAAGATGCTTCCACAGAAAATACGAAGTCGTTTCAAAAAGTTTAAGTGCTGTCAAGTTTATTAGACAGCATACAATGGCAAACGACAAACTAACGACACAATATTTTACACATGTCAAGTTAAAATTGTGTCGACATTTTGTTTTGTGCTCCGCATTTAGTTACGATTAAGACGAACGGCTTCGCATTTAAACACGTATTTTTGGAAATCACGAGTTGAGCGTTGTTATAAAAAGTTTTTGGTGAGAACGAGTTCTTGTTTCAGATTTGTTATGACTAATTTTGTTGTACTGAGCAGTAGGTAATTTCTGCTGCTATTGCGGATCATTTGAATCTCTTAAACAACCAAGATTCGAGGTATACGAAGAGCTTATTACCGCTAAAAGCTCCAAAGGAAATCTAAGATAAGTACATATTAAACGACTACAATTTCAAATCTTTCTACTCTACGGTAATAAGTATGTAAAAGATTTTCTTTTTTTCTTTTTCAATTCGATCAACGGCACAATTCCGCTAAAAGTAAATTGAAAAATTATGTAGAAGGTACAAATTGCAGGCTTTCTGAGATTCTGTGTGCCAACTGAGATTGGCACGTTGCCCGATAAATTTCGATAGGTCACAGGTGCACAACGGAGTGTGTTATTTGCCGCTACCACCCAAATTTATTAGGGTTATACAGGCATTGTTCTCGAACACTTCTTTTTGTTTTCAAATTGTTTTCGAAAATAAAACGGGTCACTGATTCTAGCTACCCTTAAATACGTACGAATGAAGCGATACGAGTATATACCTAGATTCGCCGAAATTCGGCTGAATGGATACCTACTTTTTGACAAAGTGATTTGAGCTACAACAGGCAATCATGTTCCTTTTAAGTTACATGCAAATACTACTACTAAGTATTTATAAATTTTCCGACGTTTCGGCCGCTGCAAGTCGCCGATACGACAACGTCACGAAATTGTATCACTCGATCAAAAAGGTAGCGCCCTTACTTCAATGATCTGAGATAGCGCCTAACGCCTTGTACAATAGGTATTTTAGTGTATTGAGTTCCGTTCAGTGAAACTATATTGTTAAATAAAGCTTTTGTTTTCTAATGTGTTTGTTGAAATTACAATAATTTAACGTACGATTCGAGTTTACTTTACGTTTCCCTCCATATCGGGCAAGTCACAAGACTTTTCAATGCCTTGCTTTCTGTTCCACGCAATACGAACTTTGCCGTTTGCACTGCAGAAACTGAATTCATCCGCTAGACTCTCAAATTACAAGACAAGTTTAATAACCAACTGCTGGCCTGTCAAAAACAAACCAACATTGAATAATTGAATAAAAGTTCGTAGTGCAGTAGCCATATTTGGTTTGAGAAGTTGTTAGCCAAAGTTCAACGACCTGACTTTCAGTTGCATACGTAACGAGAGGTTGAACTTTTTATTAGCTACTGTATAACAAGGCGAAGGTGTGTTGTGTGTTCAGCCAGCTCCCACTATTCGAAAGAGTGTTTATTATATCGACAAGTTATAAAATCTGTGGGGCGTCCTAAATATCGCTGAAATAACGAAGTCCTAAAAGATCTAGCAGGACTTCGTAAAATGGACTGGAGTGCATCCACGATAGGAAAAGAACAGGCAAAGATGGAGGGATCTCGTGTCAGAGGCCAAGACTCACTTTGGGTTGCTGCGCCACCAAGAAGGAGAAAGACCAAATACGGCCTGTAGCGGCCAGAAAGTTGTGAATCGTTGAAATTAAACATATAATTTTTAAAAATTTTACATCGTTTTCGTTTCTTGATAGAGTATCGGTGAAAGAATTTAGTTTTTAAAGATTAATTATTTTGAATAAGCTATGGTAATAGCGGATGAATGTCTTATGTTGCCAGCATTAAAAATAAAATGAAGTATGGTAGGCTGAAATTGTTTTAAGGAAATATTTTTTTTATTACTATATTAGAAAACAATATATTTTATTTACTTTATAAGTATATTTGTAAAAAGAATCAAGAAATATTTAATTTATTATACATTCCATAGGTAATTATTAATCGGTAAAAATCGTTTTGTTTTTTAATCGATAGTAGAAATATTTTTTCAAACCATTTGCAACACTTTTTTTATCTGTTATGTCATTCGTGTTGCTACTGTGTATCGTAAATATTTTGCTCTGATTTATTGGTGTTTTCGTACGGTTTTAATGTAATGTAATTGAATATAAATTCAATAATAATGACGAGTACCTTCTACCCATGCTAAGAATATGCAGCGGTGTTTGTAATTGTGGTTAGCTTTTTTGGACGAGTATAACATAGTACGAGGTTACCTAGTACACAGGTGATTATTCATTATTATTGGCCACTCTTTATGTAGTTTTTGTTCTTTAAGACGCAAAGACATACTTTTATTTACATCTAGGTATTATATTTATGTTAAAATTCAATTTTGAGGTATATTTAGTTGCGGAATAATTTCCATTTCAAATATCTCGTATCTTATTTCCACCAAAAGTTATTTAAAAAGAAATTATACAGGTTAATAGAGTAGTCATTTATCTTCAAAACACACATGGTGTTGTGTTTGGCCGTGCCAGGCCCATAATGTATGGCCAAATGGTACATCTCCTTTATGAATATAAAATAAAAATGCATTAATAATATAAAAATTAAAAATATTTGTTTTTTACCAATTCTTTGCAACTTAACAACACATTTGATACAAGTCACGCCACACTATTTTTATACGATATTGATTTTTGATTCTTTCAATATTTGTGAAATTGTGAACGCTTTATGCAGTGATTAAAATTCGCCCGATGCCTTAATTGAAATCGTGACATCGAGCATTATCTTTGACTTTGACACGAGTTCTAAAACTACCACCAATTCACAGAAACTTGGCCTATTAATACGGCTCCATGAACAGCAAGTATAAATATAATAATTATGCCTACCTATTGAATATCATATTTGTTAGATATTACAAAACAGGAAGCAATTTTCAACATCAAAATAATAATATCTTATTACTTACATAAGCACGAGTACTTAGTGACTTATTAAATGAATTACTAAATTAACAATACAGCAGATATACTGTTTATACTAGTTTCAGAGTGACGCGCGCGGCACGCGCCGTCGGCCAGCGCGTCTCAACAGCGCGTTTGGCGCGCGGACCACTGTGAAACGAGTTCGCGTTTCTCATTGCAATGTATGAAGCTTCGGCAGCGCGGCCGGCGCGCGCGTCTCACACGCGGCGCGTTTGAACTGCGTGACTATGAAACGCTACTACTAATCTAGTGTAATTGTAAGCGCGCGCGTGTGGCTGGCGCCGCCGGTCAAACGCGTGACTCTGAAACCAGCCAAAGAGATCATGGTACTTATGGATAAAAATAAAATAATATAAAAGTTAGGCTTACTATGACAGGAGCTGTTTATGGCGTTATTCAAATTGATTGTAAAGCGTTTGACAAGTTGGTCAGTTATTTTTGTGCTTTCCCCAGACGACAGACATTAACTCGACTAAGAGCGACTTAACCTTGAGATACATCTTAAGGCATAGGAATAGGTTGTAAAGGTGGTTGGCGCTATTAAGGGGGTGCTCACCTGTTAGACTAGTTAGACAATTAACGTGAAAGAAACAAGCAGATAGTTGCGTCGTCCCATCCATTGGATTCAGTTATTGTCAGCGATTTCGGGGCGCACATGAACTGTTCAGTCATTGTCAGGCCGGGAGGCACATATTTACAAGGGATAGTGTCGCGAAACCTACAAAGTATTAACATTGCCTCCAGTTGCGAATGTACGCAAAACGTTCCCTGATACGTTCGCTACAAAGAGTTACAAATGAATTTACGGAATATAATTGCCAGATGTATTTTGTGAAATCAAAAGAATTTCTTATCAAAGTCTATATCCAGCAGGTGTTTTGTGTTTTTGTAACACACTTTTGTAACAGTCTTTAAAGTTAATAATAATAAAATACGGAAAGTTAATAACTCCATAAACCATTTTAACATAAACACTGCTACATTTTACCGTTATCGCTTCCTGCTCCATCTTTGTGCAGTTTAATAGATCAGTAAGTAATATTAGATAGTAAAATCAATGAGTCGATTGATCTGGCTGCCCGCAGTGCAGTTGCCAAGTCGAGTGATGAATGCAGCTCTTTTGTGAGCCAATATAAACGGACATATGAGGAATGGATAATATTATGACCCCGATATTGGTTTTGTGACGTATGTACTTTTTATCATGTGAAATGCGATGAAATGAGTGTTGCATGAAATATTTATAGCAGAGTCTAGCAGCTCTTTGTAGTCCGATTTATTAACTGATTCATTGCAACGGCATTTTAAGCAAACATTTTATCCTAGCAAATGTAAGATAGGAAAATCCTCTGCAGTTTTTGAAAAATAAAATAATCTTGAAAAGCACTGTAGGAATGTTCTGTGTGACAAATATTGGTCTGGACTGTATTCTGTATACTGTAGACTGTATACTGAATTCCAGTGACAACGTATGTAAGAGTCCAGATCAATATTTGTCACGCAAAGTGAAGATGATGGAAGATGAAAGACAGACAGTAAGAAAAATAACAAACTTGTGATGAACTCAATTTTAAATAAGAACGCTAATTGCGCTCAGAAAATCTTACGTCATTTAAATTAACTTATTCCATTATCATATTACTTTAATAAACTTAGCACTACACCTTCCTATGTAAAGTCAATAAAATAAACACAGGAAACATAATTTGCGTTTATTCGACATTTACCACCGTATTAACCTTTTCAAAAGCCTCAATTACGGCCATTTGTGGCATTTACCTTGTAGTACGTAGTCAATAAACATCACATACCTATTGTACCTATTAAGGGCTACTTTATATGATCAATAGAGCGCAACGGTTTGACTATGTATTCCGGACGTGAGACATCAAAAACTATTTGTCACAAATCGCTTGGCGGAAGAACCAATGAGTTTTTATTATCTAGACTAACCAATGACTTAATCTGTGCATTTCAGCTGTCAAAGTGACACGTTTGGTAAATGGGCGGGAGAAATTTTAAAAACATTGTAAATCTTTCAAAATGCGTCCGATAAATTCTTTATCGGGCATTATGAAATGAAAATTATATGTTATATAATATTTCTTACTTCGGTGGTGATAGCACGTAAAGTCTTCAGTGTTGTTGAGCTTTGCTGTATGTAAATTCTTAATGTCAATTTAAATTATGAAATTAATTGGCTTGAGACGTGACTGGTAGACACATGTTGCGTAATGTCTAACTATTATACAATTTGCAAAATAGTTTTAGACAATTTGCAAAATAGTAAAATTGATTGATTGATTTATAAAATAATGTATCTACTATCTTATCAAGTTAAGATCAGATCTGAATAGTAGATACCTAAGTAAGAAGATCTCCTCAGTGATACCACGACGCACAACCGTAACAGCCAATCTTATTTGTTCTTGTTCTTAACTTTGTACTTTTAGTCACGCATGAATTTGTTCCAACTTGGGTATTAGGTAATTGTTATGGTGGTCTGCATCCACCCGTGACTTTACTTCTCGGTCATCAACTCATTTATCTATGGAGGTGTGTCTTTGATTCGTTGGCTATTGTTACGTAATGAGTAATTTAGAGTTTGTGTGCTGGTGGGAAAGGCAGGCGGCGATAAGCAGCTGAAGAGACTAACAGAGTGCAAATGCATGAGGAAATGTGCTTGTCTGAGAATTCTCCATAATGTTCTTGAATTGTGAAGTCTGCCAAACCGCACTTGGCCAGCATGGTGGCCTATGACCTAACCCTTCTCATATTGAGAAGAAGCTCGGGTTCAGCATTGACCCAGTCTATGTGGACAGGGCTGATGACAATCATACTTTTTAAGTAGATACCTGTGTAATTTGTAAATAATCTTGCACAGTTTTTTGTTCTCTTTTTACTTATTCGTATTATTTTCTTTCAATTATGCATTTGCCTCGTTTAAGATAAATCGGCTCTTTGCCTGAAAAGTAGAATAATATTATTTTCATACCTTGAAAAGGTGGAGATTTTATTAAACTATTTGATTAACCGTAAGTAAGAGATAATTTTGAAACGGCCGTGCCTTTAGCTATAGCGCCTATAACTCAAGAGTTCACGACTGAACCAGATTCTTAGATAGGTATCGGAATTCGAAACACATTTAAAAATCGGCCAGTAGCGAAAAGAGGATAGAGGTTCGTGTATATTAAAAGGCTTTTTTGAGTCCAAACTTCTAAACAGTAAATTTTAATAAATGCACTATTACACTTTCCGTGTGGTGGCGGATTAAGAATACGGAATGTCACCACCCCATATCATCCCATAGGTGTCGTAAGAGCCGACAGAGGGAGTATATTATGCAGAGAACAGCACTGTAAAAGAAGGAAAACTTGATACAAACCCTATACCAACCCGTTTGCCCAGCGTGGTATAGTAGGCCAATTCCTCCATTCAAAGGAGAGGCCCGTCCAGCAGTGGACTGTTAAAGGCTGGTGGCACTATTAGTAGAATTATTTTATTAGCGTTTTATGCTTTTTTAATTATCCCATGACATGTATCAACCCAAGATATTTTTATAGCATTTTATTTAAAAAATGGACCACACGCATTTTTACATTATACAAACATATAATAACATTATACCAACGAGAACATAATAATCATAGTTTGCCATACTTTTGTTATAAAGCGTTATTTTATACAAACTACTTCCAACATCTGAGATGAGAAGCACGTCCGTAATGTCTAAAATAAAGAATGCTCGAAGAATATGATACACGGTATATTCGTAAACGAGACGCATATAGGCAAGAGGACCTTCAGACACAAGAGGGACAAAGTTCACAATACCTAATAACATGAGAGCTGAGACAGGCAGGCTTATAGCATTTTGAAATTAAACTTAAACTGGAACGCCTGGAACATAATTAATTATAGACGCACATCCCAATGTTTGCTTACTCTATAAGCCTCATATACTTTCGTTTAGCAAATTATTCATAAAAAAAATCTAAATTAGATAAAAAACATCCTACTTTAATTTTCTGAAATTATAGTCTTCCTAGGAATATTTGGCCAACCCATTCGGGATTTTACATACATACACTCACGCCTGTTTCCCGGAGGGGTAGGCAGAGACTACATAACGCCATTTGCAACGATCCTGACATACCTCTCTTGCTTCATCCACTCCCATCAAGTTTCTCATGCATGCTCTTCTGTTTAGGGTACTTCTGACCTGTCCTTTTTTTAGGATGTCTCCAATCTGGTCAGAGAACGTCCGCCTAGGTCTTCCCCTTCGTCCTGTCCCATTCACACTTTCCTTATATATCTTCTTTGTCAGTCTTTCGTCATCCATCCTCTCCATGTGCCCAAACCATCTTAACATGCCTTTCTCGATGCTTGTCACTAGGTATATCTTCTTTTACCCCACACCACTCTCGTATCACACAGTTCTTTACTCTGTCGGTCAAAAACACACCACACATACTTCTCAGTGCTCTCATTTCTACAGCATTTATTCTACTTTCAAGTCTCTTCTGCCATACCCAACTTTCACTACCATACATAAGGGTAGGCATTAACACCCCTCTATGCACAGCCAAACGCGCCTTTTTGGACACGTTTTGACTGTTCATAAACGCCTTCAGAGCTCCATTCACACTATTACCTGCATTAACTCTTCTTTCAATATTTTTTTCATTCTTACCATCTCTTGTAAACAACGTACCTAAGTAAACAAACTCATTCACTTGTTCCACTCGCTGTCCATCGATCAAAACATCAAAACATTACAAGCCGTAACGCATTCCTCCTTTTCAAAAACCATAACTTTCGTTTTACTTACATTCACTTTCATTCCTTTCCTCTCTAACGCACCATGCATGATTGTTTGTTACCATCTCCTGCAACTCCTCCGCTGAAGATGCAAGTATTACCTGATCATCAGCATAAAGGAGGCATTTGACGAGTAACCCATTCATCCTTAATCCGCAGTCACTATGTTTTAAATCTTGCAAACAACTGTCCATGAAGAGGTTAAACCGCCACGGCGACGCTACACATCCCTGTCTAACACCTTTCTCGATGGTAAACCAGTCAGTGTTTGCCCCGTTTATCCTCACACAAGCTCTAGACGACACACACAAACACACGACACAAATACCATCTTTGTGAAGAGACGGAAAACTCGACATCAAACCCTATACGACTGCCTCGTTGGTCTCGCGGCATAAATGTGTGCGTGGGATCGGGAGGTCCCGGGTTCGATTCCTGGGTCGGGCAGTGTTATTGGGTTTTTCTATCACGAAATTCTCAGTAGCAGCACGGAGTCTGGAAATGTGCCCGGTACGGCAATAGGCTCGCCCCTTATTACGTGGGACTAAATTATATCTGGCGAAAAGTGGGTGTAGAAATACACCTCTGCCTACCTCTTCGGGGTTATAGGCGTGAGACTATGTATGTATGTAAGCTCTAGAATCCTCATAAAGGGATTTCAGAGTTCGAATGGGGCTGCTGTCCACCCCATTCATTGACAGCACCGACCACATTTAATTCCTCACCACTTTTTTCATTCGGGATTTTAAACGTGCTCAATTTGATATTACATACTTAAAACAATAAACAGATAGATGAAGACGGATCCTTTACCATTGTAACGAAAATAATCTCAAACATCTAGCACGACTTTGTAAAATAAAACGCTTAATCAAGAACATCAACTTTGTTCAGTCATTGTAGGTACATAATTTATTTTTCAACAAATTGCTACAAAACGTACCTAATTTGCAATTGAAAATCTACGGCAATATGATTGTCCGTTAGGTACCAAATTAGTTGTAAAATCAGCAAGCTAGCTTTATTTCAGATAACATAGAAATATAGCTTGATTTCGAACTAGACTTTTTTGTACTTTTTGCAATTCTCGATGCTCAGTTTTACTACTGTGATTCAATGTTCTATTGTGATATTAAATTAGCGCTATTGCGACAAGATAGATATTGCATCGCGTTTAGGTAATTGCATTTGGCGATGAACTGCCAATTCACAGCTTGGCTGGTTGCCGAAACACAATTCGATCGGCACAATTGGCGTTTTTATGTGTACGATGTCTGGTCATTACAAACAGCTGACTGCGATACTAATAGCTGATCACTTGGCCAGTTTAGTTCAACCCTTTCTTTCTCTTTTGTGTGAATATGTGGCCAACTTTGGTGTCGAGTTTTAGACGAGAACCGAGAAATGACCGCTTTGTCTTGGGCAGGAAGCAGAAATATCATCATTGCCCTCGCTTTATCCCGGTCATCGGCATCCAACACTTTCATCCTAGGAGCCCATAACCATTTCTAAGGCTAACCAAAATGTCGACTTTTCCACAGAGCGACTGCGGTAACCGCCGCAACCCAAAGGGTATATATTCCATAGTTTAGACCTGTATTACAATGGGGCAAGCGATAATACATAACTTCGAAAAGACCGCGCTGCGCGCCGTGGATTTGAACCCGAAACCCGAAAAGGGCAGGATGGCTGTTGCTGTCCCACTACACTATCGCTTCTATTATGAACCAGAATGTACGACTTTTAGTTTTCGGACAGCGCCAGGCACCACAGCGCTGTTAATGTCACAGTACACGGTCACCCCTCCAAGTGGACATCTCTGAAGTGTCTCAACTTCACCGATTACGAATAGCAACACTATAAGCACTACACAACTGGCAGTTAATTAAAGGAATTGTGCACGGTAGTCGGTAACGCTATTGTTTGAGTCACTTGATTCTTGTTCGCTGTGGGAAATTAATTGGCTCTGTGTTCCACTTTGTGATTTATTAATTTATGTTATACCGAGTTTAATGTTGCTCAGTTGGTTAATAGAATGGGTTTTCGTTGATTTGGACGGTCAGATTCGATACCATTTGCAGGCGAATGAGGCAAGTGTTCTTCGTTCATCATTTGTCAATGTGAATATTTTTCTAAGTAAGCTAAGTTTCTTCATTTTCGTCTTTATTTTCGACCAGCTTCCAACCGTCGTGGTAATTTTGGACTCTTTGTTTTCTCCATTAGGGAAACAGGTGTGAATATAGCAGAGAAAACCCTTTATTTAAACCTTTTAAACAAAGTTGGCAACGATTGGTGAAAGCTTTTAATGGAGTTAATAACAATCCAACATTGTTTATAATTAGTTAAAAGCTTCAGTTATAAAGAAGAGTGATTAATCTCTGAAATAGATCTGAATCAAAACAATTGTCTAGTCAGGTTTGTTTTTAAACTTTTTAATGTCTTCGTTAACTGGACAATGTATTATGCAAAGTGGCGTTTTCATTTTGACAAAGATTTTATTTTATCTGTATTTTGTTGTAAAAGCGATTATTGCGAATTGCCCACATCGCTTATACCTACAATGGGTTCGATTCCTCATTGATAAAAATAATTTTACTGTATCCCTAAATCGACGTAATTATCAATATTTCTTACGAAGTGTCTAGCTTACGTTCAGAACCCAGTTTTACCCGAAATGTAGCATTTTAGACAAAATATAGTTTCCATTCTTTTCAGCAAAAGCAGGGTTACAATAAACGAAGTAATAAATCGCGAAATGTAATTTAAAACTTGAAAATATGGCAGATATTCTGTAGACAAGATAATAAGAGCTTTAAATTCGGTGTATCGCTACAGCAGGCGAGGCACAAGCAAAGAGAGAAACAAGACTGGAAATGTGGAAACGAAAATTTTAGTATTTAGTATTATATTACGTTGATGGGTATAAAATAGACAGAAGCTAAGGATTTATTTGACTTCGTTCCTGGGGTCCAATTCTCATATTGTTATATGACATTGATATTATATTTTGAATTGACTCAGAAGCGGTATTCTGATAACCTAATGTCAGTATCGTATAATTTGAAATAAACAGTTCGTTGTTGATACATATTTTGAGTGACACTTGTTTCAACTTACGACAAGGATTTACGATCTCGTTATAACTTCATTCAATTATCAGATAATTTAGAAGAATACGCTTTTTATGACGTTAGTATGACACTAACATGATATCGAAACTATATTTATTTACGAGAGTTGGGCCCGATCTCAGTCTCTCTTGATTCATCGTCATCGCCCTAGCGTAATCTTGCATTGCATCCAAGACTTTTCGTCTTGGCACCTGGGTTCCGCTTATTAATATTATCAAATTTCATAGAATAGCTATTCCACAAACACGTTTAGTCGTGGAACCCAGGTTCCAGTCCAGGTTTTTAATCTAACGAGATTTGACAGAATATTAGCTTTCCCACAGCGACTGCCGTCTGAACTCCTACATTTGTAGAAACGCACATTTTTTGCTCACCAGTTTAACCTTTTATTTCTTCTTTAGTTTGCATTTCTGTCGTGTTTGTGTTTTTGTCTGTTAATTGCAATGAACTGCATAGGTCTATGCTGCGGTATGGCTGCGGTAAACATACCAAAACTAGGGCGCTCAGATGTTTGGTTTGAATATCAGGCCAGTTATAAACTATGTCCCTAGTTACTTACTTATGCGGCTTTGCAGTTAAAATTCAGTTGCATTTTTCATCCTAAGTGATGAAACAGTTAACAAAAAAAATATTTTTTTAATAATTATTTAACATCATTTAATGATGGTATGAATTCTATCACATAGGTATACACGCGAGAACTAATATAAGTAATAGCGTCTATTAAAAAGCGATACGGAATACATTTTGATAGCCAGACTATTCGTCAAAATGAGCGGTAAGTTCTATAAATCATTATGGCGGTAGGATGTTCGTATACCATAATGGTTGATAGTTTGTGGTCAGAAAATCTATCAGGCGACGTCCGCTACATATAAAGAAAAATGGACATCCTGTGATCATCGCCTTTTAAAATCAAAATTGGCGTAAAAAACAAGGAAGAGACTATATTTCTTGGCAACACTGCCGATAAGTGTTCACACAGATGCCGCGCTGCTTGTAAATCAAAACACGTTTGTATTTTGTTGCACGTTATAATAAAGTGTTAAATCGTTCACTCGTGTGGCAAACCAAGCTTTTAGTTGTAAAATAAAATAATTTTGAAAACAGACCTTTTGTTCTCGTAAATTATTTTAAGTTCCTTCCTTCGTTTACAAATTTTCATTCAGAAAGTTTTCATCAAGAAAACATGTTGAATCCTTGATTCACAGTTTGGAAAATTTAGGTTGCCCGTGAATTTAGCGTTACAACTAGCAAGGTATTCAATGAACACGCCAAACACAAAACACAAGTGACGGAATCTTAATATACATAATAACAGACACCTTGCCTGCTCGGAAAAAGTAATCAAGTTCTTTAGAAGCAAAAGAATTGAAAAGTAAATGACTATTGGAAGGCTTTCAATGCTTTAATTTTTTTGTAATATCAAGCAAATTGTGTTTATACTATTCACTGACTATTTGAAACTGTCCCATGGCTCTTAACAAGTGCCTGAAAATTCAACAGGTAGTACTAACTTTCGAGTTTATACTGCTCTTGAGAAGTCGTTATTAACCAGACGTAGCTGGCAGCTGAGACACTTTCAAAGAGTTGAGTACTACAATAAATTATTTAAGCATATAGCTTGTCTATAGCAAGGTACTAACTTCGACGGGAGTTTTAGAGAGTCCGTGTGCTAAAGACAGATTGACAATTCTGTTGCCGAAACAAAATTACTGAAACTGTGACTGGAGAATTCATTGCTCCATAAAGAATTCGTCACGGTGTAGTTATAAGGAAAACTGTCGCTGCCATTTAAGTACGATGGTAGGCTGGTCGGTATAGGTTAACATTAATATTCATGCATTTTACGCACGTATTTTCTTGTGCGTAGCCAGTTCTGGTCTTGGAGTTTATGCTTAGACAATGACCTATATTAAGAGGATACGATAGTTACATAACGCATGAAAACATACTGGTCAAAACAAAATTAGGGCCACTACTTAGTTGTAATAATGTAATTACTTACATAAATAGCGTTAATTCCCTAATAACATTTATACTGCCCACTTCTTCAGGAGAATGAAGTGCTTAAAATATGCTCATGTTAATACCTACCTAATTGTTTTTCTTTTGTTGCAGGATACTACAGTGATAACACCAAAGACAATATGGTGATGAACCATAATATACACAGGTTGGTATTGCCATCTCATCTACTGATATCTATGATAAAATTCTGAGATACGAAATCTAGTCGACGACACTACGACCTCTGTACACATACTACTTACTGCTACCCCCTTATCCCGACCTATTCTTCAAAAGACTGCAGTCGGTGATATACCTATCCAATGAAATAAAAAATCCAAATCCCCTGAATCAACCGCCTTTGAGGAAACATCTTAGATCTCATTTTTTGGAACAATTCTGGCCATAAGTACTACGACCTATTTGAATAACGAACACTAAATACGCTAATGATGAAAGGCAAGCGGTTTATCGGTGTTTTACAACCGATCGTGTGAATCGTTAATTTCAAATGTTCAGACGATGCAGTTGGAATTAACTATACTAATAGACCTTTCTTTACACTTTTAACGCTGGATTTCCTGTTACTTCATTTGGTGGCTGTAATCTATGAGTTTATAGTCTATGTGCTATTTCAAACTGATTATAGCCAGTCACGAGTAGAATTAAGCAAATGAAAAATATGAATAGAAATAAGTCTTTAGTATTGCGATGCCAGGTTTCGATGCGATGTCGATATAATTATGATAAAAAGTTGTAGTAAAACGGATCTCGAAGCCATGTATGTAGTTGCTCTTTAAGCGTACCTACTCCAAAACGCGACTCTGTCGTGTCGAAACTAAGGAGTCATCTTAATAAGATGAAGACATCTTATGAAGATGACTCCTTAGCATAGTCCTTAGTTTCTGCTACTACTGTAGTACATTTACGGAACTCGGAAGACTGAGTTACGTAAATGTACTACAGTAGTAGCAGACAAGAATGCCGCCAGATACGGATCACAGAATTGTATAGTAAGTAGAACAGAAGCCGCCAACATTATTATTACATAATTATAAGCCTTGTAATCTGTGATACGGATCCAAGATTATAATTTTCGTGTTGAATCTTCTGTAGACATATCTTACTTATAAGATATGTATATATCTCATACATAAGTAAGTTAATTTTAAGGAGAATGAGCGGTTTCGTCCCGAGTGTTGTAACACCTTGAGACATAATTATATCAAATGAAAGATCTCATTGAGCGTAATTTTTTGTATATGGTCATAACTCTATATTTCATGCAGGGAAACTGTTATTGTGGTTTAAAAAATAAAATTTGCGTGGTGGTATTTGTGCGAACACCTAAGAAAAAGCATGTAGGTAACTAGGTAGAGAAAGGAACTATGCATAAGAATATGCTAGGCAAATCAATTGCTGTATCACAAGTAGATACCAAAGTATACAATATGCATTGGTTTGAGCATATTTTTCCATTTGAGTATTATACATTGATGGATACATTTTTGTAACTTCTCAATCTGTGTTTATTGATAAGTGACTAAAAGTAACTTTTACTGCCCGTGATTACTGTATAACTGCCATGAATGTAATGATTATGTGTAGTGTATATGTAGGTATATCAAATTGAAAAAAAAAATGGTCAAAGCATTATTCGAAACGATTTTTTGTAAATTTGAGTGTCCATAATTTTTAACCTACACGGAATTTTAATAAAATCTTGCATAATTATACATAAAAACGCCTTAATGAACACGTTTAGCCTAGTCGTAAGTAGCATGGGCTAGGGCGCAGCTCATACAAAAACTCCCATTCTCCTTTGCAAAATACTTAGGGTGATTTAGAGCCTTTGAATCTTGCTCCCTAAGACTACATTGTTAAATCTGTGCTTGCCTCTTGCCCACAACAACTTCCGATGGAGATCGAAATTAGTCTTTCAAATCCGAACAGTTCCGTTCCGATGTTTACAAATTAATAGCAAGATCACAAAAGGTCTAAAATATAAGATTTATTGACAGTCATATTGCAATGTAGGTATATAACTAATTAATTAGGTACCTACATGACTCTCCGTATCAGATTTACAACAAAATGGCCGAAGGTTGGCGCACAATTAATAGTTTTAAATAGTGTCACGGACACCGGACGAGTATTGTGTCTACTGCCGGGGTTTATGTCAGCACGTCATTATAAAGTAAACAATATACGTATTGAATTTATTTATTGTAACGGTATTCTGTGGAATTAGGTTAAGCTTTTGATTCAGTTGACCATTGCTTGGAGCCAATTTGCATTGAGGCTCAACAATTCCTACCTACCAAGTATATTTGCGGAATTGGTTCGTCACCTGACAGCATTATTTCGCAGTCCAGTGATTAATACACAGATTTATTTAATCGAAGAATTTAATATAGACAATTGTTAATGGTACCATCCTTTTACAAGCTTAAATATATGCACATCTTCCTCAAAAATCAAATCAGGCGGTGTTTTTTACACAACCCAGGCGAAACAAGTAGAGTTCGGTAAGATTATGACTAATACCTAGGTACGTGTGTTTAATCGGGTATTCATTTATAAAATACTAGTTATAACTTCTAAACTACTTATCATTATTTGACGAATATCTTGTGACGTCCCATATTTCAAACAATTCTTTGCACATATGAAGCAGTATTACCAGAAGAAATACGCATTCGCTTATCAACAACAATCCAAGCAGTTGAAAGGCACTCGCTAGCTGAACAGCACGCACGTGCTCCATACAAACAATCAGCATCGGATTACATAAGAGCAATCGTCGTAACTACTTTATTGTGCCTACTGCCTACCTAGCACTCTTTTTACTTCTCATTGCGTACGTACTTTGACCTTTAAACTGATTGATGATTTTTCTATAAACCAATTTAAACTATCGTATTCGATTTCTATATGTAAGTACGTCATGTCTATTGGATTTTATCTCACATCTCGCTCCAGCCGATTTGGGCATAAAAAAAAAGTTGGATTTCAATCTTTATGATCTACATTTGGCTAAAATATGAAGGAAACGTTTGTTATTCAAGATAAATAGATGCGAGTTTCTGGGAACTTAGAGGATGATTGAAGTGCTAGACTCAACAAAGTACCTACAGGAAATCAGATGCAAGACAAAACGGCTGTCTTGAACAAAATAGGGCTGTGTCAAAAAAGAGTTAAGGAGAGCAGGACCAGCTCCGCGACGACGACCTATACATATTTATTAGACCATAAATTGGAGCGACAAAAAACCAATGCAAACCGATCGAAATGTTAGAGAAAACAGGCATATTTCTACCTTAAACAAGAGGGTTGTTAAATAAACTTACCTATATGCTATGGTATTA
Source organism: Euclidia mi (assembly GCA_944739405.2). Classification (NCBI taxonomy): domain Eukaryota; kingdom Metazoa; phylum Arthropoda; class Insecta; order Lepidoptera; family Erebidae; genus Euclidia; species Euclidia mi. Next base: position 15,950,268 of record OX123204.2, on the reverse strand, counting down.
TGTTGCCAAAAAAGCAGACACAGTAGGTAAGCACACTTGTAGGCTGTAGTCTAAAAACACAACTTTAGCGATATTGCTTACTCGTGTTTGATATTGCCTAAAAAGAGATAAATCTGCAGCTCTACCATTAATTAGCTATAAATCTGTAACGCCTTCACCGTAAGTTTTGGGCGATACATATTTAATAACGAACCATTTCCATTCTGGTTACGGGAGTGTGCCTACGAATTTTAACTGCGGGAGATAGATTTACTTACATAGCTAAGCTAGATATCTATGTAAGTAGAATTTTTTATTGATATTACTATAGTAATGGCTGGGCTACGTAAAATTTTACAGGTTATTTTAATTTATTTTTAATTTAATTTTACTTGTTGTTGATTGAGTGACATATTTTGATGTGTTTTCTATTTGTGTCTTTACCTTTACTTGAGATTAGGCGCAGTAATGCCAAAACACAAAATTTGTCGAGTCTCACTGTTTGTAACGGCTCCAAGTATCACTGATCTCAATTAGCCATAATATTTCGTTAAACTACCTGTAATGTTACGTAGTAATTGTATCGCAACGGTAGCATGTAAACTAAATCAAAAATAAATCAGCACAAAATCACACCGGACTATCTAGAAATCGACTGTAAAGATATTCATACATACATACATACATACATACATACATAGACTCACGCCTGTTTCCCCGAAGGGGTAGGCAGAGGCGTATTAAACGCCCACTTTTCGCCAGTGTTTTGATCCCACGTAATAGGTGGCGACCCTATTGCCGCTTACTGGGATATTTTGTTTGCCAGAGCCTCGTCCGTTGATCGGCAGGTGCACCACTTGCAGGTGAGGCTGGCTTGGGACCCTAAGTTCTTGGTGGGCACCCTATGCACCCATAACAACAACATAAAGATATTCAGTCTAAATTATTACTCGGAAATAAACGGACTTTTTCATTAAAAACCAAATACCTGTGGTTTTTCCTTCGACTTACTAAGTTAATGAACTTCCTTTCTAAATCTGGCATAAAAAATAAACACCTTTAGCTGCGAGTCAGTCGTAAATCTGACTAATTAAAAAACCGAACTTCATTTAAAAAGTAATAAACGTTTTCTTTAGTAGATGTATGGAGAAATATCGACATACTGACTGATCTACTATGGGAAGGAGAATATAGAAGATTATAATCAGGAGACAGTTGCTCAGTGGAAAAGCTAATATTCTGTCAAATCTGGTTGGACCAGTTTCCGGACCATAGGTTCCGAGATCTCCAGGACGATATGTCTTGGATGCAATCGTGATAACGCTAGCACGATGATCATGTTAACAAAGTTAAACTATTATTACATTATACCCGCATAGTCTATGCGCTTCTCTAAAAACATTGCAACGTAATAAAACGACCAGCTAAAAAAATATAAGAATACTTGGAAGAAAACTTGATATTCAATCAGTAAGCGGACCTCGGGCTCCAAGGCGTGTAAGTCTTGGATGCAACCGGGATAACGCTAGGGCGATCATGATGACTTTGAAGAAGAGTAACAAAAGTGAAAAACAATCTACTTTTGAGAATTTGGGAGTTTTGCTGTACCTACCTATCTATGAGTGCCACTTTTGTCAAAAATATATCTCTTTAGTGCGTGTGTCGGTTGCGTGTTTGTCACAAATATGATTAAGTTAAATGTAGCACAAATTATGATATTCGCGCTTGTTAGGTAACCCTGAAGAGTGAGAGACACCACACCTGCATTTGTCGCTGAATTTTTATTATCTGTTGCTTTAAACTTTATGGTCAGGCTAAATGTAATTTATAGCAAAACTAAGTTCTTAATGTAAAAAATATTTTGTCCATTATTTCTAAGGCAGTCCACATTTAGGTCGATCGTAGTGTAAGCTGGGTCGAGCAATATCTGTCCTAAATTCGCTTATGCTTCCCACCCACGAAGTTTGGCACTAACTAAATACAGCAACTGTATTTCTCAGACTGTAAGGTTGATATTAGCATATGCAGTAGTTCAAGTTAAATTGGTCTCGTTAGCTGCATCGTACGAACTGGCTGCATTCAGAACTTTTGTTTTAGATAGTTTTATGATGGTTTCATATAAATAAGTCGGTTTTCCGGCTAGTTATGATGTTATGAGCTTAATGTTTATTGCTTGTCGCGGGTGCGCCGCCGTGCGCCCTCACGTAATGAACACTAAATTGCGATGTTTGCTGTTAGCAAATTGTACGTTGACATGAATGTTTGCGCAATTTTGCACAATATGTGAAATTGAACAACTTCCTTACTTAACAATTACGACGTAAGTCCTACTTTTAGACACGATATTCATCAGCTTATGATTTTTATCTTAGTTCATATTTCTTAGACTGCCTTGCTTTGCCAGCATTGTAAGCTACGACATTTTTTTAAACAATTGCTTATACAAGGTTGTTAATCTTTACAAGGTTAACAACCTTGTCTAAGTACGTTGGATGTAAATGTGAAATATGTAGCTACCTACGTAAATATAATTATTAACAATTGGTTTGCCTCTTTCCCTAAAATATTGAAATTTCGTGTTATAAATTCTAAGAATTAAGCTCGCAGTGACAGTCAGCCGGTAAATAACCATATTCACATTAATATATTTTCAGGCATGGATTCTTTGGCAGGCGGCCGAAAGCGGCCAGTCGACGCGAGCGTCGCGACGCGACCGCCTCGCTGACTGACGCATTCGAAACAAATTAAAATTTTCGAAATTCATAATTTGAATTACAAAAATTAAAAACATAAGTTTAGTGGTGTGATACGAGTAGTTATTGTTTAGTATGCAGTTAGTGACGTAACATTAGTAATTACCATTTCGAACATATCGAACTGTAGCTATAAAGAAAAGTGAGTGTGAGTGAGGTGAAAAGTGCCGGTGATGAGTGTTTTAAAATAAAAAATGACATCAATGAGTTTGAAAACACGTTCATTGCTTTCCCATTTTTCAATGCAGGTGTTCGTTAATTCTGGTATGGATATTCGAAATGTTTATTTGACGAAAGAAGGTCAAGTGACTGCAGCTTTGCTTTTTTTAATAACAAGTGACATTTAAAAATAAAAATTGTTTGACCTATCGCTGAATTCAATTACACACATAAAGAAGTAAATTGGACAACATAATATTAAATGGTTTATTTATAAATACAAACACAATGCGTTGACCCGTGAGGAACGACGTCAGATGTGAAAACATTTGCTACCGGAATCCGCTAATGACGAATTAATGAGGACATTGTTCATGTCAATTTATTTCTTAGACGTAGTTATTTTAATACAAATGAAATAAGCTTTTTATAAGATGACTATGTAGGTCATAGTCATCGTTGTAGATAGGTCACCAGCTGTGAGACAAGCATCTGTCTTTACAAAATGCTGGTTCGTCCTCAATTATTACAGCATGTTCTTAGAATTACTGATGGACAGGTGCTGATTGAATTAATTTTACTCAGTATTACGTTATTATGTTGCTGTAATAAATGTTTATGCATTATAAAATGATATCATCGTGTCGTGTCACATGCTGCCCACTACTTATTCAATTTGTAATAAGCACTGAAGAGGCGTGTTTACAGCGCACGTCAATTTGCTGAATGAACTACACTACGCCGTCTTATGATGCTATGATGTCACTCGGATGTACCTACTTTATAAATAATCGACTAATGATAGAGTTACTATAGCAATACACTATAATAAAAAAAAGTAAAATCTATCTTTCAGGGTTACGTTCGCTTGGAATTTGAAAAAGAAATATGTAGTTTGATTTATTTATTTCGAACAAACCTTCATAAATTGATTGTTAGTTACTTGCTTGCTGTTTTTTATTTCATGTGGGTAATTATTCTACAAGTTAATACAGCACAATAAAATGTAGTTTTATTTGTAGCTAGTATTTACTGCTATTATAAATGTATGGGGGCACGATGCTGAAATTCTCCCTCAGCTTTTTCAATTTCTTTTTACAGTTTGGACACATTTCAAGTCATATGGATTACAACTTACGAGCACTTATCTTGTTTGACTATAATCTTTTAAAGCTTTTGGCATGCAGATCGATTCATCGAACCCTCGAACTTTTAAACAACTTATTAAGGCATTCCGCCCAATTCGTTTTCTTTGTCCAAAAGTTTACAAAAGTGTTTATTAATTAATTAAAGCAACAGCTTAGCTGTCGCTGTGCTCGTTGTACAGACACACAATGGCAATAAATCTGTCGTTCTATCGTCGCTTGTTAAGTTGTTACTGCACGTGCTACGCTTACATCGAATAAGATTTTATTAATAAACTGTACGGTATTAACCGTAAATTGTTTGTACTCGTACTTTCAAATTTTGCACGAAATAACGTGATGAGTTTTGATGACTTACCTTTTGGTTACTTAAAGGTTTCTTTCCGTTCACTCTCACTAATCTGGATGGTTAGATAGATCAATGTTATTAGATCCTGTGTGCAGAAAATATGTTGCTCAATAGGTACTATAGTCTGTGATTTTAAAGAGAGCAGCGGCAGTCCAATGACTTGTCCAATGTACAGTGTACACAGAAAGTTGCGGGTTTGAATCCAGGGCGTGCTTAACGTGTTTCGCTACGCACATAATTTAGGAAACTTAATAGTGCTCGCCATGGGCTCGAACTGTGTCGGCGACCCGAGTAATCGACCGATGTTACACCCGGTTTTTGTTCTGAATATAAAACTGCTTTTTTAGTGTCGTTAAATTTTCTTTTTGCCTGAAAAGTGAAAAATATGGAGCTTAACCCTTAGCTACACTCGCTATTTCAAGCCACACATATACACTCGTGGGGAGCTAGGTCCACAATAAATTTGTTATTTATTTAATAGAGAATTAATAATTTTCATGAGTAAGTATGTATTTCTATAAAATGACTTAATGAGAAACATATAAACAATATGAAAACGTGTCTTTTTTTAAATTTTATACAAAAATGACAATTTGCTGACGTTTTTAAATAAATAAGTAGCTTTTTTGTCAACATTTTTTAAAGTTAGTTTTACAATAAAAGTTAAAAATAAATATAAAAATCAAACGAGTTCTTTTTCCTTTTCAGACATATAACCAAAATTACGAAACAAGAATAATATTTTGAATAATTTAAATAACATGCAAAATCACAATAGGTTTATTTAGTGATCAATTGCATACATAACACGTATCTCGAGAACCACAAATGTCAGTTCGACCATTTCGCTGTTTCGCACCCTGCAACTTTTCGGTCGATGATAACAATACCCTGAGCCACAAGCGCTTAACATTTAAAATAAAAAAATATATTTACAATAATATGCCTGTTGGAGAACTCTAGTCCCCCACAAATGTTGTTAAGGGTTAGGTCAGTCTACCGATCAAATGTTTTCTATATTGCATGTTGAACATGAGCCAAGCTGTTATATCAATAGTTCAAATTGCCCTTCAATTACCTACAATTACAGATTGTCACAATTTCCTCTGCATTTTCTGTTACGTGTTTACCAACACGTGGTCTTATATGTTTTCAATTTCCGTCTCAAATTCGCTATTACGGCATCGTCCAAAAATAATGTGAGTGGTTGTAGTCTGTCGGTCAAATAGCCGAGCTCATATTTCCCCATAGATGTGTTGTATCCAGACGTTAGATGTCAGCAGACAGACACCACGCAACTGACGGAAATACGTGATTCTAGTAGGGATGTCACGGATTAAGATTTTATTTTGCATTTTGCTGGCATCTGGTTAAGTTACAGTAACCAACAGATACCGCCTATCAGGATTAGGTCGTACCGTATAAATATGGTGGCAGTTACTTATCATATTCCTGCAAGAGAGGCTTATGAAATGACCAGCAGTGGCGTTACAATAGCATTATGAGCCAATTGGTGAATTTGGCCTTTTATGCCACGCTGGCTACTGGGATGAAAATGAGCAAGTCCAGAAGTGGACTTGAAAATTCAGCCTTGGCTCTTATCGAAATGTTATAATATAGCCTATTCTTCATTGATTATTAATTCATTAGATTAGCGTGTTCAACAAACCGAACAAACAAACTGATACTATTACTGATATTATTATCTACCAATAGATTTGACGCCTTGTGGCAGCCCTATAGAAGTTTTACATTGAAACTGTCGTATCACAGGGTGTCGCGTCCCCGCGGCTAGTGGTAAATAATGTAGACTCATTACGATCTGCTGGCGCCCCGCTGATTTACACCGACGCACTACTTAGCTGGCCACACTTGTCAGAATACTGAAAAGCGATTAGATTTGTAATTAGAGAAAAACCGGCGGGCTATTTTTATTGCTAGATACGATCGTGTAAAGATGAGCTCTCATTTCGAAAACGATGTAAGTACTTAGTTCAATATATATGAAGTATGATTATTTATTCTCCCTTTATTAATCCCTCTGATACGCATACTTATTATGTTATCATGAGTATATTATTTAAACCAGTAATCATCATCAGCTTGTATCAGTCCAGTGCTGGACGTAGACCTCTCTTGGCACGTGAATGAGCTCGGTCTTCAGCTTTCCTCATCCAATCCCTGCCCACTGCCCAAAATCAACACCTCACCTTAAACCCGTGAGAATTTCGGGAAATCCCTTCTTAGTGCACCCCTATGTTCCACGAAGAAAAAGTTACTTGTCAAATTTCAGCTTTTTGCGCCCGATAATTTTGGCTCTGCCTTGTTTGTCAGTCAAGAGGTAACGCAACATCACATCACATCATCAGCCTTTAACAGTCCACTGCTGGACTAGGCCTCTCCTTTGAAAGGAGGAATTGGCCTACTATACCACGCTGGCCAAACGGGTTGGTATAGGGTTTGTATCAAGTTTTCCTTCTCTTACAGTGTTGCTCTCTGCATAATATGCTCCCTCTGTCGGCTCTTACGACACCCATAGGATGATGTGGGGTGGTGACATTCCGTATTCTTAATCCGACACCTCACCGAGGGAGGTAACGCAAGAATGTTGTATATGTTACTGTAAAAGCCCGAAGTACGGTAAATCTTAAGATTTACCAGTAAATCCTAAGATTTACCGGTATGAGTTGGTAAATGTCCGAATTTTAAATAAAAGAAACACTAAGTTGACGGAGCCCTGCTTCGCAGGGTTCCTATTTTTGGGTTAATGGTCATAGGAGAACCTAACATAACCTAATTACTTGAGTTACAGTCTCACCTAACCTTATCTCACCTAACTTTGACACATTGTGCATAAAAAAAGACAAATTGCCAAATATGCTATGCTAGGTTATATTAGATTCTCTTGTCTCTTGTGACCCTTAACCCAAAAATGGAAGCAGGGCTTCGTCCATTTAGATTTGCTTTTATTAAAAAAATTGGACATTTACGAACTCATGCCGGTAAATCTTAGGATTTACTGGCAAATCTTAAGATTTACCGATCTCTGGCTTTTACAATAACATATACAAAGATGATTGATCTTTCATGCATACATCTATGTATCCATTTTTGACATTACTATCCATTATATTTTAATACCAACCTTATTTGCAGTTGAACCTGTTATTCTATTCGCGCAACATTAAAACTTTCCGCTTACCAATAGTTTAGTACGTGAACACGTAAAGTTTTTATGTGCGTGTTCTCAAATATAGTAATTAGACATGTCGTCATCCGTGTTTCTGAGAGATAAACAAATATACTTGACATTTAGATCGGCAGACAGCCTGACTTTACTGTGTTTTGGCACTGGCGCCGCCGCCTCACCGGATCTGCAATGAATCATACTACCAAGTAGGAATACTGGACTCTAGACCTAGAACACTCGAAATTATATACAGTTGCACAATGTGTCTAGTATTATTCGTAGCTGCGTAGTTACTCCATCTCGATAAATGTCAGAAATAATAATACTTTTGTTTAGTTATAAACCTGAGCGTAGAAACTATGATTAAGATAAGTTTTAGATTTTATGGACATAATTGACTTTATATTATGGTTAGGTAGGTACTTTATAAATTGTTATAAAAGGCATATGCTATGGCTTATAGATATCATCAGCCTTTAACAGTCCACTGCTGGACTAGGCCTCTCCTTTAAAAGGAAGAATTGGCCTACTATGCCACGCTGGCCAAACGGGTTGGTATAGAGTTTGTATCAAGTGTTCCTTCTCTTACAGTGCTGTTCTCTGCATTATATGCTCCCTCTGTCGGCTCTTACAACACCCATGGGATGAAATGGGGTGGTGACATTCCGTATTCTTAATACGTCACCACACGGACGCGATGGCACGGATGGCTTATTGATATGATGTATTAATTGCGAGCGCGCTTAAATGTTCTTTTTTATATTTCGTTACCTATTTTAGTATTTCGCAAACTACTTTTTGAGCAGGCTTAGCAAACTGACGGTTTTGGCTTAGGATACAATCATCTTTTTAACTGGGTTTGGAGCTAGATCTATTCAAGACGTAGCTATATATTTCCCAGCAAAATCTTCTATAGATTGCAGTACTTAGCCAAACAATGCTAGCAGCTCTCCAGCCTCTCAAACTAGCTTTGATATATACCAAATGTTATTGTATTAAATCCTCGAATCGTGTGACTACTAATAAGATAAACTATGTACCAAATAAACACGAGAAAGGCGGGAAAACCACACTTAAAATAGTTCAAATAGAATGCTAACAAGGAACTGTCAACGTACATTGGGATTCAGAAAAATGAGAGCGAGTGATATATTTTTAGACGTTCATTTTTAAGAGATTGCATCACGCGAAACTTGACTAATATTAATAGAGATTTTAGAGGAATATACGATATACGTCTTCAAATGTTTACAGACACATTTAAAAGAAAAATGGCCGAATGTTTGAAGTTTTAATTTGATTACTATTTTGCCTGTCATTTGTTTCTACGTTGTAAAGAATAGAGAGTGGTGGCAACAAATTAGAAGTCACGCGTCCAAAGTCAAAGAACTCATTAGGTACTTACATTTTTTGGCACTATGATTCGTCTGTATCTTACGTGCTGTCTTATTACGCATCCGATTCGCGTAATCGCAAAGAATAAGTTTGAAAACCTATATAGATAACTCAAATAGGCATTTCTATAATTATTTTTCTTTATGGTGCTACACGGATGCTAGCTAGTATTAACATTTTATTGTAATATAATAAAACCATACGTTATTAAATATTTCCGGTTCTCTAGCGGCTATAGAGGTAGGGTCAATCTTCTTCAGACGACTTAAATTACGCAGGAGACTGCACGAACGTAAACCAGTGCCAAATCGAATAGATAAACCAGTAAGCGGACTCGGGGCTCCAAGACGAAAAGTCTTGAATGCAACCAGGATAACACTCGAACGATGACGACGAATCTTCAAAGTAAACCAAACCTCTTATTACTAAAGGTTTTTTTAAATTCTTTTAATAGTATATGTTGTGCAGACGAGCGACGCGACCACAAATCCCTGAATTTCGCTTTGTCATTTCTGCAAAGTATTTTGTTAAAGGTTCGTTGTCTGGTAAATTGTCTCGTTCTTGTTGGTAAACTTGTAATATTGCAAGCACAATAAGTATACAACGATATTACACCAGCTCTCGAGAGGTGATTATATTCTTTATGAAGGATTTTTTTAAATCTGGGACATTATGGGAATCGCAGAAATACATCAGCTTTCCGACAAAATGTGACTTACAGCAGGTTACTTTACCCGAATTCTGTAATGTCCGAGAGCAAAAGTCTCTAAACAGCTTGCATTATGCTAAATAATCTTGTACAGTAGCAGAATATCGTTCCGCTTGAGCAATCATTTTCGCAAACTTTCATGATCTGCGTAACAATAAGGACAACGCTAAGCTCTACATAATTATGTTGGCCTGTTAGGTCTTTAAATCTGATTCTTCCTAGAATTTATTGCAAGTATTTCAGCTCTGGAGTTAGTCCATCTAATCATAAGATATCTAGAGGCACCCATGTTGCTTTACTCCTCATACAAATATAAATAAAACTTATGGAAATTATTTGTTTCACGTCAACATAAAGCCCAGCATGTAGTGTAGTCTAAAATTATATTTACAGTAGTGGTAAGTTAATGAGCCGATAAAGTGAGTAACTTGTACAAACATGAGCTAGACAGCCTCGCTCTCTGCTCGGTCATGCGTGAGTAATCGACTCAGCATAAATATGACTGCTTCTGCATAGAGTATATAATTCATAAGTCTGGCTGTTTCTTGGCCCGTTACTAAATGTACCTTTATTTACGAGTAAGTTCGATGTTTGGATGAAGAAGTCGTCTTTTCTGCCGCGGTATTTTTAATGTGCCTTTGGTTTCTAGGTTTGTAAGGTTATAAGGTGATAGGTAATGAAGTTTATTTATTTGTGATGCTGAAGCACTCAATTTTTTTTCAGTGGGCAAGTATAGTTAGTCGATTTTTTGCACTCAATTGTGTATAAAATAAAACAAGATTGTAATTTCCAACTAATTGAATCACTTTATAGTCGAAAACCTTAAGGCTTTCTATGCATTTATAGTCCATAACATAACTGAAGTTAAACAAAGTTATCATATCAAAGCGTATCGAGTTCTGTCGAGCTGACAATAGTGATAATACGCAGCCACACAAGTTTGCTCATGTTATTAAACTTGCGAGCGTTCTGAACGCCGACTTCCAGAAGTAAGGATTTGTCTACTATCCTGGATAGGGTGAGAGTGCACTTGGTAAGGTTTGTCGCGACTTTGTGTGATCGATAAAATAGCATGCACGGAACAAACTTTCTAAAGGGGTTAGTGGTCCAATTGATGTTGGGGCTAGCTCACAGTCGATACATTATATGTGGTACTTTTTGAAGGCTTCTGTAAGCAACCCTGTAAGCTTTTTCATATGATACCCACCTATTCATCGGTTCTTACATAACGGACCTCAAATATATTTGTCAAAATCTAAATCTATTAGAATACTGCTTATGCATGCCCTGAGTCTCGCCCGTTGCAGTCAAAGATATTTTTACTTTCTACTTTTTAAATAAAATTATTTGTAAAGTTTTATCAATGTGTCATCTTTGCAACAGGAACAATTTTTCGAGCTACCTAATTTGGTTGTTTTTGCTATAGCACTTGCTTAAAATTCGGACTTAAAATATATTTTATAATTTGCTAAGAATTTACTAGACGTTTTTGTTATTGTTGTTATTCGTGGCTGTACGACTCTGTGATAGGTCTAATCCGGATACTGTCCTGTGCACACTCACCTTTACCACATACAAAATGGTACAAACGTTGTTCCATTTAAGTTTAGTTTCCATTACCGAGATTACCTCTACACGGTAAGTAGGTACGTGAGAGTTATTCAAATGAACGCTACTTCGGTTGGTAACGCTCGTAGTGCCAACTGAATAACATATGCTACTCGTATATTGTACATGAATACGTGAAATAAACATGCCATAGTGGATACTTGGATAGCAATGTTCCTGAAAGTACCAAGTGTTTCTAAGCTCGAATGTTGAAAGTATTCGAATTATAGCGAAAGCAATTAACAGACAGAAAGGTAGGCAGTAAAAGGTTCAAGGTCAAGTGCCCGATTAGGTGAGCTTATTTATTTTATTTTCACTAAAGCAATTCCATTAACTAAAGATAAAACGCGCGTTACCATTGTCTATGTAAGTACCTAGTTGTTACCGGTGGCTCGGCAGCTTCGCCTGCGTGAAGTCGGTTATCGAGACGAAAGATTACCCATGTGCTATTCTAATGTTCATGAGAAATGGTAACAAACATCCATACATCCATCTCTCTATCTACAAACATTCGCATTTATAATAGAACTAATATAAGGTATAATATTCTCCAGAGCAACCTCGGTCTGGTCATAAAGTCGAGGTAACGTTTGCTAGCCGGGCCCTAGAATGTGCTTGGCTATTCACGACTTTCACGAGCTTGACTTGCGGAGTGTATAGGGGACCCGTGCAGGTTGAGTTAGCTCTTGCGCCCTAGAGGCTTTTGGGGAGCTTACCGCATTTACCTATACAGTGCGCCCTACTTTAGAGTTTTTCTGAATCTGGTTCCAGTTTTGAAAAAGTAAAATTTATTTTTAATCTATACGTTTAGACAGCAATTGCCTAGTGGAGATACCAACAGACTGCCATGCAGAGGGTATCGGGTTCAAATCCACGGCGCGCACCAATTACTTTTCGTTAGGGTCCGAGGCACGGGACAACCGATAATTGTTAATTATCGCTTGTCCCGGAGAGCACGTTAAGCCGTCGTTCCCGGTTGTCATGAAGATCTTTGACAGTCGTTACAGGGCGTCAGTACCTTCTAAATAAACTGACACTAGTCTAAACCAGGGAATATCGCTATCCCTTCGGGTTGCGGAGGTCAGATAGGCAGTCGCTCTGTGTAAAAAGTTAATATTCAGCGAAATCCGGTTAGACCAGATTGATACTGGGATAACGCTAGGAGGATGATGACGTTTGACACATTGGTCATGAGCGTTCCTCGAGCGTACGCTCGGCGTCCGTTCGGCGTGCGCCCGGCGTTCACTTTGTACTACAGAGTGAACGCTGAGCGCACAGCTACTTTATTAATATTCTTATTAGTTATCATAGTAACCAATAGTAACCATCTCATAAGTTCGTTATTTTCTATGCTTATTTATTTTTATAACTCAGTCAAACCCATTGAAGGATAAAACCGCTAACGATATCGCAAACGTCACCATTTCCACGTCCGAAGACGAAGATTTACGAAAGGTTTTGAAACGACAGCTTTGGGGTCGCAAAGGGCTTTGAACGGCGATGCATGGTGGACATAAAAACATTGCCAAAGAATCAAGAACCTTCCTTCAAAGATATAGAGTAGAAAATAATGTTATGAAATTCATGATTGATGTTTGACATCGATAACAAGACAATAACGTTTTATTGTTATCAAGATAACCAGAGACCAGAGAGCCATCAATACGGATTATCCCCTGTTTCAATTGTCAGATTTATTTTCGTCTGATGCGGGCACATAGACAAATTGTAATGACAGTTATCGTTATGGAAGAAGAATAGACGAATTATAACGGTCGTAAAATATATTGATATTAATCTTAAATTTACGAGATAAGTAACATTCACAAACGCTTGTATTTAGAAGTATGTACTCCATTTATTTATTTTTTAATTAGATATAAATGCAGTACATACCTACATCCAATTCCACAGAAAATTTACTCAAAAATCTTTTACATCGTGTTTAGACTAGCAGGTACCTATAATTGATACCAAACTCCTTATGGAGATTTTTAGCCTTTTGTTTAGGGGTAGGCACTCCATTATGCTATTTTGTACAAATATTGTAAAACCGCCAATAAAGTAAAACTTAAGCATACGATCTTTGTTTGTCAACTGACAAGGCATTATTGGAAGAAATGCGCTCGGTAACGTTTCTCTAAGATTATGAGCTGTATTGCCTAAATACATTATAATACGTATAGATAGACAATCAAGTCTGCTAACGTCATGATAATATCTGAACTCCTGATTATTACACTTAGCATTGACCTACGTATCACCAGATAACTTACCTAACATGATAGTTATATAGTCAACCTTTCGCCGTACTATTCCTAAATATCTATGAATACATTAACACCTTCGTAGACTTCAGACAAACAGTGATCATCAGACCATAGATGTTAGTTTTACGCCCTCAGAAAAAACATAAGATTACCCGACCAATATGGAGATCCTCTAAATGATATGCTGAAGTAAACACGTGTATTCGTATAGTTATTCTAAACGTACTTGTTTGATCCTTTCCCTTTAAATAAACATTGTCTCACCTTGTCTAATATTAGCCCCGTTTGTTTACGGCGCCGGCGATCGAAAATAACTCGAGTCTCTCTAGCTCGTAGAAAACTAACTCGTAAGGTTTCTGAACAGTTTAAGTCCGTAACATAAGTTAAAGAAATTAAATGAAAATAAACATTCTTAATTATGTAAATTAAATTGCTATATGCCCGATAGCAGCTATAGGCTCGCCCCCAATTACGTGGGACCTAAAAATTCATGGCGAAATGTGGGTGTAATATTACACCTAGTGTTAATACCTTGTGCCTAGGAGAGCACGTTAAGCCGTCGCTTCGAACCGGGCAGTCCTGAAGATCTTTAGTCAGCTGCTTCAGAGAGTCAGTAAACTTGAATAAACGGAATTACTCTCACTGGTCTGAGTCATGTTAAATCGATATCGCCTTGGGTTTTGGAGGTGCCAATGCAGTCGCTCTATGAACAAACTAATATTCTGTCAAATCTGGTAAAACAAAACACCGGACCTCTGGTTCAGAGGCGAAAAGCCTTGGAAGAAGCAAACAGTATAGCGCCGGGATAGTGATGAAGGATGTGTACAAATCGCAAACTTTGAAAGTGAAATGGCCCATACCTATAGAGGCAGAAATTATTATTCCAAGGCAAAGAAAAAACATTAGCTACGATAGCTTTCTGTTAAGGAACGAATCTATTTAATTAAAAGTTATCCTGGCGATAGAAAAGCGGGTTTTGAAAAGCTCTTTTTTATTCCTAAGCCTAAGGTATAAATTTATTCGATTGCTACTCAAAGCACTAATTTATTCTTCAGTTAACGCATATTGGATCTTGAATACGTAATCGACTTAAAAAGGCTGACTCGCCTAGTCTAGCTTAAGGAATTAAATTTTGAGGCGTTATTACGAATAATATTAAACTTTAGATGATTTCAAAGCTCTTGCTACAATATCTGAATATAAAATTAATTAAATTTTAACTGCCTGTCCACTTCTTTCATTTGAAAAGCAGGACAAACTTTACTGGAAAATAAATAATCAAATGTGTTTAAAAAGTAAACAAGAACATAGATACGTGACTCGGAATTTATTCAATACACATAATCTACACTTCTACACTAATATTATAAAGAGGAAAAGTTTGTTTTTTTGTTTGTAATGGATAAACTCAAAAACTACTGGACCGATTTTAAAAATTCTTTCACCATTAGAAAGCTACATTATCTGCGAGTAACATAGGCTATATTTTATTTTAGAAAAAATAGGGGTCCTGGAGGGGGGTAGGATATTTGGGTTTTTCGGGTACGCCAAGTAGTTCCCTCAGGACGCGGGTGAAACCGCGGGAAACGGCTAGTTATTAAATAAACATCGCATGCATATTTTTGGAGTCATCAGACATTAATGTCATGGGCTATTTGGCATCCGACAACGTTTGGGACAAAAACAGTGATTTTATAAAAATATCAGCTAGTTTATAAACAGTTCAATACACTCTGTCTATCCTTCTGTATTAATAGTTCAGCTCAGCCATAGTATTTACAGTAATATGGATTATTTTATTAGTAATTTTACAGTCATTAACTCTTGCGTAAAATCTACTCAAATAACCGGACTAACTTTATTGTTGTCGTTAAGCATTTGGATATTCGAAAACATCCGGATAATCAAAACATACCTACGGATCTATTTAAAATATTATTGCATATTAGGTACAGATGTAAGAATCTGACTTCAAACCATTTAAGAACTATTTCCGAGGTTTAATGTACTTCATCATGGTACGGCATCATTCGACATGTAGAAAGCCAAGAACCTAATCTTATTATTATTTATTTTCTTTCGTCCGGATAGTCGTGAATCTGTATATTTGAAAGTACAGTACCTAGGTACCATAGGTACAATTGATTCTTCTCCTGCTATCCATTTCAATAAGTCATCGTTTGAATTTTCATGATATTCGACCACAGGTAGGCACAGAGTCACAGAATAGATAGTTCAGAGTTTAGGCTGTGAGCATTATTTCGAAGTGCGATGCTGATAGTTTGGCACTTCATGTCTGAAGTTACCACAGATAAGATACTTCGATTCCTAATTCAAATGACTGTTTGCGTGACGCACACAAACATCTTTATGTTTTTCTTTGTACAAAACCTACAAAACATTCAGATTGCAGACAAAGCCTTTCCTATCATTTATAGAACATTAAGATATTGTAGAAAAGATTAACTTTCAATGTACAAGTTTCGTGATTACATAGTTGAAAGAACTAAGTCAATAGAAAACGTCGACGTATTTGTAAATAACAATTTAAAATTGCCTTCAGAAGAAGATAATTTTATTTGCAATAAAGCAATGAATTCTTATTCATGACTTGTAACAAATAGGCATAATCATTGTGTCATGAAAGTAATCAGTTGTAACAGTTCCTCTAACTGCAGATTCTATACAAGTATTCAAACAAGACCACACCAGGTATTTATTTTTCACAATTAAATTTGAGTAACTGCGTTTGCTAGTTACATAGTACTATGCTAGTTAGCTTGTAGCATTTTTATCACTTAACTGCTTAACAATGTGCCCGGTAGATGGCAATAGCATTCGCCCCCAATTACATTGGAACCGAAACATAACTGGCCAAATGTGGGCGTGTAATACACCTCTGCCTACCCCTTCGTGGATAAAGGCGTGAAATTATGTTTTACTAATCTGGGAATCCAATAACATAAGCCCTTTGACGACTTGACGACTGTTTGGCGCAACGGGAGTGTAAGCGACTGCTAAGCCGAAGGTCGCGGGTTCGATTCCCGCACAAGTCAAACATTTGTGTGCTAGAACATGGATGTTTGTCTTGGTCTGGGTGTTTCTATGTATAATATGTAAGTATTTACAAAAAAAAAAAAAGTATATAAGTATGTTTATCCATTATCTCGTACCCATAGTCCCAAACTAAGCAGAGCTTGTACTCTGCTTAGTTTGGGACTAGATGGTGTTGTGTGAATGTTGTAGAATATTATTATTATTATTTATCCGGCGCCAACGAGCCAGTCGAGTAGAAGTATTTATAAAATGAATAATAGACCCGCATTGTACAGTACTCCTTCGAAACAGTGCACATATCGCTCATGAGAAGTGAGCCTAATCTCACGAAAAAAGAGCCAAATACTCTTACGATGTTGATAAGCCGAGCTCCTACAGTAATTCCTCCCCTCGGTATAAGAAGCCAGACGTATAAGAAAACCATTCAAGAAGTCCCGACCTCTAATATAAAGGGTAAAAAAGTGACTTGTAGAAAAAAAACTATGTAATGACCCACACGTTCGGGTCGGCATTCATCTACAATAAGTCGGGGCCAGATTTGTCTGGGGTAAAAAAACTGGGCGAGTGCGAGTCTGGTGACAAGCGCATTGAGGGCTCCGTACAAATGTTTCTGTTTGTATTTAGCTTGTGCCTAATTGTAGGTCGTATTTTATCGTACGAAATAGTAGGTACTACTTCCAAAAACAAGTTCTTGTAAAGTGTCTCGAGCACCGAAGCAGATCGATTTTCTGATTGCAAATGTAGGTTTGTAGACTTGTCATTTTGTAAGATATAATTCTTGCCAACTAGCATGACCCTAAGTGGGTAGGTCAAAAAAGCGGTGCGGTTTTGACTTGATTGACAAAATTCATGGGTCTAAACTTTTTCTTACGCGTACCTTTCTTTTAAGCTTAATATCAGATGGATATAACCAAGGAATCGTGGCAACGTAAAAAGTGTATCAAAAATTAAAAGGTAATATGAGATACCTTTTAATTTTTGATACACTTTTTACGTTCGCTAGGAAAAAGTGACACTATAAGGGTTCCATTTTAACCTTTCGAGTTACAGAACCCTAAGAGTGAGAGAGACGGGTAACAACTAGGTAACTACTGAGTCACGTAACTGTGACCAGCCGACTACAAAATGCTCGTTTTCAATTTCAAGATTGAAAATTCACGCAGTCCTTTCTAACGTAAACCAGAGATTTGGCTGCGCTCACAGCGCGATTTTAAATTTATGCACTCCGCTAAAACTGTTATTTGGTTTGGCTTGCCAATTGCAATTTTATTTTGATTTCCCAGTTTGTGAGATAGTTTATTTTACGATAGTTTGGAGATTTTATATTTCAAGTATTTTCTGTGTCGTTTTCATATCCGGACTGAATCAAAAACTCCCTGCGGATTGTTGTTACAATGCGGTCCCTATAGCAGATTTAAGCAAATCGCAAGATATAACAGTGCACTTGACCGATTTCTGCTAGGCGCTGGATTTTCGAATTTATAAAGTTTTTAAAAATACGTTTTGACCGCGCAATGTACCAGGTAGTAACAGTTTTACCTTTATCCTTTATCCTTTAATAATTATGTTTTATTTTCTATGCTTTAATTTTTTTATTGTGCTATAAGCCGAAGCTCATTGACATTGCACACATTACACAATAAATCGTAGATACATTTTAATCAGAATAAAAACATAAGCATTGATTCCGACTCGACTATAGCACCTGCGTCTTTGTTTTAAAAAGTTTAACAAAAAATGCTCCTTATAAGTGCTTCGATTTAACCTTACGTCGGATGACACATACGTTTTTATCTGGAAATAATTTTGTGAGTAATCGAACATACCTACTGAACATTACAAGGCGACCGTATGTGGGACGAAAACGCACACGTGTTTATAAATCACCATCAAGTTCAGCTTTTATTCTCAACAACTCGCTTTTTGCAGTTACGCCATCTTATGTACTTCACGCTGCCAAAAATGGATGACAAAATAAGATGAATCCGATTATTTATACCCATTTCCGTTAATTTCAGAATTAAAAGCGCTTTAAAGGATGATAAAATCCAAAAATAGTTTCACGCTTGTCGGTTTCGGAAACTTGTTGATTGGTTTATTATGTCCCCACAAATGTTATTTTAGATAGGCAAGCGGACTACCGCTATTATTAGGGTGGTCGTTCGACTGTCAAGAAAGCGATTTCCGCTTCAATTCCGGTGACAAATACCTCAGAGGGCCCCTCGTAATCTTAGTAAGATTAAATTTTCAAAACCGATTTCTATCTCTAATCGCTACATCACAACTGTCAAAAATGGTATTCTCGTAAAAATGTTTTAATGAGATGGAGACTGGATCGGTGTATAAAATTAATGTGCCTAACTTAAACTTTGATGGTGTACTTATCTGATATTGATCCTAAATCAAACGATAAACTGAAGATCTCAGATCTTTTCGTGTCGCCTTTGGCTGTCTGGACTGGAATATCGATCTGATATTATTTACTCGATATCTTAATATATAAAATCCTTGCGGTACTGACTGACTGACAGACACGCTACAGCCGAAACTATTGGGCGCAGGAAGCTGAAATTTGGTATGTATATTCCTTGGGGACCATAGAGGTGCACTAAGAAGGGATTTCCCGAAATTCCCACGGGATCGGCCAAAACGGGTAAATTAAAAAAAAATTGCAGGCGTAGCTGCTGGCGTCCTCTAGTTGAAAATATGACTATATTTTAGTTACCTGGTGATACTAGACCTGATTGGATATTATAAAATGGTATAACAGATCCATATAAGTAATGTTGCATTGACTAGCTAACGTAATCATGAATGTATGCTGTGCATTGATGTACAAATTGTACATGAATGATACTACTTATTTGAATATATTTTTTTATCTTTATTACAATAGCTTTCTCAGCGTGTCCCTGAACATGCAAGTCCATGCGACATTCAATAGAGAGGGCAGTCGGACTGCGTCGTCTGCGTCTGTCCTACAAAAGCAATTGCCAAAGTCTCCGCGCCGCGCCGCGCCGCTTACAAATGAGACAATGCTCGATGATTCATCTACCGACAAGGTTTAAATACAGGTAAGACATTGGAATTTTAACCTTAAAGCTTCGGGAATAGGTTTCAAAGGGCTGGTAAGGTTCCTTGTCGATCTTTTAACAAAGTGAGGGCTATTGGGTTGGAGATTCAGAAACAAACTTGGATGTGTTGTGGACATATGTGATGTTTGTAAGTATTTCCGTCAGCTAGAAAGTTTGCCCATTAATATGGAGTTGTTAGTTTTGTTGAGCAATGCTTTCAAGTGTTAGGTGGTGTTGAACAACGGATTTCTAGTCTTATAGTTTTAATGACAGCTTTTACTATTCACTCTGAATCTTTATTCGAAACTTCAGGTTGGATAAATGTTGATAGAGTTAGTCAGAGCAGTTTGAACACTTTTGCTTACCAGGATAACCAAATAATATAATGTTCCAAATGGAGTCTGCAAATGTAATTACTTATATTATTACCACATTTTCTTAGTTAGAATTTAGTGTGTTTTCACCTTTCTCGTAAATTGCATTCAATTTTACATAATGTAAAAAAAATTTAAACAATGCTACTCTCCTATTGTTCGATAATTGTAGTTTTATGTAATTGTATTAGCATGTAACGTAACAGCTAATTTTCCTCCATTTTTTGTTACCGGTGATGTAAAATTCAGTCTTGTGTATATAACTAGCCATACTCGATTCTTTGAAACGGTACCTACTTAAAGCTTGATATGGACAGCTAGTTTACATAATATTACAGTATCATCAGGCATAATTATCGTAATTATTTGTTTACTACTAACTGTAGTAGCAAATGACACGCAGCTCTCTGATGTACAGTAAGTTGAAACTCTGGTATTGACTTTGTTTGTATCAATAATACTACCTACTTACTGGAGAAACACACAATTTACAAGAAATATGTACAACAAGATTTTTTTGATTCCAATCAATCAAATTCATATCTAGGATAGCTATCGTACCTACTATTGCCAGTAGAGTGAGCAGAGATTACAAAAATTCATTCACCTAAAAGCAGTGTTTTTTTTTTTTTTGGTTTATTTATTTTCGTCACCATAGATGCTTCGGTATGGACACTCTTGAGCTCTCCTTCAACAAAGTCAACATTCCGTCAAGAAGATAATTTTCGTTGGTTTCAAATTTCAATTCTAACAGTCCATTTTATATTTCCTCTATAATTATTTGTTAAATACATTGCCAAGCTCACCATTATTCCCACTGTGAACGATTAATATAACCTTTTTAGTATTAGGTACGTACCAGCCAAAAACGTGTCCTAAAATCTCAAACGAGACATTTCTGCCACAATTTTTTTCGTCTAAAAATAAAGCCTAAGATCCTCTCAGAGCCCAGTTGGTTGTTTCTTGTCTGTAATTGAATATGGCGGCGAAGCACGTAAAAACGTTAGACGGTTAGATAATATCTTGTGTTGTGGGCAGAATGTTAAGTAGATTACACCGAATAGGCTGTAGTCGGTTTTGCATAATATATGCGTGCGTAATGATTGTTGAGCTATTGTTGGATTTAATGGTTTTAAGATAGAATGTCAGTCTGTTTAATTAAACCTAAGAAACATATTTGAACTATATTCTGCCTCCGAAGCCTATGGGTATCGGATAAAAAAATAGCTTAGGTACAATCAAACAAGTCGGCGCTGGACCAGTTTGAAAAAAAATCCCTTGGCTCGCTCATAGAATCGAGGCACACTAGAAACTGGTTTTGTAACGAGTGTCAATGTGCGTGTAAAGTAGCACTGGAAGCGAAGATGTCTTGAGTGCTGAGCGATGCTCGCCCTTATGGTGATCTAGCAGGAAGTTGTTCCACTGTAGGTACATGTTATTCTGATGTATAAGCTATATTGCTACACAAAGTTTCATCAATATCTGTTCAGTAATTTTGTATGTAATCGTAACAAATGTCCACTCTTCTATCCAACCATAGTCACAAACTTTCGAATTTAAAATATTGTAGGAGGATAGTATTTAAGTCTCCAGGTCAGTAAAATAAAGCAAAGTTGATATACAAAGGAATTTAGAAAGTAGATCTTCCTAGTTTTCTTCCATATATATTTATAATTTTTTATCCTGGTTTCCTTTTAATATCATCACTTCTCCTGCGATGGATATTTTGTTTGACTCATCATATTCCATACGTTCAGTTAAAACGCAATGCAAGTATAACATTGTGTATCGTCAGTCCTCAAACATCGCCCACGCTCCCCTGAGATGACTGATGTTTATTTTTTTGGACCTCACACAGACCTGTGACTCGAGATTTGAGACGGAATCCTATTGTAAATAATACGTGCTCCAATGTACCGAGAATGCCTAGATGTGATTATAATTTCATAATAATATACTTACAGGTATAAACGTTAAAACAACAACGTAAATACAATTATGATTTTGTAATGCCTGGATTTTAAAGAAATTACACTTTGATACGAAGACAAAGCTAATGCAATACAAAAACTAAAAAAAAAGAAATCCATAGACATAAATATTGAGGTCAAAAAATTATTCATAGCTTCTGCAGTTTCACTACAGCGGGTTCACGGATAGCCATGCATGCAAAATCAATGAAGCCTAGTTAGTTTGTTAACAAGGATTATACCAACTGCCATGCGTTCCTTTTGACAACAGTTCCAAAAATTTTTTTTATTTTTATAAAAGACAACTCTCGCACTAGGACTAAATCCTGTGTCGCGGGGGACTTTACAAACATACAATTAAAGGACACTATGAACACCCAGACTCGAAACAACAATTAATGATTCACACAAAGCACTATGGTTCGTCTAGAACAAGCTAGCTAGACAAAAACAACTCTTAAATTCCTGGAAGTTAATTACTATTACGAACTCATTACCCCGATACATTGAGGATTACACCTATTAATTATCAATACTACCCTCATTAAGAGCGTCATTAAGGTATGTTTATAAGATGTTGACTATTTAAAGGGCATTCATTTGCATTTTTACATCATATTTGATAGCATTGTTTATGTCACTAAAAGAAATTTGTGAAAGTGTTTTTGTGATGGATTGTATACGTAAGGGTAAGTAGTTATATTTTATTTCATTTTCAACATGGGAACTTCATTCTTTAGTCTTATAAAATGAAATGTTTGAATTTTCACCCACTTTTTTACTCATTTTTTCAAATTCATCGGTCAAATAATAACATGTCCCCACTTGTCCCCACCGTAGAACCTATCATATACGATTCTCATAAGTGTCTAGTAGTTATACGTAAAAAAATTCATTGCGATATATTTGCACAACTAATTTTTATTTATTTTTTTCTTTCAACAGTTTTTACCGTCTCAAGAATGGATTTTTTCGAAGAATGGCTGAAACACCCGAAGGAAACGCGGAATGAGGAGCTCTTTCGGTTTATATCTTTGAGATATAATTTTGATGGTGTTACGGAGCAGTCTCTGCGAGATATTAAAGTACTAATCTCAAGATATTCAACGAAATTTGCTGAAAAGTGGAGCAGCTGTGGAAGAAATCGAGAGCGATTCCTACAAAAGTATTCGACGTGGCTGGAGGGTCTTGACATATCTTTCGATGTGTCCGTTTATTTATCTCTGCCAACTACATCTGGAGAACCGGGACCCGGAAGACCTACTAAAGATTTTGAACATTCTAGTCTCAAAACGAAGAGACGACGTGTAGACGATCTATTACAGTCCAGAAGTGCTAGTGAATTAATTTACGCCGCTGAAAAGTCAGCTCGAATCTCGGGTCAGAGAAGTGTAGCACGTCAAATTAAAGATGTGACTAGTGATCCTTCAATAACCAAGACCACGAGTGAAGAAAGTGCCCCCAGGAGTTTAACAAGTGAGGAAGCTTTAGCGTACTACGTTGATAGTAAATCAAGTAGCCATAGCTATAAGCAGACTCGGAAGTGGAGTATTAAAGCTGGACATAAGGTGTTTCCGTCAATGTACAGTGTTAGAAAGGCTAAAATAGCCTGCTACCCGTCAGGTGAACAAATTACAGTCAATGAAACGCATGCTGAAATCAAAGTTCAGGCAATTCTTGATAAGACTGCCGAACGTTTAGTTTCAGCACAACAAGAAGTTGTTCATAGTCTGTTACCTTGCACGTCATTCACATTAATCAGTAAATGGGGTTGTGATGGAAGTTCCGGTCATAGTATGTACAAACAAAAATTCACTAATTGTGACGATAGTGACGAGTTTTTATTTGTATTTTCTTTCGTTCCTCTTCAATTGAAAGATGAAAGTGGTAATATTGTGTGGCAGAATCCTCGGCCCTGTTCTACAATGTATTGTCGGCCAATAAAGTTTATCTTTTCTAAGGAAACGAAAGATTTTACGATTTCGGAAACCAATAAGGTTTTAGAAGAGATAAACGCTTTATTGCCGACAACCTGCAAGGTGATGGAGACCGAAGTATCTGTCACACATGTTATGCTTTTAACAATGATTGACGGAAAAGTTTGCAATGCTCTGACCGAAACTTCTTCCTCACAAAAATGTTTTATTTGTGGGGCAACTCCAACAATGATGAATGATCTGTCAAAAGAGTTTGCTGCGGACAAAGATAATCTTGGTTTTGGTTTGTCTACGTTGCACGCTTGGATAAGGTGCTTTGAATGCTTGCTTCACATTAGCTATCGACTAAATATAAAAAAATGGCAGTTAAGAACAGCCGAAGACAAAGCTAGTGTGAAACAACGTTCAGATGACATTAAAAAACGATTTAAAAGCGAAATGGGCTTGATTGTAGACAAACCAAAACCAGGGTTCGGTAACACTAATGACGGGAACACCGCGCGAAGATTTTTTGGAAATCCCGAGGCTAGTGCCGATATTACAGGGTTAGATGTTTCACTAATACAAAAATTTGGCATACTACTTCGCACTTTATCATCGGGATATGATATAAATATTGAAAAATTCGTTAACTTAGCTCAAGAAACTAGACAACTTTATGTAAATCTCTATTCATGGTATTACATGCCCGCTACTGTCCACAAAATACTTTTGCACAGTGGCGAAGTAATTAGATCGTCCCTTCTACCTATAGGCCAGCTTTCCGAGGAAGCACAGGAAGCTCGGAATAAGGACTGCAGAAGATTTCGTGAGCACAACACACGAAAGCGATCACGGGAGGCTACGAATAGAGATTTACTTAATATGTTATTGATAACATCTGACCCTGTAATAAACGGTTTACGAGAAGTTCCTCGGAAGAAAATAGGTACGCTTCCAACTGAAGTATTAGATTTAATTGTCCCACCTAGCTGTAAGGAACAAAACGTTAATATGATTTCTACTTTTCATAGTTCTGCCCCTCACGATCATGACTATTCAATGGATGATTCATCTGATGATAGTGATGATAATGAGTAATAGATTTAGTTCTTAGATATTTTATGCATCTGTTATTAGATTTTATAGCGACGTCGAGGGATAAATCACTTTATAAAATGTTCAAAAAATATATTATACACATATGCCCGATAAATGTTTTTTTTTTCATGATACCAGCTCAAATGACAAACTGCCTTGAAAAAAGTACCAAAAACCTTATATCTTTGCTTATTAACCGCATCTAGACATAAAAATCAAATAAAATAATTTTGTCTAGCTAGCTTGTTCTAGACGAACCATAGTGCAAAGTGTTGTTTCGTGTGGGGATCGAACCCACAACACTCGGCGCAGAGTCAAGCAGCGAGGCGGCCGCCTAACCCACTACGCCAACCGAGCAGTCAAATTGAGGCAAGGGAATTCTCAATGGAGCCATTTTCAGTAGGCTGTAGAAAACATTCATACGAAATGTGAATCCCTTTTTAAGCCCTTACGGAGGGAATTTCCAGAAATTCTCTCTTAATGCTGCTCTACACTACTAAAATATACATACTACAGCTTCTTACGCCTATTAGTTTTAGATAACTGTGCGTTGTCTGTCAGTCAGTCTGTAACGGAACAGTTTCATATACATTGCTAGCTCCACAAAGTCACACAGTCGGTAAAAATAGCAAGTATTGATTCATGGATCATTGGTCACTTTTCACTGAACCATGCATGTTTTCAGACAGCGTGAAGCGATGGCGTTCATTCTCTTTAGGTATATCAAATAAAAATATTATATATAAAAGTATTCTTTGGATACGATTGTTTATTATTTCCGTCAGAATAGAGTGCATATATCTTTAAAAATACACCGTGGAAGATGCCGTATGAAATAATTCACAGTCGTTATTCAGATTTAGCCGAGAAATACGTACCTAGAAGTATCTACAAAGTATCTAGGTATCGATAATTTTCGCTCCTTAAAAAAACTTTGTGAGGCCTACTTGGCAGCGTTGTCGCTTAATCTATACACATTATATTTTCATTTGTCCGGTGGCCTTAGTTAAATGGTAGTGGTAACACGCGTTTACACGTAGGGTTTGTGTTTGTTTACATACATAGCCTGTAGCCATGCCTCTGGCAATGAGCCATAAGAACAAGTGTCAATTGTGTACATCTTTAACTTTAGGTTTACAATTAATATTTATAACTGTCTGAACCAACGGCTGATCCACGATCTGGTCCGCATTGTATGCGGTTTACCTCCTCGAGCAATGAATATAAAAGTGTTCTATGTTACTGACGTTCAAACTTACACTCAACCAATTTTCATTGCCACGTTTTAGTGCTCTGTAAAAAACAGACAGTCAGGCAGAATTAAATTCACATTAATAAATATTTGTATGAATTTAAAGTCTGTAGGTATAATTGTTTTTAAAAATATTTAGTCTTTCAACTGTGGGCCAAGGGATTTCAGCTGCAGTTCATCCATTTTCTCCTTCTTCTATCATTTGTTTCTAAGCATTATGGGCGGGCATGGATTATCGGGCGAGGAGATGGTACCTAAGTAAAATAGCCGTTGTATATACATCACATCAGTTATTATTGTAAATACTCACAGTACAATCAATAATCATAGAAAACAATTACAATTGCTATCAAAAACTAGCGTCCACCGTTCACGTGGCTGCGAGCGCCTGTTCAGCTGTTTTCTGCTTGACTCTCTAGTTATATATATCATCTATGTACTTGACCGCGATTCAAAAAGTGTCCACCTTTGGTCCACCTAGCCAGTGCCCGGTGTTCGCTATGAGAATGTCGTTCTTCTATTCGGCCGGTATCAACCTCAAATAAGGTTGCAGTACATAAGGCCACCAATGAGGTTAGCCTACAAATACATATATTAAAGTTTGTTCCTACAAAGATTTTTTTACTCATCTCTCAGCCTCCTTCGATAACTCCATACTATAAAAATACCCACAGTACATCCAATAGCAGTTTAAGACTTTCTTCACACACGAACATAAAAGGAAGCAAAGGTACATCAGTTTAAAATGCTTACAATGTACAATCCGAGCTTAGCCAGCGGAACCGACGCGCAGCGCATACAAATGTCCTGCCACTCCTGGGTATGTGGCAAATTGTAAGCTGCCGTAGTAAGGAACTGAATTGGAGAATAAGAAATGTTCTTAATATGGTTATATGAATTGTTTTATAGCGATCGTACGTGTTGGATTATAAGGCGATCAGTAGACAAAAATGCGTAACCAGTTAACTAGATTGTACTCAGCTCAAAAAGGGAAATAAATACCCTTATGAAACGCAGCTAAGCCTGAGATAAATCTTGCTTTAAGCCGCGTACCTTCATGGTATGCCTTGCCTGGGAGAACCAGCTGATAAGCTGAGGGCTGTGCCAAACTTCGGCAGACCGAACCACCACTGCGTTCGCCTCTTTTCCAAAAGACGGGAGTATGGAGCGATATAATAACCGTGCCGAAGCCATAACTTATGAATTGTATCTCTTTTACATTTAATCCTTCGATACAAGCAGACATAAAATCATAACTTAATATGGCTTTGATATGGCTAACAAATTATAGGTACATCTACATAATTCAAATTGAAATGATTTATGTTGAACAGACTGATTTGCAAAATTGCATTACAGATACTAAGATAATTAGAACAATCTATAATATGAGTACAGATATTTTCTACTTTTAATACTACGTGTTACAAGCAACTGATACCGTAAGCGTAAGTAAACCGCAATCAAACTGATAATATCAATTTCTGACATTTATAAATATAAAACAATACCGGTTTAATATAAACTAAATATAATATTTATAAACTAACTTACTGACAGGACAAAATAATATAATCATTCTTGAAGTACCTGTGCAAAATTAATATTTACGCGTACGCAGAAACCACGCCTCATATGGTCAGATGCGTAACGTAAATAACTTGTGCAGACTTTGTTCACATGTGAGGCGCCGTGATACACTCCTTTTATTATTATAAGCTTCTTATTTTATTTTTAACATAAAGCTGAATCTTAAAATCAATAAGTGGTAACGAGCTTAATCCTTATTCCATTCTTACCAATATTATAAATGCGAAGTGTGTTTACCTATATGAATGAATGAATATTTATTTATTTCGAGTAACAAAACTCTTTGTGTTAGTAAACCCTATGTTAGTATTCCTATTATAAACGCTTAGCCTAAACCAATATATTATGTGAATCACTGCCACCCGTCTATCACGGAGGTGGACAGCTTGCAGCAGCGATTCACATAAACAATCGAGTCTGCTCGCCACACAGCAGAGGATACGGTTGGGGCTAGTCCGCACGCGGCGCACCAGGGAAGCGTAACGTTTTCTCATCGTTGTACTTAATATATAAAATCCTTGCGTTAAAGTGCAATGTTTCAATTAACTTAACAAGTTTCATTTACATGCTGACGAAAAATATTACCTTGATTATTGTAATTGCTGCTTTCTTTTCTTGTGATTTTCCTCTGAACTTTTGATAGAGAATTTAGAACACGTTTATTACGTAAAAGTTCTCAAGGTTTATTCAATTAACGAGAAGGTTCCATATTTATTTACCTTTACCTACCTTATGTATATCCTTATCTACTACTACTACTACTGCTATTTCTGTCTGTTCATACATTTTACTTGAGATGGAATCAAGATATTTTATTTGGAATTATAATAATAATAATATTCTACCACATTCACACAACACCATCTAGTCCCAAACTAAGCAGAAGCTTGTACTATGGGTACTAGATAATGGATAAACATACATATATACTTTTTTTTTGTAAATACGTACATACTCGTATTATACATAGAAACACCCAGACCAAGACAAACACCTATGTTCATGCACACAAATGTTAGACTTGAGCGGGAATCGAACCCGCGACCTTCGGCGTAGCAGTAGCTTACACTCCCGCTGCACCAACCGGTCGTCAATTAAATAAAATGTCAATAGTAAACTAGGTCATAACGGCGACAGGACTTGGTTTGTATCTTGGAAGCCGTTGGTAAGAGCGAGTGCCATGGAACAAAGACTACTTACAACTGTCTTGAACAGTGGACCTCGAAATAGTAAAAGCCCACGACGTTATGGATAAGCTTTTAAGTTTATTAAATCTATAAATCGATGTCGGTCAAAATACATTACTAGAATACCTTCAAAATTTCGCGTATTTTATACATGGATACTAATATTTGTAACTAATGAGTCTCAATAGCGAAATTACTCGAAAGTTGAAAAGCTTTACGCTTTTTTTTGCCCTTTGCGTGTTCTTCTCTAAATGCCTATAATGTTGAATTTCGCTCGGTGACTGGGAGTGCCGCAGGCACACATTTTCTCCTATTCCTTCTCCCTCATCCCACTTTTCCTTATCCCAACCCAAATGGCGGCAATGCACTTGTCACTCCTCTGGTGTTGCTTGTGTGACTTGAGTCCATGGGCAGCGCTAAGCTCCGCTCTGATTGCTCGTTTGCGGCCTATTACATAAAATAAAGAATAAAATTGTCACGTCCGCGTCACGCCGACCGGTTCGACATGGGTTACACCGGCTTTGGTCACGGACTAACTTCCCGGGATGTCGATGTTACACAAAGTGAAGTCTAAACCTAAGTTTGTATTTGTGTAGGTAATAATTATGAAGCGTGATGCTTGCTTCATTTCAATTAGTAGGTACTGTGTGGCCAGTCTTTATCAGATACACGTGTGATGCTCATAGACACTCGTTGTCTTTACAGTAGGCGATAGAATTTATCACGATTTATTTATTTAAAACGCATATGCAATATTGTTTTCACCACAGCAGCTCAAACATGCCGCTTTTGCTGCGAGACAACAGTGAACAAAACGCGATTTTGATTCGAGCGTGAGGCAAAGTAGCTTTTTAATTTTTCAATCTTCAGTGCCACGAATTGACATTGTTCAGCCACAAATTTGAAACATTCGAATTTTACTGTGCTCTGTCTCTTTCACATGCATATAAAAAGTGAGTGAAAAACAAACCCCTTCGAATTCGAAATTCGATTATGGAATTCGACCTCAAAGAAAACACCTACGGCAACGCAAAAAAAAAAAAAAGATATTTGTTTTTTTTTTATATGACATTGTTTACATGTTTAATTTATGATTGGATTTTAATAAAAATAAGTCTAATTAATAGTATAAAATTAGTATTTAACCAATACATTTTTATTTAGAATTACAACAATGATACATTTGAAAAATAAACATCAGGGACGCGGTATTAAAACGCGATTTAAAAAAGTAGCGGGAATAAAAATTTCGCTGATGCTGATACAGTAGATACCTATAGCGTAACGTGTTAAATTATAATAATATATAAATAATCTTAAAAGATGAGTGAAACTAGCGATGATGACTGTACTTTAACACCAGAAGAGTTAAATCAACAAGTGATTATGCAGAATTCAATCTATTCCTGTTCATTTCTATGTCTCCTAAGTAATATGTGTTCTCACTGCTGTGGTGAAAAGCTATGTGTGCTACACGAGAGCAAAGTTTTTTGTATCTCGTGCTGTTGAGTCCCTCACCACGCTCAGGATTCTAACTTTGATTCACTCGCTACGCTCGTGAATCAATCATAGAATCCTTCGCTTGCTCGGGACTCAAAATAAGCACTCGAAACAAAAAACAACTTTGCTCTCTTGTTGCACAAATAACTATTTCCATTTCGGATTACTGACTTTAAAGTATCTCTTTAACCTATGCTTCTTTTTATTTAATTAAAAAGTACACATCATTGCCTTGGCTATCGTTAATATAATGCTGACGAAAGGACGCCACGACTTCGAGGAGCTGCGCGTATTTGAGAAGTCAAATTTTAGATGACTCGATTCCGTTGATATAACCGTAATTATTTATCTATTGTCGAGCATTGTAAAGGCTGCTACACACAGTGCCGGCGGCACGGGTCGCCGGCTTTTGCCGCGCGGCACGTGCCGCCGGCTTTTGCCGGGCGTCGGTACGGCAGCATCTGCCGCAGAAACCCGCCAGGCATCATTCCAGTTCTAAAGAACGACCACACACAAGTAGCAAGTTGCAACCCGGGTGGCCATGCCAGCGGCTCCTTCGTGCGGCAGAACCGGCAGCCACAAGGCTGCCGGTTCTGCCGTGGTTTCTGCTGCGGCATACAAATGCCGCCCGGTGCACGCGGCTTGGCCGGTGGCAATGCCGGCGGCCGTGCCGCTAGCACTGTGTGTAGGAGCCTTTACGCGCGACCTTTTTGTGGGAAGCACATACTGGTATACATTTTCACAGTATTTCTGGTATTTATCTCCATGGTTATTCGAATCTTATATGTTTTTTATAAAGTATCAATGTTCACGTTTCCTTATTATAAAATCCTCTACATATAATCTACGTATAAACCAATTTAAATTCAACGTAGTCCATTAGCATAAACATATGACAATACTATTTGTTTTCCGATGTAGATTATGTCTGATCATGTCACTCCTGTCAAGTGTTGCTCACTTGTCCAACACTGTGACACGCGCTTGACAGCTGTCTGCCGCATTCATTACGTTTACTGATATGGGACAGACACTATGACAAATAGTCACTAAGGAGATACAGTCGTGCTCTGTGAGTGCTCATTGAAAATGCAATGCGTAACTGCAATTTGTGTTTTGACGCATCGCGTAGTTAGTTTCGTAGGAGAAATTCTTTGGTGTTGGACTCATACTTTCATGCTGATAACAATCTGACTACGAAAGTAATTAGTCAAACATTCGAACGTTATTCGTTAAAGTTATAACGAAAATTTAACGAATTTTTTTCCTAGTAACCCTTAATTTATTATGCCTTGCGCTTAAAGGTAGTACATAATATTAACCCTTACCTTACCTACCTTGAAATGTCGAGTCCATTTCAATATACCTACACTCGTGGGGGAGCTAGGTCCCTATAAATTTGTTAAAGAATCTAATAATTTTTATGAGGATTTATTTTTATAAAATTAATGAGAAGAATTAATAATGTGCCCGGTAGATGGCAATAGGCTCGCCCCCTATTACATTGTGACCAAAACATAACTGGCGAAAAGTGGGTGTGTAATACACCTCTGCCTACCCTTTCGGAGATAAAAGGCGTGAAGTTATGTTATGTAATGAGAAGAATTACGATAGAAGAATAATATTTTAAATAATTTAAATAACATGCATAATCACAATAGGTTTATTTATTGATCAACTGCATACATATAACATATTGCAGGCATTTCCACTATTTTTGTATAAAAATATCTCCTTATTTCCACCTTACATGAACTCTGTTTCATAGAAAAGACTTTAAATCTATTGAAGATTTTTTTCCATCAAAAATTCGCTCAAGACAAAAAAGATATTTAAAAACAATACGTAAAAATAATCAGTAAATTTTGCTTACGTAACTACACTCGTGGAGGACCTAGGTCTCGGAATAACACGTAGGTACCTCGGGGAGCACACATGTCAGTTCGACCATTTGCCGCACCCTGCAACTTTTCGGTCGATGATGACAATACCCTGAGCCACAAGCGCGTAACGTTTAAAATATAAATAAAATTTACAATAATATGCCTGTTGGGTGACTCTAGTCTCCCACGAATGGTGTTAAGGGTTAAATGTTTTACTATAACATTATCACACGTACCTACATGGCAATATTGTTGAATGCTCAAGTTATTAACTATTGTTATAAGATGACGACTGTCCTATCACTAAGTCGTTTCTGACGTTCACACAAAGTTTATAATTTATTACTGTGTCCAACTATACGTGTCTGTACAAACTAAGAGCTTAAACAGATGATTCAGTATGGAATTTGTAGATACACTGTCCAAGTATTAAGCTGACTAATGTATGAAAGACCGTTTGTCTGCTTTTATCCACAAACCTCCGAGGTGACTGACGTGACAGATGATAAAGAAAGAAAACCTCTTTGATAAATCACGAACCAAAACTAGGCTGAATGGATTCAAATCTGAAAGAAAAAGAAAAACATAATGGCGTAGCTAATTTTGGCGCGCAATGAAATGACAGTTGACATGTAATTTACTTTTTCGTAAGTTTTTGTTGAGCTAACTAAATTCCTTGTATTTTCTAACTGTGATTTATTATTATTAGGCATTATTTAAGCAACCGGCAGCTGCGCTCTTGCCATTGTTTCTAAACAAATATTTCAACGGTCCAATGGGTCGTGTTTCGTCAAAAAACCACGGCATGTCCTATTCCCGAACGTGAGGGCACGCGCATTCCTCGGGAAACGAAATTTTTTTTTTACTTTTTTGTTAGAATCGTGACTCACAAAGAGACCGCCCTAATGTAATTATGATTGAACATTAACATTTTTTTATTTGAGAATGTAGGCAACTTTATGGATAATATTTTCTAACATTGTAACATAATTGAGATATTTTTGATTTTATGGTTTTATGTCGTGTGTTTTGTTTTCATATTGAACATCCGCCCTTTGTATTGCAACAATGCGTAAGATAATAAAATTATAAGTAATAATATTATTATCATAAAGAACCATACCACTTTGTTTTCTTTCTTACAGATTTATTTTTCAATAAACAGTTTTGGCTTTGTTCATCATCATCATGTCAGCCTAGAGACGTCCACTGCTGGACATGGGGTTAGGAAATGCAAATCTCGCGAGATTTGGGCTCAAGCGAGATCTCGCGAGATTAGCACTTTTGTATGTTTTTTTGTAAATAATCGCAATATTTCAATAAATTAGGACAAAAATAATAACCATTTTAAAATAAACATAATTTTTCACGAATTTTCAATAGACTTTAATGCTTCAAACATTGTTTGACGTACCTAGTAAGTAAACTTTTACGGATGGATCTGTCAAATAAGAAAAGAAAAAAAAACAACCAGTCTTCGCTTTAATAAAAATCTTTTAGTAAGTGAATAAAACATTTCTTTTATAATAAACAAAAAATGAGAGGTCAAAAAAAAAATCTTACTTAAATCATCTATGTTACTAAACTGAGGTATCAATTAGGTAAATAAAACTAGGTAAATCTACTCAGTAGACCCTTAGATATTACAGATTAATTAACAAATTATACCAATCAAAGGAAAGATTGGTTCAGTTCAAATAACAAGCCATTATTACGAATTACTTTCAAAGTAGCTCCTTCAGAAGCACAAAATGTCTAAAGAATCGTCTGCAAAACGGCTTCCTTTTCTGTTGGCCAGATAACCAGCCAAGGCTCTTTCAGATTCAACGCTAATTGAAACCGCAGTTCTCAGGCAGACATCCACGAACTGCAAAAGTTTGCCTTTTGACCCCCGAACTCGTATAAATTCATTTTAATTTTTCATTAATGCCGATATCGACAGATTGCGATCCGTCCGTGTCAATATCGTAACGTCCGTATCGAATAAGACGTTTTTAAGCTCAAGTGCAATCTCGTAAATATCGCGAGATCTTGCCATTTTTTCGACCGAGATTAATCTCGCTATAAAAGGCCGAGATCTCGCGAAATCGAATCGATCGAAAGAACAAGATTGCATTCTCTACATAGGGTTCTCAACACAGACTGATCTTAGCTTTGTTAATGTTATTTAATTAGGAGTGTATGTATCTATATATAGGCACTTAGTACCTACTAACTGCCTTCCTAGGTACTTGATAAGTACTCACATGTATCATAGAATACGTAGGTAGGTAGGTATGACATCATTATAGGTACAGTCTTTGACGGTATTAACAAAAAAATTTTGTTGAACAAGCTTAATTTCACAGCTCTACATACGAGTAATTCATCCGACGCACGGTCATCTTAGCAACGAAAGACCATCCTATTAAGTTCATTCATAAGTCGTACTGAAACTCTTTGCTGTGCCTGTGACTACGTAATAGTTACCAAGTAATACTAATACGTAACAGTATACATACATACCAATACAAAATTAAGTACGAGCAGCATTTCCACTCCGCTGAGCTTGTCAAAGAGAGCGATTTGTTTACTCATTCATTAGAATCACTCAGCCATTCACAGCACATAACACTTGTGTCATATGACGTCACAGTAATATGTTACGTGGAACGGTACGCTTACAAATATTTGTGCCTGCGAGTTCCTTGAGACTTTATCAGTAGACAACAAATAACAGATGTTCACGTGAGAGTGTCATCTGTGCCTTATTGTACCTATATATAAAAAATCTAATATTAGGTACTGAGTGTCTTATAATCTGTATAAGTATATAAAATCCTTGCGTTACTGACTGACCGACAGACAAGCTACGGCCAAAACTATTGGGCGCAAGAAGCTGAAATTTGGCATGTGTGTTCCTTGGGAACCGTAGGGGTGCGCTAAGAAGGGATTTCCCGAAATATCCACGTGATCGGGCAAAACGGGTAAATTAAAAAATATTGCGGGCGTAGCCGTGGGCACCCTCTAGTTTCTTATAAACAACAAACCATTAGGCTCAAGAAACTGAAAGCATGTAGGTACCTTTATTGATGTACAGAAAAGCCTGTACATCAATGAGGTAACTTATGTTCCTTGGCACCGTAAAGGCGCAGTAAAAAGGGAGTTCCCAAAATTAACACGGGGTCGGCAAGAAACAGTTAAATTATCCTACAGTTTGTTATAAGATAAATATGATTATTGTAGATACACAACATTTTATTATTAAAATTTCTTAAATAAATTCCTATGTCGCCAAGGTCTTGGGTACTAACATTCAAACAATGAGGACAAAGAACTTCCAGTTTCCAACCTAAACCTTTACGACATACGTGCAGGCACTTTACAAAATCGGAATCAGTCACTTAGCCTTCTTTTGTGCATCTTATGATTAAAAGATAGGTATTTGTAAATGGATGTTATTTAAATGGTTAGCATAGTATTGGTATTTTTGTGAGCAGAAAAATATAATCTGTGAGCAGAAAACTAATTGATCAGCAACTCATGGCCAACAAACATTTCAAAAGCAATCAGCAATTTATGTCATTCTGGATGGCTGTAATTATTTTTGTAAAGCATATTAATTATATAAGCTGCAGTGAGCTGCTCCTGTTTGATAAAATTTTGGTAAGCACTCAGAGAGTAAGCAAATAAATATAATGTAAGTAGACATTATGTCCTTGCTTCGCAGGGCTCCAATTTTTGGGTTAAGGGTCAAAAGAGAACCTAACATATAACCTATTTATTAAGTTAATTGCACCTTACCCCAGGCACTAGCTGATAATAATATTTAAGTAGGTACCACAGAAATAGATAGTAATAGAACGGTGAATGTCACGTCATCGCGTACATTTCGCGCGTGCCACATTTTAGCAAGCCCCGCCCACAGTGACGTATAGATAGTGAGGGGACACTAAGGAATTATTATCGATGTGAGAGCTATGGAAAATGAAATTATGTTATTGTTTATATAAAATGTTTTATTATGAATAGTTTGGTTATAGTATACTGTTATAAAAATAAAACGTATTTATTTAGTTAAAAATCTGTATTGAAATCTTACAAAACTTTTGACTATATTATAAAATATCTATACTAATGTAATAAAGTGGAAGAGTTTGTTTGTTTGAACGCGCTAATCTCAGGAACTACCGGTCGGATCTGAAAAATTCTTTTTGTATACGGTAGCCTAGTTATTCCGGAAGGCTATAGGCTATATAACATAACGTTTCGACCCTTTGTGACCGGGCAAAAGGCTAAAAAGGCTAAAAGATAATGTCGGCTAATCTCAGGAACTAGCAGTCGGCTTTTAAAAATTGATATTGCCTATGATAGCCCAATTATTCCGAAAGGCTATAGGCTATATAAAATTACGCCACAACTTTTAGGGGCCAGACAAAAATAATAAATTTGGTCAAACGAGAAGGGGGAGGGTTGGGTCAAAGGCAAAAAAAAGGCTTAACGAATAGGATACAATCTATATGGGTATCGTTTTCGAGATTTTCGGGATGCTGATTAAATAATATGAAATTTATTTAGTGATTCAAGATGGCGGACGGAATATCAAAGATGGCGGATGACAAAATTTTAAAAAACAATATGGGTATCGCCTTCTATATTTTAAGGGTTGGGGAATCGAAATACAACATCTATTTCGTGATCGAAGATGGCGGATGGGAAATCAAAGATGGCAGATGGGAAAATAAAAAAAATCTATATTGGTATCGTCTGCGATGTTAAAAGAGATGGAAAATTCAAATACAACATCTTTTTCGTGATTCAAGGTGGTGGATAGGAAATTAAAGATGGCGGACGGGATTTTTTAAAGTCGATATGGGTATCGTCTCCGATATTTTAAGGAATGGGAAATTCAAAAACACCATCTATTTCGTGATCAAAGTTGGTGGATGGGATTTAAAAAAAAAACAATATGGGTATCGTCTCCGATGTTTAAAAGGATGGGTAATCCAACATCACCATCTATTTCGTGATCAAAGATGTCCCGTCCGCCAACTTGGATTCCCAAATGGATGTCGTTTTCGTGATCAGAAAGCATGAAAACCCCAAAAATTATACCCAGATTAATATTATCAAAAATGTCCCGTCCGCCATCTTGGATTCCCAAATAGATGTCATTTTCGTGACCAGAATCCATAAAAACCCCGAAAATGATACCCATATTAATTTTATTAAAAATGACCCGTCCACCATCTTGGATTCCCAAATAGATGTCATTTTCGTGACCAGAATCCATAAAAACCCCGAAAATGATACCCATATTAATTTTATTAAAAATGACCCGTCCGCCATCTTGGATTCCCAAATAGATGTCATTTTCGTGACCAGAATCCATGAAAACCCCGAAAATGATACCCATATTAATTTTATTAAAAATGTCCCGTCCGCCATCTTGGATTCCCAAATAGATGTCATTTTCGTGACCAGAATCTATAAAAACCCCGAAAATGATACCCATATTAATTTTATTAAAAATGTCCCGTCCGCCATCTTGGATTCTCAAATAGATGTCATTTTCGTGACTAGAATCCATAAAAACCCCTAAAATGATACCCATATTAATTTTATTAAAAATGTTTCGTTCGCCATCTTGGATTCCCAAATAGATGTCATTTTCGTGATCTGAAAGCATTAACATGATGCTTGCTTTCTTTATGAGAGAGAGAGAGAGACAGCCAGAGACATAATAATAAATTCGAATTAATATTCCTTTTATTTATCGATAAATTTAAAACGTAACCATAAACCGAACGTCAATCCCTAGCGCGCGCTGACCAATCACAGCTATTTATTTGACCCGTGGCCCCTGATTTGTTATTGTTTTTGGCATCTTGTGAATATCGCGTATCTCGCCGTACATTGCGTGTTTATTTCATAAATATGTCAACAAGTATCGTATAATTCAAGCAATGGAAATTTAACATAACGAAGAAATGAACGATGATGTTCTTATTAGACAAACATGGTAAAAGTAGCCCACTTGTTTTAAATCTCAATAATCTAAAGTTTTACTCAATTTAAATACTTACTGGTGATATGAAATGCCTCCCTTTTCCATATTTTTGCATCACTTTTAATTTTTACAATTGGAAACTGCACAATATGGCATATTCGTAACGAATTTAATGTTTTTTTACCTCCTGAGCGCGCGAAAGGGAGACGCGATGCGTAATGCGAATGCGTTCGAAAACACATGCACTATAGTGCAATAGTTTGGCACGCGCGCCACGCCCGTGTCACCGTTCTATTACTATATATTTCTGTGGTAGGTACTTTAAACTTTTTCTCTGCCGATCAATCATGAAATCTTGCTGATCAAGTAGTTATATTGCAGACTGAATGTTTATTATGCAAACTCATGTTATTATTGTAAGCTGCCTATTTATGATTTAATTTTTGACCATTATCAAGATTATTTACGGAACAAGGATTGCTGCCTGATTTTTTTATTACAAACAAAATCTTTGTATGCTGACCAAATTATTTAAATTCTGTTTTTTGTGGCTTACCAAAGTTAATAGTTGCTAAACCATTTAATTACTTCTCTTTGTAAATAAAGTAGCTATTGCTACCAGCAAGATCTTTCCTGTACCTATACAGTCTTACCCAAACATTGAATGATAATAACGCAAGTGATAAAACCGCTGCTGCAGTTTGTTTGTATGCAGTTTTGTATCTTATTTTCGTAAGTGTATATGATATTATGTAATTATTAATTGTGATATTGTTTTAGTTAAAAATTATATTTTTTCAATGAGCCTACCTTGTCAACGTAACACATTTGTAATAGAATGATTAATTACCTTTACAACAACGGTTCAAAAAGTAGTTTTACAATGTCTATCTATAAATCATGTTTTTTGGGAGCACTATTACAACCGATAACTTACTGGGCTTGGCGTCCCAAATTGAACATGATACGAGCTAACCTAAAAAAATTGTGATTTGGAATAATCTTATCGTTCATATCATTTACAATTTAGATCTAATTGTTGGCAAACGCACCCGGCGTCTTATCTCTAATCATTTTGTTTACAACTTTGCTTTTTTTTAACTAGGTTAGACTATCTACGGAATCGTTATAGTCTAGACGTTTTAAGCAATTTGTAAAGTAAAAAAGATTTAAAATAAAAGAACAATTGATGAAGCAAGTGCTACTTAATTGCCTTTTGATTAGAGGCTGAAATTATGAAAGACTAAAGTGTTAAAAGACTTGTGAAATGTTAATG
The DNA here is from genome assembly GCA_944739405.2 of Euclidia mi. Taxonomy (NCBI): domain Eukaryota; kingdom Metazoa; phylum Arthropoda; class Insecta; order Lepidoptera; family Erebidae; genus Euclidia; species Euclidia mi. Next base: position 15,910,542 of record OX123204.2, on the reverse strand, counting down.
CAAAAAAGGAATCTTCAGTGTCAAAAGCCATAAGAACTAAAGTGCCAAATAGTGAAATCATTTGGAAGAAGAACACAGTGATGAAAGGATTAGTGAAATAAGCAGCACAAATGAAATAACCTCTATACCTCAATAAACAAGGAACTATTTGAAGTGCGATACAGAAAAAATCTTTACTCAATTTTGGAGCAACACTGGTGAATGTGTGATAAAGATATTGTTTGACTTTTGGGAGAAGTGTTCTGTTGACTACAAAGATTGAAGGTCCAATAAGGTATCTTCTCCGAGTTTAAAACACTAGTAAGTACAATCGTGGTGAAGAAGTAACGCCAGAAATGCTGTAAGTTGTAAGTTAAATTCACCAAACTTCCGCAAGAAACAAATTCAAACGAAACACAAACTACATACTTTAAGTCTTAAAGAAGCATTTTTTCACGATGCCGTCAGTCCTCGACATGGGTCCCTTCAGTCAGCCGGAGTGGAGTGACTCCAGTGACTCCATGGAGCCAGGGCCTCTGCCGCAGCTGGGGTACTTCGTGCCTGTGAGATGCAGATGCGAACGGACTTCGAACCACGTGTGTCGGAGAAGCAGAAGGTAAGCCACATGTAATCTACTTCCTTTTTCATTTTCTTCTTTAAGCTTCCTGCTCAGCGCTGCTCGGACACCTGAGTGTTTGAGCAACGTTCGGCAGGTTTATATGTTACCAGGTTACTGGACTAACCTTTTCAGCTTGTATTCTTCTTTAGCAGCTTGGACGGAGCAATTTTTCGAAAAATGAACCTGAAAAGTCTACTCTCGCATGGTTCGCGATCACTGTTTTTCTCACCATCAAAATAACCAGCACTAATACTTTATTTACCTACTAGACGCCGCCAGCGGCTTCGTCCGCGTCAATTATACATAATATAAACCTTCCTCTTGAATCATTCTATCTATTAAAAAACCCGCATTAAAATCCGTTGCGTAGTTTTTAAGATTTAAGCATACATAGGGACAGACAGACAGAACACAGACTTTGTTTTATACTATGTAATGATAATACAACTTACAAAACAAACTTAGCAAAACGGCTCAGGTAATATTGTAGCTATGTAAACGGTAGGAGTAGATTTGTGTTTTTGCGATGTATAAACTTTAAAAATATTTTATGGCGATGGTGACGCTGTCAGCAGAAATAGATGTAGTACATTACAGCAGAAACTAAAGTATCGCCTTTGCCTTAGTAGCATTGAAGTATTTTTATTTTACCGAGCTGTAAACATTAAAAGAATCTGAACAAGCTGTTTTGTGACCCGAATAAATCCCAATTTATTGCCAAGCATCTCAAGTTTGTAAGTGTCAGTAAAGATGTCGTTTACTACCAACCTGCAGACTTATGTTTTAATTTAAGTGGACATTGTTTTTACGACTCTGCCAAATTTACATACCTATTTCCATCTTTTTATTTCAAGCCCTTTTTCGACATACCCGCTACATTTTGATATTTGTTACCCATTTTTCTCAGTTACTGTACCTGTTTCCAGGGGAAACAGATGATGAGAAACAGACAAAAAATATTAACTTTAATTTAGAAATAGTTATTTGTGCAACAAGAGAGCAAAGTTGTTTTTTGTTTCGAGTGCTGATTTTGCGTCCCGAGCAAGCGAGGGATTCTATGATTGATTCACGAGCGTAGCGAGTGAATCAAAGTTAGAATCCTGAGCGTGGTGAGGGACTCAACAGCACGAGATACAAAAAACTTTGCTCTCGTGTAGCACACATTACTTTTCACCACAGCAGTGAGAACACATACCTATTACTTAGGAGACATAGAAATGAACAGGAATAGATTGAATTCTTCATAATCACTTGTTGATTTAACTCTTCTGGTGAAGTACAGTCATCATCGCTAGTTTCACTCATCTTTTTAGATTATTTTATATATTAATATAAATTTAACACGTTACGCTATACCTACTGTATCAGCATCAGCGAAATTTTTATTGCCGCTACTTTTTTAAATCGCGTTTTAATACCGCGTCCCTGATGTTTATTTTTCAAATGTATCATTGTTGTAATTCTAAATAAAAATGTATTGGTTAAATACTAATTTTATACTATTAATTAGACTTATGTTTATTAAAATCCAATAATAAATTAAACATGTAAACAATAACATATAAAAAAAGTAATTTCTTTATTAAAAATATCTTTTTTTTTTTGCGTTGCCGTAGGTGCTTTCTTTGAGGCCGAATTCCAAAATGGAATTTCGAATTCGAAGGGGTTTGTTTTTTCACTCACTTTTTATATGCATGTGAAAGAGACAGAGCACAGTAAAATTCGAATGTTTCAAATTTGTGGCTGAACAATGTCAATTCGTGGCACTGAAGATTGAAAAATTAAAAAGCTACTTTGCCTCACGCTCGAATCAAAATCGTGTTTTGTTCACTGTTGTCTCGCAGCAAAAGCGGCATGTTTGAGCTGCTGTGGTGAAAATGATATTAATGCACACACATTAGGTACTAGTCTATTTTTAAACGACAGACAGAATCTTGGTTTTCTTCCTGTATACGAGAATGTGCTTAAACACGCGATAGGTAAGTGTAATTTCATAATTTGTTATCACTTTCACTGAATGTAATCCTTATATCACAGACGGAAATATAACAGACGGCTATCGAAGGAAGAAAATCAAGAAATAACGGGCGACAGTGTGCTACTAATTTAGACTACTAATTACAAACATTCTTGTTAATTCGCCAACTAAGCCGATCGCAATTAACGGCTAATGGATGATTTACACGTTAATGGTGCGAGAGATTTCGGGCAAAAGCTCGGTCGGTGGTAATTGCTTAATGTGGAAAGGTAATTATAATGATTGAAAATCTGAAGGAAGACGGGAAAGGGACGTTTTCAATGACAAGCGCCACTGGGTTCCCTGAGGCTAGTGGATGTTTAAGGAATAGGTATCCCTTCTTAAAGTTATAAGGCACCCATATTTATAAACGTGGGTCCCTTTTGTACGCAGAACTGATTAAGTAGTGGTAATGAAAATAAGAAGAGACAAAAATTATTAATTTTTGTCCATATTAAGCTATCTGATTATACCGAACAGCTTTCGAAAGCTTTGCCATAGGTGTATATAATGTTCGTTACGTGTATGCATATATGGATGTCGATATTATTAATGAACGCCAGCTTATTAATTAACAAGTCATTAATTAATTATCACTACGACCTAATTCCCACACGTCGACGTCGGCGACGTCAGACGATGCGCGTCCCGCGTATATTCGAAATTCGAATTTTAAATCGTAATTAATATTCTATGGGTGGCAACGGCTCTTTGTTTCTGAGTCCAACTGTTTTTTTTATAACTAAATTAGTCCAAAATTCTGTTTGTTATTCAAAAATTTCGGATGCGTCTGGTTTGCGTTTGAATGTATTATGTTATGCTGCATTAAATAAGTATACAAAAATACTAAAATTTCAGTGGTGAATTGGAGCTTTTTAGTCGCTTCCGGTTCATTTAAGTGTAAGGCCTTACTATGAAAGTTAATTACAATTAAAGTCAAGTTACACAAACAAAGAACAATTAAAGTCGGAGTAACAAAATTATGGTTCATACCTACTTGTCATACTAGTTTTCTTAGGGAATCAATCCATAATATTGACGTTCTAATAGTAGCAACTAGCAAGCTTTCCAATTTCTAAGTTTGATCGAACGCAGATTTTGAACACAACACGTGAAAGGTGCACGCATAGATATGAGAATTAGTCGTTGATCGTGACGCGTAAACTGTACGATGCTTCGTAGCGCACTGAGACGAGTTTGTATTCGCTTTTCAATTTTGTATTTGCTTTAGTGGCCGCACGCAACTGTGCCGCGCGTTCCATCTGATTAATTCTCATATCTGTGGGTGCACGGTTCTTTGAATTTGGAAAGATAGGTAGAGATTTTAGTAACAATGGGTCATACGACGTGTGGGGAGTCTCAATCACACTTATCTTTTATTTGGATACTACTTTTCGTTTTCTGGACTACATTCAGACCCAACAACTGGACCAAATAATACCTACCTACAAATCAGATTGGACAAAATATTTGTCTTTTTTGCTTCTACAAAGTGTGTGGGACTAGAAGTATCTTAGCTATATTGTTTGGATTAGACTAGAGTTAGGTGATTTGAATATACTGACTTACCTGACGACTGAGGTATTACCAGAGGTATTCGGGTGGTCTATGAGCTTCAACAACAGTGTTAGCGTTACCTGCCAAGACAACAGGATGAAATGTCTTTGCCTACAAAAGGATACTTATAGCTACTAAGTTACCTACCATTAAGTTAGTGCTAATAAATGTTATAGTCATTAACCACAAACATTTAATTTGTATTAAACTAGAGGACGCCAGCAGCTACGCCTACATTTTTTTAAATTTACCCGTTTTGGCCGATACCGTGGGAATTTAGGAAAGCTCAAAACGAGCAAGTGTTAATGAATGAATAAATGAAAACTGACTATGTAAAATATAATTTTGACACTAAGAAGGTTTCATAGTCGGTTTTGCCGCTCGCATAATATGTTGAGTCGCAATACAACTTACACCAAAAATATTGGCTTCGCACTGACCCATTCCCTAATGTGGAAAGAACTGAATTAAATTGAAATTAATTGACAATCCCCGGAAAATGTCTGGTTGGCAACACGAGGGTAATGACTGGTTGGCATCATGTTTGTTATAGATAACCCAGGATCACCAGCGGGAACTTAACAGGTTCCCTGTCCCGTGTATCATAATTATAATATATGATTCATAACAATTGATTTTCTATTGTGTGTAGCGCCGGACAGCGAATGGGTTAAGTATCTCATAGAAATTTCAGCTTATTACCTTCACTTGTTCCTGAGAAGATCTTATACAGTCAGATGAATAACAAAGACCCATAAAGCCTCCGTTTTAACTTTCGCGGTACGGTACTCTGAAAACAAATACTTAAGTAACATTTGTTTTCGCTTAGAATTTCGCTCGGCTCGTGTGTACTAGTCCCAATTACTTTAATGAGTTTTCCTAGAATGTTTACAGTGAACTTACTTAGAAACACATTACATACTTAGTTTACCACATTACTGCGAGAGATATCGCGCAATTAAGCGAAGGCTTTATGTTTGCGCAGATAACACTACACTTACACAAATATTTTATATTCTGCTTCAAAATTATTTCTTTCTCTTTCACCCTTTTGTATAGTCCATGCCACGAGAACGTAGACTTTTTGTAAACAAAGAATTTCTACTAAGTTACTTAGCGATAGTTCTGTCAAAAACAAATAATGTCAAATCCAATGAAAGCAACGGTACATAGATACGTGTCATTGGCAACTAATATGTCAATGAATCGGGTTTTTATCGATATTATGCGCTGTCAACAGGATCTTTTAATGTTTTGTGGTACTGACGCCTAGAATGTCAACATTTGGCGTTAGTTCATTGAAATGTTACATTCTTGGGCTTAACATGCATTTATCAGAGGACAAAATTAAATTTTTACTTATCAAGAAGGGGTAAATATAAAGTTAAATACAAGTTTATAGGATCGCAACGCTCTTCCCGCTGCCGGTATCTCGAAAAAGCGGGTGCAGAATAGCAGATAGCAGAAAGTAATTTATACCTACCTAAAAAAGAAATTGCGTTTTCAGACTACCATAACTTTTAATGGATTTTGTTTAAGTTCATTCTGACGATTTCATTCACAGACAACGTAAAATCTCCATGCCTAGAAATTTTTATGGAATGTACTAGCTAGTTATTCATTTCATTGTTGGTCAATAATTTAATATTTTAGGATAAGTATGTTACTTTGAGCAAATGATTTGTTGTCTAAGATTTAAAAAAAATCGTGTCAATAATAGAGTAACATGTATGTACTCTATCATTTACATAGGTACATACTCCATTTTTCCTTAATTTACAGAATAAATTACGTGTAAAACGACAAAAATATCGGCAAATTTATGAACATTCGACCATTCAAACACAAAATCAAATATTTTTATTTCAGTAAAATTTAACAATTTAAATTTAAAAACATAGTGGCATACTTAGGCATTGAAAAAGAAAGACTGCTCAAAAAGTATAAATCTCTGTTTGACAAAAGGTTGTGAAGCCCTGAATGTTTGTTTACAAAAAGTCTATCTTCTCGTGGCACCAGCTATAGTACTACTCTCACTAGTGAAACGTTCCCTTTATTCTATGTTCCGCTCCGTAGAGTCTTGTTCTCTACCTAGTAATATAATCACTTGATAAGCACAAGCAAATTTTTTTACTCCGATAGTATACCTACCTACCGGTAATATTTTGTTAACAGAAATTGATCCTTCTCTCACCGATTTGATGCCAAAATTATGTCCAGTTTGTGAAATATTGGTAACTGTTTTTTCATCGCACCGTGCACCGTTCAATTACCTGTTTTTAGGGTTCCGTACCGAAAAGGTAAAAAACGGGACCCTATTACTAAGCCTCCGCTGTCTGTCTGTCTGTCACCAGGCTTATCTCATAAACCGTGATAGCTAGAAAGCTAAAATTTTCATTAATTATATAGGTATTTCAGTTGCCGCTATAACAACAAATACTAAAAATAAAAAAATGAAAATATTTAGAGGGGATCCCATACAATAAACGTGTTTTTTTTCGTATTTTTTGCTCAAAATTACCAAGGGTAACAGGTAGACGCTTAAAATTTTCACAGAATATGTAGATGTATATTTATTACCTTTCGAAATAAATCATTAAATAAAAAAGTAAATAATAAAGGGGGGCTCCCATACAACAAACGTAATTTTTAAGCAATTTGTTACTCGATCTTAATAAACAGGTAGAAACTTAAAAAATATTTAAGTATACATATGTACAAAAAACGTGATTTTCTTTTATAGATGATGGTACAGAAGTACGGAACCCTTCGTGCGCGAGTCCAACTCGCACTTGCCCAATTTTTATTTAAGAGCCGTTGCCACTTACATTTCGTATAATAATAACCACGATCAGCTTTTGTCACCATTATCATCTGAAGCCCTGGAGCCCGTGGTGCACATTCTAGTTTAACCAGATGTAATATTCTACTAGCTTTTCCACAGAGCCACTCCGTCTGATCTCCGCAACCCAAAAGGTTCCTATATTCCATGGGATATCGCAATTCGCAACCCTTTGGGTTGACAACCAAGACATGGCTAAGACCAGTATAAGAGTAATCAAGGATTCTGCAGACTGTCTATCAAAGACCTTCATGACAACCGCGCCTCACGGCTATAAACGATAAAATTCAATACCTACCTACCCAGTTAACTTTGAAAAGTCTATGGTGCACGCCGTGGGTCTGAACACTCCTTGTCAGTCTGTTGGTATCTCAACTAAGCCTCCTCTTGAAACTTTATTAAGACATGAAGTTGATAACATGCATGGAACACCTAATAATTTTTCGCCATTTTGGTTATTTCTTAGCAAAATGTTCCTGGTAATGTCGAATGGAAACCAGCTATGAAACCCTGGTTTCCTTGTCGCCCGAAGGAACACCGGTTTCCTTGACGTCCGAAGGGACGAGCACAATCACCCCTAAGAGAATTCCTCTGTTATTGAATTCTCACATTACACGTGTACCCACAATCAGCTTTTATCTTCGCAGTGTATTGACAGCCACATATCTTTGTCAACAGAGAATCTCCCCGTTCCCGTCGTTCCGTGTCGCAATGTTCGTGCAACAGCATCTCGCGGCGGTCGTCGGCGGCGGCGTCGCCGGCGCCTCTGCCGCCACTCAACAACACCGTCGAGATGTATGTGGAGCCCGTCGTTGAGGACGTAAGTAACTTATACCTATAAACTGGGCGGTTTCAGATTAGCGTAGTTAGCTTTAGAATAGCTCGTTTTTTGAAGCGCATGTACATTTTGGCACACGTGCAACTCGTACGAGCGTTGACGCGCTTCTAAGCTCGTATAAGCGCGAGCCGTCAAAATCGTTGTTGACACTGATGTCACTACCGTTTCGATTGAACACGCCGAAATATGCCGTTTTTTTTTTTATATATATACGGTTTTCTGAAGCGCGTAATTTAGCGCGCGTGTAATCGCGTATGCTGAAACGACCGTATACGCGCAGAAAAGTACGCCAATCTGTAACCGCCCTTATGATATTAGTTAGCTGAGCCCGCGGTTATACCCGCGTTTTAGGACTACTGCTCCGCACCCGTGGCTCATAGCGTGATTTTATATAGCCTTCCTGGATAAATGGGCTATCTAACACAGAAATATTTTTCAAATCGAACCAGTAGTTCCTGAGATTAACGCGTTCAACCAACCAAACAAACTCTTTAGTTTTATATATTAGTATTAGATTAATATAAAGGAGGATTTGCCGGCTTCGTCTATATTGCAGCCGTCATAGCGTGACATAGCTTGCCGTTTTTAAAAGCTCGGCAAGTCGCCACTTGGATTGGTGACCGCGTTTGGCATTTACTTACATCAGAGCGCTACCGTGCGGAGGGCACGTAAAACTGTCGGTCCCAGTTCTTGTCTCAGGACGAGAATCGTGAGACTATGTCGGAGGCCCTCGGGTGGTCTAAAATATCTGACACCACAGATGGTCACACACAAGATAAAAAGAAAGAAGTCGTTTCCTCACGATATACACGGAAGTGTACCTTAACGCAGGGTGTCGCACGATGGCACTATCATCGGTTTGATTAGTAACTAAGTAACGACTTACCCCTTGTAGAATATCAATGTCCCGGTACTTAGAAATATCTTCACAGTCAATATATCCGGGAAGATAAACCTCTCGCGGTGTGACCAAAAAGCAACCAAAACGTCAAACAAATAAAATAGTTGCACATTTGGAATTATTGTTAGAAGAAGGCACATTCGCACTGTTATAGTAGCTAGTAGCAAGCTGATACTTTTCTGTACCTACTTGTTAAAAGGGCATTCAACATTTTCATTCATTAAAGGCCATAAAGCCCTACATGTAGCGAGAACGGACACTAAGTTGTTAAGCCATAGAAAAAAATGAAAGAACATACGGTTTCAGGTCTATATAGATTAAAAAATATCCATTAAAACGCTTATAAAGTCATGTAAATTGGCGGACTATTCACAGCCAAGACCAATAAGCTCTTGATCGCTTTTCCGTTCGTAGCACACCGTTGTTCATTTCTGACTTCAGCTGTTCCTGGCGTTCCTGCGATTAGTTTTCAACCTTAAAATTACATTTATACCTTTTAAATTAATGGTAAATAAATATAAATTGAATAATTGTCAAAATTATCAAACAACCTGCTCTTGGGTGTATTTTTTTAGCATTTTCTTCATAGACCTAGCTATCTGTTCAGGTTTACTGTAGAAATATTTGTGTTGATTGCTCCCTTCCTCGTTGAAAATATCGGTGTCCACAAGACCTTTGGGTGAAATGAAAAGGATCCTGGAAAGATTAGATTTTATTTTTATACTTAATTTGACCTGGGTAACCCGTTTTAGCGCAATGTTGGTAGACATCAATGCTGTAAAATAGCACGCAGGAGCCTCAAAGCGCCTAACCGAGCCTCACAGATTCCAGGGTGCGCCGTTTGTCATGGCCGTTAATGTTTCTTGTCAGATTATTCAGTAGTGTCATCGATCAAAAATGTCTTGGATGCTAATAACCACACGAAAATGTGGATTGGCATAAATATTTAATTGATGACAATATCCTGTGATTCACAAGTTACGAGGCAACCGCCGATATTAGAATCTAGAGCTCCTTTTTCTAAATGAAAAGACTAAGTATGTTAAATTGCGATTTCTAGAACAACCGGACTCAATTTCATAGGACTAAGTAATATCAAATATTTTAAGTTACCTGGGTATGTAGGTCCCGTCAGGAGCAAAAATATTGTTTTTGAGTTCTTCTTCGTCAATCACGTTAACCATCACGAAGTGTTTGCTCAGGTTCTGTATCTCCGTTGAACTGGCGAATTTTGGCTTCAAATTTTGACAGGCTGGGCACCATGATTTGTGTATAATTAGCATCATTGGCTTCCTGTGGTTTGCAGCAATCTGGAGGCCAGATTCAAGAGAACCTGCCCATACGTAATTATTGCCGAATCCATTGTCTCGTCCGACAAAGGCAGCGCAATGCACCTTATCGATGAATAAAGCGAACACCTTCGCCAAGACGTGCCCAGCAACCATGATGAAGAATCATGAACTTTATTGGTGGATTGGTTGTGAAAACACTGAGGCATTTACATTTTAGTTATTTTTTTATTCCGCCATGTTTTTGAACTATGTTTTGTTTGATGTTTCAATTTTGATGTTTGAATCAGGTCTACTCTACTACGATTCTTAACGCCATCTAGTAGCGCGGCGACAAATCTGATACTACAGCAGCTTTCGATCTCGTTGCTGTCAAAGCCCGTACTTTTAGTTTTGACTTTTATCGCTAGGTGGCAGAGTAAGTCTCCAGGAATGATGAAAATTTTATACTGCGATATTTCATCAAAATATCCTAAAACGCTCTATTATAATGATTAATTAAATCATATTTTGTTTAATATCTAATATAAATATTTCAAAACGTACAGCAAACATAGCTTTCGAGAAAAGTAAAAAACTGCGGCAACTGAACCGTTGCTAACGCTCGAGGCAATTCAGTCACAAATTATTAGTATGCTACTGCTACACCTGCGTTAACGTTAACGTTAATGGCAATGGCCAATAACGCTTTAGTTAACGCGTTAAAAAAATCGCATTGGAAATTAGTAAACGTTGGCCACATCTACGTAGCGCCTAAATTAACGCGCTAATTGACACGTTAAGACCCAGATGTAGCAGGAGCATAAGGATTCGCCTTGACAATTTGTAATTTAACGCGTGAAAACGTTGGCCAGAATATCTACGTAGTGGCTTAATTAACGCGCTAATTGACGCGTTAAGACACAGGAGTAGCAGGAGGATTAGGGAAGTCTACCTGTCCCAAAGGGTTTCTATATTGTAGCTGCAAAATTTATAAGTTATGATGAATATAGCGATAGTAATATTCCTCTGGCACCGTGCCATGAGAATACCTTCGTTTTATGAAGCTTGCGGCTTTGCTATGACAGTTAGTCACAAATTATCAAAAGATCTTCAAGGCTCCTTTGTCCCAAAAGAAGACACCAAATAATATTTTTAGAGTGTGCTACTTTTACTAGTGTAGCAATAAACCCTTATAATTGTAAATAAAGTTAAAGCTACTGGCAGTCACTGGCTGTAGTATTTATATAACACAGCTAATGAAGCATATGAACGTTATTGATTAAGTCTGAGATTAATATTGATAAAATAATGACAACTTTTTAAATCCATTGATGTGTATCGGCGCGCGAATCTGCGTGCTCACATTTTTTTGTTAACATTCAAACATGACTGTGTCGATACGTTGCTCTCCACGCTCCACGTAGCCTATTGGAAAAAGCAGATAAACTATGATAATTAGATGTAATGTGTACATCATGTAGCACTGCATTCTCTCAACAAACACGCACTTCATACTGTGACAACAATACCGCACGTCGCGCGCTCGATCATAACCATTTTAAATCAAACGAGATTCTAAAGATTATAATATTTCCCAAAATATTTATCTATTAGAAATACTCGTTTCAACACTTTTAAAATTAAAACAACTGTCTTGCGGTAGCTTATTTTTTTATTTTAAAAATAAGTTCTACTTAAGCACACAAACTGCACATTACCATGGACTTTTTGATGATCTGTGTAATTCCTCATTTTGGCGCGGTTTTCATGTAACCTTTTTTTGAACGCGATCGGGCGAAGGTAATGAACTGTGGAGCCAGTGTGAATTCGGTGTGATGATAAATATGTATGGTAATCAGGGGCGTAACAGGAGTTTGTACGGCACCGTTCGGTCTTTGGTCCCGTCACGGGGGACACCGATAGCTGCCGGGATGGAGGATGTCATGTATACGCCGCCTTACTTCTACCACATACCACCACCGCCTCAGCCACTGAACACCTATCCTGGAAGAAAGAGACGGAAAAGGGTATGTACTATGTCTAATTCCACCCATCACTACTTAACTTACTTCGCAGACTTATCGGCTTATAAGTTTAATACCGTGTTAGCCTGGTTCTTATTCTCTAGTGGATCATAGTTATATGTTAATATTTATAGCATAGATAAGTTAAAATGCGATCTCGCGGTAGAAATGCAATTGATCATTCAACTCGTACACGCATGGACGGCGGACGCGAAGAGAAACAGAATGACTGCGAATCAGTAAGGTGGCGCATTTTTTTTATCTACACAGTCTAGATCTGTAAATACCAATTCCAATAATGGGTCAGTATGCTGACAGACTAAACCATTAAGGCCTAAATCTCTAAAATATTTTCACCATCCAGGGACTATGCCAGTAGGTACTTGAACAGTGCATAGAAATTTGTCTTTAATCGCTCCGATATTAATTAAGACAAACAAAAAGACAAGTGCACTCGATATTTTTTAAAGTAGAACATGAGAAGATCTGCAAAACAGTATTTTATCTCTTTATGTCACTCTACAATTGCTCTGCTAAGTCTCTTTCCAGCACACAGAGAAACTAGGCTCTTTAGCAGTTATCTCAATTCGATTGCCCAGGAATGGATTTCAGCAGATAGTCTGATTTAGATTTACCGCGCATGAAGCTACTTTTTTAGTACCTACCTATGGTAAAAACCGTCATGGCGTATGAATTGTCTTTATCTACAAGGCAAACTGTCTTTCCAAGAGTTCGAAAAGGTAGAGGTCAGCACACAGGCAAGCTTACCAAACGTGATTTGGCTTCACACACACCGAAACTGCGATTTCCTCATGATGTTTTCTTTCATCGTACGTCGATCTTCAAAAACGAGAGAAAACGTTTGAATGAAGATCATCCCATTGGGCATTTAGGTACTGCTACTTTAATACAGGATATTTTTATACAAAATCGTAAAAAAATTGCTTAGTCCGACATTATTTACTGTTTTTAATCTCAGCCCTACGGCCGCGATGTCGCATTATGAATTGAGACATCAAATAGTACGAAACATAAAACGACACAGAAAACACTAAAACATCAGCTAATAATTTCTTTCCATTCATGATTAAATAAGTCAGTAATGAAAAAGTAATATTGATAAGTAAGAAATAAGCAATGTTTTTACAATTATTTTACTAACATTTATACATTATTGACATTTATGACAACTGCTTCCTTTTTATTTTGGAAGAGAATATCTGAACCATAGCTTGATATTTATTTTCTGTTTGAGGTTTTAATTATCACAAGATTATCTATTATCTTATTGTTTTGCGGGTTAAAAGTTGGATTCCCACATCAAGGTTTACTGATATATGTATTACATGTATGTATTTACAAAAAAAAGTATATATCGTCCCCGTAGAGCGAAAAATAACTAAGTGACACTTTTAGGTAAAATGAGATAATAATGCCACGCTGATCACAATTTTTTTCTTTATTTTTGTATCTAACCCTCATAATTCTATTTATTTAAATAACAAAGTTAGTTTATGTCAGAAATCACTAAAAAACAATAATGTAATGCAAGTCCCAGGCCTAATTTAATTATAATATGTTAGTGATTTTTGTACTTACTGTTTTTATCTAAAAATAAAACTCAAGCACACTTAATTATTTTTACTCCAAAATATCCGAATCAATTTGCACTTACTTACAGAACAGAATTTAATTAAATGATTTTGGTTAAAGTATTTTGTAAAAAAGGACAGAGCGCAAAATAACTAAGTCGCTTTAGTGAGATTACGCCCTCAAATTTATTTAATTTGACATCGTATTTTATAGTAATAAATAACTATTATCTTTTAGTGAGTTTACGTACATAATTTTATGATAAATACGTTTATTTCAACGTAACTAAAATCCTTAAGTTATTTGTAATTCATCGGAATGAGACAAACTTCTTAAAAATGTAACGGCGTACGCGACTTAGGTAGTTATTACTTGGGACCGTGTCAATCATTCCTGTTTCGTTTTACGACTCATGCGCATGTGACTTCGATGTTCTCTTGTTTCTTCGTTAAGGCGAGGATTTCCGAGCGCTCAAAGCTTTTGAGGCTCCCCTCTTCCCCAGTTCGCGAGTATAATTACGATCAATCGCGACGCAAGACGCGACGCCACTGCCGCCATATGTATGTATAACACTTTCGCGCCACAGTATAGAAAATTGAAGCAGTATATCAATTGAAATATAAACTTACTTATCGAGTATAAATAATTTGCAACGTTTCTGTTTTGAATAAACCTTTATGAAATTCGAAAGTAGTTTTCCAAAATTGCTTTTGTTTATAGTGATAATAGTAATCTTCTTAATATATAAAATCCTTCCGTTACTGACTGACTGACAGACACGCTACAGCCGAAACTATTGGGCGCAGGAAGCTGAAATTTGGCATGTATGTTCCTTGTGAACCGTAGAGGTGCAGTAAGAAGGGATTTCCCGAAATTCCCACGGGATCGGCCAAAACGGGTTAATTTAGAAAAAATGCAGGCGTAGCTGCTGGCGTCCTCTAGTCAGTGGATAATTTTATGAACATTATGTTTGTTGTTAATTATTAAAAAACTTATGATTGCTCGCAATGCGAAAGTATCGCTTGTTCGATATCAATCTTAGGGAAAAGGATTAGATTTATATAAATTAATTAATTCGTTGCTACTGTCAGCAAAACAACGGCATAGAACCAATAATACACATAAAGGGTAAGATACTCATCATCATCATCAGCCTTTAACAGTCCACTGCTGGACTAGGCCTCTCCTTTGAAAGGAGGAATTGGCCTACTATACCACGCTGGCCAAACGGGTTGGTATAGGGTTTGTATCAAGTTTTCCTTCTCTTACAGTGATGTTCTCTGCATAATATTCTCCCTCTGTCGGCTCTTACGACACCCATGGGATGATATGGGGTGGTGACATGCTGTATTCTTAATCCGTTACCGCACTCACACAAGATACTCATAGCTACTTTTAATCACCAATGATTACATTTTGTTATATTTATTTTAACAATGCAATCTCTAAGATACTACTCTGTCAAAAAAGTACCGGAAAAAGATCAATAATACACAAGATATTACAGGGCAATAGTTATAGCAATATATACTCATGCAAACACACGTGCATGCATAATAAAGGAGATCACCCAGCTCCATACAAATTTAGGCTATTCTAAAAGTGCCGGCCATTGATATATATGTACTAAATATATGTCAATGGTGCCGGCCAACTAAAATAAACTTATAAAATATTACGAAATAAACACTTTTTATTACTACACTACACTAAGGTTCTAAGTGCAGTCTGTGAGATCATATTCCAGCTCAAAGAATCTATTCTGTTCCTAAAATAAATCCTAAGTAATTACTGGTATTTTTTTGCCTAAAATAACGTGCATGTTGCAATTTAAATGGCATCAGGTAATGACAGGTAGTAAGCCAAGAGCGAAATATCTGATTGATAAGCATTACTGCCTCACAGAAAGAGACGGTGACGTTCTAAGCCATCACGCACCAGACTATGGGCAGGACAGGTAGCGAGGGTACGACTGTTAGACTACAGGCCCATGTCCAAAATGGATGGGTCATACGAACCACCAGGTGACGTATATAGGGCGATATAAGAGCATAAAATAATAAGATTCAGCACTATGCCGTCACTTGTAAGCTGTCCAACTGAGTGCTGATGAGAATTCAAAAGTGCAGGTAGAGTGAGTACGCATTTCAGTCATATATTTTTATACGGCATTATGACCTTCGATAGATCCATGATAAATAATAAGAAAGCGCGCAGTGCCGTAAAAAAATGGTGCGCTACAAAGTCGGTATTTTTTTGGAAATTGTCAGATAATCAAATTCTCACCAGCACTCAGTTGGACAGCTTACAAGTGACGGCATAGTGCTGAATCTTATTATTTGATGCTCTTATATCGTCCTATATACGTCACCTGGTGGATCATTTATGACCCATCCATTTTAGACATGGCCCTGTAGTCTATGTAACAATTGCCGCGATCAGTTTACGGCCAATTCGCAACATGACCAGTGAAAACTCCAGCGGAATAACAATTGCAGTAGGATGTACCCGATTAGAATTCTTCTATAAATAGTATATTATACCTAGGGCAAGAAATAAAGATGGGCAAAGCAAACCAAGTGAACAGGATTGATACACGTATCCATTTGGGTTGGGCTGCTTTCGATAAACTGGCATTTGCTTTTACGAAGCAACAAAAAGCAAGAATATTCAACCAGTGCGTCCTGCCAGTGCTCACCTACGGAGCCGAAACTTGGGTTACTACAGAGGCAGCGCTACAGAAACTTAAAGTTCTTTAAAGGGCAATGGAGAGAAAACTGGCAGGAGTGATACTCAGAGACAGAAAGAAGTATAAATAGCTCCAAAAAGAAAGTCTAGTACCAGATGTTGCCAAAAGAGTAGCGGCCGGACATGTAGCCAGAAATCCCGAAACATGGTGCAAGCAAATATTAAAATGGCAACCATGGGATTGTAAATGACTAGCTGGAACGGCAAATGAGATGGAAAAAAGACATCATAAAGATAGCAGGCAGTAATTGGTTGAAGACTGCCCAAAACAGAACGGAAAGGAATTTGTTGTAGAGGTCTACACCAAAATGGTCGGAAAAGGCTTAATATGGTGATGTTCACGGCGCTGGGACGCATAAGCGTGGCATTCCGCCAACATTTGTAGCACCGTTTCTTGGACAGGGTTGCGGCTGCTGTCACTAAAGTGATATCCAGGCGTTTCTGACTGGCCTTTTCTCTACAAGAACCGGCCGAAACATTGGAAAGTGAGAACGTCGCGACGCAACATCTCTTCAACCACATGGTGCCATGCCTGTACATCATGCAAGACATCTGTACCTGACCGGTCATAGACATTCCTACTAAAGGTTTAGACGATATTTTTATATTTGGTCAGGAGTATTTAAAAATATGTTTTTTACTTTTTTAATGAGTCCACTGCATTTTAAGGCTCACGTATTTCACGTAAGGCTGAAAACGTATAGTTGACTGCCGTTACACCTCTTTGTTTTATCACTTTTGTCAAAACAAAACTGCTCTACGGTACTTTTAGACATACATTCAAACCTAAATATTGTCTCAGAGAATACGCTTGTATCCTAAAATGTAATTAGCGATTGAGTCGTTCCTTTATTAGATGTTAAACTGAAATACCAGATTTTTCTTCAAAAATCAATCAGCAATATTACTAATTACGGCTTTTTAAAAACCTTTTTGAATTTGACACGAAAACGCTGTAAACCATCATAGCGGTTGAGTGATATCACAAAGTACAAAACAAAACAATCCGTGAATGAAGTCTGGTCTGATGCACCCACTTTTATTTTGTTATATTCGATTTGACAGGTAGAAACTTTTACTTTTTAGTTGTATTTACTACTAAAACGTCAAAAACATGAATGGTGGACGTACTGTTTGACGTAATGCTCTCTGATTGGTGTTCACTGTCACAAGAATAAAAACATTATTTTTTAGTTTTAGAATCCTAAAAATTAATCGAAAATTAATCTTACCATTTTATAATAAATAATAAACTTTATTGACATCTTAAAATCATAATGGATCTATATATACTACAATCAAACCGATTTATTCTTAGTGGACACAAGCCTATTATTATTGACTTAGAAGTTTGGTGTAATAGTTAAAATGTTTACAACAGTGAGTTCTACTAAAATAACACAATTTATTGATTGGCCGGCAAAATAAAAATTAGCCCAATTTGGGTGATCTCCTTTAGGCGCTGCCATCGGCAAGCAGTAGTGAAAAAAAGTTAAAATTTTACATACATACACACGTACGAATTGATACTCCTACACCCACAACGCTTATTTTCCGCCAACCAATAATAAACTCTAGTTATTATTTGTCGGTCAAATTGATATAGGTACTTACCTACCGAACACCTTACCTACCTTTCTAAGCTGTGACACCAGTGCATTCTTCCTCGGCGTGATAAATAATTACTATAATATTATTATTAGGTGTCCATTGTTCCGTGTTTGGTAATAGTGTGGAAATCAATGATATTATTGGTGGAAATAGTCAATAGAATTATTGAATACACGGAAATTATTTTTTTTTGTTTTTGATCGCACTAGTCTTAGGAACTAGCAGGCCATTTTCTTAGATTTATTTGCTTCTCTAGCCCATTTGTTGAGGAAGGTTATACCAAATAACATCACGCTACTACCCACGAGGGTGGGGCAGTAACCATAAATACCACTAAGTAGGTAACTGCGGATATTTGTATTTATTTAGGTAGGTAGGTACCTATAAAATTCACTTGTATAGCTTTTAGGCACATCTCACATTTTATTTCCGTATATAGGTACACAGAATAAAAGTGTGAATTATTTTATTAGGTAGGTACCCAATACAACAATAATACTATAAATCATCCACAATATACAACAAATCAATTTTTTCTAAAGTACTGTTACCTAACTATGCTGTTGTTATCAAGTCGTTATCTTGTCCAATAATCAAAACGATATTTTTAAAACTATACTTCTTACTTATATACGCTATTATTACTTACTAAAAATTTACAATACCTATTTACAAACTAAACCTAGATGTAATATATTTATCAATAAGTGATGATGATATTCGTAACTGACGATAAAATAATTCATAATCCTGCGGTGCGCTCTGCAAACGAGCGATACGTCCTGTCTCCATTACATCCCGCTCGGGACTGAACGTCCTGAACGACGCCGGAGAGAGCGCGTCGGCAGTAGAAAATTACGTATTTTCGGTATTATATTTTTGTATATATTAAAATTCATAATGTGATTGCCGAGAACCATCCGCTTTTACATGACTTTTCTTTTGGTATACTTTTGAAAATTCTAATCCCAATACAACTCAAATGAAACGGGAAAAGTTGTTTAAACAGACCTATATTCGCGATTATTTTCTATCGTATCAAATGACAGTAATCGTGTTTCGAATGGCCGAAAAAAAAAGGTCTAATGCTGTAGAATAACATATATTTTTTTCCGAATTTAAATCTCTGTTATTTACAAATAAAACGCGTTTGACCACGCTAGATAACACTGTATTTTGGGAAATCCTCGCCTTAAATATTTAGTAAATAAAGTAGTAAAGTGTATTATCTATTGATATTGACTTAACTGGGTAGAAAATGGATCGTGGAAGATACATTTTACAATTGTTGCATACAAAAGAGAAAGAAGCTGCTGAGGTAAGTTTTAGATTGTACCTACTGTGTTTATGAACTTTATTGTCCGTTAGTGCTTTAGTGACAAAAATAAAATTATTGGTATACAATTACTTCGTTAGTTAGGGTTTGATTCCCGATCAACGCTAAGTGTATTAATTTTTTCTGCAGTAAAGAGTCCACTGTCAGTAACAGCACGGAATGATTAAAATCTTATATTATACATACCTACTACTACATTTTATACATTGTATATTTTATTGTTATTTTAGGATAGCGATGACAGTATAACTTTTATAGTAAATTTGGATTTAAATAGGTAAAGTTGAAATTAATTTACTATAAATTATGCTACTATTTACTGTTGTTACAAAAGGAATGAGAATGCACTGCATGAACGCACTATTTTAACTGATATACCTAATTTGTGTTCTTGAATATCGCTACAGCTGTATATCGTACGGCTCGAAGGGCTGGGGGCTTTTGGTAAATAATAATATACTTAGTTATAAATATTGTGAAGGTATGATATTTAAATAATCTAAAGGGTGTTAATGATCTTTATTAATACTATTTTATCTGAACTGTGACTTTTTAATAGCACTTACAATTGTGGTTGTGCTACTCGTTTTTGTTCAATATTTTTATATTGCTTATCATAGTTTTGAGATTTAGTTTCTTTTATTTCGCAGGCAGTACAAAATAATGACAACAAGGAACCCAATAACGTTAACTGGGTATTTGAGGACAGAAGCGTATGTGAAACAGCTTCCCAATCTGTGATTACGGATCACAAGGGCACACATAGCATGGAACCGCCAAATTCAGCACCTCAACTAACCAACATTCCAAATGATTTGTTTACTCTGCAAGACGTAGTGGCAGATATAAGTGGTATAGAGCGGCTGAGTTTTTCGCCACGTCCGGATCTATATGCCGATGACTCGAATGACTCGTGGATTCCCAATAGCAATGAAGAACGTGTCAAAAAGAAACATGTATAGTTATACATGTTTCTTTTTGACACGTTCTTGCCATATGAAAGCAGTTGCTTGCCATATGAAAATAAGACAGGCAAAATAATGAGAGCTAAACTTCCAAAGCCAGTAAAATGCGACATAAAATGCCGATACAAATGGACGAGCATATTCGACGAGGCAGACCGTATGCAAATATGTAAATCGTATTGGAATTTATACAGTTTTTCGGTACAAAGAAAGTTTTTGCTGTCTAAAATCACAACAATACCCATAAAGAGAATTAAAGTTGGCATTCCTAACAACAAACATAGCTCAATTAGTTACGAATATTACTTTGAAAAAGATAATACAATGCACCGAGTGTGCAAAGATTTTTTTATTAAGACCTTGAGCATCTCTAACGGGCCAATAAATGAGGCGTTGAAGCATCGAGACCAAGTTGGTAACTATATCGGGCAAGATAAACGTGGCAATCAAACGCCTATTAATAAAACAAATCCGGACGCAGAACGCCAAATAGTGGATCACATCAAACAGCTTTCTGTGACTAGAGTCGCACTATTGCAGGAAGAAGTCCAAAAGACAATACTTAGACTGCAAATTATCTATAGTTAAAATGTATCAGTTATATAAAGAAAAGCTTGAGTCTGAAAACAAAGAACCATGTAGGCTTATTTAAATGCTCTTCCAATATCTGAAGCCAAGAAAAAAGACCTCATGAGCCTTTGCAAGAAAGGAATAATTCCCCATGAGCTGCATCATTGGTACAACTCCCTCCCCACAAATAAAGCAGCTATTGACAGAAATAGCCAACCTGATACGGAACATGATGAGGAGTACTGCGAAGAACTTTTATAGATTTTAAGTAAACAATTTATTTTTAATGTGGTGATTAATAATATTATAACAACTACGTAATGATTGTGGACCATTTTATAAAGAGATGTAAATTGTTTTTTAAGTAAACAACTTTTTTTTTTGTTCAATGATGATAAGGATTGTGGCATATTTTATAAAAATTACCTGATTTTACTATATTTTATAATAGATTTTAATTAAACAATGTTTATAATTTATGTTTAGTTCAGTGGTAACAATTATTGTGGCACTTTTTTATAAAAAGTCTTGATATTAATGTGGTTTTTCTTAATAATTATTCTTCTTTTTAGTTAAGTACCTTGAATAAAACACATAATTTGAAATATAATAACTACTAGCAAATCACCAACTCACTTTAGATACTTCAATTAGTACTCACATTTTAAGTAACATTCCATTAAAGGCATTTAAGTTAGTCTCATAACATATTTAACAGTGCGAAAACTAACTAACTCGAATTTTACCAAATTACTCATTAATTATAATAAAAAAATCTTTTTTTTAATACCTATTACAAAGGTATTAGCAACTTTTATTTAAACTCAGTCAAAGAATTTTAATATTCATTTAACTTTTGAAAATACAATTTTTTCTTTTTTTCGAAACTTTAAACGCTCGTATCTCAAAAGTAGCCATGTCAGTTAGTTATTTTTCGCTCTACGGGGACGATATGTATGTTTATCCATTATCTAGTAACCATACTACAAGCTCTGCATAGTTTGGGACTAGATGGTGATGTGTGTATGTGGTAGAATGTGGTGGTGGTAGAATACTGAGACAGGATGATGTACTGAGACGCTTGATTGACGTCTCACGTGACTAGAGGCCTGGTTTATTCTTCGTCCATAGAATCAGCATTGCCATTGAGCATAGCAATGTCGAATATCTGGAGTGATGTCGAGGAATTCTTCGACGAGTAACCCTCCTTGTCATTTTTACTTTAAATGTGCGTTAAATTTAGTTATAGTATGTATTTTATAAATTGAATTGATTATATCGATTATATAGGTAGGTACTAAAGTAAACGCAGTGACTGACGCTGGGCGCTGGCGTAACGTAAACATACGATTATGACTGTATGCATCAGAAACTGTGAATGGATTGTCCGATGTGTTATGAAAATAATTTTACTTTTAAACAATTTAGTATTAAATCTTAATTACTTATTAGGTTCCTACCACAGGTTCCTACATAATAATAATAATAATAATAATATTCTTTATTGTACACCAATCGGAATTACATATAAAAATTGTGATTAACAGTTAATGCACAAAGGGCGGCCTTATCACTAAAAAGTAATTTCTTCCAGGCAACCTTTGGATGGACTGGAAACTGACGGATTTCGAAAAAGGGGTAGTGTTGGTGTGTTCAGATATTGTACATTATTAATAGGATTTTAAACGATAAATAGGTACAAAATACTGTAATTAAATAATGATACATATATTAATAAATATACTATACTTTGTTAATACTATACTTATATATATATATATATATATATATATATATATATATATATATATATATATATATATATATTTATACATATACATACTTATAATATATAACTAAATGATTAGGAGTAAGTAAACTGTACTAATTGAGACAGGAAAAAAGAAATAGAAAATACATACATACTACATACTTAACTCATTTCAAATATTACTTACTGTTTAGGTCAGTTTCATTTAATGGAGGTTTAAAATATACTTATTAATAATTCAGTTTATCATTTCGTATTCAACGAAGAGAAAAATACTCTTACGATGTTTAAAATAAGTTTGCATAGTCGATTCTCAAGAGAAAACTAAATCGTGAGTTATTACAATAATATTTTGCTTCGCTAAGCTTAGTACAATTTAAATAACTTTCTTTGTAGCCCTACAAGCTGTGGGAGTAGGTGCTTGCTATTTCCGAACTTCGGTTATCATCCAACACCAACCGCCACCTGGTTTTTGTTCTGGGGGGCGTAAACTGTGCCATCGGCATGTACCAGTGCGATTGATATTGTGATTCACGGCCACTAATACAACTAAAGTAGCATTCATTATTTCAGACAATTAATAGAAGATACATAAGTAGGTATTTTAAAAATCTAACATGATATGATTCTTTGGTCTAAAAGTTACACCCGTCGAGGGGTAGCGAGGAATGCTTCAGCGATACCCGACCCTCCGACATACGGGTACGTGAGGAATACGGGTTGGTTTTTAGTCAGTAAGAGTCTGACAATCCCCTTCGCCCTTCCCCCAGGGCGGAGGGACTCCATGAGGATTTTCCAACGCGACACCAAAAAAAAAAAAAGATGGTCTAAAAGTTAGAAAATAACGGTACATTACACTGAAGGGTACATTTTCTCTGACTAGGCATCAAATTATTATACAAATATAAGAATCTGAAACTCTAAATCCTGATAATGTTTTATAATGCCGACTGTATTTAAATGTGTAGGTGGGCTGAAATTAGATCAGATACAAATATTGGAAAACAATACATCATATCCTAGTAAGTACTTTGCTCAAGTTAATATTCCGCCACATTTCTGCAGAACAGGGCAAGGTTGTAGTTCAACGGGGGTAATGTTAGGATGATGATAACTTTGCTTACACATGCATTTTGCCTTATGTACCATATACATGTATGCCTGGCACAGTTTTAAAGTCACCACCCAGTGAGTCTTACTTGATAACATGTAATAAAAATCTTAGCTCAACAAAAAAAGTTTATTACATTAATAAAACTAAAAATAAAACACCAACAAAAAGCGTCATGCCCGAGACGGCAGAACTATTATAATCAGTTGGTATCAAGCTTTGTTATACCACAGTAAGGGAGTCCGCTTCTGTGCTTATTTATTATATTTCGTAGTCGTTATAAAGCTTAACACGATATTTGAACAATTCAGTGAGTCCCAATGATCCCTTTTGTTCCCTTAATCACTATTGCTTATGAGGTCGAGCGTCGGTGCCGCTGTCTTTGTATAAGTCTTCGTTCCTCCATCAGTTCTGTTGTCTTTAGCCAACTGCATCCTGGCAGCTGACTGTGTACTTTTCGACCGATGTCTTGGCAATTCTATACAACCAAATGAATACGCTACCCCAACAGTCATTGTCATCACTACACCAATAAATTTCAACGCCTCCCTTGCATCCATTACTTTATTTGCCACTTCTTATCTATCATCCATAACATCTAAATGAAATTAGAATTAGAATTTTAATATTTGATTAATTTATCTAAAGTTTTATCCGCGTGTCAAGCATGCCGTCAAAAAGTGAAGTAGCACGTCATTTTGACAACTATCAACAAATTATTTTTAAATTTGACCATAGCTTTTATATAAACATCAAATTAGTAGAAACCTCAAGCAAAACTTTGCAGTTTCCTGCAATATAGGACGTATAATTTTATTATAACATTAATAAGTAACATAAGTTCGAAAACTATGCAAATGTTGTTATTAATCATGAATACTCCGGATTCTTATAAAATAACTAGAGGACGCCAGCAGCTACGCCTGCAATTTTTTTTTAAATTTACCCGTTTTGGCCGATCCCGTGGAAATTTCGGGAAATTCCTTCTTAGTGCACACCCAAGGAGATACCCAAGGAACATACATGCCAAATTTCAGCGTCCTACGCCCAATAGTTTCAGCTGTAGCGTGTCTGTCAGTCAGTAAGTAACGCAAGGATTTTATATATTAAGATAGTACAAACTCAACCATAATGTCTCCAACTATAATCCACTGACGTAATACTTGTGGTCGATGTTTGATCGACATACATCTTGAGTATAAGAATAAGATCTATTGTAATTTAAGTGAGAAGAGTACCCAACTGTAATGCTATTTTGCTGAATTATCTCGTATTAATGTCATTACAATCAGCATGTAGTAGTTCAAGCACAACTGATAACGTAGAATATTCTGAGTTGGAATTCTGAGCAGAGGCCATTTAACTTTATAGTTGCTGCATGCTATTGGAGCATCTTTTTTTTTGTTGTCGGCTTAGAAAATCCTCATGGAGTCTCTCCGCCCTGGAGGAAGGGCGAAGGGGACTGTCAGACTCTTACTGACTAAAAACCAACCCGTGTGTCGGGGGGTCGGGTATCGCCCAAGCATATGTCGCAACCCCCCGACGGCTATTGGCCCGCCAGATGGTCAGGCGGGCCCCGAACAAAACCCCCTTGGCGGCGGATGAAGGTGTTGGGCTCCGCCGCCAAAAACACCCAGCGGCCGCAGAGGATAGGGAGGGCGGCAACGCAACACCACATCTCAGCAAAGCGTCCACGGCTCGGCATCGTACGCATCGGACGAATCGCATCAATCGCATTATTTTTTCATACTGCGTCCACTGTATCGACAGCGATCGGATTGCCGACGCAAGGACCAGTGATTGTACGTGTATTTGTGAGAATGGAGGAAAGCGAAGAAGAACAATTTTTTCGTTATTGCTTTTTTGTTAGTATAAGAGGAAGAAAATGCAAAAACATCTAAAAAAAGAAAACATAATGTCTGGATACACGACATTGCGTATGACGTCATCGCATCGGCACGCATCGCAAAAGTTGCCTCTCGGAGCATCCGTGTCGGCATTGCCGATGTGCGATCCGTACGATGCGGATCAGTGGACGCACTTGTATGACTTTCTCTACAAAGAATACTACGATCCGTAAAATGCGATGCGTCCGATGCGTACGATGCCGATCAGTGGACGCTTATGCTAAGCGTCGACTGATCGGCATCGTACGCATCGGACGCATCGCATTTTTTTTCATACTGCGTCCACTGTATCGGCACCAATCGGATTGCCGACCGCAAGTACCAGTGATAGTTTATGTATTTGTGAGAAAGGAAGAAAGCGAAGAAGAACACTTTGTCGTTATTGCTTGTTTGTTAGTAGAAGAGGAAGAAAATGCAAACACATCTAAAAAAAGAAAACAAAATGTCTAGATACACGACATTCAGTATGACGTCATCGGCACGCATCGCAAAATTTGCCTCTCGGAGCATCCGAGTCGGCATTGCCGATGTGCGATCCGTACGATGCGGATCAGTGGACGCACTTGTATGACTTTCTATACCAAGAATACTACGATCCGAAAAATGCGATGCGTCCGATGCGTACGATGCCGATCAGTGGACGCTTAGCTTTAGCTCTCCTCTTCCTCTGCGGCCCACCGCGACGCATCGAATGGTGCGCCCCCACTTGGTCGCAGGAGATAGGGCGCGCGGCAACGCAACACCGACACGCCTCTCCTCCCGCGACCGCGCCTGACTGCGAGAGACAGACAATTGTCCCCCGCACCCGCACCGTTGTTCGCATCCTGCGCAGGCCCACTGCCAAGCCCACGCCCACGCGAGCGTCCAGTCCAGGGATCCCTCTTAGCTTCACCGCGGGGTTCAAAGCCGCGGTTACTGAGCCCTCCCACCACGACAAGGTGGAGATCCCACGGTGGGGATGCTATTGAAGCATCTCCAAAAATTTACATCCTTGATTCTAACTACTGCCAACTACTAGTTTAAATATTGCAGTAAAATAAAAGCTTTGTAATAGAGTAAAATTGATTACTGCCTTTATTTATTTTTATTGACATTCATATTGCAAGAAACAGATTTGATATTTTAGTCCCCACGTCCACAAGTGGGACATTTGGGCATAGGTTTCGGTGGTTTTATAGGTGGACATGGGTTTGGCTTGCAAAGCTCTTGTTTGCTGTCTGCGTCCCGTTGGGCTTTTTTATCCATTTGCATTTTAGAACAATCTTTAGGGCCATGAAATAGTCCAAAGGCAAACGCAACCGCGGCAGCATTAGCCATTATGAACGCGTACAGCATCATGTGATCTTTTCTGTCGCGACCTTCTATTACACGGCCAAGTTCGCAGCAAGACTCCATCCGTCGTTTGATCATACTCATGAAATGCTTTTGTCCTGTGAGGTGCCATAGGCGAGTTGGTTTTATCCCGTTGTTCATTTTAGGCCTCGTAGTGAGTCAAATTGATTAGTTTCTGTATGATCCTTCAACACGGAGTCGACTTTATTTGGGCGTAATTTAATCTTGTTATTCACTTGTACTGAAATTATTGTTTTTCATTCTGGTTTGCCTGAAAGTTAGCAGAAAGTATTAAGTAAATGATGTGATTGAGTGATACTTGGAGCTTTTTATCTGCATTTATACGAATTCATTGATAATTTTAGTAGCCAAGTAATGCTCAAGTCCAAAGTTATTACCATGATTGCTAAGAAGGCCTAAATTTCAAGACATGGATAGACATTTTCCATGAGCCATAATTTTTTTATCAAAAATTTTTGAGCAGAGAGAGGGCTCACTCTCTTCTCACCCTATTTCTCTCTCTCTTTATTACGAGTCAAATGTGAGGGACATTTGACTCGTACCTATATTATTGTAAACGAATCCAACAATGGACCCCAGGCTCCAGAGCGAGGGACTTGGTTAACCGGGACAACGCTATGATGGCAATTCTTGTCATTAAAGTAGGTGACATGCGTATATACAAATGTATCGTCATCATCATCAGCCTACCATAGGCCACTGCTGGATGTAGAGGATATGGAGAGGCCTATACAAAACTATCATCATCATCATCATCAGCCTTTAACAGCCTACTGCTGGACTAGGCCTCTCCTTTGAAAGGAGGAATTGGCCTACTATACCACGCTGGCCAAACGGGTTGGTGTAGGGTTTGTATCAAGTTTTCCTTCTCTTACAGTGCTGTTCTCTGCATAATACACTCCCTCCGTCGGCTCTTACGACTCCCATGGGATGATATGGGGTGGTGACATTCCGTATTCTTAATCCGTCACCACACGGACAATACAAAACTATGGTGAATGTTATTTCTAGGTCGCACCACCTATTAATCTAGAATCATGGCGTAAGTAGGTACCATTATTAGCTGATGACTATCGTCTCGGTCCTCTTGGGTCCTTTTCCATTAGTGTAGCAATGCATGATACCACGGCTGATAGTGTTACTATAAACAATAACTCTTGCTTGTTCATTACATTTTTTATTTTGATTATTTTTATGATTTATATTCCCATCACAAAAATCGTATTCTTCAGAGGAGAATATAAACCTGAATAGATTGACTCTTGGATTTTGTTGTAAATGTTGTAAATAATGGCGTCTAATTGTCAAAGTTTGACATTTCTTTGGACATACTCTGAAGATTTTTAAAAAGGTCGGCTTATAGCTTTTTGGACCTTTTTTCTGAGTCATATATTTGGGTTACGTAAAAATCCAGAAACATAAATATATAAAACGATGTTCAATGTTCGTATACGTTTTTATTTACGTAACGCTAGGATGTAACACGTCTATACTGCGTAACTATTTGAAAATAGGGATGAATAGTCATCCATTGACCACAGCTCTACCTCAGGTTTTCAATTAAACAAAACCTGAATCAGCTTTACAACAACTTTTCAAACTTTGATAAAAAGAGAAATCAATGTCGATTGCTATAAAGCATCGATGCAAGGGACGACTTTTTATCTATAAAAGTTTTCTAATGACGTTTTTATTGATAAAGGATTAATCCACTGTCCAACTTTAAATTGGCTGGTTGTTGGGTTGCCATAACTGCAGTGATAACGAAGAAAAGCGAGCACACCTGCCCGTCTAAGTAGGCTTACAACGTTGTATTTATAGAGGCAGCATATTGAAAAAATGCCAATAAGATAGAATATAAATACCAGGTAAGAATAATCCCTATTTTACAACGGCGCGCGTCTCACTGACAGTTCTTTTCAATGTGGTGCCGTGTACTTATTGAGTATTGCGTCTGTGTGCGTGGGTCCCTGCGCAGGAGACTCCTGTGTAGAGGTTGCCTCTAGCGGCCTTCACCAGAGATGCATTGGGACCGGTTCCGTTCGATTTATCGACACAATTCATCGTTTCTTATGCCCGAATTCGTCCATTCTACATTAACGTTAATTTTTTTATACACTACAAATATAATTTCCCATCTAATAAACGTGAATAATAAATGAAAGTTTTGAGCGTAAAAGCAAAAGTAACACGTGAGATAATTTCCCAACATATGAACATGGCGCCTCTAAAACCAGTACTAAGTACTTATTTGAGGGTTATGGTCATACATGTATGAAATACTCAAAACTCTTAGTATTGCGGCAGTTTGGCGACTATGTATCGCTTGCTATGTTTTTGAACTAAACTTTCAAGCTTCGAGGCTCTCCGAGTCCGCTCCGTGCCTCCTTGTAGTGGGAGAGCAAAACCTGTAGATACTGTTCGCCCACTTCGGGACGGAGTACCTGCGGATGCGTTGTCCCTTTCACTCTCGCGGCGGTCCACGCCAAAACGAGAATGGCCGTTTCACCTCACCACTCTGGTATGCAAAGATTGATAGCTTATATGACCATTTGCTTTTGAGAGTCCGCCAGAAATCACGCACGGTTAAGTTTTCGCCGCCTGGCGTCCTTACGATCGGCCAGACGTCGTGTTTAACTAAACTTGTATCATACTCGTTCGTTTCCGAGAAAACTTTTGTAGTTGACATCGTAATGTTATTACGTTGGTTTATTGATTTAAGTCGGTGGTGTAACTCGTTTGTTTAAAGTAGCAGTGAAGCCTTACTCGGGAGGGTCAGGCGCCCATGAGTTCACTATTTCTGTGCCTAGATGCGTTTTTCTTTGGTGACTAAGTGTTGTCGGTACGCGGTACGTTTTGAACGTGTGAAGTGAAATGTGTGACTGAAACTTGGTTATACGTTATGGTTATACAAACATGGATCCAATAGCAACGGACAACGGATTAGTGGTGAATAATTTGAACCACGTCCGGACAGACTCTCAGGTAAGCCGACCGCTTCTTGAGTAGGTATCGGTGAAGCAAAACACGTTTGCCGTTGCATACCTACCTATGAATAAGTGCAATGACTTCTCGATAATTTGTTACATTTTGGGTGTGGACCAATATTTGTACCCTGTGACATTCACATAGAGCCTAATATGCAATAATTGTTAAGAAACTGCTGAATTTTAATTTACGTATAAAATTATATGAGAAATATTTCGATTGCGCTACCGAGGAACTATATAGTAAACAAAAGAAAAGAGAGTTGGTCCACGTTGTTTCGTGGCCTGTCAAATATTTAACAATGTATTGTTATACGTGTGTGCAATCGTTATACTATTTCATAGTCATAACGTGTTCTCTAGTTGCACTGGGCTTAGTATGAAGCAGTTGCATGCATTTCACGTAAAATTATATAATAGTGCAGAATCAAATTGCTACACGCATTAGTTTTTACGGTTGGAAGCAACAGGCGCGAGGAAAGTTAAGATTTTATAGAAAACTGTGAAAATGAAACGAAGAATAACATGACTGAAGTTTATTAGACCGTTTCTAAAGTACTTATAGCTCTTTAGAAACCTATTTTATCTCACGTTGGTATATTGCTCATTTTATATATAAAAAGTGTTCTCAAGTCTGTATTTTTAACGCTACCAAGACGCCTACTAATAGTATTAATAAATGGTACAATGTAAACTAATTTCAAAATGTTTTGCCGTAACTAAAGAAATGGTTCAGAACATGAACTGGTTGGCTGTACCAAATACTGCATTGAACGCCGTAAACGTAGATCAGAATAGTTTATTCTTTATCTCAACACTACCTAAAGTAGGTTCCTCTTTGCCGAAATATCGTAAAGTTGCTGGAATGGTACATTAACTTAGATATTCATTTCCAAAGGCATAAAGTTGTAGACTCACCTAAAAGGAATTTACCTGAAGACAAAAACAAAGAAATAAAGATCCCTAAGTTGTTGTGCTACAAACTTGGTAGCAATTTTCGTTGATATCTTTTATGTGGCGAATATAAACCAAGATGAAGTAGATCGAAACAGTGGATTTATAATACCAGGTACAGTGCCAATTTAGAAATTACAAAAGGAATATAAAGAAAAAGATCATTGTCCTCAGCAGTATAAGGGACGGATCTTCACACATTCCTGATTTGTAATAATGCGAGCCAACGCTTCGATTTCATCTGTAGAGGTGACTAGATCTTTGTTATACTTTGATCAAAAATAAAATAAGTACTAAAGAACCTGATTGACTTCTCTGAAACAAGAATGAACTTCTGCACTAGTTTTATAAAGTGTTATTTGAAGTTCAACGAATATCAGATAAACAAGGAAAAGCCATAAGTCGCTAAGTAAAAAAAAATGGCCGGTTGAAAGAATGACCTTGAACTTCTTGCTGTTTCTAATGCACGTTTTACATGTTTCTTTTACATTTGTTAAGTTTCTGTGTCTTTAAAGAAATAAGTACTAAAACTGTTCATTTCAAGTTCAATCAAAACGTTAATTACAAGATTGATACAATGAACGTGAATGCAATATTTGTTTCCAAAGATACTTCTAAAGGTCCAGGTTTTTGCTGGTGTTACGCGAGAAAGAGCCCAACATCACCTGTTCAATAACAATCGAAGCACACAATGCACTAACATAATAATAAGCTGTAAAATCGAATGGGTCTTCGAGATGAAAGAGTCTTCGTTTTTTGTCCAACATCCAAAATTGGTCGGCCAAGGAAGGCACATGTCAGGTGACGTCACTGTTCCCGCCAAAAACCTGTTTCGCGCCAATTCGCAGCTGTCGACGGCAAAGTGGTTGGGTCGCCAATAATTTACTTTTTTTATATTATTTTTCTTGGCCTCGAACCCACTCGTTCAGCCTCCGAGCTACACCGTTAACTCCGCTAATTATCTGCTTCTGTTGTATCTTTTAATAGGGCTAAAATTATCTCTGAACTTTTTGTAGTTTTTTATGCAGTTTTGCAAAATTGCAGTTGGATCACATGACGTGGAGTGAGTCACACGGCAAGGTTCCCACGTTAGAGCCCTGTCGAGCCTTTGCCCACACAATAACCATTCATTAATGTAAATATTTGTTAAAGACGAAGCTTTAAAGATTCTTTAGTGCCTTGCCTAGTTGAAGTTGTTAGCAACTTTGTATTAGTATTCAAGATGCACGGAACGGAACCGCAACCCAAGTATTTGTTACGTTACGTTACTTTTACCATTACTGTTAGGGTATGTGCGAAAGTGTTTTAGTTTGTTTTTCTTGAAGTTGAACGAAGCGTTACACAAGCCTTTTGAACTTCAAGACTTTTTGAAATTATACACTATTGGCTTTCATATGCATTATTTGAAGCTCGCAACACCAAGACGTGGTGCAATCGACCGACATTCGAGTTAAGTGGCGTGGCATTGTATATATATGCAGGCAGGCTGATGATGATGATGAATGCGCCTCACTTTAGACTTTGTATTCATCTGCCTGTAAAAAAATATTCAACATCCACTATAAGTCACGGCGAAATATATTATGAAACGTTCTCTATATTTTGATGATATGATTTGTCTTTTAGGCGGCTTTCTCTTCAGACTATGTTCATAACGTGCCCCTTTGCATGTTTAGCAAAGCGGATATATTATATTACAGCTGATTGTGCAAGCTTATCTTCTCCGACATTGGTACTAGCGTTATGCTCGCTTAGGTTCGTTTGCCGACTTGGCAGTTTAAAAAATGCTGACGGACATCCTATATTAACTAATCAAAAGACATTTATTTTTTTATTCAGTAGGTAATTTTCAAGGTCTCTTATTGAATACAGTATTTGTGAATTTTCCAACAGTAAGTACTTAAAAGCTGCTCGGAGTAAGGCAATGTGCCTGTCCAGTAGTACATAGTAGTAGTCGAAATACTTGTCTTATATTACATAGAACCAATTATAGATGTTCTGAGCATGCTAAAAGCATTGTTGAGTAAATCAGTGCTTACGGATTTGACAACATATTTTTACTCAGCCTTAGCTGTAATGGCCCGGCTACACGCTCCGTCTTGCCTGCGTAGTCCGGTTTGTGCAGTCATGACTGTGCAAAAAGACGGAACACACTGTAGTGGCCAACGGTGCAGCTAAGCTCGTGCAAACTAAACTGTGCAGTCCCTAGTTGTGTTTTGAAAGCTCGTCAATGCACCATGTTTCCAACTGAACAGGGTTTATTATTAGGAGCATTATTTCATTTTTTTATTTACGACGGCGACATGTACGTACAATCTAGAAAATAATTACGTCGGACTGTTGCGCGGCTTGAATAACCGGCCACACGTTCAAGTAAAATCGTGCAAGTAAAGTTTGCGCAGTCCAAATCTTCAGCATGTCGACGATCGCACAAGCCGCGCTTTCAGGACTGCGCGTCTTGCCGTCCACACGCGCGCGCTTACCTGCGCAAACAGGTTTGTACCGGCATGATCGCAGGCAGGACGGAGCGTGTAGCCGGGCCATAACGATAGCAACTTTGCCGTACAGATAAAGTGCTATACCGTCCTGAGTCATGTTCAAAGCTTTGTTATCAGAAAGCAAACATTTTTGAACGATAATTGAATCGTAGTCCGATAAACTTTGATGTCTAGAAAGCAGCCAATAGGAACAGCTTACGAGCATTTTTCACACCTGATGTAACAAATATATAGCATTCTATTTGTAAACTGGTATCGCATCGGCGCCGGCGTGGACTTCAGACAAGCCCTGTTTTCATGTTTTGCTGCTATTCCGCGAATCAAAATTGCCTAAGAGATATATCGAATGCTGTGCTAGGTATCATCAGATTGGAATGCCAATAAAACATACATACATGGACTTATAATTAATTGTAGATGCCCAGCGTGGTATATTTGAAGTTTTGTCGCTTTGTAAAGATCTAATAGAACACTGAATGATTGGTGTCTACATTATGTTGTGACCATATTCGAATCTGTGGTGTCAATTGAACACATTGCCTTCTGGTCTTATTGTCAGAACCAGTAGTGGATATAAAAACTGCCCAAGTGACCGGCAACCAACATCTATCTTTGTATACACCTAAGTACAGTCATAGTAATAAAGGTATAATTTATTTTCTCAGTATAAATTTTCTATTAATGTCAAATGATTGATGAATATACATAATTTAAACGTCACATAATATATCGTATTTTAAGACAGCGAGCTTTCAAATGGGCAAAATAATTGGAGATGAACCCTTAAAAAATTACTCGCTGTTGGGAACCTAGTTTAGAGTACGCAAAAATTAGATGTATTAGATAGCCTACCTACCTACATTAATGTTCATATCGGAAATAGACTAGAAAGAAAGCAAATTATAATAATAGTGTAATCAATCACGTATTAATTGACTGCGTTGATATGATCAGCTTGCCCGCCTTGTCTTCTATGGGGCTGTGGTTTATAAGCCGTGACTGAAATCGCATTTTTATTCGCAGTATTCATATTACTTACATGCATGATACTACTCCATTAAACTCTCACGTTACAGGGGGCGAACCTATTGTTCGTTTGCCTCGAGTGCCTTGCTTGTAAAAGTTGTAGATATTGAGAGTGTAATTATTTTTTTTTATTATTTTTTATTTATAGTCTCACGCCTGTATCCCCGAAGGTGTAGGCAGAGGTGTAAATATTACACCCACATTTCGCCATGTTTTTTTTTATTTCCCACGTAATAGGGGCGGGCCTATTACCGTTACCGGGCAAATCACATTAATTATGAGTGTCAGAAAAAAAGAAGACTTTTGAAATCCGGGGAACTTAAAGTACTTACCGTACCGTCTACCAAGGGCGGGCTAGGGAGAGGCAAGGTCGCCAGCCGATGGCCAAGGGGAGATAGCCAAGTTGATATAGAAAATGAGAAAAGTATAGAGAAACATATGAATTGTAGGGAATTTTGTATCTCTAGGGGGGGAGGAAAGCTGCCCTCCCTCTGCCCCTCCTTAGCGACGCCCTTGCCGTCTACATTTAACTGCTGACATCTTGTCCATACGTTGTTCTAGTATGGTAGTCTTCGACGTAGTTCTTAAAAAAATTTAAAGAAAATTTAAAGAGGCCATATTCTGCACAAGTTCATAGTTCAACTTAGGGCGAGCAGATGGTGGAAGGCTTGAAACAATATTAACGATACAATGTGTCGTTGTAAAGGGTCCTGAAATGGTCCCTGGAATTCCATTGGTGGTCGTTGCTCTTTACTTATTGCGTTCGTTTCCGCTCATAATGTCAACTTCACAAAATGACACCCGGACGCGGACATTTTGCGTCCGGGTGTCATTTTGTTTTGTCCATTATGACCATAAACCCTTGCGTTGATTGTAGGTATAATGACTCCTTTTCTGCAAGGTTGTTTAAACGCGATAATGATATTTTTTTATTCTATTGTATTGGGACCTTTTTGCTGACCCTTGTTTTCGCTTATGGAGACACATCTAACGGAAGTCCTCTCTTTGCCTAGAACAGAAAATAATCAAATATCCACCACTAAAAATCATAGACTGAACACTAGAACGTAATACCTTATGGCTTATAGACTGCCTCTGTGGTCCAATGGATAGCGTATGCGAGTGCTGATCGGAGGTCCCGGGTTTGATTCCCGGGTCGAGCAAAAGTGTTACTGTGTTTCCAAATTCTCAGTAGCAGCACGGAGTCTGGTGATGTGCCCGGTAACGGCTATAGGCGAGCCCCCAATTACGTGGGACCTAAAAATTCATGGCGAAATGTGGGTGTAATATTACACCTCTGCTTATTTCTTCAGGGATGCAGGCGTGAGTGTATAAAAAAAACCTTATTATCCATTAAGTGTACATCTGTGAATCTGAGAATATTGTCAATTGTGTTTTATTGCCCACATTCTTAATACCATAAGCAAAATAAACAAAAACCACGATCGTAAAATCGTACTATGCTGCATAGCTGGACGCTTGCATAAGAATACATTTAAACTTTACGCAGACAAGAAATTTTATACGATATTCCTTGACGGTTGAAACTTGAACCTAAGACTACAGAACAAAAGGCAGACAGAGCGCGCGGAACACTTGCGTGAGGCCACTAAAGCAAATACAAAATTGAAAAGCGAATACAAACTCGGCTCAGTGCGCTGCGAAGCATCGCACAGTTCACACGCCACGATCAATCCAGCTTTTAAATTCATAAAATGCCGTCTTGCGTTTTTAAACATTGTAAAAGTTGTTTCTAGTAATGGCAATAACGGTTGTATTGCAATAATGAATTATCCTGTTGCGTTATTATGTAATAACTGTTATTGTAAACTGTTGTCGTTATCCTGTTATTGTTTCACAAACACTGTAAAGAAAGCATTGGTCCGATATATACATTAAATATGCACTTCACGACAACGACAACGTCGACAACAGACAACAGTGACAACTGACAACTTGACAAGCCATAACAATAACAGGATAACTAAAATAATAAGATTCCCAAAAATAACTTAAGCAAATATGACCTTTATTACGTTTCGTTAAAGATTATAATGCCGTAAGGTTGGCGCTGGGATAGCCTCGAGGTTCGGGAGCGGCGACTCGGCGAAACTCTAGCGCACGTGCGCTTATCGTCATCTCTCTCACACACTCGTGGTGTGCATATTGCACGCCTACTCTTACCTATCCTGTTGTCATTTTAGCACGATAACAGCACGTGCGCCTATCGTCATCTCACTCACACACTCGTGGTGTGCATATTGCATGCCTGCTCTTACCTATCCTGTT
Organism: Euclidia mi; assembly: GCA_944739405.2. NCBI lineage: Eukaryota > Metazoa > Arthropoda > Insecta > Lepidoptera > Erebidae > Euclidia > Euclidia mi. Next base: position 15,873,775 of record OX123204.2, on the reverse strand, counting down.
GTCATTTTAGCACGATAACAGTTTATAATGATAACAGGATAACTCAGTATGCAATAACTCATTATTCATTACGGTCAAATAACGCATTACCATAACTGTTATTGTAATAACGACCATTACTAGTTGTTTCCAAAAGCAAAAACGGGAAGATGGAATATATTTTTACAGATAACTATGAATTATTTGACTGTTTTATAATATTATTTCGATAAAATTCGTATTTCTGCAGAAAATATGTAAGTGTTGCCAGTTTACGTCGACACCGTTTTCCCTGAATTAGGGAAAATGCACTTGTCAATTGATTATGACGTAGGTAATAATTATTGTCATGTTAATGAAAAATACATTAACGTATTGTAAAAGTATATTGTAGATTATATTTTTCTTATAAATATAGTAATAGAATTTCCATTAGTATATACATTGTTTTGAGTTCGATCCCCATATACTATACACTTTGACCTTTGTCACAGAATAAATCTTCGTACCGTTCTTATGGCGTAGGGAATAAGTATCAAAATCGTACTGCAACTGTTAGCTTGACTTGGCACCGTGTGTACATTACGTACAGAAACAGAAATTATTGATTGCAGCCATTATTTATTTTTAGTTGCATTTTTTTTTGTTATGATTTATGAATCATAATATTCATAATTTGTTGTGTGCATGACAAAAGGTTTTTAGCTAATTAATATTTAGGACGCAAGCCTATTGCAATTAACCAAACATTTCCAGATACTATACTGAGAATTTCTAAACAAAAAATAAACAACATATTCGCCGATCTAAGATCTGAACCTCATGATTGGTATTCGTAAATATATGTAGTTGGTATTATTATATTATATAAGTATTTCTTCTGGATCGAGGCTATGAATCACAAAACATAATCTATTTATTTCTCAATTTACGAATAAAATTAGTTAAAACTTAACTCGGTACCTACATTTAAGAAATGTGTTTGTAAAAGCATACTTTAATGGTATCTTTTATTTGAATAATTTTCACAACAGCATTACATAATTATTAAAAGCATTAATTATATATTATAATCCATGGTAAATTCTTCAAAACCGCAAACGAATATAAAATATTACCTATGTAATATTATTATATTCGTTTGCAAAAACTATATGTAAAATAGTGGGAGATTATTCATAATCTGGCAACTTTACACACACATAGACGCGCGTGTCCGTACAGTGCCAGTCGCCAAATGTCACGCACACATAGCTGTCAACGTGCCTCACTTAGTTGGACGAATGCGTTCCATCTGTTTCTTGTTTGTTAAATCTGTGACTTGAACAATATACGTAACTATGATGATGATTAAAATACAAACTTTATGGAAGTTTATGAAACGTATGTATTATTACCATATCCAATCTCTTTGATTATTACGTTATTTTGCTGTCATTTATATGTTAATATGTGAGGAAATGTAGGTGAATGTACTTGGTATTGCTTAGTCAACGTAGTTATTCTGCATCTTGGTTATTTCGAGTTTTAGACGGGAAGTATTGCAGACGACCTATATTTGCGACTTGAGCGCGGCACTTCAATGGACGTCTATATTTGTAGGAATTGAACTTGTCACAGCTACACTCAGAGGCACTACGGTGCATTTACGTTACTTGCTTTGAATGATATTTATTAGGTACCTGAAGTTTACTCACTATTTTTAACGTTTAATCTACTTTCTTAGTACCTACGTCTGTTTACAAAAAATGAAAGCGTAACCTTTTTACCAAAGAGAAGAACTAGTAGGTACTTGTAAGTTGTACATTAAGTAGTAATTTCTATTCAACGACTTCCATCCATTTACAACTAGGTACTTACGAGTATTTATGAATGCTGTAATGCCTGTAAATATATGAACAATCTTGTAACTCATAATTACTTAAGTCTGATAAGACTTAATTCTTCAATTACCCCAATTAGTAGATGCACTAATTGGGATAATTGAAGAATTAATTGATTTACAAGAATAATGATTTCTTTCTCTGTAATCAACACCAAAATTAGTCGAAATACGAAACCAATTTCCCGCTCAAATGGACGCCATCACGCAAGCGCGGTGTTTTCGCGCGTTTTCACTTACCATAAACTTCGCATCCAGTGAGTAGCCAGCAACAACTCTCTCTATTTAGTCGATTCTCACTGTGATTAGCATTCACATTAATAATGCATATCCATAAGATCATCGTAATATGTGTTAATCTGGTTTAGATCGCGCCTTACCATGTTTGAAAAGATATTGCTTGTTTTATCGGTCGCGTAATCTCATTTCAAGCAGATTATGCGTCAAGTTCTAGACTCATCATCTTAACTTACTATAATATAGAGTTTACATTTTAAAGAATGGGACGCACGACGTTATTACCGCTTCGTGGTAGCTTTTAATCTCAGTCTATAAATGTGTTTGCAGACACAGCTAATAGTTATGTGTATGTGGAATGATTTAAATGAGTTTAATGTAGATTTTAGTAATCAAAGCGTTTGCAACTTCGTACACATTGAAAAATGCTTCTACATAGATAAAAGCACGTTTTTTCGGTCGCTTAACTTTATTCAAACATATTATGTCGAACTTTGATATTTTTTTGTTTATTCGCTGTATTAAATAGTTCTCATTTATATTGCCACCGATGTCTTATTGAACATATTATAAGATTTATACAAAGAAACTAAGGAAGCATGACAACGAAATAGAAAATGTAAGAGAAACATGGTTGCCTGATCTGTCCACATAAATTTTACGCTAGCTGCTAGATTGGTACCTATAGTTGATTAATTCAATCGGGATATTTGGCTGAATGAGACCTGTTTACATATAAACGGATCTTTAATTTACGTCTAAAGGTGGATACAGACATTGCGAGGCATGCGCTGTGCGCCGTTCGTAGCGCATGCCTCGCAAAGTCTGTATACGGCTTAAAAATTCATGGCGAAATTTGGGTGTAATATTACACCTCTGCCTACCCCTTCGGGGATAGAGGCGTGAGTCTATAAAAAAAATACGTCTGATATACGTACCTAATATTAATACAGGCGCAACAAAATTGCATAACCACTGATTAAAACTCGACTAAGCAGCGATTTAATATCTTTGCTTAGTCGAGTCTTCCTGTATTAAAAGACTTAAAATCACGATGTCCAATTATATGAAGGAAGCGGTCCCGTTTTAATAAATAGCAAGTAAGTCTTGGTGGCTCCAGCTACTTATTACACACTCGTTTTCATAGGAATGCTTCTCACCGCAGCTTTCTTAGCCGGTCTCTGGTCAAGCGAGACGATGGAAAATATCGCACCGTCTATGGTCAGGTTTCACTTCACTATTTAGAATATTTTAATTAGTGTTAAATGTATTGAAGAGTGAAACTTGTCTGCATAAAAACCTACGGCTTGATGTTAATGTTGTCTTTCAACTCCTAGTAGGTCTAGATACTTACTGAGTAATGTTTCGAAAGTATTGGTAATTAAAGAACCGCCAAAGAGAATAGATGATAGGAGTATAAACTCCTTCGTATGCTGCTTAATTACACTTTTGAAGAAAGTTGGCTGCTAATTTTATCGTTTAAAAACTATTTCATTCCGTTATCAGCCCTATCCGCGAACTAATCCGTGAAAGTGTGAACTTGCTATATCGATGGGACACATAGGTATTCTTCAGACTTCAGGGACACATCGTTCCACATTTCAAACTTTTTTACTTGTACTTACTTACTACTCTTTACAAGTAGGTAATAATAGGTATCTATCTACCTATTAAATCTATGTTATTACTTTAGACTAGAACAGAGCAGAGAAATTAAGTGTACCTAAGCAAGTAACTATTTAGTAATCTGTGACCTAAGCTAATTTCTCGCAAATAAAACAGGTGGGTTTAGCTAGCTTATAAACCAAGATAAACAGCGATTATTAGTTCGTATTAACTACACAGTAATCAGTATATAGTATCCATAAGTACCTACTTGTTTCCGCCAGTTAATTATAATTAATTTTATCGGCGGCTTCCTTAATTTAATGTATAATATGTACAGGACAGGCTTTTGCGTGGTTATCTCAAGCGAACATCAACTTCTTGGACATGAATGCGAAGATGTTGCGCACGATATTATACCGATTCGCATAAACATTTTTAGTAAAGTTTTTAGTCGATATTTATCTATGTATGCAAACTGTAGACCCAATGAATGTTCGGTCCCAAGCAAAGAAGTCCCAAGGAGCAAAATTTGCTCCTTGTTCGGTCCTATCATCCTGTGATGTGATTGTACATACGCCATACATACGTCACCGTTACCTATATCAAGTTCATTATAATATATCGATGATCAAGTTAGTAATTGGACATGAATATTAAATTTAAATACAATTCTGTACCTAGCTAGAGAATCAGGAATAGAATATAGAATGGCTACGTTTTCTTTTTAATATAATCTATCGCCTAAATCTCTGTCTTTTGATTTTATTAGGGTAGAAGAGAAGGAAATATTTATTCTGCTGAATTTCTGACTAAAGATCAGAAATTAGGGAATTATTATTCAGTTGTAACACTTGTAACAGAGACACAGTACCTACCTATTACTTTACATATTATTTCAATACATTGATGTACAATCTTAGTTACGAGACTTTCCCTCCCTATTCCATTTTCTCTTGCATGTAGTAAGTGCCAATGAACGCAGCGAAACGATGATTGCATCGAAAATAATTTGCCCGTCCATTTAACGGAAGTAACTAGTAACAAATGGGTAATATCACATTAGATAAAAACCTTTCCCAGAATAGTTGTTGAGAAAGTTTATAATTGATGCAAAGCGAACTTGGTAAGATACGAAATGTACATTTGGATGCTTGAGGTGACTGTGCCGATCGAAGAATATACAGTGAGCCTACATTGATGGGATCAAGGCTTTAAGTTCACTATAAAATTGCGTACATCGGCGTCCATTGACCATTGAGTAGGCAACGTCATTAATGTTGATTGTCAGATCCGAGGTCAGCGCTCATAAACAGACAACCGTGAGTAGCTGCATTATAGTTTTGTATTTTTTTCTTGTCCACATTGCTAAGGAGGGAAGTGTTTTGATTAATTTCCAACTTCTTCGATGCGGGTTTCAAAACAGCTTAACTTTCGCCGCGTCTTCAAGCGTGTCACATCTCGTTGTCCTTTAGGGTTACTGCTGCTGAACCTTCTCATCTTTTCAGAATTATCATCTGTGCAGACCATATCATAGTAATTATGGTGAAACAGTAGCAAAGAAAAAGTACGTCGTTATTGTCTTTTGTTGTGTTTATGAATAAAAAGCTTAAAATAAAAAAAATATTACATATAGATATATTATCATATGGTTAAGTAAGCATTCCTATTTACATGGTATTTTTGCATCATACTAAAGGACAATGGCAGATCTCCATACATCAAAATGTCTGAAATTAAATTGAAGCGTACAGTCATAGATATAGGATGCACGTAGCGAAAACATTCTAAATCTATGCGTACAGTAATAAAAAATATATAAAAAAAAATTGGCGTAAGTAACAGAGTCTGTAAATTATTCTATTTTCACTCAGGAAATGCGGAAAAAGAAGATATCGGTGTTTGAATTTTTACTATTTTTAGTTAAGAATGAACAATGTAGGTAAAAGGAAAGTTATAGTATGAAAGTTAAACAATGTAGGCAGATACGTTTGAATTATCAAATGACATATGTCAGATTGACATCAAAATGCAGAAGTACATTGACATCAAAATACAGAATATGACAGCAGTTACGAATCATCATAACATTGGCAGTCCACATGGATCATTCTTATAGACTCAGGCCTGTTTCCATGCAGGGGTAGGCAGAGGTGTAATGTTACACACACATCATTCTTATTCAAAATAAATATGAAAATTAAATTTGCAGTTTTTGTATTTGATAATTAGAACCTCACGTTGGCGTAATTATGATTCCTTTATATATTAAATAGACAACATTTTTATTATAACTACTTATCTTCATAGGAAATTAGTTATTTCGTAAGAAAATAAATGTACATGCATATAGCCATGCCAATATCAAGAGGTTTTGTTACAAACATTACTTCCGAATATTTAATACGATCGCTTAGGCAATAAAAAAATAAGTACAATTTTTTTCAATAATGTATATTTAAAATGGGAGTATTATATACCAAATATAGCAACACAACGCCCAGGTTGGCCAATCTAACAGCTAGAGGTAAAATAACTGTGAACGGACTATATTTTGTAGCATCTAACTGTCACAGGCCAGCCTAAGACAAAAGCAGAGCTGCACATTTTAAAAATGGAGTTTATGTGAAATCGATACAACATTAAAATGAAGCTGTGACGTTTTTATTTGATTTAAACGTTGTCTTACTTCAAAAATATTAGCTTATTGATAAAATGTTGATTAAATATTAAATAACTGCATTTTAAACCAAACCAACTCTGTAAAGGTCGATCGTACGATTACTTATTTAATCATCGATACGGATAAAGCACTCATGTCTATTCCTGTCACACCATTGTCTATGGCAACAATCAAATAATAAAGTATTCGTAATCAATTGGAATGCTTTTTATCATCAAAAAATACTCCAGGTTTAACGAGACAAAGTGAAAATATTAAAAATCGTAGAAAAAAAGAACAATTTGTTTTGTTCATATGAAGTTTAAGGTCGCCACAACAAACCCAGACCAAATTCTGTCATTGTTCTTTCATTGTGCTTTGGCCGTTACTGCTTTCTGGTTATCTGTACCTAGTCGTAGAAACACACAAAACAAGAGACGCTTAGTATAAATGTGTGACTGATTGCTGCTACACAATGGATATTAATATTTAACTTACTGTTGCAGAGAATTAGAGATAACCCAACACTATGACCTATCTTTTTTCAACAGACGTTAAAGAGGAACAGGCTTAAGCTACGCTTAGAGCTGAGTATAGAGAAGTCTTGGTCCTAAAAAAAACTTGTCTTTTTCGCAAGTACTCGCCTAAATCCAAAGATATGTGCTTTGGGTTTGGTTTCGTAAAATAGCACGGCGTTCCGCAAGATTACGCTTCCACTCCTTAGCTAACTATACTGTTTGTAAACATACATCAAGATTAGAACTCATTACCGATGTTTGATAAAATATATTTATAAATAGTGTGCCTACTAAATATATTTATAAATATTGTTTAGTAAGAATATTAAACTTAATCACCTGCCTATATTAAGTACCTAGTAAAATTAAATACTTAGGAAAAAAAAGTTGTTGCAAAAGGGCCAATTTGCAGCCTTCACACTCTTAAAACTCGGAAAAGCAGAAGACACCATGAAAAAACCATCATATTCATCCCAAAAGTGTGTACACTTTTACTTTCCCGTAAACCGGTCTTGAGTTCGCACCTGGCCGGGCAGAAACAACATCGCTGTCGTATCGAACTTGAATATTTTATAGTGAAACCCTCGCTAGGTAACTACACTAAATGTTCCAGCATTACATCAGATTCCATAACTTGATAAATTACATGTTATAAACATAATGGCTTTCTTAAAACCCAGAAAATCGCCGATCAACGACAAATTACGGTATTTTGCGCTCTGTCAAAATGTTTTTAGGTTAAGTACTAAACTAAAACACATTGCGTAAATTGAGGTATCTGTTGCATCAGAGGTTAATAAGAGCATTTGCTATAATATTCCGTCAAATTCCCATCACGACGCGGCGACGTTAGATTTCGACAAAAAATGTATTGTTCATCATCTGATCACGCTCAAATAAAATCGTGACGTAACAGCCGTATCGCGTGCATGTCGCGGTCGAAAATTTAAAAACAAAGCGATTTCGGTTTATGGCCAATAACTTTACAACCTTTCTCGAATTTCGAAGTTTTATTTGTGTTTCTCACGAACGTTCGAAATACAATTAATAAATAATAATATATGTCGTTATGAATAGATGTATTTCGTAATTTATGTAGCAGCTATTAATTATGCGTCTCAAGCACAAATCCGGATCGCAATATATCTTTGTATCTCGTATTATTATTTGTACCTATTATTGAGAGCACAGATTATTACCTATAACCAGGTACTTACCTATAAGGTCTGCGTTTGAGAACCACATTTTGTGAAAAACATATACCTATGACTTAGAAAATTATAATTCACGCATCATTTGGCGTAACATTACATCATTTGCATCCCTTTTTTATTCAACTGACTTCAAAAAAGGAGAATGTTTCTTCATAGCGATGGACAGGCATGGAGAGTCGTTGGCTATTAGTCTCGACATCTCCAAAGCCTTCGATAGAGTCTGGCATCGTGCGCTTCTTTCCAAGCTTCCAGCCTACGGCTTGCCGCCTCGATTGTGCAACTACTGGGTTGCCAGCTTCCTGCATGACCGCCGTATACGAGTCCTTTGTGACGGTGAGTCATCGAAGTTTCTCCAGGTGAACGCTGGTGTGCCTCAGGGGTCCGTGTTATCGCCCACGCTTTTTCTTCTGCATATCAATGATATGCTCACTTTTGGGCGCATACATTGCTATGCAGATGACAGTACTGTACATGGGCGATATCTCGGACACCCTGCGGCTAAGCAAGCCGTTACTGAGGAATATAGGCGAACACTTGTTGCTGAGCTTGACCGGGTTCTGAATTGCATCTCGCGTTGGGGTGATGAGAACCTGGTCGAGTTCAACGCCAAGAAAACACAGGTGTGCGCATTCTCAGCCAAGGTATCTCCATTCCTTCCCCATCCCTCTCTTCTGGACACTCCACTACCGATTCAAGACAGCCTCAATATCCTGGGTATGGACATACGCAGAAATCTCAACCAGAAGAACTACATCGAGGGTGTCATCAAATCTGCATCTCGGAAACTCGGAGTCCTGAACAAGGTGAGGAGGTTTTTCACGCCGGAGCAGTTGTGTCTGTTATACAAGACCCAGGTTCGCTCCTGCGTGGAATACTGCTCTCACCTTTGGAATGGCTCCGCTCAGTACTTATTGGACGCCCTCGATAGGTTGCAGCGGCGTGCTGTCCGTATCATCGGGGATCCAGAGGCCACTAAGACTCTTGAGTCACTGCAATTACGCAGAGACGTGGCCTCAATGGCTGTCTTCTACCGCATCTATCACGGTGAGTGCTCCGAAGAGCTCTTTCAACTAATCCCGCCCTCTCCTTTCCTATCCCGAACGACACGTGCTGGGTTGAGGTGCCACTCTTACACGGTAGAACAGATACCGTCACGCACCAAACGGTTCGGCGCCTCTTATCTCTGCCGTACCATTAAGATGTGGAACTCTTTACCAGTCCACGTGTTTCCCTCCACCTATGATCCCGGGTCCTTTAAGCGGGGCGTGAAAAAGCTTTACTCAAGGCCGTCAAGGTGAGGGCCATCATGCCATAATGCCATGCTGGCTGCTGGGATGATGTCCATCACTATGGGACTTCACTGACTGCTTAACATCAGGCAGCATGGAGTCAATTTGTTCGGCAGAAAAAAAAAAACCTTTTTCCCATAATATTAGGTAGGTACCATAGGAATTAACCATCTGTAATCAATAATATAATTATTTAATTATTTCATTGTGAAGGATTTACTTGTCTTTAATTATTAACACACTTAATTGGGCTGCCGTGCCTAAAAGGTAAAAAACGGGACCCTATTACTAAGCCTCCGCTGTCTGTCTGTCTGTCACCAGGCTGTATCTCATAAACCGTGATAGCTAGAAAGCTGAAATTTTCACAAATGATGTATTTCGGTTGCCGCTATAACAACAAATACTAAAAATAAAAGTATTAAGGGGGGTACCATACAATAAACGTGTTTTTTGTAATTTTTGCTTAAAATTACTAACGTAATAGGTAGACGCTTAACATTTTCACAGAATATGTAGTTGTACCTATATTATCTTTCAAAATAAATTATTTAAATAAAAAGAAAGTTAATAATAAAAGGGGACTCCCTTACAACAAACGGAGTCTGGTAATGTGCCCGGTACGGCAATAGGCTCGCCCCCTATTACGTGGGACCTAAAAATTCCTGGCGAAATGTGGGTGTAATATTACACCTCTGCCTATCTTCGGGGATACAGGCGTGAGTCTATAAAATAAAAAAAAAGATAACTCATACAAAATGCTGTCTAATTTTGAATTTATCTGGCAGATAAGGCATGTATACAGGCGGTAAAACTAAGCTTAAGTAAAAATAAGCCTTATAAGTACTATTATAATTAACCGGTTTTTGTCGTAGATACCTATACAACGGATCACCGCTCTCAATACAATGCCTTGTGCTTACATACACAAATGTGTCGAGTTGCGAAATAACTACTTATGCCAGTACTATTCCCGTCTAGTCTGGCGGATATCATAAACAATGGAACTTCCTCCAAGCGACGTTATTGTTCTCTATTCAACTGTTTTTGAAAAGCGAGTTCGTTTGATGTCTATGACATGTCCATCGAACAGTGATAGTCTATTCTATATGCTTGCTACATGCGTTGGTATATCGCGACTTTCGTGAGTGCAGTACGATACCCATAAATGTTTAGATAGCAGTGAGATCGCTCAGAGGGAGGTTTGAAAAGAAGTCTCAAGAAGTAAAACCCACCGGAATTATATTTTTTCAGTAATTCGATAGGTAGGTAGAATTAGCAACTATTATTAATGTAGGTACCTAATTGAATTATATTCTAGTTATTAGATCTACATTAAATGTGACGACATAAAACCTTTTTTATTTGTATTGACTAAATAAAAGCCCTGATTTTAAGAAGCTTCGTATTTCAGAGCATATCACTTAATTTTATACGTGCTTGCTTTAAATTACCCATTTCCAATGGACATTCGGCAGTCAGCGATCGAACATGGGTAAATGTCTCGACAGAAGTGAACTCGCAACCTGCGTCTCTCACTCACTGTATTGCGATGAGACAACAGTCAACTACTTTAATTAGATGACCTAAGTGTGCTCAGATCAAAATTTGTCAAATAGGTACCGTGTGCAGTTGTACACTAATCCTTAGTTCTGTTTATACTACCGCGTATGTAACTCAGCCATCGCCAGATGTAATAGTTGTAGTCAATAAGTGCTTTCACTTTTTATCAATTGCATACGCGAGAGCGAGACGTTTGGCACTGCGCCGAGGGTTGCGTTGCGAGTTCGATTCCTACACGAGACAACACTGTGTGTGATCATCAAATTGCTCTTTCAAGTCTCTGTGTACTTTATGTCCGTTGTTTGTACCTATGTTTGTAAATTCCCGCGACATGGGATTTATTCCTAATGCGGGAGTTTATTTTTAAAAAGAAAAGAAGGTTACGTAGATAAGTACACTGAATAAAATTGGGCAAGTGCTGGTCGGACTCCCGCACGATGGGTTCCGTTCCATCATCTATAAAAGAAAATCACGTTTTTTGCATGTATACTTAAATACTTTTTAAGTTTCTACCTGTTTATTAAGATCGAGTAACAAATTGCTTAAAAATTACGTTTGTTGTATGGGATTTACTTCCCTTTATTATTTACTTTTTTTTTATTTAACGATTTATTTTGAAAGGTAATATAGGTACAACTACATATTCTGTGAAAATTTAAAGCGTCTACCTTTCACAGTTAGTAATTTTGAGCAAAAAATACAAAAAAAACAGGTGTTTTGTATGGGACCCCCCTTAATTTTTTATTTTTTTTTATTTTTAGTACAGCCTGGTGACGTACAGACAGACAGACGGACAGACAGGCAGCGGAGGCTTAGTAATGGGGTCCCGTTTTTTACCTTTTAGGTACGGAACCCTAAAAATGGTAAAATATGTGTTTATTGTAACCTGCTTTCAGTCAGTATTTCATAATCTTCTTTGCACACATAGAATAATCTTGTAATTCTGTTGAATAAGTCAAATAACGCACAAAAAAACTAAGATTTTGTGGATCACACAAAGTGTAGTTGTGTGGAAATCGAACCCACAACCCTCGGCGAGGCGACCGCTTAAACTACTAAGCCTACAGATTAAGCGCAGTCATATGTTTTATTTGTTTATGGCCGGAACCCATTATCCCGCTATAAAAGTTGATACACATAATAATTATGCAATCAAACAAGTGCCTACCTAAGTAATTATTTAATTCAAGATTCCTTGTGTGATTATTTATTCTAAATCGACTGCACACGGTCATTCTTATTATTGTATGCGATATAAGGCGATAGAGAAAAAGAGATAAATAAAAACAAGTGAGACAGTTTACCGCAGACTTACTAAAGTAATTTTGTAATTTATAAGTCAGAAACGTTCCGTTTTACATAGACAATAAACTATGTAAAACGGAACGTTTCTGTATCAAGGGTGCCAACCTAAAAACATTGTACCAATCACTGAGCGCGTTCCACACCGTAACGCAGGAACTTCAGTTTGTTGCCGACCAATCGCGTGTGGTTGTCATCTGCGCATCCAGCCGAGCCGTCACACGAGCCGTCGTCCATTTTGTCTTTTTGACAACACGTTTCACGTGGTTACAAAACAATGTTTTGATAATTTCTGTAAAAATGGCTATGTTAGCAGCACCCCGTCGTAAACAAAAAGTTATTAACCTACGAGCTAAAAATAACGCGTGGAGCAATGATTCGAATAAGTTCGGGCAACGCATGTTGGAAAAGATGGGATGGAGTGAAGGCAAGGGGTTAGGTGCTAACGAAAACGGAATAGTTGAACATGTTGTGGCCCGATACAAGAATGATGAGAAAGGACTGGGCTTTGAAGACAGAAATGACCAATGGACCAAGCACGAAGACTATTTTAATTCGTTATTAGCGAATTTGTCCAATGGTAAGTACTTCCCTCAAACTTTATGTAACTACTGTTCTTTATGTTTATTTTTCTACACTTATTATTTCACTAGAGGATGCCCGCGGTTACACCCGCGTTATTTAAGGCTACTGCTCTGCTCCCGTCGCTCATAGCGTGATGTTATATAGCCTTTCTCGACAAATGGGCTATCTAACACTGAAACAATTTTCCAAATCGGACCAGTAGCTCCTGAGATTACCAAACAAACAAACAAACTCTTCAGCTTTATACATTACTATAAGATAAATTATTTTTATTATAGTACTTTTAAGTAAATGTACTTATTGTCTAATTATATATATTCATTGCTTTTCATCGTAAGATAATGTAATAAACAGACTCAGATCAGTGCTCCTCTCACTCTTGGTTTATAATTTTGTGTCCCCACAATATCCCCAAAGGGGTAGGCAGAGGATTAATATTACACCAACATTGCGCCCTATGAATGTTAGATCCCACGTAATAGGTGAGCCTATAGCTGTTATGTTGCACATAAATATTGTTTTATGAATATTGTATCTAATAAATTTCCTGTGCATTTACAGGTGATACAAAGGATGAAAAACTACACAGTGGAGTGTCACTTGAAGTTAAATCAAAGAAAAGCAAAGCTAGAGTTCACTATCATAAGTTTACACGGGGAAAAGACTTGACTCGCTATAGTGAAAAGGATTTAGCCAACATCTTTGGTAAAAAAAGTTTAAAAGGTGAAGACAAAAAAGAAGAGAAAAAGGAAGAACTACAACAAGATGATGATTTTAAAACTACAGAGGGGGTCTTTACTGATAAGGGCAGTATGGTAGATTATTTTAAAAGCAAGTTGGCTAGTTTCAAATCTAAAAATAAGTACACTATAAATGAAAACAGCAATGATGATGATAGAGCCGATTGTGCCTTCAAAGGATTCTCAGGAACAGGAAGTGATGATAAGGAAACTGATAATATTCAAGGATTTGGTTTTCAAGGATTTTCATTTTATAACTCGGAAGATAATAAAGTTGATAAGGAAAATACATCTTCTGAACCTTGTATTGAAAATACAAAGAAAAGCAAGAAAAAGAAGAAAAACAAAGATCCTGAATTAGATGATGAAAATGTAGCTAATAGTAATACTAGTGAAATTATAACCAATGAAGTCCAAAATGGTGAAATTGAGCCTTCTGATACAAAGAAGGTTAAAAAATCAAAAAAGAAAAAGCTTAAAAAGGACCATGAGCAACCTGCTGAAGAGTCGGTAGAAGTAAAAAAATCTAAAAACAAAAGCAAAGTAATTGAAACTGTTGAAGAACATGACACTGAAGATTATGTGCCTAAAAAGAAAAAGAAGAGGAAAGATAAGGAACTTAGTAATGAATAAAACCCATTTTACACACTCAAGTTTTTTATTCAAGACAAAATTCTTTTATGCTGAAGATATTTACAATTACATATTAAATTAATTAATGAGTTAGCATAAAAGGTGACATGTTACATTTAATAAAATGAAGTAATCTTGTCTGCCGATATGAAACTATAGGTGTATAATGGAGGCGAGCTTTTATTTCTATTAATAAAAGTACACTCAATGCCATGTACACTACATTGAATGTGCAATGTAATGTAGTTTCTTTTGGCAAACTAGAATGTTTTCTATCCTGATTGGAATACGAATTATCATTGTCAAGTTGAAAATAAAAATATGTTCAGTGCTCATAGTGATAACAAAGTAATACACTTAGCTATGTGCTAAACCCTCAAAAACTTTTTACATTGCATGGTAGCAAAAAACGCTTGACTAAAGCTGCGCTGAGAACGCACTTCTTTATTTGGATATTCAGGTAAAACTTTTTTATTTAACCTATGCTGTCCCTCTGCTGGGCAAAGGTCTCCCTTACACTAGTTACACTCCTTCAAGTGTCCCTATCTTCTGCCAGTCTCTGTCAAAATTGTCTAGTCTAGATCGTCACTCCATCGTTTTCGGGGTCTGCCTCTTTTCCGCCATGTTTAAGTTTCAGGTAAAACTTAAACATGGTTAATAATTAACCCGAGCATAAAATTTGCGTTTTCTCTTGCTATTACGATACGCCTTTGGAGTAATATGTTCATTTTCGCAAAATAATAAAATTTTTGTTTAATTTTCTTAGTCGATTTCTGAACGACGCCGCACTATGGCGGCGGTAGCGTCGGGTCACGTCACTATCAAACTGTCAGTGTCATGCTATGAAGGCGTACACATGTGCCTTTACGTAAAGTTGTTGATTTAATCGTAAATATTCTTATAAATAACGAGTAATACTGTGAATTAACGTATTTAAAGTAAATTAAAAAATTACCGTATGATGGTTGTACATGAAGACAATGAAAAACCCGTGGAAGTAGCAGTTATACGGAAGCCTCTTTTAGAACAGAAATCCTATGTTATTGTAAAGAATCATGTGAGAGAATTAATACACACTGCGCAAAAGACTTCTGTTATTGAAATAAACAAAGATATGTCGCCACAAATCTCGCAAAATATGGATTCAAAAAAGAAAAAGCGGAAAACGGATAAAAAGCTCGAAGAAACGCCAACAACTTCGTTTGATAGTGAAATTATTACAAGTAGAAGTACACAGATAGACCCAAACGATATGGAGGAGTTAAGAACTGTTTACCTGAAATGTAAAGAAGTTGTGAACAAGATAGAAACTAAATATGGGCATTTGTTAGGTCTAGATAGTGAAGTAAGTCAGAATGCTATGGGTAACAAGCGAAAAGCTTCCTTGGAAGCATCAGATGATGAATGTCAGTGTAAGTTAAATAAAAAAATTGTATTTGACGATGATGGAAGGCAGCTGACAGTTGATAGCATTATGGAAAATCATATCTGTGCCAAGAAAATGAAATCTGCGCAAAATACAATGCAAACTAGTAGTAAGGATATTGCGGTTGAGTATAATGACACAGCTACCATATTACCCGATGATTTGAATGAGTTACTCAGCATGTTACAAGATCGTAACATTGCAAAGACTTTACGCAATGAAGTTTTAGATAAAATAAAGTTATTAAAACAGGAATATGTCAATGATCTGAAATTCAACAGGCATATCTTGATAGAAAAGGTAAAATCAAATCCGGAAGATGTGTTGAATTTTAAGGGCACTAATTTATCCAAAATACCTGGGTATTCCTAGCATTAATTTTAAGTTGAATGTTTATTTCTGCCAATACTTACTTGAATAATTGTTATTCTGAATCATGAAATGTAATTTTATACAATATTTGTCTTTTATTCAACTCATATTTCCTTGTCAAGCTTAATAAATCTATGGAGTGTAAAGGTGTATATAGAATTGTCATTTGTTCCCTTGGTGAAATGGGAAGACATTCTGAGATTCATATCATGTAACATAGCTCTGAACATGTAAGATCTCATAAAGCGGTACAAAGTGCCTATCATTTAAAATGATCTTATTGTATGATTTAATTATATGCTTATGTCAAGTCGTATATGTTTCTACTTTAAACTGTTCTTATAGCAGTTAATGTTCCTGATCTTAACCAGTAGTTATCTTGATGGGGTAACATTCAGCCTATTTCTAGATTTCCAGTCATCTTGCAAGGTTAGTAGCTATATATAAGATGGTGCTTAATGCCACTACAAGTCTATACCCAGCTGTTGTAGTGGTTTCTACATTTTGTTTGAAAAAGAGTTTTATTTTAATTTGTGCTGACCCTACTGACTGCCTCTGTGGTCCAGTGGATAGTGTATGCGACTGCTGATCGGAGGTCCCAGGTTTGATTCCCGGGTCGGGCAAAAGTGTTACTAGGTTTTTTCCGAATTCTCAGTAGCAGCACGGAGTCTGGTGATGTGCCCGGTAACGGCAAAAGTCTCGCCCCCTATTACGTGGGACCTAACAATTCATGGCGAAATGTGGGTGTAATATTACACCTATATATGTGAGCCTATATATGTTCTGACCCTAGGTATGTTGTATCATAGATAACACTAAAAGGCATTGTGATAGTAGGACTAATTGATGCTTTTAAGAACTAGAGCCAACTTTTTACAACTAAATAAAGTTTAATGTGAGTAGATTCACACTGAATGGATCATAAACTCTAGTCTCATGGAAATTGTGCTAGTGTAACTTAAATACTAACCTTATTAAATGTCTGCTTCATCATCAGCCTTTAATAGTCCACTGCTGGACCAGGCCTCTCCTTTGAAAGGAGGAATTGACCTACAATACCAAGCTGGCCAAGCGGGTTGGTATAGGGTTTGTATCAAGTTTTCCTTCTCTTACAGTGCTGTTCTGTGCATAATATGCTCCCTCTGTCGGCTTTTACGACACCCATGGGTTGATATGGGGTGGTGACAATTCGTATTCTTAATCCGTCACTACACGGACATCAGTGTCTGCTTGGCTTAGCTAATTTCCATCTAATTCTTATATCCTTGTGCCTACGCAATTACTGCCAAGAAAACTGACTTGGTAGGTATGTAGAAAGACTTTTCAAACCAACAGCATGTTGTGTAGCTATGTATTTTTTTCACCCAAATGCCAACACCCGTATTTGGTTATCTAAAATATACTTATTCGCTTTTATAGCAAATGCCTGTACTTGATATTCGATAATACATTGTCGATAGGCGCTGCGACGCATCATAATGGGGGTATTAATATCAATTCTAGGATACATATAAAGTTGCTGTTGTAATTTCAACTTTATGCAACAGTAATAAGAGTTAAACAAACTGGAAAGTCTCCGATAATGTTATTGACTGCGATGTGGATAGAATGTCCATTGTTTCTGTGTTAAACAAAACTGCTCCAGCGTCCCACAGTAATTTTTTTCATTGGATTATGCACCTTGTTGCTTTGAGATACAGTTGATGGTAGTTTTTGTCGTCACATGTGACATTTGTAGTTTTTGTAGCGTTGGTATACGAATCGCTGGGTGAATAATGATGTGGTCGCATACCTACATTCGCTGTGAACTCGACAGCTTTGTAAAGTACAATGTGTAACTGGAATTCTATTGGCACTGTCGTAAAGGGGGCAGGAGCGATGACGATGCGAAGAACAGGTTGTATTTGTGTACGAATTCTATTGCCCGACCTTTTTTTACGCTCGCTAGCACAATTAGCTCGTTAAAGATCTTGTTGACTGTAACCTTGTATTGCATATTTAATGAATAAATGAATTAATAAAGAATTACCTACTACGAGAAATGATACGATCAACAGTGAAGACTGCACTACCACCCACAGAGTGGCGTAGCTACCTTGTGTAGCACTACTTAGTGTAACTACACTGAGTCACCGGGTCATCCTTCCTAGGGTAACACCCGGGACTCGGTGACACAAAATGGAATAAATAAAAAATATTGCACTGCCTCCATGGTCCACTGAACAGCGTATGCGACTGCTGATCGGAGGCCCCGGGTTCGATTCCCGGGTCGGGCAAAAGTGTTACTGGGTTTTTCCGAATACTCAGTAGCCCGGAGTCTGGTGATGGGCCCGGTAACGGCAATAGGCTCGCCCCTATTACGTGGGACCTAAAAATTCATGGCGAAATGTGGGTGTAATATTTACACCTCTGCCTTCCCCTTCGGGGATACATGCGTGAGGCTATAAAAAAAAATATGGAAAGAAATACAAAAACATTTTTTTTTCTAGAATTTGAGATAGAAATCCGGTGTGACCATGCTCGCTACATTTCTTTCTACGCTTCTGCTTCCACTATGGGTATTTAAAAAAAATACTATGGAAATCGCGTTGTTAATTATGCCACATTCTGTAATGTATTTGGCACTATTACTTGTCAAGTAAGTACAATAAGTAGTAGTGTTCGTGGTACAGTTGGAATGACATGTTTGCTCTAGAAAAGTTAAGTGTCACACGTGCTTGGCACGCACCGATGCGATTATAAACGGGACTTGCCGGGACCATCACTTGTCCTCTTCACTTTCACCAGCCTCATCAGTCATCCTACATTTTTTTAATTCAGCTAATTAATTAATGTACCTACCTATCCTTTGAGAGCGTATGGCGTGGTTCCACGGAGCAATTATTGTGGTTCGGAATGTTTGTGGTAGGGGAGATTGGGTAACAGTGGATCACGGGGTACAGTGGATAATTCACAATAACTCAGTATGTGTTACGCTTAGGAACACAATCAAACTTGTTCTTTCCGCTTGTCCATCCCCCTCCCTAACGTACTAATCGTCAACGCGGTGTCAAAGCTAGAAGTCGCGCTGCTATAGTCCACTCAGTAGGTAAGTAACAAAAGTATTTTTCACATGGTTTTGAAAGTTGTTTTATATCTGAGTGAATAAGAAATCTCAATGTTTTTATTGTGTCGTAGGCTTGTTATATGTATCCTAAGTCTTATGTAAACTGCGTATTTTTTCTTTGCGATTGGTAGTTTTTTTTTATGATATTTTTATTCCATAACCGCCATTGGGTCACAATGAATCATTTCGTTTTGGGTCACAGTGAACTACTAATCCGCTGTGACTCGCGGAACTGAAATTCATTCGTAATTTATTTTTAGGGAAAATGCACTGCAATTGAGTTAGAATATACATTTTAATCATGATGCAGTTCATAAAATATTTATCGATGACCAAGAAAAGAATATAGTCGATTATATTCTTAAGTGGAGTCAAATGTTCTATGAACTGACTATTGCAAACGTTCGACGGCTAATTTATGAAGTACTGGTAACGAATAAAATAAAAGTACCAGATAAATGGCATGGAAGTAAGGTATTGAGTATCTGTGTAACCTTAGAAAAAGATATAATGGATTATCTTTGCGCACTCTTAGTCGATTCACTGTCACCCATGCAATGATCCAAAGTGACCCATTTCCGGGACACACTGGATCATTTCTCATTTTTTAATCAAGTCGTTGTATCTTGTAACTTTATGTACTGAAAGCCTTGAAATGACTCTTTCTTTAAAGATTAATAACTAATACTTTGATTTAATTTCAGAGATTAATAATTCAGGCATAAACTTTCCAGTCGCACTGTTTGAAAAAAAAAGTGATACACTGTTACCCACTCTCCCACACAAATTAAGGGAACATGTACCGTATGGAGATCGAACCCGACGTATTTAGGTACCTAAGTACTGGCAGTGTCTTCTTTAGCTAGGTACTTAATGAATGTGTGTGTTGCCAACTCTAGTATCGGAGTTTAAACCGCCCGAATGCCTTCGACTTGGCCTAACGATTTTCGTCCTGAGACAAAAATCCAGCGCTCTGTTGTAATTGTCACATGTCACCCATCCGAGTGACGACCTGTGCAAGCTCTTCTTAACTTTGCCGCCCTATTACGAACGGCAAGCCAAGTCACGCTATGAGCGCTAGCCTTCTTTACAAAGCTTTTTATGAATTCATAGATAATTATGATAGTAGTATGGAACTATGGATTATTAGACTGTGGTAGTGTGATAGTAGGTAGGTATGGTACTGTGCTCAGTAACATTGTAACTAGGAGCTTTAATCCCATTACTGACACGTGTAGGACATTGGCAACTGGTCTTAAAATAAACGGGTTTCAAGAAATTGTCTGTTACTGTTCAGTATGAAGGCTATTGTTGATCGAAAATGAATGCCAATGAGTATTCGACTTTATATCTTCTTCTGTCTGGCGATTACTAATCCCTAATATCCGACTTTACATGTAAACCCAAAAATAAAAATAATCCTGCCGGATGTGCCAAATTTTGCATAATATGATTGATCTTCTATAGTGCATGAATTTTGCATACGATTGAATGTGTGTATCGTATTATAGTGTTGCTACACTTATTAGTAAGTTATTAGTAGGTAAGTTTAGTCGGTTGTACATTTGTGTTCTGCCCGCACAGTTATATCGAATATTATTTTCTAAATATATTTAATTAATTGATTCCAAAGCTCAACTATCACTAAATCCCAAATATGCAATAGGTATATAACTCATACTAAAGCGCATATTAGGGCGTAGAAGAAGTATTTTCATCCTAATACCAATACAACTTTTTTATTTGTATCTAAGTGGTAGAGCCGTACTAAGTTGTGAATCGGTCTTACACTCAGAAATGCGAATGAAAGAGAAGAGAATAAATACCAAATGGCAGGTGTTTATCATTCCGCGCAAGTTGTGATAAGAGTCAAGAGGGGGAGGCCAATACCGTTGTACCGGCAGTCGCATTTCTTTGAATTTGAACTCATGGTACATGTAGCGACATCATGCCTACTTGTGTGTAAATTTAAACTATGCAATTATGTATACCAAGAGGATGCTAAGATGTTATGTTGTGGCCTCTGTTTCGCTTACTATTTCAGCAGGTATTTTCGTCCTCTTTACTGGGCTACGTCTTAGACGCTTTACCGTTTCTTAGGGCTCTATCAGACAGAGAGCGGTCACGCGGTCAAACGTTCAAGCGGTCAGTTTTGCGTTCTATGTGTTGTATTACGTTACATAGACCGCGTGACCGCTCTCTGTCTGATAGGACCCTATGTAACGTAATAATATAACACAAAGAATTGACCTTTTCGAAAACTTGATGAGTCTTCGAAAACAATCATCCACCTACAAATAAAGATAAAATAAGAATGCAACTATTTCGCAGAACTGTATAACGCTTTTCTTGATAACTTGGCTTGTTTTGTCTTCATATCGCAGTAAGTTATGCTTGCATGCCATGACTAAGGAATGGTGACCTAAATATTTTTTATCTTTGTTCAAACACAAGTTTTCTCAGATGTGTCCATTTTAGATGAGACGTAGCTTTTACTGTTTGGTCAATACTTGCTCTGCCATTCCATTTCGGGAAACGCAACCGTGTACTAACTTACAAGTAAACAAAACCTTAATTTACATAGTCGTACACCTTTTTCCAACTTTATTGGTGTTTACGCGGCCGAGTTAGAAACACGCGTGCTGGTTACGGATATTAACATACATAGAGTCCATTTTAATTCGCTTTTATAAAGTATTAACAGCCTTTTGAGTTCAGTAAGTTTGCGTCGTAATCTCATATGGCTCGAGACGGCGTCATCGGTGGACGCCCGCCGCACAGCCTTCGTTATCGTAACATTCCAATTCGACATTTAAAAAAGCTCATCGCCAAATTTATTTAGTTTTTAATACTTCTCTGTAAGGTTGTTATTGTTTTTAATTATATTAGTGACGTGAATTTAGTTGATTGTGTTAGTGAAGTGATGAAATTGAGTTACAAAGTTTAGTGACATATGAATGTGTTAAAGGACATCAATCTAAATTGCTTCACGATGAAATTGGATAACTTTGGATTTGAAAAGTTACAGGTATGAGATAAGTTGACAGATTATTTTAGGATCGTTCGTTGGATAGCCATTTATTAGAATATTATTTAAATACTATTGTACTATTTTATAACCTTTTGTGTGCACATAAAATAATTATTGTCGCACGAACATGGATGGGCTCTACCTACCTACTTGCATGCGGTTGCGCTGTGTGGGTGAAATAGCCTTATTTTCGAGATTTTGTTTGTTGATAACTTACAAAGTGGATGCCATTTAATTTCACATAATGATGGTACGTTGTCGTTAAAGTTAACATCATACATTATATTATATGATGCAAGTACGCTAGGGTACTAATTATACAATAGCTGATCAAGCATGAATTTAATTACAAATAGATACAATGGCATATTGCTCGATATAAGACAAATATTTTAGAAAGAAAATAATATGATTAAATACTTGGTAAGTACTTAAAATTTACTCTAATCTTGAAAATCAAATGAAAAAATGATAAAGTAAAAGTTATTGAGTCGGTAAATAATTTTGAAATATTTATTGGCCCTTATTTTTTAAACACGCTGTAGATTTCACCTAGGAATGAATTAAGTCATTAGTCTAATAATTTGTCTTGATTGTCCCCACTTTTTAAAGTTACTAGAAATAAGTAACTATGTATAAATATTTTTTTATAGACTCACGCCGCCCACATTTCGCCATGATTTTTTTAGGTCCCACGTAATAGGGAGCGAGCCTATTGCCGTTACCGGGCACATCACGAGACTCCGTGTTGCTACTGAGAATGCCGCAAAACCCAGTGATACTTTTGCCCGACCCGGGAATCGAACCCGGGACCTTCGAGCAGCAGTCGTATACGCTATCCAGTGGACCACGGAGGCAGTCAAACTATAGATATAAAGCTGTTATCATAATTTTACGTCTGTTTTATTAACTTAGGCTACGTCCCTAATACGTCAATTAAATACAAAATAGTAAGTAATCAAAACTAAATATTATCATGTAGAATATTGTCCACATCCATTGTTAGTGATCTCCGTAGAGTTATTTGTTACATATGGCCCATATGGGAAAGGTTTTTGTTAAGGACATAATAAACGATTACGACTTTAAGTGCAACGGATCTAAGTAATTTAATTAATGGTTAAATTGAAATAAGTTCATTAAAACGTTTGAAATTTTTAGCAAGTGTGTGTAATAAAATTCGATAAATTAAAATAGGAAGGATTTTTAAATAAAATAAACCATTTTTGAATTGGCTTTTAATGTTCTACGTAGGGAATTTTGTTTCAATTAATCTTCTAACAAAGAAAAACCACAACGTAAGTTAGCTTAGCGCTTTTCTTACCAACACAATCCATAATTTGTTTTGAAGTGCCACACTGAACCATAGAGTTACGCAAATCAATTTGAATAATACATATTGTGACACGCGTAATTACTCGTCTAATGTCTGTCACTTGCATTCATAATTTTATTGTGAACGCCACGTTAATGAATAATTTAACGTACCGTAACGGGAGAAAGTTTATGCGTAAGAGTTCATGAAACTGCGTGAGAGAGGAATAGTCTAAACTTACATAAAAACATATCATAACCATCATAACTGATTTTAGGTGCATAGGGTTCCCACCAAGAACTTAGGGTCCCAAGCCAACCTCACCTGCAAGTGGTGCACCTGCCGATCAACGGACGAGGCTCTGGCAAACAAAATGTCCCAATAAGCGGCAATAGGCTCGCCACCTATTACGTGGGATCAAAACACTGGCGAAAAGTGGGCGTTTAATATGCCTCTGCCTACCCCTTCGGGGAAACAGGCGTGAGTCTATGTATGTATGCATAACTGATTTTAAAAGATTTGTTCTCAAATGAATAACTAGGGATGGGTCAACTCTCAGACCGCGCATCAGACTGAAACGTTTAGTCGATCGTAGTCCATTGGATAAAATTCCAAGACTCAAGCTGACCTTGCCATCTATTGCCCGCAGTTTCATAGCTGGCCGTAAAATGTAATGTTATGTAAAATCAGTTGACTTTCAAACAAACTATTAACCCCTATTTTACCACCCCACCTTAGGAGGGGAAAATTAAAATATCTGTACCTACTCACAGGGCCGTCGCCAGCCGACTGCCTAGAGGGGGCAAAGTCGCCAGGCGATGGCCTAGCTCTTCGATGATATATCTCTTATACAAATGGCCTTATTTATACTGATGATGATGATTAAAATGCTGATACTCGTATAAAATCGAACTTCAAATCTCTTCATGTATTCATGCGCATACTTGCACGCGACAAGACCAGCGCTGGATGCTTATCTAAACTATTTGAGACTTTTTACTGACATAATGTTACGAGCTGGGGTTCGTGATAAATTATATACACTATGCCAGAAAAACTGCACTTTATTCACTAACACAATAACACTAGATACACACACTTATTTTCACACTTAATTCTCACTATTCACACCACTAGAACAACACTAAACACTTCCGACTTATTTCGCTTCGCTTCTTGATCGCTTTCCGTATTCAATTGAACTGAGTCCGTTCCGTTCGCTCGCCCTCTATTTATACTGGCCGGATAACATCACTAGACTTTTCGAGACGACTCACGAAATTTCTGGAAACGTGTAACGTGTTTCTAGATGTCGCGTAAATGTTCTATTTACACCTACGCCATCTATTAGAGGATAGATGAAACAGCCTTAAACAACCGATACATCTAATCTCATGTAGTTCTCCCATTCACTGATAGATGGCGTTATTTTCAATTCGTAACACGGCCTCCCTCTTAAACGTGTTCGTCTCGAACATCGTTAGACCCATAGTAACGAGCCAACCGGTCCACATGAACTATCTTCGGTGCACCTCGCGACCCCTTCTGGATTCGATAGGTGACGTCGTTCATCCTGGTAATTATGCGTTATGGCCCGTCCCATCTGGCTTGTAACTTAGGCGATTTTCCTTTGCTTCGTACTGGGCCATGAAGCCACACCAATGACCCCTCATCGAAGCCCTTGTTGTTCGCCCTCCGGTCGCAGCGAGTCCTCATCCTCCCAGACATCCGCCGTCCCGACCCCCATGGAGCTTCGACATTGCACACCTTGAATGCACCTCTGCTACGAGTATGTGGCCCCTTCACAGCCGCACAACTTGTGCATTTGCGGCACCAATCTTCGACGTCATTCCGACAGTGGAGCCAATAAAACCGCTCTCGGACCTTAGTAAGCGTCTTCTTAACACCCATGTGACCTCCCGAAGCACCATTGTGATAGAGCCGTAGTACTTCCGGCACCTTAGTCTTGGGCACTACCATTTGCAGATGGCATTGGTTACCTCGAGCGTTTTCCCATTTGCGGCACAGAACTCCATCCTGGACAACCAAGCTTTCCCACTGTGCCCAATAACCTTTGGTACAGGGCTCATTGCTGCGATATCACTCCATTTGGGCCTAGGAGCGCCTGATTTCTTCCATTTGAGAATCGGCTGTACGTCCTTGTCTTCTTGCTGAGCACGCTGCAAAGCTTCTTTCCATCCGTCGCTCAGATCCGTCTTCAACATTCTCACTAGCGCTGCCGGCTTCGCTTCCTGTCTTGCACAGTGTTTGCGTTGGTCGGGGTAAGGCCTACACGTCAGAGCATCTGCGCTACGTTGCTCTTGCCGCCAGACAGGTACGTCAGGTGACCCCTTCGGTGGAGAGAGGGTATCAACGTGCCGCTTACGCTTTGGGCAGCTCAAGCGGATATGGCCTCTTTCCCCGCAGTTGTAGCACCGTGGTGAAGAAACAACTTCCCTGATACGGTCAGTTCGATCCTCGTGACGCGCTGCTTCCACCTCCAGAGCGTAGGCTAAGGCTTCCTTCAGGGACTTGAAGTGCCCAAGTCTTACCGCTGCTCTAACTGCCAGGTACCGGATCCCATCCGTAAACGCTTGTACGAGGTTCCCGTCAATAAGCGCAGGCGACGACTGGTATGCCTTCCTGACCAGCCTTTCCACCTCTAGAGCCCACTGCTGCAGAGTTTCTCCGGTGCGCTGTGTCCTGTCCTTCAGCTGAGCACGATACACATGTTCAAGGTGCGCGTCACCGTATCTTGCCTCCAGCGCCTCCAGGAGCTTTTCGTAGGTGACGTCTTGCCCGAGTGCCTCCAACACTGCCAAGGCCCTATCACGAAGGCCCAAGGTTAGGGCGGTTAAGGCCTGTTCTTTGGTCCACCCATTCGATCGCATCACAGCCTCAAACTGGATCTTGTATGCAGACCATGATGACGAGCCATCAAATGGTGGAACCTTAAACCCACGGGGCGAGGGCGCTACAGCCGCTGATGTCACTTCCAGCCCACGCATTTTCTTCTCCACTTCAGCAACACAGGTCTCGTGGTGGTCATGTACGCGCTTCTCAATGTCGCTGATACGGGCCTCGTGCTGCTGGAGTTCCTCCTTGACCGCCTTCAAGTCCTTCCCCACTGCGGCGCTGAGGTCCTTCATGAGCACCACCTGCTCCTCTAGGCGGCGCGCGTGCTCCTCCTTGTCGCGCTGTAGCTGTTCCTCCAGGCGGTGAGCCTGCTCCTCCTGACGGCGGGCCTGCTCCTCTTGACGGCGAGCCCGCTCCTCCTTGTTGCGCTGTAGCTGTTCTTCCAGGCGGCGCGCGTTCTCTTCTTGACGGCGAGCCCACTCCTCCTTGTTGCGCTGTAGCTGTTCCTCCATGCGGCGCACGTGCTCCTCTTGACGGCGAGCCTGCTCCTCCTGACGGCGGACCTGCTCCTGCATGAACGCCATCAGAGCCGCGATGTCGGGCACCGTCACGGAGTGTGCGCTTGCAGGCTCCACTGCAGCTGCGGAGTCGCCTGGTCCACCAGACGATGGAGAAGGAACGTCTCCGAAGCGTCTCTGGTCCAGGTCTTGCTGGCGCTGGTTTCTGGTACGCACACCTTCAGTTTCTTCCTTCGGCATAATCGGCATAATTTATCCCTTTCTTCTGACACCAATTTGTTACGAGCTGGGGTTCGTGATAAATTATATACACTATGCCAGAAAAACTGCACTTTATTCTCTAACACGATAACACTAGATAACACGATAACACTAGATACACACACTTATTTTCACACTTAATTCTCACTATTCACACCACTAGAACAACACTAAACACTTCCGACTTATTTGGCTTCGCTTCTTGATCGCTTTCCGTATTCAATTGAACTGAGTCCGTTCCGTTCGCTCGCCCTCTATTTATACTGGCCGGATAACATCACTAGACTTTTCGAGACGACTCACGAAATTTCTGGAAACGTAGATGTCGCGTAAATGTTCTATTTACACCTACGCCATCTATTAGAGGATAGATGAAACAGCCTTAAACAACCGATACATCTAATCTCATGTAGTTCTCCCATTCACTGATAGATGGCGTTATTTTCAATTCGTAACAATAATAACATGCGACTTGCCGTGATAATGAGAAAGGTGGTTGACTTGTAACTCTTGTAAGTTTTACGACCTGTGTCATAGTTTGCACAGGCGCCAATCTCGTAGAAGGTTCAAAAAGCGAATTGAAAACGAGTAGGTACCTAAAGAAACGAAGGTAATGGTCAGAAATATTTTTCGATCTATGTAGGTACGTAAAGTCAGTGGTGCGCGACATCGCTTTGAACCTGGTACCTGCTACAAGGCAGTATGCTAGAATCTCCACTAAGCTTTCACTGCCTTTATAAGATCACTTAGGTCACAGAATATATACAAGTACTAAAGTATCTATCTATCTGAACACAATCTAATCTGACTCGCAACAAGTAATTTGTACTGGTGACTATTTAAACCGTTGCGCCATCCGTAACTATAATTATAATGTGCTGATAGAGGTGTTAAGATATTATAATGATTGTCTTAAATTATAACGCTCCGGTTATTATTAGGGCTACGATGTTACCACTATTAAATAATAGCTACTTAAAATATTTGTATAATTTAAACGAATTATTATTCGTTTATAGAAATAACCAAGATTACGCCATTAGTAAAAATAATGCTATATTACGTACAAGAAGTCTGTAAAGTTCTTTGCTCTATCAAAAAGAGATTAGTCGGGTTTTGCTTCTGGTTTCAATGACTCAGGGTTTTGCTCTAACTCTAATCTAACATTGCATCGACGTCGAATCTGCTCTTTGGTGTTGGCAGACCATAAGACTATGTACTTTTAGTTCTCAAAACATTAACCACGGGCTCATCATTCGGCTCCGTGCGCTTTTAACACGAAGCAACTTCAATCAATGTAATAGTCAGCAATTTTTGTAGCATAGCGGGGAAGTTTATGCGACTGCACAAGTTACTCGTCACTATATAAAATTCCTAAAAACTACTAGTAAAGAGTTGCTGGTTGGTGCAGCAAGTCGTAACGTGTGACCCAAGACTATCCGCGCTAAATGTCAACCATCATTGTCGCTTTTCGCCCTCGCATGTTCTTTACAAAGCTGTAGCAAACAATGCGACTACTAGGAAAGAAAACCAGGTCTACGTGTCATAGCGGTTTCTTATCATTCAGTTATGCGCGTCCTTTTTGCACTGCGTGAATTCACTAAGCATTCAAACGCTTTTGTTAAGTCGTCAAAACAGTTTTTAATTGCCGCTGGTACTGATAATTTGAATGTATCAAGGTGCAGCGTAATGACCTGGCCTCTCGCGTACCTGAACCAATCATAATGCCTTTCAGTGGCGGATTGACCTTAAGGCAAACTAGATACGTGCCTAGAGGTGCTGTGTTAAGTACGAAGGAGCGCAACGGGGGGCACAAAAATAAAATTGTCCCTGGACTGGGGAGGGCGCCAATTATGACTTCGTAATTAATAACTTAATAAGCTATGAATGTATTTACTTGCCTTATCAGACCCATAGGTTTTTTTACCTCTATACCGTCATACTGCTGTCAAGTCTTTAAAATGCTCCATCGTCTGGCGAAACTACATAATCACAAATTTCGACTAACAACATCCCATTTTAGGCGATTTTTGGTAGTCCATAATTCGTTATAGAGCAATACATATATCCGTGTTCGGTTCTCTCTATGCCATGTAAAGAAATATTTCCAGGAAATGTACATAAATGTAGATACCTCTGCTTAATCCTCAGTGAATACGTAATTCCGCATCCTTGACGCCACAAGATGTTATGATTCTACCATTGGCGCCTGGCGGTATTTGTAGTGCTTCACTAACACAACATCGCGCGCTTGGTATTACGGAGGAGTATACAAACAAGTAGGTTTTATTCAGAAATTCCCTTCGCACCAATTAGCGCGGGTAAATAATGGCTGTTACGGTTATAATTGGCAGTTAGAATGTGGTGTGTAATGAATACCCACGGGTTGTGCTAACTAGGGTCATTTGCCTGCGAAGTATAAAAGGGGGCATATTTTTTATTTTCTATTTTAAATCATCATTAGGTATCGTCCTAGCATTATCCAGATTTCTAGACCATCCAGACATCACAGATCATTGGCTTTACACTTCATCCGTATAACATAACGTCATTTTACTTTGCGGATCTTCAAGTCAAAACACAGGACGACTACCTATATAAATGACGGCGAATCATATTTGTTTACCTAATAATCAAACTCAATTTTGTCACAACACGATTAGACGCGATTCCTGCCAGATGCAGTCAATCCAAAACAGTTCAGAAATATAATAACATGAGGTTTATTTGACAACTTCGTTCATTCTTAGCCACCCATACCAAGCAAAATACAGGTGCCCTGGTCTGATAAGCAGGAGAAACCGAGTCCAGTGGATTTAGAATGAGTGCCATAAGTAGGTATTCTAGAAGTAGTTCGAAGGGAACAGCAAAGCCACTGTCCACTGTAAAGAATACTTACTTAACCTTTTTTCAGAAAAGATGTTGAAGTTGATAAAGATGATGAAGTTAATGGTAAGGTAAATAAAATCAGTGCTGTATAATTTCATAATACTACTTAATTTTAGGAAGATTTATAAGTATATGATCATATTGTGTAGAAATACGTAGGTATATCTACACAATATACTTAGTCACATTATGCACAGGTCCAGTTCCGGTTTATTGAATGACTCATGTGTGGATTCTCCTTCACTGATGTCAGTATTTCAAACTTTATTTTGGTTTTTTAGCATTCCGTATTCTCTAAACATATCATTTTGTAACCTTGCATTTAGCTAATTATTCTTATCTAAGTGCATTTTTGCCTTTAAGGCAAGACATAAAAATCATCAAAAATCGCTTATGTTTTTTGAGGAATTCTGTAGAACGTCCAAGGAAACTTTTTATGATAAGTTAGAAAAGCATTATTGGCAATTTTGGTATAAGTATTCTGTCTCTGCATTATGAATAGCTGATATATATAACATACTAGATTATGCCCGCGGCTGCGTTCGCGTGGGTGTCGGTAATAACGACAATAGGCAGGTGTTATTCTGATGTATGACATAAATTACGGTAAAATTCCATCAACATCTTGTCAGTAGTTTTTGCGTAAAAGAGTAACAGACGTTCAAGCCATCCTTCCATTCTTTCGCGTTTATAATCGTAGTAAGACACTGTGTAAATATCGACTATTTACTAGTGAAAATATTTAAATATTTAAGTTAGCCCCATGTTCTCTCGCACTTGCCCAAGTGTGGTGTTAATTTATACCATTATATATCTTATAACGTATGACAGTCTCAGACGATGACTAATGGTTACAAGCGCGTTTGAATGGACAAATAAAAAATATAAATATGTACTTAGTTGACAAGTCACAAATGTTACCTAAGAGACAGGTAGTACGTATCAAATTTTGGTTTAGTGCGAGGCTTGTTTTACATGATCGTTCTGATCATGGCAAAGGTTAGATAAATATTTCATCAAAATTTATTATGTCATATAAGGCAGCAATAGCCTAGTGGAGATACCAAACGGACTGCCATGCAGAGGGTATCAGGTTCGGATCCATAGCGCGCAACACTGACTTTTCGAAGTTATGTGCGTATTCAATTTTCGTTTATTATCGCTTGCCTTGTGCCTCGGAGAGCACGTTAAACGGTCGGTCTCGGCTGTCACGAAGATCTTTGACAGTCGTTACGGGGAGTCAGTACTCAGTACCGTCAAATAAACTGATACTGGTGTAAATCTTGGAATATCACTATCCCTTGGGTTGCGGAGATCAGACGGCAGTCGCTCTGTGGATAAATTTATATTCTATCATATCTGGTTAGATCAGTAACCTGACCTCGGGCAGTGCCGCGCCGACCCAATCCAGCGCCTGTGTGCGCAATCTATGAAGCGCCTTTAGGTCGTACTTTTTCCCAAATAATTTTAATAAATAACGCTGGCATTTCACTAGTCGCTCGGTTTCTTACTCTGGCGCCTGTGTGCGCCACACACATCGCACATAGCAGTGGCTCGGCCCTGACCTCGGGGTCCAAGGCGTCTGATTCTTGGATGCAACCGGGATTACGCTAGGACGGTGATAATGAGATTATGTGCCATAGATGTCACATACCTATAAGATCGGAATCTACCTACCTAGTCCTATACAGCAACTCCACATTCGAATCAAGCATAAAATGTGGTGAAATCACATGATTATAAACTACTTTGCCTTATCAATTAATATTTCTATGTGCTTCACCTCACCTCCTACCAGTCCTACCTCGATAAATCTTTCAATTATAAATTTTATTATAAATACTTAATTAATATCAGCACATCCACGCATGCAGCTATTGCTAATAAACACATTCGCCTTCACAGATCACGCCTACACTATGAATATACCTTACTGCATACTTATGTGTGAAACATACTTGTGTTGCGTGTATACCTATGTATTTATCTACAAATCCACTAAATCTAAGTGAGTTACAAAAAGTTCTTCCGTAAGCACTCTAAACTTTTCTTTTACCAGGTGTCGAGGTGTTGACGGTCAACGTTTTCCGTATTTAGGAGTCCACCTAAGCTTTGAAAAGTAATTATATAGGTACAACCTACTACAGAAAATATTCTAGCATCCCATATTATATACAGCATTGACCTTATCCTTTCCATGCCTTACTTGATAATGTGTTCAACTTAAAAATGTCATCTCGATATTTAGAGGTTGGTCTGCGATAAAATCTGAATTTAGTTTAAGCCTTCACAGACAATTTTCTTTCACGTCCTACTTGTCCTAGTTGTACATAGCAAGGAATGCATACAAAACAATGTACTAAATGTCTACAATAATGGGATTTATTGTGTAATTCTCGATCAGGTGTGCGTAGGCGCCGCCGGCCCAAAGGCGTAACACTCTGACCTATAGTTTCTCAACAACTATTGTATAACATTATCCCAAAATGGGCAAATTTTTGGGACCCGTCGAATTTATTTGTTGTCAATGGTAATGATGTGTAAATAAATAACTTTCGGAGACATCAGCATTGGGTAATAACTGTCAATTCTGTGTTTTGGTGCCGCCATTTTGACATTTTTACATTGTGTTCAAATCAGGAATGTTTTTAAAAGTTATGTTCTTGGCAGAAGGAGTTAAGTTAGTAACGGTGCCGAGGTCGATTTAACATTAAAACATCTAAGGATAATTCACACACAGTCATCTGATCTCAAAAGCAGAGCTTGAATAGAACAAGCAACCAGCAGTTATCTGATAAACATATTTATACTTATTATCAGGCTTAGCGGTATTTTCCACTAGCTCCTGGATCAACAATAATCAACATGCCAGTCAAGTCTATCGAGAGAGAGATTGTGGATTCAGTGAGCGTAGTGCTTTTTTCCTAAGCGACCAATGTGTTTTTGGCTATAATATTTTTCAGTTGTGGCAATGAATCTATAGCCTTGTAGAAGCGTTGAAGACACGAAAACTGAATATTGGCCACTTTACGAAAATAGCTATATTGCTGGTAAAAGTTATGTAAGTAGCTTATAATGTAAAGAACTCTCCAGTACCTACAGGTGTAACTAGTGGATTATAATGAGTTAAGAGTCGTTATTCAAGTCATAGCTGGACCCTTAGTGCTGGCACTTAAACTGAGTTATGGAGAAAACAATAATTTATATATTACACAGCCCAGACCTTTTCTATATAAGGTAAGTACTGCACAGTCAAGAAACGCGAACATAGTTTGCATACCAAGCGGTTCTAATTCCCGCCACGGTAACATGCTAATTAATGTCTCTGATAAAATGTATGACTTAAATCATATTATATGATATAATATTGCAAACAATTAAATGGTATTCCAGACCTTTGGTAAAGCTTGGTCCCAGGGAACGTACCTCTGACTTTCGAAGTTAATGGCATATTGAATAATTACTATCATTCAATTGAGGGCTGCAGCTTTGTGTACGAAATCTGGTAATTTAATAAGCGTATAGAGCGTTATCTTAATGTAGTGGAAACCCGTAAGAAAAATATTATACTGGGTATATAACTTTTGTTCTAGGAAATTGCCAAAAACGCCATTCCATACGTTAAATTTCCGTACGTTTCATACGTACGGAACGTTGGATATCTTAGCTTATGATTTAGCTTCGCAATTGCATCGTTATGATATTGGACGCTAACTACATCCGCTTCTAAAGTCTTTGTTGAACGAACATGCCACGTAGATATTCCATCTAAATAGCTATGATGAAAGGTGCCAAGTATGTACTTAATATGGGAGGTATAATTAAATGCCAAGATAGTACTTGAGCTATAGGCTTAAATCCGAGTAGGTATGGTATTCTTTAAATCTAGTTATACAATCAATTTTACGGATAGCTGTATGATCAGGTCATCTCTATGGTACAAAATTGTATGGGCCAAAATTCGATGCTTTGTGTCTGGTCATATATTGGACTACACATGATTCTAACCTGAAAGTTGCTTTATGTAAAACATTTATGATGTATACCTAGTCTATATACTATACAGTATAGACCAATAACAGTAACAGACGAGCAAAATGGAGGTACGATATAAGTACCAAATATAACTCCCCTTTGGAAATGTTTAGCAACGTGTTTCTTCTCTATATTTTCCGAAAGTAATGACCCTAAATAACTTACCCACGGAAATTAAAGATCACACATAAAATAGTCACCTAAAGACCTAAAGTCTCTCAATGTACAAGACAAAATAAGCCAACAATTTGAAGCCATTAACGAAATTAATTAAGTGTACCCAACCGGTTCCTATTTAAATTGGGTCTGGATCCCTCAAGGCTTTGACCGA
The DNA here is from genome assembly GCA_944739405.2 of Euclidia mi. Lineage (NCBI taxonomy): Eukaryota > Metazoa > Arthropoda > Insecta > Lepidoptera > Erebidae > Euclidia > Euclidia mi. The sequence goes on along the minus strand of OX123204.2, from coordinate 15,839,429 downwards.
GTCACTGAACAGGCTTTTACAGTTCCCGACATGTCGCAACATGTCTTTACTCGTGTGACTCCATCCACATTCCCTCAGTAATAATAATTTCGTCCTTGAAAGCCTCGGAGCAAGTATGAACGTGCGGTGACGTTCGTCAGTTTCATCCAAGATATTTAATGTTTTGAGTCAGTTCTTGTTTAAGATCGATTGTATAATTTATATGCGATTAGCATTTACGCAAATGACAGACCTTTGAACTTAGGTGTAGGTATTTTAGACACGGGTCAGTGGTATTTATGCGTAGTACCTTCTCCTTAGGTCGGATTTATTTAGTAAGAAAATTGTACCTGCCGTATTTTGCATTGTCCTCAGTCCTGACATACTGTCAATGAAGAGGGAGAGTTCGCTCTCTTGATTTATTGAACATTTCAAAATAGATAAGTACGATTTTATTCTCAGTTTATTAAGTGATTGATACCATAGACTAATGATTGGTCTCGCTCTGCTCTACTAGCGATACCAATCATTTGTCTAAGATTGATACATTGTCGGAAGAGTTAATTTTCTGTCAAATCTTTTAAGCCCTGAAAGGCATTCATCGCCGCCATATGCTGGAGTGATAAAGAAAAGTAATCTTGCTGATTTCATCGGGAATGAAACAGCGGTTTTCTTTAATAATTTCTGATTATATCAATCGCAGGAAACCACTACGTGAACTCTCAAAGTATTTTTTTTTATTTGTCATATAGGTTAGTGAATCGAAGCCGTTCCGTGGCGTAGCTAAACTGGTATAACAAATACTCTGTGACAAATACTTTATATTACTACGTAAATTCTCTTAATATCTGACGCAATAAAATGAAATATTTGTACTTAAAATAATTACATATTGTAGGCGAGCAAAATAACATAACAAGTGTGGACTTCACGCTATAATATCTCTTTTGTTTAATCAAATACAGCACCGCAGTTTGTATTACTTTTGCGTAGGACGCAAGGCTCTATTACCAATACGTACTTAGGCATGTACTTATTACATACTTACATACTTTTAAAGTATGTTGGCACCTACTGAATATTAATAACACGTCTGTACGCAATATGAGGGTCAACAAAACATAAAATGTTGATTGTCTATGGAACTTGCGGTAAATAAAAAAAAAAAAAAAAAAAATAACAAGTTAAAGGCATATTTTTGATCATAATAATTGTGGCTAAATTGCATACAGTTTATATTTTTATATCTGTACACCTATTCCCAAACTTCATAAGATGCATACTTATTATCAGGCAGTATTATTGGTATTATGGCAAAAATTTTTGAAATTGCACTTTACTTTACCTAATTACTACAGCAATAATATCCAATCCCATTTTTGGCTTTTGGCATCGAATTTGATGTTCCAAGAAGAGCTCTTATTACTCACGAGTGCGTTATGAGTGTTATGACAGGCAGAAAATAGACATACATACATACATAGACTCACGCCTGTTTCCCGGAGGGGTAGGCAGAGACTACGGAACGCCATTTGCAACGATCCTGACATATCTCTCTTGCTTCATTCACTCCCATCAGATTCCTCATGCATGCTCTTCTATTCAGGGTACTTCTCACCTGTCCTGTTTTTAGGATGTCTCTAATCTGCAGGCCGATTCAGAATGTTACGATAAGTTATCGTACGATATGTCAAATTATTGTCCTCATCTTTTAGCCGCCTATCAGAAATATTTTGAACAAATATTCATTGAATTCGGTTTATTTATTAATTTACTACATACTGAATGCATAAAATTTATAGGAAATGCGATAGTTTTGACAAAAAATGAGCTAGCCCATTTGACAATTAACGGAATCGAATGTCAAATGAGATATCGAACGATTCTGAATCGCCCCCCGGGTCAGAGAACGTCCGCCTAGGTCTTCCCCTTCGTCCTGTCCCTTCCACACTTGCCTTATATATCTGCTTGGTCAGTCTTTCGTCATCCATCCTCTCCACGTGCCCAAACCATCTTAGAATACCTTTCTCGATGCTTGTCACTACATCTTCTTTTACCCCACAACACTCTCTTATCACACAATTCTTTACTCTATCAGTCAGAGGGACACCACACGTACTTCTCAGTGCTCTCATTTCTACAGCATTTATTCTACTTTCATGACTCTTCTGCCATACCCAACTATCACTACCATACATAAGAGTAGGTACTAACACCCCTCTATGCACAGCCAAACGTGCCTTTTCAGACAGGTTTTGGCTATTCATAAACGCCTTCAGAGCTTCATTCACTTTATTACCTCCATTAACTCTTCTTTAAATATCTTCTTCATTCTTACCATCTCTTGTAAACAGCGTACCGAAACATACAAACTCATTCACTTGCTCCACTCGCTGTCCATAGATCATAACATTACAAGCCGTAACGCAGAAAATAGAGATTCCAGATAAATAGGTTCTTATTTTTCTAAAAGCGATTATTTAATTCATTTATGTGATAAAAATCGTATCAACGGCAACGATCCAATTACTTAGTAAATGGTACGATAGCGCACTAGTCGGTATATCGGAGTTAAAATCTACAGTCATGGTGTGGCTATCAGATGTCAGTAATAGCTAGGTACATTATATTCAAGAGATCATCAATAATAACTGCGCGATAGATCAACTATCTGATAGTACCCAACTACCCACGCTATTCGCTTCTGAATCTTAGTAGGTAACGATAATGAGAGGTTAACAATCGAATATATTGACCTAAATTTTACACGATTATGTATCACTTATAGAAATGGCTAATACCTACGCCGAATAGGTATGACTCGCATCGGCCGCAGATGGAACCCTAAACTAAAACCTACCTATTAATGAAATAGAAATATTAGCTATCTAAAGGCTGACTAAAATCGACCCAGCTGTTTCGGAGATAAAGTGATATATATAAACATAGACATAACATTAAATTAAGTATTGTTAAAATTTCTAAAAAGCACTACAAGGCATAAATATGTACTTAGTATGCCTGCCTGCTTACCTATCATGTTATTGTTTGTTGTGTTGCCCTGGCCTGATCAGATGTACCTCATTTACCACATCTACTTAGCTATATTCTATGCCAATGTTAATGTCTAAATCACTAACTAGACCTAAACCTTTATAACATTTGTAAGTTCTTTACATATAAGGAGTAGTAGTTAAGGATGTTTTCAATTTTACCGGCAATTCATAATCCAATCTTAATATTAATCTATAAACACTTATCAAGATCGTACAGTCATTCCCACATCAACGCTTCACATTTTCATGAATATTCATTAGAAAAGGGAAACTTTAACTATTAGATACCTATCGTGACTAAGTGTGAGTTATATTCCTGAGAGGTACTGAGGAGTGTCCGATCCTGACCTGACTGCGTGAGAATGAGAATCACGCTCGAATAGGGCGCAACGCCCAGTAAATATTTCCTTGTGACAAAGTAATGTGTTACTTAACGTTATAGTAATAATGTTGAAGTTACAATGACAATTATCGCAGATATGAAGGCTGGTTTATTGAACCTAAATGTTGTAGATGCCGAAATTTTGAGGGTTGGCATATTGAGTCACCATATTTCGAATGTCGCACAAGCGTTCATTCGAGCTATAGTGAGTCGCAATACCTTTATGTCGACTTTCATTTGTCAAACGAGCGTGGTGCGGGTGTACCATAATTATGGATAATAAAAAATCTGTGAATTCGATATGATCAGTGTAGCGTTCTGGGCATTGATTAGACGCTCTTAATCTGAAGCGATTTGATCTCGCAGCGAGTCAGTCAGTGCGCCGACTCTGGTGTCTCCGACACCGGTTTTCAGACCGCCCGAAGGCTTGCGACATTGCGGAACGATTACCACGACAGCTTTACGTAGCTTCCGAAGCACAGCCATACTAACTTTGAGCCTCAATATCTCCTGAACCAGTAATTTCCCAAGTATGGTCCCGAAGTAAAAAATGTTCGTAGTGAGTAGCGCTTTGATGTAAATGGTGGCATTTACATCAGAGCATGTGCATTTTTGCATGTGGATGCAACCAGCCATCCAAGGGCAACTTATTACTAACGGAAAGCCAAGTGAGTTAGCAAGCAAGTGAGCCTATGAGCGCTACACATAAGCATGACATACTTGTAATAAGTCCCAGAACATGAGGATATCCTATGTCTGCTCACAGTAAGTCAGTACTTGACCGATCTGCCGTCAATGCATTTCTATCCACTTTGTTAAAATATGCCTTCGTATAATCTATGGAATCGCAATCGCATGTGCGTTGATCCTTATCCGATTAACCTGTATATTGGCTCCACGGGTCGCGCATAATGGTCCACAATTTATATGCCTTAGTGTAAATACTGATCGTGATTGGATGCTGAGGTCTGCTAAATAAATTACGGAGACTCGATGTTGGACTTCCTAGTGTTGTTGGCGATGGTGAAATACCTAAGAATCGCTTTGATTGTAATTCTGTACTATAATAAGGTTTAGTAGAAATTATATAGTGATAAATGATAATACAGTAAAACATGAAAAGTGGTAATAAATCATCATCATCACCATAAACCTTTTGGTTGCATGATGTGAGGGGACTAAAATAGATTATTTCATAACTTGTTATGTATCATAATTGTGTTGCAGTTTTATTTCCATAAACTAAGTGCATTAGGTAGTTACCATTTAGAATATTTTGGTTAGCGTGTAACTGCAAATACTTTCCATGCTCAATATGGCCCACTAGCAGAACCGGAACCGACCTTCAGTATCTACATTTCTACACGATCTAATCAGATTGTAACTTATATGTACGCTAGCTACATATAGGTGAAAGTACTCTACCTGTGACCTTCAGTATGTAACCACAGTTTAATCATCATTAACAAGTTCGTCGTAAGTTGGTACACGTACACTATATGTAGGTATAGTGCTAATAGTTCACGCATTTATCACTGTCTAATAAACCTGAAGGCAACTATCGAAGGCACTGATCTAATCACTTGGAGGTTGCGGGGTAAAGCCAAAACGCAATGGTAGTTAGTGTTGTTGCATTGTTTCGTATTGCTTCAAAGTTGAACTTTACTTATATAATTGCCAAAAAGTTGCTCACGGTTTCATTCCTATCCCCTATTTTAACCTCTTAGGGCTTGATTTTGAAGAACGGTGAGACCGGTCTTTACTGATTTCTGATCAGGCCAATTTTCAGTGCCAGCTTTCTAAATCGGTGGATTTTCAAAATTCCAATCCTCATTTAATTATTGTCAATAAGTCCTATCTTAGTCATTAAAGTGATAGGACCCCTTGCTCACATGTTTGTAGCTTCCGTTTTTAGGCACTGAGTATATCTAAATAGATAGGCTGTAGTTAGGTATTCAGAACAGTAATTAAACTGTCGTCTTTTTTAATAAATCCAAAATAGCGATACAGCGATAGCAGCCAACAATGGACAATGTTGTCAAAACTTGTCGACTGAGAACAAAACGTTTCTTTGTAAATCTCGTACGTTATCGACGAAAACCGATACTCTTTGTTTGCTCCAATACTGTTTATAAACTCGGTGATAACCACTGATCAATGGAAAGTACAAGGTTTTACTCGTACTAGCGGGTGTTAGACGCGAGTTGTGTTTGACTTAAGTTTAATGTTGGGAAAAATAAGCTGATGGCTAAAGCACTTCTCTTTCTATAAGATGACAGATATCGCCATGGAATTACACGTTTATACGTAGACTGCAAAGTTCAGCACAACAGCTGTACAACAACGGTTCAGCTAATTAGATGAGATAACATAATAATTTAGTTTAATTCATGACCATAATTGTTGATGATTATACTAAAGCTTTCACTAAGGACTTTCTTATCAGTAGGTCATATACATATAGTATCTATACCGCCTATGAAGTAATACTATTTTATAATACCTCTAAATCCCACGTGTACAATGTACATGTATCGGTAAAGTAGTTTTAGTAAATTTGTTAGCCAAGTTTTATGCAGGTAATATGACTACCACAATTACTGCACAGATTACTATATCTACAAACAGTGACTAATAGTTCCTCAGTAAGTGTAGATACCGACGGAGGCAGTAAGGTTCTTAAATCGGGTCAGTTTACGCAACTGCGGTGAAGACTCGGCCACTAGAATGGGTCAACATTCTTTGAGTAAATTTTATGCCATCAATAACCTGTAATGTTACTTATTATTATACCTACCTAGTTATACTCAATACGACGATTAGAATTATTGTTTCTTTATCTATACTAATATTAGCTGAAGAGTTGGTTGGTTTAGTTGAACGCGCTAATCTCAGGAACTGCTGGTCCGATTTGAATAATAAAATTATTTTTGTGTTGGATAGCTATTTTATCGAAGTAGGCTACAGGCTATTAACATCACGCTACGAGCCTTGGGTACGGAGCAGTAGCCCTAAATACCGCGTGTGTCAAATATCCACGAACACATAAATATAATATATAATTGCAGAAATAATCAGCGTTTAGTATGCGAGCCGTTAGTGCAATTCTGACGTTGATAAGCACTTGAATGTTTCAACGCGGATAGCGTTATGTACGGCATAATAATTTACGTGTACAAGGACTACTTTAGTATTGTGAGTCAGCTTGGTTTTTAATATTACGGTGTGCTTAAAGCGATCATTACATCCTGTTTGGCTTTTTGATATCCGTAGATACGAATGTAGATATTGGTAGGTATAAAACGGTTTGCCGCCGGATTTAACGTCCGATCTATCCATGGAGATGCAGATTAGACATACGCGCCGTAAAAATATCTTAAATATGTAGGTATATCTAATCCATGCATAGATCACATATTGCGACTGACCGACGCGACGTACTTTCTTATAGTGCAAGTGCAAAACTTGTGCTTTGATTGTAAAACCTTTAGTGGTTTTACAATCAAAGCACAAGTTTTAAAAACAAAGATAGTTCTCGTACTAGAAAATCATGTATCTTTAGCCAGAATTCAACAACACTATGGTTTGTCCTAGTAAGGGTGCGGTGAGTGGTCTTTTAAGAATTATTGTTATGCATTTGTTTTTAATTATATTCATAAACATGCAGATTCATCTTCGCTCCGTCAAGTGTGGGGAAGGCCTAAGAATGTGATTGCACTTGTTATTATGAACAAGTTTTCGTTATGGTACATTCGAAATCGCGTGAAAAATTGTCCCACAATAAATTGAACTGTGAACCCGGCGAGATGTATCTCTTTGTCAATGTTTAGTAAATTGTATGGAGAATTCGGCAGTACCTACCTAGTTGCTGCAATTCGATTGGTTTCGTGTAAGCGTAGCCAATTTATTGAGGTTTATTATGATATGGCATTTACAGCTCGAAGAATTTGTGCCAATTTGATGTACCTACCTACCTAAGCTGTACTTCTGACCTGTCCTTTTTTTTATAATGTCCCCAATCTGGTCAGATAACGCCCGTCTAGGTCTTCCCCACTTCTGTCCCATTCACACTTGACTTATATAACTTCTTGGTCAGCCGTTCGTCATCCATCCTCTCCATGTGTCCAAACCATCTTAGCATACCTTTCTCAATGGTTGTCGCTACATCTTCTTTTACCCCACAACACTCTCTTATCACACAATTCTTTACTCTGTCGTTCAAAGACACTCCGCACATACTTCTCAGCGCTCTCATTTCTACGGCATTTATTCTACTTTCATGTCTATTCTGACATACCCAACTTTCAGTACCATACATAAGTGTAGGTACTAACACCCCTCTATGCACAGTCAAGCGTGCCTTTTTGGACGCGTTTTGACTGTTCATAAAAGCCTTCAAAGCTCCATTCACCCTATTACTTGCATTAACTCTTCTTTCAATATCTTCTTCATTCTTACCATTCGTAGTAAACAGCATACCTAAATATACAAAATTATTCACTTGCTCCACACATTATCCATCGATTATAACATTACAAGCCGTAACACATTCCTCCTTTTCAAAAACCATAACTTTCGTCTTGCTCACATTCACTTTCATTCCTTTCTTCCCTAAAGCACCATGCATGATTACCACCATCTCCTGCAACTCCTCCGCTGAAGACGCAAGTATTACCTGATCATCAGCATAAAGGAGGCATTTGACAATTAACTCATTCCTCCTTAATTCACAGTCACTATTTTTCAAATCTTGCAAACAACTGTCCATGAAGAGGTTGAACAGCTACGGCGACGCTACACATCCCTGTCTAGCTCCTGTCTCGATGGTAAACCAATCAGTGTACGATCCATTTATCCTCACACAAGCTCTAGAATCTTCATAAAGGGATTTCAGAGCTGGTATGAGGCTACTTTACACCCCATACATTGACAGCACCGACCACATTTCATTCCTCACCACTTTATCGTAAGCCATTTCCAAATCCACGAATGCGCAATAGAACTTTTGACCTTTGGCCAAGGATTTTTCGGCTATGCACCGCAAGGAAAATACTTGATCCGTGCACCCCTGCCCTTTCGGAATCCTGCTTGTACATCCCATATTTTCTCGTCGGTTTCTTCCAGAACTCTTCAATCAGTACATTTGCATACAATTTGCCAACAATGCTGAGAAGGCTAATGCCCCTATAGTTTTTGTAGTCTTGTAGTAAAATTAATCATGGTGAAATTTGGGTCTAATATAACATCTATGCCTACCCCTTCGATACAGGCCTGAGTATATATAAAAACAAAACATGACGATGCAATTAAGCAATGCGAGTAATGCGCTGTGGTATTTTTATTGCATAGCGGAGCGATAGCGCTGCGCATGCGTCATGGTCCGCGCCGACAAGGCTTCACCGCGAAATGAGGACTGAGGCTCAACGGGAAATTGTAATGATTGCATTCATATCGACATATGAAAAACTATATTTTTATACAACAAAATTTTAAATTGCGTCCATAGGCTGCTTATGATAGCCCCATGCCATGCAACATACCTGTCTTACTCCTAAAAGTTGGTTGTTATTTGGATTTATTATCAGCAATATCGACTCTATCAACCTTGTTTATAATCTGTTCCGAATCTCATTATGAGAAGAGGTATATGCCTTATAATGATAATATAGTAATCTTTTTTTTTTGTTTTTCGTGTGAGTGTGTGGCTAATTCTGGTATCAGAGTTTTCAGACCACCCTAAGGCCTCCGACATGGCCTAACAATCCTTATCCTTAGACAAGAACCGGGACCGACAGCTTCACGTGCCCTCCGAAGCACGGTAGCGCTCAGATGTAAATGCCACACATGGTCACCCATCCAAGTGGCGACCTGTGCAAGCGTTGCTTAAGTTGGCCGATCTGTTACGAATTGCAAGTCAAGGCTCGCTATGAGCGCTACAAATCATCTAATGTGGATTAAGTAACTTTAATTTTTCATTGAACAAAGATAGATCTCGTACTAGAAAATCATGTATCTTCAGGCAGAATTCAAACAACAATATAGTTTATCCTAGTTTAGGTAAATTCACGAAAGATGACCACTGCGCAGAAATCATTTTTAGGTCCCCGTGGAGGTGCGGGGTGAGGCGCGGGTGGGGTGCCAATGGCGTGGCTCCGTTCTTGACGCATTCCCTAAATGCGTCAAGGATGGAGCAACGCCATTGGTTCACGAATGTACATATGCGCGACGGCCGCCATTTGTGGTCAACTTTCGTGAACTTACCTATACGGGTGTGGTCTTTCATGAATTATTATTATGCATTTATTTTTAATTATATTCGTAAACATGCAGATTCATCTTCGCTTAGGAGGTGAAGGATACCTGCAATGAGTTCATTTTATGTTATAAAACAGGTTTAGTTAGTTGTGCTATTATTTTAATGGACGTGGTTACAAGTTAAACGGCTTTAAAATAATTTTATAATGATTATAATCGTCATCAAGTGGCAACCATTTGCCGTTAAGCATGTATCTTTTTAGATTTCATACAGTGTTAGTGTTTTAGCAATACTTTTTTGGAATTTCATGCCAAATCTGATTCTTGAGTTTTCTATCCTTCATTTCGTAACTAGGCCGTACTCATGTTATGGATATTAAGGACCTGGTCAAATTATCGCAGAGATGTAGTAGGTATGGTTTATGGCTTGGCCTGATAGCGTTGTGGTCCACCCGCCATTTAACACTACGCCGAGTGATGTACAGATTGGATGATTGATGTTATTTAGGGTATGGGTGGTAGCCTGCAAATTCAAATAGTTTCATAATATAGGGTTTAAACAAAGGTCACATATACGCAAAACAGTATTTCCAAGAGACCCAATAAAACGAAACATTTTCTCTTGCTCCAGACGGCAGAACGCAGCGCAGGTTGGGAAACACACCGTGTGCGACTCAACCGAGTGCCGGGCTACGGGTTCGGCATAGCGGTCTCCGGCGGCAGGGATAACCCACACTTTGCCAGCGGAGACCCCTCCATAGCCGTGTCCGATGTGCTGAGAGGAGGACCTGCTGAAGACAAATTACAGTAAGTATGCTTTATGTTATTCAAAGGCGTTCATCAACGGTACTGGCCATCACTGCCGGTCCAAGGCCAGATTCAGACAAAGTCACATCAAAAGATTGTATAGCGCTCAGCTCTGAACTTCAGCCGGCGCCCCTTGACCCTCAGCGCTAGAGCGGCTGCTCAGTTCGCCATATGGACGGGCTGGCTCAGCTGGCCAATAGACGCATTAACGAGAACTGTCAACTGTGCTCTCCACTTTTCATTTGCTTCATCTACGTCAGGTTTAACACTTATTTTGTTGTAACCCGTGACGTGTAACCATGGACCTTATGGTTTTTGTAAATGGTATCTTCTGTAGTAAGAATGTTTTTCGCTTTTGTTGGCTTTTGCAGTGGAGATAAATTGGTGGCGCTTTTTCCGCTATAAAATATTGCACTAGCAAAACGCGGAATAGTTGGTTATATTATCAAAAAAGTTTGCAAATAGCAGCATAGGTTTCTGTCCGTATCTGAATCAGTTCTCGGTATTTCCGTTAAGCAATTTGTATTTAGCTATAGGTACGACTAAAATAAATCATTGGTTTCTGTCCGTTTCACCGTCGATTGTTTCCTTTTCCTCCGTCACGTCTGCTTTTACTGCCGATTAGTTTTCTTTTGCGTACATTACCTGATGCCTCTAATATCTATGTAATGATATATTAGTGTCAGTGGCCTAGTTGGCTTGGGTGGCACGGTGGCACCCCCTGTTGCAGTTGGTCGTATGAGTTGAGTCACTGAATGACTCCGGTGACTTAACTTCTAAAACAAAATACATTCGGCAGAAAAACCGTTTTCTTAACCTTTGTATTTTGTTTTTGAAGTTGAGTCACCAGGTCACCCCAAAAAAGGTGACACCACGGTTATTGTTATTTTCACTTGTCCCGTGCCTCGGAGAGAACGTTAAGCCGCCAGTCCTAGCTGTTATGAAGATCTTTGGCAGTGAACCTCGGACTCTAAGGTCAAAAGTCTCGGATGCAACCCGTCTTACACTGAGACGATGATGACGCTGATTATAAGTTTATTTAATACCATGTTCTGTGTGCAGGGTGAACGACAGGATAGTATCAGTGAACGGCGTGCCGCTAGAGAATGTGGAGTACGCGCGCGCGGTGCAGGTGCTGCGCGACAGTGGCGCCACCGTGTCGCTGGTGGTGCGACGACGTGCGCCCGCGCCGCCTCCCACGGCGCCGACCACCATCAAACTGGCGCTTACGAGGAATGGGAAGAAAGAAGGTAAATATTGCTTGGGCCTATATTGTTCTAATTACGTTACACATGTGTGGGGATGCGATCGATGAAGTGTGACGTAGTATGATGGTTATGATGGATGAGATGGTGATGTATGAGATCAGATGAGACAGGGAAGCGCGAAGGGTAAATAAAACGAACAAAAGGAGACAAAAAAGGAGAAGAGAAAATGTGTGGATGGATGCTCTTTGTAGCTCAGCATAATAGCTCAAGTTTATGTTCCTCATTTAAGAGAACAAAGAAGCATCGTAGTTGACACTGACTACACTTCACTGCCACTCTTGAAGCTCTACGTACCTAATATGAAAGTCACTAGGTTCGAGTTGGTTGGGGTATATTACCCGTATATATATAATGTACGCTGTGGTACCTCACAGAGTACATTACATATACACGGGTAATATAATATATCGGACTACTGAAGCCTATCATGTCGTATTTTTTCAGATTTAGGTACATTACCTTCCTATTTATATGAGTCCGCTATTACAATTCCAAAAGATAACAGTTAAGCTTTATTAATCATCAAGCACCAGAATACAAAGCTTTCCCGGATAATTTAGTAAATCGCCAAAAATCTAATTTCAGATTTCGGCATAGTCCTGGGCTGCAAACTCTACGTAAAGGAACTCACAATGCGCGCCAGAGAGCAACTAAACCAGGGCGGGCAGGGTCTTTGCGAAGGAGACGTAGTCACCAGGATTAATAACTCTCCCGTGACCGACGCCATGACACTGAAGGAAGCCAGGAAACTGATAGAATCCTGCAAGGATAGATTGAACCTCGTCGTGACGAGGGAACTGATCAGAGAGGAAACCGTCACCAATGGAAATTACCAGAATAATTATAATAGTTTAGGTAAGTGGAAGTAGTCATGATATTTGATTTGGTGCTAGGTTTTAAGTGGTCCAGTCTTCACTAACCCCCTTATTATAAAACACTAGAGAATGTCCGTAGCTAGCAAACCGCAAACTCTTTTTGATTTAACCATTTAAGCCCGATCCCGTAGGAATTGCGCGAAATCTCTTCTTAGAGCACCTCTACGGTACCCAATGAACAAATATGCCAAATTGAATTGTTTCTTGCGCCCCATAGCAATGAAGCGGCAATTTGGGTCACAGAAAGTTTGTCTTCAGAGCGCCCATAGAAAATGCGCCTCTATGTAAATATCTGAGCTCTTTGCCAATAGCTTAAGCTTGTATGTCAGTTAATCAGTAACGCAAGAAAACATGTAGGTACATATTATTGTACAGACAGATTGATTAAATATAGATAGACATAAAAAACTTACTACTCAAACGTCTATACGTTCACATATAATAATAAATTATTTTCTATATTTATAGCTCATAAAGTCAAACCAATATAACGCAACCGATGCAGTTATATTTAAAACACATACTTATTGATTTAAATAGATTATGTGCTAATTTGAAATAATAAAATGCACCCAATCCGATTGCTAACAATAAGCATACTTATTCAAAATTATATATTTTCTTACCTGATTTTATAACAAGACATATTATCTATTTTTCCTAAAAGGGGCTTTAAGCGGATATAAAACAATTTTTACGAGCCATATATCTCTGCTTCCATTTAAGTATAGTTGTATACGCCAACGTCCAGTTGAGTAACGTAACAGTTCAACTTAAGTATGCAAATCATGTTACAAGTGTTTGTAGATTATGGTAAATCATTCTGGTTTAAACAGCCTTGTTAGAGTAAATATAATTTTATGTAGTACGGCAGCACCTACTACTACTTAGTAAGTATACAAATAGTTAGTAAATGCTATTGATATGATTGAGACTATTTGTATTTATTTAAAATTCAGGTGAAACCGATAACAATTTTTCTATGGGAAGGTTTACAAAAGGTCGATCACCCATAAATATAATCTTTATTAATCTCCCTAAGTAAGTGGTTATTGACTTCTGAGAAAAAGCCCCTTTCTATAAAAGCTTTTCTTATTTACCTGACTGTTATACCTATTTTAATTGTGTTCGATTTAATTGTTAATTAAGTATTATTACTTGGCTGCACGCTAAGCAAGCCATCGGTCGTTCGTCATGTGGAGTCAGTACCCTTTAATATACCTATTGACTCTGGTTTAAGCCATGGAATTCAACCATAATTTTGACTATATCTTTTTTATCGGGTTGACCCAGGATCCTGATTTTTATACACCTAATAGGAATCATAGACCTCAGTATCTGGTATAAATTCTTTAATTCAATATGCTAGGTCCACCCGTTCCTGAGAAAATCGGTGGTGACACACGTACAGACAGATAGACAGACGGACAAGAAAGTGATCTTATAAGGGTTCCTTTTTTACCTTGTGAGGTACGGAACCCTAAAAAGGATATCGATCTTCTTGGGATGCGAATGTCAGACAATAGTCGCTGTGTAGGAAAGCTAATATTCTGTCAAATCAGATTAGACTAGAAAACAGACCCTGGGCTCCAAAATGAAAGTAGAAAGTCTTGTATGGAATCGGGATAACGCTACGACGATGATGAGGTAATATATCTCTTCCTTGCTGTCTATACAGAAGCGACTCCCCTGAACGTGTACGGCGGCGCGGGCGTGGGCGCGGAGGCGTCGCCCGGCTACTCCAGCAGCGGACAGAACCTGTACGTGGCGGCGCCCGTGCGCGGGGCAGACCGGCGCCTCGACGACCAGCCGCCGCGACCGCCGCCGCCTAGGAACGAAGGTACTGCTCTATACTTCACTGCGAACAAAGCGTAGCTCGAACGGCCTGCTTACGGCCTACTGTGGCGGGCGGAACGGCGAGCGGCGCGGCTAGCGTTTTCGATATACAAATGTACATGGCAAGGGCGTCGCCAGCCGATTGTTTAGAGGGGGGGGAGACAAGCAAGTACGCCAGCCGATGGCGTAGGGGGAAGCAAGTTGATATGGAAAATGAGAAATGCATTGAAAAAAGTATAAATTGTTGGGTTTTTTGAATCTCTAGGGGTGGGGGGTCCTCTGCACCCCTTGGCGACGCCCATGGTACATGGTGCGCTTTACTCCGTCGCGTCGGAGTAAACGCGCCATGTACATCGAAAACGCTCGCCGCGCCGCCCGCCTCTTAAACATAGTCAGGTGTTAAGACAACACTTTGTGTCAATGGCGGATCCAAGGGGAGGAGGAGCGTTCTGGCTAAGAGGCTCAAGCCACAAAAGTATCCGTTTACTTAGACTGGTCAATTTTTTTTCAATTTTTTTCTTAGATAGTCAATTGACTTTTAGCGTACGTTTTTCGGTATAAAAATCTGTTCTTATCAGAATCGACAAAAATCAAATTAAAGGACAAAATCCTGAATCTGTCATTACTTTGGGTGATCAACAAATTGTTGTTTCGAGTTTTGGTGTTCTTTGTATCCATTGAATGAATGTTTGTAAAGTTCCTTCACTGCACTTCTTCTTATTAAACGAAACGAATATATCGTACTCTTTAGGCTTTTACGTAAAGAACGACTGCTATAATGTTTGCATCAGGCAATTTCAAACTTTTATTTGACAAGACGCTGTAGCAGTTGCTGCATATAACTGGGCTGCCTATCGCATAACTGCGAAAGCTGTCACTAGCGACATCTAACGGGTATAGACGGAACTATCCTAAATAGCGCTATTAAAGTTCTGGCATGCGTTTACTATGTAAAGAAGTTCACAATTAATTTCAGATCGCAATCCGTTAGTATCACGAGACCAGTGGCCAATATTTTTTTATATTGCCATTGAATTGTTTTAACTACCTTCCTTTGTTTTAGCGTTTAATAAATCACTATATATAACTAAAATCGTGTATTATCATTTTACAGATTATTACAGCAGTAGAAGACAATTGTACGAAGATCAAGAAGGCATGAACAATCAGAGAAATAAACCTTCGTAAGTGTTGCTGAACATTTTTGATTTGTTTGTGTTTGTGAACAAACAAATCACTAGTCTGGACTCAATGTTTCCAAAAACTTGATGATTGTCAGTAAATTTTCATAAAGGACAGGTTTTTATTGGTCTTAAAAACTTTGATACCGCTTCCACACTTGGACACACTCTCACACGAAAAAACCTTAAATTATAGTCCCATTGCTCTGCAAGGCAAAATATATTCATCATATCAGCCAAATAACGTCTACTGCTGGACATAGGCCTCCCCCAAGGTTCTCCACACAGACCGGTCTTGAGCCGCCCGCATCCAACCGCCTCCCGCGATCTTGACGAGATCGTCGGTCCACCTTGCGGGGGGCCTACCTCTGCTGCGTCGTCCGGTACGTGGCCGCCACTCCAACTCTCAAAATATATTACAATCGATATATTTGTAATTCCAGAAGCGAGCCGCGACTGATAAGTTTCCAGAAGGAAGGCTCGGTGGGTCTGCGACTATGCGGTGGAAACAGGTCGGGAGTCTTCGTGTCCGGGGTGCAGCCCACCAGTCCCGCCGCCTTGCAGGGGCTGCAGCCCGCTGATAAAATTCTCAAGGTATATACAACCTTTTGCCTAACAAAAATGTATTGTTGCAATATCTTGTCATTTTAATTTCAGAAGCGTCACATTGTGCCTGAACTTCACGTTGTTTAATTTATTTTTTTGGAAGCGTTTCGCAAGGTCTCAGTGAGGTCCTTATCGCTACAATATTTGTAAATCTATCGTTTGAATCAAGAAGTAGAATAGAAACAAATAAAAAGTTCTCAAATTTAATTTATCTTCATATTTTACCTGCCCAATTTCAAGCTTTTAATGCTTTTCTTAATTTTGACATTATTTTGATTGTATTTGGATACATACATACATACATACATACATAGACTCACGCCTGTTTCCCGGAGGGGTAGGCAGAGACTACGGAGCGCCATTTGCAACGATCTTGACATATCTCTCTCGCTTCATTCACTCCCATTAGATTCCTCATGCATGGTCTTCTGTTCAGGGTGCTTCTAACCTGTCCTGTTTTTAGGATGTCTCCAATCTGGTCAGAGAACGTCCGCCTAGGTCTTCCCCTTCGTCTTTTCCCTTCCACACTTGCCTTATATATCTGCTTGGTCTGTCTTTCGTCATCCATAACGACATAAAATATCCATTATGCATACTTTACTTAGCCAACCAAGTCCGTTTTTGTTTACAAAGTTGATATTATTATTAATTTGTGCAAACATGCATTCCTCTGATGAACAATAAGGGTTAATGACCTTTTGTAGCTATTGTATGCCAATTGATTTTTTATGATGTATTGTTAGGCTTCAATGCCTCGATAATGTGGATTCCATAACGTGAATTAGTCAGTGCTTAGGCATTTACTAATGAACCAAATCACATACCTACAGATTTGAATAATAATTATGTTCGCTGTTTTAATATTATTATTTTATATAATTTGCAAACCATAAATTAATATTTGCCATTAATTAATATTTTGCTTAGTGTTCGGCTACTAAGAAGATAAATGAGAAAAGATTGCATGTAGCTGATATTAGAATATTACTTACTAAAGAACGAAGCGCTGTCTTTTTACGCCTTGTTGTTCTAGCTGATGTACCTAAGTGTCGTTTATATAGCAATTAAAATTTGCGCCTCGATATTTTTAGTGGATGGCGCTTAGTGTAGTTGATATATAAATCCCATTGTGTACCTTGATAGCTTCAATAGATGTCCCTTAGTGTCGTCGATGTATCAATTCCATTTTACACCTTGTTATCTTCGATAGATGGCGCTTAGTACCCACGATACAATCATGTTTCGTTAGCAGCGCGCCACCACAGGATTGTAAGCTGTCATCTATATAATATTGCTAATGAACACTGTAACATCTATCCATTAACTAGTTCACAATGCAAGAAGCAAGTTACCATATGGCTCTTGTCCAAAACATATGAAGATACAGAAAATATGATCAAACTAAGTATACTATAGGCCAAAATGCATACGGACTCACAAGGCACATACACAACACACACACACACACACATACACACACACACACACACACACACACACACGCACACACACACACACACACACACACACACACACACACACACACACACACACACACACACACACACACAAATATATATTTAAGTGTATATATAATGACTATATGATTCTATATATTTATATTATTGATATGTATGTACATTTTTACTTCACTTCACTTTAAGTGCAAACTGTACGAGAGCCCTGGTACCCATACCACAAGTTAAATCTTACTTTGGGTACCAGTGGTCAACAAAATGATTGTACCTATATTTTAAGATTTTTATAATTTATGTGTATTTTTATTGTGTATCTTTTGGGTAAAAATAAATAAAATTCATTTAAATTAATTAATTAATTAATGTTAATTAGGTATTTTAATTTTATGACGTGATATCTTTGATCGATGGCGCTCGGTATCAACGATTCGATCAATAGAATTTTACTTTTTCATTTCTATGTATGCGCCTTGAACACTCGAAGCGATATAATTAGTGTGATTTTGAGTGAAATGTGTGTGTTTGTGTTGCAGGTGAACGACATGGAGATGAAGGGCGTGACGCGCGAGGAGGCGGTGCTGTTCCTGCTGAGCCTGCAGGAGCGCATTGACCTCATCGTGCAGCACTCGCCTGATGAGTACAACGCCGTCGCCAGCGGACAGATGCGTCAGTACACACACTCACCTCTACACTAGCACACTCTAGCATACATGTAATGACATCTGACGGACAATGATGGAACTAAATAACTATAACAGACGGTCTAGTCCGAGTTTGATCGCGATTGAGTTGCAAGTCGTTTCTCGACAGGAACTGCTGGTAACGGTCTGTAGGTACCGCTAACAGTGCATTGAAATTATATGGAATTTTATTGTCGAGCCAGCAAAATGAACGATAATCATGGTACTGGTGGATCGCGGTCCACTGAATGATCATAGGTGAAACGATGCATTTCTTGTGCTACTGAAAATTTTTTGTTTAAATATTGTATATTTATTTTGCCAGCTAAATTGACTTATCAACTTTTCGGTAATTTTACTAAAATAATTTTATTCCCGATGGTCTTGCGAAAGCAGAAGTAATGGCTGCTATCAATTTGGCTGATTTCTAATTAATTTAGGCAGAGTTTTCTAAATCTGCATGGTGATGACTGTATTATTATTATATGAATGTGTGTTACAGCGGGTGATTCGTTCCACATAAAGACGCACTTCCACTACACGGAGCCGACGGACGGCGAGATGTCGTTCCGCTGCGGGGACGTGTTTCACGTTATCGACACGTTACACAACGGCACTGTCGGCGCGTGGCAAGTCTACAGGATAGGTATGATATTAATGTATTTATATTTTCAACACTAATTGCAAATAAGTCTTCTGGATAACCAAATCCTGAGGGGTGTTTCTTGTGAAGATTGTAAATATAAGAAAGCAGCTAATTAAAAAATAAAATATAATAGTTTATAAGTAACTGGTTGGTGTTTTAGTGTAAGCCAAATGAGTATGCTGAAACATAAAGCTAAACTTATAACTGAATATACTGATATTATTATTATTTTTTAACTAACTTCAAGTTTATACCAAATGATAACGCTTTAATTCTTACTATTAGGTCGTACGAATCAAGAAGTCCAGAAAGGCACGATCCCCAACAAGGCTCGTGCGGAAGAATTAGCCACAGCTCAGTTCAACGCCACGAAGAAAGAGATGTCGGGCAACGACGGGAAACACAACTTCTTTCGACGGAGACGATCTACACACCGACGCAGCAAGAGCTTGGGCAAGGTAATATTATTTTGAGACAAGTAACCCCATCTATGAGCTGGGAGAGGAATAACGTAGATGTGCTGCTTGTAGGTAACGCCATCTGTTGGATAATTACGTCGCATAAGTTCTTCACATTGTTGTTTTCCTTTTTATTTGTGAGATTTTTTATTTCGTTCACCGTATGGTAACGGTAAACGAAATAAAAAAATCTCTCATAAGTCTAGTCTGATACACTTTGAGTATGAAACAAAGTTTTTCGCCTTTTGCTCATACTTATTCGATACAACTGTATCGACGATACATTATTTTTAAATATATTATGTGTAAAGTCAATTTGTGGAACGTTTTTAGGTCAGTCACGATTATGTAGTGACTGACATAAAAAGTAACGCGAGTATTTTACTATTAGTATTTTGTATTTGGTCACATATTTATAATCAATAAAATGCTCATTCTAAATTATCACGATCAAAGTTACTCTTTATGTCCTCATTTCTTAAAATCAGACTGTGGTCAGAACATCGCTTCTATAAACGTTAAATAACTTGAATAGAAATACGTACTGTATTGTTCCAGGAGCACTGGGACGAGGTGGTACTATCGGACAGCATCAGCAAGTTCCCGGCGTACGAGCGCGTGGTGCTGAAGCAGCCGGGCTTCGTGCGGCCCGTCATCGTGCTCGGCGCCGTCGCGGACATCGCGCGCGAGCGACTGCTCACCGAGAGCCCCGACAAGTTCGCCTCGCCTAGTCAGTACATTATACATAACTATATTATAGCAAGGCTTCGTGCGGCCCGTCATCGTGCTCGGCGCCGTCGCGGACATCGCGCGCGAGCGACTGCTCACCGAGAGCCCCGACAAGTTCGCCTCGCCTAGTCAGTACATTATACATAACTATATTATAGCAAGGCTTCGTGCGGCCCGTCATCGTGCTCGGCGCCGTCGCGGACATCGCGCGCGAGCGACTGCTCACCGAGAGCCCCGACAAGTTCGCCTCGCCTAGTCAGTACATTATACATAACTATATTATAGCAAGGCTTCGTGCGGCCCGTCATCGTGCTCGGCGCCGTCGCGGACATCGCGCGCGAGCGACTGCTCACCGAGAGCCCCGACAAGTTCGCCTCGCCTAGTCAGTACATTATACATAACTATATTATAGCAAGGCTTCGTGCGGCCCGTCATCGTGCTCGGCGCCGTCGCGGACATCGCGCGCGAGCGACTGCTCACCGAGAGCCCCGACAAGTTCGCCTCGCCTAGTCAGTACATTATACATAACTATATTATAGCAAGGCTTCGTGCGGCCCGTCATCGTGCTCGGCGCCGTCGCGGACATCGCGCGCGAGCGACTGCTCACCGAGAGCCCCGACAAGTTCGCCTCGCCTAGTCAGTACATTATACATAACTATATTATAGCAAGGCTTCGTGCGGCCCGTCATCGTGCTCGGCGCCGTCGCGGACATCGCGCGCGAGCGACTGCTCACCGAGAGCCCCGACAAGTTCGCCTCGCCTAGTCAGTACATTATACATATCTTCTGCTATATCTGTATATATTAAATTCTTGCGTTACGAACTGACAGGAAGACAACCCACAGCCAAAACTATTGGGTACATAAAGCTGCAATTTCACAATTGAATTGCACTAAGAAAGGATTTCCCGAAATTCTCATGGGATCAGCAGAAATATGCGGGCGTAGCTTCGGGTATCCTCCAGTACACGTTATAGTAATATCTACATACGACTAGTGCCATCTTTCGTACAATGGTAAAGACAACTGTCACTAGTGTCATCTAACTGACAAGAATGAAACTACAATGAACGCAAAGGCCTCGTTATATCAGCCTTAAGTCGTCCACTACTAGACATAGGCATCCCCAAGGCTCTATATAGTGGCTCTATATAATATAGAGCGATCTTGGACCAACCGCAACCATCCAATGTACGCGATCCTAACAAGATCGTTTTAGTTTTAATTTTAAGAATTTGAGATATGTTTTAAAATATGTTTCAATTTTTAAACCTCTCTAATTCCAGAAATGGACAGCACCCTAGAAGACACAAAGACAAAATCAGCAGGCATCATCCGGTTATCCAGCATCAGATCTGTGATGGAACGCGGGAAGCACGCGTTACTAGATATCACGCCGAATGCCGTGGACCGACTCAACTACGCACAGTTTTACCCCATCGTGATATTCCTGAAGGCGGATAATAAACATATCATTAAGCAGCTCAGAGCAGGATTACCGAAGTAAGTGTTCGTTATGTTTCATTATTTCACTGTAATCAGAATCCATTCTAATGCGAAAGTTTTTTCATTGGTTTGTCCTTATTTCACGACGCAACGGAGCGATGTTATACATGATTTTTGTGTATGGAGATAGAATACTTTTTACTGATATAAGCATGCCGCGATAACCGACGTATACGTGGGTGAAGGCACAGGCAACAAGCATCAAGCAAAAAAAAATCAACAATCTTCCTATCTTGCTCAGCGATGCCACATCACCAACTTGCCAAACTTGGGCATATTCGTCGTATACACATATTGTTACGTTTTTAGGTTTCACGTAACGTTTTTTCAACTCTAGGAACCTCTTTCGACATAATGCTGCCGTAGAGAATTAAACTCTTAAAAATCGAAATCAAAGCACACAGTTGGAGACAAATAAAATTTCAAGCATAAGGCAAAACAGATTACAAAAAATAAATGCTCCAACTATAATTTCGGTACAAACATTCAATAAAAATCTCCATGTCTTATTCACTCTTATTCCCAAGGTCCGCCCACAAATCCTCGAAGAAGCTTCTAGAACAGTGTCAACACATGGAGCGAGTGTGGGGCCACGTGTTCACACAGACGATCACGCTAAGCGAGGCTAACCAGAGCACGTGGTTCAGCAAGCTCAACGACCTCATACAAAGAACGCAGCAGCAACAGCTCTGGGTCTCGGAGACCAAGGTAATGGACATTAAAGTAAAAGTTTTTAGTTTTAAGGTTATGTTTTCTGTATTGAGGGTAGTTGTAAGTGTTTGTTTTGGTTTTAGACAAGATTTAAATCACAACGGTCAAATAATGTTAAAATTATATTTTATTTCGTTTAACAATAACTGTCTCTACTGACCTGATAGAATACATCCCACGAATAACAATAATTATATTTTACACTAGATGAGACCGCGGATACACCCGCGTTATGTAAGGCTACTGCCCCGCTCCCGTGGCTCATAGCGTAATGTTATATAGCATATAGCCTTCCTCGATAAATGGGCTATCTAACACGGAAAGATTTTTTGAAATCGGTCCAGTAGTTCCTGAGATTAGGGCCTTCAACGAAACAAACAAACTCTTCAGCATTGTATATTGTTATAAGATGTAAGATAATATAATATCATTGAGTGCAACAATCATTTAAAGGTAGACACACCTACGATTAAAACCTAAATATATCATGTGCTACCTGGGATTCTACATCTTTATTAATATATTGAATAGTACAAGTTGAAAATAGGAAAGGTTTCCACCTTTTCATTCCATTGTCAATCATACGCCATACGAAATGATAATTATGGTGGGTTTATTTTAAGGCAGCGATAGCCTAGTGGAGATACCAACAGACTGCCATGCAGAGAGTATCGGGTTCGAATCCACGGCGCGCACCAATGACTTTTCGGAGTTATGTGCATATTGAATAGTTAATTATCGCTTGTCCCGTGCCTCGGAGAGCACGTTAAGCCGTCGGTCCCGGTTGTCATGAAGATCTTTGACAGTCGTTACAGGGCTTCAGTACCTTCTAAATAAACTGACACTTGTCTAAACCATGGAATATCGCTATCCTGGTTGCAGAGGTCAGACAGGCAGTCGCTCTGTGGAAAAGCTAATATTCAGCCAAATCCGGTTAAACTAGGAAGCGGACCCCAGATTGAAACTGGGATAACGCTAAAAGGATGATGAAGGGTTTATTTTATGATTTAGTCTATTCTGTATATCTTGTCTATCATCAAATCAAACTTTAATATATTAAGTATATACCTACTATCTTTTCATTTAAACATATCAATGGGATTCATGTAAATGTTAACGTATTCGTCTATGGACAGTAAACGCATCATGCTTCGAGACGGTTGCTTGGTAAAGGCAAATTGGTGCATTTGGTAACTTATGTGCTCTCTATGTTTCTAGTGTCTTTATACTTTATTTAATATGCGATACAATGTGGATACAACTGACGACAAATTTCTTTTCGCTTTTTACGCGTTTTAAAACCAACCACACTAGATTTTTATCTATAGTGATTCTGACATTTTGGATAGCAGTTCGAATCTTTAAGCACGCTCTACACTACTCGCGAAGTTACTTCGACGAAGTACTCGTCGAAGTTGACCGTAGTCCGAGCTATGTGACTACACACTCGTGCAACCTCGCGAGGAGCCCGGCCACAGAACATTATATTCTCACGAGAAGAACGTAGGGTTTATGTTCGAACTTCGTGTTCGAACTTCGCAACTTCGGGCTCTTTGACTCGGGCGCAAAAACCGACAACGACCCGAAGTCGCCCGAGGCGAGGTAAAGTTTGACGAGGTAAACCGAAGTGCCTCTGTACACTATCGTATTCGCTCAACTTCGATCAACTTCGCGAGTAGTGTGGAGCGTGCTTTACAGTCCTCGTTAGTGCTCACGAGATTGCAAGAATTAGTATCCGTTCTCTTCCGTAAATGTTTCGAAAATACCTTCTTTTAAGAATGAATACAAATAAATTCTGAATTTTTAGGTTTTCACTGTCTTAGTTGTATCCACATTGAATAATCATAATACCTACATTATATTAACCAATTCGTTTCTGTTCTGTCTTGCTGCGGTATAGCACGTTGAAATGGTGTCGGACATATACTTCCCAATTCCTCCTTCCCCCTATCCAGCCTTTTACCCCATATCCTACCCCCTGAACATGTATCCTCAGTCTCCGCAACGCCCAGTCAGTTCACCCCAGAACTTGCCCCCATTAAACCTTAACCCTAGCACTAAACATCACGACCATTTGTATGACGCTAACCGAAATCATGTAGTGCCTTACTATTACTCAGAAACTCTAACCCCTTGCATGCCTAATAACGCGTACAGTGTGCCGAATACTTACCCCGCTAAAAACAGACATACCCTAGCAAACTACCCTTACGATGATCGACAGAATTACTATCATAGAAAAATAAGTCCTAAGTTAAAAACACCCTTAAATGCTTCCCCAGAGCTGTCACAAATTTTGTCTAAAGGCAATGTCTACCAGCCTCAAGCATTCAGACCTTATAGTGTTCTCGAAACTACGTCCACAAAGTCTCCAATTCAAATACCTCGACCGTCGTCTGTCGTTCCAATGTCAGAGCAATACAGACCTGCCTCATTCTTCACAACAGATAATGACATTAAGAAGACAAACGAAGTCCCTGAATGGAAGGCTCGACTTCAGAAAGAGATGCCGAAGCCAATATTCAGAACTCTCGAGAAACCTCTCAGGCAGACTTGTAGAATTCCTAATTGCAAATGCAGTTTGAAACCTGCAGTCGATCAAGGAAGGTTTAGTGAGGTTAGGACTCTACCAACTGTCTCTGAGAGGTCGTTGAATAAGTATAGAAACCTCTCGCTTCCAACTCTCAAGTTAGAGGAGATAGAAAAGATAGAACAGGAGGCTAGAAATGAGGCAGAAAGAGACAACCAACCTGTCTTAAGTAAACCAATATCTGAACAGCACTTAGGGTATGTTTAGACAAAAGTAGTACTAACAAATACGTAGTTACCATTAGATTTAGCACAAGTATCTACTATTTTATGTTTATAGCTTGTTATTTGTATATTGGCTGCTTCACTTGCTTATTTTATTTTGCTTGCGCTGTTCTTTTTGGATATATATTTTGTTTGTATAATACGATTAAGTTTTACCTTTAGTTTTGATCCAGTGTGTTTTTGTTTTGTAAATATTGTCACAGTACCAGTGTTAAATACCACCTGTTTATTGAATCGATATTCAAATAGCGACTAAAAATTATCTTTATTGACTCTAAGAGGCAAAGTGCCAAACTAATTTACAGTGTGTTTAAGCGAATACGTTTATGAGCTTTCTATGTGTGAGTTTTCTCAGTACTTAACAATACTTACATGAAAATAATAACGTTTGAATATCGATTCTCGTGTGTAAATACCCCGAGTACCATTAATCATTGACAGACGCTAAACCCCGTTTTTAGTTTCTGTAATGTGTTATATGCAATCATTCATTTGTCTTGTCTTATCACCCCATTCCATAACCTACCCTACCGGACGTCGCTGTACAACAAAATGGCGGACGTTTACAAATTGGCGGATGACATAATTGGATTGGAACAGAGGCCTGAGCCTTTGTCGGATGACTTTTTGTTCTCAATGTCGTCGAGTACGGAGAACAGACTGTCGTATGCTTCAAGTCCTGAAAGTGACTTGGAAGTGAGTCCGCCACCGGCTCCAAGACTCGTCAAGTCATCGTCGGATCCCTCCATAGCCACGACTCAAGACAATATGGACCGAGACGACGATATGAATCACATGGCCGACGCTGTGCCGCCGCCTTATACGGTTTGTACAAGATTTATTACGTTTATCACCATCCATATTAGGTGACGGTAGTTCGTAATTTTGAAGTAAATCGACTATTTTGACATAAAATAATAAAGTTTTATGAGATTCTTAATGGAGGATTTCCTTTTTAGTATTGACAGCTTCCTAATAACAACATTTTAGTAAGCGAAATCAATTACATGGTTTGGTTT
The DNA here is from genome assembly GCA_944739405.2 of Euclidia mi. Lineage (NCBI taxonomy): Eukaryota > Metazoa > Arthropoda > Insecta > Lepidoptera > Erebidae > Euclidia > Euclidia mi. The sequence continues at coordinate 15,813,144 of OX123204.2, read as the reverse complement.
TCATTCTTGATAGGAACATATATTCAATAACCTGATTTTAACTCTATTCATTTACACCACGCTGCCGCTGTCATAATTTGGTTACCTAGATAACTAGTTATATTTTTAGATAAAGTTTTTGGTAACAGATAGAACAATATATTACAATTTTCTCTATTATGTTTTTTGAGATATTTTATGCGTCTCCTATGTAAGTATACCGATGCCATAAACATGTCCCAACATATATTTGTGCCAGCAGCAAGGCGGCTACGGCGACAGCAAGTACGGTTTCTCAGCGAACACGAACGGCGCGACGACGAACGGCCTGAGCCACGGGCAGCCCCAGCACAACATGAGCGGGAACAACGAAGCGCCGCCGTATCAGTGCAATCCTATGACGCATTCGCCCCCGCATTCGCCGTTATATGGTACAGGTAATATTATGTTATGAATTGTGTGCATACAATTAGACATAATATCATATATATTAGTAATAGATATGATGTTGAGAGGTAAAAAATGTAGCTGTTGATGCAGAATTTTAAAATTGGTTTCGGTTCAGATGTCTGTCAAAATAAATGTAACATTTGTTGCCGTGATTATCTTCGGACGTCCGAGTTTTATGAGTCAGCAGAGCAGTTGCGTAGCTAGCTTGGGTGGCACCCGGGGTGGTAACTGGCGAATGATCTTTTTTTTTTTAGTCGACACACCTAAAAATTCCGTGCTAACTCTCGTAGTGCTGAGCTAGTGCGTATGTTTTTGTACATTGTTCTTAGTTGAGTTTTGGGTGTCACCCCTTTTTTTGGATGGGTGGCACCCCAAAAAGGGTGGCACCCGGGGCGGTCCGCCCCCACCGCCCCGGCCTTCCTACGCCACTGCAGTAGAGGAAGAACACGCCACGCCGCCGTCGCTAAATTGACCATGTCCTTGCTTTTGCAAGAGTAAGTGTTTAGTTAGAGCAGGGGATGACCTCAGCACATATTGTTGGATATCTTGGGTGATCGCTTGTTGACTAGTGTGGCATTGTCGTCAGAAGGCTACCGTTCGTTTCAAGCTGTCGGTTCCGATTCTTGTCTCAGGACGAAAATAAAAACGTTAGGCCTTTGTTCAACTCCGACACCAGAATTGGCCACACTCTCACACGAGAAGAAGAATACTTTGGCATTATCTGACATGATTGGCTACTCGACAGTACCGGAGCTGCCGCCGCGCGGGTCGGTGACGCGGCCGGCGGGCGGCGTGTTGCTGCCGGCGCCGCCGCCCGGCCGACACCCCGGCCACTCGCTCCGACACAACCCCAACGTGAGTATACACACTTATTTTCTTTTCGGACCATTTTTCCTTCACCGGCGGCTGCGCGGATGCAGAGCAGCACAGCAAAACTAACGGGGAAGGAAATTATCTTTTAATGTACATCTCCCAACCCGCAATTGCCCAGTGTGGTGGACTATTGGTCAAGTCCTTCACAAAGTGAGAACAGGCCCAATAATGGGACAATTTATATGCAACATAATGACTAATACTGGGCTGATAATTTATTGAGAAAATAACATTGAAACAGGCACAGTCTCGTCCCAGTGCACAAGAGCGGCTATTCGGCCCAGCCAAAGAAGCAGGCAGCGACGAGGCGGCCACTTACACGGCGCGGCCCACCAGCATGGTCATACAGCCCGCGCAGGGACAGGGCTCGCTCGACAGACACCGACACCCTAACAACCCGGTGAGTACCAACTAGTGAAGTTTCCGAGGTGTTCAGCCTAGATTTCGAATCGATAACCAAATTCTGGGGTGAGAAATAAATACTAGACTATACTGGGGTGTACATTTTACCATACTGGGGTGCACACTTGACCATACTGGCGTGGACATTAGACCATACTGAGGTGGACACTACACAATACAGAGGTGGATACTAAATCATACTGGGGTGGGCACTAGACCATACTGGGGTGGACACTAGACCATACTGGGGTGGGCACTAGACCATACTGGGGTTGGTACTAGGCCATCCTAGGGTGGACACTAGACCATACAGGGGTGGACACTAGACCACACTGGGGTTGGCACTAGGCCATACTAGGGTGGACACTACACCATACAGGGGTGGGCACTAGACCATACAGGAGTGGGCACTAGACCATACTGGGGTGGGCACTAGACTATACAGGGGTGGGCACTAGACTATACAAGAGTGGGCACTAGACCATACTGGGGTGTGCACTTGACTATACTGGGGTGGGCACTAGACCATACAGGAGTGGGCACTAGACCATACTGGGGTGGGCACTAGACTATACAGGGGTGGGCACTAGACTATACAAGAGTGGGCACTAGACCATACTGGGGTGTGCACTTGACTATACTGGGGTGGGCACTAGACCATACAGGAGTGGGCACTAGACCATACTGGGGTGGGCACTAGACTATACAGGGGTGGGCACTAGACTATACAAGAGTGGGTACTAGACTCTACTGGGGTGGCCACGGACAATCGGCCCCGCTGCTCTATACGCCCATGCTTATATTGTAATGTTATGTTAACAGCAAGGCTCATACGACGGCACGTCGTCGTACGAGTACAGCGGCGCGTCCAACAACGGCTCGGCCGTGGGCTCGTGCCGCCTGCCGCCCAACGCGCCCGACGACCTCAAAGTGGCGCCGCCCTCTATGTAAGTACTAACATAGCACACTATAGCTAATACGTTATCATCCTCCTAGCGTTATCCCTGTAATTGCAACCTGAGGTTCGCTTACTAGTCCAACCAGATTTCATACATGCAATGCTAGCTGTGCGACAGAGTGACTGCAGTCTGACCTCCGCAATCCAAAGAGATAGTGACATTTCAAGGCTTCGTAGACCAATGTCAATATTCAAGTGTACTGACTCCCCATATTGATTTATATACATCACGTGCCTTGCATACTTTATCACTTACTCTTACTGAAAGCTTGACTTTGTGGAGGATTAAGGGCATGGTGGTCCTCCAACTAGAGCACGGATTCTTTGACTAAGCTCATTGATCATGCCTGGTAGACTGTGGCCCCACGCATGTACTTGACAACTTGCATATACACTGATCGCGTGTGAAAGATCCGCTTGCGTGATTCAGGACTTTGGTTTCGTCGAGTTATGTCTAAAAGATGTCACCATGTTGATAGTCTTCGTTGAAGTACGATGGATGTCACCATGTTGATAGTCTTCGTTGACGTACGACAGATGTCACCATGTTGATAGTCTTCGTTGACGTACGACAGATGTCACCATGTTGATAGTCTTCGTTGACGTACGATAGATGTCACCATGTTGATAGTCTTCGTTGACGTACGATAGATGTCACCATGTTGATAATCTTCGTCGACGTACGATAGATGTCACCATGTTGATAGTAGTGTTGCCCAAATTCAGTCTTGGTCTTGCAGTCTTGGTCTTGTTCTTGCGTTTTTGCAAGACCAAGACCAAGAACAAGACCGCGTATTTTTAGCAAGACCAAGACTGATCGTGCAAGACTTGAGCAAGAACAAGACTAAGCCTGCAAGACTCTTGCGTCTTGCAGCTAGGACTTAGCGCTATTTCACGGAGTAGTTAGGTGTAACAGTTCGGTGTATAGGTACGCTTAGGAATTCTATGAGACGCAAAAAACTGTATCAAAGAATATGAAAAACTGGACCTATGCGCATTACGACTAATAGGTACCATAAACATACCTACATAGCGAATAAAAAAATATCCATTAAAATCAAACTGAGTGCATGCATAGTTATGTTTTAACCATCGGCACTTTGATAATGCGGCATCAAAGGTTTTGTACTTACTTCTCAAAAAAATTTGCCGCTTTTCGGAAGTACATGGTTATGATACACGCGCCGGCGGCTTCTTTTGAAATCATATACAACAATCGTTGCCGCCGCGCCGAAATCACAACATTTGACACTATTTGATTGCCGCCACAGGGCGTAGGTAGACTCATGCAAAATAATTTCGAATTTTAAGAGTAATAAATAAGTTTCAGAGTGCTTAGAATGAAAATGAATACATTATACTGATCACGCAAGCAGTATTATGATTAGGATAAAATGGTAAGGATAGGTAGTAGATGTCATAATAATTTATTCTAGTAAGTATACAGGGTGTCCGAGTTAGGCCCAACAATATTTAAAGGTGTTTATCTATATCAAGTTTGGAATCGTATGCGTAAATGTTAATAATGAAAGCGAAACTTTTTTTTCCATACAAAACTAAAAAAAATATTTTTTTGTGTTTTTTTCGACAACCCTAACAACTCTATAGTCGTGGTTGTGGCACGCACACACGTATACTATCACCCGTCATCCCCGCTCCTCCACGCCACCCGCGCCACGTTCAGCGCACTTGCACCTACTTAAAAAAAACTTTCTGTAAGTTATGCAATTAATCGCATGATGTAATAACTTGCATAGGTACACATTTTAACTAGTTTAATTTTATCATCATCCTAACCTTATCTGTGGTCTAATTAGTATCTAACTAAACCTAACTGGATAACCTACCTGCCTATGATTAGGTACAATTATTGATGAATAGGAAAATAAATTGCGATTATTTTAAATCGAAATGTAACAGGTGCCTAGATAGAACCTGACACATTACAAGTAATTCGCTTATCTTAATTCTAATCTAAAAATTTAATTATCTGAATTAAAATACAATACTAAATTTATTTACCTATCATATCACCAAATAATGTCAAGGTGCATTGCTTACCTTAGGGTACCTAAACCGAGGGAGTGAGAGTGATTAAAAGTACCATTACTAATTAATTAATCAATGCTTGTTTATTGTTACATACACTTTGGTTTATTATTCACATTTATTCGTAACAAAATTACGATTAACATTTTACTTTCAATGTACTTTACGTACAACGGACGGGTCGTTAGTTTACCTACTTTTCTTTACTCACGACGCATTAAAGAAAAGGTTCGAAGTGCTGGCCTCCCTTCTCAAGTTATTGTAATTAATTTGTTTTTTTTACATGTTTTAGCAAATGTAAGCTTATAAATCATAAATGTTTATTAAGAAACAGTTACTTCCATGGAAAACGACATATAGGTCAGTTGATTTTTCGAATTTCTTATCAAATCTTCAGTTATTTATTAATCTGCTTGATCTTTACTATGGCTGTGTTAATTCAAGCTCACAATGTTCCAATTCTAATACGTTTTTCTAAGATTTAAAAACTTTAATAAATAGTAATAGACTGATAGGTAATTGCAAGACTTGCAAGACTCTTGCTGCAAGACCAAGACCAAGACCAAGACTGGGAGCGCAATACCAAGACCAAGACCAAGACCAGGTGTATTGGCGCAAGACCAAGACCAAGACTGGCTAAGTCTCGTCTTGTTCTTGCATTTGGGCAACACTAGTTGATAGTCTTCGTTGACGTACGACAGATGTCACCATGTTGTTAGTCTTCGTTGACGTACGATAGATGTCACCATGTTGATAGTCTTCGTTGACGTACGACAGATGTCACCATGTTGATAGTCTTCGTTGACGTACGATAGATGTCACCATGTTGATAGTCTTCGTTGACGTACGATAGATGGCCTCAGTGGTATGTAGCTACCGCTACAATTTTATAGGTGCTATAATACATTTTACTTTAAGGCACGATAAAAATACCAAAAAAACTAGTAATTTGTGAACATGGTGCTAGCAATGCCTAGAATGCGTTAATAGGAAGTTTATTTAGTTGACAAATTAACTAAAAAAACCCTATAACTGTTCCAAAAATGTTTAATTTTTGGAATAAGTATAGGGGTCTTATGGATATAATCGAATTCTGCCCCAATATCAATATTAACATTATCCGATGTTATAGCAAAATGGAGCCTCCACCGCCCCCGAACCCCACGGCCATGTCCCAAAGCAACATGACGCAGAGTCCACAGAGGAACTCCAACTCACACGAACACAACTCGCTTGACTACAGAGGCCCTGACAACAATTATAGGTAAGTCGATCTATAGCTGACACAAATTGACTAGATTATAGACTCCATTCAATGTTATTGATGTTTTGTCGTGAAATACGGCTACATATGTTCTTACTTATATATATCTATGTTTATAATTTCATAAACAGATATATTTTCAAATATAATGCGCACGCGATGTTTCGCTGTTGCAACTCTATAAAGCTATGGCTGTGGATTTAGGTATAATATCTTAAAAAATATGGCATAAGTATAATATTCTACGATATCCGTTCTTACTAAGAGCTAAACGCTAAGCCATGTGCCTGTAAACATTTTACAATCAAAAGTTTATTGCAATCCCTGAAATGTATTCTTTCTAACAAAAAATGAGACAAATAAGATACATAACAGGTATGTTTTAAAATGAAATCAGCATTCTTAAATAGGTGTACTTGGGAATTAAAAGAAAAATCCAAATGTGATTTAACATTATCAAAAGTATCTAATAAATAAAAAAGTCGAGAAACTCTCTGCTAAAGGTTTGTTCTAAATTATTTTTGAACATCGAAAGTACTCACAACAAAAAAAAACATTGAAGACGCCTAAAACACCACGACTAATATTTTGAAATAAATAATCCCAAAGTAAGATTCAACTGTCCAAATTCGAACAATAGAGGTTTCTTACAAAAGATTTTAAACAATGGAACTTCGCACTGTAAGTCCCCACCTGTCCCGAAATAATTGTGTGGGCAGACGCGAACTTTAAGCAAAAATAATTTGCTAGTGTGAACTGGACCCCGTGGCGTTATAGGCGACAAGTACGTGACCGTGGTGATTGGCGAAGTGTGTAGGTGTTATTGAAAGATTGTAAATATGTGTTTGATTATTGTATATATACGATGTTTGTGACTTGTGTTTGAGAGACGAATGTGGTTGGTGGAAGCAGTAGGTAAGTGGAAAGACCATACCCTGTTACCGCCCGGTCGAGCTTCAATAAATTATCACTTGTTGCACACCGCTAGCACGAGCCTAGTTTTGGCATTGTACGGTGATGATTACTCTTTAGGTAATCTTACTTCTTGTTGTATTTAGGACTGAATTTGACAAGTGGGATCTTGTACATGTGTTACCTAGTAGTAACAGTTCTTGGTTCCGCTGAAGCGGAATTTTGACCTCTTTAATAGAGTAGACCGATTGATTTCTTCCATCCAGACATGTGTATCATAGTGTTTTTGCCATTGTCAGTATGTAGCTACTTACCAACTTCTTATACTATAGAATGCAATGGTTTTCGGATATTATATATTTTTTTAAACTTTGTCGTTAACTTTGTGACTAAATTCGTCCTTCGCCTATATAATTTTTGTAAAATTTTTATAAATATTATCTGCTGTTTGCTGCACTTATTACTTACGAGTATAAAAAACATATGAATACCGATCTGCCTACCGACACTGTACTACACAGCAACATAGCTTATCGTTTGACGCCACATACATGACATTGTAGTTGCCTCATCAATAAACAGTTATTACATTAGGTAGGTATAATATGGATGAGTAATGGACTTGATCTATTACATCACTTGTCTAGTAGCCTAATTTGATGTCAAAGTGCAACGTACTCCTGTAGAGCAATCAGATCTAAGAATTATATTAAAGGCACGATGATATGATATGATAGCACGAGCTGTTTCTGCAACTCCACGTCCTGGCGTGCATTTTGCGTATATAAAGACACGATATTCTACGGAATTCAATATTCGATTTATAGATAGATCTGTAGATTTTAGACTCGTTTTTGGCATAAGCTGCATACAAAATATGTCAAACACGAATCTCGAATCTCAAAATCCATGTATGGATCGAATATTGAAAATGGCCTTAAAAAATGCGAACTATCGTTCGCAAGTGAAATACAAACGATTGCACGGTGGCGTAGTGGCTTAAGCGACCTCCTCGCCGCTTGACACTGCGCCGGGTGTTCTGGGTTCGATAACCGCACGAGACAACCCTTTGTGTGATCCATAAATTATTGTTTCTATGTGTGTTCATTATGTCCGTTGATTATATGGTCCAGTTCCCCGCGACACAGGATTTATTCCTAACGCGGCTGTTGTTTTTTAAACAAAAAGAAAATAAATAATTATGCAAAGTTTGTACTGGGTCGTAGGTGTAGTGTCCTTGGCAGTTCCAATAAGCACTCAACACCTAGGTTACAAGAGCTATGACCCAGCCTGCACGGGCCCTAACCTATATTCTACAAATGATGATGATGATTATCTATCGCGCAGGCAGTGCTTGTGGCCCTTGCGGGCTTTGTATGGCCCATCTTGTTTTTAAAATATTATTATGTTTTTGTCGCTAGGGCCCCTGAGTACCGAAGCCCCCAGTCAAACAGGCCTCCGCCTATGAACGGCAACAGTCCCCACACGCCAATGCACACGAGAGGACCGTCGCTACCCAGCGTGCCGACCAATGACCATGCCAAATACAGGTAATAATTCTTATATTTTTTACACAACAATTAGCATTTTTAAATTTAACAAAAACTGACTCATTCTTATAATATTCATTGTATTTAAGTGTACTTAGTATTTTATTAATAAGTATACAAAATATAAAAATAGAAAAGAAAATGTAGGCTTGTACCTATCTACATTTTACTTTAATCAAATTAAGAACTTTAATATAATGGATATTGTCATCCTTATTGCAAAGGAAATTAAAACCTTAGCATGGTCATAATTAGACTTGCTCATAAGTTATGCGGAATTTAAAATCTATCTTGAAAGCCTGTAATTAATTCAATCAAAAATATATCAAAGGCATAAGACGAGGACAATACAAAACAATTGTATTTCAGAGTCGTTGGAGAAAAGACCATTTAATTTATTATTTCAAAAATGAAGTATGTATTGCATAGGGTTCCCACCAAGAAGGGTGCATAGGGTTCCCACCAAGAACTTCACCTGCAAGTGGTGCACCTGCCGATCAACGGACGAGGCTCTGGCAAACAAAATATCCCGATAAGCGGCAATAGGCTCGCCACCTATTACGTGGGATCAAAACACTGGCGAAAAGTGGGCGTTTAATATGCCTCTGCCTACCTCTTCGGGGAAGCAGGCGTGAGTCTATGTATGTATGAAGTATGTATTTTAAATATAACAAGAATATAAAAAAGGAATTGTTTCCCGTAGTGGGCGTACAAATTCAGCTTCTCAAGCGGACTACAGCGGGCGCGGCGGAGGCGGCGGCGGCGCTCCCGTGCCTCCCTACAAGCCCGTGCCGCCGCCCAAACCCAAGCACTACAGGCCGCCTGACAACTCGCACCATCCTAGAAATGGGGTGTGTATACTACTTTTATCTTTCTTCTTTTTCGTGAAAGTGTGGGACAATTCTGTTGTCGGAGTTTAAATATGGCCTAACGATTTAGCCGTGCGAAAAGAAACGGGAACGACACTTTACGTGCCCTCCGAAGCATGGTAGTGCTATGAAGTATATGGCACACGCGGCTACCCATCTAAGTGGTGCTTTGCGCCAGTGTAGCTGAACTTTTTCGGTGTTTTAGAATGGCAGGCCAAGTCAAGTTAATCTAGTCTTTTTATGTTTACGAAGAATATAATTAGATCATCCACATACACAATATAATTTAAGTGTAATTAATTATTTATTTAAATACAAGCGAATGTAATGATGTGTGACTCTTGAAATTTACACGGACGATTTTAAAGCTAACACTGCACTTTGTAAAATGATTTTCCATTAATTTGTTAATAACCATAGAGCTACATCCAAGTGCCCATAGTGATATATCATCAGGTATATTATGATCCAATCTTTACTTAAGTTCCACTTTAATTAAACACCAGGCTTACTAATCCCATGAGATTTAACAGAATATTAGGTGCACACTTTTTGTGCCATAGATTCCCATTGTTGATATTCTGTCATATCTGGTTGTACTAGTAAGCGGACCTCAGGCTCCAAGGCGTAAGTCTCAGATGCAGCTATGACGCCGCTAATATAGAGATGATGGTGGACGATGATACTTTTCTGCCAGGCTTTTCTTATAGCCCTAGTATCCCGGACCTGTGTAACCTATATGAATAAAGTAAAATGAATTTGAATTTCACGTACTAACATCACACTCTCTAGCGCAGCAACCGTGAAAATACTATGAAGGTGGAAGATATTTCACGTACTAACTACACTTTTCGCCTGTAGAGTATCATAGCAACCGTGACAATACTATAGAATAGAATAATGTTTATTTGCATAAATGTGGTTACAAAGTGTTATCAAAAATTGGTGCTGCACATTTACCATTTACATGACATAGAAATATATAAAGTCATTTACACAGTTATATCTATGCATTCATTTAAATAACATTGCACATAGGTTACACCTTCAGTTTAGGTACATTTGTCATATGGATCACACATAGACTGTTATTAAAATGTTTGTGAAGGTGGATGATGAGAATTTCCCGTACTAACATCACCTTCCGCCCATAGAGTATGGAGCCCCCTCCCGGCGGCGTGCCTCCGCCCCGGGTGTCAGCCCCGGGTGGAGGCGGAGGTGGTGGGGGTTCGTTCCCCGCGGCGCACTACTCGCACCAACACTCGCAGTCGCAGCCCGCGCACCGACCGCACAACCACTCTAACTACCAACAGGTACGTCACTATACACACGTTTTATACTTAACAAATTGACCGAACAGGGTGGTAGAGCAAAACAATTGGCGTTTTGTAAGCATTTGTAAGCACTTTAGAAAAGTTTACACGAAATAAATATTTCATTTCACAGAACTAACTACCAGAAGTTCCCTCTGTTTTATCTAACAGAAGGAACCATCACTTGTCAAAGTGAAGCCTTCTTTAAAATACTAGGTACCCTTAAAATTGTTACGGCATACTCACTGCGTTTTGGTCATTGGAAACGCCAGATTAATATTTCCTTACAATTCTATAATAATTAATCTCCGCGTCGAACACATAATAATATGATGAATCCTTAGATCATATAGGACGACTTCATCTGTTTATTTGTTGTAATCTGTTATTTATAAAAAAACAAGCACAAGCAATGTGCTAGAACAAAAGGCGTTCATAATAACGAGCACGCTCACCCCCTTAGAGGTTTGCACTACCTACCTATAATCAAAATGACCTTGTATAAATGTGAAAGATTGCAAATATTTAAAACTACAAACGGATTATGATAAATCGGCAAGAGCGCAGCTGCAGGACAATCTAGTTAGAGTTACTGGTGCAAAACTCGAAGAATCAATGATCTTCATTAACAAGTTCTTCACATTTGACAATTTACATTTTAACCCAGAATAAACAGCTTTTCTGATCTTTTTCCCTTTCACAGATTTTCTAAAAGCTGTTTACTTCACGCCTTTATGCCCAAAGGGGTAGGAAGAGGTGTATTACACACCTACACTTCGCCAGTTATGTTTTGGTCCCAATCTAATAGCGGGAGAGTCCCTATCCATAAGCGAGCGACAATTAACATAAAAAAGAATCTTTTGAAATGTAAGTTTAATATGATTGCAGAACATGTACGGCGGTCAGATGGCGCCGCAGTCGCCCCCGTACTCCGGACCCCCCTCACACCACCGCGCCATCAACCTGCCACATAACCCACATCTCATAGGTGAGTGTCGATGAGAGCTTCTTTATTGTTTTAGATGCTTTGATCACAACAAGGTCTTGTAACCCTCAAGGTTATATAAAATGCGCGTAAATAAATTTAAATGATTGAAATAGTGTCATCATCATCAGCCTTTAACAGTCCACTGCTGGACTAGGCCTCTCTTTTGAAAGGAGGAATTGGCCTACTATACCGCGCTGGCCAAACGGGTTGTTATAGGGTTTGTACCAAGTTTTCCTTCTCTTACAGTGCTGTTCTCTGCATAATATGCTCCCTCTGTCGGCTCTTACGACACCCATGGGATGATATGGGGTGGTGACAATCTGTATTCTTAAACCGTCACCACACGGACTAAATCTAAACTAAAATATTTAGCAAAATTACTTTTGCAATTCGAAATGCGATAAGCCATGTACGGTCTCTTTCAATGCAATGCGAATACAATTTCAAATTTCAAGGTATTTTATGATGTATTCTTTCATTATAAATAATAAGCTTGTTTAGATTAATAAGAAACCAATGTATTTTCACAGATTTAGCAGGTAGTAGAGAACAACGGGGTTCAGCATTCGAGCTTTACAGAAAACCGCAACACATGCACAATCTAAGGTAAGTCGTGCTACACTCTGCCTTTCACTTGTATTTTACTGTACACGGTCCAAACCTAAACTCGAAAAAAAACACAAACAGTTTTCTCAAACTTGAAAGCCATAAACTTGTTCATAAATACATAATGCATGTTTGAGAAACATATTCTCATGTCTCCCAAATGTTGTATAGGCCCTTGTACAATTTGCTCTAACATGCAAACACCAATCGCTTCACATACGACTAACATGTCTTGTCGGGCCACAGTATTAGTATGGTATTGTATGTGGTATATAAATACATATATTTTGTAACATATATCTCTATATCGGGGCGTCTGTAAATTGTAATATTGAAATAACATTTTGTAATGTATTAGTTGTTGTTTTACGGAACAATTGGCAGTGCGTGTCTGCATTTTAGTGCAACTTGATTATGTCATAAAAGCATATTGAATTAAGTTTCTCATCTCAATACTTTTCTTATTCAATATGTATATTTATCAAATCTCTCATATGAATATTTTAGTACTTTAGAATAACTTATTTTAAGAATAATTTATTTTTCCTGTAAACTCCTTACTTCTTTCTTTACCTATCTATTTTTGTTCTAATTATGTTGTCATATTGATGTATCTTCAATATTGTATGATCATTATTTCAATATGCTTTTTATAGAATCCAAAATTCACCATATGAAAATTGTCATGCTCATTCGGACATTTCAGAGATTTCAATATTGTTCAATTTACTAGTAGAATTTGAGCTTAATGTTTCTTAGTAATATGTTGAATATCTGATATGTCCAAATATTTATCATTGAGTAACTAAGTGGGTGTTTGGTTGTGGGTGTCCGCAGTTCATCAGATGCCATGAACTCAAGTGTGGAGCGCGACGAGACGTTCTCACCAAAAACTAAAAAGAAATTGTCTAAAAAGCCATCGTTTATTAAAAACGCAGTCCTCGACTTGTTCCGTTCGAAAACGAAAAATTCACAAAAGGTGTCTCGGCAGAAGTCACTCTGTGAGAGCGATCTGCAACAAAGGCCGCACATCCAACAACCGCCGATGTTGAGACGAGAGAAGTCTGATCTCGGAGACATGAGCATACATATGAGAAACCAACAGATCAGGAACCAAATGTTGCAACGAAGCAACTCATCTTCTTGCGAAAAACCCGTATTGAAACCAATTCTAAAGAGACAAAGTTCATTTTGTGACGAAAGAAACGGATCTATTTGCACCATCAGAGACTATGACGCCAAACCCGTAACTAAAAGTTTGAGGAGACAGAATTCTATGTGTGACATTGAAACTGAACCGAAAGTTACCCCTCTGTTACGAAGACAGAACTCCCTCATAGAGTATAATAGGAGAGGAATCTACGGACAAACCTCCAGCTTTAATATGATAACCAAAATAGACCCAATCTACCAAAGACAACATCAAGTAAAACATGAACCTTTTCACCCTACACAACCGCTACCTCCAGAACCTGTATACCAAAGTAAAGAGCATCTTGTTTATGATCCTATCCCTAAGCCTCGAAGGACTTACACATCTGTTTATGATACTTCTTCTGAGAACCCTTATGCAAGTAGATTAGAAATGTCTAACCAGAGTTTTGAGAATCCGTATGGAAATCGGCATACTTTGGATCTACCGTTAATGGATCCACCTTACGCTTCAAGATCTGAGTGCGTAAGAGAGAGTCCTTACGCTACCAGATCGGAAATGATTAGGGACAGTCCGTACGCCACGAGAGCTGAGATGATGAGAGAAAGCCCGTACGCTTCAAGATCTGAGGTCATAAGAGAAAGTCCTTACGCCACAAGATCTGAAGTTGTACGGGAAAGTCCATATGCGACAAGGGCCGAAATTACATCAGAAAGTCCTTATACAAACAAGCAAGAGATTTTAAAACAATCCGATTCTCTGTACAGTGAATCGCCTTATTCTAGCAAAGAACATATGTTACGAACGAGACTAACACCCGACAGTGCTTATTCGACGAAAGAAGAAATGTTACGTCAAAGATTCTCCGAGTCTCCTTACAGTACTAAAGAAGACTTGCTAAAACAAAGAATGGAAGGTAATAAAGATCCTATTTATGGAAAAAGGACATACGAGCCACCGCCAAGTACTTCTTGGTCTGAAAACTCTTATGGTGTTAGACCTGATAGAAGATTACAAACGCCAGTAAATTATCCTGGTAGAGTATCACCTATGAGTAAATGTATGAGTGAGCCTCCATATGCCACGAGGACAGAGATGATGGCGAGGCTTGGACAGACAGAATCACCTTACGCTACTCGTTCTGAAGTAAAATCTAGTTGTTCCGATCCGCAATACGGCACTCGCTCTGAAATGATGGACGTTAGAACTGAAGTAAGACCAGCCTCAGCTGAATGCACTTATGTGACCAAACAGGAAATCATGAGAGAAAAGGCGGCACTTCTAGCTAAAAAGGAATCCAGTTATAGTATACGGTTGGAAGAGAAGCTTGAAATCATTAAACAAAGAAATCAGGCTAAAAAGGAAATGATTTATCAAACTAGAAAGGAAGCGAATGAGAGCGATTCGGCTAAAATTCGTGAACCACTTTATGTCTCAAAAAGAGACTTGAAAGAAAGTGTTATCTACGAATCACAACAGGAAACAAAGGAAGTGGCACAGACAGAAGAACAAGGAAGTAGCCATAGTAGCGCTAGAAGTAGCCCGTACGAGCTTAGTGATGCGAATCATCTGTCTCGTAGAGAACCTGTTTATCAAACAAAAACGGAGGCTGAAGCAGGCAAAACCGATGCAGACACATTCCAAGAAATAGATTTTTCGAAGCTGAGACTAACTGATTCAAAGACTGACGCAGAAAAGCAAAAGTCGAAAAACATGGAAACTAGTGTCTTAAAAGGTGAACCTATGTATGCACCTAGATTGCACGGAAAGGCAGATCATATATCAAATGCGCTAAAAGTTACAACATCACCAGTTCCTTACGAATCTACGACATCAATGGAAACACAGTATGCGTCCGAGTGCAGTATGAACTTTGAGAATAAGCCACAAAGTACACCTTACACGTCGCAGGACTTGCTGGAAAAGTCGACCAAACCGAGTAGGAGCGTAACGTTCTGCGAAAAGATAGTAGAGAGAAGTCTAGACGCAAGTGAAGAAAACTCTCAGAATTCTCAAAACATGTCTGCCAGTCAGAATGAGACTACTATTATTCACAACCAGAACACAGTGATAGCGTCAACATCTAGTTCAAATGAATCTGGCAGTGAGAAACCAGAGGAAATTGAGCCTGATGGGCCACATACGACTTGGGGAATATTTGACAGCGAAGGAGGCGTACTAGAAGATAGACAATGGGGTGTCTCATTAATAATACCACCAAAAGCGATAGCCCCGGGAATCAAGCAAAAAATCTACTTTACGGTGTCTGACCCGCGACTGAGCCAGCGAGTGGGGGGACCTCCGATCGATATGGACAACGGTAAAGGCTTTTGTAACGAAGCACGCGTAAACCTTGTAGTGACGTAGTCTGCACATACTAATCGCCATTTAATATTTTGCAAATGGATTGGCGCTGAAATGCACAGGATTGGGATTTGTGATTGTTTTACGGAATTAGTCCTCGAATTAGATTCGATGTTGTGGATTTGATACACGGAAATATATTATGCGTATTTAATTTATTGCACGAATTTATGTATTACAGCATGTATGTGTAGCACTGTGACTTCAGTAGCCGGCCTTCGTTGTAGTTGATAATCTGCTTTGTGATATTTGCTAAGTTTAATTTTATTAATAGGATGTTTTTATACTTCGACAAAATTATATTCATGCACATTAGTTTTAGATGCATCATTAGCACTGACACTATCATGTATTATACTTACATCATTATTTATTTCATAAGACTAACATTGGTTGTATAAAATATGTATTGTATTTATATTTGCGCAGTTTCTGCCACACAATACACTCGTACTTAGAGACCGAGGAGCGGAGACGTCGACTGTGCTACTTGCATCCAACGTGATCGTATGTTTGATCAAATGTTTGATGATATTTGTGCACTGTACATTATGTTCAATGACGTCTTTATATGTTTCGGTTGTTTTCGTATCTTTCGCTTTTGACTTAAGTTCTAGATAATTCTGTCTATTGTAAGGTAGATTTTGATAATTCAATTTTGAAGAAATATTTACGAGTATTTCTTCATGTTGTATATATGTAGTTCAAGAATCAAAGCATTGAAATCACATTGATATTAGAACTAATGTTTTAAATTTTCGGTCCTTTTTTTTAATAATCTTAATATATAAAATCATTGCGTTACTGACTGACTGACAGACACGCTACAGCCTAAACTATTGGGCGCAGGAAGCTGAAATTTGCCATGTATGTTCCTTGGGGACCGTAGGGGTGCACTAAGAAGGGATTTCCCGAAATTCCCACGGGATCGGCTAAAACGGGTAAATAAAAAAAAATGCAGGCGTAGCTGCTGGCGACCTCTAGTTAGTACTAAACTAGTTGTATCATTTATCGGCAAAGCTTTCATTATTGACAAACAAGTAATAGATGTCATCCAAAACTTTGTATGAGTCGAAACCATTTACGGTATACTTTATCTGTTCTAAAATTGTCTTGTATCTTGACTTCACTCTGAATTTTTGAATCACAAATTGTCTTTCTAAAATAATTGCAGACATTATTGAAACATTTCACTAGCGGTATGCCTGTACCACAAACTACTTGACGGTTCATAAAATTAATATAGAGTTTGAATTTATTACTTTGAATAGAATGGAATCGGTATTTTATTTATCTATGTATGTATGTTTTCATTGTTGCCTTCATGTGTGTGTGTGTTATGCTGTCTGTCATGCTTGCTTGCTTGCATTACCTACTAATCTGCATTAAGTGTTGCGATTTGTGTTTGTGTGTACAATCGATGTTATACTTCTCTCTTTACAATCACGATATCTGCTACCAGTTTAATTCCTCAAACTCTCGCACAACTTAAAAATACACATTATTTACTCTGCCACGCCATTCAATTCGTCCTATTTTTCTTGATAATACCTTACTAGCTACAATACGATAAGAGCTTACTATTAAAAAATATAATCTTGTCAAAATATTTGCCAAGATTCCTAATAAAACTTGCCTTCTCATCTAAACTTTACTGAATTATGAAAGCACTTAATAAAAAAATAATTTGAAACTGATGTGATTTTGAACCAATAAATTATACTTTTAATGGGAATATGCAATAATGTCGATGAATCGAATTACTTTGAAAGTAATTCAAATGATAATTTTAATAATGCTCATCTGACTAGGGGTGATATTGTTCATTGGTATTAAGGATACATTTTAGACGAAGCTTATCTTTAGCTAGTGAAACAAAAACTGTTTGACAATACATAATTATTTTTGACGTTTATCTTTGTTTTTAAATGTCATAAATAAATGAACTAAATGTAAAACAAAATCAATACTGTCTTGTCATGCCATTACGTAGTCAGTGGTAGGATTGCTGATAATTCAACTCTTTTGCAATGCACTAATCGTTATTCTCACTTTAGGTGAAGCGATGCTGTCCCCACTAGTGATGTGCGGGCCCCAAGGCCTGGTGTTCCTGAGGCCAGTGACGTTGCGTCTACCGCATTGCGCGAACGCAGTCCCATCCCTAGGCCTCACAATCAAAGCGACGGACACTGAAGCACATCTAAGCACGGACTGGGATCAAATACATCTACCCGCCACAACCACTTTGAATACTGTTGCTGTTAAAGTTGATCACTTTTAGAAATATCTACGCCCAATCACTTATCCTATGCTATAAGTAAAATTTTGAATTCACATACGTAAGTATGTGTAAACATTATTTTAATTAAGTGAAGTGTTGACATTACTTTAGCTGGTGCGTGATTGGCTGGTTTATTTGACATTTGACAGTTCATTGAAACTTTATTCCAGTTAAAATTATTCAGAATCATTTTTTACGTGAATAAAGTTTCAATCAAAATGGTTGTATTGAAATAGTCCCTAAAAATATCAGTAAACGTTAAAAGTGGTTAGTAACATTGTTATAGTATTAAAATTTGCTTTTATTCATATTTGGCATTCCCACCTATATCATTCTCAGCCTTATTTTGATGTAAGTAGTGGTGCTAAAATGTAAACTTAACTTGTATCCAAGTGTTTCTTTAACCAAGACCTAACGCCATTGATGACACATTAAGTAAAATAAAATATTATTACCTAGTAACAAAATGATATTATCTTATTTTAATCCTACTTTATCTAGTTCAGAATAGAGTTTAAACTATTCATAATCGTAGGAAATATTCTAGTTTGTACATTTTACGCCTCCATTTTGAAGAGGCAATTAATTTTAGGTTATAAAAAATGTATTATTTTGGCGTTAGGTCTTATGAAGAATACGAATTTATTTTGAATCTCGAACGATGTTTTACGGTTTGAATGTCTTGAGACAAAAAATACATGTCAATTTATAGGATTTGTTTGACTATCTTTAGACATGAAGCAAATGATCGAGAATAGACACCAACAAGATACACTATACTTTTTATTATTAAGAGGCCTTACCATACCGTAAGTCTATTTAGTAGTTTTAAAATGTTCATATATTGTAATATTATTATTTAATAATCAGTTAATATTGTATCGGAATGTTAGAATATAAATTTTAATATTTTTGTATTTTGGCTTCCGTAGAATCCACGATATTTTTAAGGCTGCTGGTGATTTTGAGAACGCCTCAATACTAGTAAAATAAACTTTTAAAAGCTTTGCTTGAGGAAAATCAAATGTACCTCCAGCTTTGAATAAGTGCTAAAGAGTTTTGGACTTTATGCTGTCGCAATAAGAGTCAGATTATGATTGCATTGGTGTATACTTTCCCAATACGACACTGTATATTTTCTTGTTATTAGTGATAACGATGAGTTTACCTTTGACTTGATAATTAAATTTTATATGTAATGAGTAACATTTTCTGTTTTATTTCACCTGAACCATTTTGACTTGACATTAGTCAGCAGGCCATACCTAACGTTTGCAGTGATTACTTCTTGGATGGCTGACTGCTTCTTGTTGCGCTCGACAAGCAAACATTAACTAAAGCTACAGCTCTGATATTCGACAGATTTGCTAAAATTTAATTAACAATAATATTCACTTGCACTTACAGGAAGATCACTAGGCTGTTCAACCAGCAGACTGACGTCTATGATGATCTCTTCGATAAAATGTTATATAGCTCGTCGATAATACGTTAACCAACGGCCATCATCACTGGTGTCTCTTCCCATGCGTCTAAAAGCTATGAGAAAGGACTAAGACACAGGTGGATCAGTGTGTTGGTTCGTTTAATTTGTCTAACAATAGTGAGACAACGTATAACCACTAGATAAAAAGATGCGTATTTCAACAATTTCCTTTGGTATGTCAATCGCCTTCGACTTTGTTGATAACCAAAGACTTCTAAATGATAAATGAATGTGAACTTTATGCCATGGATGTAAATCGTATAAGTGGTTAAATAGTTACTTGGGATGTGTAGAGATAGGTTGCATCGATGCCAACAATACAATGAGTACACATAGGTCGTCCCTCAATGAAAAGAAACTTGGGGTTTCTCAAGGCAGTGTCTTGGGGCTCTTATTGTTCCTCCGTTACATAAATTAGATGCCTAAAATAACGAAATACACTTCAATTTATGCAGACGATAGGGTTTGTAAAGTCTCGATATTTTCAGTCTCGGGACACGAGACAACCGATGTCGAATGTCCCGGGACTTTCCGCGATTTCAAGACTTTTCGGAATGAAATTGGAAACAAGTTAAATTCTTAAGTTTTGACCAAATGTTACTCATACATTTGCATGAATAACTACAAGTTCTGGTGAAAATTAACAATCATAAGTAGGGTTTGGGCAGTATCGACAGTCTCAACGGTTTCAAAGTCCCGGGACACGAGATAACTAACGTTCAAAGTCCCGACGACTTCGAGACTTTTCAGAATAAAGTCAATATCTGCCAATATTATTATAGACTCACGCCTGTATCCCCGAAGGGGTAGGCAGATGTGTAAAATTAAACCCACATTTCGCCATGTTAAATTTTAGGTCCCAGTAATAGAGGGCGAACCTATTGCCGTTACCGGGCACATTGCCAGACTTTAACACTTTTGCCCAACTGGGGCCTCCTGATCAGGAAACGCATATGCCATCCACTGGACCACTGAGGCAGTCTAACATTAATTTCAATCGAAGTAATTCATTTTTCTTTTAAAAAAGTTAACCCCGCGCTAGGAATAAATCTTGTGACGCGGGCGCTTCACAAACATTCAAACAATTATCACAAAAAGTAGTCACCATCTCCTTAAACTGGTATTGTAGCACAGAATATATAATTAGCACCTACGGTAGTAATAACAAGTTTTAACTGACTGTAAGCTGTAGTGCTTTAAGGCAACGCCTTGCTATATAGCACTGCGCGAATTATGGTGCGTTCCAAATGTTTTTGTTTCGAGTCTGGGTGTAGTTAGGTATTTTGTTTCAATTCATTGAATGTTTGTAAAGTCTTCGGCAGTACATGATTTATTTTAAGTGCTGCCGTTTGAGTAAGTTGTCTTATAAAACAAGCAAAAACACAAAACAGAATCATTAATTAAATAATAGGTAGTGCTAGGTAGGATTTAGGAAGTCTCAACAATTTCAAAGGCCCAGGGCAAGAGTCAGCCTGCGCTTTTAAGAAAATAAAATAGGAATTTAATTGATTTCAGGCCAAATGTGTGAACAAAATTCTATTTATGTTGAAAATCAACAGTCATGATAAATCAAATGAAATCCTAACATTGTTGAGGTTAATTTCAGTCTAAATAATATTATTCTCTTCTAAAAATACTAAACAACACTCGCACTTATACAATAAAATTTCTACAACTCTGTCCTGTCTCGAGTCTCGACTTGAAAACCCTGGGACACGAGACAGCAAAATTGACATAAAGTCCCGGGACTTCGAGACACGAGGCAAACCGAGACTCAAACCCTACAGACGATATACCTATCGGTAGCTATACCTTTAAGTTGCAAAAATAAGAATGATAAAGAAGATATATTAATTAGCATTAATATCTCTTCGTAATCATTGATGTTTTCTGGAGAATTAGGATATTAGCTAGTAAAGAAACTGCAAAAAAAAAAATATTTAACGAAAAACAAAAAACCCGACTGCGTAAAAAATAATTAAAAAAATACGTGACAAAAATAACTTAAATAAAAACTAAAAAGAAAGAAACAAGGCTAGTAGTTTAGACTTTAGAATTCTAATGCAGAACAGAACGACTCACAGTCGGGGCCCATTCAAATTTTACTAATCAAATGTTTCCAAGGGGCCCCGACTGTGAGTCGTTCTGTTCTGCATTAGAATTCTAAAGTCTAAACTACTAGCCTTGTTTCTTTCTTTTTAGTTTTTATTTAAGTTATTTTTGTCACGTATTTTTTTAATTATTTTTTACGCAGTCGGGTTTTTTGTTTTTCTTTAAATATTTTTTTTATTTTATACTTTTTAGTTATTCACTGCTTTTTTGTTTGTTAATCATTTATACTTGAAGTAAAAACTTAAATCAATAAGTAACAACATTAGCGAGAATGATTGTTTTGTTAAACAACTTTAAATCGTTATATATCCTAAACTATTATTTTAAATGTAAAATGATAAAAGGAACCTAAGATGATTTTAAAATACCTATTCAACGACACCCCACATGACATAGTTCATCGACATTTTTTTTTTCATTTTGACAATATGGCGTCTGGTTGACGCTGTGGTGAATTTTGATAACTGTCATGTCTTTAGTGACACTCGCAAGGTTAAGGCGAATCGATTGGTCGCATTTGGTCTCTAGAACGCCACATAGAAACAAACATACATACATACATAGACTGATAAACACATTACCCTCCTTTGCGTCGCGCAGTCGGGTAAATAGTACAAAACGGCTATGTCGGCTCTACTGCGATCATCAACCTCCTTGCGTTAACCCAGTTGCAACTCGGTGTCCGCTTGTCTAATAGGATTTTACTTTATATTAGCTTTTCCACAGAGATGCCTCTCTCTGCAATCCAAAGGGATGACAATTTTTCGCGGTTTAAACTAGTGCCTGACACCGTAGGTACATTGGGTGTCAGGCACTTATTAATTATCTTCATGACAGCCGGTACTAACGGCTTAACGAGTGCTCCAAGGCATGGAATAAGCGATAGTTATTAGTTAACAATTTAATACGCACATAACTCTGAAAAGTCAGTGGTGCGCACCGTGGATTCGAACCCGATACTCTCAGGATAACACTCTACTGCGATATGGCACACCTATTAATATAACGTAATAGGTAGGGTATTTGACTAAAAAAATCGAATTAGTCCCTCAGTTAGATTATCAAAAAATATTGGATACGTATTTTTTGTTTTATCGAATCAGTAAAAAATTACGGAGATAAAACGCATCAAAGATGGAGAAACGTATAAGAGTGGGGGCTTGTAACGTCACTTGCCAGTAAAAAGTGTACTGGCAAGTGACGTCACACGAGTTTTCAGCGAAGTTTGTCGTCTTAATTTTTGTTTACGCGACTAAAGAAAATATACGTGTCCAATATTTTTTAGAAATCTATCTGACGGACTAATTCGATTTTTTTAGTCAAATACCCTATTGTACAGACATCGGCATAGTAATTCTTTCACAAAAGAAATGTGTCACAGCAACAGCAGCAGCGCTGTTCCTCTTGATTCATGTAGGCCCCTTTTCAAAAGGCTCTTTACATTTAGGTACATATCTAATAAATTCTAGAAATTGTCCAATTTGTAAGTAACTGTCAAGAGATCGTAAGTACTATAGTAAGCTAATATAAAAATAGCCATTGTATGTACATTCAAGTAGGTACCTATATTATTAAAAACCGCAAATTCATACCAGAGCTACCTCTATCAAACCGTTGTTTTTTAATATGCCAACATATTTCAACAGAAGCTCAGAATGAGCTCAAAATGTGCTTATGCCTTCTGGTGGTTTTGTCCTTCTTGGGTTTCATTAGCCTTATGACAGGATCCCAAGCTGGAGGAACATTCCAACCGTCATCCCTATTGAAATTAAGGTGTTTTCTAATTTCAATAGCTTCACGTATCATCCTTGGAAGAAAACGGTGTTTTCTTGCGAGTATCTGTGGTACATAAAATCGCAAGTAGTTGTTGGTTCCTTGTTCTACATGTTCACACACAGCAGACTTTGTTTACATCAAACATAAACACTCAACGCTAGATCTTTCGGTTTAAATGTAATTTATTTTATTTATTTATAGTCTCACGCCTGTATCCCCGAAAGGGTAGGCAGAGGTGTAAATATTACACCCTCATTTAGCCAAGAATTTTTAGGTCCCACGTAATAGGGTGCGAGCCTATTGCCGTTACCAGGCACATCCCCAGACTCCGGGCTGCTACTGAGTATTCGGAAAAACCCAGTAACACTTTTGCCCGACCCGGGAATCGAACCCGGGACCTCCGATTAAATGTAATAACTAAGTAAAACCAATATATCGCGTTAAAATCCGTAAACTGTAGGTAGTTAAATTTCAATGTGGAAACATTTGCGTAAATCCAAGAACATAAAATACTACTTATCACTAGCAGATAGCAACACTGAGACGTAAACCGAAATGAAATAATTTAAATAAAAAAGCAATTCCCATTCCGTTACATATTCCGTGATTGACAAACAAATAGACTGAATTATCAACTTATGAATACGAGAATCACATTCAGCAATGTTATCAAGTATTTTCTCACACATTCACTCCGGTCCGCGTGGCCTGTGTAATGTGTAAGTATGAATATAGCTCTATAATTGCACTTACGTACATTTCGGTTCATTAGAGTGGTGCCTAAATGTTTCTTTCATCACTGACGGTGATCCGCGTTTCCTAAAGTGTTTCATTATTGTATGATGTTTGAGAATATCATTATTCTCACGTAGGTAAATCGCAGTATTCCTAAATAATGTCTGTCTTCAAAACACTGGAAATATATTTCGTAGTTTTTCTTTTGATGCCGGGATCGGTCGAGTAAGCATTTCGTCTAATAGGAAGCAGTATCTTTCATATGAATACCAATATACCTATGTATAGTTGTTATCAGCAACGTAACTATGCCGTATCAATGATTCTTGGCTCCCATGTTACGGGAGCCCGAATATATGTAAACTTTATTTGAGAAAACAAACATTGATACCTACAGGGTCCGCCTAAGGTAAGGCCTACGCTACGCAACTGGCTGATATCCTCACCATCATTACAGATGCTGCTAAAAAACTATGTAGCTCCTCCTTTTGACTGTCATCCTACGCTCTCACTCACGGATTGCAACAGTCTGGTTACAGCTGCATTCTATTTAGTATACTCTAATGTGATTGATGGCTAGTTATCGCACGTCCTCAAGGTACTGGCGAGGACATAACTCTCAAATATTTAATTTGGTTGGGAAATTAAAAGGGAGGAGAAACAAAAATGTCGGTTGGATAGTAAAAAATGGATTTTTTTCGGAGTGGTCTGCATTTTGGTAGGTATTGATAGTTTGTGAACCTAATGCAGGTAGGATTATTACAAGTAAGTAATCGGGTTTGATCCCCTTAGTTTCTGGGAGGCAACGATTACAGATAAAAAATGCCGACTGATGTTTTTCTGTTTTATCATCAGCATCCGCTTGTCTTTCTTCGATCCGGTTGCGATCAGAGGTTTGCTTTCAAGCCTAACGGATTTGATGGTATAACTAAATACCTGACTGCCCCCATGGTCCAGTGGATAGGTCCCGGGTTCGATTACCGAGTCGGGCTAAAGTGTTGCTGGATTTTTCCGAATTTTCAGTAGCAGTACGGAGTCTGGTGATGTGCCCAGTAACGGCAATATTACGTGGGACCAAAAAATTCATGGCGAAATGTGGGTGTAATATAACACCTCTGCCCACCCCTTCGGGGATACAGAAGTGAGTCTATAAAAAGAAAACAACTAAACATTCCAACTAGGTACCTACTTAAATGAGTTCATGCGAATCAAACTGTGTGTATTTATGTGTACCTGGCGTACCTGCAGATAATACCTACACATTCAAAACTCACACCTCTTCAAATGCAGCTTTATTAGATCGTGTGGTTGCATCAGTTTAGATTTGTGCGCCGACACCATTACTAGTAATCTGTGTCGACACGGCCTTTTCCATTCAGTGCTTCCTTCGATCCTTATTACGAAGAAGTACAGTTCGTATTCCTCTGATGAATAGTTTGTTGATAAATGACCTGCCATAGACTTCTGTTGACTGTTCGTAAAGGTTTTCTTAAGGATTTCGTGTGCCGATTCCAAGTGGCGAGTTGGCGACTGTCGTCAGTGTAGTACGTAGTTGGCGCCGTTGACGATGCTGGCGTCGTTCTCCGTCTCCTTTGCTCTCGTAGTTAAGATACACAGGAGGAACGTTCGTCTCTCTTGCACTCATAGAGACAGCTATCACAGCGCGACTGCTACGCCGCCAAGCGGCAATTTGGGTCACAAAAAGTATGTCTACAGAGCGCCCTTATGAAATGCGCCTCTATGTAAATATCTATGCTGTATGGTTTGGGTTAGGAAATAACAATCATCGGGACACTACACATAAGTACTTTTGTAATCTATGATTTGTCACAACAATATGAATACAAAGTAGACACAGGATTGTTTTTGTAGGTAATCCTAATTTTATGTATTTCGGTGGACATCGAAACGGTCGATTAACTGGCGACCAAGAGAACCATTTCCCAGTCGATAACTGGTTGAAAAAACGATACATCTCTGAACGCTTGGTCGAACAGACCACTTATCACTTTGTAACAGATGGAATGTAATGATTGAGTGTCCGGTATGCTAACTCAATTTTATTCTTCTTATAAAATACTAGATGAGCCCGCGATTACACCCGCGATTTAAGGCTACTGCACCGCTCCCATCGCTCATAGCGTGATGTTATATAGCCTATAGCCTTCCTCAGTAAATGGGCTATATAACACTGAAAGAATTTTTCAAATCGGACCAGTAGTTCCTGAGATTAGCGCGTTCAAGCAAACAAACAAACTATTCAGCTTTAAATATTAGTATTAGATGTACAAAAGTCACGTAAAACCCATTATTATTTCATAGAAAGACAGTTATATTAGAGAAAACAAACATCTGTGCCAAGTGCCAACTAACGCCTAATTGCCATCTAATCTCTGCCCGTCGTCGTTGAACACTGCGCGCTGAGTTCAGTGGGGTCGATGGGCATTATCCTCATGTTAGCGTTGTCCCAGTCCTCCGGCTGCGATCTAAGATCCTCGTCTTGTAGGCCGGGCTCCGCTTACTCGATTCGATCTCTATAACGGGGATGACAATTTATATCAACTCCATATTATTGTCTCGAGTCCGTCCCATACGTTGCCTAAATATTACGTAAAGTTGGCCGCGATACAAGATTTTCGAATCCAACGCGGGCATTCTCTTAAAAATGCCTGGTAAGTTGAATCCTAATTTCTTTCTACAAAAACCAGCATCAAACGTTCTGATGAGATCACAACCTCATTATCATAATGTTTATCCTTACGCTATCGTGGCTAATAGCGAAATTATATGACACGATTATCAAATACCTCGATGTCAGCGGCCTCGCGACTAACATATGTAATTATGAGAACACATTTATTATCCACTGATGAGTTACAACCAAAAGACATGTGCATGTCAAGAGTCAAGAATTTAACCTGCTCCAGGTATGATATGAATTAAGTAATTATCATATTACAGTAATGAAGCACTTGATACTGACCCTGCCAATCTCAGATGATATTGGTTCGATTTGTAACTTTTTGTGTACCTAACAGCTAGCGGATTGCAGATATTCTTTACGTATATTCTTGACTACTTTTGGTATGCTGATAAAAAGTGTTCCAATTATTTGTAAATCCAGATAGTGAATGGGTGTCTGCCTGAAACCTATGTCAGCCCCTTGGAGGAGATTATTTTTCTAAAACAGTGGTAGGTACTTAAGCTACCGAGTTTTTAGCTATCTCTATCCTGAATTGCCTCAAAATCGCCTTGACAAGTTAGTCAATTTTGGCAAATAAATCATTTATTTATTAAACAACATTAATTCTAAAACCGCTTGATATAAAAGAACCTAGGTACCTACTTATTGAGACATGAGCAGGATTACCTTGCTACGATTAGGTACCTATTAAAATTGCTATTATGGATGGATGTATGCTACTTCACCAAATTTCACGAGGTTAAACAGCTAATTTCAATCCTTGTCTACGTATCCTGACTAAACAAATTTGACCACAAGAACTTAAGGAACTACAATTCTCTTATTTGGTCTCGTCATCGTTATGAGGCAAAATTTTCGACAATAGGTAATGTTTCTTTTAATTCTTTTGTGAAAGATTTCGTACGTTCATTTCATTCTCTATTGTGTTCTGATCATAAAAATAATAAGTCAATAAAGACATAGAGCCCGACTCGGTATATTGTTCCATAAACCACACAATAATTCTTAACTACTTAATTAGTGTTTAACCAAAACGACGAAAGCGAAGAGTTGACGACTGAAAAGTTCAACAGAATGCTACGCAGGGGGTCTCAGATTCATTTCTACAGAGCGCATTACGCAATGATTTTCGAATTTGTGCGTAATTGTTTTGTTTTGTTTTTCGTGTGAGTGTGTGGCCAACTCTATTGTCGGAGATTTCAAACCGCCAGAATATAAATAAGACTTGACCTAAAGGTAAAGCCACCAGGTCAGACAGGTCACCAGCCAGAAGGCCTCCGACATGGCCTAACGATTCTTATCCACAAGAACCGGGACCGACAGCTTTACGTGCTCTCCGAAGCACGATAGCGCTCACATATAAGTGCCACACGTGGTCACCCATTCAAGTGGCGACCTGTGCGTGATAAATTGGTAATTATCGCTTGCTAAGTAGTGAAGAAAAATAACATGAGAAGCCCTGTACGTCTGAGTTGGCTACAATGTTCTCGAAAGACATGGAAAGTCTGTTCGCCGCCACTTAGCCAGTAGTTAAGCAGATACATAATTCTTATGTAGAAGCCCCACATAATAATTATGATCTGCTTCACTCTATATTTATTGTGTTTAACCAATCTATCCTCCTAATCGTTTCTAGTTATAGGTCCTAATGGATCCACCCATGCACAAATTCTAAAATAGTTAGTGGACCGTTAAAATATTTTCGGTACATACCTACCCACTCATTGTGAATTCGGAGCCGGGTGTAGGGAGTAGACTAGGTATGTGCGATACCCGAAAGAAGTGCCACCTTCCACTATTTAAACTACAGGGTATAAGGTATATTTCCGACGCCCCGTATTGGCCTATTCGCGAGAATCTTCTGACATACCTTAGTTCAAGTGCGATTGACTTTACTTGCTCACGATTGGGTAAGCAGTAATATAACTCATTTTTAATAGGTTCCATATCCTTATGTAACTGATTTGTAAGTTCCCAAATGGGAACTTACAAATTAATTATAGTTATAGATATTTATAATGCATGTTTGATGGCAACAAGTGAAAGCCTTCAACAAACCCTCCGGGTGATAGATGGTTCGGCTGTGGATTTACATATTAGATAAGTAGGTAGTTCAGAACAAAATACCTATACCTATTACATGTCTTCCTCTCGAGCGTATTTCAAACATTTGCCATTAAGTAGGTACCAACGCAAAATGTGACCTCAATTGACCTACTGCCCGACATACCTATACTTACCTACTTGGTAATTACAGTCGTAGGCTACGTTTATTCATAATCTTAACTAGCTGTTTCCCGCGGTTTCACCCGCGTCCTGAGGGAACTACTTCGCGGTACCCGGTTAATTTATAGCTTCTCCTTGGTACATCAGCTATCGGACACGGACCGTGTGGTACAAACGCCAGCTGTTTATTTTTAAATGTAAAAGCCTTACCTTACCTACATAACACTGACAGCCTGAAATCCAGCCAGGCTCAACAGCTGAAGAAGGAAATGCAGGAAGTGTTATCGTGGTAGCGATTAACAGCCGGTCCCAATTATTTATCTATCGATTCAATTTCCTACTAGACATGTATCTGACATAGGTAAGCTCCATAATAATAAAATATGTCAAATTTAATGTCTCTAGTAGCAAAACCCTCGAAGGTAAAAATATTGGGACCGGGTGTTACCTACCAGGCAGCGATAGCCTAGTGGAGATACCAACAGACTGCTATGCAGAGGGCATCGGGTTCGAATCCACGGCGCGCACCAATGACTTTTCGAAGTTATGTGCGTATTGAATTGTTAATTAATTATCGCTTGTCCCGTGCCTCGGAGAGCACGTTTAGCCGTCGGTCCCGGTTGTCATGAAGATCTTTGACAATCGTTACAGGGCGTCAGTACCTTCTAAAAAATAAACTGACACTAGTCTAAACCATGAAATATCGCTATCCCTCCGGGTTGCGGAGTTCAGACAGGCAGTCGCTTCGTGAAAAAGCTAATTTGTTTTTTATTTGTTATTTTTTTTTGTTAAAAAAGACAACTCCCGCATTAAGACTAAATCCTGTGTCGCGGGGGAGTAGTGTAATATTGGGGATTCTGTACCATTTGTTCTCGCTTCGCTGCGAACCGCATGATACAGAATCCCCAATCGTTTTCACCGTATCGTATATACTTAACATTCACAAACAATAATATCAAGTTCGACTCGTTCGATCAACATTATTGATCTATACTTTATTACTTGACGAGTGTCATATTTATAAGTAGAACAATGCAGTGTGTATCAATTAGTTGATCAAGAATTTATTTGCATTTTATGCTTTGGTCTAGAGATTGCGAGTTGGCGACAGCCGTGCATGGTTTGATTTCCGATGGCAAGTTTTAGGTATTTGGTATTAGGGATCGAACCTACGACATTTAGTGCAGAAATTGATTCAACCACTGTACCAATAATACCACATTATCATTAAGTATGTAAATAAATTAATAAATACCAGGATATCGAGATCTAGACTCATACTTGCTCAATTTTCAAAGTAGGTATCTATTATTATTTTATAATTAAGAATGGCTAAATAAAACAAAATCCAGACCAAAACAAATACTTATTTGTTCCGTGCGGGAATCGAACCCGCGACACTTGGCGCATTTACTAGCAGTACATTTACAAACTAATATTTAGGTACATTGTGATGCATAGAGCCGAGCTCTTGTCCAATGCGCCAAACATGTCGTCGAAAATGTGACAAAATACTGAATCGCTTCATACGTTTTTCTCATTAGTTCGATTCCCACGTGGTTCAAATATTTATATAACCTAAAGATAGGTGTTCAGGATCTGTGATATTGTATGTTTGTAAACATATAACACAGGAGAAAGTTTGGGATATTAATCATTTTCAATGAAATAATATCATACACCATAACACAACATTACACCTGTAGATATACCTCCGAAGGGGTAGGCAGAAGTGATTGCTGCATCTGCGGCTAGTGCCCATGTTCTTAGTTAATGATGCTACTGAAGGATTCCTGACGATGAATGGTGATAAACCCAATAGTGTTTTGCCTGACCTGGGAATCAAGCCAAGAACCCCACGCTCAACAGTCACAATTGTACCACTAGACTAGCAAGGTGGTCTAAAACTACTGCTAATAAGTAAATTATTACTACTTTACTTGCTCTCGCGTCGCCGCTCGAGCTGCGTGATACAGAAGCCCCAATTTTACAATCGAGATCGATTAATATAAATGTGATCTGCATCACTCAGAACAAAGTGAGCTGACGCAGACGCTCCCAATAATTTCCAAAGGCCATCTGAATAGGTTTATCTCTTTCTAAGTGCTTTAAAAGTATTAAACGTTCTCGATCGGAAACTTTTATATGTGGTACTCTCCATTGAATTCTCTGTATATCTATTTGAAGCTGAACGACTTCATCAGTAAGAATAATACTATTTAAGTTAGAATTACTCCTATTCAATATAAGTTCGTGTTTACAATTTATCACAATTTTATTGTAATCCTCTGCAAACCCTAAAATCTTATTTAAGGGCACCACAACGCTAAAATGTCCATCACTTTGGAATCCGTTTAAATTCCAACCCCATAATGCAGAAACTTTACTTTCTGCTTCACTAAATGAGATGTATGACTTTATTGTTGATGTTATTCCAGAATTTTTTATACGATCTATTTCAATTCCATTCATTTCGTACCTGATGTCTTGGAACAAGTACATAACAGGGTTATTAGTAAACGTAACAGCTTTCTTGATCTGATGCCCATCCTTACCGAACAGCTTTGCTTGACCTTCGATGTAGATGGAACTGGCTGATGGTAGCACGTATATATCTTGCTGGTGTATGGGGATTCTGATTTGATCGTTTTCTCTAAAACTGTTATTGTAGGGATTGTATGAATGGATTTCATAACTTTCGATCGAACTATCAAAGTGTGGTAAATCGGTAATCTGTAGTATACTCATACTTTAAACCCTAAAGCTTTAAGAAAATCTTTATTTGATTTAGTCAATTTCTTCACGTTTTTCTTACGTCTGTGCACCTTTATGGTCGTTGACGGAATAGGACGTTTTATTTTCACTGAAGGGTTTTTATAATATACTATCATTTTGCTTTTCTTAAATGAAGACGTAATTGAATATTTTCTTCACCAAAGTCAATACGGTAACCAAACTGATCTATAATCCTAACAGATATGGATGAAATTATATTTTTGTTAACTGGAAAGTAAATAACGTTCTGAGGTATTTCTATGTAGCCGTGACTTGGAGCAGTATCAGATATAAATTCATGAATAAAATGAGTCGGTAATCCGTTGCAGTATGAACCGTGTACAAGATCACATTCAATTCTGATAACAGCTGTTAAACTGCTGTTATTAACGGTGTGCCCGTTTCGGTCTTGTTTTTAATACTGAAAAGTATAGTAAACCGCACTCGTATTGATCAGATAAATGAAGAGGTGGTTGAAAATACGAAATCAGTTCCGATTTATTTCCAGAGATGGTAACCGTAGTAGACATGCTTGCATACTGAACTCTTTTAGATGATCCTTTTTATTTTATTTCATGATTATACCAAAAATTCTTTAAGAAATCTTAATATATAAAATCCTTGCGTTACTGACTGACTGACAGACACGCTACAGCCGAAACTTTTGGGCGCAGGAAGCTGAAATTTGGCATGTATGTTCCTTGGGGACCGTAGGGGTGCACTAAGAAGGGATATCCCGAAATTCCCACGGGATCGGCCAAAACGGGTAAATTTAAAAAAAATGCAGGCGTAGCTGCTGGGGTCCTCTAGTTTAAACATAAATGTCCACAATTGAAGGGGTGATCACGTTGTATATTTTCATAATTATATTGAATGTTAGAACCTACATATTTTATAAATTCCTTCGGAGGTTTAAGATTTCCATAACTGTCAAAATACTCAACATAATCATTATATTTTGCATAGGCAACCCAATGAGAACCAGGATTTTTTGAACTATCCAAATTAATAACTCCACATTCTTTTTTATAAGGACATTTAGGGAGCTCATCTCTCATAAAGACACCTCTAAAATAAGGAATTCTATTCCCGTACTTTAAAATGTCAAAGTTAGTTAAGGCCCGTTTGGGTAGCCGATATCTTAGTTTTTTTCTTTTGATACGAAAATTCCAAGGCCGCCTTTATGTGGTTTAAGGTGTAGTCCTTTCCCAATACATAGAGCTTCCATTTTTTCATTGTCTTCTCGATTCTTCATACAGCTTTTTAGCCATTTTGAATTCATTTATGGTTTTAGCAATACCAGCTGCACCGCCTGCTAAAGCTCCAGCAGCTGATAATCCCGCAAAAATAGGAATCAAAGGTAATACTCCCCCAGTTTTTGGAATAGGAATAACGCGAGGGAGCTTAATCGATGAATCATCAGCCAATTCTCTAGTAGCGGCAATAGCTAATTCTATTGCCATTTTCTTGCTCTTAGGTTTTAATTTTTTGATATGCCTTTTTGCTTTTGTAATAACAGATTTTAATTTACTTTTTAATCCTTTTCCAGGTGTAATTTTTGGAGAATGCTTTTTGTCCAAACCAGAACCAGTTTTAATTTTGCTGATATAGCCTTACTTACTAAGCGTGCCGCGAGTTTTTCAGCTATACTGGCATCGGAAGCAACCGCTCGCTCTTTCGCCATTTTTAACAAAATTAAATCAGCCTTATGTCGATCCTTTAAGTTTGATGACTTGTGATATGCAATATCGTGATCTTTGCAGTATTCGTCCAACTTATTTACGCCGTTATCTCCTTTCGTTAGTCTTTTTATTAATTTAGTACCTGGGTCACAGTAATTATATCCTGGTAAGTGTAATTCAAATGGTAAATTATTAATAAGCCAATTGAGAAGACTACTCTCTCCAAAACACATTATAAGACTGATGATTCCGGTTTGAATACTTTAATAAATAGTTATGTGATTCGAGTTTGTTAACGTTATTTTATTTATAATATTACATTCGATTTATCAATCCAACTGCTTTCAGCTGAAGACAAACCTAACCATTTTACTAAAACCCTGTTACCTTTTCTTCTAAGAACTTTCTCGACTAGATATATATTGGGATGTTTTGTTTTTTGAAGTTCTTGTGTATAAAATGCTCCTAAAATAGGCAGACCTCTGATAGTGTCTTCAATTAAGTAAGTTATAGGAGTTGTATTTTGTATTTTACGAATTTTAAATATTTCTGTTGACCAGTTGGGAGTATAACCTTTTTCAAATGTACCTTTGTATTTACTGATACGCACATAATCACCTACTTTGTACTTGCTTTTTAAATTATCATTTTTTGGCAACTTTAAATACCTTTCTAATATCAGTTTTTTATTCATATTGTTCACATTAGCAGGGATTTCATTAATAGTGCGATGGTGAGGGTATTATTTACCCAATTGTAATTGCCTTTTAAACTAAATTCCTTATAGATTTTAGATTTCAATGTTCTGATAAATCGTTCGACTATTGAAGCTTTTTTTGTTGAGAAGGTTGAATAATGGTTAATATGAAACGATTTCATAAGCTTCTGAAATTTGTTATTATAAAATTCTGTTCCATTATCGGTTTGCAGATTTTTAGGAACACGCCCTTTATCCAACAAAGTTTTGAAAGAGTTATACACATCTTCTTTGCTTTTACTTCTCATAGGAAAGGCCCAAGCATATTTCGAAAATGAATCAATAACGGTAAGAATATATCTATAATTTTTATTTTCTTTTGAAATTGATTGCAAATCAATTAAGTCTGCTTGCCACAAGTCATCTATATCTCTCATTACAACATGTCTTCGCGGATAGTTCACTCTCGCATTTTTATGAATTTCGTTTACCACGTCAGCTTTGCTCATGTTCACAACTCAGTAGGTATGTTTGTCTCGAATTCTGCTATAATACTGAATAAAAAGCATATTATTAGGACTATTTATTATTTAATTATGTCAACTTCTTTTAACTCTTCGATTATTGATAAAATTTCATTATCATGATTTGTATTACCAGCATCTCGGGAAGCAATTAATAGTTTCAATCTTTCAACCAGTTCGTTAGGATCGTCCCAATATACCAAGTCAGTGCTATTTTTGTATTTCTTTAACGTTGGTAAGCTTCCTCCAAATTTAGTGACAATATTATTGTTTGACGATTCAGAAAACAATGGTTTGATTATTTCACGATATTTATATTATTATCCTTTATCGCCTCTAATTTGCCCATTAGGATTGAAATCTCTCTTATGTGCATTTGTATAATGCAACATATCTTTATAGACAAGTTTATCTTTGCTCGATATTTGTTTCAAATCAGGTTTTCTTCGAAGTAAAAGTTCTTTTAAACCAGGGGTTAAATTGAAGCTTTTGTCACCAACTTTAATTAAAATGGTATTATCATTATTTGTACTATCTATTATAGAAAACGAAACTATTGAATTACCCATTAATATTTTTTTGTTTTCACTCCTTATTCCAAATGGTATGTTTAGGTCATAAATATCATGGATATCACGACCCTCTAATGATATTTCTAAATCATCCGGTAATTCCGTCTGGGGAGGCTTTTTATCGTTCAGTACAGAATTCAGTTCTGGGTCATAGCATTCTTCAAACTTAGTAGATGAGCTAGTATTAATGTCACCTAATTCCACGTCTTCAAAATTAGAGTGTGTATTTTCAAAATTTTGTATTTTTTCTAATGTTTTATTTGAATCAACTAGAGTTTTAAGGGGATCTGTGACAGGTTTTAACATTTTTTCAAGTGATAAGTTCGTAGAGTGTTCCTGGTTTTTCATTTGTTTTATTTTATTCTTTATGGAGTCTACAGACTTCATTAATTCTATTTTAATATTTTTCTCCATGTTATACTTATTAACAACTGTATTCAGCTAAAGAACAAATTATACTGAATTTGATTTGCCATGTTTATTACTTATATATTATATACATATAAACAGTCAGTCAAATTTAAAAAACATATCAAAGTTCTGTCTGTACCTTCCATTATTTAATGACGATTCTTTATTAATGAGTAGGAAATTATAAGGTTTACTCCAAACAGTTTGACAAATATTTCTAAACTCTTTCCACTGTAAATCAGAAGTAACATGCTCTTCATAAATATGTTTTAAATTCACATCATCTTGTTTGAATATAATAAGAAAATTCACATTGTCACGCAACAGTTGTTTTGGAATTTTGGAATAGGTTTGAGATAAATAGAAACATTCTATTTGTTTATGTCTACCCATATAAAAATAATTGCGAATATTAACTTGATTTTCACACGCAACATCATCAAAAATAAACACAGAATTTGTTAAAGCTTCACTCGGAGAAATTACCTCTTTATCATCGCTAAATTTGTAGAAGTTAATCTGCGAGACTCTTCCTAATACTTCACTCAAGAAACGATACTTTGGTTGAAATGAAGTTTTGGAATAAAGATAAAGATTTTTAAATTTTAGACCATTTTTATGTAACAAAAAACGAATCATAACGTTTGTTTTACCACAGTTCGATGGACCGCACATTATACATCGAATCGTATTCGGTAATAAAGGACTATGTCTGATCTGGTGAGAAGTTTCATTTAAATCTATATTATTAATTTTCAAAGATATGGGTTGCTTGATCAACTTCATTTTGACAATTACTTTAATGAATGTCTAACACACATATTTATAGGTAGCTATAACTTTAACACTAAATTACATATACATATCATAAAGTATAAATAACAGCATTTAACATGTTTGAACAGGTCTAGAAAGTTAGGAATTTTGTATTCTCGTATTACAATATTATATTTTTAATAGGTAATTGATTTCATTTGGTATTGAATATCATACAGATTTAAAATTGCATTCCTTATTTCATTATGCTGTCATAGTCAGCCGAAACAGGACCTGTTGCTAGCAGAGAAATCAAGTTTTATTGGTAAGTACGTTTTTAATGTTATTAGTGATTACAATATTATATTATATTATTATATGAATAATTAGATATCTTACTTTAGTTTTATTTTCAGAATCATGTCACACAGCCCCAGCATTCTCAACATTGGAGGACTTAACAGATTTGTATTTGATAATGTTGATTCTCAAATCCCAAGTCCTTTGGACGAAGTTGACCAGACAGAAATACAAGAGGTTAGTAAATATTATTTTATTCCTCATAGTTAAATTCATATAGTTATGAACTTTTCATTTATATTTTTTATGTTATTATATTGCAGGACAATGCTTTGGCAGAGAATGGTAGACAGTTAAAAAACAAGCCATTTTTTTACTCTCAAGGAAATTATGAATGTTTTGAAAAGCATCGGAACAAATCCTCTGATCAGGTAAGCACTACATAAAATGTATTTATGTTTATAAACATTTACTGTGCGCGTCCACATTATTATATATTTATGTGTGATTTATTTTTTGACAGGTTACTAGCCCATATTTCTCCACTCAAGACGATGGCATAACATACATTGAACCAAACTTTTCTACAAAGTCAAAAAAATTGTCACCGTCTAAAAAGCGTCAAAGTTTATTAACGTCATCGGCAAATTCGTACATTGTTCGAAGAAATCGTCCTAAGCAAGGACGTCTTCTAATTAAGATAGATATTCGTGAATTAGATTATGTAGACAAAAATAAAAAAAACGAGGCTTGCTTAAGTGCACAATATGTGGTTGAGGAGCCTTATGATGATGTAATGGATATCACAGAGACATTAATAAAAAAAATAAGTAAGAAATTGTGTGATACTGAGTAGTCTTAAGATAATGTTTTTATTTAAGTTTAGTTGTATTTCTAAAAATAAATAAATGTTATCTTTTTAAAAATGTGTAATTGTTATGAGTCAATGTTTGTATGCATGCTTTATATTTATGTAAAAATTAAATAAATGTTGTGGCTGAATTTAGTAGCTCAGTACCGAATTGTGGAATACAAACCTCTAAGCAACATCGTGCGTAGGCTATCATGACGGCCATTGTTGACGTTCAAGGCTTTAAAACAGAAGCAAATGAATTTATACTAAAAGAAATAGCTGTATGGTGTAATAAAAACCTACAAGTGTTTTTAATCAAACCACCATTTCCTTTTTATGATTTGACTAAATCAGAAAGACGGCAGGTTTGCTGGATTGAACGTAACAGAAAAATATACTGGGGTGAAGGATTTATACCTTACTCAAATTATCAATATTTAATTGCAGATGTTTTAAAAGATAAGTGTATTTACGTTAAAGGTCTTGAAAATATGTTATGGTTGAAGGATATTATAAATACTAATAATTTAATTAATTTAGAAGATAAATGTTGTCCTAATTTGTTATGTTTATATGATCGCTATAAGTGTTCTGAAGATTTGTACAATTGTATTTATCATGACTCAATATGTGCTTTAAAAATGTTTTGTGTTTAAAAAAATGGTGCATTGATAATAAACTTTTTTTAAATTGATAATAAGTACACATTGTTTTATTTTACTTAATAGTTTCCTAGACTCATTAACATATCCATTTATTTTTTAAATTGATAACATGATTACATTGATATTACATGGAGTGAGGAATTCATTAGGTACACACATTCATAATAAAAACTCACTAAAAGTAACGCTACCATTGATCACTAAATAATTGCTAAACTTAAAAAATTATGTTAACTATAACAGTATGGTATTACTGGGCACTATAAATTATTTTTAAATAGTTGACATGATTACATTGATATTACATGAAGTGAGGTTCATTAGGTACACACATTCATAATAAAACTCACTAAAAGCTACTATTGATCACTAAGAGAAGGAATTAAATTGCTAAACATAATGTTAATTATAACAGTATGGTATTACTGGGCACTCTCGGTGATGCAGAACACATTATATTAATCGATCGGATATTGAAGTAGCAGCTAAAGCATATAATGATCGACAGCAAAAACCAGAAGAGCGAAAATTGAAACAAATAAAATTGATCGAGTCGAACTTGATATTATTGTTTGTGAATGTTAAGTATATACGATACGGTGAAAACGATTGGGGATTCTGTATCATGCAGTTCGAGCGAAGCGAGAACAAATGATACAGAATCCCCAATATTACACTACTCGGGGGACTTTACAAACATACAACTAACGGACACAATGAACACCCAGACTCGAAACAACAATTTATGAATCACACAAAGTGTTGTTTCGTGTGGGGATCGAACCCACAACACTTCGGCGCAGTGTTAAGCGGCGAGGCGGCCGCTTAAACCACCACGCCAATCGTGCAGTCAAATAATATTCAGCCAAATCCGGTTAGACTAGTAAGCGGACCCCAGATTGAAACTGGGATAACGCTAAGAGGATGATGATGTTACCTACCAGACAAGCATCGGTTTGGACAAGACGACAACCTAAAATGCCATTTAGTACTATGGACTAGGTTTTAGTAACAATCCTCAACATGAGTCTAAAAGTGAGGAAGTGCTAGCTTGCTGCATTAACTACCATAATTCGAGACATCATACGCAACCGTCGGCGTCGACTGTTCGAAATCTATTTTCGTGCAGACATTGCATTTGCAATTCGTAATTGATAATTACACAAACGCAAACAAACATACATTAATGTTGGATTTCCTACGTATTACGTGTCATAGGTGAAGTCACAGTTATTATTATATTTTCAGTTGTTGTAATAATATAACATAAGCAACACATTTGTCCAAACTATTATCTAACAATTCTAACATAAGCTCATCTATCATTGTGAATGTTTGCTATACAATGACAGGTCAAAATAAAGTGGCGCTTGTTCACGTCAAACTTACATTATTAGCTGACCCATAGTTGTAAAGGTTCGCCACGCAAATACAGATCAAAATAAACTGGATGTTAATAACCAACGGACGGAGCTTACAGCTCCTTACAGAGGTAGGTCAAGTTTAATTGGTTACTCTCCTTGATGTTAGCAGTGTATTATCTGTGGCAGTGTAGATTGATGTAATACATAATAAATATTACGGTAGCTTATATTATTTCACGAATTACGCTATCATTATCACTTGTTTGTGGGAATTTGCTTAATTTGGGTACTTGGCGTAAGATTTTCTTTCTACATCCAACGATTTAAGTTTAATTTTAAAGATAGTTACATCCAGATATCGTTGGCTAAATTACTTACTGCTACTTTAATCTAATAAGTCATCGCTATCCTTGTACTATTAAAGTTCGAGGAGTAACCTCATTAAGTTAATACTAAGCTTTTCTACATTTCCACTACCTGAGGATAAGCAATCAGTAATTTTCAGTAGAGAAGATCACTTTACTTACTGGCCAGAGACCCGTAACTGCTCACTTTTTGCTTGACTGTAGAGATCCCGGATTGAAAAAAGAAGTCATCACAGCGCTAGAGTTCTCAGACGGAGGGTGCCCCCATTAATCATCATCAACATCACCGACCTAATGTTATCCCTGTTGCATTTCATGACAGTCGAGATCGTAGATATTTATATTTCTATGGTCGAGACTGACGGCTTAAAGTGTTCACCACAGAAATTGATCTAGCTGGATCAATTTGTGTGGTGCTCACCAAGCCACGGAGCATGCGATAACAATAGCCCCTAGGGATCTACTGCTTCTATATCTCTTTCAGCGGCATTACGAGTTGTAGGCATAACGGAATCCTGACGCAAAAAAGAGAGCATGCTATAAAAGTATAATATAAATAAAACCTTCGAATATTACATATTAATATCTGTGCTGCTGCCATTGCTGCTGCTGTGTTGTTAATTATTCAGTGCGGGACATACAAGAATGACATCTGACAAAAAGGTGCCAGCTTCAGCGTTTTTCTCCAGCTGTTTCTCACGGCACTTAGCTGCAGAATGTGGACGTCTATTCTTACGAGGCTCAATCACAAAGGACAGTTTAGTTGTGAACAATCAGTTCTTATCGAACGATCAAGGGTGCAAAGATTGAGATAATATTGTATAGTATGTATGGATATTGGCAATCAATAAACAATGAAAAGGCTAAAATAAAGACGTGAAAATCAGCCGGCTTGATTTGGCTGCGGCACTTTAAATTGTCATTGGTATTTACTTCAGTACATAGGTATCTATGAACGGAAGTAAATACCAATTAAAGTGATAAAATAACACATCCATCTCAAAGAGCCAGGGTCATCATCATCTCCCTAGCGTTGTCCGGGTGGCATCCAACACTTACACGCCTTGGAGCCCGAGGTCCACTTACTAGTCAAACCAGATATGACAGAATATCAACATTTCCACAGAGTGACTGTCGTCTGACCTCCGCAACCTAAAGGGATAGCGATATTCCATGGTTTAGACCAATTACAGTTTATTTGAGGGTACGGACTCCCCATAACGACTGTCAAAGATCTTCATGACAGCTGGGACAGACGGTTTAACGTGCTCTCCGAGGCACGGGGCAAGCGATAATTAACAATTTAATACGCACTTAATTTCGAAAAGTCATTGGTGCGCGCCGTGGATTCGAACTCGATACCCTCTGCATGGCAGTCCGTTGGTATATCCACTAGGCTACCGCTGCCTAGAGCCAGGGTATCTACTGAATTGAATAGGATATATAATATGACTCTTCTGTCACTGATAGCTAGCTGTTCTATTGCCCGCCTCGCCAGTGCTTGGGCACACACCACAGACTTTTTTTTTAGAAGTTAAGTGCGCATGAAATTCCTTATTAGGTATTACTTGCTGGACTGCGGTCTTATCCCTCTCATAGCAACGTAACATAGACAGTCAATGCATACATATAATTCTAGTAGTATGTTTTCATAAATATAATAGTTGCTGCACCAACAATGCAGGCGTGTCCTATGACCCAGAAATACATTGTTGTCCACTTTTTAACAAACCAGTCCTCTCATAATCCTAATATTGTTTCCCCATACTTCTAATTATATCAACTCTATTACTACAGTTCTTTATACTTCATACAATTGAACAATAGATAGGTATGGCTTACTGGGTAAGCCTAGTTGGACGATTTTTTACCCGTTCACTTAAATACCATACAATCAATTCAATAGTCAATGCCGGGCTGTGTTGATATATTTTATAATACGAGTAGGTAATGAACTTTAGGAATAATTTTAAATGAAATTTACGTGGGAAGCGCAAACATTTTAAATTTTGTATCATAATCTATACATATAAATAAAATTGAAATGTCTGTCTGTTATTTTAAAATAACTATGTTTTTTCAAGTGCATATAGTTACTTACACGATTCTAAGTCCAAAACAACCCTTTGTAACTTTTTGTCTGTCTGTCTGCCTGTCTGTCTTTCTGTTTGTCCGGGGTAATCTATGGAACGGCTGAAACGTTTCAAATGAGACTTTCACTGCAAGGTAGAGGACTTTATAGCGCTACATATAGGCTACAATTTGACCCGGTAGTTGGCGCTGTTGTCGCGATAACAAGTATTTACTTCTTCTACTCATCTATACATCTATACATATAAATAAACTTGAAGTGTCTGTCTGTGATTTCAAAATAACTATGGTTTTTCGAGTGCATATAGTTAGTTACACGATTCTTAGTCCAAAACAACCCTTTGTAACATTTTTGTCTGTCTGTCTGTCTGTCTGTCTTTCTGTTTGTCCTGGGTAATCTCTAGAACGGCTGAAACGATTCATTCAAATAAGACTTTCACTGCAAGGTAGAGGACTTTATAGCGCTACATATAGGCTACAATTTGACCCGGTAGTTGGCGCTGTTGTCGCGATAACAAGTCTTTACTTCTTTCGACTCATCTATACATATAAATAAAATTGAAGTGTCTGTCTGTGATTTTAAAATAACTATGGATTTTCAAGTGCATATAGTTAGTTACACGATTCTAAGTCCAAAACAACCCATCGTAACATTTTTGTCTGTTTGTCTGTCTTTCTGTTAGTCCGGGGTTATCTCTGGAACGGCTGAAACGATTCAAATGAGACTTTGACTGCAAGGTAGAGGACTTTATAGCGCTACATATAGACTACAATTTTACCCGGTAGTTGGCGCTGTTGTCGCGATAACAAGTCTTTACTTTTTCTACTCATCTATACATCTATACATATAAATAAAATATAAATAAAATTGAAGTGTCTGTCTGTGATTTCAAAATAACTATGGATTTTCAAGTGCATATAGTTAGTTACACGATTCTAAGTCCAAAACAACCCTTTGTAACATTTTTGTCTGTCTGTCTGTCTGTCTGTCTTTCTGTTTGTCCGGGGTAATCTCTGGAACGGCTGAAACGATTCAAATGAGACTTTCACTGCAAGGTAGAGGACTTTATAGCGCTACATATAGGCTACAATTTGACCCGGTAGTTGGCGCTGTTGTCGCGATAACAAGTCTTTACTTCTTCTACTCATCTATATCTATACATATAAATAAAATTGAAGTGTCTGTCTGTGATTTCAAAATAACTATGTTTTTTCAAGTGCATATAGTTACTTACACGATTCTAAGTCCAAAACAACCCTTTGTAACTTTTTGTCTGTCTGTCTGCCTGTCTGTCTTTCTGTTTGTCCGGGGTAATCCATGGAACGGCTGAAACGTTTCAAATGAGACTTTCACTGCAAGGTAGAGGACTTTATAGCGCTACATATAGGCTACAATTTGACCCGGTAGTTGGCGCTGTTGTCGCGATAACAAGTCTTTACTTCTTCGACTCATCTATACATATAAATAAAATTGAAGTGTCTGTCTGTGATTTCAAAATAACTATGTTTTTTCAAGTGCATATAGTTAGTTACACGATTCTAAGTCCAAAACAACCCTTCATAACATTTTTGTCTGTCTGCCTGTCTGTCGTTCTGTTTGTCCGGGGTAATCTCTGGAACGGCTGAAACGATTCAAATGAGACTTTCACTGCAAGGTAGAGGACTTTATAGCGCTACATATAGGCTACAATTTGACCCGGTACTTGGCGCTGTTGTCGCGATAACAAGTCTTTACTTCTTCGACTCATCTATACATATAAATAAAATTGAAGTGTCTGTCTGTGATTTTAAAATAACTATGGATTTTCAAGCGCATATAGTTAGTTACACGATTCTAAGTCCAAAACAACCCTTCGTAACATTTTTGTCTGTTTGTCTGTCTTTCTGTTTGTCCGGGGTAATCTCTGGAACGGCTGAAACGATTCAAATGAGACTTTCACTGCAAGGTAGAGGACTTTATAGCGCTACATATAGGCTACAATTTGACCCGGTAGTTGGCACTGTTGTCGCGATAACAAGTCTTTAGTTCTTCTACTCATCTATACATCTATACATATAAATAAAATATAAATAAAATTGAAGTGTGTGTATGTGATTTCAAAATAACTATGGATTTTCAAGTGCATATAGTTAGTTACACGATTCTAAGTCCAAAACAACCCTTTGTAACATTTTTGTCTGTCTGTCTGTCTTTCTGTTTGTCCGGGGTAATCTCTGGAACGGCTGAAACGATTCAAATGAGACTTTCACTGCAAGGTAGAGGACTTTATAGCGCTACATATAGGCTACAATTTGACCCGGTAGTTGGCGCTGTTGTCGCGATAACAAGTCTTTATTTCTTCTACTCATCTATACATATAAATAAAATTGAAGTGTCTGTCTGTGATTTCAAAATAATTATGTTTTTTCAAGTGCATATAGTTACTTACATCTATACATATAAATAAAATTGAAGTGTCTGTCTGTGATTTCAAAATAATTATGTTTTTTCAAGTGCATATAGTTACTTACACGATTCTAAGTCCAAAACAACCCTTTGTAACTTTTTGTCTGTCTGTCTGCCTGTCTGTCTTTCTGTTTGTCCGGGGTAATCTATGGAACGGCTGAAACGTTTCAAATGAGACTTTCACTGCAAGGTAGAGGACTTTATAGCGCTACATATAGGCTACAATTTGACCCGGTAGTTGGCGCTGTTGTCGCGATAACAAGTCTTTACTTCTTCTACTCATCTATACATATAAATAAAATTGAAGTGTCTGTCTGTGATTTCAAAATAACTATGGTTTTTCAAGTGCATATAGTTACTTACACGATTCTAAGTCCAAAACAACCCTTTTTAACATTTTTGTCTGTCTGTTGATCCGGGGTAATCTCTGGAATGGCTG
This sequence comes from Euclidia mi, assembly GCA_944739405.2. Classification (NCBI taxonomy): domain Eukaryota; kingdom Metazoa; phylum Arthropoda; class Insecta; order Lepidoptera; family Erebidae; genus Euclidia; species Euclidia mi. The sequence continues at coordinate 15,768,154 of OX123204.2, read as the reverse complement.
AACCGATTCAAATGAGACTGTAACTGGAAGGAAGAAGACTTTATAGCGCTACATATAGGCTCCAATTTGACCCGGTAGGTTGCGCTGTTGTCATGACACTTATTTTTGTATAATTATATATAAAAGCAAAGAGTCATTCATCTTGAAATCTGTAAAATCACCGGCTGTATAAAGATTAGATTTGGCAGAGAACTTTTTAAAACGTAGCATTTTGCCGCGTGCGAAGCCGCGGGTACCAGCTAGTATTCAATATTATCTAACGAGGGCATTAAATAAACTTGACGGTCGCGCGTTCTTTAATTCATTAATATAATCTTGGTGTCATTCCTGGAGCCCAGGTATGACATTATAATGTTTTCTCATATCGTTGCCATTCTGTAATCTGTTTTACTTAAGTACTAAAGGAATACAGCTATTTCAGTTACGGCAATGGGTTCTTTCGCGATTTTCTAGGTTTCGTGGTTAACCACTCGCAAGGCTTTTGGCTCTACAGCTTGTGTTAACCGTGACGTGACAAACTAAGTATGCAAAGTTTCATTCGAAAGGGGATTTGGCCTTTCATTTAGCGGGTGTCGGCTGGCTAAGGAAAATACACGCAATCAAATATTATAGCTTAGAAGACTTGAGAAGAGATGGAAACCTCTACACCTCTAAATCAACTTCCCAGCGTCTAGGACAAGTCCTCTTCATCATGTCAGCCTAGAGACGTCCACTGCTGGACATAGGCCTCCTCCAAGGTTCTCCACACAGACCGATCTTGAGCCGCCCACATCCAACGGCTTCCCGCGATCTTAATCAGATCGTCGGTCCACCTTGCGGGAGGCCTACCCCTACTGCGTTATCCGGTACCTTACATAGGTACATAAATTAGCTAAGGCCTATTTCCAGCACTTGAGTACCAAAGGCTTTATGATCACATTGTCACTGACATTTAAGTGAACAGTGAGATCATATTTAGGTGAAGGTTATTATGCTTTTCAAGTAACATTAGAACGCGTCATACCTAGTTCCCAATGTGATCTCATTTCGACCTACATATTATGTCTTGAGGCGTCAACTTGGTAAGTACCTAATATAGTTATTGTCAAAGTACGTATAACGGTAGAAAACAAGATGCATTCAAATTGGTTTGTTCATCCAATGTTTGGATCACTTTCGCATAGGTATTTAATTATGTGATGCAAGTACTTACCTACGTAATGATTATAATCATTAGTACCTAATAGCTATGCTCCGCGTTTTCATCAACTACCTAATCCTTCTTGCTGTATTCCTAAGTATTTACAAGCATTTGTTTTTCTTTTTGATCAGCTCCCTCGTTTAATCTCTTTAATTCTAAGGTTTCTATTCTCAGAAAATACCAGCAGTTATAAAAAGAATCAAGAATATTTCGTGAATTCGAATAAAACAACAATTTCAGCTTAATTATAGAGTGAAGTAAAGAAAATAATATTAAATTCTAAAACCAGTAGCTATGAGAACTGAGCGTAGATTTCAACAATTATGTAGTCAGTGATAGACCATTTTGGCACTATTGTAATAGTAAACTTGAGGCCCTAACTATTTACTTGTAACAAATAACTGTGCAGAATATACGATAACATATTGCTTGTATGTTTAAGTTTGGTAATCTATCATTCATCAATCAAGAATTCATATTATTACCTAATTTAATAATGACACAAGCTCATTCTATAACTCACTGTTTTTGTACACAGATACCTACCTATTTTGGCCGTTTTGGCTGTTTATATTTTTAATAGTTTCCTAATGTAATCTGTCTACATACAATATAGGAGACCAATAGGAGACTTAACATACAAACAATCTGTCACAGCTTCTTCCACTTTCATTTGTATCCTTGGCATGTTTTTTATAGACTCACTATTACACCCACATTTCGCCATGAATTTTTCGGTCCCACGTAATAGGGGGCGAGCCTATTGCCGTTACTGGGCACATCACCAGACTCCGGGCTGCTACTGAAAATTCAGAAAAACCCAGTAACACTTTGCATGACCCGGGAATCGAATCCGAGACCTCCGATCAGCAGACGCATACGCTATCCACTGGACCACGGAGGCAGGCAAATCAAAAAATCAAATCAAAATCCTTGGCATTGCTTTTGTAATCATCCTCATAAGATATCATGTTTATGCTCTTCGACTCTTGTTTGGTTGGGTAGTAATTTGTCTACCATCAACAATAACATGTACTGTGCAACAATCCGCCATGATATCATAACGAAAAGAAAACTTGCATATATCCATTATACGATATCATCCATTCATCACAACTGACGACATAATATGGTTCCACAAACGTGTCATACTTAGTCGTGCATAATTGTCACCATTCTCATGCGATGATATCGGCCGTCATCACTCGTAAAATTGCTTGAATGGACTACGATCTAGTTACAACTCTTCCGAACACGCAGTTTATTCTGTTACTTATTGTTATGCGGCAACACCGTTGTGGAAATTAGCTGTTGGCATTGTTGGCAACTACAGCTGATGTTTGGTATACTTATATGGTTGATGCTTCATGATTAGCCTAGAACTCTAGACTACTACAGAGAAGCATTCATACTTAGGTCCTGACACCAGTGATCGGTCTGAGTCCCTGATGGAACTCAATGATGGTCCTATAATTATTTCTACCTATCTTTGGCAGACGAGCTACCGGCGCAACTGTAGGCTTAGTACGACTTTTGCTACCTCATGCTTCATCTTGATCCGATCGAAAGTTTATATATAAATTGTGTATATTTACGTTTTAAATTTACTTAATTAATAATTTAATTTTAATTATATTTAAAAAAAAAGCAACAATAAATTATAGAGTCAATAAATGACTCATCATAATTTTCGCATGCCTACTGAGGGCGAGATATGTTAAGGACAAATAATAATATAACACCTTTGTAACCAGATCTCTGCGAATAAAGATTTCATTTCAATTAATTTCATGACTTTATTGGCAAGAAAAATACTTAGGCCCAGTTTTATCACCTTCAGATAGTCCGTATTCATCTTAAGATAAATTCAGGATTAGAAGTAAAATTGTATGATGTTAAGTACCTGACAAATACTTTATTAAGCACTCATCGGCCAGTGGCTAAATTGCCCCCAATATATAAGTTCCTTGTACCTTATCCGACAGATAACGAACAAATAAATTAAAGCACCTTAAACAAAAACCCCATAGGTCTGATATGATCGCTCGTTATCCCTCAACAAAGATCACGATTCATGGTTATCCTTTCAGCGATCTCAAATATCCACAATCTACGTGTATCCTTGACGGATGACAAAACGCCAAAACATATTGAAACATTCTAATAACGATTGCATTACTTCTGTTTTTGGAGATGGCTGATAGTCATGCTTGTTTTACTCCAAATTAGCCTAAATCGTGAATTTATTTCGCAAATATTGCAAATAAAGATCTATCTTTGTAATTTCCTGTTTAACGAAGGCGCCTCGGTGACGTTTGAGGTAATTGAAGCATTAGGAAGATTATGATACTTTATTGTAACCCATATGTTACTAAAGAGCATAATTATATTTTCTACATACATACAACTAAACATACAGTCACATATTTAGTCATAGAGTTTGCGATATAATAATATAATAATATTCTACCTACCACATGCAGATATCACCATCTAGTCTTAAGCACAGCTTGTGTTATGGGTACCTACTAGATAATGGATAAACATACATACACATTTTTTTTTGTAAATACATACATATTATACATAGAAACACCCAGACCTAGACAAACATCCATGTTCATGCACACAAATGTTGGACTTGAGCGGGAATCGAACCCACGACCTTCGGCGTAGCAGTCGCTTACACTCCCGCTGTGGCAACGGGTCGTCAGAATGCTCATAGTGTAAAGGATTTTGCCTCCATTTGTATAAATTTTTTTCAAAGAATAACTTGTTAGTATAGTGCTTGGTAGTGCTGAGGGCAAGCCATATTTTCTCGTTTGTATTTCGCACTTAATTTTGTTATATTTAACACGCTTTTATTAGGTCGACATGTAGGTATATAACTAACTATGTAATGGAATCTAAGCTAACTAATTTAAGCATCTTCCAAGGGTCACAGCGTAGTGAAAATTGGCAGCTGTATGTAGTTCTGATGACAATACAATAATATGATGACAAAACAATAATATGATACAGTCGAACTGATCTGATGATAGAGCCGGAAGATATGAACAGGAACTCGACATGTTTGTAACTAACTGTGTAATTGAATCTAAGGTAACTAATTTAACCATCTTCCAAGGGTCGTAGCGTAATGAAAATCGGCAGCTGTATGTAGTTCTGATGACAATAATATGGTACTGTCGAACTGATCTGATGATGGAGTCGAAAGGTATTAACTGGAACTTCATGATAAAAAATCGTATCATAGCTGTTTTGGATTTCTTAGAAAAGTCTTGTAATGAATTTTGACCACGATTAGGTTTCAAGGTCTGAGGATGAAGCCGGAAGATAGGCACTGGCATTCCATGATGGAATATCGTGTGATAGTCGTGTTTGCACTCGTGAAAACGGCCACGTAATGGACTTTGAATACGATCAGGTTTCAAGGTTATAAAAAACGAATTATATATTGTAGACCACGCAGTCAACGCAGTGGTGTACTTAAGCTCCCGTACTTTTGCGGCTGAACAGGCGTATGTGGCCTTAAGTAGAGTAAAATCACTGGTCTCCAGATTGAAGAACTAGATTGTTCTAAGCTGACAGATAAAAAAATCATGCAATACAGACGCACTTGCGGAGATGGAGAGCATGCGGGCTCATTCGTCTTCTTAAAATAAATGTATTAATGTTATAAATATTTCGCTATCACAGACCAAAAAGTATGAACTAAATTAATAGCTTAAAAAACACGCTTTTATGAATGCACGTAAAAAAAAAAACAAATTATGGATCGTTCAAGTTGTCTCTATTTCTGGGCTGAAGTTTAAGTGCTTTTAATAATAAATATTTGATTGTAAAAGCGGGGGGCTCTGGAACAGGAAATACTTTATTGTTAACAAATACTAATACTAACTTCCTGGCGGAAGCTGTATGAGGTGGCACAAGAGCATAACATTTATGCCGCCAAAGGGTTACCAAAGAGAGCCAAAGATATCTCGTCCACGAACAAGAACTCTATATTTTGCCGCGCATTACCCTTATGCACTTAATTTCCAGAAAGAAGAGGTGTTAAAAATGTCGGTGAATGTCGTCTATCCTCGCTGATGGCGCATGTTTTGTCTGAGTTCGACAAACTGATACTTTGAACAGACTGTTTAATGTAGAGCTACCTACTCGTCGTGCTGCAATTGCAGTTAGAGCGCCAATCTGTGTAACCTGCTTTTCGTAACGTCTGTTCACTTGATTTTTAAACAAGTTAAACAAGAACGTCTTTCCTGTTCCGCGACCCTTTTTTTTTTTTTCTTTTTTTTTGGTGTCGGGTTGGAAAATCCTCATGGAGTCCCTTCGCCCTGGGGGGGAAGGACGAAGGGGACTGTCAGACTCTTACTGACTAAAAACCAACCCGTGCTCCTCATGTACCCATGTGTCGGAGGGTAGGGTTTCACCGAAGCATTCCTCGCTACCCCCCGACGGGTATTGGCCCGCCAGATGGTCAGGCGGGCCCCGAACAAAACCCCCTTGGCGACGGATTAAGTTGTTGGACTCCGCCGCCAAAACGCCCAGCGGCCGCAGAGGATAGGGAGGACGGCAACGCAACACCGCATCTCCTCTTCCTCTGCGGCCCCACCGCGACGCATCGAATGGTGCGCCCCCATTTGGTCGCGGGAGATAGGGCGCGCGGCAACGCAACACCGACACGCCTCTCCTCCCGCGACCGCACCCGACTGCGAGGGACAGACAGAACTGTCCCCCGCACCCGCACCGTTGGACGCATCCTGCGCAGGCCCCTCCAAGCCCACGCGGAGAGTCCCCTCCTGGATCCCTCTTAGCTTCACCGCGGGTGACCAATCCACGGTTACTGAGTCCCCCCACCACGACAAGGTGGAGATCCCACGGGGGGGGGGGTGTTCCGCGCCCCACGCTTTTACAATCAAATATTATAATTAAAAGCACATAGTTTAAACTTCAGCCCAGAAATAGAGACAACTTGAACGATCCATCATTTATTTTTTGTTTTTACGTGCATTCATAAAAGCATGTATTTCTAGTGTTTTTTAAACTATTCATTTATTTTCACATCACTTTAATTTGGCCAGTCAGATAATTGCGCTTTGTGCCAAATCTTATTCATCCATTTTAGTAAGACTGACAAGCAAAGCTCAATATTGTATTGTGCATAAGAATAAGTACCTATAAAAACGTTTGAAAGGAGAAAAAAACGGCTGTTTACGGGTGTTTTTGCCCAAATCTCAAATAATTATTAAGAAAACCAACGTGCTTACTTTCAATATAAAACACGAAGAACGTAAAAGGAATTTTAGAAATTCTAGACAGATTCAAGATGAAACCACCAAGATATCCAACGGTCTAACCCCAGCAATATTTGATAGTCCACGTAAATAAATATGTTAACATGCGGTCCACGTTTCGCACGCGTCTAATTGGTGGTACTCAGTGCGTACTTACACATAAACATGAGAAGATCCATCAAATCTGCCACAATAAGGGTCAAGTTTGGACGCATTCTGACGCAACCAGACGCAATTTCACAAACATAATTGTGATGCTTTTGACCTTTGTAGAGTTCGGGAGATTCTTATAAAGAAGATTGGCTATTGCCATCCGGATTTTTTAATAGGGTGTTGGTGATAAACATAATCAGAATATGTAAGGTGAGCTTTTCAACAAAATAAATAGGTACCTAATAGCTATAATTTTTTTTTACAAAATTCTTACTTTAAAAATTCCTCAATCTTAAATGGCACCAGACGGGTTCTCATTAGGTCATCGCCATTGCCATCTATGTACTCCTAAACAAAAAAAAATAGAAATCAGTTAATGAATGACTGAGTTTGGAGGTTACAAACTCTAAAACTATTACCGTATTGACAACATCCTCCATTTGTTAAGTAATAATAACCTAAAAGTACCTATAAAGCTAAGTTGTAAAAAGTTAGTCAATTGAAAAGATCTTTGCCGCAATGCACGGATCGTTCATTACAATATCTACTTAACTTGGATGTATTGTGAGACTAATTTGCAGAGCAGTCCCTATTTTGGAAGACCGGTCTAGTTTTCTACCTCACCAACTAGTTTAATTTCGAAATACGAAAATTGGCACAGAACTAACCATACCTCCTTACATTTGTTCCGATTGCATTTGGTTCATAAGATGGAATAACTGCCAATCAATAGAAAGTACAAAGCCTCATCTGTTATTATCTATCTCGGTCACTTATCTGGATTCTTTCTGTCGATAAGCTTAGTAGCCTTGATGAAGATAGAAATGCGCGATTAACGAAAAAATCTGATCGCGGAAATATCGTAGATTTATTGGTTTTTAGATTGTAACTAATTTGAAGATTCGAATCAATTCGAGAGAGTACAGGTCGAATGTTGCGAATGTTCTAAAACAACCCGTGCAGCGGTCATTCATAATTCATTTTTGCTCTAAGGAGATTATATTGAGGAGCAAAATATAAAATGCTATAATTTGTAGAAATTATTAAAATAGAGTACGGCAATAAATATTAACGTAGAAAGATTACATATACAAAATAATGTAAAGGGATTAAAAAGTTAACCCCTTAAATTTGTACTGGCGATGGCGTCACGAAAGGCAGCAGAGTAAAATGTCTTAATCTAATGTCTTATTTCTGGGGATCCTGCCTTTTCGCCGAATATTGTTTGGCCGATTATCACTTGCCAACCAACGTTTCGCCTATTTTTCACTTTGACGACGATTCGGGAAGTTTAGGTGAAATCGAAAGGAATCGGTTAGGTTAGGTTAGGTTAGTATGCTGATAAACAATGCACGTCAACTGAAACAATGGCTGGTTAGGTTAGGTTAGAACTGCGACCACAACGCACGAGCCGAGCGAGCGAAGCGAGCGTGCCGTGGCAGCGGCCGGCGAAGTGCCAGAACCAAATCGCTTTTATTTCACTACACAGGGCATTTAAAAATGCTACATCGGTTAGGTTAGAACTGCGACAATAAAAGGAAGACCAAACGTAAGGTTGGCAACTGTGAGGTTGGGAAATAAAAACAAAATTATATCACAAGTTGGCAAATGATTATTCTGCGAAATAAAATTCTGCGAAACGTTAGCTGGCAAGTGATAATCGGCTGAACAATTTTCGGCGAAAAGGCAGAGATCCCTAATTTCTGTCTAAGTTAATATTGTTCTGCAGTTTGAAGTACAATATTAACTTAGACAGAAATTATGTGTATGTGTATGATAAGGATAATATTTATATAAACATAATCAATCGTTCCATAATATTTTCAAAATAAGTAGGTATGTTAAGTTTTCAATGTACTTACCTATTGAGCGTTTTTTTTATCACGACAAACGCCAAGTGGACGAGCAACAGGATGAGCGTTGTGCTAGACGCCTCAACTCTCAACTTAGCTCTGATTTTACTAATGTCCTAAGTAAACGACCGTATGGCGTACTCATAGAAATTGATTTAGATCAATAGATCAATTTCTGTGGGCGTTCTAGTGTTTACCGTCTACGCGCGGGGGTCGCTTCTGGCAGTACCTAGAAGATAAAACATGTGCTAATTTGATGTCATCAAAATCTGTTCAGTACTTTTGATTAAAGAGTATCAAACATCCATCCATCTATCCTGCATCAATATTATTACTTATTTGTAAGTGACTCATCGCGGATTCCGTTTAAATAACAATGACACTCAAACACCTGACTCAGTACCTCATGAAAGTCAATCGTACTCGAGTTTGCCTCACTTAGCTAATAAACCAGTCATAATATTGTTGAAATGTCTTCATAAATCGGTTCATATGTGAACCATTTACTAAGAAATGTTGCATTTGTAATTATATGCAAGTCAGTTCGAGATATATCTTGCCAGGTGTAGTGATGTCCAATAAGGTTACAACACTAGATGACTCATACATAGAATCGCCAAGCAAGGGTAATTTTATTGTAGGTTTTCGTAACATTTTTTTATGCTAATTGTTCTCGTCTAGATGTAGAAAGCTTTTATACATCTAGACTTCGCACGCGGTGCGTCTCCCGTGGTATATTTTACCCTCTTAGGAGAGGGACTGCCAAAAATTATTTCTTATTGCTCCTCTACTGTAGAGGAGCAATAGTGTAGAGGCTCTACACTCCTCATGGAACATATCTACTGCCAATTTGCCATTCAGCTTCTTTCGATCAGTAGTTTCGGATATATGTACCTTGTCTGTCCGTCAGTAACGCAAAAATTGGATACAATGCAGATAAAATTTTTGACTGTCTCGTTGGTCTCGCGGCATAAATGTGCGCGTGGGAATGGGAGGTCTCGGGTTCGATTCCCGGGTCGGGCAAAGTGTTATTGGGTTTTTCCGTTAGGAACACTATATATGTAGGGGAGATACCCTTAAAAAAAATATTTTCCTAAATTTTATTCTATAGTTTTGTTGCAATATCTTATGTCTATATTCATGTCAAATATCAGCTTTCTAGCACCAGGCGTCTTTGAGCTAGGCTGCGGACGGACAGACGGACGGACATGACGAAACTATAAGGGTTCCTTGTGGACTAAGGAACCCTAAAAGATAAATTAATTAATAGATTGAAAAGACTGTCCTTAACTCACTCTTTTTAATCTATTAATATTAATTTTGCCCAGTCAATTGCCGGTTACGTGAGCTTTGATGTGTAGGTAGTTTTTATCCGACTGCAAAGAGTGTAGGTATTGATTTTAGAGTTCATGAACTGCATTCTACATTTCTCTATACCGCCATAAAATTAAAAACTCTGAATAAATTTGGATGAATGAGCTATCTTCAAATACCTAACTCGAATGTTACCGCCTGTGATGAAAAATAATCAATATTGCATCTTCCTGACGCGGTTTCTAATTGGCAAATTAAAATCTTTTCTTCTATAATTACCAAAAACTGAATTACCTCTTTTCTCAGTTCATCATCATCATCAGCTTTATACATAAACTGTCCCACTGCTAGGTACGGGCCTCTTCTCACAATAAAAGTTATTTGCAGAGAGCTGCCAAGTCCGGGTTGTCAGACTTTAAACGTCCTTCGGGAATCTAAGACATGCAGGTTCCTATACGCTGTTTTCTTTCACTTACATCCTCATTAATCTCTGTAGGAACGCAGAATTTTCTAATATTAGACAGAGTAAGGCTAAGACAGCATGAGCTTGCTCGATTGGTACCTACATATAGAAGAAGCGGTCTCTATGTAAAATAGCAGAATTTCTGTTACCTACCTCTTTGAGAGCGGCATACACCTTGTTATGTAATAAATCATAAGGAAAGGTTCGAAAGGTTAAAGGAAAAATGCCAAAGGGAAGAAAAATAAGGAAGTACGAATAGCTTCCTCTTTTCTCTTTCAAAAAGTTAGCACTGTGCGACTATAGCTCCGTAAGCATACCTAACCTGGTATCCAAGGCACATCTAATAGCTACGGTTACCTTCTAGTCATCAGGCAGGCCGTAGCTCCAAACAGTACATTCATACAGGTAATAGTGGATACAATTGATCTTTTGACGCGACGAGTTTTTATCTTGTAGCCATAAATATGTTAGTAAATATATTGTATCACATTTTTAAAACAGAAACATACAAAACAGTTTTAGTTTAATACATAGTAGGTAACTGCGTAGCATTTCAGCGTCCAAAAATCAAATAAACTGGCTACAAGACACACATCTAGTAACTAGAGGAATACAACTATTGTTTTAGTATTCAAATGTTTGTCAATAATGTCGTGATAGAACCTATACACTACTCATCTTTTGAAAATAGCCCAAAGCCAATCCGCCTGCCGAACGATTGTGATGTTACATAATGATTGCCAGATATTCTCGCTTTGCAACAATGCAGCAAATGAAGTAAATATTAACTTGTAACCGAAGTTAATTGAAGTAAATAACATTTCAGCTGGACGGTAAACCACACGAAATACAGCTGATTAACTTAATATTATTATGCGGGAAACTTCGCAAAATAAACCAAACTAAGTAAACAATAATAAGGTAATTATGCTTTTAGCAATAACATGAATTAGAATTATAAGTACTTACCTACTAAATATTAGCTATAATTTGTTTTTATTCGGTAGCAATGTAGGTAGGTGCTTATATCAAATTCAGACTGCAGTCAACATAAGCAAAAAATTTAAGTGGTATTAATAATGATATAAAAAATGGTGATGCGTAAATGGCCAGGAGCGACAGTAATCGCTTATGTAGGTACTAACAGTCAATCCGTCTGCTAATTTACCTACTGCCCCATAAAAACTGCCCGTTTTTTATAGATTATAATAGAACATCCCACCAAATCAGCCTTCAGCTTTCAGGCGCAGGCACTCGTGGGGGACCAATGGAGTTTATACCAATAATTCCAAAATCGGGCAAACCAGACAGGACCCTTAAATTCTTTAATTTCTTAGGAAAATCTGTTATGTAAATATAGGTATTTAAATAACAGATTTTCTTAAGAAATTAAAATCATCATCATTACATAGGTGTAAGGATGATTTTAATAAAAGCAAGGTGGCAAGATAATGCAATTACCTATATGCAGTAATACGGTGAAAGGACCATACAATATAACAATCCCTTTACATTCATTATAAACCCTATATTACATGTATAGGTACTATTGCCGTCCGACTAGGCCCGTCCGTAAGTAGCTCTTGAGTTTATTTGTTATTCATCATCATCATCATCATCATCAGACCTTAATACTGTCCCACTGCTGTGCACGGGCCTGTTCTCACTATGAGATGGGTAAGGCCATAGTCCACCACGCTGGCGGGTTGGCAGACTTACTTGTTTATTACATTATTACATACAAAAATGCAAAGCTTTCCTCTTTATACCTAATATTAGTATAGTTATAGGCAGGATTCTTCAAAAGGGACCATCGTAGTCAAAATAAACTAAATTAGAACGCATCCCTTACTAACTGTCCTATGCTACTCGGTGCTCGGTGGTGGCCGAAGCTAACAATGATAAAAGCTTGCGCGCGCGAACCGCGCCCGTCACAGTCCGCGCGCACGCGCTAGCGCTCCGTACGCACTCGGTGAGTTCTTTTTTCAAACCAAGTGCTTGAATTGTAGTTTTTTTTTGTGTGATTTATCGAGGTTTTGCAGACAGTGGTCAATATGCCAGTGATATTTGAAATTTTCTTTATTGTATTTTTAATATTTTTTTTTCGTTTATTTGGAAAGTTTAAATGAAACTAATTCTACAAAGTTATTAAGTAATATGGTTAAAGTTGCGGCGTACCTTTAAAAAGTTAAGCAAGTGAAAAATCACAAAAGATATTTCATTAACATTTCTAAGGTGTCCGCTAATACCTATGATTGCCGCCCGCCTTAGTGATCTTTACAGCATCAGTGGTAACTTAATTAAATTAATATATTTTAAAATAAACAACATACTATCTAAATAAATTTTGATTTACGTAATAACTATTTTACTAAAATAGTCAGTATATAGTTCCATATCAAATCATATAAGTACATAAGTACCTACTTAATTTTCATTTGTCAAGAAAATATATCACTTGACCAATTGTTGCTATAAACTTTTACGTGCGTGTATTCGACGTCCGCAGATCACTTTATTATGCAAAGCGAATTTTCGAAGTCCATATCCATGATACTTTTTACTTCCAAGTATTCACAACTTATTTGTTTTGTCTCCTCTTTCTAAGAAGAGAATGTGAATAATATAACAACTCTACCTTCTGCTTAATGAATTGGTTGCGGATTTAAAAAAAGTTTAACCTTTGGCATGGACATCATGCGTGCATTGGTTAACCATATTAGTGGTCATTTCGGCTCTAATGAATTGGGAGCTATACCCTTGACAATTATACTGATACAGTTTATGAAGGATCGCTATCTCTATGAGTTGCTACAGTCAGACGGCAGTCGCTCTATTCTATTAAATCTGGTAGGTACGACCAGAAAGCGGAACTTGGGCTCCGAGCCGAAATTCTAGATGCTGGGTTATTCCACTGCAGTTGCATCTATAAAATTTATATGAATTAATTTAAATATAGTTCATCCGCCAAACGTTATTGCTAGGAGGATGATTACTAGTTATATTTAAAATACTATACAGGGTGTCACAAGACCCATCACCAAGCCGAAGTCTACTCGTTGTGGACATCATGCCAAGTCAAACTAACCAAAAAGAATACCTGGGAAACGAATATTTTTTTAAAGTTTTCAAATTTTTAAACCGCAATAAAAAGCGCGCGCGGGCAAGGCTCGAAATAATTACTTTTCCATGGGGTCATAGGGCATCTAAAGAACATATTGGCGAGGTAAATGCATCGATTTTGTACCTAACTAGAAAATTTCCATACTAACTTTGAGCCTCAATATCTCCTGAGCCGGTAATTTCCCAGGTATGGTGCCGAAGTAAAAAATGTTCGTAGTGATTGGTACAACATGGGATTTCAGTTTTCGTTAAGGGTCTTTTTACACCCTGTATATATAGGTTTTCTATCAAGCTCACTTATTAAGCAATAGTCACAGTAAAGCCTTTTCGATTGTGATTTGTCGGTTCGAATCCTAACTCATTGCAATATCAGCCTGACTGACTCGTTTAGAACTAACATTTAGCCAAGAAAATTTAGTCGTAGTAAGTAGGTTCCTTAAGTAGAAGCTAGAATTGCTCTTATAGTTTTTAAAACAAATTCAAGTAATTTTTCCTGTAGGTAAGTATAAGGTATACCTACATATTTTTAGTGTCTACCTGAAATGTGACCAATTTATATGAAAAAACATATATCACTGACCTAGTTATGTGCTGTAAAGTTATTTAAATAATTATTAGAACGTCCTTTTCTAACCTATTTCGAAGGTGGAGCTTACAAACAAAAAATTTCAAAGAGTCTTTCTGTTGACCCTTTCGTTTTATTATCTGTATAGTCTGGTCATCCATCGACTATAACACATGAGGTGTGCACCACTCAGACTCGCCTTCTTAGATTTTCTGACGTGTATCTTGCTACCGTTTCCGCAGCGTTTTCTCTTCTGAGACAGCGAATTTAAAAATGAACTTAACGCCCACTTTAGGGGAGGTATATTAAAAAAATATTTTCTTCGTGGATGTCTACGTCACAATAACATGTCCAAATGCCATGTTTCTAGTTTCAGTAATTTTGACTCTGTGATAATAATTATGTCGGTCAGGACAGTGATTTTATATGCCTATGATACGAAGTATGAATAAATAATCAAACCTAAGAAGGGAACTAAACTACCTTTTAGTTTCACCCCCTATGTGATAATCCGTAAATCACGGGATGTAACAGATTGCCTACTGGTCATTTATTCTAGACTTTGTCTAGAAAATGTACCTAGATTTTATTTTTTGAATTAATAAATTGGCTCTCGCACTAGCTCTAAATTGTGTCGCGGGCAATTTACAAACATTAAATCAGTGGACACAAAGCACACCCAGACGCAAGATAACAATTTGTGGACACAAAGTGTTCTCTCATGTGTGTGCGGATCGAACTCACTGCACCCGCCGGTTAGGCAAGGCGATCGCATAAACCACTCCGCCTTCCGGGCAATCAATATCTAGAGGCATATCTACTATTACGGGCCATATGATTAAACTACCTTTCATTAAAATTAATCTCAACATTGAAACAAAGCAAATAAAACCAATAAAGCAATCAAACAATATACACATGGGAAGCTTTTCCGGAACATTCCGATAAGCATATTATTTAGTAACAATTAATTATAGCAACGCCGCTTCGACACCGCGTATTACAATGACAATAAGATTGTACACTACAAGAACTGTTGTCATGAACATACAATGTCGGCAACATACTTTTCTCAGTCGAAGTTTTTCCAATCGTACGACAATGCAGGCTTTTTATTCGATAGCGTACGAACAATTGACTCGTTGCACTGGGATATGCTTGTATAGGCAGTGCCTAGCTATTAGAGATACGTAGATTAATATTTAAAGGACACCAATAAGTTATTAAATTTATTTAGAAAAGCAACAGCATACAGAGTATATAAACAGGTGCTTGGAAAAGATTTAAATAAATCAAGATTTGAATAAAAGGTTAGCATACCTCTGGTGGCAGATTTTTTTTCGTGGATTTTCTACATAGTACAACATCCCTGGGTCGCCAGACATTCCTTATTTTCGAAGTACCTAACGAGATTTAGGTACATATATATCCTTTAAGTGCTTAGGTAAGTGTGTGCACAGTCGCTAGATTGACGAGGCGGTCATTTACAGGGAGCAGTCAGAAAAGTTAGACACAAAAAATCCTAGCAATTCTTTGTCAATTTCGAAGTTATGATTTTTAGATATGTTTACGGAATCTTAATTAAAATCAAGATTTGATATAGCCAGAGGTTTCGCTGGACACTAACTATTTTGAGGCCCATCCTAAACCCTTTAGCTATAAACATAAGCCAAACGGAATAGCGACTAGAAGCTTTAGATAGACAGAAAGGGGGCCCGTGATATTGTGTCAATACGAATCTTTAGATTCACGAGGTCAATCGCATTCACCTGGTTTATAGAACGATCACTAAAATTTCTCACCTCTCGGAGCGTTGGTAAGCTTGTAAGCGGTCCCTGATCTCATAAAGGTCTATAGGAGTCGCCATCGGGAATCGGTCCCATAAATACCTTTATTCTGGACTAAACACAGACACTGAGATTTGGCCGGACCTTAAAGCCTTTTTGATGTAGAGTTCAGTGGCAGTCAAATCTGAATTTGACCCTAGGGCTGAAGGCGGATGATTTTGGCCTTCAAGGCGAGACCCTTGGAAAACAGACGGTAATACGAATCTCTTTACAAAGTACTTATTTACTGTCCGCAGTTTAGCTAAGCCGCATGTACGGGCCCATAACCATCGTTACCTAGTTCACTTTACACTGGTGTTATCGTAATGTAATCTCAGTGTTAGTTTCGCACACTCAGTTTCCGGCACAGGTAATTTTGAGCAATCTATTCACTGGGCTATTTCCGTAGCGTTTATATGCGTCTTCATTTAAATGAGCTTTTGCTTTGAATGTCTACGTAATTTAGCTTCTGATAGATTTCCTATTGTTTTATAATATGTACTGTATGCGCTGTATAGAGGACACTTACAAAACTTGATTATATAGACAGGAGTTATCAAACTAAACGATATGGAAGTTTCACTTTTAAGATACCTAATGCAATAAGTATAAAATGCTTTTTATCATCATCATCAGCCTTGTATACCTACGACCTGGTTCACTGCTGTGCACAGTCCCCCTCACAGAATGAGAAGGGTAATAAGGCTACAGCCTTACGGCCATTTTCAATATTCGATCCATACCACAGAATTCCATACATGGATTTTGAGATTCGAGATTCGTGTTTGACATATTTTGTATGAAGCTTATGTCAAAAACGAATCTAAAATCAACAGATCTCTCTATAGATCGAATATTGAATTTCGTAGTTCGGGTTGGAAGACTTCACAGTCATGTTTTTTTGCGAATATTATGGAGAACTCTCAGACATGCATACAGGTTTCCTTATAATGATTTTCTTCACCGTTCAGCAAGCGATCATTAACAATGCCTTTATGCTCAAAATATTTATTGACCCAAATAATAGTCCAGTTAGGCACTAATCCCATAATCTCAATAGTAAAATAATCGTAAACTGACAACTGAGTGAAGAAACGCCTAGGCATATTTCAAAATGTTCGTTTAAGATCGCCGATTTAAATTAAGATATTGTTTTAGATACGCATTATTTGCCACGCAAATCATATCGCAGTTAGATGCAGTTATTAAATAACAAAAACTATATTACATTTTGTTACTCTACACGGAAACCCAGTGCTCTGAACGTGAACAAGCACCCGCTTAACTGAATTTCAATGTGGGTAAATCTTTTTACGCCAAGGGATTTATGTAGTAGAACGAAAGTTACTGTACCTACAGTTGGATAAAAATGGCTCGTTGCCTAAGCTTTTTAGCAGAGAGTGTAACTCTGCCATACTTTTAAAACGTTATTGATTTTAATTTTCACGGAGCATGATTTATCATGGCGTCTACAACTAATAGTAAATAACGGATACTAGCACGTGGTACGTATCCCAGAAAACAATTTAATGCTCACAAAAGTAGTTGGACACAAAGAGCTCAAAATCGGGCTCAGTGGCGTGCCATCAGAGAGGCCTACTCCACCAGAGGACTTTCTTTTTCTATTTTTTTCTTTAAAAAAAGACAACTCCCGCACTAGGAATAAATCCTGTGTCGCGGTGGACTTTACAAACATACAAGTAACGGACACAATGAACACCCAGACTCGAAACAACAATTTATGGATCACACAAAGTGTTGTCTCGTGTGGGAATCGAACCCACGACACTCGGTGCAGTGTCAAGCGGCGAGGTGGCCGCTTAAACCACTACACCAACCGTGCAGTCACTTTGGCAGGCTGATGATGATGATAATTATGACAAAAGTTCACTTTATTAAGTATACTATTTATATTATCATATCTGCGAATATGATTTTAATTAACATCCAGGTGATAGGTACGTACTATTTACAATTATAGAGAATGTCGTCTACCTAAACCTTTTAGAGTTTTACCCATACATCGATCATCGACCCTAAATGTACTTACGTACAAATCTCCTAAAAGCTGCGTACAATTTTAGCATTGCCATATATTTAAATCTATTGACAATCGTTTTTCTGATAAGCTTTCTGCTAGAAATGGCCAGAATATTGTTCCTCCTTTCATAATACTACATAGGACTTATACAGGCCTATTTCGTTTGACAGAAGCAGAACTAAAGTTCAACCTACATAATATTAGGTTACTTAAAAACCTAGTTCTAAGTTACTTGCTTACATAATTAATGGCGCTTTTAATAACTATTACATATTTTTGTAATTTATTATTATAGTTCACACGGCTATAAAGACTTTTAAAAAGAATATAATGGACTTAGTTTTTTAATGAAAGCTAATTGATGGCATAAATTATCTTAGATACTCGTACTTAAAGCGAGAATATGATCTAAACAATGAGTGTTTTAAAAGTTAATAACAGCGTACAAATGATTAGGTTACAACCAGAACAACAATAAATGGGATCTAGGTCAATTAATAGTGTTTTAAAATTGTTTGTGTTTTGGTTCTTAATTGTAATTTATGAATTTATAATTAATATAAATTACAAGACTTATGAAAGAACTTGTCAGACCGAAAGTATTCGTATGCATCTAGCTCTACCAAAGAACAGTAAGAACCTACAGCTCTCAACGTCGTAGGATTAAATAATAATTATTAATTATAAAAGTAGATACTTGTATGGTCCGAAAAAGTTTATCCCGCCCGACTGCCATAGGCCAAATCTCTAAGTCGTCAACAATTTTCACATTTTATACTATAAAGTCTACGTTTACAACTTAGCATTCTGCTTTTACACAGTAATTTCGTTAAGATTAGTGGATACTAACCAAAACAGGCAACTGAAAGTCTGTTAAACAAAATATCACCCTTGATTGAATCTTAAGAAAATCCTTAAAGTTGCAGTGATACACTTACATGCATTACTTTGTCTCATTACTATTCCAAATTACTCAACCGAAACGTCGCCCTTTCGAAATATCTTTCACAGTACAATCGTCACTTAACCCTTATTAAGGTACCAGTGGGAATCTAACAGAGCTCCGTCCGGAGTCACATGTCAGTCACGATTTGGCCAGAAGGGACAGTCTTAGAACGAACTGTACGGAGCATGCCCTGAAGGGAACATTAGGATGCTAATACAGAATCCTCTTACAATAAATTGGTGTTCACAAGCCGTTTAAAGAATTACTTGTCATGCAAAGGTGACTGTCTCACCGGTGCCGTTTGTGCAATTGTCTATTGCGAATACTTGTGTCGGACAAAGTAAGGTTTTTTGTCGGCAAATTATGAATGCTGAATCCATTTGGAAAGGCAATAGATATGCGTAATCGCATGCGCAGTTACCTATATAGACTTTATCGTAGTCGAAGATTAATAGTTAACTATTGTTCGCTTTAGAAAAACGACGCATATTGTGAAATCACGTGGTGATGCATTTGGTTCCTTTACCAAACAAATCGTAGTTTTTGATGGTCAACAAATATAGAGCATTCTGTCCGTGTCTCTATCCCTTAAATTAATTCTTCAAAGATTATGGACATCAGTCATCATTCTAGAGAAACAGGACAGCTTTTGAGTCCATGTTGTCCCTTTACCCGCACTTATATTTAAGTAATATCTTTGGTGTGTTGGATGAGTTCCAGAACGATTATAAATCTAAAACAATCATAAATCGCGGCAAACAGCAAGGGCTGAAAAGGACTTTTACAATATGTACTTAGTAGGTAGGTTACTTAATTTTGTAAAATATATTTAAAGCCCAATTTTAGCAGAATGTTTATAGTTAGTGTTTAATTTATTTTTCATCCCTTCTATTTAAAAAGTGTCGCTTTGTTCCTCTTTTAGCTGGAGCAAAATAGCTCTTTTATGTTAAGAACTTTTTAGTGGGCGGAAAAGTGATTTGAACTTTGAATGTATACTTATCAGTTATCATTCATGGAAATCGAACGCAAATTGTATGAAACTATGAATAACTGGCTGGTACGTGTTGGCTGCACGTGCGTGACCCGTAACGTAACGTTAACGTTATGGTTACGTAACCATAACCTTTTCAAAATTGCGCTAGTGTATCAAACATAAATATAAAAAAGGAGATGTTTCATTTTTGGCTACGAAATGTACCATACCTTAAAAATTAGGGAAAAATATCAGAAATCAGGGGAAAATATTATTTCAAGAATTTATTCGTATTTGAGATCATAGAAAATAAAAATATTTTTCTGTTCTTGCCATATTCAATATGGCGGTTTATTGGATTGTAGCATGATACCTAATGCGTTCAGAAATTGTTGGAGATGAATTGACAGAAGGTAAATAACACAAAGATGTAAAATAAAAACAATAAATATAGTTATGTATACTTAAATTGCAGCATACTGCTTCTACAATAAAAATAATTTAAAAGAATCGTTATAAACCTATCTTAAGTAAAAAAATAGTTATAAAACTGCACTGGTCTTACAGGACCTGTGCATTTCGGAACGAAATATTCGTTCTGACATTATTTTATGTCAATGTTTTCAGAAAACGTCATTTGCAAATGTCACAATATGCCGCCATTATCGTAGAAACAGACGGCACATTTTTTTTTCTACATCTTCAAAACTATATTAAAGTGGATATTTTTAGTTTAATTATGCTTATGGGTTAAAGTTCTAGGATTTTTAATATGGTAGGTACATGTTGTAGCCAAAGTTCCATACAAAAAGGAAACGTCTCCTTTGTAATCTTTGTAATCCCTCGCCGTAAAAATACCATTTTGCTCCCTTATTGTCATACAATCTACTTACTATTACTCCCATATTTCTGTTTTGGAATCGAACACGCCACTTGAAAGTGGCTTGATTAAAACTTAAAGCACAATAAAAGCATTGCGCTATCAGTGCAATTAGTTTTTGAGGTTAAGCAATTTGAAGACCTAGTTCTAAAAAGTTTCTGTGCTATGATTCCAATCATTGAAGATTATTCTGTAGATAAATGTTATTGCTATGTAAAACAAGGTCCTTTACACACAGTGGAATGTAAGATGGATATCGTCTATAAGTATAGTTTGGAATAACTAAGGCCTAACATTACGTATTACCAATTATTTGATTTGTTGGTTTTGTGGTAGCGATGCGGTATTGTACGTGATGCAACAGATAATTAGGCATCCACATGAATATGTGCAGCAATTGTTCAGAAATATTTATCTGTTCTCTCTAAATATACCTATCTATCTATGCAATCATCCATGCGCACTTTTTTGTAAATCGTGTGCATTTTTCCATCGCCAATAGTTTAGCTAAAGTTTTCATTTTTAACTGAGGATGGTAGTTTAACTTGCTTGATCTAATGTTCCTCCTAAGGGTTACTCTTGCCAGACAAACATCATAAGCGCTATGCCCGTCTCAGGGGAAGAAGAACACGATGTTATTCTCATCCGTTTCTCTTAAAACTAACAACAGTAGGAATTCTACTAGGTACTTTATTAATTGTGTGACTGTAGTATTATACGGGTTTCCTTCAGTGCAACCGCCATATTTACGCTAGAGCCAGTGGCTGTACCTACTACTCACTTAGAGATTATATTTGAAAAAATATTCACAAAGATTTTTGTTTTCAGATTTAGTTTAAGCCGAGAGGTGCAGCACCGACAACCATGCTGCGTTTGTCAATTTTTTGCAGTAAGTATACATATTATAATATTTCGTTAAATCATTCCATTTGGTGTCCACAATGGGTAATTCTCTTAGGGCCCCGATCCCCGAGGCACCCGTATCGGAGGGCCCTGATTTATTTATGTAAAAGTACCGTCAACAGGAATATACCGCTTACAAAATATTATTAGTTACTAAAATTAAATACTCAACTTTAAGGATAAGGAAAAAGTAAAGACTTTTGCTTGGCTATAGTAAATTTTATACTTAATTAAAGAATACAAAGTAAAGTTCATATTATCACAATCGCTTCTAAATCAAAATATCTACCTACCTCTAACAACTTAGAATAATATAGTAATGGTAAAATGAACTTTTAAAAAAATATTGGCGGTAAGTACATCTAATTTGAAAAATATTGTAGAATATATTTGATAATATTGTAATAATTACATATTATGTAATATTCTTTCCGTTGTTCTAATATCCTATTCTATTTGATTTTTTTTATTAAAACTGTAATAAATCTATGAGTTGATACAAACTTTTGAATTCATTTTCGTCTTATACATTTCAAACTTATACATTTATGCACTTTTTATGAGGACGGTACAAGTCAAAAATATTAGAAAAAGTAAACAAGATAAATGTAATTAAATTTATCGTTTTCGGGGCTCGCCGAAACGTGTGCCTCGGGGATCGGGGCTCTAAGGGAAAAACCTGCCACAATCCCTATAGAGTCATTTCATTCACAAATAAATATCTTTGTCGCAGAGCATATTCAAAGTAAGTACAAAAGTTTTCTTCACGATTTTACATTTAGGCACATTAAACCCTACCTAAGGTACTTAAATAATTGGATTTTTTAGCTTGGCGCTATATTTTTTTTACGTTATCTTGTACTTAGTTCTGAGTTCATTTTATACTACAGGCAAATCAAATAGAGCTTTCTTCCACCAAGTGCTGAAGTGTTATTAATTTACAATATTTGCAAGAAGGTACCTACTTATATTTATTTTTTGAGAGCATTGTTTCATGAATCTAGAGCACCTACCTACCTACCTACCTACTTACCTCCGCTACAGGATTTATTCCTATTACGCAAAGGTTTTAAATGTACCTACCTATTTAGTTAGAGCAGGAACAGTAGTTCAGATGATTTATTCAACACTAGACGTCGCCAGCGGCTTCGCCCGCATCAATTATACATAATAAACCTTCCTCTTGAATCATTAGTAGAGTATTATTGGGGGTTCTGGACGCAGACGCCCCTAATAATACCGTACTGTTGTTATCTGCGATATACGATCTATTTCAATTTCATTCATTTCGTACCTGATGTCTTAGAACCTACTATACCTACTATCATTCTATCGATTAAAAAAAAACGCATTAAAATCCGTTGCCTAGTTTTTTAGATTTAAGCATAAGTACATAGGGACAGACAGACAGAAGACAGAATTTGTTTTATACTATGTAGTGAAGACACAAGTATAATATTACGTAGATGCTAACCCTTCCTAATTACAAAATAGCTTAATTATACAACTAAAATGAAGAAATGGCGACAAACTGTGGCACTAAATTAACCAGTATTTTCGCACGTTATCTGACCAACTTGTCACTACACTCCTCAAACAATGCACTATGATACAATTACAACCTACTTCACTAGTGATAAAGGTGAAATTAATTATGCGGAATAATTATTCAAGTGTTTGTGTAAGTTTGTTTTCATTTGAATCTTCCTAGTTCCATTGTTGTATCGCGATCGTGACGAGCCTCACGAAAGATGCTCCATCTAGCGGTGGGACTTTGGTAACAAACCATTTTGAATATGGAGCACTTCCCTGTTTGAAATCGGAACAGCCACGAACTCGGTGTGAATGACGAAAGGGTTTAACACCTTATAAACGACTCGAGATTAGGTAAAATACTTAGGAGTACCTAGTAGCTTTAGAAACAGCGGGTAGGTTTATTTTAATATCCTGATCCTGGTGGTTTGGTAGCACTGGCTCTTTCCGTAACTCCACGTCCAGGCGTGTATTTTCCGTACGTGTGGGAATAAGTGTTGACACTTGGGCCCCATCAGCGGCAGCGCTTCGATGCCACCTGACCGCGATCTAAGCAATAAGATAACAACATATCTCTCAGTTCTCGCCTTGTGAAAGTGCTAGTATTCAAATTCCTTTTCAGTCCATTGTAAAGTTACATTTAGGGTTACAATTGTCAGAGGACGCAATTTTATCTTGTCTTGGAAAGAGTACAAGTGCGGATTGGTGATTATGTAGAAAACTATCGATCACACAGAGAACTTGTTCTATGCAAATTTAATTTTCTACAGCTTTAGTTCTGACACTTTTAGTCGTGAAACCAAAAATAGAAAGTTTAACTTTGATATTGTTGTATTTTGATAATCAGAACGTTTCTTTAGTATTATTGTGTGCCCAGTACTTTTTATAAGCCAGGTTTCAGGCTCAGGATTTTATAGAGCGTCAATATTAAATTGCTGACGAAGAATAATTAGGTAGGTACAGGGGAAGGTTGCAATTTTGCCGGTAATATCAATATCTCCTAGAATTAATTTTGATGTGTCTAATAATTTTGGATTAGGTCTCCCGAGAACATTGAGCCATAGCAGTTTCCTTTGCACGTGCAGGCTATCAAGTTTGCAAGTCCAGGGGGTGCTGTAGATTTGGAGTTTCGACCATATTTTGCCAACCCTTGTTTTCGGGATCGTTGTACTGAGTGAAAATTGGATCTCATGGTAACCTTGTACGTGTTGGAGGACTGGGTCATGTTTTGGAAGAAGTAAAGACAAATTTATTATATACTAGAGGACGCCAGCAACTACGCCTGCACATTTTTTTTAAATTTATTTATTTTGGCCGATCCCGTGGGTATTTCGGGAAATCCCTTCTTAGTGCACCCCTAGGGTCACCAAGGAATATTCATGCCAAATTTCAGCTTCCTGCGCCCAATAGTTTTGGCTGTAGCTTGTCACGAGTAACGACTAAAAAGTTAAACACTTAAAAAAAATCTGCAAATTTCCTTCGATTATTTATCGTTTGTAACTTTGTTATTTTTGTTTCGAAGTCTAGATGCTGCGGGGCCAAAGTTGTAGAGTTGCAACTTAAGGTGGTTTGCAAATCTATGCGACCAAGAGTTTTCCAAATAAACTATAAAAACTAATTGTACCATTGTTTTCAAGATGGCAGCCGCGGGATAAGGCCCACAAACTTGGATTTAACTTCACTCTAATCCTCTCTTGATATCTAAAAAATAACAACATTGCGTCCAATGACATCATCATCATCATATCAGCCGAAAGACGTCCACTGCTGGACATAGGCCTCCCCCAATGCTCTCTACATAGACCGATCCAATGACAAATGCACGCTAAGCTCATAAAATATAACATTTCATTTTAAATAAGAGTAATGAATCCGTGTTTAAACTAAGAGTCTGGAAAGAATGCCAAGATGAAAAACCTATTGCCTAATTTTCCAAGCTACCAATGCTCTTGAAGTCTTGATGATCATGTAATGACCTAGCGAACAATCATTGTGCCGACCCTTACTGTAACAAACATTAGGCTAAATATCGTGTCACTATGTCAAAAGTCTTGCAAAACATTCAGACTGATGCGTCTTGCGTTTATGTCATATAATTGAAATCGACACGTCTCTTCTATTAAGTTTATAAAATATATTGAAATCTGGCTCGTTTTGAAAACGAAACTCGACTCAGCCTACTAGGTACTGCTAGCCCAAAAAGGCAGTGATAGCCTAGTGGGGATACCAACAGACTGCCATGCGGAGGGTATCGGGTTCAAAACCACGGCGCACATTACTAACTTTTCTTAGAAAGCGCACGATAAGCTGTCGGTCCCAGCTGTCATGAAGATCCTTTACAGTCGTTATAGGGAGTCAGTACCTGTATTAAATAAACTGACACTAGTCTAAACCACGGCAATATATATCCCTTTGGGTTGCGAAGGTCAGACAGGCAGACGCCCTGTGGAAAAGTTACCTTTCAGTCAAATCGATAGAGATATCGCCGGGAGACTGTGAGTTGAATTGTGCTAAGAAAATAACTTAAAGGTATATCTATCTAATGCCTTCTTGTCCATGTATTAGTTCAATTGTTCAAGCGAAGTCAAACAGCAAATTTTATTTAAGTCTGTGTGGATAATCAATGTGTAAAATTAACTAATGCTTTCTTTGAAGACTAGCGGATAGCTTTTCATTAGTTTAAAGTTAAGGTATAGGTAATCAAATTGTTAAAATTCGTAACATTTGTAAATAGGTAATTTATTTAATCTAATTTAAATTGCAATCGTTAAATAAGTAATTACCTACTTACTACTGTTCTGGATTACAACTCCGGTTATTTGATATTTAAACCATCGAAAAAGTAAAATTCGTTGTTATAAAAATCATATTCCATGGAATTAGATACACACTACTATTCTCCTGCAGCCAAGTAATTGTACACCTAAAGCCCCAAACCTTCATCATGAACTATCTAGGTACTGCTCTAAACCGTACCAAAATCCTTCCGGTACCTACCTACTTTTCGCGTCCATAGAAACAGTCAGAACGAAACGGCTCCTTCCTTTTTAATAACTATCTATATAGATATGCTCCTAACCCTTTTTTACACAACGAATTGACGCAAAACGAAATGCACGCCAAAGTAAAAAATTAACCGTTTACATCCAAATGACTCAGCTACTAGAATAAAATAATCAGCAACATTTGCGTTGACACGCGAGGTAGGCTTTGCAATGCCCTAATCAAACCTCATTTAATTTCAATCTGACCGACTTCACCAAAATAAATGGTAATTACATTTCCCCAGAGAGCGTCACGTTGCGAACGTTGCGAAACGACGGCGATGTCCCACGCGATCTCATCTTTAGCGTATTGTGCCTGTAGGTGCGTCGCTCAATCGCTCTTGATTACGTGTAAATATACCGACGTTTTGATGCAATCGTATTTGGCTTAGATAGTAGATGTTGGTCTAAAAATATAAAGCACTAGACGAGCCCGCGGTTACACCTGCGTTATTTAAGGTTACTGCTCTGCGCCCGTGGCTCACAGCGTGATATAATATAGCCCATAGCCTTCCTCGATAAATGGCCTACCTAACACTGAAAGAGTTTTTCTAATCGGACCAGTAGTTCCTGAGATTAGCGCGTTCAACCAAACAAACAAACTCTTCAGCTTTATATATTAGTATAAGATAGTAATCACACCAGTTAGGACCACCGGTAGTTCACAACCTTAGAAGCTTACTTTCCTTACCTACTGATTAGTTATTAATCTGAACTTTGGTTTGCCTCCGTGGTCCAGTATATATCCAGTCCAGGATAAATATATCTAACAGTGAAATATTTTTTCAAATCAGACCAGTAGTTCTTGAAATTTTTCAAGCAAACAAACAAACTCTTCAGCTTTAAATATTAGTATATTAGAGTATTAGCTATAATTTCAAAAGTGATATCAACGTTTTAATTCGTTTCACCGGCGGTAGACGAGACTATGGACTACCATTATAATATAGGTACACCGTACATACACCATATTGCCTTGACTCGCTCATAGAGTCGAGGCACACTAGAAACGAACATTTTGTGTACGAGTGTCAATGTGCGTGTAAAATAGCACTTGAAGCGATGATGTCTTGCTGAGCTATTCTCGCCCTTATGGTGGTCTAGCGGGAAGTTGTTCGACTGTACATACATATACCAGTTCATCATCATACAGCCTTTCGCAGTCTGCTGACCATAGACCTGTCCTAATTTCATGATTATGACACAATGTTATAGTTCAAGTTCTGCTTATTTGTGAGTAGACGGTGTTGTGTGTCCCTTATGTAGTAGTATATTATATAAATGTAGTCAGTCCATAGTAGGATTTGGCCAGACAAGTTGATACAGCGTTTGAGGTCGAGATTCCTGTCTCATCCCATTTGATACCATTTGCTTCGCGTGTTCCTTAGACTCCTTAGTCGTCCTCGGGCGATTTCAATTACTCAGAATAACATTTGTTATATAAGTCTTTCAGGTTATCGTAGGTAGAGCTCGGTTTATCAAATCTCATGTGTTCTAAGCAGCTGCATGTTCATACTTAAATATGATTTCAGGAAGCGATTGGCGATTGTACATCCGAACTAAAATATGCTAAGGGTTCCTAAGACCTTTCTAATCAGAGTAACTAATGTATTACTTTATCTCTTTTCCAGTGCTACTGGCTCTAGCAGTCGCCCAAAACGGATACGACTACAACAGACCGAACAGGCCGTTCGGTTCAGGCTCTTCATCAAACAGACCTGGCTCCCCAGTATCATCAGGCGGTACCACCACACCATATCCCGTCAGACCCCAGAGCGACGACTTCGGAGGCCCTACTACAGGATATCCTAGCGGACCGCAGAACTATCCAGGTTCAAGCCAAAGACCGGGCTATCCAGGATCATCGTACCCAGGACAAGGACCAAGCGGACCTTCGGGACCTGGTAGCTATCCAAGCGGGCCCGGTGGGCCGGGTGGACCTGGAGGTTATCCAGGTGGCCCGGGAGGTTCACCTGGTGGCCCTGGAGGCTATCCAGGTGGCCTAGGAGGCTCGCCAGGTGGACCCGGAGGTTATCCAAGTGGTCCCGGCTATCCTGGTCAATCCGATTCAAACTATCCACAACGAGGACGAGGACCGTCTGGGTATCCCGGACCATCAGACTCGAATTACCCTCAAGGATCTCGTGGACCTGGTGGCTTCCCCGGAAAAGGATCAAGATATCCTGGCCAAGGACAAAATTATCCTGGGCAATCGGGATCTAATTATGGCAACGTAGGCTTTTCCGATGACGGTCAATACGAAGGTGGTGACTACTCAGCTATTCCTGGAGAACCTGATATAGACTATCCTATCCTATCCTATATTCCTCAGACAAACTTTGACTGCAAAGCTCAACAATACCCTGGATATTATGCCGATGTTGAAACCCGTTGCCAAGTCTTTCACGTTTGCGCCAGTAACAGAACGTACGACTTCTTATGCCCCAATGGAACGGTGTTCTCCCAAGAAGACTTTGTGTGTGTATGGTGGAACCAGTTCACCTGTGAATCAGCACCCGGTCTTTACGAATTGAATGCCAAATTGTACGATTATTCAATCAAGGGATCTGACTTCAATGATTACTCCGGGTCTAACTACCCTGGCCGAAAACCTCAAGGGCCATCCTACCCAGGCTCTGGACCCTCACGACCAGGTGGAAACTACCCGGGTAGTTCAGGACCTCAGGGCCCTACCACAGCTTTCCCAAGCGTTACATTAGCCGGTGGTCCTTCTCGTTATCCTGGTCAAGGACCTAATGGAAACTATCCGGGCTCACAGGGACCATCAGGTAATTATCCTGGATCGCAAGGCCCTTCAGGCAATTACCCTGGATCGCAAGGCCCATCAGGCGGCTATCCCGGCACACAAGGACCTTCTGGAAACTACCCAGGTTACCAAGGTAATGGAGGCTACCCTACCGGTCCCCAAGGTTCGCCAGGTGGACCTGGAGGCCCGGTTTCCGGATACCCAGGCTCAAGCACACCATATCCAGGAACAGATTCAGGTAGTCAAGGCTATCCTTCGGGTAGACCTAACGGACCCAGTTTCCCTGGCGGCAGTAGAGACAGGCAACCACAGAAACCCAACAGAGAATACCTGCCGCCAAGAAATAAGAGAGCTAAAGAAAGCAAACATAAGAAAGTAGAAAAAGGTTTGAAACAATGAGTACCTGCTATCAGCGTAATATCGAGAACAATAATGATAATTTTGTATTTAGATAAACTAGTTATAAGCGTTTAACCTATGTATTCAAATCAGAATTAAGAGAGCCAGTATTAAGCACAATATTGACAAACGAAAAGTCGGTGCTGACTTTATAAACTAAGTACCTAATAATGATTAGATATTTATTAGATTTTTATAAATGTAAGTTGAAAAATCGTTCATTATCTCTAATGGATATTTTTAACATAATAATTAGACACCGTGATTATATACTGAGAGTTACCAAAACAAGTGATTGTAAAGTCAATATTGGACGTATAAGTATATTTAAAGCGATAAGTTTTAGTCTTATGTCATCACATTTTGTAAATACACATAATGTATCATCCAATAAACAAATTCTCGCAAGTTGATTTCGTTTAATTATCGATTTACAAGGTCAATTTCACTGAACTCTTTTTGTCCTGACGTTTTACTTGAGTAGACGTACGAGTACCTGCGTAGCTACGCTTTATCCGTCCAGACAATATTTCACTAATAGCATCCAATTCGCCACAATGCTCTGGTAAATTGTTTCCAACAAGAACAACTTTCAGAAGACCATAGTTACCAACAGTTATACGTGCATGTGCTTGCTGTGACTCTAGTACGGCAAGTAACTTCTTAAGACTCGGATACATCAGATTATTGTATGCAAAGTTTAAATAGGATAAAGCCAAATTTCCAAAGCAGTGAGTATTACCATCTTCTGTTACTGTGTGTACCTTATCGAATGGGTGTTCAAACGGGCCCAATAGTTCTAAAGCCAGCAGTTCAGCTTTTGTAGAGTTGAACTCGTCCATAATTATCGACAGTTTCTCACTTCCTTGAGACATAGAAGCTTTCTTCTTCTTAGTCGGCTTTTTATGGACGCTTTCCAAATGCGTTGTAGCAATCGACGCCCTTTCGAAATCTTGTAAATATCTTTTATACATTGCGTGTTTGTTCTGCAAATATTTGAAGTAATGTGCCTTTTTGTCCCCCGCTTCAACGCTATTTAAAGAAAATTCCTTCAACGCATCAAATATACATCCAGCACCATCATCAGTAATTCGGTTGTCAGCTAAATTTAAATATCGCAAATGTCTATTTTTCCTGAGTATGTGTCCAATAAATATTGCGCCTAAATCAGTTATGCGGTTCGATGATAAATTCAAGGTCGACAATGATTTCCCAGCGGGCTGAGAAAATTCCAACTTGGAAAATATACGTTTGCACACCGTATCATTTATTTTGCATCTTGCTAGCGACAAGTGCCTAAGTGACGTTGCTTTGTTCAAAAGTATGTCGTAATTACCTTCTGGCAAGAAAGTAGAATCCAAGCAGACGTCTGAAATTGTCGTCCCAACCAGGATGCTACTGAGTTCGTAAATAGTGAATTTGTCGATAGAGCTATCGTTTATCTTGAATTTATTTAGCTTTGTGTATTTAGGAAGGATATGTCTTAGTATATGCATCAGAATCCTAGGTATTGTGCAGAATCTATACCGGTTCATGCCTATTTCCACTAATCTGTTCTGTGGGTCGTGGCTGGCGGATATTACTAACGTGCTCTGATCTGTTGGTTCCTTTGATTCTATTATAGTTTTGACCATTGGCACTCTATTTGTTTCTATTTTACCTTTGCCTCGCTTTATTTCTTGATATACATCTGTAAATAAATAATGAATTTACTTTAAAGCATTGTAATCAGAATTTCAGGGTCGACAATTAGGTTCTAGATATTTTTTGGAAAAAGCACAGTTGTAAACAATTTGAGTATCAATTTTATTAAACATGGTCATATGCAATGGCGATATTTTTATCAACAAGTTTCAGAAAGTTAAACAAATTTTAACCTACATTTTAGGAAAATAAAAACTTGGATAAACTATTGGGACAGTCCAAATATTACAGAAGATTGCTAGGAGAGCGTTACAGCCTTTACCAACCATTAACAGCAACCACGCAAGACCTTAGTTTTGCCTGGTTGGTATTTGGAATTAAGCACCGATGTTTATATTATTACTAGAAGATGCCCGCGGTTACACCCGCGTTATTTAAGGCTACTGCTCCGCTCCCGTCGCTCATAGCGTGATGTTATATAGCCTATAGCCTCCCTCGATAAATGGCCTATCTAACACTGAATGAATTTTTCGCATCGGACCAGTAGTTCCTGAGATTAGCGCGTTCAACCAAACAAACAAACTCTTCAGCTTTATATATAAGTATAAGATAGTAATCACACCAGTTAAGACCACCGGTAGTTTACAACCTTAGAAGCTTACTTTGCTTACCTACTGATTAGTTATTAATTTGAACTTTGGTTTGCCTCCGTGATCCAGTGGATAGCCGTCGTTAGACGCGGGTTGGGATAAAGTGTTATTGGGTTTTTCCGAATTCTCAGCAGAAGCACGGAGTCTGGCAAAGTCCCGGTTACGGCAATAGGCTCGTCCCATATTAAATGGGACCTACAAAGCCTACCCTTTCGAGGATACAGGCGTGAGTCTGTAATGAAATATGGCTTACCCGGAATATTATCGACGATAACGCTGACAGAGCATCCATATTTTAAGACAGCAGACGCGATCACCTCTGAAAAGTCAACGATGTGCTCTATGTGACTACAGTCCTGAAATATCAAGCAACCAATACTTGGATCCTGCACAAACGACGGACTTGACTTTACAGACCTTAAAGTCTTTGCCATTATAATATAATAGTACTGTTTATAAAAAACACAAATAAAAAAAATCAAAAAGAAATAAAATTAAGTAGAACTCAATAGTGAAATGTATGTAAATTTTATTATTAAAGAACTAAAGAAATCGCAGTAGATTAACGTCAAAGGTATTATTAAACAAAATTATGTCAAAGAAAGTAAAAACGATAAATAATCAAGGTGGTCTGCATCCTTGATTCATTGAAGGTTGCCCCGGTTGCGATCTAAAACATTTCGTCAAGGGAGCTAAGATGGTACCTCCTCTGTATCAAAAAGGAACACATGGAATGATTATTGTAAAAAGAAAATAAATTAACATTAATATAACAAATATAACTACGAAACAGGCAATTGCTTCCAATTTTAACTATGATTCCTAATAATTTTCTTCAGATCGATATTAAAAATCGTGGCATTTTACATATTTTATCTAAAATCAACTTAAAAGAAATGCATAGAATGCGACTTCAGTCACAAATAAATCCCAGAAAAGAAGCTCCTTAAAGTCAGGATTATTTTCAATAATATCTCAATTAAATCTTATTATTCTCCTCTTCTGATTTATATAATAATAATATAGGTATACCAAAATACTAAATATTAAAGGGCTCGAAGAACGCTTAAAGCCATTCGGGTTCACGGCGGTCATGGTGGTATTTATATTATCCTACTAGCTGTTTCCCGCGGTTTCACCCGCGTCCTGAGGGAACTACTTCGCGTACCCGGTTAATTTATAGCCTAAGTTACTCCTTGGTACATCAGCTATCCGCCAGTGAAAGTCCCGTCACAATCGGTCCAGCCGTTCCAAAGATTAGCGAGAACAAACACAAACAGACAGACATACAGACAACATACATACATACAAAGACTCACGCCTGTTTCTCCGAAGGGGTAGGCAGAGGCATATTAAACGAAAAAAAATTAGTAAAAAATGTAATTTTGGTATACGTACCGTGTATACGCGCACGTGTATATATGCATTTAGTAAAAAGCGGTTATTTTA
The DNA here is from genome assembly GCA_944739405.2 of Euclidia mi. Taxonomy (NCBI): domain Eukaryota; kingdom Metazoa; phylum Arthropoda; class Insecta; order Lepidoptera; family Erebidae; genus Euclidia; species Euclidia mi. The sequence continues at coordinate 15,735,151 of OX123204.2, read as the reverse complement.
ATATTATAAACAGTCACTCCAATTTTATTATGTATAGATGTGATGGGCTCTCTGTCAGTACCTACTTACCCTCAAATATATCCCTTTGAGTTGCTGAGGTCAAAAGGTAGACACAGTGGCTAATCTAAGCATTTTGACCATTTTGTCATCCCTTATGTAACATTATACTTCAAAGCCATAGGCATGAATAGCAGGCGACATTACGGTAGAATACGATCATGCCAGTCGCCATCCTAGCGTTTTGTCATTGAGTATCACAGATTTAACAAACAAGAACCAGATGTAGCGTATTCGTCCGACTAAGTGAGGCACGTTGACAGCTATGTGTGCGTGACATTTGGCGACTGGCACTGTACGGACACGCGCGTCTATGTGTGTGTAAAGTTGCCAGATTATGAATAATCTCCCACTATTTTGCATATAGTTTTTGCAAACGAATATAAAAATATTACATAGGTAATATTTTATATTCGTATGTGGTTTTGAAGAATGTACCATAGATTTAATTAATGCTTTTAATATGTAATGCTGTTGTGAAAATTATTCAAATAAAAAATACCATTAAAGTATGCTTTTATAAATACATTTCTTAAAAAATGTAGGCTCCGAGTCAAGTTTTAACTAATTTTATTCGTAAATTGAGAAATAAATAGATAGGCTTGCGTCATAAATATTAATTAGCTAAAACATTTTGTCATGCATACAATAAATTATGAATATCATAATCATAAATCGTAACCAAAAAAAAATTGCAATTAAAAATAAATAATAGCTACAATCAATAATTTCTGTTTCTGTACTTAATGTACACACGGCGCCAAGTCAAGCTAAATAGTCGAAGTACGATTTTGATACTTATTCCCTACGCCATAAGAACGGTACAAAGGTCTAACAACGGTACAAAGATCAAAGTGTATAGCTTGACAAGTAGCCGCGTGTACACGAATATTTGGATCGTTTGGGGATCGAACTCAAAACAATGTATATGCTAATGGAAATCCTATTAGTATATTTATAAGAAAAAATATAATCTACAATATACTTTTACAATACGTTAATGTATTTTTCATTAACATGACAATCATTATTACCTACATAATCAATTGACAAGTGCATTTTCCCTAATTCAGGGAAAACGGTGTCGACGTAAACTGGCAACACTTACATATTTTCTGCAGAAATACGAATTTTATCGAAATAATATTATAAAACGGTCAAATAATCCATAGTTATCTGTAAGAATATATTCCATATATCCTGTAATATAAGAATATATCCCGTATTTGCTTTTAGAAACAACTTTTACAATGTTTAAAAACGCAAGACGGCATTTTATGAATTTAAAAGCTGGATCGATCGTGGCGTGTGAACCACTGAGTCGAGTTTGTATTCGCTTTTCAATTTTGTATTTGCTTTAGTGGCTTCACGCAAGTGTTCCGCGCGCTCTGTCTGCCTTTTATTCTATAGTCTTAGTTGAGTATATTGCCAAGAACAACCAACAGGCGCTGAGAATTATTTTCGTGCCATTTATTTGTCGTAGGCCATATAGGTACTTATTCTTTATACGCAGATAAAGAATCCGGCAAGATTCAAGCTGTTGCCCATCGTGAGTAAGTAAACGCGATAAGAAAAATGCTTTTACTGAAGAATTAATGTCCAAATTGGTAGGTACTACGCATCTGATAAAGGGGATGATTACAGCCGTAGTCCCTTCTCACTATGACGGGCCGGTAGTTTCCTTGGGACAGTTGGTACGTTTAAATTTAAAATATCCTAATGGAAGGAAAGAGGAACCCACCACGCACCCTCGGATTGACCACCCCAACTATGGCAATGGAAAAAGGTTGACAATACCGAACTCCTCTAAGGATAGGGAGAAAGGATAAGGGATATAGAAATGGTATGGGTTCCAGGAAGATACCTGACTTGCAGTATCCCGCTGTATGCGCCGACTATTCTTCGACACGTGTTTCGCCTCTGCACGAGGTATCCTCAGGAGGTGGGTTCCTCTTTCCTTCCATTAGGTTACAAATTACAATAGAGTTCCGCCAAGTAACGCTTGATTCAATCAACTATTTGAAGTATCATTCAAATTGTTCTGCTACTGTAGACGGACCAGCTGTCTGCGCAGTCCGTCCACATAGTGTGATTAGTAGGAACGGATTTTTTGACCTTACATTTTTTACACACTAACCGTTATGGAAGTCCGAAGACAGGCTGAGGACTCGATCGTGCTCAATTCCGGTAATTTGGTCTAAAACCCGGAGGGCGACCAACAGTCCCAAGGTAGTATCGGGTTCTTCGTCCACAAATCTCTCGTGAACAGCGTGGTAAATATATCGAGTGTGTGAGCAGGGTAGCGTACCTGATACTCAGAGTATCTAAACGATATTCGTTGAAGATCATACAGATCTACGCTTCGACCTCGACGCACCCCGATGAGGAGGTAGAAGTTATGTATGAGGACATATCTCGGGCTATACATGGCTTTAAAACCCATTACACCGTTGTCATGGGAGATTGTAACGCGAAACTAGGCAAATGAAGCGGTGATGAGCTGAGAGTGGGGCAATTTGGATATGGACATCGGAACTCGCGGGGTCACTTGCTGGCTAGCTTCATGGAGAAGGAAGCACTCTTCATTATAAATTCCTTCTTCAAAAAGCGCGAATGCCGCAAGTGGACCTGGATAAGTCCAGACGGTGCTACCAAAACCGAGATCGACTTCATCATGTCGACGAAGAGGCAAATATTCAATGATGTCTCCGTGATCAATTCGCTTAAAGCGGGCAGCGATCACCGAATGGTAAGAGGCACATTGAGTATTAGTCCCAGCCTCGAAAGGTCAAGAGTGATGAAGACCACGCTCCGACCAGCACCAGTTCAAATCCAAAACCACGAGCTTTCAGTTTGAACTGCGAAACTGCTTCGAATGCCTGGGAGTGTGCGTAGATGTGGACGACTTCAGTGACAGGTTCGTGGATGCTGTTCATACAACGGGCTTGAAGTTCTTTAAGCCCAAAACGAAGAAAAGAGCTGATAAAATCTCTGGTCCGATCCTCGAGCTCATAGAGGAAAGGCGTAGGATGCTTCTGCTATCCTCCGACGACATGCCATAATATCGGCGTCTCGATAGACAGATTTCTAAGTCTCTGACTCGCGATCTCCGCCAATGCAACACAAAATGTGTTCGTGAGGCGATCGAGATGGTCTATCCACACACATCCGGGCCGTGGACGGGACGTGGACGGGACGGGGACGGGCCGTCACCGTGCTTCCGGGTCCCGGCCGGGATATTTCGTTCACACACGTCAGGGCTACAACCGGAGCGTGGACGGGCTGTCACTAGATCTTGCATTTTAATATTTGAATTATTCGAATTATGATTTGTGTCAAATATTCCAATGGAAATTGCAATATCTGATTCTAGTTCGAACAGCGTTCTCAAAATTGTCCTAAATACATGCACCAATAAGCACATTTAGTTGACATTCTTAACATAATTATATAACAACATAAATTAGATTTTGTTTTTTTTTGCGTATGAAGCCCTAAAAGGAGGTGTTCTAATAATAATAAGAAGAATAGCCGAGAAAAAAGAATCATCATAATAATAAACGTCTCTGGGATTGGTCTCGCGGCATAAAAGTGCGCGTGGGATTGGGAGGTCTCGGGTTCGATTCCCGGGTCGGGCAAAGTGTTAATGGGTTTTTCCGTTAGGAAATTCTCAGTAGCAGCACGGAATCTGGTAATGTGCCCGGTACGGCAATAGGCTCGCCCCCTATTACGTGGGACCAAAAATTCATGGCGAAATGTGGGTGTAATATTACACCTCTGCCTACCCCTTCGGGGATACAGGCGTGAGTCTATAATTTATTTTATTTATTTATTTATTTATAGTTAATTAAAACGGTAATAAAACCAGTAACATTAATTAACATGGAGACATTGCTTACAAATGAATAGTTATGACAGAAAATTCACTTACGTTAAACATTATAACCAAACAAAGATTTAGTGCACGGATGTTACTATAATGATATCTTAACCTATGTACATTCAGTTAACATTGAACAGTGGACACCCTTGCATATCTTCCCTCGCAAAACTCTAGACACACTCGCATGGTTTCTGTCCATCCATCAACAAACACATCCCATCCAGGATTGACAGTGAGGAGCGTGTTAAGCACCCTCAGGGTACGACATACAGGGGACTGTGCCCTAGCAACAGTATGACATACCGGCTGTGCGAACAACATATGTCGACGGTTCTGACGATGTCCGAGATAATTTCCGGGCACATATAGTCGACAGAATTGAGTAAGTAGCTCAGCACAATCCATTTGTCCTCGAAGGGTCTTACAAGCCACCACGAGCTGATCCAAACCTCTTCTTACCTCCAAGGAATTGAATCCCAAAATCCCAAGAAGGTAATTGGTAGGGTACATATAGGGATAGTAATTGTATAACCTTTTAAAAAAGAATCTTAGGAAGGTTTTTTGTATTTTTTCCAGCATTAATGTACGACTCTCAGTATAGGGGTTCCAGACACAGGCACTTGACTCTAATTTACTTCGCACCAGGGTGGTGTATAGTAACTTAATAACCTGTGGGTTCGTGAAGTCCCGGGCGTTACGCAAAACGAATCCTAATCGTCTAGAAGACTCCTTAGCAAGATCGTCAATATGATCTCCGAATGTCAGACCACGGTCGAAGGTCACTCCCAAATCCTTTATGCTGGTGACACGAACTATTGTTTGACCAACTAATGTGTAGTTATAAAGGATTGGTCGCAACCCCCTATAGTAACTCATGACATTACACTTGTCATAATTGAACATCAGCTTGTTCTCTATGCTCCATTGGTAAACAGCGTCTATGTCATTTTGCAAGTGTTTGCAGTCTTCATCCGTCTTTATTTGCATTGTTAGTTTTAAGTCATCAGCATATAATAGACATTGTGCAAAATTTACTTTGTTAATGAGATCATTAACAAAGATCAGGAACAAAAGCGGACCCAGAACAGAACCCTGACTCACGCCTGAAGGAGTATTATATGGTTTTGACTCAAAACAGCCGTGCCTAACAAACTGTTTGCGATCGCGTAGGTAGTCGACGAAAAAATTGAGGAATTCCGGAGTGAAACCAATAGCTCCCAACTTACTTAGGAGCACATCGTTATCGACCCTGTCAAATGCTTTGCAGAAATCAAAATAGAGAACATCAACTTGCTTTCTGATGTCTAAGCTTCTAGAAATGCTGTCCACGTGTATTAGTAGGTTCGAATTGACGGAGCGACCAGACCGGAAACCGTGCTGAGCATCTGTCAGATACACATTAACCGCTTTGTAAATGATCGTATGGAGGACATGCTCAAAGACTTTAGCAATAGTCGGGAGGACAGCGATGGGCCTGTGTTTGTTTACGGAGGATTTGTCACCCGTTTTAGGGATCGGAGTGACTCGGGATAGTTTCCATTGCTTAGGATACACCGCAGACTGAAGAGACAAGTTAAAAATATGACATAGTGGTACTACCAAGATGTCTTTGCATCCCTTAAGGATGTAAGCTGGAATGTTGTCGGGGCCGATCGAGCTACAGGGTCTAAGTTTATCAATCCCCTTTCCTACATCATGAAGCGTCAACAAGGGAAGAGGAATATTAGATCCATCGCTACTACAGTTCGTATTGCCCATGTCTAATTTGGGTACGTCAGGTAAGAATACGCTAGCAAAATACTGAGCAAATGCTTCGGCTGCTTTGACACCCGAATACGACTCTCCATTGTATGTAACATTTGGCTCAAAACCACCTTTTGATCTTAGGCTAGAAACATGTTGCCAGAACTTTTGAGGGTTCTTTTTTAAACAATTTTCAACGATGTGGCAATATGATTTATAGGCTGCTTGTGTTCTAGTTTTTAGATCTGATCGTAAAGCACTAAACTCTGCGTATGTGTGTTTGCATCGTGAATGTTTCCATTTCTGATGAAGTTTGTTTTTAAGCTTAACATCGTCGACTATATCTCTAGTGTACCAAATTGGATACCGCCTATTGCCTGAAGTCTGTCTGATTTTTTTTGGGATGGAGGAGTCAAATAGTTTGTAGATCATTTTATAGAAATTATCCGTCGCGAGGCATACATCGTTAATGCTAAGAACCTCGTGCCATGGGGCTAAACGTATTTGCTCATAGAGGAGTGTGTAATTTCCTTTAATAAAGTTCCAGTCACAACTACGGTCAATGTTGCTGGGATCCAACTTTTCATTTACTTTATATATTGTAATAGGGACTGCTATATCCAAGGGGGGGTGATACAGATCAATTGGAACCAGCTCCAAGCCTTTAACATACTCGCAGATTGCCTCAGTACCCTCTCGACTCAACACAACATCCAACTTACTCCCACGCATATTCATCACTTCATTCACATCAATCAAATTACAGAAGCTTAAAAAATAACAATAATAGTTATTAATGTTGACGGATGCGCTTTTTAAATTGAGGTCACCCACTATCATTACAGTTCCATTTAAATTGAGTATAAAGCTCTCAACTTTACAAAACCACGTCATGTAATCATCATCAGTTGCAGAAGGTTTAATGTACACGACACACACAGATACATTTTGGCCATATATAGTACAAGAAGCCCACAAGTCCTCGCCATTGATTGTCTCGAGCTCACTTCGTCTTCTTATTGTGATACCGGGGCGCGCAGCCAGCAATACGCCGCCTCCTGCAGTCAGTCTATCCCTGCGTAGTGTGCTCCAACCCGCGCTTAATATCTCAGGATTATCTACCGAGCTGTCTAAATAAGTTTCTGTCACGGCCACTAAATCGTGCTCAGTGAGTAACAGACTTGACCTCCAGGTAGACAGCTTTGTTTTCAGTCCACGTACATTCTGGTACAATAATCGCAAGTTGGCTCGTTCGCTATGATCAAGACGGGGCTTACTGGGTTTCATCACTTTTGGCACGAAAATTACGGCGCCATGGCTTCACACAAATATCCTCTGCCCAGTTTTTAGCCGACATTACTTGCTCGGCTAATCTCGACGGCACAGCAAGCTTAAATGATGCGTAGTTACCTCGAGCTTTGAGAGCTTCTACGGTACAGACATCACTTCCGCAGATAATATTAAGATGCTCACGTACCTGATTGACAGAAGTACCTTGCTTTACGTAGTAGAGATGAAGGTACATCCACCTTTCAGAGGCTTCTAATTTGGTAGCACCAGGCGCAGCCGTCCCACGCAGCACGGAGCTAAGAGAGGTTCGTTGGCGCCGGCGTCGAACTTCCGTCCATCCATCCCCTACTGCGTCGCCGTTCGTCACTGCTGTACTTAACACTGGAACGGAGCTTCGTGGTTTGGCTGCTTGTGGTCGGCAGGATGGGTCAGTTTCTTTGGCTTCTTGTGGTCGGCAGGATGCGTCAATTTGTTTGACTGCTTGTGGTCCGCAGGATGCGTCAGTTTGTTGTTTATGCGGTGCTGCTGTAGTTTTAAGGAATGAGTTAACCGGTACATCAGATTGTTCTATGATTTCTGTTACAGTAGTTTTAGTCAACGCACTGTTTAGACTTTCAGTTGGCGTTGGAATAATAGTCGTTGGCGCTTCTACGCCTTCAAAAAACAGGGCGGGAGTCCTGCCATGAACCTGTACCGCGCAGTTTTCGGTGGTTTGGCCAGATAAACAGTTTTTTGTAGATGCCAACGACTCCAACCTCCTATCAACTGCAGCAATTCTATCACTTAAAACTTGAATTGTTTGTAGAAGCTGACAATTGGCCAAGTGATCGTTTAGTAGTTGACCAATAATTTTTGGGAGCCTGTTATCAACCACTTTTTCCAGCTCTTCACGAATAATAGCTCGGATGTTGTTAGTTGCAATGTTCTCAGCAGGTTGACGTCCACGCCGCGCTCCACCTCGAAAGTTAGTAACGTTTTCAGAACTCATAGGAGATGCTGTGGAGGGTGTAGCACCTGGAGAGGTCTCACTGGAGTGATCTTTACACGGGAGCAGTCGCACAGGGGTATTGGTATTGTCGCCCCTAGGAAGCTTGGAGCGGCATCCCTGACACAGCCAGGTCGATAAAAACTGTGGTGTTAATGTCGCGAAAATCGCCTCAGGAATATTAGCACATAGTAAATCAAAGGATCCTTCGCATTTAGAGCACTGTATAGGCTGATCGTCTATATTATTTCGACATCCGGAACAAATCAACGACGTTGAAAGCGACATAATTAAGTTTAAAAATGTTGTCCTCACTGAGGCACTACAACTTAGGTATAATACTTTGTGCCGTCTGCGTTGATTTATCAATGTCACGGGCGCACGGATGATTTACTGTGCGCGGGCGCAGGCCGATATGTCACTTAAGTCCAGCGCGTAAACGTGGCTGTTGCGTGCACTGCGCGCAAAACTGTTTGTCATGCGATGGACGACCGTTCACTTTTTTCAAATGTACTTAAAGTTTTGCACTTAATAAATGCTAGTTTTTCACTGTTAAAACTCACTACTGATATTATATTACTTAAATAACACTTAGTTGTCACTCTTTAACTATTTTTAAGAGCAGAAAGTCCTTAAATACTCAGATTAACTTATTATTAACAGAGACTAAAATCACACAAATGTGATCAGTTCGACAGCGAGCGCAAAGAGAATATAAATAATATAAAATATAAATAAAATAAAATATAAATCTCTGGGGGGCAGTCATTATCTCAACATGAGACTAACGCAATCGGACAGCTTTCAAACATCACCAGCAGATAAACAAAAACAGCATCACAGGATGAAAAGAAAGGTTACAAATCACAGGGCAGCTTCGTGGCGAGCTGTCAGTGCTCAAGTCAGGGCCTCGTCTTCGGCTTGCCGTTATTGGATGGATGGAGTGGATTTCCAAAAGCGCCCGCAACTTCACACAACTTTAATATGCGTCTCATAGCACCGATTGTTGGGCCCAACAAGACCATGTCGTCCGTACCTATAGCTGATGTTGTTCATTACAACTCCGTCATCATGACAGTTGACGCCAGCCTTGCTGAGTAGGTACAACAATTAGCTGATTTATAAATAATAAAAAAAATACATATAAAGGCGTGGCGAGGTCATTTCCTCTTGCGTCACGCCAGATTTCAGCCCATATTCCTCATGCAGAGCTGTACGCGCCCGCCTGGCAGTGTTTATTGGATTTGCATACCAATATTGTAGCATTCACGTACCTACCTCATAGTTCATACCAATATCTACCTCACTCTCAGTTTTTAAATTACCCCTTACAGATCGGCAAAGTTAAGCAACGCTTGCACATGTCGCCACTTGGCTGGGTGACCACGTGTGGCATTTACATCTGAGCGCTATCTTGCTTCGGAGGGCACGTAAAGCTGTCGGTCCCGGTCCTTGTCTCAGGATTGGAATCGTAAGGCTATGAAGAAAACTCCGACACTAGAGTTGGCCACAAACTCTCACGAAAAACAACAACTAAACAACAAGAGGTTTAAGGTCCAATGCCTTATAAAGGTCTAAGAAAACCGGATTTACATGTGTTTCTAACTATATAGTACGGTCTGTGTTAAAAACAAAACTAAACTAATTAAACTACGCGACGTGCAGACAAATTTTAGGGGCCATGTATATATCCAGCAAACTATCGAGCACCTTAGTTGTAATGGTTGCCAGGAATATAGGCCTATAGTTATGAAGTTCAATAAAGAAAAAAAAATTGAATATAAAATATCAAATAAGTATTCGAATAAAAATTAAGAACATTTGCAAGCCCTAGCCGGGACCTTTCATCTGTCACTATTTGCACTTGGGCAAGTCCAATACAAAACACCGATCTGGGAATAACATGGATTGGACATACCTACCTTCGAAATTAGCGTGCATACATACGATTTTGTAAAAAAATAAAATTTAATTGTGTAAAAATATGTAAATCTATATTTGCTATAAGTTACTTTAGTTCCAAATCTGTTTAAATGCTTTTCCAGATTAGTTTATTCCATTACGCAAATGCGGGCAAACAAGGTAAAGCAAATAACGTCCCTTGACATGAAGACAAACTAAACATGAAACAAAATATTCTCTGGTAGCCAATATCGATACAGTGTCGCTGAGGAAGAAACGGCATGAATGGCGCCATTAATACCGTAATGAAACACACTGCCACACTGAAATACCATAAGGGAATAAGAAAATTAAAATTGATTGATTAATTTTATTTATAAATATTATTATTTTATTCAACGTTTCATTTCTAGGAATTCTCGCATACAGTTGCTGTTCATGTTATCTTTTGGCAAAACCAATAATAATCCATAATTATGTACTATTTGCCCTCTCCATGTATATTCTTTACTCAAAGAATACAAACAAAAATGGGCGAGTCCATTGCGATCTGTCAAACTTATTATGTCAGGTTTGGGTCATAGATTAATAAGAAAAATAAGTTAATTTGCAGTTATTATGAACAAGATAAATTCTTATGCAAATCAGGAAAGCATAATAATAAATACTACAAGATTTATTACCAGTTTATAAGTAAGCGTTTTCTTGTTAGACTTATGTCCTGCAGTGGACGTTTATTTGCCAATATGCTGATGAAGTTAGTTAGCATGAAATTGAACCTGCATACATTTTATAGTATTTCTTAACGCTACAGTACCGTCGCACGTCTCGCTGTATGATGAAATACTTCGAAGAATATAAATAAAATTTCAGGAAGTTAATTTCTACCAGGGATCCTTCTTCTATTATTTTTGTAGGTACTAACTACGTTTCTATGTCCCAATAATTCCTTTCATATGGCATGAACATGAAGGGTTAGGTTAGATGCCTTTCATAATTAGTAATTGCGGCAATTTATTTCACATTACCACTTCACAATTTTTTTTACCTCATATATAGTTATCCCTATAATGTTTATCTGCAGAACTTCAAGAAGACAACAACATTAACAAGTCTCAAAATCAAACCCGAGTCCTATTTCATAGCAGTCTAAAACGACTCCAATCAACCATGTTTACAAACATAAATTAAAATTTCGCCAAACTTTTGTGAGTACTTAATACATGTCAACAAATCTTTGTCACATCTGTTTTATTTCAGTATTAATCTATGGCCAAATTATTCACTAGTTATATGTGTCATAGCGTGTCTATGGATATATGATATCCTAGAAGTGACAAATATTTGAATCGAGGAATTTATATCGGTTAAAACGGAATTGTGGTGACGGATTAAGAATACGGATTGTCACCACCCCATATCATGCCATGGGTGTCGTAAGAGCCGACAGAGGGAGCATATTATGCAGAAAACAGCACTGTAAGAGAAGTAAAACTTGATACAAACCCTATACCAACCCGTTTGGCCAGCGTGGTATAGTAGGCCAATTCCTCCTTTCAAAGGAGAGTTCTAGTCCAGCAATGGACTGTTGAAGGCTGATGATGTGATGTGATGATGAAAACGGAATTATCTCATATATAAATTTAGTGTCATCGCTTATGTATACAGGGTGTCACAAGACCCATGACCAAGCCGAAGTCTACTCGTTTTGCGCATCATACCAAGTCATACTACGCGAAAAGAATACCTGGGAAACGAAATATTTTTTTAAGCTTAAAGAAATAGACACAATTTATAAGCCACAATGTATAGCGAGCGTTTGCAGGAAAAATTGGCGCCAGGAATGCACTGTACCTACACCAGCCGTATCTACGCGATGACGGCAGTTAATGATCACGTGGTTGCGCGGCCGAGGGGGTAATGCACTTGTCCACAGCTCAGCTGATGACTTGTATCGCGTCCATTGCGTTTAGAGAACTTTAACCTCTTGTATGCCGGAATGCCAGACACAATGAAAAAGCTATTGTGTCTCGTGTAGATCTGCGTTCCGGCATACAAGGGGTTAAAGCTGCTTATTTTAGAGAAATATTGAAATTTTGTTTATGTTTATTTGGAAGAAAGTTTACTTTTATCATTCAAAACACGATTTTAGAATTATGAGAAAAACAAAATCTCATACTCACACGCACCCTGCATGTGTCTGTAGTAACTGGGAAATTCCTGGTTCAGGAGATATTGAGGCTCAAAGTCACGACTTTTTTTTCTAATTATTCCACTTGTACCTACGAGCGTTGATGCACATCTAAGCTCGTCCAAGCTTGAGCCGTCAGAGTCTATGTTGACACTGACACGATGTCACTACCACTTCGAGCGAACATGCCGAAATATGCCCGTTTACGCGGGTTCGGTGTTTTTACTTTATTTGACTCGTTACCTTAAAATGTAATTATGTTGCGATTTTCTCAATTATTATTGACCATTTTATGAAGTTTGTTGATTAAACGCTTTGTTATCCTATGATACGATCAGATCTATCTGACCACTGCAAATCATGAAATTACCAATGGATAATTATAAGACTTTTCTAGAAATGCGATCATTTAATAAAATTGCCAATTTCACGATACGGTCACGACATAGAGCCGCTTTTACATATAAGCACCATAGTGATACAAATGTTATAGCGCAACTTGCTGTCATCTATTGTCAATACGACGTAGTTGTGAGTAATTGGCCATATACTTACATTGAAATAAGAATAGATTAAGATTACTTTATGGTATACGACACCCCACCCTACCTCACGCCACCCCACGCATGTTGAGACTAATCAATCCCATATATTTAGTATGGTGAGGTGCAGATATACAACACTCCACCCAACGCCACCCCACGCGTCACCATCCATTCAATCCAGATCGGCGCGTTGACGGTGGAGGGGAAACACACGCCATCCGACACTTGACAAGCAATGTGTTTCTAATTAACACAAAACGCCATGCGTCAGTTGAAAACATTCCTGTCATGATGATACTTTTTTAGTGTTGGGTTAAAATCACAACATTAGCTACTTGAATTATTAAAATGTAAGCCCGCATTATACGATTTGATTTCAGGCTAATACCGTTATCATTATAATAGAAATAATGCCTCACTATAAATGAGAATCTTCCTCAAAATCACTATATAGGAAATTAGGTCATAGTTTCGTAAATAGTGATTTTGAACGAAGCTTGTTGTTGCGTGGGGTGTTGTATATGTGCACCGTTCGCATCGGGTGTCGACACGTGGGGTGGGGTGGGGTGCGGTAAGTATATCTGTTTCAACCTTTAGTACACATACAATATAAAATATCAATATAAAAAACAGGCATTATAACGTGTAATAATATTGTGAACACAACTGGGTTACAGGGTAACCCATGGTAAAGATACAACTTTCATTAAAAATACAGAATCTTTCCAATCTTTGTCACGTCTGTCCTAAAAGTGACATAATAAATATTGTAGTGAAGAATATACAACGGGAGTTTTAAATATAAAATGTGCTTAATTGTAATTATTTTTTTTTTCATGCGTCATTTCACTCGCGTTTGAAACTGATAGTTTGCATAATAGTTAATAGACTCGTCCTGTTTTATTCATAATAGACGGGCCCAGAACAAAAAAATAATATTATTTAGTGATATTTTCTAGTAAACGCGTTTATAACATTTTATTAGAACAAGTAGTTACTTACTTGCAAAATAATATAAAATAACAATTTAAGCTTCGATTGTTTTTCAGAAAAATCGATTATCTTTTTTCGATTTTTTCTCCCTCGAGTTTGTGAACTAAGGAAGCTAAGGACTAAGTAAAGCGTCACTGTGCATTAACGACAATTCACTGCCATGTGGTTTTTCTGAAGATTACATCGAACACTGCGCATCTAGTGCTTAATATATGTATTTATAATATTGTTCTTCTGGATGTCAAGTCGCACTTAGCGCATCTAGTGCTAAATATATTATATCTATGGCGCCCGTCCCCGGCCCGTGCACGTCATGGCCCCGGTCGAGGCACTGACAGCGCACTGACACGGCACGGAAGCTCCGTCCCCGGCCCGTCCACTGACGTGTGTGAACGAGTCCATATAAAATGTATGTAACGATTCTTTTCTCCGCTCCGTCCCGTCCACGTCCCGTCCCCGTCCCGTCCACAGCCCAGTTGTGTGAGGATAGACCTTAAGGGATCCAAAGTGTTCCAGAGAGATCTGTCTATCGGGCAGAGTCAGCTGACAAAGCTGAAGACGGAGGATGGCAGAATTATCTCGTTAAAACCTCAGCTCCTGGAGGAAATCGAACGGTTCTATGGACAGCTATACACAACTACACGAACACCTGTTACTACTCCAGCCGCTGACCCTAGAGCTGGATTGACCCGACACTATACCGAAGATATCCCGGACGTCAGCATGCACGAGATAAGTGTAGCCCTAGAACAAATAAAAACAACAAGGCACCGGGTGATGACACTGATGACGGAATAACTACAGAGCTTCTGTTTCAAATTCATCGACATTTAACTTATTAAAATCCTTTGAGCCGTCTAGGCCTAGACTAAGCTATACATATATTGCAGCAGAGAAACGGCCGCCGCGCTGCCGTGCACGACCCATTCGTCTTCTTCTTCGAGTTCGTGTCAATGGTTTCAGCTATATGAGACCTGCATAATATTCGGCCACTTGAATTGACCTAGCTCAATGTGAATGTGGTGACCTGGAACAGACAATGGATCACTTGCTGATATGCCCTTCTTGCCCGAGCACCTGCACTGTGTCTGCGCTCAGGGAGGCCACTCCTGACGCGACCCCGCTTAGAGCTGCCACATTTTGCCCTAAAATTATTATACCGTTTGCTCTGTGATATTCGTGCAAGTGAGACGAATCAAATGACAACATTTCTTTTTTTTAATCCTTTAAGCCGTTCAGCATATAAATCCAAACTAAAGGACATACTAATAAACATACAAACATACCAAAACCTGAAAAACGTTATAGGTACTTTTGCAGAAACATTTGGGTAAAAGGGGCGGCGAATTGCCGAAGGGCCCCGGGCGGCAGAAACCCACGCTACGCCACTGCCTCGTTGGTCTCGCGGCATAAATGTGCGCGTGGGATTGGGAGGTCTCGGGTTCGATTCCCGGGTCGGGCAAAGTGTTATTGGGTTTTTCCGTAAGGAAATTCTCAGTAGCAGCACGGAGTCTGGTAATGTGCCCGGTACGGCAATAGGATCGCATCCTATTACGTGAGACCTAAAAATTCATGGTGAAATGTGGGTGTAATATTACACATCTGCCTACTCCTCCGGGGATACAGGCGTGTGTCTATACCCTCTCCTTCATACTTCATCCGGGCTTAGTGTTTTACAAGTAATTAAATACGGAGGTATGTATTTAGAAAGCAAAAACATATCAAAATAAAAGAAAAGAGTAATCTTGGCGTATTTATGAAGTTAGAGTCATCTGCTATTTACAAATATTATTTTATCATCATCATATCAGCCTACAGACGTCCGCTGCTGGACATAGGCCTCCCTCAAGGTTCTCCACACAGACCGATTTTGAGCCGCCCGCATCAAATTATTATTTACTTAAGTACGTATTATTTACTAAACTTACAAGTATTTCCATTGTTCTTCGAAATGTTCTCCACCATTGGCAATACACAGACAATTTTTTAACGAGAGAGGTACGCTTCTGTCTTTTCACTTCGTCAAAAGCGTCCAATATGCGGTGTTTTAATTGTTCGAAACTAACTGGCTCACTTTTGTACACTCACAAAAAGATGTCCATGGGTACACAGCTGCACTCGCGATTTTTTCACTCAAAAAGTACGCACGAAGCATAACTACATACTCCCGTGACATGAACTGATATGATAAGCCATGGCGTCGGGCTAACGTAGAACAATTAACTTATGCAGTGAAATAATTGATACGCTCACTTTCGCTAGCAATTTAGCACTGTTTGTCGCATCGCGGCGCGGCGCGGGCGCAGAGGGGGGGGGGAGGATTCATCAATGGATCATAGTACGCGGGCCGGTCGTAGTATTAGTTATGCATTTACCAATTATTACGTATTTTTGTTTTGTGGACAGTTTTGAGACAGTTTTAGGACTAAGTGTTTTTATTTTTTAACTACATAAATATGATCAGTTAAAGATACTTAGTGCCCCGTTAAATTTTTTGTACTAATTAAAAAATAGTGGTGTATAATGATTTATTTTCTACTGTAATATTTATTAAGTATATAAAATGTGGCAATGAGAAAATGTTTAAAAAACGGAATTGTACGGTATAACCGTACAATTCTGTTTGTCAGCAATATTACGCCGCGCCGCGTGCATTACATATTAAGTAAAAACCTAAGTTAGTTCGCGTTCGAACATCGTCGCGTGTACTCATTTTCTATCATTTTATCATAAGCAATTATTAATCATCTTGTTAATCATTTTATATCAATAAACTTAATTTCTATCAACTCATATCAATCGTATCATTTCAAGTTGTCCCGTACAAATTCATGGTCCTTCGTGAACCGTCAGAACTGGACTATTGCCGCGAGTGTTAAATACAGACGTTGTGATAATTCGTGTGAGTGGTTCCGGACTAGCAACTGTGGACTTTATCGTTCTATCAGCATATTGAAAGTGCGATTCAAGGAGGAGCACAGCAGCGTACTAGCCTTGGGAGCACTGTTATCAGCAGTAAGCAGTCAAATCAAGTAAGAGCTTTCTTTTTTATTTCTCACTTCATCATGAGCCAAACGATGGAAGACCTTTTAGCAAACCAAAATCAAATCATGGTAGCCATGAAGCAGCTTTTAGTCAACTTTAAGAAAACTGGGCATGAGCGCCGGACTCCCGATTACATAAAGCGGCGGGTTGAAAACCTTGACGCCTACTGGAATGAGTTCCAGAATAATCATATAACAATGAGTGGTTTTGCTGATCAATCTCATGAATATTTTACGGCGAACCACTATATGCAAGCGAAAGAATTCTACATCTCTACACGTGAGGCTATGAAGCAAGCAACAGCTGCTCCGATCCTGAGACCAGCAACGCCTTTGGCGGGGACATCCAGTTCGGACGTCGAAGGCCAGCCTCGCGATGATGTTCAATTGCCTAAATTAAGGTGCCAGGGTACAAACAGCAAAACAGATGAATTGTTGAAAAAACAAGCCATCAACTTCAAAGCATTTACGCGGACTATCAATAGTATCGACGTAATTGCCATATCCGAGAAGTGGGAATTCGAAGACACCTTGAAGAGATTAGAAGCTCGTTGGTCGGTCATAGACTCGCTTCATTGGGAGTTGGAAGTCGAGCTCGACGGTAAAGACGACTCATATGAAGAGACGTTTTCAGCTTACGAAATGGCTTACATCAATATGAAAAGGTCGCTCAACAGCAAAATGTGGTCGGTCAGCCATCGCGAAAAAAGCACGCCGAAAATGGACATACCCGTATTTAGCGGAAACTATCATCAATGGGTTCCTTTTAAGGATTTGTTCATTGAGTCCATACACAATAACAGATCACTCTCGAATGCTCAAAAGCTACAGTTACTGAAGAGCAAACTTAAGGGCGAAGCTGAGAGATTAATTCAGCACTTAAACATAAGTACTGAAAACTATCAAGTATGCTGGGACATATTAAATCACATATACAACAATACAAAGTTAATATTTAGCTCGCACATGAACAATCTTTTCTCGCTGCCTACTTTACAACAACAGTCTGCAGCACCTATCAAGAAAATGTACGACACTACTAACGAGTGTCTGAATGCAGTTAAAAATCTCGGAGTGGATATATCAAGCTGGGATCCAATAGTGGTATACATACTAGCTCAAAAGCTAGATGCGCAGAGTCATAATGACTATATCGACTTATTAAAGAATCCCCGAGATTTGCGAAATTGTGTGATTTCATGGAGTTTTTGGAAAACAAATTTACCTCCCTAGAGTCCTCTCGGCGTAAGCAAGACACATCTAAACAAGAACAGAGCAAGTCGGCTCAGGAATCATACCCTAAAAAGCATTTTTTCAAGAATAATGCATATAACAAATCATTTAGCAATAATTCCGCCACTAAAAAACATCAACCGGGGCCGCAAAGGTGCCCACTTTGTAATGAAAATCATCGCATATTTAGTTGCAACAAATTTCTAGAATCGCCGCCGGCAAAGAAACTTGAAACTGTTCATAAATTAAATTTATGTAAAAACTGTCTTTATGACCATAGAAACAAGGCATGTTTTTCTGAGAAACCTGTAAGCAGTGTCAAGGAAATCATAATTCACTGCTACACGATAGTTGCACCTTGAATTACAATAGCGCCGATGCCGGCCCTAGCTCATCAAATAAAAAGGAATTATGTAAAAGTGTCACACACGTGTCTAATGAAAATGTTCTAGAAACTTTATTAGCAACTGCGCAAATAAAAATCAAGGCCGCAAACGGCTCGTATCAATATTTGCGAGCATTAATTGACCAAGGATCACAAATGTCCCTGATTTCCGAAAATGCCGCCCAAAGACTAGGCCTCCCTCGTCAAGCATGCAAAGGAGTTATTTTCGGAGTAGGCGCTAAGCAAAGCAACTGCAAGGGCGTGATAAAAGTTGATGCATCAGCAATTCAAAACGACTTCAAATTCCATGGCGAATTATTCATAATGAAAAGTTTAATAGGCAATTTACCAAATCAATCATTCCCGAAGCCAACTTGGGATTGCCTCGAAGGCATCCAATTAGCAGATCCCGAATACAATATCAGTCGTCCGGTCGATATTCTATTAGGTGCCGATGTTTACTCTTTGATCATCATGAGCGGCATCATCAAAGATTACGATTCACAGCTAGTGGCTCAGCAAACACGCCTAGGCTGGATCCTGTGCGGCAATGTTCGCTCCTATCAGTGTAATGTTGTCCTAAACAACATAGACAACATTCAGAGGTTTTGGGCGATTGAGGATATGAGATATCTCTGAGAACAATACTGAACTGTCAGAAGAAGACTACATGTGCGTGCTACAGTACAAGAAAGAAACAAAAGGAAGAGAAGATGGTCGTTATGTTGTCAAATTGCCCTTGAAACCAGATATCAAAGAAACATTAGGAGAGTCTAAGCAAAAGGCCCTAGCGCAGTTTTATCATTTGGAGAAAAAATTATCAAAACATCCTAACATACAGACAAACTATAAATCATTTATAAACGAATACATTACATTAGGTCATATGCAAGAAAGTACGAATAAACATTCATTAAGTTGTTACTTGCCACACCATTGTGTAATAAGATCGGATTCAAGTACTACCGCGTTGCGCGTGGTATTCAACGCGTCAGCGAAAACATCAAGTGGGTTTAGTTTAAACGATCTTATGCACAGCGGTCCTAATTTACAACAGGATTTATTCAAATTAATTTTAAAGTGGAGAAGATATCAATTCGCCTTTACAGCAGATTTGGAAAAAATGTTTAGGCAAATATTTTGTCACAAAGAAGATTTGCAATATCAAAAGATCATTTGGCGTGACACGCCTGATCAGAATATACGTGAATATGAACTCACAACCGTCACTTACGGTACCAAAGCGGCGCCATTTCTAGCAATGATGACGCTGAAACAACTAGCAAACGATGAGCGGTCCAAATATCCAGAAGCAGCAGAAGCGCTGGAAGAAGCCTTCTACACTGATGACTATTTAGGGGGTCATTTCAGTTTACATGGAGCAAAGCAGCTACAGAAGGACTTGATAGCACTTTTGAGGTCCGGGGGTTTTAACCTTAGAAAGTGGTCGTCAAACAGAGAAGAATTACTTGAGGATGTCAGCTGTTCAAGCAAAGCATTTGATTAAGCACCATGAGTCCACGAAAACTCTTGGATTACGTTGACATCCAAAAGAAGATCAATTTACGTTCCAAAGTAAAATCGATATACCATCTTCAAAACCGGTTACTAAAAGAACACTTTTGTCAGAGATATCAAAAATCTTTGATCCCTTAGGATGGTTGTCTCCGGTAACAACGAAGCTAAAACTTTTATTTCAAAGAGCCGGGATGCTGCTCAATAATCCTTCCGAGGGCCCTCAATGCGCCTTCCTGGCCGCACGCAGGCGGACTCTGGGAGGCTGCTGTAAAGAGCCTCAAACATCACATCAAACGCGTAGTAGGCGATCAGAAATTGACCTACGAAGAGAACTCGACGCTATTAGCACAATTAGAAGCGTGCCTAAATTCTAGGCCGTTATGCGCATTAAGTGATGACCCGAATGACATGGATTACCTAACTCCGTCTCATTTTCTAGCGAGTGGGCCAACTCTTACTATCATAGAAACTGAAAGAGATGCAAGAACAAGGTGGCAGCTCGTACAAAAAACGTTCGATGACATTTGGAAACCGTGGAAATCTGAATACCTGTGTCAATTGTCCGCGCGTAGTAAATGGCGACAAAAGCAACTTAACCTGAAAATCAACGACATAGTTATCATTAACGACGCGAATCTACCGTCCGGAAAATGGGCCCTCGGAAGGATTATTGAGCAGCATCCCGGCAAAGTCGGCCTAGTACGTGTGGTGTCGTTAAAAACTAAAAACGGCATTATAAAAAGACCAATAAACAAGTTATCACTGCTGCCGGTCACAGAAAATGAACCTGTAAATGGAAACAGTAACGATAAGACTCAAAAGTCAACACAAGACAATCAATTACCTACAACTGAAGCATCAAAAAACATATCAAATCGCCAAAAATGTCGAAAATCCCGTGCGTGCAATTTTATTTACTTGGCTCTTCTATGCTTATTGTTTATCACAACACCCGCAAGATGTGCTTACAAGATAACAAGTTTGAGTTCAAATCAAAGCATTTATTTTGATAAATTTTCGGACATGCGCTTGGAAAGAGATGAGTGGAATCTAATCGTATATCAGGACATGCAACCATACTGGCAGGGATTCGATTTACTCAAAAAATATGTTAGTCATTTAGAAAACATATGTTCAAAGACAACAAACATATCACAATGTGACGTAATCCTTACACAGCTACGTCACGGGTGTGCTGAACTTGACCTTTACAATGGAATGTTACTCGATCAGCAATTTACACATCGCGTAAGACGTAAGCGTGGCCTTATCAATGGCATAGGTAACATCGCGCACAGTTTGTTTGGTTTACCTACTGGATGAGGAGTTTGCCTAGCAATATCAGAAGGATATCGAACTGGTCAGAAGCAATCAAAAACACCTACTATCCTTATGGAAAAATCAAACGTCAATAATTGAAGCCGAAAACAATATCTTACAGCGAATGGGAAACGCAATGGATAAGCATCATAAAATATTTAATCAACACCTTAACAACTTAGAAAAGGGATTGAACACACTAAAGGACGAAATACGAGAGTCAAATATGCAAAGCAGCTTCAGTATATCGTCTATCATTGCCAATAACGCCCTAATAAATCTTAAAGGTATCCAGGAGACGTTAGTAGACACTATCATAACCATTTACGACAGAAGATTCAACTTCCATTTGTTAACACCTGCACAGCTGAAGGAAGAACTGAACATAATAAGCAGCCAGATATCAAAAGATTTGACTCTTCCAATAGACAGTTTACAGTCGGATCTATCAAAAATGTATCATTTACTCAAGGTCTAAGCGAGAGTCATACAAAGGTTTATAATTTTTGAAGTAAAGATTCCTTTAGTAAGCAGAGATAATTACGAATTATACAATTTAATTCCAATTCCGCGAGAAGTTGGCAGAAATATGATCCGCATCATTCCTATCGCAAGGAGTCTTGCACTAAACATACGGAAGGACTCTTACATACCTATATCAGACAATGACTTGCAGACTTGTATACTCTATGATAGTGAATCCTAAATATGTCCCTTAAAACATCCAATTTATCAAATGCAAGCAGATGAAAATCTTTGTGTTAAAGATCAGCATTCGAACCAATGTAAAACCGATTCCACGATCTGTTTAAACACTTGGACCGCACTTAATAAGTTGAATACTTATTTATATTTCTGCTGTGGACAATGCACCGTGCGAGTGATATCTATCAAGTTACGGCGGAGCAAAACGCCGGTACCTATTATTACACTTAGTGACGAGTGTGTTATCAAAGGCGGTGTTTATACAATTTATTCACATAAACAACTGACAAATTCTCTAAAAGCTAAGGCAGATATTATCAATATAGACATTCCACCAATCAATAACATCATCAACTTGTCAATACCAATAAGTTCAATCGACAAACAGACCGACCACGACCGCGTGGAGCGACAACACCTGATCGGTCGAGTCGAAAAGCAGTTAGAGCAACTGAAAGCGAAGGAGGTTCTAGCGGACTCTATCTCTTATCATGACGTACATCACTACACAGTGATATACTTGATGTTGGGAGCAGCAGCGGCAGCAGCCGTGGTGTATGCGTGGC
Organism: Euclidia mi; assembly: GCA_944739405.2. Classification (NCBI taxonomy): domain Eukaryota; kingdom Metazoa; phylum Arthropoda; class Insecta; order Lepidoptera; family Erebidae; genus Euclidia; species Euclidia mi. The sequence continues at coordinate 15,712,791 of OX123204.2, read as the reverse complement.
GGCGCGCGAGACGCGTGCGCAGCGCACCAGTCTGCGCACCGAGGCAGGACCACCAGCTACAGAGTGCTATGAGTGTTCAATCAGTTCAGTGTGTCAGTGAGCAACCGGATGCTATAAATGCGCGTGCAATGTGTTTAAGTGAGCAATCGAATGCTATGAGTGCGTGTAAACAAAACAAAGCCACGTCGCCTATTTTACGTAAAATCATTATCGATGAAAAACTTTAATAGTGACAAATCTAGAGACACTAGGCTTTCATTATTTCTTTCAATTTAAATTTAATTTCATTTAAACTTTATTATGATACTTATTAATTTTATCATTTTATCTCATTAGCATTTAAGTATCTTCATCTCCCGTGCCCGGGAGCATGTACGGTATAACCGTACAATTCTGTTTGTCAGCAATATTACGCCGCGCCGCGTGCATTACATATTAAGTAAAATCCTAAGTTAGTTCGCGTTCGAACATCGTCGCGTGTACTCATTTTCTATCATTTTATCATAAGCAATTATTAATCATCTTGTTAATCATTTTATATCAATAAACTTAATTTCTATCAACTCATATCAATCGTATCATTTCAAGTTGTCCCGTACAGGAATAATAATAATAATAATATTCTACCACATACACACATCACCGTCTAGTCCCAAGCTAAGCAGAACTTGTGTTATGGGTACTAGATAATGGATAAACATACATACTCGTATATACTTTTTTTTATTCCGTCATACTCGAGGTCAAAACGCCACAGGCATGGCACAGAAGAGTGGTGGTGCTTTTCTTCAAGAAGCGCGACAAAACCCTTTTGAAGAACTACAGACCCTCATCTCACTTCTGAGTCACGTCTATAAGTTGTTTTCTAGGGTCATCACGAATCGTCTCGAGAGCAATAGACTTCAGCCCCCGGACAAGGTGGATTCCGTAAAGGCTATAGTACCATAGACCACATACATACGCTGCGGCAGGTTATACAGAAGCCCGAGGAGCATAACCAGCCTCTAAGCTTGGCGTTTGTGGACTATAAGAAAGCCTTTGATTTGATCGAAACCTGGGCAGTGCTGCAGTCTCTCCAACGGTACCAAATTGACTATTGATATGTCGAAGTGCTGAAGTGTTTGTACGAAAACGCCACCATGCCAGTCCACCTCCAGGACCAGAGCTCAAAACCTATTCGGCTACGGCGAGGGGTGAGGCAGGGAGATGTTATATCTCCGAAACTCTTCACCGCTGCGCTGGAAGACGTTTTCAAGCTGCTGGACTGAGAAGGACTCGGCATCAACATCAACGGCGAGTACATCACTCACCCTTGATTTGCTGATGAAATCGTCGTCATGGCTGGGACCATGGAAGACCTTAGCACAATGCTCGATGGCCTCTGTAGAGTCTACCAACAAGTAGGTCTTAAGATGAGCATGGACAAGACAAATATCATGTCGAACTTTCATGTCGTACGAACCAGGTACGAACTCTACACTAGAAGTTCTCAACAAATACGTTTACCTGGGACAAATGATCTAATTGGGTAGGTCCAACTTCGAGAAAAGAGGTCATTCGTCGAATCCAACTCGGTTGGGCGGCGTTCGGGTAGTTACGGCATATCTTCACGTCCAATATCCCCCAGTATCTCAAGACGAATGTCTTTGACCAGTGTGTGTTGCCAGTGATGATCTACGGCGCTGAGACGTGGTCGCTAACTATGGGCCTCATCCAAAAACTCAGGGTCACTCAGAGGGCGATGGAGAGAGCTATGCTCGGAGTTTTTCTGCGAGATCGAATCAGAAATGAGGAGATCCGCAGGAGAACCAAAGTCACCGACATAGCTCTCCGAATAGCCAGGCTGAATTGGCAATGGGCAGGGCGCATAGCTCAAAGAACCGATGGCCGTTGGGGCAGCCGGGTTCTAGAGTGGCGACCACGTTTAAACCACCACGATAGCCGCCTCAGCGCTCAAAAGAATGGGACACAGGGAACGCGGTTGTGCTGCTCCTGGGTCCCGTTACGCTTGTCCCGTAGTAGGGCTCAGTCTCTGGAAGGGCTAGGTTGGTAGTGTCCTCCCTTCGCTACCTCGTACTGTGCGAGTACAGTGATCCCTCGGCTATCCGAGACCGCTGTCTTCTCGGGGATCGCTAGATATACCTACAGTAAAAGATTTTGTCTTATTGATATGTTTTATTAATTAAAATAGAATTTCAAGACTTTGAGATAAAAACAATATACTACATATATTCTAAATTTCAAACAAAACTGACTTTTTTAGAAAACATTTTTAACATAGGAACTAGGTAACAATGTACACACAGCGGAAAGTTAAGCTTCAATTGCAGTACGATTCTAACACTTATTTCCTATGGCATAAGAACGGTACAAAGGTCCAAAGCTTGACGAGTAGCCGTGTATACGAAGGACTAAAGGTGACTAAATGCATCGTTATCTAAACATTATACTCGTCTAAAATTATCACAACGAAACAATTAACAATTGGTAAGCAAATAATTCATTAATACTTAATTAGCTTTAAGTTACACATTATGACTAAATTGGAACCTAAAGTGAAATCTTTTCTTCTTAGAAAGTATAAAACAAAAACGTGCTTTAAGGGATAATAAACGTTGGTTTTATACATAACCGCAGTTTCGTCCGCCGAAAGAAACCGACCGCCTTTTTATCGCTTAGGTGGGGTATCGGTATTGCCAAAAATCCTCTCAAGTGCAACTTTACACTCCCCAAGTATGCTGAGAAAAAGCACAGCCCGACCTACTAAGCGTAAAAGGCTGTTTTTACGCCTAGTGGCTTTGGCTGTGATTTTTCTGTCAGACAGTCATCTTATTAAAATATTGATAACTACCCTGCACTTAAGCGTGTTCCAAGATCGGTTTTCAGGAAACTTTACTTCTTGACTTATGTATAAAACAATATTGGCATAACAATATGTGTAATATTAAAAGCCGTAAAAGGAGCCGTGTGGTTGACGGCATAGAATACAAGTGTCACCACCCCCTATCTTCCCGTGGGTGTCGTAAAAGGCGACTAAGGGATAACACGATGCAAATACCATATTTGCGTAGAGACGGAAAACTCGACATCAAACCCTATACCGTACGACTGCCTCGTTGGTCTCGCGGCATAAATGTGCGCGTGGGATCGGGAGGTCCCGGGTTCGATTCCTGGGTCGGGCAGTGTTATTGGGTTTTTCTGTCACGAAATTCTCAGTAGCAGCACGGAGTCTGGAAATGTGCCCGGTACGGCAATAGGCTCGCCCCTTATTACGTGGGACTAAAGTATATCTGGCGAAAAGTGGGTGTAGAAATACACCTCTGCCTACCCCTTCGGGGATAAAAGGCGTGATGATATGTATGTAATATGTGTAATATTCATTATGCCTAACATTAAAAGTAACATAACTAATATAATCTTAGGTAAATAAACTAACATTATAATCATTATATTGTGATTAAATATTCTTAAAAAGAAAATTGAAAAAAGGCTAACTAATAGTGGCAACAGTTGCTATACTATCTATCCGGCACTGAGCTAGTTTTCTTTTTCCACGTTTGTAAGAAAGTGTTATTTGCCAGATTTGTACAAAAAATGAATTTGAAAACCTACTAACTTCTTGGTCAAACAAACATTCTTGTCAAGATATCCTTAGGTATGTGCCAATATCAAGAATAATACTCTAGGAATGCCTAATTCAGTTCTACCTTGATAAATTTACATAAGAAAAGAATTACACCGAAACCCTGAGGCCCAATTCTCCTAAATAAATATAGATTCGATATCATGTCAATGACATACTTACGTCACAAAAACCGTATTCTTCTAAATTATCTGATAATTGAACGAAGTTGTAACGAGATCGTAAATTGAAACAAGTGTCAAAATATGTCTCAACGACGAACTATTTATTTCAAACAAGGAGCCATATATTTCAAATTATACGATAATGACATTAGGTTATCAGAATACAGGTTCTGAGTCAATTCAAAATATAATATCAATGTCATATAAAAATAGGAGAATTGGCCCCAAGTTCTTTATCTCGTTAATATTTAATTGAATGATATCTGATATTCTTTCAGATGTTCTTTTACAGTTATGAAGTTTTTCATGAAGTTATTTGTTCTCAAATACTACTTGTTGACTCTTTTTTCTCGCAGTGTTTTGACGCGAAAGTTTAACCTTGTTTTTTGATGGTTTAATATTTTGTTTTGCTCTCAAGCAAAATTCGATTCGGTCCAATATGTCACAAGTTTCTGGCATAAAATTGCCGTCTATAACTACTCTCAGCAATCCATTACAGTATTCTGTTAAAGATGATGTCGATTGAGATTTGATGGCCTGATATAGCACAACATCATCAAGTTTTTGTACAGTCGGATAATATAAAACGTTATAGGATAAATTTAAAGAACATAAGACAAAATTGCCTTTAGCATAGTAACACCCTTCTCTGATTTCTGTATTGATAGGCGAAAACGGATCTATAAATTCTCCAACGATTCCCTGTGCTAATTTTTCTGCGATCTCTTCACCTTTCTGAACTGCTCCGGGAACTGGATGGACTACATTACTGCGTTGACAATACTGATGATGCCGATGTTGTCTAGGTTGGCCAGATTTTGCGTCATGTGCAGCTACGTCACCGCTTTGCAAAGCGTCATCCAAGCACCTTTTATAAACGGCTAGTTTATTCTCGTAATATTTAAACTTTCTGCGTTTCATCTCCAATATTTCTTCTTCGGTCATTCGAAATTCCATTAGACAATTTAAAAGCACTGCAGCCCCATTGTCAGTGATTTTATTACCTGCTACGTTGAGATGCATTAAACATCTATTTGATCGGAGGGCTGTTGCCAGATATTGGATGCCAGTATCTGTAATATTATTAGAAGCCAACTCTAAAGCGCGAAGAAAAGCCGCAGCAGGGCTGCCAAAAGTGAGTTTAATTGCAATTCTTCTACATACTTTATCATTTATGTTGCATCTACACAAAGATAGATAGTTCAATTGAGAAGTTTCTTCCAACAAAACGTAATAATTGCCATGTGGAACATAACAACCGTCTAAACAGATGTCAGTCAGATTTGAGTGGGGAAGTAACTTGCTTACTTCGTATATTATGTAATGATTGAGGCTACCGCGTATAGTAAGCCGAGTCAACGTAGGATGGAATGGGATACACAGACTAAAAGCCAAAATAACTTTTCTTGGTATCATAATAGGGCATTTGGGAATCAATATTTCGAATAACTTCTCTTTAGCATCGTAGTAAGCATTTATTACAATTCCGTCAATGATTCCATTTTCAGATGTCTCTACTTGGTGCCAGATAGTTTTACTTGTCGAGCTTGCTGCGACCACTGACTTCGTTTTTGGAGTAGACTTCTTCGACGGTGTTTTTACTTCTACAATGAAAAAGAAAATGCATATATGTGTGTTATTAAAAAGTATCGAGTATTATAGTTACTTAGCTACCATTTCCCAGGCGAACTCAACAACTGTGGATATGTCATCTATGGCTACGACTATTTCAGACTACCTACCTATCAGATGTTCAGTACCTACACTGACTTCAAGAATGTTTAAACTTAGAAACACAGGAACACAGCATCTTTGAAAAAGTTCTAGGCACAAAACAAAACTTTTGATAATAATAGAAATAGTAAGTTGTAGTATCTCATTTGTCAGGTTATTTTAGCATTTATTCTCAGATTATAACGATGTTTAATCTTATTTTCTAAATTCCTCTTTAAAAATTGGATCTCTGCAAAGAACAAACTATCTGCTTACCTTGTACGAATCTATGAACAGTCACATCTTCAGTTACTCCCCATTGTCGACAAACCCAAGGAATGAACCTGTCGAAGTTCAATGGAGTAACCTGTTCCCCCTGTTTGCTCTCTTCGGCAGCTCCTGATGTATTAGATTGAGAAACAGGTTGGCGCATCAAAGATTTGTTTTTATTTAGCATTGTTCTCTTTCTGATCAGAATATCACGTAATTTCAGAATTGGTTACATATTTTTGTCACACAAAAATATTTCGACCACAGACTATGATTCCAGTTATACACAGAACCAAAGAGTATACAAATAAGAAGAGGCGGATGTGCCATAGATCATGCGAGACTTTCAGCTTTGTATAAAACGTGCAGGGAGAACTCGTACCAACATAAAGATACTAATTGACATCGTTTTTATGTTGTCAGCATTGTCATATTTGTCAATATAGGGATGTACCCTCTAGTGATTAACGAAATATCGATATCGATAATATTCGGTAAGAAATAATTATAATAATGTTTCGACTAGAATTATACTTTTCCAACACAAATAAAAGATGTATTTAATATTTATGTGTTTATTCAAACAAATAAGCCTATTCTATAAATCTATTCTAGATTAGCGAAGAAAAATACGCAGAACTAAAAGATATATGTACTCGTATGTACATGTAATGGAAAGGTTTTCAACATTTCTTCTGTAATAGGATTTAAAGAAATGTCTATAGATACACAGCTGTTTTTCTGACTTGAGTTCCCTTTTTTTAAGTCTTTCGGCTTAAAATGCTTGCCACACACATAGTTCAACTGATGTAATTTTTCAATGGGCACATAAATCAAGTCTTGGTTTCCAGTTGCAGCTCCCCATTTTTACATCTAAAAAGAAAAAAGAATAGAATTTTTAGTCCTTGTGCCAATTTCTAATAACGGATTATCGATAACTGACAGGCAGCACTATTGTTTACCTACAAAGTACCAGGATATGAAACTTTAGAATATTTCCTTATTTTTTTATGTTTCATTGAAATATATCACATTATATAACATTATAAATATTCATTGATGTTTATTTAGTGACATTTTGCCATAAATACCTGCCCTTTTTCATTGCTTGACCGGCATGTTGTTGTATGCCATATTTCGCACGTTATTTTGCTTGTTTTCATTGCGCTCCTTTCAATGCTAATCAAATATATATAGTAACACTAACACTAGAAGTGTAAAATCACAGTTATTTGGTATACACAAACCACTTTTGCAGTATGTTTTTTACGTTTTATAAACAAACTACATAACGCGGCAAAGTTCAATCTGGATAATAATGTGACAGTTGTGACATTTGATACTATTGACAGCCATGGCGGTGATGTACGTATAACCCGGCTAACTTTGAAAGAATACTGTTCCAAGGGTACATAGTGAAGGATGCTATCTTCACGTTTTATACATATAATAGTAGCCATTAAAAAGATAGCACTTTTCATACATTCGGTTTTTTCTTAAAAACTTGCGCCAGGCTGCACAGAACAAAAGCAGTTATAATATATTAGTCTATGCTATGATTACGACGTAATAGATCAAAGGAGGTAAAATTGTAATCAAAATAACTTATTTATCGACTATATTCAAATGATTATATTATTACACCCATATTATATAAAAAATATTTTCTTAAATAGTAATATTTAATTTGAATTGAAAGTGTTTTTGTTTGTCCTTTTTTCACGTCGGGTCGCAACAGAACTATATAATATAAATATATATATTTTTTATTCACATATTGTTACACTTACATACATTTACAAAAGTATTACCGTAGCATTATTACAAATTACTGTTTCCATCTGTATAAATGTATATTAAACTGTGGTACCCAAGATAAGATCAAACTTGAGTTATGGGTACCAGGGATCTTACAATGATGTCAATCATAGGAAATAACACAGTTAATAATCACAGGAGTTGATGCAGATGAACGTATTACCTATAGTTAGTATTTTGTCATGGAGGTGTATAAATGTATATACAAACATATTTTACGCTACGCAATTCGATAAAATAATAATAATAATAATAATAACCTAGCAACACGTCAACAAGAAAACGGAATTTTTTCTCTTGGAAATTTTTATTTGTATATTATTTCATAGTTTTGTGCCGTTATATATTTACAATATTACAAGGACTTCTTTTTATGATAAACATTATTACAAATCAAAGAAACCGTAAAATATATTAAGAAAATATTGCCAAAATATTATGAAGATGAATGACATATAATGTCAAAGGATATAAACAAACAGAAACTTGAGAAATGAGAATACAAATGAGAATACAAATAAAACCATGAGAAAATGTTGACAAGAGCAGCTGCTGCACGCCTGAGATCCCCGGGCTCGTCGCTCAGCTCCGCCTCTCAGCCGCCGGCACCTGCACCTGCGTCGTCGGCGAGTGTTGAGGCGTCGAGCTCGTCGAGCGACGAGTATTTCTCTCCGCCGACGTCGCCACCACCTGTACGTCGGCGTGGGAGAGGCCGGCCACCGACACGCTTGGGACCCCGAGGCCCACCGGTCTCGAACAGGGCCCCCGCTACCGGTGGTGATGTGCACCGCATGAGATGGACAAGTTCAATGAATGAAAACGTCATGCGGGCATATTTTGCGGCCACAGAGGGAGGGACTAACCTCAGTGCGTACCGTGATCGAATGCTGCCTTTGTTTCAGGCGCTTGAGCCAGCTGTCAACGTGTCAACACAACGGCTATCGGATCAAGTGCGGGCCATCCAGCGGTGTCGTCTGTTGGATGATACCGTGCTTGAGAGACTTCGCTCTGACGTGCGGAGAAGTCTCCCCATCACTTCTTCATCGCAAACTGGGACAGAGATTGCTCAACAGCAACAGCTTAATGTCGTCGATGAAGAGGTAGATGACGAGACTTCTCATGTAAGTACCCAGTACAATGATCAGTTAAGGAGCGCTTTGGAATGTGCTATTGGGGAATACCGATCCATGAATCCAAGTATTCGGCCTCGTTTGCCTCGGTTGCCCATGCATAAGAAAAACATAGCGCTAGTGAGTGCCTTGGATTCACTATTGTCAATCTATTTTGACAATAGTGAAAATCTCAGCGATACACAGTCAATCCTGTATTGTGCGGCTGTTACGGCATGTCGAGTAGCGGGAGTTAAATTTCCTGTAGATAATACCGCTACTCGACGGTCCGTTATGGTGCCAGCATGGCAACGCAGGATTGAGAGTCGTATCGCTGAGACTAGGGCACTCATTGGCAAGCTGTCATCTTTTAGAACCGGTAATACACGACCGAGAGTGATGCGCTTTGTGACTCGGGCCTTCGCGGGAACTGGTATCAGTTCCCAAGATTATTTGTCTCGAGTTACAGAGCGCATCGACTTGCTAAAACAAAAGCTTTATGCATGGGCAAACCGTATTCGGCGATATAAAAAAAGAGTGGATCGATATTGCCTGAATCGCACATTCCAGAGAGACGAAAAGTGTGTGTACCGGGGATGGGAGCACCCTGATTCCTCGGCCAGTAATGGTGATGGGTGTCGACCGGATGATGATGCCACTGTCACATTTTGGCGCAGCATTTGGTCGATGCCCGTCAACCATGAAGAGGGTGATTGGATTGGGGATGTTGAGCGAGCATGTGAACGAATTCCATCTATGGAGCCAATAAATATAATAACTGACGACATAGCCAGTGCAGTCCGTCCTTTACAAAATTGGAAGTCACCGGGACCAGACGGACTGCACAATTTTTGGCTTAAATGGCTCCGAAGTTCGCATGCTTGCTTAGCATCTCAATTTCAATCATCATTGGAATCAGGGTCGCTGCCTGATTTTTTAACATCCGGCGTTACACACCTACTTTATAAGTCTGGTAGTACCACGGACCCCAAGAATTATAGGCCAATTACGTGCTTACCAACTTTATATAAACTTCTTACATCCATTTTGAGAACGAAATTATCTAAACATATATTTGATAATTCAATTTTATCTGTTTCTCAAAATGGATGTAAGAGTGGGGCTCGTGGTACTAAAGAGCTCCTTCTGATAGACATGGCAATTAGCCAACAGGTGCGCCGTAACCGGAAGAATCTATCGACATGCTGGATAGATTACAAAAAGGCATACGACTCCGTGCCTCATGCGTGGCTTTTGAGGGTGCTAGAGTTGTACAAAGTAGATACAACTCTATGCACCTTCTTAAGGGCGTGTATGGGGCAATGGAGGACTGTATTGCGCTATCCAGGGTGTCGATCGACCTTGGGTTGCGGCGCACCCATAATGATCGAGCGAGGTATATTCCAGGGCGACAGCCTGAGTCCTTTGTGGTTTTGCCTGGCCCTGAACCCTCTAAGTACCTTATTAGAGGCTTCAGGGCTAGGCTATCAGTTCAGGAGAGGAGGTCATGTTACATCTCACCTCCTTTTCATGGATGACCTGAAATTATTTGCCCCCAACAAATTCCAACTGACTGCATTACTTAAGGTAACTGAAACCTTTAGTAATTCTATCAGGATGGAATTTGGTGTGGATAAATGTGCGGTCATGCATGTAAAGAGAGGCAAGATTATGGAATCTGCAGGGATACAACTCTCAGATTCCATACAACTTAGATCCCTCTCCCCGACTGAGACCTACAAATACCTGGGTATGTCGCAGTCTTTGAATATATCTGAGACTGACATGAAACAGACGTTGCAGGCTCGGTTCTTTAGCCGCCTGAGAAAAGTACTTAACAGTCTTTTATCAGGTGGCAACAAGGTGCGGGCCTGCAACGGGTGGGCCATGCCAGTCCTAATGTATTCCTTCGGCATACTCAGGTGGACCCAGACTGAACTAGATGCCCTGGATAGAAAAGTCCGTTCAATGCTGACTGCATCTCGTATGCATCATCCACGCTCATCGGTAATGAGGCTGTACATCCCGCGGAAATGTGGGGGTCGAGGCTTTTTATGTGCTAAGACCCTCCACAACCGCGAGGTGTGCAACCTCAGAGATTATTTTCTGCAGATGAGTGTGGATGTGCATCGTGATGTAGTCACAATTGATACCGGACTTACCCCGCTCGCTCTGGCTAGAGAGAACTGGCACGAACCTGCAGTACTTAGTACTGAGGACCGACGGGAAGTATGGAGGGGCAAGGAGCTGCATGGACGATTCTACCGGGCCTTACATGGGCCCGATGTGAATTTTAAAGCTTCCATCTCCTGGCTGCGATTCGGTGATCTCTTTGGAGAAACCGAAGGTTTTGTCTTTGCAATTATGGACGAAGTTGTCATGACAAACAACTACCGAAAGTATATTCTGAGGGATGGGACGGTTGACATATGTCGGGCGTGTCATCAACCCGGGGAATCCCTCAGGCATATAGTGTCCGGTTGTTCGAGTCTTGCCAACGGTCAGTATTTGCACAGACACAACCAAGTGGCCAGGATAATCCATCAGCAACTAGCCCTTAAATATAATCTCGTTGGTTCAGAGGTACCGTACTACAGATATGTGCCCGACCCAGTTCTCGAGAATGGTCGTGCATTGTTGTACTGGGATCGGTCTATCATTACAGACAGGACTATTGTAGCCAATAAGCCTGATATTGTAGTGATAGACCGAACAGAGCGACTCGCAATGATAATCGATATCACCATACCGCATGACGGCAATCTCGTGAAGGCAGAAAAAGAGAAGGAGATTAAATATTTGGATCTAGCTCACGAGATTGTTGACATGTGGGATGTGGATTCGGCGATCATTGTGCCGATAGTCGTGTCGGTAAATGGGCTAATCGCCAAGAGCCTCGATCAACACCTAAAGAGGCTCGCACTAGGCAGCTGGATCAAGTCCTTGATTCAGAAGGCAGTTCTTCTCGACACGGCACGCATCGTGAGGAAGTTCCTGTCTCTGAGGCCCTAACCACCGGTGGCTTGGTCCCTGTACCCGACACCGGTGGGTCTCCGTGGTCCCTTTTATATTTTTAAACGTTTTTTTTTTTTATAAATGTAGTTTATGAATATAAAATGAATTATGAGAAGTATGATAAATAAAGTGAATAATAATAAAAGACAAAGACACTGTGGAGTTGATGTTTCATTTTGGCAACTAAGAGCTTTGAGTTGGTATATGTGGGGGTCGGGTAAAGATGTTGATTTTATCGCAAATGGGATGTAGTAGGTTTTATCTATGTTATCTAAGTGTTAGCAGATTATTGGCGAACCATCTTATAACTAGTCTCATTTCGTTTTCAGCGTGCTTAAAGGTATCTGCCCAGGTATTCCCGTTAATTAGTAATGCCGTATCGTCTGCGTATGCAAGGATTTTACAGTTTGGAATGTCTATTTTACACAAAGCATTAATATAGATTAGAAATAGAGTTGATCCTAAAACTGAGCCTTGGGGAACACCGTTAAACATGGGGCTGCTGTTACTTACTAAGCAATTAATTCGTACACATTGAGATCGGTCTGTGAGATAATCCTTAAATATTTTATGTGCATTTCCACGGATTCCTACCGCCTCCATCTTCAACAAGAGATGGGGAATAGACACAGTGATAAAGGCCTTAGATAGATCTAGAAAAATCCCCAGGCATTTCTGTTTGCTTTCCAGTAATAAGACAGTGTTGTCAACAAAGGATGAGACAGCGTCTTCAGTGGATTTTCCAGATCTGAAACCGTACTGATTTGGAGCCAGTTTTTTTTTTTAGGTAATTTGTTGACGTTTATTGAGTATCTTCTCCAGCACATTTGACAAAGCAGGCAAGACTGACGCCGGGCTATAATTAGTGAAAATGCGTCTGTTCCCATTCCTATATACAGGGTGTACTACGGCACGTTTTAGGGTTCTTGGGAAGCAACCAGAGGTAATGGCGCAAATATGTGCTATATACGGAGCTAGATTATGAGAGCAAGATTTGAGCACTTTAGTTGATATACCATCCCATCCTACCGCTGAATCTACTCGGAGATTCATAATTGTTGTCTCTATCTCCATTTCATCAGTTGGCAAAAGTGCGAGAGAGTGGGGAAAGAGTACAACGTTTGGACGCTCATCGACAGGGGTTAAGTTATTAATTTTTGTGCAATATTTTTGTAGAGTCGAAAAAAAGGTGTTAACACTATTAATTACTATTTTTTATCAGAAGCCAGATGTAGAAGTTCGGTCGCTGTATTGTTTGACTTATGTGTATTTGTTATTCACTTTATAACCTTCCAGATGGCCTTAGGAGTTTTCTCTTGCTTTATCAAATTCCATTTTTTCATGCGTATTTTTAATAATTTATTACAAAAATTGCGATATCTTAGGTATGTGAGCTTTGGAACGCAATTTTCGGGATCATTTTTTAATTTTCGAGATAGACCATCTCTGTTGCGAATACAGCGAAGGCGACCCGGCGTAATCCAGGGCTTTAAAATTCTTTGTTTCGCAGGTGTCCTTGTAATCTTGGTATGCTTGTCAACTATACGACTAATAGAGGAAACAAAAAGATTAGCGGCTTCATTAGCGTCACATGTATTAGTCACACAACGAAAATCTGATGTTCGTATTTCTGAACCTATAGCCTCGTAATTTATCGTCGTGGGGTTTATAATTAATACTAGTTATGACACGTGGAAGAGCTGTTTCTAAACACAGTAACACAGGATAATGGTCTGTAATACATATCTCCATTACAATAGTGATTGCTTTTAGATCAGATTTAAGCATTACATGGTCTAAGCAACTATTGTTGCGAGTGGAGTATTGGTGGGTATGCAGGAGTCCATGCATGGCAAGTAAGTTTAAATAGTCATTAGTTTGGGCCGTGATTTCTGACGCTGCGACGTTAATATTCATATCTCCCATGATGACTATGTTCTTGGCATCAGATATTGACGAGAGCGTACCTATTATGTAAACCGTTTAACAACTATCAATCGTACGAGTGACAGGCGAGCGATAAATCCCTATTATGAATACTTTTGAGGTTGTAAACGTACAAATTAACGCGTTTGTGTCAGGGATCCTGATTTCAGTGACTTCATGTTGCAGAACAGATTTTACATACCTACATGATCACGCCATCGTTTTGAATGGTGGCGATTGGGTGATATTTTTTTAACAAACACTCAGACAGAATAATCATTTCGACTGTGGTTTGTAAATTACCCAAGAATCCCTCGAAGCTATCAAAATTACAGTTTACACTCCGTATATTCAGGTGTAGAATGTCGGTCCACGTATATTATTCAGGACACTGGGAGATGACTCCGGTAGGTACAATGATTGTATGATTCAGACATGCTAAAGTTATCTAATTCCTGGGATATTGTATTTGCATCAAACATTTAGAATAAAAGGTGAAAATGACGTCATACTATGGTTTATGAAATATGAATTGAACATCAACACATGCTAATAAGTAACCATAGACGATTGATTTTTAAAATGTATACGATTCGTTAGTAGAATGATATAAGTAGGTTAGAAAATCATAGATAGGTAGGTAGGTAGGACCTACCAGATCACTCAGAAAGTATTGCGAGAAAACGTTTTTATGTATGTGAGACTGGCCAGTTATAATTTATTTAAAAATATACATACATATATATGTCGGCGGGTTGCTTGATTCTTGGCCGGTATCAACACATCACAGTTTGTTATAAGTTCACACCAAATCAAATTTAACAAAACTGACTATTACTGAACACGAAACGAGTGACAGTTTCTAGGTACTTGTTGCCCGCCCGGAGTCTCCAAGAGAAGTGATAGCTGTCGTTGCTCCGTTGAACGTCAACCGTCATCCCCCCTCTTCAACTGTAGCGAACGTCACTAGACTCTGTCGAAACGCGCTATCTTCACACTTCCGTTTCGTAGTCAATTGACGTCTAGTACTGATGACCAATCCGATACGGCAATCCTACAAGACACACGTCCCTGTGTGTTAGGCTTCGTTCACACGGCATTGTACTGCACGTTTTTTTGCAGTATACGTCTTAACGTATAAATAGTGGCACATACATTCTCTATAGAACCATTCACATGACGCTTGTACTGCAAAAAATCGTACACCGTTTATACGTTTAAACGAATACTCAACGGACTTGTCAAGCAAATCGAATGAACTTTAACGTATCCGGCATGCAGTGGCACATAGTATAGTTCTGACTCGTTCACACGGCACGATGTCCATACGTTTTTTATCGAATAGCAACCGAACAAGCCTTTAGTAGTTATCCGTCTTTTGGAGAAGTCGCGCGAAGAAACTTTCAATAGGCATCCGAAAGTAATAAAAAAACTTATTTTCATCGTTTCTAAGTGTATCGTATAACTTCTCAAATAGTTTAGTACGCCCTGTTTCTTCATTTATATACCCAAAACCTTCTGCTCTGTCAGCAGTGAAACCGTTTGCGCCTTCAATTGTACCAATATAAAAGAACAACCAAGCGTGGATCACTGACGTCTTTTCACAATCACAACTCTGTGAAGACTGCGGCTATTCGTTTTTTACACGAAGGAAAATCTACCGTGTGAACACTCGAGTGATTGTACGTTAAAAAAACGAATACAAAGAAAACGTGCAGGATAATGTCGTGTGAACGAAGCCTTAATCTGTAACAAAATTTTACACGCACAGTATCACATTGCTCGGTCATTCCTGACTTAACCCAGGTAAGGGTTGAATCAAAACAGTGTTAGGATTCTAATCAATTTTTTTACAAAATTACCTTCTACATTACATTCCTTACTATTATAGGAGCTGGATTCAGAGCATCACTGACAATACAGTCAATTACCATAGACTCACGTTATAATCAAATCAAATAACTAAAGCTCTACATGTGATTCATAACCATTCAGTAACCTCCAGTTACCAAACCAGGCACTCAACCAACCACTCGGTTGCCACCATTCAGCAACCTCCAGTTACTGAACCAGGACTTAAACCAGTCACTCGATTGCCACCCATTTATCTGCGCATCCTCACAAGGACCGCCAAGTTCCTCCTGGACTTTATGGTTTCCACGAAACCCCAACACCAAAGTTGTCTGCCTACCGCGTACTCACGGACAAATGCCTTCACAGTTGTATTGAATCCGATTTGTACTGATTTACGGCTATTACGGCTACAAATCGACCTCGGAGATTTAATCATACAACCAATCAACATGTAAGCCTAGTTTTCTACTGTCTCGTCAGTATTAAGGTTCACAATTTGCTCTCTTCAAGATCGTCAGTTATGCTCTGATCCTCTGGCACAAAGTTTCAGTATCAAAATCAATAATCAGGAAACTCAAAGTAAAACTGACATTTCACTATCGC
Organism: Euclidia mi; assembly: GCA_944739405.2. Lineage (NCBI taxonomy): Eukaryota > Metazoa > Arthropoda > Insecta > Lepidoptera > Erebidae > Euclidia > Euclidia mi. The sequence goes on along the minus strand of OX123204.2, from coordinate 15,696,676 downwards.
GGTAGGTATCTCTCAAGATATTTTTTTCAACTGACGACTGGTTGGCGCAGCGGGAGTGTAAGCGACTGCTACGCCGAAGGTCGCGGGTTCGATTCCCGCTCAAGTCAAACATTTGTGTGCATGAACATGGATGTTTGTCTTGGTCTGGGTGTTTCTATGTATAATATGTATGTATTTACAAAAAAAAGTATATAAGTATGTTTATCCATTATCTAGTACCCATAGTACAAGCTCTGCTTAGTTTGGGACTAGATGGTGATGTGTGTATGTGGTAGAATATAAACCAAGTAAACCACAACATTTAAGCTCTACATGTGATCATACGCATAGCCCAGGAACCTCCAGTTACTCTACTTTCTGCGAACCCTACATGGGAACGCCAAGTCTCTCCAGGACTATGGTTTTCACTGAAACCCGACCTGACCCGCCAGAGCTGACGGCAATTACCGCCTAATCACGGACTACTAAGTTAGTAGACGCCGATTTCTACCGAGCTACGACTACACGTCAGCCTCTGGTACGGTCCGATCCGATCATCATGTAAATTTAAACACTTTCTTCAATATCAGAACTACTTTGTTCTACCTCAATTTCGTCAGTTGTACTTTGACCTTCAGGCATTTTTTCGCAACCTGTCGAGTGCGTACTTACAGTTACGCTTAGAATAAAGGGCTTTGCGATTATAACGATCATCGAAAAGAACTTCTGTGACCTCAAATGGGCCTTTATACTTTAAGATATTTCAAACCTAGTTAACCAAAACATTAAAGCTAAGGTCTGTGGACTCTACATCTTCTAACCAAACTCCTTTAATAAACTACCTTCACTTTCATTGCCAGTTTCGGCCAGATATGCTTTAGCTATACCAGTTACCCGGCTCCTCAAAGCCAGAGACAGGCCTCACACAGCTCCCCGCGCCACACGGCTATGCTGGCCACCAAGCCACACTCGCCACACTCGCCACCAGGCCGCGCCGGCCTCCAGGCCTCGCCAGCCACCATGCCGCGGCGGCCTCCAGGCCGTGCCGGCCACTAGGCCGCGCTAGCCACCAGGATTACCCAAAAAGGAAATAAATCTACAATTAGTATTTCAAACATTCGTCTCATTGTATCCCACTAAAAAGAGAATCCGTTCTTTCAGACTAACTCAACGTCCGCACTTCGTCAATTTTAAGCGATTATAAAATTCATTTACAGCACAGAACTGAAACTGCACAGAACGTAACTCCCGTCCATACTCTCAATGAGCTATGTCAAAACTGGATTTGACCCCTGACAAAAACTAAAACCAAATGCGAACATGGCGAGAACTGCTAAGCTACTTTCGGACAAACTGATTTCCTTTGGCTACATAGAGGCAACGACTACAGTTCTGAGATAACCAATCGACAGTCCATGAATACTTTCAGATTCTCGCAACACGCTCTTGTCATACGACACAGAAACCAGAGGTGATTTTAGCGATCAAAAATCAAATGAGAGCTACTTGAGTAACAGGGTATCCGTGATTGCGATCAATGACCACACTTTAATGTACTTGGCTCTAGGAATAAAAGAAAATCATCGCACAACACTCATTCTAGTCGTTCGGCTATTCCTGAGTTTCCTGACCCAAGTCGGTGAGGAATAAAGCTACTGTGATCAAAATCATTACAGGTTTTAATGAAAATCACAATTAACTCTTTCTCTCGAAGCTGATATGTTGAACAACACGCATACACACATCATCAGCCTTTAACAGTCCACTGCTGGACTAGGCCTCTCCTTTGAAAGGAGGACTTGGCCTACTATACCACGCTGGCCAAACGGGTTGGTATAGGGTTTGTATCAAGTTTTCCTTCTTTTACAGTGCTGTTCTCTGCATAATATGCTCCCTCTGTCGGCTCTTACGACACCCATGGGATGATATGGGGTGGTGACAATCCGTATTCTTAATCCGTCACCACACGCATACCCGTTAAAATAATAGGAAACTAATTAAAATATTGCATTGCTCATACTCTGACATCCATCGGGTCTTCAACATCACGCTATGCAATCTCCATCCGGTTACACAACACCACCCGGATAATCATTTCGAGCGTTTTGTTTTAATCTTAAAGTAGATTTGTTGAACATTTTGCTTTGGTTTTCCTTATCGCATAGCAGACTATAAGAAAATCTTACTAGGCTGATACTCTAGATGTTAAGTTTACTACCAAGTATCCAACCAATCTTTATAGCGTTATAATTTTGTCATGGATAGTCTAAATACGAATGCTTATCCTAACCTAATCATTAGCGATACAGCAACGGACCTTTTGCGTTCAAGACGATGGACGTTTGTGATACTGTCATAAATGCACACAAACTATGACTAACACAAAAGCTTCAGGGTAAACTAGGCTAACCAACAAGGCACTTTACCGGTCCAACCAACGGCAACGCATGGCTAAACATGCAGCCGCACGAACGGCTTATCCAGTTTATGCAAATCTACACTGACGGTAACGTGGGTACCACAAAATTATCACAGCAACGACTAACAAAGTACCCATTTAATGAGAATAAGGTTAAGCATACAATCATCACTAACGATCACTAACCTAGTTCTACCTACAATGAAAATTAAAATCTCTGAAACTGATTATCGTAACGCACTACGATGATAACTCAATCGTTTTCTTCTACGTCTGATAATCGAGTTTAACAGCTTCTACTAGAATCACTATCACTCTTAAACTTCTTAAGCATAACTTGGAATTGGCCAGAGAACTCGGGGCACTTGATAAAAATTCCCAGCGAATCACATGAATTTAAAAAAACACAGTAGGTAATTTTCACGCGTAAAATCTTAAAATTGAATTTAATTTAACTAGTGGTGCCATCTAATAATAAGAGTAAGAAACATTTTAATATGTTAAAATGTGAAGCAGGTGTAATTGCAACACCGAGATCGTCTGTAAAACTTAGAATTACACGAGTAACAGTGCCACTTTTACTTAGGCTCTGATCACGTTTAAACGAAAATCGTTACGTATTATCAACACCACGAGTCGATAAAATAATGGCGCTAATAATATCTTTTAAGTATTTATTATTTATTTTATTTATGATTTTTTATTAAACATTATTCTTCTATGCAGTTACATTATGGCCCACAAAACCTGTTGGTCAGGTTACACTAACCAACCAACCACACTCGTCTAGACAGCACTGCAGTTCACACGTCTATTTAAGAAATAAAAGCTACAAGCTATTCTACACAAAATCAGCACAGTCAGAAGCAATAGCTCCGCACAGTCTTACACTATGAACTTAGTATGTATGATTCGATTAGTTTACCAACTTTAGCGCCGCTGCCCTGCGATGGACAGTCTAGACCGGAGTTATTGTTCTAGATTTAGCAGAAAAAAACCGAAGCTGGATGTTGGTTCTAAAACCAATATAACAACTACACTACAACAATAACTAACGCGTTTCACTCAAACGCACTTGCTTGGAATAATGCAAGTCGGCCTGTACGTTCACTATCGTTACTATTACAGTCCATAAAGTAAGACCGAGACAAAATTAATCTATTTGCAAGCATAATATGATCACAAGGTTCGTGAGTGCGAGCCACCCTCGTATGAAGAAATAAAAATAATCGCTTTCTTTTTAACTGGCGTATCAAACTCAAAACCTCCGTTCGCTATCTACGCTATAGATAGGTCACTGTGGTAGTCAGACAACCATACGCTAACTTAAAATACGGCAAAGGTCGCAATTAAATCGTTACTACCCACATTTTTTTGTCTTTCTTCTTTAAGCTATTAAAAAGAAGATTATTCATGAGATCATGCCATGGGAACCACGACACCGTAAAAGTCAAAAGGTTCCACAACTCAGTGTCTTGTGTAGGATTCGAACCTACAACACTCGGCTCGATGTGATGGCGATATCAACACAACGGCCATAATTTTTCCAACGTTAAACGCGTAATGTTTCACAACTACCGCCACTTAATAAGATTGGCAGTACCAATATAAAAATCACTAATCAGACAAAATACGCTCACCACGGTTGCAGTTGAAGCTCAGCCGATTCACCAACATAGCAGCGTTAGCAGTCGCCTTCGCTCGCGCCTTGTGGTCGCGCTGGTCCATGATCCCACTTCTGATGTCGGCGGGTTGCTTGATTCTTGGCCGGTATCAACACATCACAGTTTTTTATAAGTTCACACCAAATCAAATTTAACAAAACTGACTATTACTGAACACGAAACGAGTGACAGTTTCTAGGTACTTGTTGCCTGCCCGGAGTCTCCAAGAGAAGTGATAGTTGTCGTTGCTCCGTTGAACGTCAACCGTCATCCCCCCTCTTCAACTGTAGCGAACGTCACTAGACTCTGTCGAAGCGCGCTATCTTCACACTTCCGTTTCGTAGTCAATTGACGTCTAGTACTGATGACTCAGTGATGACCAATCCGATATATACATACATAGTCTCACGCCAATCAATACAGATTTACATAATAGAAGCGCATTTCTTAAGGATTTCGTGTGCTGATTCCAAGTGGCGTGTTGGCGGGTGTCGTCAGTTCGTCTCTCTTGCACTCATAGAGACAGCTGTCACAGCGCGACTGCCACGCCGCCAAGCGGCAATTTGGGTCACAGGTTTGTCTCATGAAGCTTCATGGTTTGTCTACAGAGCGCCCATAAGAAATGCGCCTCTATATAAATATCTATGCTCTATGCTCACGCCTATAACCCCGAAGAGGTAGGCAGAGGTGTATTTCTACACCCACTTTTCGCCAGATATACTTTAGTCCCACGTAATAAGGGGCGAGCCTATTGCCGTACCGGGCACATTTCCAGACTCCGTGCTGCTACTGAGAATTTCGTGACAGAAAAACCCAATAACACTGCCCGACCCAGGAATCGAACCCGGGACCTCCCGATCCCACGCGCACATTTATGCCGCGAGACCAACAAGGCAGTCTATAGGTCCGACTGCCTCGGGTTTGATGTCGAGTTTTCCGTCTCTACGTATGGTATGGTATTTGGATCGTGTTATCCCTTATTACGGAATTCAATATTCGAACTATAGATAGATCTGTAGATTTTAGATTCGTTTTTGACATAAGCTTCATACAAAATATGTCAAACACGAATGTCGAATCCAAGTCGAATCTCAAAATCCATGTATGGATCGAATATTGAAAATGGCCGTTAGTCGCCTCTTACGACGAGCGACACACGACGTACTGCGTCCGTAGAAATAAGGAACGTACCCTGTAAGGAAGATGAAACAACTAAGGACCTGACTACTATTGTGATGGCCACTTGCGATGCTATGCAGGCATAAATACATCACATCTTCGTGATGTCTACCGTTTCCCAGGCAAAAAAGATAACAGCCCGATAGTAGTGTTCCTTTCAGTAGATATCTCTGAAAACCAAGCTGATAGAGTCGACACTTAGTTCAATAAAGGCCGCGCAGCATCAGACAAGCTCAATACATCGGATTTAGTGGACAACGGATGCCAGTCTAATCACGAAACGCAAGATCCAATAGTTAGCATATACATTTTGCTGGTTTCAAAAGCGCAAGATATTTCTACGTCAAAAGGAAGGTGAAAAATCAATTAAGTATTATTAACTCTCCTTCAGATCTCATATTATTACAAAAAAATATTTAATTTCATTTTCAATATCACATTAGTACCTACCAAACATTTTTATTACCTACATTTCTTTTGTTACTTAATGATTAAGTATTCTCAAAAACTACTCATTTTTATAAAATGTACCAGTGTAGTGTAGTATATATTAAGTAGGTCAGATGTTAATATAAAGTACATCATAATTGTATCATTTAGACAGTAATAAACGAGAATTTATCGTGAACAGTTGTTTCAATAACATAAGATCCCCACATGGTGACCCTTGCCATTTTTGGGACGCGTGACGCGACTTCGATTCGGTATAATGTTACGGCTACAAAATCGAACTAGGAGTGAAAATGTCTTTGTCTTTGAAATAATTACGGATAAAAGTTTTTAGTAAATATTGTGACAAACCTTTCGACATTACAGACTACAGTGTTTATTATTCTTTCAATTCGGAATTCGGAAATATCTATCCATAATGTGTCGCTCTGACGTAGAGAAGGAGACAGTTTTCGTCAACCAGAACGCTGCCGGTTCGAATCAGGCCCAGGTTGAAGAATTGAAAATGCATATGTCGAGCATCAGTATTATGATGACAGTTATTTGTGTGTTGTTGGGCCTTGCCGCAATATATTTTTTATGGAAACAGTACAAGAAATGCCACCATTCGTGGATCAGAGACCAAATTGTACAGAATAACTTGCGACGGTAGTTCACTCGTTCCAGAGGCAATTGCGGAGAAGAATGCGAAATACGCATGTCAACAAAGAAGTGAAGTTAAAATGAATATATACATATACATAAGTGAATATCGTGCATATTTATTCGTCTAAAAAGTGCAACTAAAAATGCGTAAAATCATGTGCAAATATTATATAAATAGTGCGGGAGTGATTCGTATAGCGTTTTGATAAAAATCAGCTAAGTGGTAAATAAAATTTGAACTCTATAAATTCTAAAGTATAGTTTTAAAAATAATAAGGTTTTAAGAATTCTAATCGTAATGTTATTGTTTCGTGCAGTACCTATATGGTAAGCGCCTACTCGTATTGCAATTATTTGCAATACATCGCTTTAGGCTTCGGGCTGTTATCTTTTTTGCCTGGGAAGCGGTAGACATCACGAAGATGTGATGTATTTATGCCTGTATAGCATCGCAAGTGGCCATCACAATAGTAGTCAGGTCCTTAGTTGTTTCATCTTCCTTACAGGGTACGTTCCTTATTTCTACGGACGCAGAACGGTGACTCTTTTGCAAATCGCTTACTTTCTTTTCAAGTTCAGCTATAAGTAAGTACCTACTTATATGATGACCGTTGCTCAATGCGTTCTTTTTCCATTTTCTCAATAATACTTAATTGATCTCATACTTTTGTACTCTTTATCTAAGGAATCTTAAGGATCTATTCTAAGGATTTCTCAATTTCAGTGTTGCTTTTTTTTCCTTATTTTGTCCCTTTACTTCCAATAGATCAGATAATAGGGTTTTCAAAACTGCTTCTTGCTCCAGTTTCCAAGTTGAGAGCATGTTAATAATCTTGGCCTCAAAATGTTCTAGATCATGTGATTTTTCGGGCGAACGACTGAAGACATTGCCGCTTACTAGCCTTTTGTTATGATTGTTGTCTAAGGGTATAGTCTGGGGGATGAAAAGAGACATATCGCTCCTTAAATACAAAAGCGCCACGAATAAAAAAAAACTCAAAATCGTTTCATTGCAAAAATATGATTAAAATCGATGATATTTTATGGTAAAAAAAGACATCCATAATTATCTTTGAAATTAAACTACAGTTTACGGATTTTATCGCGTTATATTACTTTCACTGGTTATTTGTTATTACATTTAAACCGAAAGATCTCGAAACTACATTTTTATTACTAGCCGACGTTTCGAATTCTTTACAGGATTCATGTTCACGGCAGACTGAGGTGATATTTGTCTTTGTCTTGAATTTAAAAGTTATCTCAAAGTACCCGAACATTTTTCAACTATTGGTGTTACTATCTACGCAGAATGTGCTCACTGTGTCTTGATGTCTTCTGGTGACTTTGTCCTTTTTGGGTTTCATTAGCCTGATAACAGGGTCCCAAGCTGGAGGTACATTCCAACCATCTTCCCTATTGAAATTAGGATGCTTTTTAATTTCAATAGCTTCACGCATCATTCTTGGAATAAAGCGGTGTTCTTTTGCGAGTATCTGTGGTTTATCAAATCGCAGGTAATGGTTGGTTCCTTGTTCTACATGTTCACACACAGCAGACTTCGTCGAGCGTTTGTGTTTAATGTCAGCTATATGTTCCTTTAGTCGAATGCCTATGCTTCTCTTGGTTTGTCCAATGTATGAGAGCCCACACTCACAGTCTATCTTGTAAACCCCGGCCTCTTGTAAGGGTAACTGACTCTTGACAGATGGTAATAATTGGCTTATCTTCGTTGGCGGCTTGTAGAAAGTTTTGATTGAAGCTCGCTTCAAGATGTAGCCAATCTTGTCGGTCACGCCCTTGATGTATGGGAGGACAGCAGGTTATCTCTCTACTGTGGCTGGCTTGTTCTTTGGGGATCTGTGACGTTGGCGCGGTGGTCGGAGCTTGTTGTCTTGCAGAACTTGCTTGACATGTTGAAGCTCGGCGTCCAGGTGTTTCTTGTCACAGTCCATAATTATCGCTTAAATACCGAACCGTGCAACCGCCTTTTTTGTATTTACGCGGTTTTTTAGTTAATTTTAGTGCAAAACTGCCATTTTGTTAGTTGCGCCCCGCGAGTCAGCGCGAACGCAAGTTTGTTTTGCGCAATACGGCCACAATACGAAATAAATACTGTGTTTGTATAAATAGTTTTAAGCAAAAGTGCCACATTTTGAAAAACTTCTGTTCTGTATAAAAATCAAGTAAGTATATTACATAATTGTGTTACACAACAGTGCCATATTTCTAAATATGTCCATTTTGTACATATTTTTACACACTGAAGTTATTCAGTGTCAGATATCAGCAGATTCAGTATATCAGCAGTGTCAGAGAAGAAGAAAGCTTGGTTAGATTGGTTGGCTGCCAGAGCAAATGAAAGAATGGGAATGGCAACGAGTGATGACATAGATGAAGCAAGAAAGGAGTTTGTTAGGTCAAAAAGAATTGTGAAAGAAATTGTTAAAAGGAAAAAAGAGGAAAAGAAAGAGGAGTTTGATAGCAGACTATTTGAAGATTTCCGGAGAAACATAAAGTTTTTCTGGAAATCCGTTCGTGCAGTTCGAGGAAGAACTCAATCCTCAGAATACACGTCAATCAGAGACAAGAATGGAAAGATAGTGAATGGTGAATCATGCGTGCTGAAGAGATGGAAGGAGTATTTTGAAGGTCCATTTGAAAGAACGGCGATAGAGAGATCGATCGACGAAATTAATGGTAATAATAGCAATGATGAAAGCGATATTGGTATGGATGAGATTGTGAAGGGTTGGGAAGTATGAAATTAGGTAAGGCTGCAGGATATGATAGGATTACAGTTGAAATGCTGAAGGCTGGACAGGGCATCATAGTTGGTCAGCTGCAGCGCTTATTTAACTTGTGCTGGAGCACCGGCTGAGTACCTGATGACTGGACCACAGCGTGCAGCGGTGGTTGTGCCTCTTTACAAGGGAAAAGGCTCGCAACAAGACTGCAAGAACTATAGAGGCATTAGCCTTCTCAGCATTGCTGGCAAATTGTATGCGAAGGTACTGACTGAAAGAGTTATGGAAGTAACCGACAAGAAAATATGGGATGTACAAGCAGGATTCCGAAAGGGTATGGGGTGCACGGATCAAGTCTTTTCCTTGCGGTGCGTAGCCGAAAAATTCTTGGCCAAAGGTCAAAAGGTCTATTGCGCATTCGTGGATTTGGAAAAGGCTTACGATAAAGTGGTGAGGAATGAAATGTGGTCGGTACTGTCGATGTATGGGGTGAACAGCAGCCTCATACGAGCTCTGAAATCCCTTTATGAAGATTCTAGAGCTTGTGTGAGGATAAATGGGTCGTACACGGATTGGTTTACCATCGAAACAGGTGTTAGACAGGGATGTGTAGCGTCGCCGTGGCTGTTCAACCTCTTCATGGACAGTTGTTTGCAAGATTTGAAAAATAGTGACTGTGGATTAAGGATGAATGAGTTACTTGTCAAATGCCTCCTTTATGCTGATGATCAGGTTATACTTGCGTCTTCAGAAATGAGAAAAATGCTGTAGAAATGAGAGCACTGAGAAGTATGTGTGGTGTCTCTCTGACTGACAGAGTAATGAATTGTGTGATAAGAGAGTGTTGTGGGGCAAAAGAAGATGTAGTGACAAGCATCGAGAAAGGTATGCTAAGATGGTTTGGACACGTGGAGAGGATGGATGACGAAAGACTGACCAAGCAGATATATAAGGCAAGTGTGGAAGGGACAGGACGAAGGGGAAGACCTAGGCGAACGTTCTCTGACCAGATTGGAGACATCCTAAAAGCAGGACAGGTTAGAAGCACCCTGAACAGAAGAGCATGCATGGGGAATCTGATGGGAGTGAATGAAGCAAGAGAGATATGTCAAGATCGTTGCAAATGGCGCTCCGTAGTCTCTGCCTACCCCTCCGGGAAACAGGCGTGAGTCTATGTATGTATGTATGAAGTTATTCTATGTTATGTATTAAAGTGCTGTTTTTGTGATTAGTCCTTTTTGTACATAATTAAACACACGTACGTTATTATATATTTAATATTAAAGTGCTGTTTTAAAGATCTATCTGTTTTGTATAGATTTACACTGGAATAAATTATTATTTATTATAAGTTAAAATGATATTGTTTGCAATGTGATCTTATTGCATATAACATGCACGTCCAAAATACCTATTATTTCGTAGCGTTTATGTATACTTATTTTATGTGTATTTCTATTTTATGTTCACGCGTAAATACTGACTGATTTTCATATAATTAATAGTCCTTAGATTCGTCTTTAAGTATTGTGTGCGATCAAATTAACAAGGTAAAAGTTATAATGATGAATTTTAGAAGCCATAATGCACGTTTTCAGATATTTTTTAACTTAAACTATATAATAATAATCATCATCTTTATTGCACCAAAGATATTTACAATAATGAAAACTTAACAAAAATAACAGATATATAGATATATTCTTAAAGAATTTTATTAATATTGAGTATTGTTTACTTACAGAATGAATAACAGAGCAAGAAGGATACTGAACATGGCAGTTACAGATATAAATGAAGAGAAATTGTTTTCCTACCATAGCGAAACTAAAGATACACTATCTACGTGTTCATTTAGTAGTAGTAAGGCCAGCCGTACACGGACTGCAGCAGTCGTTCATAACTGCTTGAAGCCGCGACCGCGCGGTGAACTATAGCCATTCATTCGCTGCCGTACACACGACTGCTCGAGCAGTCGCGACCGCTTCAAGCCGTCAACTACATGATGAAATTCCATCGTGCTGTCGACCGCTCGCGAGCAGTTGCGAGGCATACACTGACTGCTCGAGCCGTCGGCGGTAGGGAAGGTGCGTATTTACGCGACCAGGTTTTAAAACCAGGTTTTCGTTTGCAAGTACGCCAACCAGGTTCAGCACTAAAATACTTGCAAGACTTTCAAAGTACTTTTTACTTGAACGTACGCGATCGCGTCTCGCGTGTTGGCAACACCCGATCCTGACGTAGAATTTATTCTTTCATGGAACATTATTCCTTACTGCTATACATTTACGGAACTTTGTCGCGCAAAACACTAAAATACTTGCAACACCTTCAAAGTATTTTTTTACTTGAAAGTATGCGATCGCGTCTCACGTGTTGCCGGCTCCCGATCGTATCGTAGTACTTATACTTTCATGGTATAATATTCCTTACTGCCATACATTTACGGAACATTGTCGCGTAAAACAGTAAAATACTTGAAAGTATTTTGAGTATTCGGCAATATAAAACTTGCAAGTTTTTGCGCGACAATGTTCCATAAATGTATGTCAGTAAGGAATAAATTTCCATGAACGTATTTAGAAAAGTCCATTACTATATTTTGCGATAAACATCCTTATTCATATAAATATAAGGTTTATTTTTCCATACAAACTTACAATACCAGGGCGTCACACGAAGTTTTCTACACTCGAGTGCCCAAAAACTTGCAAGTATTTTGAAACCTGGTTTTCGACCCTGGTATTTTTATAAAGACGCACTTGGTATACTTGGTACGCGATTTTACAAGTACGACTCATGACTAGTCGGCGGCTCTAGAGCAGTCGACAGCTCTACGACCTCCCCCTCCCTTCTCTTCTGGCCTCGCGGCGTCTAGTGTCTCTCTATCTCGTCTCATTTGTCGACTGATCTTTGAAAATGGAGGGTGTGTGCGATAGTGATGCGCTTATAAGTGCAATTAAAACACATGAAATTATTTGGAACTATAAGCTTAAGGAGCACAGCGACAAAATAAAGAAGAACAATGCATGGGCAATTATTTGCGCCCAAGTTATTGAGAACTTTGATGAAAAAACAAATCAAGAAAAAAAATAAAATCGGTAAGTAAAAAAGTCAGTCATTTTATTACACACACATTTATTAAGTTTATGTCATATTATAAAGTAACACACATATTTCTTGATTTATATCATATTCCATTGCCAATCTAGTTTGCCTTCTTCGCTCACAAAGTACCTAATTAGCAAATACTTCACGGATTGTTGTTAACATAGGCCCACCTGGGCGAACGTGCTGGATTAAATGTACTATAGAGTGAGGAAAACCCTCAAACGTATCCTCAAATTTATTTCCATCTCGTTGTTTTACGTAGTTGTGAAGAACACATGATGCTTTTACTATATCCACTGCGAAATCAACACTGACGTTAAGTGGTCTATGGAAGATCCGCCATTTATTAGCTAAAATGCCAAACGTGCATTCAATATATCGCCTAGCACGTGATAACCGATGGTTAAAAAATTTTTTTCTCTGGTAAATTCTTGCCACCATATGGACGCATTAAATTTTCCTGCAAGCTGAATGCTTCATCCCCAATAAACACATTCGGTAATACAGGTCCATTATGCGATATTGCAGAAGGTGGAGGTATATTTAACTTTTTTTCTTGTAACATTTTATATAGACAACTCTCTTCGAAAATAGTCGAGTCAGCGTGCCTTCCATACAAGCCTATATCCACGAAAGTGAACATATAATTACTATCACATACTGTTAGAAGTATTATCGAAAAATATTTTTTATAGTTATAATATGACGATCCACTTTGCGCGGGTTGTATTATTCTAAATATGTTTGCCATCAACGGCGCCAAGGGAGTTCGGAAACTTAGAAGTTTTTTTGAAACCATTTATTATGTCTTTCCATTTATCTTCAGTTAGTTGTTCCATACACATATCCTTCATATGTATCCATATATTTCTGCAAACATCCCTCACTATCTTACCAATTGTTGTTGCAAATCCATAAATGTACATCCAGTTGCCAAATACCTGTAAAAACATATTTTTTAATCAATAAATTGTACCAATAAATATTTTTTTTGTTGTTAGCCATGTTAATACAGAAAAAATGGAAGACATTAAGAGATGGGTATACCAGATATGCTAAAAAAATAAAACCAAAGAGTGGTTCAGCAGCCCTAAACATTCGGCCATATGCATATTATCAGCAGATGTCTTTTTTAAAGGTAATAATAGAAGATAGACCCGATAAAACAAACAGTTTAGAAGAAAGTGAGCACGCTGAAATTACGTCTGAAGAAAGTGAAAATCGTCAAAATAAAATAAACAAAGAAAGAAACAAAATAAAATTAAATACTACAATCACAGATGAGAACGTCTTAATTGAAAAATTAGCTAAACGCTTCGATGAAAAATCACAGAATTCGCGCATTGTTGAAGATGAAGATAAATTGTTTTTTCTGTCATTAGTTGGCGAGTTTAAAAAAATTAATGAGCAGTATAAATTACGAGTACATGCTAAGACAGAAATACTTTACGTAATTAAATACTTTAAAGGGATGACAAATCACATATATCCTGCGAGCAGGGGATATTCATCACAGAATTCACCTTATGATTACCGTGGACAATATGGTTATAATACTGGCCCCTCTACCTCTGCATCAGTGACTGGCCCCTCTAAATCAGCGACTGGCCCCTCTACATCAGCGGCTGATGACCAAAACTCTCAATTTGAAGACCTTTCATCATCTTCAGTAATGTCTGATGAATTATTTTCCAATATTTTTAATGAATAAAAATTTAAATAATTGTTATTTATTTTTCGAACCTCAATGTTACTGCTAGTCTTTCTTCTGCTTGGATACTTCTCCTCATGATTGTGTCTTCACGTTTAATTTTAGACCTTAGTATATTATTCATTTCATCAAACGAAGACACTGACATCCTAAAATAGTTGAAAAGTTTTTCTTCATCACTTCTCAGTTCCATAAACAAATGATGGAATTGTCCATGTTGTTCTCTTAATTCCAAAATTGGATGAACCCAAAATTTTCTCTTTTGACGTCGCCGCCGTCGTCTCCGCTTGAGCAGAAGCAGCAAAAGCAGTGCTTCCTCGTCAGAATCCATGACTAGACTGCGGTAGAAATTCAACTGCTCGAGCGGTTGGTAGAGACAGCTCGAGCAGTCAACAACCGACTGCTCAAGCAGTCAACGCCGACCGCTCGAGCGGTCCGTGTACGTCGGTCAGCCGTTAACCGCTCGAGCAGTCCGTGTACGCCCGCTCTAACTCTATACCAAATAGTCAGTATAATCTTAGCCTAGATGAAAACGAATCTTTTCCAGTCAGTAATAAGGAGCCCAAATAACGAAATGATTCAAATTACCGTTAAACAAAGTGAATTGATCAGCGCATCAAGAAGTTACTCCACAGTTTCATCGACCTCAAAACCTACATCAATTGCTGACGTGGCTAATAAAAAGAGCCCCGAAGAGCATTTCATTACATTACATTCCATATATAGACTCACGCCTGTTTCGCGGAGGGGTAGGCAGAGACTACGGAACGCCATTTGCAACGATCCTGACATACCTCTCTTGCTTCATTCACTCCCATCAATTTTCTCATGCATGCTCTTCTGTTTAGGGTACTTCTGACATGACCTTTCTTTTAGGATGTCTCCAATCTGATCAGAGAACGTCCGCCTAGGTCTCCCCCTTCGTCTTGTCACATTCACACTTGCCTTATAAATCTTCTTTGTCATTCTTTCGTCATCCATCCTCTTCATATACCCCAACCATCTTAACATGCCTTTCTCAATGCTTGTCACTACATCTTCTTTTACCCCACAATACTCTCTTATCACACAATTCTTTACTCTGTCAGTCAAAGATACATACCTACACCACACAATATACTTCTCAGTGCTTGCAGTGCATTTCTACAGCATTTAACTTTCAAGTTTTTTCTGCCATGCCCAACTTTCACTAAACTTTGACATTATTTTTTTTGGATCTGAAATGTCTGGCTGTTGGCAATTATATCACCACAGAAGATGGACAAAAAGTAAAGTGCCCACTTTATCAAAATTATTAAACTTCATCGAAACCATGAAAATATTTTTTACGACAGCGAGGAGTTCAGCTTAGTACCCACGCTAACAAAAAAAACTGTCTTAGACTACCTACTAAGCTCATAATGCCCAGAAGATTGTACAACCATTTAAAGTTATTGAAACAAAGAAACATGGAATACGTGTTACTGGGTTTTTCCGAATTCTCAGTAGCACGGAGTCTGGTGATGTGCCCGGTAACGGCAATAGGCTCGCCCCCTATTACGTGGGACCTAAAAATTCATGGCGAAATGTGGTTGTAATATTACACCTCTGCCTACCCTTCGGGGATACAGGCGCGAGTCTATAAATAAATAAAAGAAAAAATCATCTTTTCTAAATATTATGAAAGTTTCTACGTTAATTTCAATTTTTTTAATGATAGTAATCAGTCTTAGGTAAGGCACTTTTTGCTAAGGCAAAAAGTGCCTTACCTAAGACTGATTACTATCATTAAAAAAATTGAAATTCTAACAATGATTTAAATATGACTAAGAACCTACATGATTTATACTTTACAATATAGTGCTAATATTACAGACTAACTAGAGACTAATATTGATCTCATAATTGGTATTTTAACCATGTTTACGATTTCGGAGCATTTTATTTTGATATTACCTATAGTGTTTAACTACATTATTGATCTGTGATTTAATTCATTTTGCGATACTCAAACTCATGTAGATTTTCTAAGATTTTTAATACCCAATTACAAAAAAGTTATAGAAGTTAATGTTTTAACCATAAGTTTATTTTCTTAAACTAAATGGTGTATTTTCTTTGATATATAAATAAAAACATACAATTTTTATTTAGATATAATATAAAGATATTGTACGGAAGAACAAAACTGATCTTATTTTTCTGTTTGATAGTAATGTGAACTTTTGAATTGTTTTCAGTGATATTGTTGTACATTCATACAAATTAATTGTTATGTTTACCCTAGAAAGGGAATATTAGGTTGGTTATGTTTGCCATAATTAAGAGGTATTTTTTTCAAGCATAAGTACTTATATGATTTTTTTGTAAAACGTTTCTATAAATATTATTTTAGTATAATTTTGTGTTTCATTTTGACATAGGTATAACCTGTGACAACGAACAAAAAAATATATGCAAAAAGGGCTTTTGTGTGATTTTCTCGGTATGGGTAATAGTTATCTCAAAACTCATATGATTGATTGATACAGTAGATT
This sequence comes from Euclidia mi, assembly GCA_944739405.2. Taxonomy (NCBI): domain Eukaryota; kingdom Metazoa; phylum Arthropoda; class Insecta; order Lepidoptera; family Erebidae; genus Euclidia; species Euclidia mi. The sequence goes on along the minus strand of OX123204.2, from coordinate 15,680,255 downwards.
ACAACGAATCGAATGATGTATAAACATAATAGATTAAGAAAAAAATACATCACAAAATATCAACAAAACATTTTCAAAATTTTGTTTTGGTCATACTGTAAAAAATGCAACCTTTGACTTGTGGCCCTTTTGTATTTAAGGAGCGATATGAACTTACGCTAGGCGCGATAACCTAATAGTCTCACACAAGCGGAGCAGCGAGCGAAGATTAGTTGTAGGACTGTTTATAATACAATTCAAAGTCATGCACAGGACGATAGACATACATGCTTATTTTGTGACCAAGTTAGGAGACTGTGCGAAGCGCTATCTATGAATGACATAGGGTAAATACGCTAAATGTCGGCCACCTTACGGTTTTTCTGTTTTGGGATCGGTCCGTCACCATCAATTTGCAACGAAAGGACAGCTTCCGATGCGGTTTTGGATAGTTTGATAAATCTATTTCATGTTGATGGGCATAAGGTTAACATTTCTACTACAAGGAAAAAGTTCTAAGGTTTAGATGCGTCGAGAACGAAAAAACCCTAAAGTCGGCCATTCACGGCCATAGAGATATAAAGGATAGAGTGGCAGAATAGTACCTAACTCAATACTGTGTCGTGTCCGCCGGTGGAAGAGAGAACGCAATAGGTTAAAGGCCCCCCGCATCTCTCTCTAACAGTACATGCACAACATCAACATTGCGCAATGGCGTGCTACCTGTAACTATAATTTATATCAGTTTATCAGTAACCAATAGTTTAAAAATATATAAACTTTTTGTCACTTCAAACTATCTTCGTGTATCAATAAAAACAACTTTTTAACTATTGATTACTAATAAACTAAACTAATAAATAACTAGCTGACCCAGTGAACTCCGTATCGCCTTTTTAAGAGTTTTTATTTAATTCTCTTTTTTCCAAGCCCCTTTTCCAAAGTTGCCATTGACTTAGCGCTTAATCTCTTATCATTCCACAGGGTCTATAAATGATGCAAAAACAAACATAGATTTTTATATAATATTGAATTCCCCATTCCTTAAAATATCGGAGACGATACCAATATCGACTTAAAAAAAAATCTCGTTCGCCATCTTTGATTTCCTATCCGCCATCTTTGATCACGAAAAAGATATTGTATTTGGATTCACCGTCCCTTAAATCATCAGAGACGATACCCATATTGATATTTAAAATTTTTCCCATCCGCCATCTTCGATTTCCAATCCGCTATCTCGAATCACGAAATAGATGTTGTATTTGGATTCCCCATCCCTTCAAACATCGCAGACGATACCTATATTGATTTTAAAAAAAATCCCATCCGCCATCTTTGATCACGAAATAGATGGTGTTTTTGAATTCCCCATTCCTTAAAATATCGGCGACGATACCCATATCGACTTTAAAAAAATCCCCTCCGCCATCTTTGATTTCCTATCCGCCATCTTTGATCACGAAATATATGTTGTATTTAGATTCCCCATCCCTAAAAACATCGGAGACGATAACCATATTGATTTTTTTAAACTTTCTCATCCGCCATCTTTGATTTCCCATCCGCCATCTTTGATCACGAAATAGATATCGGATTTGGATTCCCCATCCCTCTAAATATCGGCGACGATACCCATATCGACTTTAAAAAAATAATCCCGTCCGCCATCTTTGATTTCCTATCCGCCATCTTTGATCACGAAATAGATGTTGTATTTGGATTCACCATCCCTTAAATCATCAGAGACGATACCCATATTGATTTTTTAAATTTTCCCATCCGCCAACTTTGATTTCCCATCCACCAACTTGAATCACTAAACAGATGTTGTATTTGGATTCCCCATCCCTTTTAACATCGCAGATGATACCAATATTGATTTTATAAAATTTTCCCATCCGCCATCTTTGATCCCGAAATAGATGTTGTTTTTCGATTCCCCACCCCTTAAAATATCGAAGGCGATACCCACCATCTTTGATTTCCCGTCCGCCATCTTGGATCACTAAATAAATTTCATATTATTAATCAGCGTCCCAAAAATCTCGAAAACGATACCCATATAGATTGTATCCTATTCGTTTAGCCTTTTTTTGCCTTTGGCCCAGCCCTCCCCCTTCTCGTTTGACCATTTTATTATTTTTGTCTGGCCCCTAAAAGTTGTGGCGTAATTTTATATAGCCTATAGCCTTTCGGAATAATTGGGCTATCATAGGCAATAACAATTTTTAAAATCCGACTGCTAGTTCCTGAGATTAGCCGACATTATCTTTTAGCCTTTTGCCCGGCCCCAAAGGGTCGAAGCGTTATGTTATATAGCCTATAGCCTTCCGGAATAACCGGGCCATCGTACACAAAAAGAATTTTTCAGATCCGACCGGTAGTTCCTGAGATTAGCGCGTTCAAACAAACAAACAAACAAACTCTTCCGCTTTATTATATTAGTACTAGCTGACCCAGCGAACTCCGTATCGCCTTTTTAAGAGTTTTTATTTAATTCCCTTTTTTCCAACTCCCTTTTCCAAAGTTACCATTGACTTAGCGCTTAATCACTTATCATTTCAGAGTCTATAAATGATGAATATAGATAGATACAAACATAGATTTTTATATAATATTGAATTCCCCATTCCTTAAAATATCGGAGACGATACCCATATTGATTTTTATTTTTTTCCCATCCGCCTTCTTTGATTTCCCATCCACCATCTTGAATCACGAAATACATGTTGTATTTGGATTCCCCATCCCTTGACATCAGAGATGATACCCATATTGGTTTTTTTAAAAATTCCCATCCGCCATCTTTGATTACGAAATAGATGGTGTTTTTGAATTTCCCATTCCTTAAAATATCGGAGACGATACCCATATCGACTTAAAAAAAATCCCGTCCGCCATCTTTGATTTCCTATCTGACATCTATGATCACGAAATAGATGTTGTATTTGGATTCTCCATCCCTTAAATCATCAGAGACGATACCCATACTGATTTTTTAAATTTTCCTATACAGTAATAATGTTTTAAATTTGAGTATAAGTAATTATTTTATAAATTTATTATTTTGACGTTCATAAGCGTCACATTGTGACCCAAATGAATAAAGGATTTTGAATTTGAATTTGAATTTCCCATCCACCATCTTTGATTTCCCATCCGCCATCTTGAATCACGAAACAGATGTTGTATTTGGATTCCCCATCCCTTTTAACATCGCAGACGATACCAATATTGATTTGTTGAAATTTTCCTGTCCGCCATCTTTGATTTCCCATCCGCCATCTTTGATCACGAAATAGATGTTGTATTTCGATTCCCCATCCCTTTAAATATCGAAGGCGATACCCATATTGATTTTAAAATTTTTTCCCATCCGCCATCTTTGATTTCCCATCCACCATCTTGAATCACAAAACAGATGTTGTATTTGGATTCCCCATCCCTTTTAACATCGCAGACGATACCAATATTGATTTTTTTAAATTTTCCTATCCGCCATCTTTGATTTCCCATCCGCCATCTTTGATCACGAAATAGATGTTGTATTTCGATTCCGCAACCCTTAAAATATCGAAGGCGATACCCATATTGATTATTAAAATTTTCTCATCCGCCATCTTTGATTGCCCGTCCGCCATCTTGGATCACTAAATAAATTTCATATTATTAATCACCGTCCCGAAAATCTCGAAAACGATACCCATTTAGATTGTATCCTATTCGTTTAGCCTTTTTTTGCCTTTGACCCAACCCTCCTCCTTCTCGTTTGACCATTTTATTATTTTTGTCTGGCCCCTAAAAGTTGTGGCGTAATTTTATATAGCCTATAAGCCTTTCGGAATAATTGGGCTATCATTGGCAATAAAAAATTTTAAAATCCGTCTGCTAGTTCCTGAGATTAGCCGACATTATCTTTTAGCCTTTTTAGCCTTTTGCCCGGCCCCAAAGGGTCGAAGCGTTATGTTATATAGCCTATAGCCTTCCGGCATAACTGGGCTATCGTATACAAAAAGAATTTTTCAGATCCGGCCGGTAGTTCCTGAGATTAGCGCGTTCAAACAAACAAACAAACAAACTCTTCCGCTTTATTATATTAGTACTAGCTGACCCAGCGAACTTCGTATCGCCTTTTTAAGAGTTTTTATTTAATTCCCTTTTTTCCAAGCCCCTTTTCCAAAGTTACCATTGACTTAGCGCTTAATCTCCTATCAATCCAGGGTCTATAAATGATGCAAAACAAACATAGATTTTAATATAATATTGAATTGCCCATTCCTTAAAATATCGGAGACGATACCCATATCAGGTTAAAAAAGTCCCGTCCGCCATCTTTGATTTCCTATCCGCCATCTTTGATCTCGAAATAGATGTTGTATTTGGATTCACCATCCCTTAAATCATCAGAGACGATACCCATATTGATTTTTAAAATGTTGCCCATCCGCCATCTTTGATTTCCCATCCGCCATCTTGAATCACGAAATAGATGTTGTATTTGGATTCCCCATCCCTTAAAACATCGGAGACGATACCCATATTGATTTTTAAAAAAAATCCCATCTGCCATCTTGGATCACGAAATAGATGGTGTTTTTGAATTCCCCGTTCCTAAAAATATCGGAGACGATACCCATATCAGCTTCAAAAAGTCCCGTCCGCCATCTTTGATTTCCTATCCGCCATCTTTGATCACGAAATAGATGTTGTATTTGGATTCACCATCCCTTAAATCATCAGAGACGATACCCATATTGATTTTTTAAATTTTTCCCATCCGCCATTTCTGATTTCACATCCGCCATCTTTGATCACGAAATAGATGTTGGATTTGGATTCCCCATCCCTTTGAATATTGGAATTGATACTCATATTGATTTAAAAAAAATCCCATCCGCCATCTTGAATCACGAAATAGATGTTGTATTTGAATTCCCCATTCCTTAAAATATCGGAGACGATACCCATATCGACTTTAAAAAAATCCCGTCCGCCATTCTTTGATTTCCTATCCGCCATCTTTGATCACGAAATAGATGTTGTATTTGGATTCACCATCCCTTAAATCATCAGAGACGATACCCATATTGATTTTTAAAATTTTGCCCATCCGCCATCTTTGATTTCCCATCCGCCATCTTGAATCACGAAATAGATGTTGTATTTGGATTCCCCATCCCTTAAAACATCGGAGACGATACCCATATTGATTTTAAAAAAATATCCCATCCGCCATCTTGGATCACGAAATAGATGGTGTTTTTGAATTCCCCATTCCTAAAAATATCGGAGACGATACCCATATCGACTTTTAAAAAAATCCCGTCCGCCATTCTTTGATTTCCTATCCGCCATCTTTGATCACGAAATAGATGTTGAATTTGGATTCCCCATCCCTTAAATCATCAGAGACGATACCCATATTGATTTTTTAAATTTTTCTCATCCGCCATTTTTGATTTCCCATCCGCCATCTCGAATCACGAAATAGATGTTGTATTTGGATTCACCATCCCTTAAATCATCAGAGACGATACCCATATTGATTTTTAAAATTTTTCCCATCCGCCATCTTTGATTTCCCGTCCGCCATCTTGGATCACTAAATAAATTTCATATTATTAATCAGCGTCCCGAAATTCTCGAAAACGATACCCATGTAGATTGTATCCTATTCTTTTAGCCTTTTTTGCCTTTGACCCAACCCTCCCCCTTCTCGTTTGACCATTTTATTATTTTTGTCTGGCCCCTAAAAGCTGTGGCGTAATTTTATATAGCCTATAGCCTTTCAAAATAATTGGGCTATCATAGGCAATAACAATTTTTAAAATCCGACTGCTAGTTCCTGAGATTAGCCGACATTATGTTTTAGCCTTTTTAGCCTTTTGCCCGGCCCCAAAGGGTCAAAGCGTTATGTTATATAGCCTATAGCCTTCCGGAATAACTGGGCAATCGTATACAAAAAGAATTTTTCAGATCCGACCGGTAGTTCCTGAGATTAGCGCGTTCAAACAAACAAACAAACAAACAAACAAACAAACAAACAAACAAACTCTTCCGCTTTATTATATTAGTATAGATAGATAGATAGTTACAGATAGCACGCCATTGCGTAATGTTGATGTTGTGCATGTACTGTTAGAGAGAGATGCAGGGGGCCTTTAACCAATTGCGTTCTCTCTCCCACCGCCGGACAGGAATTGGCCCCACTCTGCCACTCTATCTAATATCTCTATGTTCACACGGCCCATGGTCGGTCGCGTTTTTCCCAAATGTCGGCCGAGTATAGGATGTTTTAAATTAAGACAGACAAATATTATTAATATGATTTATTTTGGCAGGAGTCTCACTAAGTATGCGTTATTAATCGTATTTGTTTAATAGTAGGTAAAGTATTTTTTTATTTGCACTTAAATAATGTTAGGTATTACAATTTTTATCAAAGTAAACATCACAATAATTATAATTAGTTCTGGATGTCTTTTCAAAAATAATTCATACCATTTTTGGCCCGGAGTATCATCATTGAATAGATTTTGCCTGTTTTTGGCTTTCATATTTTTTTACACTATTAATTAAATCTGTTTGTTTTTTTGGAAAACCGCACTTCGCGAGTTGAATTAGCCATCGAACTAGTATTTCTTCTTTGGCTGGGTTTAAAACCGAAGGACGTCCCGTTTTAAATGTATGTATGTCTATGCGACCAGCCAATCTATCCTGCAACGTCGTCGTTCGCGGGACGCCAAATAGTTTAGAGGCTGCACGAATGGGCATTCCATTATTTATTGCCTCATTTGCCTCAAGTGCTTCCTTTATTTTTGTGCGATCGTAACTGCATAATTTTCTTTGTTTTCGTGAAGGCCCTGGACCTCCCTGCTGTCATTGTAGTACCTTAAATTAAAAGCATTAATTCTAAAGGCAGCTTTTTGTGACTTGCAGGTTAATTAATGAATAAAAGATTCACGACCAACCATTTATATTTTTTAAGCTAATTAACTTGGGCTAAGGTAGCAAGTTCCAAAGAGCAATTTATATCTTATATTCACATACTATAATAACCTACCATAAATGTTTTCAATAATATCAACTCCTACATTTTAACTTAACTCTTTATATTATTAATAAATAAATGTATAATAAATATTTAATTTTGAGAAAATAAGAAAAAGTAATCAGCCTGTATAGTTGGGCTCAAATTCGAGGCTGGTCGACATTACGATCTTTGATGTTTCTAAAGCCGGCCCCTATTTCGGGTACATTATTTCTCGAGATTTAACTAATATCACCCCGGCCGGTATTTGGCGATTAAACGTAAAATAGATTTATTTGCCTATAAGCATTGCAAATTCTTTTATTAAGCCAATGGAATTAGTACAATTGGAATTTATAAAACAGACTGCATTTACTTTAAGTCGGCCACGGCCGAGAATCCGGTTTTAATGCAAAATTGGTATTCTATTGGCGGCCTCCTATTTTCCCTTTAAAACAATACGTAAAACATTGAAAAAACTATCTCAAAATATAGTAAAAATCACTAATTACTGGTAATAAAGCTTCAAACAAAAAAAAGAAATGTCTGACCGTTCTAATATCAATCCCCGAAGTGTGGGTATTCACAGCAAGTAAGGTACTTTTAATATGAAATTGACACTTCGACGGCGACGGCGCAATCGCTACTGGCGCTCAGTGTGCGAAGAGTGAGTAACGTAATCAGAAAGTAACGGTTTGTACATATACTTACGAGTATGAACTAAGATTGTAATTCGAGTGGCAAATTTTTCACTTCATTACGTTTTAAATGAACGCAAGCTGAAAATGTGCAGACGGCCGAAGTTTGGGGAGGGGCCGACGTATGGCGTATTTACCCTATATCGGTCTCATTTTTTCTGACAAGTGTGATACTTAGTAGGATAGGTAGGTACTGATAAGAAAACACACAAATAACAAAAAAACATGTACCTAGGTACGTAATGTATGCTACGCACACACAGGCAGAATAAGTACCTACCAATAGATTATACAGATATACTATACCTACCTATCTATATTAATTACGACCACAGCAAAGATAATGTTCGAAAATAAACCTTACCGCTATAGCAATAAGGATGATTATCGCCTCACGTAGCGTCACCCAGTCACCGCATCGTGACTCAGTGTTGCGACGTCTTACGCCGCGGTTTTGCACGACACGGCAACGTGCATCGCCACGACGCGACGCGACGCCGCATTGTTTTACGATAACGGCATTGCGTCGACATTCTCTCAGTTTGTACCACAGAGTACATTGGACGGTTTGTACTATAATAGCCCGTATCCATTATTTTATTCCAACAAGCAAGAACACCATAAAGTAGGCCAAACCTATAAATAATATTTAAAACTATGGCAAATAATACCGAGATAGATGTGGATTATCTCGTAACTTTAGTGGAAGCGCACCCTGTCCTTTGGGATAAATCGAGAGCAGATTACAATGACAAATTTTTGAAAACAGACGCCTGGAAACGTGTCTGTCAATGTTTATTTCCCAAATTTGAAGAATTGGGTAGCGAAGTTAAAACAAAACTTGGTAAGTGACTTTTTTTATTTCTCAAGTAAGTACCTACCTACCTACCTACTTAAAATAGTTATCATAACTGCCCGCCTAGTGCTACAGAAGCTGTATAAAATCTACGGTAGTCTACCCCAAAACGTGCCCAAAACACACAGATTTGTTTACAATTCTGTGCCAAAACATAACAAAATAGGTCCCGATCTTAGATTAATAATTTATTATTGGTATCACTTCGCTCGAAGCGATACCAAAAATTAATTACGAGTATAAGCGTATGTGATGGTAGCAGGTGTGTAACTTCTATACAAATCTGGTATTTATTATAGACATCATATTATATTATATTATGTAAATAATAAAGGCATAGACTAATGATTGGTCTCGCTCTGCTCTACTAGACGGAGCCCTCATACTTGTAAAATGAGGCAGAAAAAACCATGCCAGCTGGCATGGTTGAGCATGTCACACTGACAGCCGTGTGAGAGGTGCATATATCCACCAAATTAATTACGGAAATAATTCGCTCTACAATGCCAATTTGCGCTTTTATCCTGAGTAAAAATTACTCAGCAAAAAATAATAAGGTCTCTGGTATCACATACTTTCTGTAAAATAAGAATAATTTTGAAATTTCAGCATAAAATTACAGAAAACCGAAAACGCCATTCAGTGTTGCTGCTAGTACAAGAATCAACTTCCCCACAGTTGAGAGAGAGATTTTAATTTTCAGAGATTTTTATTATGTGAATCTGTCGTTATTGTATTTCGTAATATTTTTCTATTTCTTTTATCTAACCTATTTATTATATATTTTACCTTTTTCTATATTATTTTATGTTTATTCCTTTACAAATAAGGTGAAAAATGTTAGTTGTTAGAAACTGAACACCTTTCCCAAGAAACACAATTTACCTAATTATATGTGTAATTGTTTTATTCAAAGTAGTTTTCACGACTATTTATGTTAAATTAATAATGCGTAACTAAATTTATAGCATGGAAATAGAAAGCACTGTTTTGAAAACACCTTATTTTCTCAATGATTATTTCTAATATTTTTTTTTATATTTTTTATAGACTCACGCCTGTATCCTCGTAGGGTAGGCAGAGGTGTAATATTACACCCACATTTCGTCATGAATTTTTAGGTCCCACGTAATAGGGGGCGAGCCTATTGCCGTACCGGGCACACTACCAGACTCCGTGCTGCTACGGAGAGTTTCCTAACGGAAAGACCCAATAACACTTTGCCCGACCCGGGAATCCAACCCGAGACCTCCCAATCCCACGCGCACATTTATGCCGCGGGACCAACAAGGCAGTTTCTAATAATAATTTGCAAAATATTATAAGTACATAAAACAAAACATCATATTAAAATGATACCTAATCATTGGATAATAGGTATACCCACCCCACCATTTTTCTCATAAAGAAACTTACGTGGTACGCCTAACCTACACACAAACATATTGATGAATTCAATGAATAATTGTAATTTTTTAAGAATTTTCTAAATTGTTTTAGAGACCAATAACTTATCCACTAGACCACAGGATAAAATATTTTCCCATTTACTCGGGTAACTGTTGAGAATCTGACAACACAGTTCTTCACGCATGCGTCTTGTTGCTTTTGTTTGTCACAAACTGTCAAAATGAGATGCCTCACTTATGGACCTATTTTTCTAAGGCAGTGCGGTGTCTAGTATAGCGAAGCGATACCAATCATTTGTCTAAGAATAAAGGCTACTTAAGCAAAGCATTTTAAATAATGAAAGTGTCAACTGTCTGAACTGTCAAACAATGCCGAACCTTTGTATACCTATAGGTCCTATAGGTACACAAAGGTAGGTACTCTGTGGGTTACATAACTTACATAGGAGGTGTAACCTTGAGAAGCTTTGAGAGTTTGAGCCACACTTTGAGCCCTTGATAGTTTGATAGGCATGTTAAAAATTATCGAATTGTATTTAAATCGATTGTTATTTTCTTATAATCGATTTTTTACTATCGATTTTTATAGTAATATTAATTGATTTTTTGTAAATTGACTATATACATTGTTTTTTTAAATCGATTTTGGGAAACAGCTCGTATCTATGCGACGGATGAAAAATCTCGAATTAAGTTCATACGTTTATACGTATTGATTAAATAAAAACCGCGCCTTCTGTAGGTATGTATGTATGCGAGTAAAGTAGTTTCAGTGTAGTGGTGAGTGAGATAAAGTTGTTGCCGTTGTTGGTAAACAATAAAAATGTCTTCTAACCGTAAAACACCTAAAAGTGGCTGGCGAAAGTATTTTATAACGTAGAAGGATAATACCACAGCAATATGCAAGTACTGTTCAAAAGAATTAACAACTTGTACTAATACTTCAAATTTAAAACAGCACATGGAACGAAAACATCGCGCTGTCTTACAGGTATAGTCGTACGTTTTATAACCTCAACATTTATGATAGTGAAATTAAACAGTTTTCCAGATTTTATTCATATATAATTTTATTTGATTTTTATTGTGATAGGTAATTGCTAATATTATATATTTTAGGTTTATTATTGGAATATGATAAGGATGTAAGTACTTTTAAATAATACAAAAACAATTTTTTTACGCAGAAATAGATTATTTATTGTTATTAAAATCGATTTTTGACAAATCGATTAATTTTGAATAAAGAAAATTCGATTTTTATTTAATCGATTCTTTTCCACTGGCCTTTGAGTTAGTTAGTGTTGACATTTCGTCAATGTTGTCAGCTATCTTAATAATAGATACTACCATTGTTCACAAAACAATAATTTTAGAGTATGTACATTGTAACATACTTAACGTTTTACTCCCAAATCAGCTATTTTCATCAAATAAATCTATGACTATAATACCTACACTAGAAGTGACACCTCAAAGAATCTCTGTACGTAGGTAGGGTTACCTTAAGACAGGCGTTTGCCGTATTTGACAGAGATTTTAAGGTTTAGACAGGCGTGCGGCCGGCATTGGTCTGAGACAGGCATTTTAAACGTACATTTTCTCTCGTCAACGCCCAGTGGAGTAAGAAATCGGGTGACAATTGAATCAGTAAAAGCAATATTGATTACTCAGCAAAATTACAAAACTGTATCTTGTGAAGATTTTTACGTTTATGTATTAGCAAAGAAAGAACTATTGAAAAAAATAAGGTCCTCTGACAATTACCAGTAATAAATATCCTTCTTCATTATTATCTGTTGGCTTTTCCTTATTACCTACAGCGTTTTGCTTATGACAGGCATTTTTCTGAAAATTCAGGCATTTTAGGTACCATAGACAGGCATCCCTCTATTTACATATGGTAACCCTATACGTAGGTATCTCCGTAGCATGCTGAGCATAGAGATATTAAAAATAGAGTGGCAGAGTGGGGCCTATTCGTGTCCGCCGGTGGGAGAGAGAACGCAACATTAAAGGCCCCCTGCATCTCTCTCTAACAATACATGCACAACATCAACATTACGCAGTGGCGTGCTACCTGTAACTATTATTTAAATCAGTTTATTAGTAATCAATAGTTTAAAAGTTGTTTTTATTGCTACACGAAGATAGTTTGAAGTGACAAAAAAGTTTATATACCTATTTTTAAACTATCGATTACTGATAAACTGATATAAATAATAGTTACAGGTAGCACGCCACTGCGTAATGTTGATGTTGGGCATGTATTGTTAGAGAGAGATGCAGGGGGCCTTTAATCATGAAGTTATAGATAAACATGGAGACCGCACTCCGAATACCTACTTGAAGCTCAAATGATGTATCGCTATCTCGCTCACTGTGGTCATACCATCTCTTTTCAACCAACCACTGCCATATTGACAAGATTTACTTGACATATAGTGGCCAATGTTGCCACATTACCAAATCCTTAGGAAATGGGATTATAATTCACTGTCTCGCCAACCATGATTATAAGCGTTCGAGACCTACAATATTGGGAGTTTTAACAAGTGATTGGATTTCAACTCTTGATTTAAATACACATTAATTGACCGTGAAAACTTCTGATTTGCTTAATATGTCGGCTCTTTTTAAGAGCTTACTCGGAGATTTTAATAAGAAGATAGCAATACTAAATCCACGCTAAAATGAGAGGTCAGACCACAGAGAGTGAGATAGAGAAATGTAGGTATTTGACTCAGGGCTTTGTTCCAGCTGTGGCCTCCATGTTTATCTATACCTTCATGCCTTTAATGTTGTGTTCTCTCTCGCACCGACGGACACGACACAGTATTGAGTTAGGTACTGTTCTGCCACTCTTTTCTAATATTTCTAATATCTCTATGATGCTGAGGCTTAAGTACAGACAGGCGAACGAGTAGTGGAGGCTTAGGTCCTATCTAATAAGCAGCTGTGGCACCTCCTAATCAATGCCTGTACTTTAAGACCTTTTCTTTTCACGCAAATATTGATGAAACCGAAATTTTTGTGTGCAGGTCACGACGTTATTAAGAGATGGAGAGGAGTTAAAGACAATTTTACCAGGTATGAAAAGAAAATAAATGATCCCGCAAAATCCGGAGCCGGTGCAAACAAAATTAAACCGTATCATCTGTATAACCAACTGCTATTCTTAAAAAAGAACGATCAAAGTGACGATGACGAACTAGCAAGCACGACAGGACAACAAGGTCGACAGAAAACAACAATGCCAATATGCCAGTCCGCACCACATAAACGTAAAATGGAGGATTATGAAGACACCATTTCAAAAAGTATAAAGAACCCTGAAAGCAGACACATGTCCTTTTTTAAAGGTATTCTACCTTCAGTGGAAAAGTTAAATGATGACCAAACTCTAATTTTTCAAAGTCGTGTATTGCAAATATTGACTGACTTATACCAACCAGCATGGTGTCCACCAAGACAGTACCAGCCGACCCACCAAACAAATTTACAAACAAGTTACGAGAGAACTTTTTCTCCGAATCCTTCTCAAAGTAGTTGTCTAACGTCGTCTTCGCCACGAACTAGCTCGAAAATACAACATCGATCTTTAGAGTGTGAAGCTAATTTAGATCCATTGATAACTGCACCGGATGAACCCGTTGATATAAAAAAAGATAAGTTGACGTACAGCGAATCAGAAAATGAGGACACAGATTCAAATTAAATCAAAAATGTTATATGTATTCAAATTTTATTAAACGGGGTAGGTAGAGTAAATGACATTTCATAGTTATGTATTATGAAGACGGAAAAGGGAAATGTCCCAAATTGCTGTGTGAAAGAAGTACTTAATTGCACAATAAAGCCAGACAGGCGCAAAACTTTTATCTCGGCATTTTTGCATTAAATTATGTAACAAAAAGCAATACGCCATTTTATGTATCAATAATAAATAGTACAATGTTGTAAAACGTTTAAAGTAATTTTTATTGATAAGAAATGTCCCCAGATCTTACTTATTTTGTCGGCTACATATTTATAATGTGTGGAATAAAGAAGTGTATGTGTGTGTTCGAGTCTAAAGTGTCTAAACATACCAGCGCCTGTCTGTGCCTGTAGCACAGATTAATATAATACTAGGTAACATGGTCAACTTCCGACTGACCCCACGGGTGCGGGGTGTGGGCTAGCAGGTAGATCAACCTTGGATATTGTTCCCGGGTTCGTAATCTATTCGTGGAACTCGGTTTAAGAATGATATTGTTATTTTGACATTTTGGACTTTTGGCCGCGTAGATTGTGCAAATACCTGTGCGGTGGTTTGGGCACATGGAGAGGATGGATGACGAAAGATTGACCAAGCAGATACATAAGGCAAGTGTTAATGGAACGGGACTTAGGGGAAGATCTAGGCGGACGTTCTCTGACCAGATTGGAGACATCCTAAAAACAGGACAGGTTATAAGTACCCTAAACAGAAGAGCATGCGTGAGGAATTTGATGGGAGTGAATGAAGTAAGAGTGGTACCTACCGTACCTATGTCAAGATCGTTGCAAATGGCGTTCCGTGCGTAGTATCTGCCTACCCCTCCGGGAAACAGGCGTGAGTCTATGTATGTAGCCATGTATTAATTCACAGATTTGACACGTTTTATGTCTATCAATTAACACGTTCATGTAAAGATAAGTAATTTTACTAACTTTTAAAATAAATGTCTTAATATTTATGGTGTTGGATACACTGCAACTCCCGATAAGTATTTCTTTTTAATTTTTCGAAATATCCTTGAACATTTGGAACATTCGGTTTGATTAATATATTATTATGTCCGTCCGAATATGATTTGGAGAACAGCCTAGGCGACGAATTAGTCCAGTTCCCAGAACTGCTAAAAACTTGCAATGCAATTTTCTAACCTTTATTATGAGTTCCTTAGAATCATGTTTCCTAAACGTAGAACTGCCTTGCGCATTTACTAGCGAACGTTATTTTTCATCGTTAAAATTTATTAAAAATGAGTTAAGTGACACGATGGGCCAGGAACGTCTTAATCATCTCACTTTGATGAATATAGATTATGATTTCCTTAAATTAGAAGTCGATATTGAAAGAGTCCAAATTTGCATATTACATCCAGAAAAGTTGGTTTTCTTTTATTTGATACCCTTGAGAACCTATAGCAAACCAAGGGCCTCTTAACAGAATTTGCTACAGGCCCTGCGCTTGGTTAAACCGGCACTGATGTGCCCTGCCCACTGCTACTTTAGCCTGACTATTCGGAGAGCTATGTCGGTGACTTTGGTTCGCCTGCGGACTGCGGATCTCCTCATTTCTGTGAATGATGTCTGACTTTATTGCGCCTTCTTTTTTTCACGCAGTACCTAATATCGGACTTCCTGTCATAACCATATTTCAAGTTCATAAAAACCTTTCATAATAATATGATAAATAGCATGTTGTTATTGGTTTCTAGGCAGGATTCCATACATTTTTGCCCCTTCACCTTTAATGTTATAGTTATTGTGTATATTGCTAACTGTAACTAAAATTATCATTTCGTTGCTTAAAAGCTTACTAGGTTGCCAGATTAAATTTTTTATTTATTTTTTGGTACCATATTTCATAATAGGTAGCAGCATGTAAGTTCCATTTTCAATATTTGTGTAACCATTTAACTATACAAAGATTTGAACATGAGTAGTATCGCATAATTACAATAAACCCTAAACATGACCAAAATACGTGTGTAGATAAGAAATGGGGAGCGAATAAAACATGAATCAACAGAATTCTACAGAAACTTGCTCATTACTAGTACCGGTTAGAGAAACTTTCGTTTTACAATAAAGCGGAGTTTCCTGAAACGGCCTTTTGAGACAAGTTGAGTTTAACTAATTCTGATTAACATAATGAGCAACTGATAAAATTGAAAGATTTGCTTAGAAAACAAACTTTAATGTTTCCATCTCAGATGACACCTTAGACAAATGATTGGTATCGCTTCGCTATACTAGACTCCGCGGTGCCTAAGAAAAATAGGTCAGTAAATGAGGCAACTCATTATGACAGTGTGTGTCAAACAAAAGCATCAGACCTAGGCATCAGACTGGTGTGAACTGACTGTAGTCTATGGATGACATTATAATTTTACTTCATCTGAGGTTTCTATATTTCCATATGAAGTTTCCATAAAAATCGATTTAATTTTGTCAGTACATAATCGACTATAATAAATTCGGATAAATGACAACTTACTAATAGTCTATAGCAGACAGATCAGTCGCAGTCGCACGTTGTCATCTCTAGTTGTCATTCATGCATGGCTGTCTTCAAGATTGCATTCTTTTTTCTGAAAAATATAGTTTTTGATAAAGTTTGCAGCTACTTGAGTTAAACGATATCATAAATGGAGTTGTTAGTGATAAAAAATACTATCCCTATAGCTAAATAGTGCAGTGAAACAGTTACAAGTGGTGTATAAAGATTCTCTGTGGTGTATTGCGTATCATGTAACTTTTGTGGTTTATTTTGCGGGCCGAGCATCTATTTCCGACATCAGGATTTTCTTTGCCGTAAGTATTTTTGTATTAGTTTCTGTTATATTCAATAGTGGTGTCGTAAAAGTTTTTGTGACACGATATTTCGTAGTGTTTGTGTACCTACTGTATTAGTAATAGTCACAAAATTCACGAATGTCAAGGTTCATCACATAAGTACTTTTCTAGTAGTTTATAGTCTTATAAGGACAGCTGCTCTTTGTGTCGCATTTGGTGCTTCCTAAATGTCTCATATGGGGAAATACTTATCAATTTAAAGGACCTCAGTATTGTGTTAAGACATTATATTTTTACAATGTTGTACTTTTGTTATTTGGTATGAATGCTAATGATTTACTTCTGCCCATAGGCGAAGGTCTTGATGTAAGGACAAATCTTGATTAGATGATAGGTTGAATGTCAAGTGGCTGTGCAACATTGAATATTTCTATTACTTACCTATTTGTTTATGATAGTACTAAGTAAGCCAAACCATTGACAAACCTTTTTTTGTGAACTGTTTATTAGTTGATATATTAAGAATATAATGCTGTGAAATATTATTGAAATGGCTCAAATCAGATAAGCATACCATTAAATCAGCTATTATAATTAAAAAATAAAATCGGCAATAGCCCAGTGGTGTATGTAACGGACTGCTGAGACGATGTTCTCAGGCTCGATCCACTGGTAACCCGGGCACACACCTCTGACTTTGTGGTTATGTGTGTATTTAAAAAGGTTAATTATCACTCGCTCAATAATGTGCCTGGTATATGGCAATAGGCATGCCCCTTAGTTCATAGGGACCAAAACATAACTGGCGAAGTATTGATGTCTAAAACATCTCTGTCTAGCCCTTTGGGGATAAAAGGCATAAAGTTATGTTCTGTTATAATTTTTATTTTCAACTTCCAGTAGCTTCAATTAGTCTATATTTGATAATATAAGTACTTATTATTTTGAGTTTTTTAATGGACTGCCTGTTCTTGGTTTCAGTCACCTTTTTTTTAATTATCTAATAAACAGACAGTACTCAAATTCTGTATGCAAAATTAGTATTTTAAATAGTATTAAACAAGAATTATATATTTTGTATGACTAGTAAATACACTGTCTAACCATCTCCTGACAATAACGAACACATATAAGTAAGATAGATCTAATTTGGTGAAGTTGTTTGGAAGTTATGCACATACAAACATTTTGGTGTTTCATTTTTATTTATATAGATGTTCAAATCCATTGATAGATTGAATATTGAAAGTGGCTGTTAATTATTAATCCACATGATAAGGTCATAATAATTACTGAATACATAATTTACTGAGATGGAAACATGTTATTTATCATATTAAAACCTAGATTCAATCAAAATTATTGCAGTTTTATACAAGTATGAAGAACAGAATGTGAATTTGCATACTTAATGGACTATTGCAATCTTTTTTATATTTCCTGTGAATAAGATCATTGGGGTCAAGATGAGCGATGATGAGGTTAAGATTACGTACTGTTTGCTCTAGTTTTTATTGTAAATCTTATATTGCTGTTTACTAAAATAGCACATAGACTTTATCTTGAAATGTTTTGCAACATTAATGCTAAGATATTTTACACAGATAAGGCATTCCATTGGTGAGATTATTGCTTCAACTTCAAACCAAGCACTAGATATTTATTTATATCTTAACTTTTTTAAATCTCAAAAGGTCTTAAATTTTTATCAACATTGTAAAGTCAACCACTTATTAAATAACCACTAAGGGGTATCTCATGCTCTACATTGGGGCATGCACTCAGTTTGTGTGATAGCATATCATGGCAAAATTCCTGATTTCTGAGAGTAGAAACAAGAACTTTAAAGCATAAAAAATTTAAAATTAAATTATAACTTAGCTGCAAATTAAAACCAGTAAAAAGCAAGATACAGGCATCATCAGTTGTCTCAACTGCCTGCCTGATTAAATATAATAAGAACAATAAATTAGTTTTATTAAATACTATAGGATTCCAGCAACTGAATTCCGAATTTAACCCATTCTGCTCAATACTGTGGGTGTTCAGGAAATCCCATCTTGGTGCACCCCTATGGTCCCAAAGAAACAGATATTATGCCAAATTTCAGATTCTTGCGTGCAATAGTTTTGGCAGTGCCTTGTAGGTCAGTCAGTCAGTAAGGCAAGCATTTTATATACACAGTTGTGGCATAATTTAAAAGAGGTCAACAGGCATTTCTCAGTGTATATTTATCAGTTACCTTTTCTTTAGTTTCTTAGTATTGTTATTAAACTTGACTCTAAATAATCTGCAACCCAATGGACAGAAGCACTAAACAATCATCTGATAACGTCATATTTTCTGAATTAGAGGAATGCGTAAGTGCTCGTAGTCACATGCCCCACTAATTCCTACATTTGATATTATCATATACTTTTTACCGCCATTTGATCGCAGCGATAGCCTAGTGGAGATACCAAAGGACTGCTACGTAGAGGGTATCGGATTCGAATCCACGGCGCGCACCACTGACTTTTCGAAGTTATGTGCATATTAAATTGTTAATTATCGCTTGCCCCGTGCATCCGTATGACCAGAAAACCAAAACTTTTTGGCACGGAGCTTAACATATCGAGTGAAGTCAAGTACCTGGGCGTAACACTCGACCACAAGCTCAACTGGAATAAACACATCACCACTAAAACCACAAAAGCATGTACAATCTTCTGGCAGTGCAGGAGAATAATAGGCAAGAAATGGGGTCTCAAACCATTTATCACCCTATGGATCTACACTGCCATAATACGCCCCATGCTCACATACGGTGCAGTAGTGTGGTGGCCACGCACTCAACTAAGCACAGTCAAGAACAAGCTGCAGAGCATACAACGCCTCGCCTGTCTGGCCACAACAGGCGCACGAAAACAACTCCAACGGCGGCATTGGAGGTGCTCCTCGACTTGCGACCACTGCACCTCATCATCCAGCAGGAAGCAGGTGCCGCAGCGATCCGGCTCGACAAGTTCGGGCTTTGGAGAAGAGACGACAGAATAACCCATGCACGCCTGAAAACGACATTAACTAACGAGATCCCGATGCTAGATGCAACGTGCGACCTCATACCTAAAACCTTTGTCTTCGACAAAAAATACCGCATACAACTGCAAGAAGAGCACAAGGATAGTTCTGGTATACACGAAGTTAGAGTATACACAGACGGCTCAAAAACAAAGTATGGGACAGGTGCCGGAGTATTCTCCCATGACTTGAACATCAATCTCTCAACATCGCTTGGTAAACTCAACACCATCTTCCAAGCTGAATGCGTTGGGATTATAAGGGCGGCGACGGCGATTGCGGCCAGAAACGTGAGTAACCTGTCGGTACGCATCATCACAGACAGTGCCTCAGTACTACAAGCTCTCGACGGCAACTGCTTTAACAGCGGCCTAATTATGGAGTGCCACCAAGAGCTGCAGAAAACTGCAGCGAGGAATCGGGTCACGCTCCAGTGGATACGAGGACACAGTGACTCCACGGGCAATGACGCAGCAGACCAACTGGCAAGGAAAGGATCGGACACAACAACCCTGGGACCCGAACCAATTGTTCCGATACCTTTCAACCAACTAAAAACATGGTTACGCGAGAGAACCCTACATCAACACGCAAAAGAGTGGGCAGAGTTAAAAGAGTGTAGGCAATCTAAAGATGCCTTTCCCGTATTAAACTAGCATAATAACTGGCCACTGTCCACTAAACAAGCATCTCTACAATATCGGCGTCACGGACAGCCCATTATGTAGGGGCTGCATGGAGACCGAAGAAACACCTGCTCATGTGATCCTACAGTGTACCAGCGTGAGCGACCAACGGACGAGGTTCCTGAACAATCCCAGAACCATGAGCGAAGCCATACGCAACACTGGTCAACTCATGGCCTTCTGGAAGGAGCTTGCATGGTATGAGTAGCAGTCGACAACCGTGTCACTGCTCACGCACAATGGCCCAATTCAGTGGCTAAGTGCGGAAAACACCTGTCCAACTAACTAACTAACTAACTAACTAACTTGCCCCGTGCCTCGGAGAGCACGTTAAGCCGTCGGTCCCGGCTGTCATGAAGATCTTTAACAGTCGTTACTGGGAGTCAGTACCCTAGCTTTTTTTGTTTTTTCTATTCCATGGATCTAAACCATGGAATATCGCTATCCCTTTCGGTTGCGGAGGTCAGACGACAGTCGCTATGTAGAAAAGCTGATATTCTGTCAAATCTGGTAAGACCAGTAAGCGGACCTCGGGCTCCAAGGCGTGTCTTGGATGCAACCGGTATAACGCTAGAGCTAGAGAGATTTTTTAATTTCTGGTATAGGTACTGCATATTTTCCCTGCATTGAAATACCTACATGTGTGTGGATGTATTTACCAAAGTATGGACTATCCAATAATTACCTGTGCCTACTTCTATCCGCTAAATGGCGATAGTTGAACAAAGGATGCTAATGTCAAAAACTACGGATGCCATGCGGTTGCATAGGTATCCAATTAGTGCCTAATAGTACAGCGCAACGTCCCTGACTTTCCTGTTACATATAACTGCGAGTTATCTAATAGATACTTCTAATACTAATAGATAAAGCTGAAGAGTTTGTTTGTTTGTTTATTTGTTTGCTTGAACGCGCTAATCTCAGGAACTACTACGACCCATTTATCGATAAAGGCTGTAGGCTATATAATATCACGCTATGTGCCACGGGAGCCGAGCAGTAGCCTTGAATAACGCTGGTGTAACCGCGACCTCGTCTAGTTATAACCATAAGCGGATAATTGGTAGTCTACTAAACTCACTGTCATAGGAAAATGCAGCGCTAGCCTAATAAAGAGACAAACAGAATGCTACGCAAAGTCTCGGGGTTCAAATCCACGGCGCGCATCGCTGTCTTATCGAAGTTATCTGCGGATAAAATTGGCAGTTATCGCTTGTAAAACGGCGAAGGAAACCTCGTGGGGAAACCTGCATGACAGAGTTCTCCGTAATGCTCTGGAAGAAGGTAGTCTACGTTCCGGCACTGAGCCAGTGTCGACTTTAGCCTTATCATTCTCATAATGTGAAGGGGCCCATGCCTAGCAATAGGTCAGTTTATATACACGGTGTAATTGGCATGATCATTTAGTCTAGTAAACTATATGCTGTTTGGTCCCAGGTTGGACGGCACCTTTTAACTGTACTTCAAAGACTATGCCCCGCGTCGTGAGCTATAAAAAAATCAGCTGTTCCATAGTAAATTGAACTTTGACCTCGACAAAATGTATGGAAAAGGTTATTTTTTATTCGCCTTTTCGACAATGAGCCAGACCAGAACAACATTTATACACAATAACGAGTATAATCACCCCCGAGAGTTTCGCACGAAACAAATAATAACGAGAGAATGAATGTAGAGCGCGTAAGGTTTCTCTGCATACCCCGACCACAGATAAAGGCCTTGCCACACGGCACAATTTTACTACTGATCAAATTTTCAATCGAATTGGCTTTGCCCGTCTACACCACACAATCAAATCACTGATTTTCATTCCGTCCACCCGATTGGTTAAAATCTGGTGGTACCGCCCACCCGATGAACTTGAGTTGGACGACTAGCGTCTATACGTCACGATTTCATCAAGTGATTTAGTCAAGTTGGACGTAAAATTGTGCCGTGTGGCAAGGCCTTCAGACAATACTAAGTCACCGACGGACAAAATCGGCGTGAATATACCCACACCGTATGCGTGTATGAATCATAACGTTGTGTACGTTAGTTGAGGCATTTACACTAGGTAGTTTAAATTCCTGTGTCGAAGATGCACAAACAGGAAAAACTGACGCACAAAGCAACCAGATGCGGAAAAACAACAACTTCTTTATCAAATCAATTTTTCTCGCGATGTTCTCGCTTTATCTATTACATCAACCGTGAAGTCAAACGGCCCTTCTCAAACAACTCGGAAATCAAAGAAAAACGAGCGTTTTGTCCAAATGCAAATAGTGTTCTTGTCAGCTATGTGTGAAAGCAAAAGTGGATTTATACTGCTCTATCACATTCTTTATTTCTCGGTAGGTAGTTCCTTAAAAGCTCCGTAGTCACATACAGTTTTACTCGATCGAGCCAGACTCGAAGGCTCGCTTAGAGTAAAATAAGAGTGTATTTTGATTTCATCGAGCTGTGAGTTTTGCAGTCCACACGTTGATTTTTACTCGTTTTCGAGTAAAACTATCGAGTAAAACCGTGTGTCAGTACTGAGCATAAAATACCTATACGGATTTCCTTGAAATTGGTATGTATGGTAGACCATTACAGCGATTTGTGAGATGTTTTACGTATCCTCCAGTAATATGTTAGAAATGTATTTGCATCATGCAAATACAAAAATCCTCTCTCTAGTTATGACAATAGTAAAACTTGTGTTACAAAAGCCATAGGCTGTACGAACAAATGGTAATTAAGCATAGTTTCACTAACAAACTGACATTGTTTATAAATTCTCACACATGTAGGAGTGTGGCGGGTATACACGTCACAGGTTATGGTGTCTTGTTATGGTGTGAAAGGCGAGTAAAAGTGTACTGTCGTAGGCTCTGTGATGGTAAAAATACACCATGAAGTATTTTTAAAGCAGACCACGGGTTGAAACTAGGATAAAGCTAGGTCCTCTTAGCTATCCTCCTAACCTCCTAGCTAGATGTTGATGTCCGTGTGATGACGGATTAAGAATACGGAATGTCACCAACCTATATCATCCCATGGGTGTCGTAAGAGCCGACAGAGTAAGAGAAGGAAAACTTGATACAAATTTTGGTTGAATGCGGGCCATCAGTGGGCCGAGTCAGTCAAAAGCGTCAGATGATTTCCTGCATTGTACTTGCATACTAAACTCTTTTTTTTTGTCTGGACTTTAAAAGATGAAGAAAATACTAAACAAAATGAAGTGACAAAAAAAATGACTCTGAGTTTGTTTCGGCCTTTCTTCTCAAGAAGTCATTTAGCTAGGAAAAGCCGGCATCATCTAGAATAGGGTTTTGACATGTATAAGTGTTGTAAACAACCAAAATGCAGAAATAAATATGTCTTTATGTCTAACTCTATACCAACCCGTTTGGCCAGCGTGGTATAGTAGGCCAATTCCTCCTTTCAAAGGAGAGGCCTAGTCCAGCAGTGGACTGTTAAAGGCTGATGATGATGAACTATTTCTTCCCTCCGTACTGCCTAAATAGTGGACATTATGGAGAAAGGTGTTATTAAATCTTATTGACGTGTACTGTAATGCTACGAGAGCAAATGCCACTATATACTACCTACTACCTCATTAGGGTGCTATTCAAGAATGTTGACTACCTTTACAAATACTACCGATAGGAAGTCAAGTCAATGTCGTATAGATTATGTTTAGAATATTAAAACGATCGTTAACCTACTCTAGCTATCGACAACACCTCAAATTGTGGCGCGAATCAATTACGTATTGTTTCCTTTGCCCTAGAACCATTTTATAAATGGGACCAATGTTTACTTTATCGTAATGTAAGAACAAGAACCTTTGTTCCTAAAGGTATGCTTGTATTATTGCTATGACGATTAGCAGTGGGAAAATGTCCAGCTGTTTATGGAGTACGGCTGGTGTAACCCATGCCGAAATATCGCGTTGCGCATCGGGGAACAAAAAGACTCATCGTCTTCCTAGCGTTATCCCAGTTGCATCCCGGGGTCAGTGAGCAGGCTCACTTGTCTAACCGATTTGACTGAATGCTTTTCCACAGAGCGACTGACTGTCTGACCATGGCTTAGACTTAGAGGAGGACTCAGAGGTACTTACTACCTATAGGTAGTTAGTACCTAACGACTGTCATAGATCTTTATGACGGCTGGGACCGAGGGCTTAACGTGCTCTCCGAGGCACGTGGCTAGCGATAATTAACAATTCAATGCGTAAATAACGAAAAGACGCGCCGCCGTGAGGTCGAACCCGATAGCCTCTGCATGGCAGTTTATTGATATCTCCACTAGGCTCTTCTACATAATTACCTTACAAACGTACCTATGTTCTAATAAGTAGAAATACTCGTTCAAGTTTATGAAGTTCGACCAAGACCAAGAAAAGATTTGTTAATAAATATTTTATAGAAACTATCTAATCTATCTATGTCCAAGAAAAGATTTGTTACATTGTCCTAGTCTTTAGAAACTAAAGAATAATTTTTACTCTGACGAACAGTTTGCCGATTTACGGGGACGAATTTATATCTGCATGCTTTATTACCTTGAAGATTGCTTGATACGTCGCTTATAGTAAGGGAAAGTGATTTGTCGCGTCAACTGCAGAGGTTATTGTACAACCGACTGGTTGCATTTCCACGTGGATCAGAAAAAAGAATATTTGCTGTTATTTATGGTAATAAATATACGTGCAGTACCTACTTTCAATTTTGTTCGCCATCTTTCACTTTTATTTTTCCTTATTTATGGGTGCAATAGTTCGTTATAGCTACAATAATAAAATTGATTAATTGAAATAGTAATCATCATATACCGAAATCAAAACTTACCATACAGGTCCTCACGCACATACTCTTGTTCCCATTTAGACGGATCGGCTGTTTTCCCGGTCCGTCTATAGAAACGGACGTGCCAGTGACAGTACAATTCGTATGACACTGTGCACATTTAAACCGCCAACGAAAACACGCGGTCCGTCATGGTGAGAGCGGGCTATAAAACGTCCTGTCTATTTACCCGACGGTGCTTCTGGGTTATCATTCGTTTTATGTCTACTGGCCTAGCTTAAAAATCAGCAGATTTTCAAATAAACATGTGTATACGGTTTTAGCTTCACGGGTTTTGGCATATTTGAAATGATTTATTAGAGCAGGTGCTTATTCATACAAGGAGCCCACTGGCTAATTGTAGGGGAGTCCAGAAGTGATTTAATTCGAACGCGTTAGGTAAACAGACAGTATACCTTGCATCCTGTTAAGCCTGTAATCATAATCATTTCGATCAGGACAAGACACGACTGCTTAAAATCTAGTCTGAACCTCTGAACAATAACATATCAACAATTTCTTTTCTAGAATCTTAAGAATGACGAACAGCGCTTAACCAATTAATTAGTAGAAATTGTTTAAAATAAACAATGTGCATATAAATGGATTTAGTTTATGAAAACAATTAGAAATGCAGGCTAGGTGTACGTTTTAATAAACTTACATACATAAAATATATTTTTCTCCAGTGAAATTGC
This sequence comes from Euclidia mi, assembly GCA_944739405.2. NCBI lineage: Eukaryota > Metazoa > Arthropoda > Insecta > Lepidoptera > Erebidae > Euclidia > Euclidia mi. The sequence goes on along the minus strand of OX123204.2, from coordinate 15,654,470 downwards.
GGCTCGCCGTTGCGAATCGTGATTGTGAATGGATTAGTCACTCGTCTAAATTATTATAATATTGCTGTAGATTTTGTTTGATTGAAGGCACTAATCTCAGGAACAAATTTCAGAATACATATGTCAGTTTAAAACCTGAATAATAAGGAAGGTAATTAGATATTTGTTCGGGACAGGAATTGAAATAATCGGGATTGTAGACGGGATAATACTAGTAAATCTAAATTTATTCCTACATAATAATAGTCAGGTATGTTGGGTTAGTAATATTTACAACAGATCACAAACTAAAACAGTATTTTTTAAAGCATTCATTGGCTTATGCGTATTAACTTTCCGATGACAGCAAAATCAGGACGTGTTCCCAAATCTCTGAAAATCGGGACTTCTCCCGAACTTGGCAATTTGGGACACCTGGTAACGCTAGTTACAAGGCCTTATTACAAAAGTCGAAGTCAAATTCAGTTATTCATATAGGTTACACAGCAACACTTATGAACGTCAATTCTATGTTGGCAACCAGGTTCGGGATGGTAGGTAGGGCTATGAGAAGAGCCTGGAAGAAACTCATGCCACTCTTTTAAAAGTTTCGGCAACCTCTGGGCACAACTAGTTTAATTATATCTATTTTTATATATGCCAATTTTTTTGTAAACATCTAGCTGGACATCTAATCGAGTACGACGTACCTATATTATATGCATTTACGCAAATGTTTACGTTAGTAACAGCTCTCTCACTTCTGAGTTTTGTTGTTATTTCTGTATCATTATGCCTTATAAATTCTAAAGCTCTGAAATAGGAGAAACATTTTCGTATTTATAACATTAGAAGGAACAAAGAGTGTTTAACCACGTTTGCTGCAGTCAAATATATCTTATACCTACTTAGTAAAACATCGAACTATATTTTATAGTTCGTGTTTTATAACGATGTCAACGCTAAAAAGTACTCTTTTTATTCTATTATATTCTACTCCGAAATGTCATTGGTGCGCGCCGTGGATTCGCACTCGATACCCTCTGCATGGCAGTTTTTTGTTATCTCCACTGGACTATAATTTTTGCACTTAGCGAATAGCGATATCGCCAATCGAAAACCAATTTGCTACAGGCCCTGTGGTATTATGTTTATTTTTTGTCTTGACAGTACGCTTGTTCTCAGATGCGCCACAAATAAGCTGTGACCATGAGCTGGCTCCGGACGACAGGTCTGTCGTCGTTCGCGCGGCAGCTGTCGCGCTCCCTCGACCCTCGCCATGACTACGAGCCGCAGGCGTGCTACAACTCCTTCTGCAAGCATTGGCAACAGGCACACGATATTATACTTAAATCTCAGGTTAGTAAGGTTTTGTTTTGGAGTTGTGGATTGCAGTTTGTAACTGACATACAGGGTTTCATTTGGGGGCAGTTTGAATCTGCTGGAGTAAGGTTTACCACTAAAGTCATTATTGTCTCCGGAAGAAAAAATATTGTCCTCTTGGGGGAGCATGAGCCCTTGAGTCCCTAAACACATAATTACAATGTTTATAACAAAGTTATTAATAATTGTTTTGAATTAAGCCTAGTCTGTTCAGATGTTTTGTAGCCATTCACGATACATTTTTTAAACATGCGAATTTTGATTAAAATGCTTTTGATTCAAGATCTATTTTCGATGATTGAGAGTGCCGAGGCTACAACTCCTGTTCCTTCGTCGTCATCCCACTCTTCCCCCTATTTCATTTCCCATCCAAAAGGGCATCAACGCACTTGTGACTCCTCTGGTGTTGCTTGTGCAAATGGGTGGCGTAACCGCTTACCATCAGGCGATTCATCTGCTCGAAATTTCAAAGCTTCTTACCTAACTCTTCTCTTCCAGCCGCAACACCTCCACGACGATGTGTTAGGCGTGGTCAACCACTTGGAGCAGCTGGCCACTCTACTCGTCCTAGAGGCGAGAGCGAGAGAGATCAACACAGCCGCAAGTCCCGCCGCCTGCCTCGAGTACTTGCTCAGCGAGAACCTACTGGACAAGCTGTATGAGTGGGCTATATGTACTGGCAAGTAAGTGCTTGATGTAACTTTTCTTTTTTGGTTTAAAATCTAGCTGGGTCTCCCTCCACCACTCAAGTTCGTATTCTGCTTAAAGTTGAGTTTGGAGCTTGGTTGAGGGATGAAAAAGGGCTGGCCTATGTACTGAAAACCACCATGTTTGTTCGACTTCATTTCCGGCTGGTTTTATCATTCGATCTATCCATGGATTTTGCTACTAGCCCCACGTATTTGTCATAGGTTCCACACAAAATGTCAAATGTTTAGTCGTGTGACAGTGTCGAGAGTTTCGTTTTTTGTACTATATCCTCAAATTGTTATTATTATCATATATACTGGCTGACCCGGTGAACTTCGTACCGCCTAACAGTCGATTCGTTATTTTTTTTATTTTTCTCTCCGTAAGAACCATCCTCGTACTTCAAAAAATATTATAAAAAAATAATTAGCAAAATCGGTGCAGCTGCTCTCGAGGTTTGAGCTTAGCAACACATACATACATACATACATATCGTCACGCCTTTTATCCCCGAAGGGGTAGGCAGAGGTGTATTTCTACACCCACTTTTCGCCAAATATACTTTAGTCCCACGTAATAAGGGGCGAGCCTATTGCCGTACCGGGCATATTACCAGACTCCGTGCTGCTACTGAGAATTTCGTGACAGAAAAACCCAATAACACTGCCCGACCCTGGAATTGAACCCGGAATCAATCCCGATCCCACGCGCACATTTATGCCGCGAGACCAACGAGGCGGTCGTATAGGGTTTGATGACGAGTTTTCCGTCTCTACGCAAAGATGGTATTTGCATCGTGTTATCCCTTAGTCGCCTCTTACGACACCCACGGGGGTAGTGACACTTGTATTCTATGCCGTCAACCACACGGCTATTATTAGCAACACATTCAGCGATATTTTTTTTATATTATAGATACATACATATATTGTGTTAGTCTGCGTTCTTGGCTTGACAATTTGTAAAGGCCTCTGCAATCCAGGATTTATTTTTTGTGTGGGCGTTGCCGTTAGATAAAAAACATTAAATTATTCTATACATAAATAACTCCGTTATTTCAATTCCTAATTTATCTCTAAAACGAACAACATCGCTTACGCGTTTGTTAATATCTTTCGTTTGCCTGTATGGTTCATTGACCGTAGTAGCAATACAGTACATACTGTCGCTAAAAATAATTATGGGTATGACACAATAGTTTAGTAATCCGTGATCAAGGTTCGTCCCTGTTTACAAAGCAGGGAAGTGCACAAGACGTGCGGAACATATGCTTCCTTGTTAAAGTGGAAGTACCTTCTAAACTGGATTTGCGATGTCAGTCGACGATTTTACCTTACTTGAGATTGAATAGATGTATGGATGTTTGTTGCTCTTTCAGGCAAAAAATACAGAACAGTTTTTTATGTAACTTTGCAATATTCATCATCATCATCGTCCTAGCTTTACCTCGGTTTCATCTATGACTTACACGCCTTGGAGCCCGAAGTCCGCTTTTCCAAACTTTATCTTAATATATAAAACCCTTGCTTTACTTACTGACTGACAGACACGCTACAGCCGAAACAATTGGGCGCAGGACGCTGAAATTTAGCATGTATCTTCCTTGGGGACCGTAGGGGTGTACTAAGAAGGGATTTCCCGAAATTCCCAAGGGATCAGCCAAAACGGGTAAATTAAAAAAAAATTGCAGGCGTAGCTGCTGGCGTCCTCTAGTAGTATTATAATATACATGAGAATTGCATACTGTCGCGCTAATTGTACAGACCCCTACGCGGCCGAAACCGCGGCTAGAAGCTAGTATATTTTAATAAAATTTTAATGTTATTATGTCTAATTTAAAAATCGATGTGATTTAAATCGTCGTCTTTGTTACCTACAAATAAATTATGTATTATTCTGACGGCCTGACTGACATTTACGAAGGTGCGTATAAAAACGTACGTCCAAGCCAATAAACTGGTGCCTCTATTGCGAATTTTCAATATACCTATATCACTGTAGTGTAAACAACCCACAGAGATAAATAATCTCTGTGGGTTGTAACTTTTTGATTAAGTTCAGATGTTTCTATTTTAAATAGATATTCATATGTTCTTTGGAGATTATTTTGTCAAATTTGGTTAGACTAGTTAGCGGGCTCCGGGCACAGGTTACTAAATAGTTACTTCGTACCCCGGGCTACAAGGCGACAGACTCTTGGATACAACTGGGATAACACTAGGACGCTGATGATGATGATGATGATATTCCTTGAAGACCTCATTCGCTCAAGTTGTACGATTTCAAAGGGCTGTCCGTATAATACTACTCCGATTGCTGTAGCTCGATCAGCACAAGAGACATCTTTGCGTCATGTGCAAGATCTTGTTGCGAGTTTAATGGCCAGTTTCACCGCTGTCTGATAAGTTCCTGTTAAATTAATTTGTCAGATATCTCATACAAATCCGATCAATATTGTCTAAAACATAAGGCCTATCCATAGAGGATGGTGGCCTTGGTGTTTTGTTTCCATTGATTGTTTGCAAAGCCAGTAGAGACACAAGATTTATTTTAAAATGTGAGTGTTCACTGTCTTAAAAAATGATTCTGTTAGCAGATTGGTATTAGCTACTTAAATGAAAGTTTGGTTAGCATACTTACTTATCCTATCCATACCAAATTGTGTTTTTTGTCCTTCTTTCACATGACAACGAAGCGATATACGGGATATACCAACTGTTACGATTTCTTGTGTGGAGATATTTGGGAGGCTAGAGAGTAATAAAAAGCCACTTGCTACTCTTTTGCAGCCTTGAAAAGTGTACTACAATACTTTTTACCGACTTCCTCCCGAGTGGAGTTACAGGCCAAGACTAGTATCTTATATTGCCTAGAATACTCTCTGTACATTAGCTCAATAGAACTACTTATGTACATTAGCCCAGTACTATTTGTGTAAAACATTAGTTCAGTATTAGCTATGCTCCGGATTACATTATTACATACAAATAGCGGCATACATATTTATGTGACAACCGGAACTAACGGCCTAGCCACACTTGACGCGAATATCATATTCTCAATATGTGAAAGTATGTATTGTTTAGTGTTACCTTGCCTTATTGCGTAAAGGATCTTATTATGTTCTGTTATGTTTATTGGCGACTTGGATTGTATGGATAGCTTATTTAAGTCATTGATGCTATAAGTACTTTTCTGTTGGGTATTGTAAAGCTTAAGGCGGAATTTTCGCAACTAAGACAATGCTAAGATCATGGTCATGACGATTGTCAAGTTTAATCTGGGGCCAATTCTCCTATTTTTTATGACATTGATATTATATTTTGAATGGACTCAGAAGCGGTATTCTGATAACCTAATGTCATTGTCGTATAATTTGAAATAAGCGCTTAGGATTTGTATGCTCCCCAGTATTCTTGGCCAAGATTCGGGTTAGGGACAAATCGTTATGTGAATGTGGCCTGGCTGAAGGGACCCTGGAACACATGTTCTTTTCCTGTCCAAAATTATCAGTTCCCCTCTATGATCTGCTTCCTAATTCTATCCCTAGACCTGTAAACATCGCTTTTCTTTTATCTCTTGCTCACACTCCCCTTATCAAAGTTCTGTACAAATGTATTTCCCTAAATAAAATTAGAATCTATGTAGTATGCACATCCCTTGCCTTTTCTCCCAGATTCTACATAACCACATCAATTACCAACATCTAATACCCTCAAATATGTTCAATAACGTTTATGTTGTTTATTTTCCAAAAAGTCAGCCTCAAAGAGAAACCGCTGCTAATCCGACCGATCAATAGGCTGTTCTTACTTAAGTATAATATAATATACCTATCTGATCTCTTCTTCCACCTTGACATTGGCAAAATCATCGATAATTATACGATGGGGCCATAATAATAAAAAAAAACCACAACCAAACATATTTTGACACTTGTTCTAATTTACGATCTCGTTACAATTTCGTTCAATTATCAGATAATTTAGAAGAATACGCCTTTTGTGACGTAAGTATGACACTGCCATGATATCGAAACTATATATATTTAGGAGAATTGGAGTGAGAGTCAAAATGGCGGGTGTACCATTGCGAATTAAATTATACCAATTACGGTTAGAAGTACCCTTAACCGAAGAGCATGCATGAGAAATTTGATGGGAGTGAATGAAGCAAGAGAGATATGTCAGGATCGTTGCAAATGGCGTTCCGCAGTCTCTGCCTACCCCTCCGGGAAACAGGCGTGAGTCCGAAGAACGATAGCGCTTTTCTTTTTCGTGTGAGTGTATGAATTCTGGTTGACGAGTTTTCCCGCCCGAAGCCTCTGACATGGCCTTACAATTCTTGTCTTGATCAGAAACTGGCACGGACGATCATGGTTTCTGGTCAACCTTTACGTGCCGCCCGAAGAACGATAGCGCTCTGCAAATGCCACACAAGCAGGCATCCATCCAAGTGATGACCTCTCGTGAATGTTGCATTGTCGATCTATTTCGAACGGCAAGTAAAGTCCGAAATTTGACGACATCGAATTCACAATACAGTTATGACATGTCCGATAAAACCATTACGACATCTGTGCAGTCGATCGCACAGCTTCCAATATCATTATTTTGGCACACAAAAGTTTATCAATTCTGATAAGTTGATAACAGATACTGAGAAATATTTACATAAATAGGGTAATTCCCATAAAACAAAAAAAAATCTAGTAACATTATAACACAAAAAATACTAATAAGTATCATCATAACATCCTTTCGCAGTCCACTGCTTGCTGCTGCATAAGACTTCTAATTTGCATCACAAAAGTTTGTGCGCTATTTAGAGGATTTGATCTAGTATACCACGCTGGCCATACAAGCTGGTAAGAGTACGCTGCCGAGTTTTCCGTCTCTTCGGAAAAAGTCTTTTTGATGCGTATAGTCGCCTCTAACGATACACACGGAATTATTTGGGGTAGCGAGTGACAGAGCTTCGCTGACAACATAAGGGCACTACTAAAGGCCGATTTCCATGCACCTCGCCCCCGTTTCCTTGCAGCCAGTAGCAAAAAAAGTGGAGGCGTTTTTCTGAATAAAAAGAGGAGGGAAAACAAGGAATATAATAGTTTTTAGGAGAAAAAGAGCGGATAGCTTCGTCTTCTTATTTACGTAGAGTTGTCTAAAATGCCCAGTTGGCATCACTGGTGTCTAAGGACGCTTATATTAAACAGCCATCTTCCTGCCTTCTTAGTTTACAGGGCTCGACAGGATCCACAATGATAATAACTATTATATCAACATTATGGAATGCAAATAAATGATAGAGTATTGATAAGACGGGCAGTGACTCATTTGTTTCCTTTATCATCATATACCTACTTACCTAAATAAAATTAGTTGCCCTGACTGACATATCATTGCAGAGCCCAAACTACTCAATCATCCTCTTAGCGTTATCCCAGTTTCAATCTGGGATCCGCTTACTAGTCTAACCGGATTTGGCTGAATATTGGCTTTTCCACAGAGCCACTGCCCGTCTGACCTCCGCAACCCGAAGGGATAGCGATATTCCATGGTTTAGATTAGTGCCAGTTTATTTAGAAGGTACTGACGCCCTGTAACGATTGTCAAAGATCTTCATCACAACCGGGACCGACGGCTTAACGGTTTCTCCGAGGCACGGGACAAGCGATAATTCATAATTCAATAGGCACATATTATCTTATTATCAAACCCGATACCCTCTGCATGGCAGTCTGTTGGTATCTCCACTCGGCTATCGCTACCTAAGCCCAAACTATACAATACACAAGCTAAAATCATGAATTTGGCCAGCCTTTCACTTTATGACCTAAGCATCCACTAAAGAACAACTTTTTAATAATACCATCTCTAAGGGGTCAAATAAGGGCAGGGTTGACAATCTCCATAGAAGCAAACGAGTAATTGTTCTGATATTAAGCAACAAAATAAAGTTGAAGACCAAAGATGTTGCCATTCTATACATTATGACTAACATTTTAATTTGGTGTCATTATATCAAGATGAATTTACTAAATCACTTCACAGATGGCAGTTTCCTCAATTTTGTGACGTTGTATGGCCACGTAATTCACTACAACACGCTAGATGGCGTGACTATTGCTAAGTTTATTTTGCTTCATATTTGGCTTCTTTTTATTAGTTATATAAGTTGGTGAATATAAAAAATAAATAATTATGTGTAGATTCTTTGTATAAAAGAAGAAAAAAAATAATTGTAAATAAATATCATAGAGCAACGCGGCCAGGAGTGTGTTGCTCTATCTATACTAATATAATAAAGCGGAAGAGTTTGTTTGTTTGTTTGTTTGTTTGTTTGTTTGTTTGTTTGTTTGTTTGAACGCGCTAATCTCAGGAACTACCGGTCGGATCTGAAAAATTCTTTTTGTATACGATAGCGCAGTTATTCCCGAAGGCTATAGGCTATATAACATAACGCTTCGACCCTTTGGGGCCGGGCAAAAGGCTAAAAAGGCTAAAACATAATGTCGGCTTATCTCAGGAACTAGCAGTCGGATTTTAAAAATTGTTATTGCCTATGATAGCCCAATTATTCCGAAAGGCTATAGGCTATATAAAATTACGCCACAACTTTTAGGGGCCGGACAAAAATAATAAAATGGTCAAACGAGAAGGGGGAGGGTTGGGTCAAAGGCAAAAAAAGGCTAAACGAATAGGATACAATCTATATGGGTATCGTTTTCGAGATTTTCGGGACGCTGATTAATAATATGAAATTTATTTAGTGATCCAAGATGGCGGACGGGAAATCAAAAACGGCGGATGAGAAAATTTTAAATATCAATATGGGTATCGCCTTCAATATTTAAAGGGGTGGAGAATCGAAATACAACATCTATTTCGTGATCAAAGATGGCGGATGGGCAATCAAAGATGGCGGATGGGAAAATTTAAAAAAATCAGTATTGGTATCGTCTCCAATGTTTAAAGGGATGGGGAATCCCAATACAACATCTATTTCGTGATTCAAGATGGCGAATGAGAAATCAAAAATGGCGGATGGGAAAAATTTAAAAAATCAATATGGGTATCGTCTCTGATGATTTAAGGGATGGTGAATCCAAATACAACATCTATTTCGTGATCAAAGATGGCGGATAGGAAATCAAAGATGGCGGATGGGATTTTTTTTTAAAGTCGATATGGGTATCGTCGCCGATATTTAAAGGGATGGAGAATCCAAATCCGACATCTATTTCGTGATCAAAGATGGCGGATGGGCAATCAAAAATGGCGGATGGGAAAATTAAAAAAAATCAGTATTGGTATCGTCTCCGATGTTAAAAGGGATGGGGAATCCAAATACAACATCTATTTCGTGATTCAAGATGGCGGATGGGAAATCAAAAATGGCGGAAGGGAAAAATTTTAAAAATCAATATGGGTATCGTCTCTGATGATTTAAGGGATGGTGAATCCAAATACAACATCTATTTCGTGATCAAAGATGGCGGATAGGAAATCAAAGATGGCGGATGGGATTTTTTTAAAGTCGATATGGGTATCGTCTCCGATATTTTAAGGAATGGGGAATTAAAAAACACCATCTATTTCGTGATCAAAGATGGCGGATGGGATATTTTTTTAAAAATCAATATGGGTATCGTCTCCGATGTTTGAAGGGATGGGGAATCCAAATACAACATCTACTTCGTGATTCAAGATGGCGGATGGGAAATCAAAGATGGCGGATGGGAAAAATTTAAAAAATCAATCTGGGTATCGTCTCTGATGTTTTGAGGGATGGTGAATCCAAATACAACATCTATTTCGTGATCACAGATGGCGGATAGGAAATCAAAGATGGCGGATGGGATTTTTTTTAAGTCGATATGGGTATCGTCTCCGATATTTTAAGGAATGGGGAATTAAAAAACACCATCTATTTCGTGATCAAAGATGGCGGATGAGATATTTTTTTAAAAATCAATATGGGTATCGTTTCCGATGTTTGAAGGGATGGGGAATCCAAATACAACATCTACTTCGTGATTCAAGATGGCGGATGGGAAATCAAAGATGGCGGATGGAAAAAAATTAAAAAATCAATATGGGTATCGTCTCTGATGTTTTGAGGGATGGTGAATCCAAATACAACATCTATTTCGTGATCACAGATGGCGGATAGGAAATCAAAGATGGTGGACGGGATTTTTTTAAGTCGATATGGGTATCGTCTCCGATATTTTAAGGAATGGGGAATTCAATATTACATAAAAATCTATGTTTGTTTTTGCATCATTTATAGGCCCTGGAATGATAAGAGATTAAGCGCTAAGTCAATGGTTACTTTGGAAAAGGGGCTTGGAAAAAAGGGAATTAAATAAAAACTCTTAAAAAGGCGATACGGAGTTCGCTGGGTCAGCTAGTAATAAATATACAACACAGTGTAAAATTTTCTGTCATAAATGTCAAATAAACAAACCAAACGGCGCGGCGTCCGGTTTGAATCCAATTCGGTGTGTCGTTTGTTTTGATCCGTTTTTTTTCAGATTTTTGTCGTGCAAAGTGCTTTTTTCTACATCGGTTCGTTGTGTTGAGAATCTGTTCCTCCGGCCGTGTCGATTTTGTGCTTGTCTTGATAAAAATCTAAGTATTTGAGATTGGACTCTGAATACCTGTTTGGTCTGTGATAACATCATTTATCATGTCTAACAGAAAGTGTTGTGTCCCAGGATGCTTAAAGAGCTTTATAATTATTGTAAAGAGATTAAAAATAAGAGAGAGTGTAATGACGATACGGATGTTTCAAATGGATGTTTTAAAAGAAAGAAATAAATAGTTACATTTATAAATAACATTGTTTTATTTTTTTGTGCTTATTATAATATAGCATCAAAATTATATAACTATACCCCCCGGCGTAAAAAAGCTAGCGATGCCAAGTTATAGTTATGTCTATATAGGTATTAGTTCTTAAACCCGTGTTCAGGTGGCGACACTTTACGTTTCCCAGTTTAGACGCTGAGATAGACCTCTATTCCAGTTGTATAAAAAGTACTCTGTGAATAAGGGTTATAACTATAAGGCAAACGAAGCTGTGCACTACTGCTAGTCTATATTACATAATAATTATAATAAAATTAAGATCCTTCCGTTTCCTGTCTGTCTGTATAAACGAGATAAAGTCAAAAACGAATTTTGTTCAGATTTCACCGATAGATAGTGTGATTTGTAAGTGTAAAATTCACTCAGGCGAAGCTGCGAGCGAAGTCTTGTGTTTAATAAAAGAAGAACATAGCTACCGGTCAGCGTCATAGTATCAGCAGTAAACACCGTGGTGCGACAATTAGATCATCTATAAATCAGTACAGTTACGAAAATATACCTTTTTGTTTTGTAATCAATATCCAATTTCCCACGGAGTTTGTGCCGCCTGACGTTTGACCTCTCAACGTAATGAGGTTGCGATAATGATATCGTGAATTTAAACACGTGGTTACACTGTGTATTGGAATGTGCCTTTTTTATTTTTTTTATAGTCTCATGCCTGTATCCCGAAGTATAAAAGAAGGACATAGCTACCGGTCAGCGTCATAATATCAGCAGTAAACACCGTGGTGCGTCAATTAGATCATCTATAAATCAGTACAGTTACGAAAATATACTTTTTTGTTTTGTAATCAATATCCAATTTCCCACGGAGTTTGTGCCGCCTGACGTTTGACCTCTCAACGTAATGAGGTTGCGATAATGATATCGTGAATTTAAACACGTGGTTACACTGTGTATTGGAATGTGCCTTTTTTATTTTTTTTATAGTCTCATGCCTGTATCCCGAAGGGGTAGGCAGAGGTGTGATATTAACGTTGCCGTTACCGGGCACATCACCAGACTCCGTGCTGCTACTGAGAATTCGGAAAAATCCAGTAACATTTTTGCCCGACTCAGGAATCGAACCCGGGACCTCCAATCATCAGTCGCATACGCTATCCACTGGACCACGGAGGCTTTTTACTCCTATCGATTATTTCGGTAATTTGTTCGAAAAGCTATCTGATAAAGCTACATAATTATATGAAAGTCTTCATACGGTTTAAAGAGCGCTTGGACACGCTAAGCAAATCGCCAAGTCTATGCAAGTATTCGTGTTATCTCTACACTCGGCCCGTGTACACTGCAGTGTATGAATGATGATGCATCACATCTGAATAAGAAAAATACCTTATTTGAGCTACGCACGACGCGTGACCTTTGAAACATGTTCGTGCCTAGATCCGAAATAATTCTTGTCGTCTGCATGATGATTCGGTTTTATCTTACTTGGCCAAGACCACCTCTGTTTCACCGATGTTCCGAATTGCTCAAATTATCGTTCGTGGTCGCAGAAATACTGCATAGTATGTTAACATATTATTATACGAAATGTATACAAATAATCTATCCTGTAAATATTACTGAATGTCGTGGACCGATATTTTCTAATCACCATCACTGTACCGAATTCAAGTGCTTGAGTGTGCACCATGTAATGCTATCACGGCAGTTAAAAATATATTTTTTTATAGAAAAACAAAAAACCCGACTGCGTAAAAACTAATTAAAAAAAATACGTGAAAAATAACTACACAATTGAAATAGTTTTATAATCGATACACATATAAAACAAATCATAAATTCTAATGCAGAACAGAACGACTCACAGTCGGGGCCCATTCAAATTTTACTAATCAAATCTTCCCAAGGGGAAGTTGTCTTCATTTTGACAATATGGCGTCTGGTTGTCGCTATGGTGAATTTTGATTACTGTCATGTCTTTAGTGACACTCGCAAGGTTAAGACGAATCGATTGACGTCAGAATCATCAAAATCGGCCTACGCATTTGGTCGCTAGAACGCCACATAGAAACAAACATACATACATACATAGACTGATAAACACATTACCCTCCTTTGCATCGCGCAGTCGGGTAATAAGGTAGCGGCGAAATACCTTCTAAGGTTTATTTTTGCATTGTAGTCATTGCGTTGTTTAGTTGGCATAATTGCTTATGAACGCCATACTAGTTATGAATATTTGCGAATATTTTTTTGGGAAGGGGAGGTATTCAGGGTTTTATCAAGAGAAACACTTATAACTTATAATACACTTATGTTATGATAAAGGCGTTTGTCTTAAAAATAACTGTTGCTTCTGAGAAGAACTTGAGCCTTATATTAGCTGGCTCTCCTCCTGATTATTATTACTGGACTATAATAAATACTATAATACGAGGTTATTATATAAATTACAGCTTTGCTTTTCAAATAATTACGCGACTGGAAGTCTAACTAATTAGTATGCGTACAAGCCACGAAAGATTGAAGATCTGTGTGAGAATCTCTTCTAAAAACCCAAATTATCTTCTCCATAAACCAACTTAACTGAACATTTGTTACTCCAATATTTGAATAGCCATTCAAACATGACCTTCACGAGATTACAGTAACTATTAGTACACAATACGTTTACCTCACTGCATAATACGAACAATAGGTAGATCTACACAAAAGCAATTCAATATCCACATATCAACTGAAACGGTTATTGATACCACTCGAAACAATAATCACAATATTTCATTAAATCGTGACGATACGTTTCAAATTCGTTTGAATGCCCTTATCAGTTTATTATTAATCAGACGGTCAATGAAACAGATTACGGGCTTTGTTTTGCAGAGTGCTGTTTGCGAAATTAATTGTGTTTTGTCTGTAGATTGTTAGTTGATAATGTTTCGAGACCTTTCTGTGCGTAGGCTGGTTTTGGCTAGGGCATTTTTTATGCCGTAGGCTCTACTGTCAGTCCAACGATGAACGTGTCAGAGGACTACGTACAGCACTGGACTGATACAGGCCGATGATGACAATGATTTGTTTAAGCAAATAGCAATAGCTCACTTCGCGACAAGGAAAAGTCAAATCGGCCTTTAGGCAACGGCGTTTTTGGTTTACTACTTGGTTGGGTACTAAGTTATACACATACATACATATATCATGCTCTAAGAAGGGTACTAAGTTACCCATGCTAATCCCACCGTCACGTCTACCACAATGTATTACCGGGTGTAGCCAGGTTCAGCAGTAGACTTGAGGACAGCCAGTTTTGATGCTTAATTATCTTAGAACTCTCAAAAAATGTATCAGACGTAACATTATTAGCTCAATTCGCCTCCTTGTCAAAGCGGATGATAAAATCATAAGCCTAAATGGTTAGAAGAGATAAGCACAATAACCTGTTTCCAAAAAGAAAAATACGCCTAAACACAATGTTTTTTACCATATCGCACGAGTCGGTCCGAAAAGCGTTAAGTGCGGCATTACTTATCGCGTTTAACACTTTTAAAGGCACGTTATCTGACATGAGGGGTAAAATAGAGATGGCATTAGACTTGCTTAGATATCGTCACTGACATCCTTTTATAAATGGGGCCCACCGGTAATAGCTTACAAAGCCTTTAGAAGTTGTATATTTAAGTTTCGATATTTGTACACACATGAAAAAAAAAAGAATTTGATTAACTTACTTATTACTTTTGTTCTAGGTACGAGAATGCGGTGCGCTTGGAACAGCTCAAGCTGTTTGGGAGTCTTGTTAGCCATTACAGCACGCAGGTAAGAATGTGATACATAATTTTAATAGTGCTAATTTTGCCTAATTTTATTTCAGTGTGATTAGACGGTATTTAGACAGTACGATAGTGTAAACCTAAGCTGTAAAAGTACAATAAAATTACAACTATCAGACCAGCAATTCAATGTTGGAAACTGCAAAAGTCCGAGTAGGTAGGTATATGACTATAAAGGTAATAGGTATGTGACCAGAATTTTTTTATCTAAATTGCTGGAAAATTCTAAAGATCATTAAGTAATTAAGATACCATGCTGCTGTTTTGAAGACATCTATGTTGACGCAGCAGCATTCATCTCGGTTTAAAATCACATTATTAGTCGATTCAAAGGAAATACGAATCCATATAAACGGAAATTACCTCGACCTTACTTAGCAACAAAATTACTCACTTATATTCTAGAGCAACGATAGCCTAGTGGAGATACCAACGGACTGCAATGCAGAGGGTTCGAATCCGCGGCGCGCACCGATGACTTTTCGAAGTTAAGTGCGTATTAAATTGTTAATTATCGCTTGCCCCGTGCCTCGGAGAGCACGTTAAACCGTCAGTCCCGGCCATCGATCACTAAATTTGATCGAAGGTTCCGGCTGTCATGAAGATCTTTGACAGTCGTTAGGGGGAGTTAGTACCCTCAAATAAACTGATACTGGTCTAAACCATAGAATATCGCTATCCCTTTGGGTTACGGAGGTCAGACGGCAGTCGCTCTGTGGAAAAGTTGATGTTCTGTCATATCTGGTTAGACCAGCAAGCGGGCTCGGGCTCCAAGGCTGTAAGACTTGGATGCAATGGGGATAACGCTAGGGCGATGATGATGATGAATGATTCTAGTGCTTTGGGGAAAACATCAGATTCTCTTAGAAAAAGGAACCTTCGTATGGCCGGTTTCAATATTCGATCTGTTTATGGATTTGGAGATTTGAGGTTCACCGTAGTCTGGAATCTCCAAATTAATGGATAGATCTCAAATTAATGGATAGATCTGATATTAGCGGTAACAGAGATAGTTCAGTATGTTATAATTTCTTGCAATGACGACACAATGACTTCTGGTCTTTCAAACATTGTTTCAAAGTAAATGTAAGTCGTTTCCGAACTAAATGTAAGCTAAATATATACAGAGAACAGCAAGAAGTACGCGCTATGTAACATGTGACCTCGCTTCACGGTGCTTACACACTGCACTCGTTACCTATCACTGACCACTAACTTATACACCATCTGATACACAATCTCCACTCGAGATATTTACATACATAGCAAACTTATGGTATACATACTTATATCACGATTATGTGTGTAGTTGTTTGACTACACGGTTGGCGTAGTAGTGGATTAAGTTGCCGCCTCGCCGCTTGACATTATGCTGTGTTTTTTTTATATAGTTATAGGCGGCAAACGAGCAGACAGATCGCCTCATGGTAAGCAATTACCGCCGCCCATGGACACAGGCAACATCACAGGAGTCACAAGTGCGTTGCCGCCCCTTGGGATTGGGAAAAGGGATAGGATGAGGAGTGGGATAAGGGAGAAGGAATAGGGGTTAGGGCCTCCAGAACTCTCACTCACCGAACGAAACGCAACAGCTTAGGTACTGTTACTTTACGTCGATTTGCTGTGAGAGTAGTACTTCCCCGGTCGAACCGGCCCATTCATGCTGAAATCAGCAAGGCTCTACTACCTGTGAAAATAGTTTTCGACACCCTTATGAGAGTTGTCAGTTGAGCCTACAATTTGTGTGACCCACAAATTGTTGTTCCGAGTCTGCCTGTTTGTTCCATGCGTCCATTGATTGCTTATTTGTAAAGTCTACCACGACAATATTTTTTCCTAGTGAGAGTTGCCTTTGAAAATAATTGTCGTCATAAAGCCGTCGAACCCGGCTGTTATGAAGTCAAGGATACGCGCCGTAGGTTGGCACCCGATACCTTATTGGTACTCCTCCTATCGATATCTCTACCAGGCTATCTTTGCCCCTGTGGATAAGCATTTTTTTTCTAAGATACTTAATCTTACCATACTTTAGAATCAGTTAGTCTAATTGTCTACGTGAATTCTGCCATATAATATGAGCATAAAATACTATTCGACGCATTCAAATAAAAATGGCAAGGCGCTTCGAATCACAACTTTGTATTTAATATGCCAAACGTGTTTAAAACTAATAATTATTCAGCTATTCATTTGGTGACCCTGAGCGTCTCAAAATGGTACGTCACCGAATTAGCATACGTTTATGTGTAATAAAATGGAAAAGGATATTGATTCTATGATACATCTACGCAAGTCGTCTTGCGATATTAAATAGTTGGTTTTAATCTCTTGAACGATGTTATAATAAGGCCGACCTGACATTGGGCGACAGCGAGTGAACAATGTGATGGAGGCCTAAGTATAGATTAGCTGTGATCACGGACTCAAATCTTGCTTCTAGACAGACTTTATCGTTATTCAAGAATATAATATGGTTTAAATAAATAAAATCTTGTAAATTCTTTCTTTCGGGACCAAATCCTTATCCCTCATCCAGCATATATGGCATGACACCTATCCATTTTCTCATCCAGATCGGAAACGCTTTTGTTACTTTTCTGGGGTTGCAGGTGTCCATGGGCGGCGGTAATCGCTTGCCATCAGACGATCCGACTGCAGGTCTGCTCTTTTGCCTCTTGTACCGTAAAAACAAAAATTAATTATGAATATTGTCTTTGTAGGTGATAGCCGCTGAACCATTTCTAAGACCTCTGTTGAAGCTTCTGAGTGGATTCCGTAATGAGTTGCCGCCGCCTAATCTTGAGAGTAAGTATTAATCATTATGAACTCAATACCAAAGCAGTTGTAACAGTTGTTAGACTAGTAAGCGGACCCCAGATTGAAACTGGGATAATGCCAAGAGGACTTAGCAGTTGTAACGGCAGCTACATGTGACTGTTGCCATCTATTGTACAAATGACAAACACACGAACACTGGCGACATCTAACGAACACCGACGGAACTATCAAGTCAAGAATATCCCGAATCCGAGATTGCTAGGTATAGACATTCTTGAATAAATCCATGAAGCAACGGTCCACCAGGCTTCGTCATCCAGCCTTGTCAGAGGATAGTCCCTCTAGTTAAAAGAATGCACATACATCTCATTCGTTCGTACAAATATTGTTGTTGTCGAATTATTACTATTTATGATTCTGATCCTAAACTGAATAATAAATTCAGTTCAATTGCACTTTCGCTAGATACAATCTTGTTCTGAATTCCTACACTTTTCATGACAGTAAATCAAAGTCTATTAGGATTTTTTCGAAAGCATTAAAATATATCGACAATAGTCACACAAATATGACGTGTTGTTGTTATTTTTCTAAACCCCAAAACAGAACGGGTATAAATTAATTGATTAATATTGTTAAATACGGAAAGCAGATGATGTATTGCAAATTTCTAAAGTTTTCTATACTCCATTTGGTTAGGTACTTAACTAAAGGTAAACAATTTTGATGTGTCTTTTTTATCTAAAATCTGTTTAAAAATAAAATGCTGCTAAAGATCAATGTAAATTCAACAACAATAATTTCTAAATTAATTGAACCCTTGGTTTAAACAGTAGTTTATTTAATATTTGGTAATTTAAAAAGTCACATCAAGATTGTTTACGTTTAGCTAAGTACCTAACCAAGTGGAGTATAGACGTTTTGTCTGAGGAAAATGTAATTATTATTATCCTCTACTCCACTATAAATATAATATATACTAGTTATGACACCTATGCTTATTAGTCCCACTGTGCACTGCTGCGTCATAATTATACGTCTTCCCATCATGTAAAGATTTGGGCTGTAGGCTACATGCTAGCCAAGTCAAAGTTGATAGACTCCACATGACTGTCTAACGAGAACATTATTAAGAATTACCAGACATGCAGGTTTAATTGCCATGTTTGTATAAAAAAATTAACAACAATATAATAGAAAAGAAATATAACTAACAAAATGTAATTTTCTCCCATGTTCCAGGTCGCCTAGTGACAGTGCTGAACCAGCTATGTGTGGCGCTGATGCAGAATATGAAGTTCCTAGATCTTTTCTTCTTGACCACGCACACGCATAAAGGATCACAGGCAGAGTAAGTTATATCCATACTAATAATATAAATGCGAAAGGCTGTCACTTTCACGGTTAGACAAAATAGGTATATCTATAATATAAAAATGAATCGCTGAATGTGCTGCTAAGCGCAAATGTCGAGAGCAGCTGCACCGATTTCGCTAATTCGTTTTTTATAATATTCCTTGAAGTACGAGGATGGTTCTTAAGGAGAGAAAAAAATAAAAAAAAGGAATCGACTGTGGTACGAAGTTCACGAGGTCAGCTAGTATTTTTATGAAATTTAGCATTTTGATAGTCTTTTTCTTCAAAAAATATCCTCTGTAGCTAAAGACAATAGAATATGTAATCCTAGCAGGAACCTCCAAAGCGAGTATCTTGGATCGCAACCAGAACAATGCTAAAATAATGATGATGAATAAAAACTGATTGAAACTTGGGGTCCATTTATAAATGACGTCACACTATTTTCATAACCTATTTTACTCCTACCCCGTCGTTGTTTCAGTAGGTCTCATACATTACCATCTCATTCATCATAGAATATCACAATTTATCGACTCCTCCCCCTATACGTGTGACGTTATTAAAATTAGTGCATGTACCCTTCAGCTGTTTACTTTATTTTAAGATTTAATATACTGTATCATACATACATACATACATACATAGTCTCACGCCTATATCCCCGAAGAGGTAGGCAGAGGTGTATTGCTACACCCACTTTTCGTCAGATTTATTTTAGTCACACGTAATAGGGGGCGAGCCTATTGCCATACCGCCTACCGGGCACATTACCAGACTCCGTGCTGCTACTGAGAATTTCCTAACGAAATACTGTATCATGGTATTAATAATAAAATATTCTTTTAAAACTAGCTGACCCGGCGAACTCCGTATCGCCTTTTTAAGGTCTTTTTTCTCATTCCGTTTTTTTCCATCCATCCATCCAACAGGGTTTAAGAAATTGACCAAAAAAAAAATTAAAAAGTAAGTATATACTTAGGTTAGACCAGCCTTATGACTTAGGGGTTTTAAAAATAGATTACGACCGATTTTCAGATCAACCAAAAATATATATAAAATTTCATACAAATCGGTACAACGGTTTCGGATGAGTATTGTAGGTATCTCTAACACTGTGAAATAGATGAATTGTTTTACTAACGCTGTGAAACGATTTTTTGACTCTAGTATGCGTCTAGCGCGTATGACTGATCTAGTGATATGCTTAACTTACTAAGATGGCTATTAAAAATAGGGGTTGCTGTTAAAAGGGTGAAAATTAAGAGTTGTTTGTATCTTCAATGCCATATCGTAAAGAAAGAGAAATAAATAAAATGTCGAAAAAATATATAAATTAAAATGCGTGTACTTATTTTACACATGCGCGCGCATCGTAAAATTTCACTCTCATATTTTTTTTTCATAACGCGCCTGAGAAAGCAGTATAAGTTCAAAAAAAGTTTACACAGTAAAAGGATGCCAAATTATATTGGACCAAAAGTATATTATGATGTTAAAGATATTAATTTTACAAAAAATGTCCTGTCCGCCATCTTGGATCTCCAAATAAATGTAATTTTCGTTATCAGAATGCATGATAAGACCAAAAATGATACCCATATTAATTTTACTAAAAATGTCCTGTCCGCCATCTTGGATTCCCAAATAGATGTCATTTTCGTGATCAGAATCCATGAAAACCCCAAAAATGATACCCATATTAATTTTATTAAAAATGTCCCGTCCGCCATCCTGGATTCCCAAATAGATGTCATTTTTGTGATCAGACTGCATGAAAACTCCGAAAATGATACCCATATTAATTTTATAAAAAATGACCCGTCCGCCATCTTGTGAATGTAAAAACATCGCATCGTAAAATGTGACTCTAAACATTTTTCCATAACGCGCCTAAGGAAGTATAACTTCAAAAATATATGTTTGGGTTGATTACTAAGCGGTTTAAAAACTACATTGCGGCCGATTCCTAGGCGATTCGATTCGATTAAAAGGCTGAAAATTAATAGTTGTATGTATTTTTTAATGCCCCATAATCTTAATATATAAAATCCTTGCGTTACTGACTGACTGACAGACACGCTACAGCCGAAACTATTGGGCGCAGGAAGCTGAAATTTGGCATGTATGTTCCTTGGGGACCGTAGGGGTGCACTAAGAAGGGATTTCCCGAAATTCCCACGGGATCGGCCATAACGGGTATATTAAAAAAAATGCAGGCGTAGCTGCTGGCGTCATCTAGTAAAAATATAAAAATAAAAAATAATGTCCAAAAAATAACAAAATATTTTTTTGGGTTGGCCACTTTTATGACTGGGGGTTTGAAAAATAGATTACGACCGATTCTCAGGCCTACCAAATATAGGTACATACAAAATTTCATACAAATTGGTCCAGCCGTTTCGGAGGAGTATTTTAACTAACATTGTGACACGAGAATTTTGTATAATATAAATTATAAAGATTAACAACAAATCTCCCCATATTCCAGGTTCATAATAGTCCGTTTACTGCTAGCGTCGGTGCACCGCGAAGGCAGCACGGGTTCCGCCGCCAGAGACGCGCTACTGCTGTGCGCCAAGATGTCGGCGCGGTGCCCGCAACTAGCCGAGTTTATGTTATCTGGCAACACTTGCCCCGTCCTCGCCACAGGTAATTTATGGCAACACATGTCCGGTACTAGCTGCAGGCAATAATATATGGCAACACTTGTCCGGTGCTAGCCAAGATTATAATCATGGTCTGGTAACAGAGTCATGACTAATCTTAGCCACGGGTAATAACATATGGCATCACATGTCCGGTCCTAGCAGCAGGTAATTATTTAATCATGTTATCTGGCAACACACAATATTATTATGTGATGGGTCAGGAAATTAGTTTAGGTATTTTTATTCTTAGACCATCAAATTAGCAAGCGGTACAAAACTTTCACCTCACAACAAGGGCGGTTTCAGATTAGCGTTTTTTACGCGCGTATAAGCTTGTTTTTGGAAGCGCATGTAGGTGGGTATAGGCGCGCCTTTTGGCACACGCGCAACTCGTACGAGCGTTGACGCACTGAGCCGTTAAAATCCATGTTGACACTGACAAGATATCACTACCGTTTCGAGCGAATATAAGTAAGTATGTCCTATGTGTTATTTTATTTGCTATATGTTAACGTGAGTCCGGTTTTGTCAAGCGCGTAATGTAGCGCTCATGTAAGCGCGTATGCTGAAACGACCGTATACGCGCAGAAAAATACGCTAATCTGAAACCGCCCTAAGAATAGCAAGTAAAATAAAAACTTAAAAAATCAGTACATATTCCTGATTTCATGTATTCAGTTAAAGACAACTCCAAGTTTTCCAATGATAAAAGAACAAAATATTATGGCATTGCAAAATTAATCTTAAGGAAACTCATGACATGGGTATCTGATAAATTTCCTTAAGATTAATTTTCTTGCCTATAACGACAAAACCTAAAAACCCAGAGTTCGTAGGAAATTTGGCACACACCCATTTGTTACCGGCGTACAACGTGGTTGAAGATGTGAACAGAACCTAATATAACATATTGTTTTCTCTCTCAGGTCTAAGCGGTCTGTATTCCTTGCTCCCTCGCACGTTGAACGACAAGGTCTACCGGCTAACACCCGACGACGTGAATCAAGTACACAAGCTAACGCTGTTTATTGACTCGTTAGAGTTCTGCAACGCTGTCGCTCAGGTTAATATAGTTTTTAAATATTTTGTTATATGTACTGATTGACTTGGTATCAGCTCTGTAAAAAGAGAGATATTTTTAGCCATGCATTGAAAAGAACCTGAATTATACAAGTTTTTTTTATAGACTCACGCCTGTATCCCCGAAGCGGTAGGCAGAGGTGTAATATTACACCTACATTTCGCCATGAATTTTTTGGTGCCACGTAATAGGGTGCGAGCCTATTGCCGTACCGGGCACATTACCAGACTCCGTGCTGCTACTGAGAATTTCCTAACGGAAAAACCCAATAACAGTTCGCCCGACCCGGGAATCGAACCCAAGACCTCCCAATCCCATGCGCAAATTTATGCCGCGAGATCAACGAGGCAGTCAATCAAACCAGAATGATTTCTGATAGCATATACATTCAATCATCAAAGATTGTTGTTAAATAACAGGTTGTATGATTGTGCTAATTGGCTATGTCCCTGATAGAAACGGCCAGGACTCAAGTGCATATTGTGGTCTCATCATGATCATCATCATCGCCCTAGCGTTATCCCTGTTGGTTGCATCTGAGACTTACACGCCTCAGACCTTGAAGTCTCATTTCTGGTTTTACCAGATTTGACAGAATATTATCTTTTCCACAGAGCTACTGCCCTCTGACCTCCGCAACCCAAAGGGATAGCGATATTACATGGTTTAGACCAGTATCACTTTATTTAAGTGAATTGACTCCCCGTAACGACAGTTAAAGATGTTCATGACAATCGGGAACGACAGTTAAACGTGTTCTCTGAGGCACGGATCAAGCGATAATTAACAATGTAATACGCACATAACACCGAAGTCAGTGGTGCGCGCCGTTGATTCGAACCCGATACCCTCTGCATGGCCAGGAACAAAGAAACTTTCTAACCCAAAAATCTCTGCTTCAGGTCGCCCACCCATCCATAAAGAAGCACCTCCTCGACCTGCTGTACCAAGGGTTCCTAGTTCCAGTGATGGGCCCAGCACTTCTACAGGTAAACATTACGCCTACTAACGGTAACGGTTACGGACAGTGAGCTGCGAGCTACGTGTGACGAGCTTGTAACATTTATATAGCCTTGTTTGTATATCAATCGTGTGTTTTGGGATTGTGGGTGTAATTATAATCTATATATTATACGAGTATAATCTATAATTATATAAAAGCGAAAGATTTCTCGAAATCTATAAATATATAATATAATCTAATGGGTTCTATCTCTAAAAAGTTTGAGAACCACTGATATAGAATATAAGGCTCTGTTTTAATATCTATGAGATTTGACAACTAGTCAAATAACTATAGTTTGCGTCATCGGCTATACAACATTAATTTAGATACAAATATTCATTTTAAGCACTGGTTTCTAAACTAACTTTACTTTTTTTATAGATTATTAATATGATACTTTGAATGATTTTCCTCTTTACTATCCCTAGCTTCTTAATTGAGAAATATCTTCTAAAATTTACTTCTTTATACTTAACTTTTGTGTTTAAAATTATGTAAATGACATGAGTAAAACATTAATGATTTAATAGTTTCCTGTCATTTGTGTAACATACTAACTATAGTATTTTTTTCAGTGCTGGCAGGTAAGCATAAAAGCAATGAGAAATATGATATTTATACTGTAAACCTGAATATAATTTGTTAAGGCAAAAGAGCTCAGTACTTTTTATTTGCATCTCTTTACTTTAAGCATATACAGGGTGTAAAAAGACCCTTAACGAAAACTGAAACCCCATACTGTACGAATCATTACGAACATTTTTTGCTTCGGCATCATACCTGGGAAATTACTGGTTCAGGAGATATTGAGGCTCAGACTTTTTGAATTAGGTACAAAATCGATGCATTTACCCCGCCAACCTGCTCTATAGATGTCCTATGTACCCATAGATTAGTAGGTATTTCGAAAATTGCACACGCGCATTTTTTATAGCGGCTTGAAAAAAGCGAATACTTAAAAAAAAAGTCGTTTCCCAAGTTTTATTTTTGCTTTGTATGACTTGGCATGATGTCCAAAACGAGTAGACTTCGGCTTGGTGATGGGTCTTGTGACACCCTGTATATAAATTTGTCTATTAGGATACCCTACAGAAATGGTTAGAACTTTGTTTTATTTTCGAGTTAAAAGAGACAATAAATACAGTGGTAGTGTTGTCGTAATAAACGAGTAAAAGCAGGCACGAGTTTCCAATGTATTTCTGATAGTGCAAAAATGATGGACACTCGAAATAAAGATATGGCGGGGTCTCTCAGAAAATGAACAGAAATGTCTTCTAACAAATAAAATTAAAATAAAAATTATTTGCTATAATCGGTTTTCAACAAACTTATTTTCAGGTTTATGGTACACACAATTTATACAGCTATAGGTTTGAACACCTGAAAATAAAATTGTACTTTTTATTGACTTGGAGCACTTAAAGATATTTTAGGCTATTCACAAGTATAAAACATGTATTCCATTAGGAATATATTATAGTCAAACAAAAATATTTACATATTACGATCTATTTACGTTTTTAATTATCTATTTATTTTATATTTTGAGAGTGTTTGTCTTGAATTATATAGAAAAAGTATTATACATTTAAATATTTATATAAAAAAAATAATATATGCATGTATCTTAAAACATATAAATCTTCAAACCTGTAAACTGTGGTTTAACTCATGCTGTCATGCTTGTGCAATGATTAACGCCACGAGTCATATAATATGTCATCATCCTCCTAGCGTTATTCTAGGTGGTCATCCGGAGTCCGATTAGACTAATCGGAATTGACTGAATATTAGCTGTTCCACAGGGAAATAAAGACATTTATTTCTTTTCTGCATTTTGGTTGTTTGCAACACTTATACAAGTCAAAACCCTATTCTAGATGATGCCGGCTTTTCCTAGCTAAATGACTTCTTGAAAAGAAAGGCCGAAACAAACTCAGAGTCATTGCTTTTTTTTTGTCATTTCATTATAGGGATTCCGGATTCCAAAGGAATATCGATATTCTAAGGTTAAGACAAGTGCAGTTTATTCATATGTACTGACTCCCTGTGAAAGATCTTCATTACAGCCGGGACCGACGGCTTAACGTGCTCCGCAAGGCACGAGGCAGGATAGATAATAGAATCTAGTGCTGTTTCATTCATCGCAGACTATAACGTGATTGGCATGACAAAAATTGATGTATTTTGTTTAATTGTGATGGTTATATTATTTTATTTATACATGCATATTTTATATTAAGTATATTATTTGCATTATGACATGCTGATAAATTTGTTTTATGCGAGTAATCTATATAACGACGTATTGTGTTTTTAATTATATTAAAGTGTATTTCAATATTATTTGTAGAAATATTTTTTAACATGGATTACAAACAAACGACTTTAATTGCTATCAGAAATTAAAATATTTTATTGATATTGCAATACACTTTTCCGTTTATAAAGAACATTCCAGAAATGTTATTCTAAGTTTCTATAGAACACAGTTTTGGATAGCGTGGCAATTAAAGGTGGTGTGAGTCAAACATGAACTGAAAATTATTTAACCATAGATATAAAACCAAAGATAAGTAGAATGACCTTACGATTGAAAAAAGAAGGTTATATTAATGATTTTACAAAAAAAGCCGCATAATTATATTAGACGCACGACCTTGAGTAACGTAGTTTTTGCCGTAGTCAGTGCGCTATTTAGAAGAGAAAGACAATATCAGATGCTATCATATAGAATATATCCTCTAAAGTTCATTTAGCCTTTCAAAATTACCATGCTTTCTTGTTCTATATTGTTTTCAACTACAATAAATCTGGAATGTTCTTTACAAATACAATGTGAGATAACTTCACGTCAGTGGGCTTTCATTGCACGCGCGGGATGCACCGGTATGGGCCATGCCGATAAGCGGTTAAGTGACGGTAACATCATCCATTGATCGATTCATCGCTGACGACATATCATTTATTCATACATTGTCATCTATATTGCCAATACATTCAAATATCAACATAAGATGGCGCTGTACTCAATTTTCATCACTCCATGCTAAATGTTCGAAATGATCATAAAAATTCATGAACTGGAAACAAGAGATGGCGCTGTACTCAATCCTCGCTACTCTGCCAAAATATGCACGCGCTATCGAAGTTTGCACGTTGATTTACTATTGGTACAATTTGGTGTTATTGTAACGTACTACGTACGTTAAGCTATTGAAATGTATATGCTGTTCAATATTGAAACAAACAGCTTAGTTAATTTCGTACCTAATTATGTTATTTTTTTAGTCATACGCCCTTCATATCACTGCCAGCGGCGTATGATTCGCGTATTGATCGAATACATAGTAGCAAAAATGCGGAGCCTTTAATTGGCCCAAATAATGCGAGTTCTGTGCCGCATATATTTGCAATCTATATATAGAATACAGCATTAGTGATACGTATGTAGGATTTGTATGATCCTTACGTTGTAAACGTTGGCGTTTTAGAAGATTGGAAATGGAATATGAATTTTGGATCTATTTTCAATCGGTGAAAAATATAGTAACCATAGAATGGCTTGGTGAAGGTTGAAACAGAGTAGAAACGTGACATATTTAAAACCAAAGTTATTTATGTTTTGGATACGCAAATGTTTGAACAAATGTTCTATACTAAGAACTGCTGAACAAACTTCACGAAAGTGTGTTGTCGAAAGCATTACCATATTTTATAATTATGTCGTTGTTCGAAGCTTTTCATTTATAAATGTGTGAATGATAGATTATTGGGCTTGGTTTAAACTATATACCTACAGTCACAGCAATGAATCGATTAGTGTCCTCCATAACTGTACATGTGATTCAGTTATTAACCCTCAGTTTGCATCTAACTCCATGTTTTTATCAAAATTAACAGACTTTTCAAAATAACAATTTCCTTCTCTTGGCACTTTCAACACGAATAAAAAAATCGTTTTAATCCCCATACGAAGGCATAATTATAATCCTGCAATTTAAAGAAACGTTACCCAACTACAGAACTTTTTTTTTTGACACGAGACGAAAATATGATCCCTGCCTTTTTCCTTAAACTGTCACTCAACCGCTCGACCCTCAACAACGTAAAAAGCCTACTAACGTGGAACGCACCGTAGACGAAGGGACGGGCATTGCAGAGTGGCGCCGGCGAGCAGGCGGCTGCCATGGCGTACCTAGAGCTGCTACTGCGGTGTGTGACCAGGAGGGGACTGTTGAGGGCAGTGCTGCACTTCCTCTTCGTGTACGAGTATGACGGAGTGAGGGTCATCGATGTACTGCTGAGAAGACTTGAGGGAAACTCACAGGTTTGTTGTGTTATGAACTGCTACTGCGCTGTCACACATGACATAGAAAATAGTACTAAGGGCAGTAACCATTGCACTTTCATGCACGATTATGACTGAAGAGAGAGTGACAGATATCGATGCACTGCCAAAAAGATCTGAGGGAAACCTACAATTTATGTCAATCTATTAATGCAATACTTTGAAACGCTTACGTGTACAAAAGGCTTTCTTTCTCATGCAGGTTCCTTGTATACATTGAAAACAAAAGTAATAAATTAACTATCCCAAAAATCTAGTAAATACGGATGAGTAAAAGATGATTTTGCTATCGATCTGTCATAATTTATTCGTAGATCAGTCTACCATTTATAGCAGTGTCACTAGATTATTGTTCTAGAAACTAAAATATTCTTCTCACTCTTCCAGCTGTCGTTGGTATCACTCGCACTTATGGAGACATTAATAGACTTGAACTGCGAGGATGTGATGGTAGACTTAGTATTCAAGCACCTGATCAACGGTCACCATCTGATGGTCAACTATAGGCACAAAATAACGGACCCCGAGCAATATAGGGACGCTGCTGTCGCTTTTTTGGGATTATCACCCAAATGCTGCTTGAGGCCTATAGAGAGGGTGAGTGTTATATTGCTGTTTCTTTTCTTTACGCAAGAGATGCAAACCAATAAGCCCGGAATAACATTCTGTTATTGGATAATAAAGCGTTTTTAATGGCGCCAGGTACGCGGTCCGCGTTCACGCGTAAAACGCAAAAGTCAATTATGCAGTGGCATGGCCGACTTTAGCCTGACTTTTAACGAAGTGAAAAAATGCCCATCCCCATTAGTGGGATAATTTTCGTACAGTTTTGAAATTAATGACATGAATACAAAGTGTCACTACTCCATTCCATTCCGTGTGTGTCGTAAGAGGCGCCTTAGGAAAATACACGAAGTATGTTGTGACGAAAAACTTGTCATATAACCCTATAACAACCCACCTGGCCAGCGTGGTATTATATAGTAAGCCACTTTCTATTGACACAATGCTACTGTAAAAGCCTGTAAAGGCTTTCACAGTAGCATATAGCAGTGTGTGCATATCCACATTGTCCAATGAGTTCACGCCCTAGCTTTATTAAAAAAATATATTTTCTGTATAAAACCATAGTTTTGTTTTATTTTGAGGCAATTCTTGTGTCGTCTACAGACGAAGCAGTGGTGTGACGAGTTAGCGCAGAGCGGGCGGCGAGTGTTAGACTTCAACATTCACACAGAGAGGAGGATCAACGGAGTTCACGACGAGTTCCCCATGAGCAATCTAGTCCATGAAATTAAGGTCAATTATGGGGTCAGTATCAAACACTATCCATGTGGTAACGGGTTTCGAATACAACGTGGCACAACCCCATTTTGTACTGTCATGGGTGTCATTACGGTTAAGTAAAGAAAATGGTTGGGAAGAGACGGAAAACTCGACATCAAAGCTTGTACCAACTCGATAATTATGAAATCCAGCCAACCTGTCTGACCAACGTGGTACAGCAGGGCAAATCATCTTAATGACTCAAGATATTCTGACGCAAATATGGATACGCGTATATCGAGAAGCAGACTGCAAACATTGTTTTATGATGATTTCTAAACTTAGATCTTAGAGACACTTTAGTAGCTACCATTTCCCAGCAACTGAATTTTGTGTCATTAACAAGCGACAAAACTCATACAATAAACTGAAACAGTACATATATTTTTGACGTCATTAATTTTATGCATATCATTTATTTAGAACTTAACATTAATATAAATTACTGATTTCTTCAAATTCGCTTAATTTCTTGTCAAAGCCGCATAATTCTCAAAATATTAACTTTATGTTCCAGAACCCCAACGAAACTTTATACGGTAACTACCACGCCTACATATGCGACTCGCGTTTCGAAATAGTTTCAAGAGTTCTAGCATGCTCCAGTTGGACATCAAAATACGACGCGATCACACAAAAGAGAGAAACGAACAACAACACTAAGGAAACGAAAGAGATAGCAGACGTGCACGTGCCTAATAAAGAGCAGGATAGCCTTATATTTTGTACGAGTGGATACGAAACAAAAACTAGTGATAGTTCAGAGAACCAACCGCATAGTCTAACGTCATTGAATGAGCAAGATGAAGTAAAGAATGAACAGACGAGTGAAGTATTGAATGAAGGAAAGGAACATGATAGTCTGACGTCTCTAGGGGAAAGTAGTGGGTATGAAAGTTTTAGGTATAAGGAGGGAGAGGATAGTGAGGGTTTCGCTGAGGAGCTGTTTAGGAGAAGCTTCGGGAAGAGGGAGGTGAGGGAGTACGAAGGAGAACCGATGATAAGGAATTGGAGGGCGAGCGCTGAATCTATTATAGGTGAGTTTTTATTTCTTACTAGCTGTTCCCCATTTTGTACAGATAGTTCATCTCAGTTGTGCGCGCGGCCCAATGTGTGCGTGGGCTTGTAAATATACAACTTTCATTCGTGTGGCAGTGACGCGGCAGTCGTCTTCCGAGCAAGACGTGTTCTTATCGCTTTTTCTTACGGGTACAGTCGTTTACGAAAATGTCTAGTTCTTCACGGAGAAAATGTTTAAGGAGTCAGGTACTTAAATATTTTTTTATTTTAAATTTAGATGTAATTACTATTTACTATGATTCTATATACGAAAAATTTATCCTTGTTGACGTTTACGTATTATTGTTTTAGACTCGAGAAACTATTGCTAAGGTATACGAATTTCTGAAAATAGATGCGAGAGATATATCGATTCAGAATAATGTTCAATAAATAAACATTAAATTACGAAATAACTGTTTTTTTGAAAAACCCGTAAATAACTGTATTTGTATTTGTACCCGACTGTACCTCTTGCCACGCACACCAAGTCACTGTATATGTACAAGGTTTACCCACACATAGGGCCGCGTGCACAACTGAGTTGAACTATCTATACCCGAGTTATTTTCGGTATCTCGACAACAGCGCCACCTGCCGAATTAAAAGTAAAAAAAGTTGTTTATGACTTGGTGTCGTGTAAGTAACTCATTATATGTACTTGAAAAAAATACTTTTTGAAAACAAAGCTAATGTCTGAAAATAGTTGATTTTCTTTCTTCTATTATTCCATTTATTCGATCGGTGCGTGAGAGGGCCCTATCCCATTTCTTCCTCCTTAAACCTGCTTGTAAGTTTAGACTCCGATAGTTAGTATTTTGACGACAATATAAGGCAGCGATAGCCTAGTGGGTATACCAACAGACTGCCATGCAAAGGGTATCGGGCTCGAATCCACGGCGCGCTCCACTAACTTTTGCCTCGTGCCCTGGAAAGCACGTTAAATCGCCGGTCCTGGCTATCATGAAGATCTTTGACAGTCGTTATGGGGAGTCAGTACCTTCAAATAAACTGATACTGGTCTAACGCTAAGAGGATGATGATGATGAGTTAGTATAATGATGATATTGATCACATTGTAAATATTTTCCAGGCCCGCTACTAAGCAGCCTTTTGAAGAAGACGTCGGTTCTCTTAGAATCAGAAGTGGTAGTGAACTGCCGAGTGACGAGCGTCGTGTCCAAACTGGCGTCGTTGCCCACGCCGCTGCTGACGTCACTGCTGCTCTGTCCCAGCGTTGGACTGCAGCCCAATGTGCCTTCTTTGTTTCAAGTAAGTTGTATACGCTTTGTTCGCGGCAATACTCGAATCACTGCCTGGGTCTGCCCAAAAGCCTAATGTAGTTTAAGGGTAAGGTAAGGTAGGCTGATGGTGTCTCGTTTATGTTTTCTTTTTTAAGGCAGCTTCTGCTCTTGGAATAAATCTTGTGTCGCGGGGACAGACTCTAAACAGCAGTATATGAATCTCACAAACATTATTATTCGAAAAGTAATGAAAAAAAAATGAAAGAAAGAAAGGGAGTAACCATGCCACAAATTTGTCTAAAGAAAATATTCTTACCACTTTTATAAAATTTCCATGTTACTAAAGTAGATGACTTCAAAATATGACACGCTGTGCGGTATAAACGCTTTTCATAACTAAGTAAAGAGATAATGCAATACTATACAGCTAAAGAAACGTTATGTAGAGATAACTGGTCTGAAATTTCGCCTCTTCTAGTAAGTCTTCGGTAGTATAGTGGTCAGTATCCCCGCCTGTCACGCGGGAGACCGGGGTTCGATTCCCCGCCGGAGAGATCCTTTTTGAATTTAGTTTTTGTTGTTTTATTTTATATTTAGTTATTTTTACTATAAATTCCAAATGTTTTAAATATAAATTGAATTTATTTATTTTTACATTTAATTGTATACAATGTAGATTTTTTTATATATATATTTTTTTGCTTTGCGCTTTTGTTCTTATTCATTCCTAGTCAGGAAAGAATCCCTAAGGTTAATAAGCTTGGAAATTTCTTTTCGACGAGTTTCGTCACAATGTATTACACTATGTGTGTTTTCTGCAATTTTGATAACTAGTTTCTGTCGCCCCTTTTTACCCAGCAAACATACAATATGTAAAAGAGTTTTATTTTCTGGAAAACCCTTTAATAAAGTGGAACTTTTGTAAATGGCCAAAAACAGAGCAAGACATCATCATCATCAGCCTTTAACAGTCCACTGCTGGACAAGGCCTCTCCTTTGAAAGGAGGAATCGGCCTACTATACCACGCTGGCCAAACAGGTTGGTATAGGGTTTGTATCAAGTTTTCCTTCTCTTACAGTGCTGTTCTCTGCATAATATGCTCCCTCTGTCGGCACTTACGACACCTATGGGATGATATGGGGTGGTGACAATCCGTATTCTTAATCCGTCACCACAGGGACAGAGCAAGACATGTCACTCCTTAAGTTTGTAGTAGAGACTACAAAGGGGAGTGAAATGTTTTGTTTAATTGTTAATTATCGCTTGTCCCGTGCCTCGGAGAGCACGTTAAGCCGTCGGTCCCGGTTGTCATGAAGATCTTTGACAGTCGTTACAGAGCGTCAGTACCTTCTAAATAAACTGACACTAGTCTAAACCATGGAATATCGCTATCGCTTCGGGTTGCGGAGGTCAGACAGGCAGTCGCTCCGTGGAAAAGCTAATATTCAGCCAAATCCGGTTAGACTAGAAAGCGGACCCCAGATTGAAACTGGGATAACGCTAAGAGGATGATGATGACTACAAAGGGGAGTGAAATGTTATTTAAAGAATTGCTGGACTGGCTTTGTGCTTGAGCTATCAATATATTTCTGTCACTCATTGGTGAAAAAACAAAAACAGTTGGTCTGTGGGCAAGTCAATTTGCTGTCAAATCTGGAAAGACTAAAAGCGGACGCCAAGCTCTTACACGAAATGCCTTACATGTAACCAGGATAACGCTATGAGGACGATGATGATGATGAAAATATTTATTCCTAGTAATTTAGTCCATGAACTACATTAACGGCCGGTTTCAACATTCGATCCATCCTTGGATTTGGAGATTCGAGATACATGTTTGACATATTTTATATGGAGCTTATGTCAAATATGTATCTTAAATCTCAAAAAAGGAATTATAGATCGAATATTTATCGTAGGTAAATCACCTGCACTAAAATCTCTCTTTTCCAGACTCTTAGCAAACTGAAAGAAGAAGTGGACGAATTGACAGAGGGTATCGACAACTCTGAGGAACTCATAGACAAGGCGAGAGTTTTCCTCATACAGCGAGAGATGGCGCTGGTCAACACGCGAGGCCAGAATAACGATGATAGTGAGTATTCATTTTTTTTGTCTTAAGTTCTGAAGCACTAACTTTTGACAATAGAATAGACTAGTTTCTCCTCTCGGCTCCGCCCGCGTTGCTGTTGTTTATTGCGACAAAAGGTGTGTGCTATCATCAAAATCAATTTATTTGTTGCTCCCCCACCTGGAGCGTCCACTCCCGGGATCCCGCTTAGCTTCACCGTGGGCGTCCAAGCCACGGTTACTGAGCCCACCACGACAAGGTGGAGATCCTGAGGTGGGGGTAATAAGACACCTACAGGACAGGCTTGCCTAGTGTGGGGTCTACGGATATTACGTGTTCGAATTCTTTTAGTTACTAAATTACTTTTATTTATTATTTTTTTTTTAATTTAGATTTTTAATAAGATCGTAACTTTCTTCTTCCAGGTCATGGCCGCGACGCCTCACCAGCGAGTAAACCCGACGATTCGCCTTTCAAACGAGTTGAGTCTAAACGAAGAAGTCTATCCAACAGTCTGTCTAATATGTTTGGCAGGAGATTATCTTGTAAGTATACAACTACTTTATACATTGCAGATACAATTAATAAAGAATACTATGTGGACCAACCAAAAATGTGCCTTGGCCTCAATACGAAAGAACGCCACTTCGCCCGCGAAATATTAGGAGTAGCAAATATATAAAAGAACGAGAGGATGCCCGCAACTCCTCCTCGCGTCGTTTTCCTCATTACTGAGGGTCGTGATTCCCCCGATGGGAGCAGCTACGCCCTGGCAATTAATATTAATTTAGCCGTTTCTTTGTAATCCTGCGGGAATTTCGCGCAATGCCTTCTCAGTGCACTCCTATGGTTCCCAAGGAACATACATGCCAAATTTCAGCTTCTTACGCCCAATTGTTTTGGCTGTGCCATCTGTGTTGTCTGTCAGTCAGTAACGCAATAATTTTATATGTACAGAAGATTTTCATTATCTATGTTTTTACAGCTTCGTCTCCTTCGCAACAAAACGCACACAGCCTACAAAACACCGCCTACCCTAGTCCGCAGAAACGACCAATATTCACACAAGAAACATATTGGAACCAATCCATCACTCTCCGTTCAATACTAAACGCAGTCATTCTAGACGAATGGCTCAAGGAATTAGCAGCCTTGTGCGAAGAACACGCTCTTAGACTATCAGCAGATATTTATGAAGACGATAGTTACGTACAATCTGTGGCTTTATGACTGAGAGCCAATGCCGCTGAAGGCATTCACGTAAAAAATAAATATTCCATCATGACAAAACCGATGGATACTTACATTTAAATTTAAAAAAAAAGATTGTGATGGCCATATAAAAATTGGTTGCCTGTAAAGTCGGTATACGGGCGAAAGTTTTACGTGACAACGACTTTGAGTGGTAAAATAATTTTAATGTGAATATTCATTCGTATAGTAGGAAGAAGGATGGACGCGTGCCTTTCACTTTTTATGTCTGTCTCTCTCGCTCTTAGGCGGGACGCGTGCCTCTCACTCGCTCTCATTGTGAGCGCATAACGTGAGCGGAGCGTAACGCAGTTTCTTGAAGTGTCACCCGGCAAACCAATTTATAAGACGTTGACACGTCAAAAAAGTTGTTAGACATTTAGTCGATTTGTTATTTCGGTGTATTGATAACGATTGGATTTCGATATATTTTCGGTGGCCTGTAGGTAATTGTGTAGTGATGATAACTGACAAAGGTTTTGAGGTTCGTCCTTATGCGTGAGAGTTTCATAGTTTCTCACGTTTGATAGTCCAAGAAGTGTTTAAAACACGTGTTCACCACCGCGGGTGTCAAGTTGCCTTTTAAATATAGCGAAAGTATACAACGTAATGTAAATATTTAAATAAGATTGTCAGTTTTGATAGCAAATTATATTTGGGCGTTAACGATTTTATTAACTGATCAATATAATTGTGTGTGAGAATTGTGATTTAAATTTAAAATTCGAAAATGTTTTGAGAAAATTAATAACTGACACTAACAATTTTATAATAAGTTCGTATAATGTGTGTAATATTAGGTTGACATCTTAATTGTTGTATAGTGATGTATCCAAAAATCGTCAATGCCCAAAAACCTTAGTCAATATTGAACAAAATTAAAAAATAAATCGTTACTTTTAGATTGTACCGAGCGTACACTTTTTGTTAGTTTTAAGCATCACATACTTAATTCTAGGTACCTAACTTTACTAGTTTAGTATAAATTGCGTTTATTTTTAACATTTTAACTGGATTGCCATCAACGTAATTTTGAACTGTGATTTTGTAATGTTCAAAAATTGGTAAATATTTATTTTATTCAAATAATTGTTTGTCTGTGTGTTTGAATTAATGTTTTACTAATTTCTTTTTGATATTTGTGCAAATATTCGTTTATAGGCATTGTTTTTTATATTATTATAGTAACAATATCCTATGGAAAATATTGGATGTTTTCTTACATCCCAGTGATTGTGAATCGCCACAAATACTAGCATTTTATAAGTAATAAACCAGTCCACATTCAGCAATGTCTATAAATGATACACAATACTAATTTTATAATTTTTGACATTACTATTTTAATCGTTTTACTAATTTGACTGAATAATTATGTTATTAATTGAGAAAAAAATATGTTTATTTTTAAAAGTGTGTAATATTTAGTTATTTTCGTGAAACGATTATTTTATGTTTTAGCATATTATTGTATTTCGTTTATGATTTTTGAATTGAGTTGATATAATTCATGGGTAAATGCAATTATTTACTTTGAAGAAGTTTATTTATAGTAGTAATTTGAAATAAATAATACGAATTTGTTTGGATTTCGTAGAATTCGCTCAAAATTTTTAGGATAGTGCTGTGCTACACGTTTTAAACTGATACAGTGATGTCTTGTTCTGACGATATATGTATCAGTACATTATGTAGCGCTGTGGTTAGCATACGTCCTAAGTAAAAAAGAATGGATGTCGTCCATCTCCGTCCTAAGGATGCAAATATTTTATTTAATATTATTATATTATCAAGTATTCGATATAAAACATGCTATTTATTATTCGCGCAAAATTATACAGCCACTTTTAAATTGTCTGGCGTTTAAAGACGACATTTGTATAGAAACGTTTTCTGTGATTGTATTGTAAGACTAAATTCGAAACATCGAAATCATTTTGCGGCTGTTTTGTGTCGCCACACTACCGTTTAGTCGATTCGGGTTCATATCTTTTACAATAATAATTGTATTTGTTAAAAATATTTTTTTGAATTTAGAAAATATATTTTGGTATAAGTAACGCCTCTAAGCAATAAGCAGAGATTGAATTCTTGGCTGAGTTAACTACAAACTTTTTTAATATTACAATCGACTACTTGCCAATTTCGTAAAATGAGACCTCTGACTTGCCAATGGAATACAGTGACAATTTACAAGCCTTGGACTATAGAAGCACAATACAGATGTAATGTCTCGTGAGTTTTATATACTTAACATGATGACTTTTAATAAAAATTGTGAATGGAATTTTTGTTTTATTCTGACTAATGCCGTATTATAAATACATTGATGAATACTTTTTATGAGTAAGAAAAGTATAAAGTCAAAGAAGAGTATCGATTGGAAGCAAGTGAGCAGTAGAGATACCATCTATTGGTATCCCTACTACTCACTTGCTTCCAATGCTGCTGTCCATCAAATTACATGAGCTCTACTTTGGTATAAGTCGGTTCACGAAAGATGACCACTGCGCAGAAATCATTTTTTAGGACCCCGTGGAGGTGCGGGGTGAGGCGCGGGTGGAATGCCTATGGTGTGGCTCCGTTCTTGACGCATTCCCTAAATGCGTCAAGAATGTAGCCACGCCATTGGTGCACGAATGTACATATGCGCGACGGCCGCCATTTGTGGTCAACTTTCGTGAACCGACCTATAAACAAGTTTAGTTGTCGGTCCAAGCTGTCATGAAGATCTTTGACAGTCGTCTTTGAAAAATTAGTACCGACAAAATATATAAAATCAAAATGTATATCCTAAATCAAAATGTATAAACTCGTAACCGAAAGGGACGAGTCGCGAAAGTCTCACTGCCACGTCACATTGTAGATAGGTTATAATTATAATATTCATCTAAACCTAATAGGTTAAAGTGGTGTTTTGACGCATACTTAAGGCTGCTACACACAGTGTCAGCGGCATGCCGCGTGCGCCCGGCGGCACACAAAGCCGCCGGCCTGGCCGCGCGGGTAGGCCGCCGGCCGGCCGCGGGTTGCAACTTGCTACTTGTGTGTGGTCGTTCTATTAGGGTTGTCAACCATACTTTATAATAACGTATCCTACCTTATTTTCGGCAATATTACACCCACATTTCGCCATGAATTTTTAGGTCCCACGTAATAGGGGGCGAGCCTATCGCCGTTACGGGCACATCACCAGACTCCGTGCTGCTACTGAGAATTCGGAAAAACCCAGGAACACTTTGTGCCCACTCCGGGAATCGAACCCGGGACCTCCGATCAGCAGTCGCATACACTATCCACAGGACCACGGAGGCAATTTATACTTAAAATCATATCTCCGTCTCCGTCCTCGCCACTTCAGAAGCTCAGAATTAAAGAGTTCAGTGATGAATCCAAAGTGGCGAGAAGAAAGAAATAGAACGTCAATAATTAACGTTATTAAAAACTATTTTTTTATTTTTATTGTCAAACAAGCTATGAAACATTTAAAGATAGAAAAAGTTGGCAACCCTGCGTTCTATACAACTGGAAAGATGCCCGGCGACTTTCTGCGGCCGATGCCGGCGGCACCGACGCCCGCTAAAAGCCGGCGGCATGAGCCGCGCAACAAAGGCGGCGGCTGTAGAGATACCTAGTAATATTTATGTAACGCGTCTATGTCACTTATTTATTTTAAAATATACGTACGACACATCAGCCGTAGTCACGAGATGACATGACTTATTTGGCCATGGCCATGGTGTGTCACGAATCACGATGGTTTTTCTTTTTTAACTTCGCTGGCACTTAAGGTGTGCTATATCCTTTAAGGCCGGCGCCGACTAACGTCACGGCGTGGCACGGCATGTGTCGGTAGCCCGAAGGACGCTTCGGCATGACGCTGACGCGGCATGTCGCGACGTGCCGGGGCATGCCGCGAGGTGTCCAATTGACTGAAATTTAGTATCAATAGCACTTCTTGCTGAAGATGAAGAACGACAAATACAAACTGATATGTCGAAGAGAAAACAATTCTGGATACATTATTTATGGAGAACAAGATTTACTAACGGTGAATTCAGGAACTTATTTAAGTACCTACTGATTACGTCGTGGCACACTGCAGGACGCCTTGCCGCGGCAGGCCGCGGTACGATTGTATCGAAATAAAGTAATAAGAAATTCTAAACTCATTGAAATAAGAATAAAAATGAATTGATCATAATAAAATCCTTTGCCATGCCGCGACGTCAGTGCGCGCCGGCCTTTATATTGCTCGATCTGGCTGCACTGACCTGAGTCACTACACTATAATCCAGGGTCCGGGTGTATGATGGATACCCAGATGAAGTAACAAAAAAAGATTCCGACGAATTGAGAACCTCCTCTGTAACGGGTTCTAGAACAGAAACGCAGTAGAGGTTCTAGGTGCGTTTATTGCCGAGTATTGTCTCACTTCCCTTGCACGAGTATGACCGACCAACAACACGACACTGGCCTGAACACTAAGGGCTGCAGTCTCCCACTGTTCCCTCCGGTAGTTCCCTCCGGTAGTGTGCAGGGCAGGTTGCTCGAAGGGCTGCGCGTAGCGGGCAGATCCTCGCAGGCCGTTGGTTCAGCTGGCAGGCGCCGGCGGTCTGAGTGCGATGAGCAGGGCAGGCCAGACTCTTCGGCAGAGGTGACGTCGATGACGGTGCAGAGTAGTGTAGCGGTCTAGGTAGAGTAGCCCGGAGCTTAAGGTAGACCTGGAACCTGAAGGAAAGCAGCATTAGGAGAGCCACAACCAATAGAGTCAGGCCGCGGCGTCAGCCGGCCTCAACTAGCAGGTAGAGAGATGGGCAGTACGCTAGTGCAGTAAATGTAGTAACTCACCCAGCTGCTGGGATCAGGATACACGTAAGACGTAGGGTCAGTAGGTACGCGTAGGTATGTAGTAGAAGCGACGTTAGAGTAGCGGTGCCGGCCTCTCTGTCGGCCCCTTTATATACCGGGCCCTCCATCAGAGTTGGAGTCCGTTCATGACCATATTTGGTCATGCTTCGCGAGCGCGGACGATGGCCTTCTCTGATTGGCCGAGCGTATGGACGGTACTGTGACGTAGACGCGGTAGGTACCGGACATACGTCACAATACCGCCCACCTTAGGAGAGGATTTTGCGTCACTAGCAAGAAAAATCCGACTACCTGCGTTAGGTCTACGAGTCCGCTACTGTCCAAGCTAAGACGGCATATAGAAAGAAAGAAGGGAAAGTCTTATACGGTTTGTAACAAATAGTTAGGCACCATAGTGTATAAGTTTTAGGTCCTATATGTGCCAAAACCCAATAGAATTTCCAGACGCGTCCGAGAACTCGTAAACGAGAAGCGACTTTTTATTAATCACTGTGCACTTCACGAATTTAGGGGCCAGTTTCTTACAGAAGGACTTATCCTTGTCGCTCTGATAAAAAGTCCTTTTCCACACAGTGTCTCCCACATTAAACTCGGCTGGTTTGCGGCGTAAATTATAAGTTTGGGAATTCCTAGCATGAGCTTGAATGAGGAGTGCCTGAACTTTGTCAAATGCCTGATAAGTGACCTATGTTTTCTGCGTAATCGTCCCTAGGTATGTATACTATATCATCAGCGTCCGTGTCGACATAGTGTGAGCCGCATGGAACTAATTCACGTCCATAGACTAAAAAACTAGGTGTATAGTCCGTGACTTCATTAACTGCAGTATTTAATGCAAACTGCACCTTAGGTAGGAGAGTGTCCCATAATCTCTGGTCATTTCCTACAAACGCCGCTAAGGTAGAACCAATGATTTTATTATAGCGTTCGACCGTATTCACATGTGGGCAATATTTAGGAGTATAAAGAAGATTAGGGATTTTGTATTTGCACCACATAGCTTTTAAAGTAGCACTTACAAACTGTTTACCATTATCCAATATAATTGTAGATGGTATACCATGAACTAAAAATATTTTTTCTTCCCAAATATTAGTTATTATTTCAGCAGTTACGCGCCTGATAGGGAAAGAAGACAATATTTACTAAAACAACAAGTCACTACAAAGATGTAGGCGTTTTGTTTTCTTGTGACAGGTAATGGCCCCAACAAATCTACACTAATGGTTTGGAAGGGTCGTGAACACACTTTGGGTCGTCCCATGGTTTATATTGCTTTGGGTCCCATGGCTTTTTTTTTTGAAGTCGATTAAAAAATATCATATCATCTGAGGATGGATAAGGATTAAAAATCGACTAAAGAATTCAATACTATGGTCGATTGCAATTGACGGCTTTCACTAATGACTGCTGTCAAAATGTCAATACTGTCAAATTGTCAAATGTCAATAGACGTGCTATCACTTTGAGAAAAGATTCACACATCTATGTGCTATCAAACAACAATTTTGCTTATTAAATTGTGGTTCAATTTATAGATTGTAGTTTATTAAATACAACATTGTACTAAAGTGCTAGAAGCTTGAAGATATAAACTTCTCAGGGTTTATTACATTAATTTAAAGCTATGTCTGACGACGAGGTGATTCGCTTTGAAATCACGGATTATGATCTGGATAACGAATTCAATCCAAACAGAAACAGGAGAGCTAAGAAAGAGCAACAGATTTATGGTAAAGTACTTAAATTTTGTAACGAATATATTAAGATTTGTCATTATTACATTATCATGTGCAATCTGGCTAGTAGTTTCAATGAAAATATTGTACCTACTTACTGTTGTTCTTATATTTGCCCATTAACCCATCAGCTCTTTTAACTCCTTACGTCACTTTTTATGGTGTTTATGTTTTGATCCGTTGATCGTAAACATGGCGCGTGTTATCGCGCACTTATGACTCACTTCAGATAAACATCCATAAAAAACAAACGAGACCACTTATCGTTGTTCTGTAAGCTGTGTTGTTTTTATGAATAGTTTTCCTAGTTGCTAATACCAATAAGACGACAAGTGGATCGTCATAAGTTTCTAACAAGATCTGATAAGATTTCGTAAATGTGTTTTCAGGTCTGTAAAAGGTTAGGGCGTTATAAATGAATGTTTTATCCATAAATGTCGTAACTACTTATTATAACACCATGAACAAGATATATTCTTCAATAAATAAAGCAATAAAGTATGTTCAGTCTCACAGTTTTGTATAAACAGACCTTGAAATACGATACCGAGATAAGCCGACGCAACGGCTGTGTACACGTCGCAAGTTATAAGCCATGCAAATAATTTTTACATGGCTTACGACTTACAGAATTGCTATGAAAGACTAGGTAAAATATCACTTTATTCATTTCAAATACCTTCTTTGATAATAAATGAACGAAATTTGTATAATAAATAAATAAACTAAGCAATGGATCAAATTACAAAGCTCTTCTACGTTCACCCTATTATGACCCATATTGCCATAGCGGTAACGATCATAACTGCATCACTGCACTAGACGCAGCCACGCCTCGTACGCAAGTGAAATGTGGCATTTTGTTTTTTTTTTTTGGCTCTTAGAAAGGTGCCAGTGCTTATATTCGTTTTAAAACACAAGCTAAATTTATCTATGGTCTCAATAAAAAAAAATCGTTGAACAAAAATCAACCCAATGAATTAGAAAATTGGGTTTTAAATGCATCGCACCGGCTGAACGCCGGCGTTCTCCACGCTTTGTGAGCATATCGAGCATAATAATAGTTTGAACGCCGGCGGTCTCGATGCTGTTTAAAGGTTAAGAATGTGTATTCAGTTTATGGTTTCCTTTCGAGAATAAAGGTCTTCTAGTACAGCACTCAACATTGCTCTTGCCTTTGTGCTCTTGGCCTTCTTGGAAATATTCTGAAGTTAAACACAGTAACTCCTTTAGTAAATAATTTTATGTAAAGTATAGGACAGGTGCTTATTCTTCTCTCAGAACATAGTGGCAGTATTGCAGTTGTTATTGAATTAGTATTTTCATTGGTAAAATTGCTGGCACTGCTAAAATTTTTGGGTTATAGATAGCTATTTTCAGTGATTTTTAAATTCAGCCTGTAATAATTAAAAAATAAATAAAATTGTAAGTGGTGATGAAAAACTATTTAAAAGATTTTGGAAATAAAGAGATGTAAATGTAAATGTGTGTTTGTTATGAATATAAGACATAACCTATCCTGTAAGGTTCGAAGTTGAAATTAAAACATGTTATGGAATTCATAAACATTTATTTTTATAACTATGGGTTGTATCATAAAGAAAATACAGAATTTTAAATAATATAAGTTATATCGGGCGCCAGATACAATCCCAGAAAATACAAAATTTGCCAGATAAGTCAGTGATAGAGTACAATATGGACATTTGATCTCAAGTCAGGGCGACCTAGCCGAGATGGTAGATACAATAATTTTGTATGGTCGATGGCATTACAACTTATAAGTTAGCATACAAATTGAAATTGAGGCTTTCTAGATATAAAGTTGTTGTAAAGGAATTTAGTCTAATTTAAGTTAATTTGTGGTTATTTAGAATTACTTGAAATTGCGTTGAGATAAAAAATAATTAAAAAGTTACCTGTTTTAGATATACTTAGGTAATTAAAATACGAAAAGAGAGAATGTGCACCGCCATGTCCACGTGGTATTTTATGTCCACCTCATGTCCATGACGAAAAAGCATCACGGCGTGCCTAATCCAGATAGCACGGCGGATTTTAAACTATATCCAGGAAAAACGCCATAGGCGTT
Source organism: Euclidia mi (assembly GCA_944739405.2). NCBI lineage: Eukaryota > Metazoa > Arthropoda > Insecta > Lepidoptera > Erebidae > Euclidia > Euclidia mi. The sequence continues at coordinate 15,610,885 of OX123204.2, read as the reverse complement.
ATTCCAGAATAATAATTCCTTCAGGCGAATGAAAACATGCGCCGGAAGTATTCTTAAAAGTATCAATGTGTCATATTGGCGAAATACAACAATATATAAGCCGATCCACGGCTTCTAAATATTAAGGTGGCTTTTAGTACCACATTTTAATGCGATTAATCCATAATTTTTGGATTATTGAAGCGACGCCGTCTAATTCGACGTACGTTCAGAGAGAAAAGTGACCATGACAGTTTTGCCATAGACAAGGTAAAAAAATTAATAATAGGGAAGCCCATTAACAAAATACCATATGTATCGACAGAAAATCGACTAATACCAACCGAACACGCGAAAAAGGAATACGCATAGGCGTACTGTAATGCGAGATAAAATCGATGCGTTACAAGCCATATGTAATTGTATCTTCCTGGTTAGGCAAGAGAAACATGTTATAGTAATCAGCAAATAAACACTCATTCATTGCTAATAGCTAGTTTCAAGTAGGTTTTATACAGACAACTACAACATTCTAATTTCCCACTAAATTTTTTATAGATTACTGTATAAACAGCTTGGTTTTATGCAATATTTTAGGCATGTGGGCTAAGGACAGTGATGAGGAAGATAATGAAGATAATATTAGGAGAAAAGTGCGCAAACCAAAAGACTTCTCTGCACCTATTGGGTTTGTGGCTGGTGGTGTGCAACAAGCAGGCAAGAAAAAGAAAGAAGAGAAGAAAAAGGGTAAGTGAACCTTATGCATACAACAACATTTTCATTTAGTAGCCTAGTCTGCCTTCCTTTCCCTTTGTCTGACCCCAAAGCCGAACCCAGTGAAAGTTTATTGGAGGAGGACTCATAATTCCTGCTGTAACCAACTGAGATTCTACTTAAGATTGAGTAGCTTGGGGAAGTTAGAATCTAACACCACATGAAAAGCTAATTTTGTATAGCTGAAGAGTTTTTTTGGTTGAATGTGCTAATTGCAGGTACTACAGGTATGATTTGATTTTTTTGCGTTGGATAGTTCAGCAGCTAGCTAAAATATTTGTCAACATTTACAATTGGTAATTTTCTTTCGACTAAAAACTTTTATTTAACTAGCTGCCAGGTGTAGTAAAATGCTGTGTAAAATTCATTTTTCAGAGGTAGAACTAACAGAAGCATCCACATCTCGTCCAAAGTTTGCGGCAGATAGTTCAGATGAGGAGGCCCCTCAGAATCCAGATGAAAGTGAGACAGCAGGCATTCGGAGACAGGGACAAGGCATGAGGTCTGTTAACTTGGGGGGCAATGTGGGCGCCTGGGAGAAACATACCAAGGGTATTGGAGCTAAGCTACTGTTGCAGGCGAGTTTATGTATTTTAGTGTCACTGATCTTCATCAGGTATAACACGATGCAAATACCATCTTTGCGTAGAGATGGAAAACTCGACATGAAACCCTATACGACTGCCTCGTTGGTCTCGCGGCATAAATGTGCGCGTGGGATCGGGAGGTCCCGGGTTCGATTCCTGGGTCGGGCAGTGTTATTGGGTTTTTCTGTCACGAAATTCTCAGTAGCAGCACGGAGTCTGCAAATGTGCCCGGTACAGCAATAGGCTCCCCCCTTATTACGTGGGACTAAAGTATATCTCGCCATTTTATCGACATCATCAAGAGCGTGACAAAGGAACCAGACGAAGTGATGGTAAGTTTTGACGTGGAGTCACTATTCACCAATGTTCCAGTTCAGGATTGCCTTGAGGTCGTTGAGAGAAAATTAAGGGATAGCGGTCTGTCTAACGAATACGCCGTTCTATTGAAGAATTGCTTGGAGGGTAACTACTTCATATATCGTGGACAACATTACCTCCAGATCGACGGAGTGGCAATGGGTAGCCCAGTAGCACCGGTGATGGCCAATATCTGGATGGAACATTTCGAAGAATCCATAGACATGCAGGCTTCAAATGTAAAGCTATGGAAGAGGTATGTCGACGATGTATTCTGTATCATGAAGGGCAACAAGCAAGACATAGAACGTTTCGCAGACAAATTGAACTCCATACATCCGAACATCCGGTTTACATTTGAAATGGAGGTAGACGGATCGCTACCCTTTCTCGACGTCAAAGTGACGGTGAGAGCTAATGGTACACTTGGACACACTGTATACAGAAAACCGACACACACCGACAGGTATCTCAATGCCTGCTCGCATCATCACCCGCGACATTTGGAATCCGTAGCGACCTCGTTAGTGAACAGAGCTTATGACCTCTGTGACCCTGAACACTTAAACAGTGAATTGTCACATGTTCAGGAGGTACTAAGGCGCAACGGATACAAAAAGGAGATACCCCGTCGGAAGAGGAAGGACCGCAAATCTGAAGTAAGCAGAGTGCCGGCTTACATGCCTTATATCAAGGGAGTGACGGACAAAGTTGGAACAGTACTACAGAAATACTCCATCAAGACTGTATATAGTCCCCTCTCCAAGGTAGCACACAATCTGCGTACCCCAAAGGATGTAATTCCTCTACAAACACCAGGCGTCTACAAGGTTGATTGCAGTTGTGGTAGTTCCTATATCGGACAGACCAAACGAACGATCGCTGAAAGGGTCAAAGAACATATCACAGCTGTCAAAAATCGACAAATTAATAAATCTGCCATAGCTGAGCATTTGCTGGAATCTGGACCAAACCACTGGATAGAATTACATCAACCACAAGTCTTATCCACCGATCGCCACTATTACTCCAGGACAGTACGTGAAGCGGTTGAAATCAAAAAACATAGAAATTTCAACCGGGAGGACGGATACAGACTATCGACCACTTGGAACCCAGTTATCAACAAATGCAAACAACGCCGCAGTAACACAACTCATCAGTGTGTAGACGTCATAAGTGTAGTGTGTCGAAGTACCGACAGTGCGGATAGAACTCAAAATATCAAAAATATAAAACAAGTGAGGGTAGCTGCCGAAACCCGCGCTTCACAAGGACGGCGCTGAGCTGACATCAGTCCCTCCGCGACCACAACCGTTGCAAGCCGGTAGAAACGTAGGAGAATAACAGAGGTATTTATGCCTTGAAATAAATAAATTATCGCGACTAAGACCCGCTAAATAATATTGTATGATAAAGTATATCTGGCGAAAAGTGGGTGTAGAAATACACCTCTGCCTACCCCTTCGGGGATAAAAGGCGTGACGTTATGTATGTATGTATGATCTTCATCAGCCTATTGCAGTCCACTGCTGGATATATGCCTCTTTAACAGCATGCTACTGAGCTCAATCTTTTTAGTGTAATTTGCAAGGATGCTTACAATTTATACTACATATTTCTAGTATATTCTTATTAGTACTAATTTATGATGTACTAATTACAAATAAACTTCCTTGTAGATAATATAAAAGTGCAACTATGTTTCGGGCTAGTGATACTACCCTCTTATTTAATAGGTAAAACATAGTCCAGACACACTGAAACTAGTTGTATATATTTTTTAATAATTATAAAATTGGTAAATCATTTTTAGTTGATATTAACAATGTGTATTGCTTTTCAACAGATGGGCTATCAACCAGGCATGGGTCTAGGGAAAGACCTGCAAGGTATCTCTGCCCCCATTGAAGCTACTGTTAGGAAAGGCAGAGGTGCTATTGGAGCATATGGACCTGAGAAAGCCAATGTAAGTTTAATATTTTATTCTATATTAGAATAAAATATTTTTTCATACTGTATTAGAATAAAATCTCCTAAATTGTACCTGTACTCTTTTTACAGTTTATTTTGGTATTTTAACTGATTTAGACTGAAAACTTTGAGAATTCAAAACGGTTTTGGACCGCAATTCTTTGTCAATCACAACATTTTGGCTCTAGGTCGAGTTTGTGAAACGCTGTTACAATACCACATCTTAATTCACCATATTATTCCAGATAAAAGCTAAGAAAGAAGCCGAGCGCCGTCTGAAAGAGAAGGAAGAACAAGACAAAGACAAGGACCCTAAAGAGAAGACTTACAACTGGAAGAAGTCCCACAAAGGGCGGTATTTCTACCGCGACGCCGCTGACGTCATACAAGAGGGTAAACCCACCATGCATACTATTGCCAGGTAGGAATTAAGTATCTGTATAAGGGAAATAATTTCGAAAAGTATCTGGAAAGATGAAATTTCACCGGCAGATTTGGGCGTAATTAACTACTTTTGTAATTGTAATACGAGTAACAATCTCATTAAAATTAATCATGACTACGATAAGTAATCAGATTGAAGTAAGGATTAGATTATGATTATTTTTGATTTCAATTATAATTTATGAATTTTTCGATGTGATACAATCAGCCTTTAGACGGTTAACTGTTTCTTCAATTTTATACCGCAAGCGGAATGGACTCACTAATAACTTGTTTTACCTCCAAATAGAAAACTACAAACATTTGTTGCCTCTCATAAAGAGTCAGACAGAAATGGCTTAGGGTACAAAAAGGATCCACTAATGACATGAATTCAGTCATATTCTAATGTGGCCAATGACCAATGTTTATTGTTTCAGCAACGAATTGTCCCGCGTGCCTGTGATCGACATGACGGGTAAAGAGAAGCGTGTGCTGTCAGGTTACCACGCACTCCGAGCCGCCGCCCCGCGCTTCGAGCACGAGCCGCGACGCAAGTGCAACAAGTTCGCCGCGCCGCAGCTCGCGCACAACCTCGAGCTCATGGTCGAGTGCTGCGAACAGGTACAGGGGCCGTATTACAAACTCTTAATTCCAGCCAATTTACGCCGTAAAGAGAGCTGCCTTGCGATTTCGTATTATGAACATACTAACGCCAGCCAGTCAGTAGTCACTTGACATCTGACCGCTGTACTGTACTGAACTAGTGGTTTACGGGGCCCTACCAAGTTCTTCAGTGCCCAATCCAATCTCTCCGAGGTTGGCCTTACCGACTTGTGGCAAGTGGGCAAGAGCTACCGTGTCGGGGGTGGACACGACCAAAGCAGTTGGCCCCAACCCGGAAGATCCGCTTCGCATCGTGAAACATTGGCACGCTAACCGGACGCGTGAGAGAGCTGGCCGATGTACTCTCCAGGCGAAGTGTGGCCGTGGCGTTTTTGAGGACGAACACCTTATCACCTACAAGAGCGGGAGGCCCGCGACCCATATTGATTTCCTACTTACCAGGAGACACCATATCAGCAAAGTAGCCAAACTGCAAGGTGAGCCGGTGAGAGTCTCATGGCACAACACCGCCTCCTTGTCATGGACCTCTGCGTGAAACCCAAAGGCAAACACGCTGACCGCTGTCAAAGTCAAATTAGATGGCTGCTCAAAGATGCCAAATCCCTTGAGTTCGTCTCAGCTATCAGCGACAAGTGTGCTGCTACTGGAGGCGAACCAGCTCGGAGCCACTGGGATAGAATCCAGGCGGTTATCATTGGAGCGTGCGAAGACAGTGCTCGGCATGTCTAGGGGCGGTCGCAGGATCGTCATGGAGCGGTACAGGTCGTAGAACAAGCCTCTGCATCTTCTGTTTCTAGACATGCAGCAGGCTTTCGTCTGTGTGCCGCGATAGATGATCTGATGGGCTCTAAGATCCGAAGGAGTACCAGCAGCATATATTGACTTCATCCGAGACATGTACTCAAATTACGATTCCGTAGTTTTCGGACTGCTGTTGGCGACACAAAAGCCTTTCCCATCACCATCGGGGTCCACCAGGGTTCCGACCTCAGTCCGTATCTCTTCAGCGTGATATTAGACGTACTGTCAGACATACTGTCATCAGAGACTCACACTCCAATCCCCGTGGCTGTTCATGTATGCGGACAGGGGACGCACGTACGGCGTGTGAATGCGTGGAAGGAGTCGCTTGAGAACGGCATTCTGAGAATAAACGTGGCGAAGACCGAGTACTTGGCCTGCAACAGTACAGATCCCGCGTCAATTCGCATAGGTGGAGACATTGTCGAGCGAAAGGACCTAGTCAAGTACCTGGGATCTGTACTCCATGCGTCTCGCGACATCGATTTCGACGTCAAGGCATGCATTCCGGCAGCTTGGGTCAAATGGCGAGAGGTGAGCGGTGTCATTTGTCACCCTAAAATGCCGGTTAAGCTCAAGGGACAGGTCTATAAATCCATCATTAGACCTGTCCTGTTATATGGCAGTGAGACATGGCCTGTGCTTGAGCGACTCAAGCAGAGTCTGCGTGTCACGGAGATGAACATGCTGCGCTGGATGTGTGGAGTCACGCGGAAGGACCGCATTAGGAACTCCCGCATCCGGGTAGCCTTCATGTCCGTGACATTGCTGACAAACTGCGGCCATCTTACGTCAACCGGCATCATACGTGGGTAACAAATAATGTCTTGCAATACTACCTCCGCCGGGCCCAGGTAAACGGGGAAGGCCAAAGAAATGCTGGCTTGACGTCGTAAGGGATGATATGCGTGCCCATCGACTAACCACCAGTGATACTGAAGGCCGTGCGAAGTGGAGGAGATACAGCCGGAAAGCAGAGCCCGGGCTCTAAGGCGTAGGTTTTGGATCGCAACCGGGACGTCGCTAGGATGATGATGATGATGATGACAAAGCTGTCAACACTGAGTTCTCTCAGAGCGACAGCTGTCAAAGTGGCAGTTGTCAAATCTAGTACATGTGTATAGAGGGTAGAGGCAAGGGGAACCGTACATATGGTGAGAAAGCTGAAAGAGTCTCCAGCTGTAAATAGTAAAGTATGCATAGTTATAAAATGTATGTTTTCAATTACTAGTAATTACAATTGAATATCATGTACTTATCAACTATTTCGAATATTTTTAAATTGCACCTTTTTATTTTCCTGATAGCCAAACCCACTCATTGCGCCATCCTTATTTCAGACAATTTTTTTTAAAACACAGAGACGATTCTCCATAAGAACACTACTAGTAAACAAAAAGTGTGTGTAGTGAAAAATACTAATACTCTCAATCTTTGTATCGGAGACAAATAATTCTAGCAATTACTTCCAGGACATAATCCAAAACGCTCGTGAACTACAATCAGCTGAAGACGAGATAGTAGTACTAGAACGAGACCTAGAGGAGTGCAACATAAAGCTTCAAGAAGAAGACAGGGTCATTGCCAAAGTAGAAGATATACTGGAACGAGTGGAGATGCTGAATAAACCAGATATATCGTTGGAGATAGCGCATGATGTTCTCGCAGAGTTGAAGGTATTAATAATTATAATAAAAAATCGTTTATTTTGTGAAATCGAATACAGAGTAGGCAATTAATTTACTCTGACAAACTTAAAAAAAATGTGTGCAAATAAAGCTTCCATTTTACTTATGTGTATTAAGTCCTTAATTTAAGATATATAAACCCTTTATTTAAGATATTTAGGCCCAAATTCACCACCTTTGGATAAGCACTATCTTCCAGATAAATACTAAATTACGAAAGTATGTTGGTATCTGTTAAGTAATATAACCAGATCCTATCAGGCAGTCGTGAAACTGGCAATTACTCTTCTTTTGTGTCAACAGATAATTATTTTATCCGATTTTATCAGTGTAGACAGGGGACACCATTGCGAATGGCGACAATAACGTCGCCACTTCTGTGGGTGACTGGTACTACAAACTGTCAAAAAAATCTAAAATTACATGCTATTTTATTACAGGATACACCCTGCAATATTGAGATAATTATGATTGTTATTTTCCGTTTTACCATTGAATTTAATGATTCATCACGACAGCAGTGCCACCGATTCCTTATATTTAAATGATCTATATCGATTCTTTTGGCTTTAAAACTTCAATCCAGCCAATTGCATTATTTATTTATTTAGTTAAGGAAAACCAACAGCTACAGCAAATGAGTATGTGACTATAACTACGCAACATACAGCCAATTACAGGTTTCCACTAATAGTAGTACAATATTTTACAAAATCTTAAGCGAACACTATGTAGCACACAACATATCGGTCACATTTTTCGTCCTACTATGCAACTGAACATAAAACACTATTTTTGGTTGACGTCTTTTACCTTGGATTATTTTCTTTATTTTCTCAGGAGTCTTACCCCACCGAGTACGAAATGTTTGGCCTTGGCACCATAGCCGGTAACATCGTCAGTCCCCTGCTATCTTCGTTGCTAGCTACATGGGACCCACTGCAGGCCCCTGAGGAACCCATACCTACGTTCTTGAAGTGGAGGAAGCTGCTCTCTGAAGAGGCGTACAACAGTCTGTTGTGGCAACATTTTGTGCCGCAGCTTAGTAGGGCTGCTGAGTAAGTTATATTTATTGTGAATGCTTTGCACTCAATCATTTTTTCGATTTGCCCCGATGCCTCACTCAATGCTTTTAAGAGCTACAATTATTTGTATAGCATGTTGGTCTAGTGTAGGGCTTCCGAATTTCTTTTTAATCAGGGAACGATTTTAAAATGTATACTAAGTTACAGTTCCTATAAAACATAAGTAATCTTCAATTTTCCCTCGTTATAATATTAATTCATTATCAAATGAGCCTCCTCCGTCACTGTTCGAAGCAGTATTTCGAAAATTTGCCCCATAACATAAATCTGTGATCCCCCAGGACATGGAACCCCCGCGAGCCTGATGCGATGGTCCGCGCGGTGGTGTCATGGCAGGCGGCGTGCCCCGCATGGGTGTCACAGAACTGCGTGACCCGCTGCGTGGTCCCGCGGGTCCTTGCTGCCGTGCGCGCCTGGGACCCCACCGGGGACACGCAGCCGCTGCACCACTGGGTACTGCCGTGGCATGATATCGCTGGTACGTGATACACCTTTACAGATATTTTAGCTGTAAGACTGTAAATGCCTCGTTGGTCTCGCGGCATAAATGTGCGCAAAGTTTTATTGGGTTTTCCGTTAGGAAATTCTCAGTAGCAGCACGGAGTCTGGTAATGTGCCCGGTAACGGCAATAGGCTCGCCCCTCTATTACGTGGGACTAAAATAAATTTGGCGAGAAACGCGTGTAGCTATATACCTCTGCCTACCTCTTCGGGAATAGGTGTAGGTGTAACATTTCAGTGCTTGAAATAAATAAATGATTGCATCTTTGGAGTAGAGGCTGATTTTAAAAGGGATAGCAATCATCATAAGGTTGCCAGGGTATATAGCCGTCGCTTCTTCAAAAGTAGCGGTCATTCCTCTCAGAAATTTAAGTCATCATAAGTTAACGTGGATAGTGATTTAGAGGGTTATAAAGGTGATCTTACTGAAATGGCATTAGAGAAAACAAGAAAATTGTTGATACTGTTCTTAATAAAAACGGCAGTAATGATACACATCATCAATATAGGAGATGAACAACCGATTCGTCAACGCCCGCGACGCGTAGTTTTTGCTAGCGAGAAGGAGGTAGTGGACATGAAGAATAAGAGGGTCATAGATAGAACCATCTACTAACCCGTGGTGTTCACCTGTGGTAAAGAAAATGGAATCGAAAACGAAAACGAAGGAAACAAAAAAAGATAGTTATCTCTTGCCTAGCATATAGAGTACGATAGAAACATTATACAAAATCAAGTGGTTTACCGCAAATTGACCTCAAAAGTGAGTACCGGCAAGTGGAAATGGGTCGAAGAGACAAGGAAAAGGCAGCTTTTCCATGGGCAGAAGACTGGTATTTAAAAAAAAATACGCATTGAAAGAAGCGCAAAAAGCGAATTTCGAAAGGTTAATGAAACGCTTCCTTGCAGGAGTCCTAGGAGAAGCTTGTCTGATGTACCTCGATGACATAATCGTAATGTGTCGGGACGTCAATGATCACCTGAGGAAGCTGGAAAACTTAAACATTTCGTTATCTGGCTAATGCAAACCTAAAGTTTAATTTGGAAAAAGTTATTTTTTTAAGGGTAAGTTATTTACTCGGGCATGTCGTCTTTGACGATGACGTCGCAAAGACCTTTCAAAATGTTAGCTGATAAAAATGCTATTAAGAACCGAATTCAATCTTTGAATTTTATATATTCCTTTAATATGGTTTTCGGTTGCCAGGGATTTAAATGCTTTCTGGTTTGCGCGTTTGAAATGAAGTGAAATACTTCTTTATTTTGTGTAAACTTAAAAAAAAATATTTTATACAATTATTTTTATGATTTTATAGAATTATTTTTGTGTGTCGAATTTGAACAGCTAAGTTCCTAGCGTTTCGGTCATATTTATACAGTCGACTCTAATTAATTCGAAACTCGAGGGACTCTTAAAATATTACGAATTATCGAGTGTTAGAAATATCAAATGCTTCGACATTTTTGAGAGAAAATAAATAAAACCTCGAATTATTATGTGTTGATCAATTAGGTATATTATTACCTACTATTCTTTAATAATGACAAAAGTTTAGAGGTACTCGAATTACATATTTAATCTTTCGATGGTTGAGAGAGTACTCAGAGGAATCTTAAATTCTTTCGCAACATCAATTTTCTTCTCACCTCGCTCTACTTTTTCGATTAACTTCTTTTTTCAGCAATCGTCAAGCATTTATACTTTTTAGGACTCGATAACTAACACAAAATTTTAATCTGTGTACCACGAAAGAGTAACAGTAACTGAAACATAACTAAACAAACCAATTCGTGCGGAAGTGTGTGTCAAACTAATCATTAGTAATTATAACAAAAACAAAGGCTCGTGTACGATGATACAAGTTTTAACTTGTTCAAAATGTACTTACGATCTTTCTGTCTCTTTCTGTGACTTTGAACAATAGTTAGAATGTTTATTACTTTGAACTTTTCTCTTAGAGAAACTCTTGGACCGAGGTTATAAATTCCCCTTACAGGTCTTTTCTGCAGAACGAATATTGTATTTAGGTATGCAGCACTCCCCCCGAGGAAAATCCCATACGACATTAAACTATGAAAGTAACTAAAATAAACCATTGTAGTCGTATCAAATCTGTGAGGCGTTTAATGGTCTTAACTGCATAAGCTGCAGAACTGAGTTTTCCCGATAGCCTTTCAACATTGGGGCCCCTATCGTAGTTTGGTGTCGAGCATAATACCTAAAAACATGGTTGTCTCGACGGGCTCAATCTTAGATTCGTTAAGTTGTATATTGGTTGCCATTTGTTTAACATTGGGCATTGAAAATTTTAAAAGTTTCGTTTTATTATTATTAAGCAACAGATTATTTACATTAAACCAATTAACAACTTTTGAGAGTGCATTGTTTCCTTCGCCAAAGTTACTCTGTTGTCGTTTAACATTCAAACTTAAAGAGGTATTATCCGCGAACAACACAATCTCATGATTTTTCTTTAGGTATTAATAAGGTAATTCTTTAATATATATCAAAAATAGAAATGGTCCAAGAATTGAACCCTGCAGGACACCCATTTTTAAAGCAGAACCTGGAGATGTCTTGCCGTTAACCTCGACCTTCTGGATTCTGTTGCCCAAACAAGAAGTCAGGAGATCGGGAGCTTTGTTCTTAATGCCGTAATAATATAATTTTCTGATAAAAGTATCATGATGAACACTCTCAAAGGCATTTGACAAGTCGTAAAATATACCTAACGCATCTTGCGATTTCTCCCAAGCTGCAAAAATACTTTTCAGTAACTTAACTGCTGCGTCAGTAGTTGAAAAACCCCTCGTAAATCCGAACTGGTTTTGTTAAGAAGATTATGTCTATTGAATTGACCAAGCAACTGACTAACAATGAATGTTTTCAATATTTTGTAGGGTTCTGAGGTTTCACTAGATTTAAATAGAGGTGTTATTTTACTTCACTAAATTAGGAAATGTTCCAGAAGTGACACAACCATTGAGCACTGCTGCAAGATGGGGAGCAATTTATGTAATAACTAGCCGTTTCCCGCGGTTTCACCCGCGTCCTGAGGAAACTACTTCCCGTACCCGAAAAACCCAAATATCTTACGGACCCCTATTTTATCTAAAATTAAATATAGCCTATGTTACTCGCAGACACAGACCACCTACCCCACGAGACACGTAATCTTAACCAATTTCTAGGCAAACTATTCTGTCAAACTTTGAGGAATGAGAGGTACGCGGGCGGCGCGGGTGACGTCACGTACGATGGGTAATAGGGATGTAGGCATGTCAATATTGTTAATCGATAAATCACATGTGGTATGCCTACATTTAGTTGATCCAAGAATGCCAAGAAAAGAAACAATAATCCAAGCAAAAGATTTTATTTTGAAATATGAATTTATAATAATATCATCGTTCATTCGCTTAATTACTGGGCTCCTATGGCCACCTTCCGGCTCCATCATCATACTCTGGTAATCATCTATCACCAAAGCACTCATCAAAACGAATCATACGAGCCCGAACTCGATAGGGCTAACTGAGTTCCTATGGCCATCAGCTCCAGCTCCAGCTCCATCGTCAGACCCTGGTTACCATATAGCACCAAACTATAAAACAAGACGGCTCATACGAGCCCAAACTCGATGGGGTTGTGTCATTTTATTACCAAATTCATATGGCCGCCTTCCAGCTCCATCATCAGACCCTGGTTACAATCTAGCACCAAAATACTCGTCAAGACGGATCAAACAAGCCCAAACTCGACACCGTTGTGTCGCTTAATTACTGAGCTCCTATGGCCACCTTCTAGCTTCATCATCAGATCCTGGTTACCATCTATCACCAAACTACTCATCAAGACCAATCAAACGAGCCCAAACTCTATGGGGTTATGTCGTTTAATTACTGGGTTCCTAAAGTCATCTTCCAGCTCCATCATCAGACCCTGGTTACAATCTAGCACCAAAATACTCGCCAAGACGGATCAAACAAGCCCAAACTCGACACCGTTGTGTCGCTTAATTACTAAGCTCCTATGGCCACCTTCTAGCTTCATCATCAGATCCTGGTTACCATCTATCACCAAACCACTCATCAAGACAAATCAAACGAGCCCAAACTCTATGGGCTATGTCGTTTAATTACTGAGTTCCTAAAGTCATCTTCCAGCTCCATCATCAGACCCTGGTTACCACCTTGAACCGAAGTACTCATCAAGATAAATTAAACAAGGCTAAACTCGATGGGCTGTGTCGTTTAAATACCGAGTTCCTATCCCTTCCAGTTCCTTCATCAGATCAGCTTCATGTCATAATAATTTTACATTGTCATCCGATTTACACATGCGTGTTAAATTTCAGCTCAATCGGTAATCGGGAAGTGCATCAAATTCAACTTGCAAGATTTGATTACTGACAAACAGGTGAAACTACCTAAATAAAAGCTTGTAATAATAAAATTCCGACATTTCTTTTTTGCAGACTGTATTTTTATTTACAGTCACCTGTCTAATTTATAAAATTTTTGATTTGAAATTAATTATTCAAATCAATAAAAATCTCAGTATTAGAAATCGATAAATATCGAACAATCGGTAAGTTTTCTTCGCATCACTACTTACACGTGGCGTCTTATTGTAAGAGAAAGATAGTCTGTAATTATAGCGTGTTAGACAAGGACTAATGATGTTCGAATCTGCTATTTATCAATCGCATGCTATGAACTATATGCTAAATTTTTTTAGCATGCTATTAAAAATGCTATAATATAGTATGCTATCGTCCGAAGCGTCAACACCCTTCGTGTGACCGCTAGTTTTAGCACATGTACGGTTCAGCGCGCTGTCGCGCTATCCATATTTGAACATAGGTTAATATAGCGTCGACAAACATGCTATTTGCCTAACGAGTCTGAAGACTTAACGCGTGGGGCAGATAACATGGTCAACTGTAATGTTACACATGAATAAACAATACATATACATATTTGTACATTTCTTCTAAGTATAAAATGTAATCATTATGCACAACAAACTAATATTAACCAACTAATTAATAATAAATAAGTCAATTAATTTTCCTTCATACTTTTCAGGCTTAGGACTGTATATAATTATATTGAGTTATTTAAATCATTTTAACACATATGTTACACAGATCATTCATAGATACATAGTATTACGTGTCCTATCACAGTTTTTTTTTAATCAAACACAAAACACTTAACTTTTGAGAACGTAAAATAACTCGCGTACTTATATGCCTACTTAAATCGCGCGAGCCGTCGAACAGCTAAAATTCGCACGCTACGTAAGTTCACGTCTGGCTGCTCGCGTTAGCACTTAGCACGCGAAGACTGATCGCAAATATCGCAATTCGCAGCGCTGCGAACGTGCGAAGTGCAATTTGCCGTCGCGTCGGCGCGATATTTGATTCTATATGCTATATGCTATTTTATAGCACGAACGAGAGCCGAACGAACTTGCTATTAGATGCGAAATAAAATTAGTGTGCTGTGCTATTGTGCTATATGCTATATTAACCACCATTAACAAGGACAACCACTGATTCAGTACTTATTAGCAACCATTATTATTAGAACTCTGGTCAGTACTGTTAAATAATTTTAAAATAAATGTTGTACTTGCCGGTAAAATGTGATATTATCTTTTTTGAAATTATTATTCCGACTGTTACTCCCACACAACTTTATAGCACAATTCGGCATTGTTTTCGTATATTATTATTTTGTTTTAATACAGTTTAAACGCAGTTTACGTATCTGTTTCCTGGTCGCTACTGAACGAGCGTGGGTTTGTGCTCAAAGATATAGGTGCATTTGCGCACATGCGCGACAGACAACGGTGCCCTTCTATTGCAACTCTCGTGGGGTAGGTGGTCTGTGCTCGCAGATAATGTAGCTTTCTAATGGTGAAAGAATTTTTAAAATCGGTCCAGTAGTTTTTGGTCTGGGTGTTTCTATGTATAATATCATATTATACATAGAAACACCCAGACCAAAAACTACTTAATATGTATTTACAAAAAAAAAGTATATATGTATGTTTATCCATTATCTAGTACCCATAGTACAAGCTCTGCTTAGTTTGGGACTAGATGGTGTTGTGTGAATGTGGTAGAATATTATTATTATTATTATTGTAGTTTATCCATTACAAACAAAAATACAAATTTTTCCTCTTTATAATATTAGTGTAGATAGACGAAACAGTCTTTACTGACAATCCCTACAAATCTTTTGTCTTTTTCATATAAATACTTTAAATTTTTTAAGAACGTCATCAGTAGTAACAGCAGCAAATTCAAGGGCTGGGACACATTCTGGCACGCAGTCCTTAACTTAAGCAGCATTTCAGCATACATGGAAGATGATTTGAGTGGCTGTGTGGAGTCTTGTGTTACAAGATGGCCATATGCTGAATTGGGAACTGATTCTTAAGTTTTTTATGTTACTTTCTGTTGCAAACCTAAACAGAATAAATGAGAGAGAATGACTGTGTTTCGTTGTCTAAACATGTCGATAGAGAACGTTGGTTTAGTTAGATACTGTTGGTAGGTGAGGCGCTGGCGACGTCGGTGTACCCTCTGATCCGGTCGCGGCTGGCGGCGGCGCTGGCGGCGTGGCACCCGGCGGACGCGTCGGCGCGCGGCGTGCTGGGCGCGTGGCGGGACGCGTGGGGGCCCGCGCTCAGCGCCATGCTGCACCAGCACATCGTGCCCAAGCTCGACCACTGCCTGCAGCACGCGCCCATTGAGCTCGTCGGCCGCGAGAACAGTACGTGCCCTCCGCGTGTACGGGTCTTTTTCCTGTCATGCGTATTTTCGTCCGCGAGCGGATCAGCCCCCTTAGCCAAATGGCATTCGATTAACGATATCGCTAATCGCTAAGTGCAAAAATGTATGGGAATGACATAAGACTTCGTTATATGACGTGATCAACGAAGAAGGAATTCCTTGTGTTACCATGGCAACCACGCGTTATCGAAAGTAGATATCAGAGCGAATGCCGTTTGGCTAGGGCCTCTGGTTCGCATGTGGGTGATAACACGCTCCTGGTCACACGCAGGCCAAAGATTTCGTTTGCCGCTGCAGTATCGTGCGCGTTGCCAGTAACTGTCTGTGTCAATTTTCATTTCTTCATTTGCGATCATATGCGTACTATGACCATACGTGCGACCCGCGTCACAGTAAAAACAAAGGACGCCACAGGAAAATCATAGGATGCTGGCAGCCTGCATGCGGATGAGATCCGCGCGCGGACGATAACGCATGACAGGAAAAGGGCCCTACGTGAGTACGTATTGTAGGTGTGGTGAGGGCATGTAGTACAGCGTGTGTGTGTGTGCAGCGGCGTGGCTGTGGGTGGTGCAGTGGCTGGAACTGCTGGGCGCGGCGGGAGTGGCGGCCGTGGCGGCGCGCGCGCTGCTACCGCGCTGGCTGGCGGCGCTGGCCGCCTGGCTCAACACTAACCCGCCGCACGCCACTGTGCTCGCCTCCTATACGCACTTCAAGGTAACACACTACTACTACTACTTACCCGTCTCATAGCTGGTTACACTAGTCAGCAGACCCCGGCTGCCACAAACCCGCGAGAACCCTTAGAGACCGTCATCCAGCGCGTTCAAAAAATCTGCTCTTACGAAATCACTAACATATATACATACATAGTATCACGCCTGATTCCCGAAAGATTAGGCAAAGACTACGGAACGCCATTTATACTACTGTAGCCATTACCGTTTAAGCTTTGTATAATTGTATAAGGTAATAATAATAATAATGAGCCCCCTATAATCCAACCATACGTCCGAGTCGACCATCTGACTCACGTGGGGGGCGGACACGCGATTTTATGTTACTGGCGCGGCTAACATGGCTCTGGGAACCCATAGTTATGGAGATGAGATTAAGAAGTAATCGTTTAGGATCGCTTCCCGGGGGCAATCGCCGGGGCACACCTGGAGCTGACGCTGGGTGTCTCAGCTTACGAACCGTCAGCGGAGAGGAGTTGATTAGGCGGGCTCCCTCCGGATCACCCGAAGATATTACAGCCAACCACAACACACACGATAACACTAGTTTCAACTCATCAGTCTCAGTAATGGAACCCTATAGCCCATCTACAATCTCATACATACCATCTCCGGTGTCTTCCGTGGATAATAATTCGCGCGGAACACCTACACCAACCTTAGCTGTTGCGCAGGAGGCTAATGCTTTTTTACCTGCGTCCACTAAGGCTGGGAAACCTAGGACGCATGACATGGAGCAAAGATGTAAATATTTTTATCATGCGAACCTACTACTTCATCACCAAATTAGAAACAGATATGACTACATATAGAAAACAACTCCACGACCTCTTTACAAATCGCTATCCCGAAGTTAAAGTTTCCGAACAACGAGTATCCGACCAGAGAAGGACAATAATAAGAAACAAATTATTGACAGAAAACACCTTAAAACAGTTGAAAGAAGAAGTTAGGGTACAATTACAACAGAATATAGATAATAATACAGACGATGACACCATTACTTGTAACGCTCAGCAGCCAGAATCACAAACTCAGTCTCAATTAACATACGGCTCTCAGTCAATCTCACACCAGTTACTACCTTACACACAGACATCTCATACATCAACCCAGACTGAAACATTTACGTTAACACTAGAAAACGACATAGAAACACTGGTAGACCGAAACACCATTTCCGATTTCACCATTTTCATACCAAAACTACCAAAATTAAGATATAGTCATAAACTCACCGTGTTAACTAACTTATTCAAAAATAGTATATTAAATCAGTTTATATTAGAAGACACAGAATTAATAGACTTACACACCTTAATATATTGTACAGCGTTAGTCATATCTGAAGAGCTTAAATACAAAATTACAGATTTTTCTAGAAATGTAAAACCGAAGGACCAAAATAAACCTGCATGGCAATTAAGACTGGAAAAGGACATTGATAAACTTAGAGCTGACTGTGGAAGACTCACGCAATATATTAATAACAACAGATCGAGAAAGGTAGTTAAAAGAGTGCAACAAATATTTAAAGTAAGCAATATTCACACTAGACACGAAAATTACAATAAAAAACCTGAAGAATATTTAGACACTCTAAAACAAAAACTAGCATTAAAAGTACATAGACTTAAGCGATACACGAAAGCTCAACAACGACGTAATAACAATATTTTATTTGCTTCAAACGAGAAAATGTTCTATCGGAAATTAAGTAGTCCACAAGCTGATGAATCAACAACAAATAATACAATATTACCGTCAAAGTCACAACTTGAAGAATTTTGGGCTGGAATTTGGGAAAAGCAGGTACACCATAACAATAGAGCAGACTGGATCATTGAAGAAGAATATAGATGGAATACAATTGATGAAATGGAATTTGATGAGATCACAGAAACTGACATAAGTTCAATCACAGCTAAATTACATAATTGGAAATCACCTGGAATAGATAAAATTCATAATTACTGATACAAAAAGCTAACATCATTACACAAATCCATTGCCAAAAATTTAACTCTCATAATATTAGACAAACAGAAATTACCTGATTTCGTGACTACTGGTATAACTTATATGCTACCGAAAGGCAAGAACTCACCACAACCGTCTCAGTATAGGCCTATTACATGTTTGCCTACAATTTATAAAATCCTAACATCAACAATAGCTCATAAAATAAAAACACACCTTGAACTTAACCACATAATAGCAGAAGAGCAAAAGGGATGCAGACAGGGTCATATGGGATGCAAGGAACAACTTATTATAGATTCTATTATCCACAAACATGCCACAGCAAAATACAGGAACTTACATTGTACATATATAGATTATAAAAAAGCGTTTGACAGTATACCCCATTCTTGGTTATTAAAAATTTTGCAAATATATAAAATAAATACAAATATAACAAATTTTATGCGCAGTATTATGCCTCAGTGGAAGACAACATTACAATTAAATGGTCACAATACAATAATTAAAACTCGCGAAATTTCGATTAAGACAGGCATCTTTCAAGGTGATTCCTTGAGTCCCCTATGGTTCTGCCTTGCCCTGAATCCACTATCACATTTGTTGCATCGTTGCCGAGTTGGATACAGTCTTAAACATAGTATAGAAGAAACAGTGATTTCCCATCTCATATACATGGACGATATTAAATTATACGCAAAATCTGAAAAGGACATGAAAACGCTCTTAGAAAACACATCAAAATTTAGTCAAGATATTAATATGGAGTTTGGATTAGATAAATGTAAGACGCTTCACATAATAAGAGGCATGATTCGATCCGGTGACTATGCAATTGATGATATTAATGCCATTACAGCGATGGAACCTACTGACCTTTACAAATATTTAGGCTATAAACAACTAAAAGGTTTCGACCATACCACAATAAAAAAAACACTTAGAACAAACGCCATCTGTAAAACACATCTTACCGGAAAACACCTTATTAAAGCTCTTAACACTTACGCCGTCCCTATACTGACTTACTCATTTGGAGTAATAAAGTGGAGTAAAACAGACTTAGAACAAATAGAACGAAAGACTCGAACCACTTTAACAAAACACAATCATTAACATCCAAAATCTGCAATAGAGAGATTAACCATAAAACGACAGAATGGAGGCAGAGGTTTCATCGATATTCACCACCTTTGGCAGAAACAAGTACATAGTCTAAAAACATTTTTTCTCGCAAAGGCACACTCAAGCAACATTCACAAAGCTGTAGTTCAAAACGATCTTAATTACACCCCACTCAATCTACACGATCCAACTAATACTCAAACTGTCAGCAATGATGATGTACACACAAAGAAAATAGAAAATTGGAAAAAGAAGACACTTCATGGACGTCACCCACATGATTTAGAGAAGATACACATAGACTCAGTAGCATCAAATAAATGGTTGAAAATAGGTTACTTATTCCCAGAAACAGAAGGATTTTTAATAGCCATACAAGACCAAATCATAAACACCAAAAACTATAGGAAATTTATAATTAAGGACCCTACCATTGAGAACGACGTGTCGGAAGTGCCATACTCAACCTGAAACCATCCAACACATAACCGGAGCTTGTATTACCCTCACACAGACAGATTATACACACCGACATAATCAACTAGCGAATATCATTCATCAAAATTTAGCACATCAGCATAACCTTATCGAAGACATTAATACACCATATTATAAGTACACACCTGAAACGATTCTCGAAAATAGCACTCATAAACTTTACTTCGACCGCGCCATCTTAACAGACAGAACAATCCATTTCAATAGACCATATATAACTTTACTTGATAAACATAATAAAACTAAGTATCTTATAGACATTGCTGTTCCCAATACACACAATCTACAAAAAACCATTACCGAAAAAATAAGCAAATATTCTGAACTACAAGAAGAAGTAACGAGAATCTGGCGTCAGAGTAAAGTTTATGTTGTACCTATAGTCATCTCCACAACAGGTGTCATCCCTAAGCATCTTCATCATAGCCTTAAATTAATAGGTCTTAAAGAAAGCCTTTACATAAGCCTGCAGAAAGCTGCCATATTAAACACATGCAGAATAGTCCGAAAATTCATGTCTCTAGACGAAAACGAAACACCTCAAGCCACATCCATAACGTAACACACACACACACTGCATTTACTTGGTGTCTGCCCGTAAATGTAGTTAATACCAGCCAAGAGCTGAGAAAAAAAAAAAGAAAACCGATAATAATAATGATTTATTTATAAAAAGGATATTGTAGTACAAAGGTATAAGGTGAACATTATTTGCAGTAGTTTAAAGGCACAAGTCAAACATGTAGACTAAGTATTACAATATAAGTGGGTGAAGTTCTGTTATCCTAAATAGGTTATGTACTAACCTGTAGTAAGGAATAACAGTCCCCTTCCCAATTTAGAGAACATAATACAAAAGTTCTAGAGTTCTGCCTGCATTACACAATTACACATATCAGTTAACTACAATAAATCTAGAAACAAGTTAAGCTTATATAATACTAATAAAAATTTATTTATAAAACAGATTGATATTATGTACATGTGACATTTGTATTACCGATAAAAAACATAAATGTTCAATGTGGGTAGGTACATCTTCAATCAGGTGGGTGAAGCGCTGTTCTCCTAGCTAAGCTAGAATATAGCCTGTATTAAGGAGTGACAGTCCCGAAATTGTATAAGGTGTTTAATAAACGAATTTGAATTTGCAACGATCCTGACATACCTCTCTTGGCTCTCCTGTCCCATTCACACTTGCCTTATATATCTTCTTTGTCAGTCTTTCGTCATCCATCCTCTCCATGTGCCCAAACCATCTTAACATGCCTTTCTCGATGTTTGTCACTACATCTTCTTTTACCCCACACCACTCTCGTATCACACAATTCTTTACTCTGTCGGTCAAAGACACACCACACATACTTCTCAGTGCTTTCATTTCTACAGCATTTATTCTACTTTCAAGTCTCTTCTGCCATACCCAACTTTCAATACCATACATAAGAGTAGACACTAACATCCCTCTATGCACAGCCAAACGCGGCTTTTTGGACACGTTTTAACTGTTCATAAACGCCTTCAGAGCTCATTCACACTATTACCTGCATTAACTCTTCTTTCAATATCTTTTTCATTCTTACCATCTCTTGTAAACAACGTACCTAAGTAAACAAACTCATTCACTTGTTCCACTCGCTGTCCATCGATCAAAACATTACAAGCCGTAACGCATTCCTCCTTTTCAAAAACCATAACTTTCATTTTACTTACATTCACTTTCATTCCTTTCCTCTCTAACGCACCATGCATGATTGTTACCATCTCCTGCAACTCCTCCGCTGAAGATGCAAGTATTACCTGATCATCAGCATAAAGGAGGCATTTGACGAGTAACCCATTCATCCTTAATCCGCAGTCAATATGTTTTAAATCTTGCAAACAACTGTCCATGAAGAGGTTAAACAGCCACGGCGACGCTACACATCCCTGTCTAACACCTTTCTCGATGGTAAACCAGTCAGTGTATGCCCCGTTTAACCTCACACAAGCTCTAGAATCCTCATAAAGGGATTTCAGAGCTCGAATGAGGCTGCTGCCCACCCCATTCATTGACAGCACCGACCACATTTCATTCCAAACCACTTTATCGTAAGCCTTTTCCAAATCCACGAATGCGCAATAGACCTTTTGACCTTTGGCCAAAAACTTTTCGGCTATGCTTCGCAAGAAAAAAACCTGACCCGTACATCCCATACCCTTTCGGATTCCCGCTTGTACATCCCATATTTTCTTGTCGGTTACTTTCATAACTCTTTCAATCAGTACCTTTGCATACAATTTGCCAACAATGCTGAGAAGGCTAATGCCTCTATAGTTTTTGCAGTCTTGTTGCGAGCCTTTTCCTTTATAAAGAGGCATAACTACAGCTGTGGCCCAGTCATTAGGTACTCGGCCGGTGCTCCAGCACAAGTTATATAAGCGCTGCAACTGACCAACTATGATGCCCTGTCCAGCTTTCAAATAACCCTTCAAAATACTCTTTCCATCTCTTCAGCACGCACGATTCACCATTCACTATCCTTCCATTCTTGTCTCTGATCGATGTGTATTCTGAGGATTGAGTTCTTCCTCGAACTGCACGAACAGATTTCCAGAAAAACTTAATGTTTCTCCGGAAATCGTCAGATAATCTGCTATCAAACTCATCTTTCTTTTTCTCTTTTTTCCTTTTAACCATTTCTTTCACTATTCTTTTTGACCTAACAAACGCCTTTCTTGCTTCGTCAATGTCCTCGCTCGTTGCTTTTCCCATTCTTTCATTTGCTCTGACAGCCAACCAATCTAACCAAGCTTTCTTCTCTGACACTGCTGATTGTACATCCTTGTCCCACCATGTATTCTTAACCTTTCGTATTTTCCTTCTCTTGATCACACCACATACTTCAGACGCTACATATACTACCTCTTCTTTAAAGGACTGCCACAATTCATCCATATCATTTATGCCATCGAATCTCTCAAATCTTGCTATCAATCTTCGTTTATACTCATCTTTCACATCTTTCTCTTGTAGATTTTCTATTTTTATTCTTTCCAAGACTCTATTTTCGTTATGCTCTCGGTGTCGCCATCCTTTAAAGAGCCCACTTATCCGGCTCAACACCAAGAAGTGGTCTGTGTGGATGCCGATACCTCGATACACCCTTGTATCCAACACTTTCTTTCTCAATCGTTCATCTACTATTACAAAATCAATCATACTTTTTCTAACATTTTTCGCCTCACGCGTATACATATGTATCCTTTTGTGATCAAACATGGTGTTTGTCACACAGAGGCTCCACTCCAAACAAACCTCAAGCAGTACTTTTCCATTTTCATTCACACTCTCATCACCGAATGCACCTAACACCTTTTCAAATCCATCTCGTTTTACTCCCAGCCATCCATTGAAATCCCCTAACAAGATCAATCTTTCGTTATCCTTACATTTCCTCAAAATCTCTCTTAAACTCACCCAAAACTCGCCTTTCGTCTTGCTCTTGCTGTGACATACCCGTAACTATATTGACCGGGGCGTACACCTCAATAATAAAGACGCGAGTAAGTCCTACTTTCAATCTCATCCATAGTAGCCTAGCATTTACACATTCAAACTCTTTTACACACTCATTCATTCGCGCAGATAGTATTACACCTACTCCCTTGCAGGCTCTGGTGGTACTATCTACCCCAGACCAATACGCCGTATACGCGCCATGCTGGGTGGTGTCACACCCTTTCCTTTTTGTTTCATTCACACAAAGAACATCAATCTTTCTATCATCCATCATCTGACATACTTCATCCAATTTGCCGTCCATCCCTCCTCCAACGTTCAACGTTGCAAACCTGCTTTCCGTAGGCCGCTTTTCGCCCTCGCGGGTAACGAGACGTGACGGGTTGCGAACCGCGTCGCCGCCGTATGGAGAAGAAGTAGCTTTTGTTCCCATAGCGTTCCCACGAGATGTAGGGATCTAGACTGTCCACCCCCGCAGAGCCCTTTACGGGGGTAAGGCGGCATATCAGCTGTGGCCTGTGATCGACAACACAGGCACCCTCCGTTTACGACCAGCTTGCCCTCTGGCCACGAATCCCTCGGCACGGGTCGGTTCACACCTTAGATCGAGGTTTTGTGTCAGGTATGCTCCCTAGAAGTTGGTTTAATTTCGGAGTTTTCCTTCTCCTAGATAGGTTGCCAACCAAGGCTAACGAGGCCCATTTCTTTATGATATGGCATTGAAAATACAAACAACTCTTAATTTTCACCCTTCTAACCCACCCCTATTTTTAATAGCCATCTTAGTAAGTTAATCATATCACTAGATCAGTCATAGGTACGCGCCAGTCGCGTACTGGAGTTAATAAATCGTTTTACAGCTGCGTTAGTGAAACAATTCAGCAATTTCACAGTGTTAGTGATATAATACTCCTCCGAAATAATATTTTTTGGTCAATTTCTTAAGCTCTGATGGATGGATGGAAAAAAAGGAATTAGAAAAAAGACCTTAAAAAGGCGATACGGAGTTCGCCGGGTCAGCTAGTATATTTATATTGAAATCACAGATAAAGATAAGCTCTCCTATTAGAAGAACATACTACAACAATCCCCTTTTTCTTTTCTATCCATATTAGTAGGCTTCTAATACATATAAAAAAACGAATTTTTAATTCTTGTAGATCGTAACGTCAGCGTCTCAAGTATCCATAACTGGGTCGATTTCACGTTTCGAATTTATATGGCACTTTTTTTTCAATTTCTGTAAACTTCTGTTTTATTGCTCAGGGAGGGCCTAAAGACTTTTCTTTCACGTATTTATACATTGCGTTATCAAATATAACGAGGAATGTTTGCTCAAAGTAGTAAAAAATCAAAATTTAGACAACACGAATGAGGTGGGTGGTTACACAAATGAAATTCTAATAAACACAAATGATGTTTCGAGCACACTAATGATAAGGCCATTTTATAATTGAGAATGTATGACGTTTTTATAAAAATCGTTACCAGGACATTATAATGAGAAGACAAAAAAGAAATATGTTTTATTTGTCTATCTACCTATATCGTCACGCCTGTCTCTCATTGGGGTAGGTTCAAACATACCTCTTTCGCTTCCTCGACATTCATTAACCTCATCATGCATGCGCGTCGGTTATGGGTACTTTTATATTTTGGTTAAACGTCACCTATTTGGTCGGCGTACGTCCGCCTAGGGCGTCCCCTACCGAAATTTCCATTCATTCTCGCACGATACACTCCTTTCGTATTTCTTTTTTCATCCATCAGTTCCAAATTTGGCAAATAATGTAGGTAAAACTTATAAACTAAGAATAGTTTTATGATTTTTGAACAAAAAAATATACTGTCTCTCTTAATAAAGTGATCCAAACTTGAGCTTTCATACATACATAGACTCACGCCTGTTTCCCCGAAGGGGTAGGCAGAGGCCATATTAAACGCCCATTTTCGCCAGTGTTTTGATCCCACGTAATAGGTGGCGAGCCTATTGCCGCTTATCGGGATATTTTGTTTGCCAGAGCCTCGTCCGTTGATCGGCAGGTGCACCACTTGCAGGTGAGGTTGGCTTGGGACCCTAAGTTCTTGGTGGGAACCCTATGCACCCATGAGCTTTCAGTCCTTCAATAATGATTACTAAATCAACAAAATAATATTTAAACAAAAATTCTAAAGAATAATGAGGTGAGGCTAGTAACTTCGGGTGCAGGTTCTTAACAGAATCCAGCAAAAAGCGTTTTTGTTTCTGTATTCCGTGTTTTTTTACACATGGATTCTTTCCAGCACCAACGCAACTATTAATATCGTCTTCATAGAATGTCTCAACTAATTTGTGAATTCTTTCACCTCCTTGTTTTATTTTCTGTACCTGAAACTTAAGCACTTTTTACGTCTCATACTGGCATTTAAGTTTAAATTAATCTTAGTTATTTTTGTAGCAGAATCATTGCGGGTATCAATAGTTATATGAGTTGAAGCAGAGTTGTTATCTTATTTACTGGTTTTGTCTGAATTTTAATATTTTAGTTTCATTTTATTAATTTTTAAAATTAATTTTATTAATTTGATTCGTTAAAATTCGGTATCTGTGTTGATATTTCTTTATGATCAAAATCATTTATCGTTTTCTGTAGTATGTTTTATCTTCAATGCTTTAATTTTACTATGTAATGTTTTCATTCTGCTTCTGTTGTCTTCTGTTTTTATGTTTTCTGTGTTTGATGGATCTCTTGACTCGTCATCAGCAGCTACTTCCTCGCCTGCTTCGCGCATTTGTGAAACAAGCAGTTCTTGCATCTTCTGTTCTTTGGCTTGCTTCTTCAGGTATCGTTTAGAATTTTCTCTCCAAACGCTTACTTTATGCTCTTTGCTCCCTTAGAGACATTTCGCAGATACATTTTACTTTTTTCTCACTTTAACGTTTTAAGTAAGCCTCCCTCTTCTTGGCTTTCTCGGTAGCATATTTTTAGGTGTCGTTTTTAGTTGCTTGTATCTTTCTCTCCTTGCTCCGGGCCGGCTTCACTTAAATAACACCCTTATACAGCTCAGTAACACGTGTAAAACAGTCATTTGGTAACACTATATCATTCGTGAAGTTTTTGTTTTCATTCGTGTTACTTAAAAATCCACACGAATGAAGTGATGACTAATGATATTTTGAACGAAATCCTAAAATTATCTAGGCATGGAAATTTCTATATGCTTTGGTAGACAAAACCAAATATCCGCGTTACTTGTGGCTAATCATCACGCGATACATTGAGTTTCTAGTAAAAATACTTTTTGTTATATCATTATGAACACGAATGATAATTTTTTTGTCTTTAACATAGAAATTCAAACAAATGTTAATTTCTTACCGAAAAGACGACTGCTGTGCTTGCGGGCACCTTAAAGTACGAGGGCGACTGAGGACCCCCACTGGGTTGCGCAGAGAGGGAAGCGGTAAATCAACCGGATGTTTATATTTCTAAAGTTTTTTTATGATCTACACTAATGATTTAAAATAAGTGATCGCTTTTTTCACCTCTAGGAAATTATATGTCTACATTGTTGTAATTAAAACTACTGTTGCCGTTCAATAGCATTATTATTAGAGTGTATAAGGAAAACAATAAAATACGATTTCTTTAGGCTTAATATTTTTTTTTATTCATGTTTACTAAATAATCCGGCAAGTATCTCGTCACACTAATGAAAAAGTAGACCTGTTTTTGCAAATTCTCTCAAAATTTAAACGTGTATTGTAATGTTTCTTCTTGTATCATATAAAGATGTAAACCGAGGATTGAATAGAATAGATACTTAGCAATATCATCGCATATTTCTTAAATTATTTGCAAAACATACTTTATTCGTTCCGTTTGAAATCGACCCAACTAATGATGTTCGAATCTGCTATTTATCAATCGCATGCTATGAACTATATGCTATAATATAGCATGCTATCGTGCGAAGCGTCACCCTTCGTGTCACCGCTAGTTTTAGCACATGTACGATTTAGCGCGCTGTCGCGCTATCCATATTTGAACGTAGGGTAATATAGCGTCGACAAACATGCTATTTGCCTAACGAGTCTGAAGGCTTAACGCGTGGGGCAGATAACATGGTGAACTGTAATGTTACACATGAATAAACAATACATATACATATTTGCACATTTCTTCTAAGTATAAAATGTAATCATTATGCACAACAAACTAATAATAACCAACTAATTAATAATAAATAAGTCAATTCATTTTCCTTCATACTTTTCAGGCTTAGGACTGTATATAATTATATTGAGTTATTTAAATCATTTTAACACACATGTTACACAGATCATTCATAGATACACAGTATAACGTGTCCTATAACAGTTTTTTTAAATCAAAACACAAAACACTTAAGGCGCTGTCCTAAGCGACTGTTTTGGTAAATGAGGGGGTGAAGCAGGGGGGGTGAAGGGCGCGTAGCTCCATCTTGTGCGGGGCGCCCTCCTTCATTCTCGTTGCGTGCGGCCGTATTCTGGCAACATCCGTATTCCAATATTTCAAAATCGCAAGCAAAACGTTTTAGCATATTGAATTGAGATACTGCTATTAAAATTTAAATTACATAAATCAATCTGTTTGTACAATATGGGCATAGCGCAATTTTTGTTCTCAGTGGAGCCATGAGCAAAACTGGTTTACATTAGACGTTATAGGTATAGTTGACGAAAGTATGTAAATACCTATGTGCCGCAAGATGATAAAAATAATTAAGTCTGTTCCATGAATGGAGAGGCCCTTATTATTTTTGTTTTTGTATAAAAATGGTGAAGCGGTTCATAGAATACCTACATCTAATTCCATTCCTGCCAGTTTTCAAATCTGTTTTGCAATAAATTGGCTGTGACATAATTACACAGGACAGACAGACAGACATGGCGAATCTATAAGGGTTCCGTTTTTACAATTTTTGGCTACGGTACCCTCAAGTAAAGCGAGTTACGAGATAATTGAAGTTTAGTAAAAGTTGATTTATTTTATTTATTTATGGATGTTTTATTGTTATTATAGGTATAATTATTATGGTAAAGGTTTCGAAATACGTCGCCGTTTTTAGGGGTTGTGAGTGATTAAGGGGGGAAGAGGCGAAGTCTCGGAACCCACCCTCACCATTTTTACTTGCCGGAAATACTTGGTTTCCTCTGTAAAAAAAATATCTCTAAACATCGGCGTGTATGGCACTGCCAACTTCCACATTCTTCACACTAGTTTAATGAACTAAGGTTGACGAAGCCCTGCTTCGCACGGCTCCTACTTTCGGATTGAGGGTCAAAAGAGAACCTAACATAACCTATTTAGTTACTTATTACAGTCGCACCTAACCCTAGGCACTCGAAAGCAATGACGCATAAATTTGAAATTAGCTGTATTGACAGCTAATGTCAAATTTGTGTGATCAATAATGATCATTCTAAGATGGCGGGTTTGCGTTTCGTTTCACGTTTTTCACATAAAACCTAAAAATGACATTTCTAAAACTGTACTAAAGTATAAAAACTACGTTCCGTTTTGCATAATTGCCGAAGTATTTAGAAATTTTTGGAAATTGTTTAAAAATATTTAGACGCAACTCCGGCAGCCAAAATTATTTTTAGGGGATTAAAACTAACTCCGTTAAGCCCCCTACACCACCAATACCCTCAAATTCAGGCGACTCGTTTCGAATCCCAACCCATTATTGTTTTTCAAAATAGTGGAAATATCAAAAATATATGTGGATATACCTTATTCATGAGATACTGCTATGTCGCTTAGAAAATTATAGAACTAAAAGAACAATGGCAGGATTATACCTGGGAAGTGTTAGAAGCGTCTATAAACGTAACTTATGAAAAACTTATTAATATAATTATTTCGTATTTTGTACGCTTTTAGTTTCAAGTATAAAAGCGTACGTTAATTAATTATCTAAATTGATAAACTATTTATTGAATACATTCATTTCCGGTGCTTGTTTAATGTCATTTTCAGAGTTACCATTTACAAAACAATCGTATTTGTTTAATAGAAAAAAGGTAAGTTATCTTTTTAACCTACATCTAGAAACAATTCACGATAATGTTAAAAAAAATATGTATATTATATTAAATAAAAAGAACATTTTATTTATGATATAAATAAATAATAATATATTTTTAACTTGATCTGAGATATCATTTAATTAAAGGTAATCAGTAGGCAATTGAAAGATAATGACAACACTAAGTGAAAATATCTACATCAAGTCTACATAGTCAGTATCCTTACTCCTTGCCTTTGTCTATGATCCCTATAGACCGTGCCACGAGAACATAGACTTTTTGAAACAAAGAATTTCTACTAAGTAACTTAGCGACAGATCTGTCAAAAACAAATAATGTCAAATCCAATGAGCGCAACGGTACACAAATATGTATAATTGCAAAGTAATATGTCAATTGATCGGGTTTTTATCGATATATGAACTGCCAACAGTGTCTTTGTGGTATTGGAATATATCAGACGCCTAGAATGTCAACATTCTGCGTTAATCCATTTTTTTTTTCATTCTTAGGCATTTATCAGAAGATAAAACATATTTTTTTGATGTTAAGAATATTTTTGGTGTCGCAATGCTCGTCCTACGGTCGGCATCTCGGAAAAGCGGGTGCAGAATTGCAGATGGCAAAGTATTATATTATTATAACGATTTTGTTTAAGTTCATTGTGACGTTTTCATTCATACACAATGTAAAATCTCTATGCCTTGACATTTTAATGTAATGTACTGGCTAGTGGTTTGCAATATTATTCATTAGTGGTATTTTTTTTTATTTTACTATAGCTTTGCTATTGACTATACGATCGAGTACCATGCTTGTACTCTATTATTGACACACATGGCTCTCTTTTGTTGTTTTGCATTTACAGAATTACTTAAGAGTAAAAACTAAAAATATCGGCAAATTCATGAAAATACTTCCGGGCAATTCGAATACTCAAACACAAAATAAAATATGTTTATTTTTGTAAAATTAGAAAAAAAATAGTCACGACAAGAAGTCATAGATAATAAAATATAAATTCGAATACTTAGTAGCATAATGAGCACTGAAACAAAAAAACTACTGTTCAAAAAGCATAAAAGTTCACTAAGGCATAAAATCTCAAAAACAACTGTTAGAAACAAAGGTTGTGAAACCCTGAATGTGTTTGCAAAAATTCTATCTTCTCGTGGCACCAACTATAGTCTGTGACATTGTCAACGTTCTTTTCTTTCTGAAAAGCTTGTTTGGTAGTGTTCTCGCAGTTTTTTGTTGAATTATCATATATATTAGTCTATGGCATTATCCTTATTTTTTATTCTTGCTTACCCCCAGGACTTGATTCGCTGCCCCATACGACGACTTGTGCTTTCTCACGGACTATCTGCGCTCAAAACATCTGGACCTATAGCTTTTTCTACACGGACTTCGATTGTGCCCTAAGATTTTGTTATGATGCGAAGTAGCAGGCCTACACGCATATCGTGCGTGAATTGTAACATTTGCGTCAATACTCTCCGGCGATATCGCATCTTAGATCAGAACATAAGAGTTTGTACTTTGCTCTGCAACTGGGTTTATCCACAAATCGTAAGTTTTTAAACATTATTATTTATTATACTTACCTACTTACTAATTTAGCGTTAGTAAGTTAAAGTGAATTTTCAAAGCAGTTTAAAATATTACTAAATTCGGTAACATTAGTATATCTAGATGTAGTGTGATGCGTTTTCTTCGCCTGTAGTAATAATTGCTTTTCTTAATTTTTAGATTACTGATGATGATTATGTTTGTGAAGCATGTTGGAAACTCGCTATGGATTGAGTAAATCACAGTTTGCAGCAAGATGCTAATGAAGGTGAACAAGCTGGACCGTGTCCACGAGGCCATAGAAATGTGTGCCTTCTGTGTGGATGTTCATTAGTACGAAGGCAAAGTGACAAAATATTAAAAGATAGCCCGACCGAACTACAAATATTATCCAAATGAAAATAGAACCACGTCAGGTCCATGCATCTTTAATTAGTATTTATTAAATAATAAATCCTTTTGCAGTGTTTTATTACTAAAGAGTTTTATAAGTCTATTGATGTCTCTTTTAAAGCAATATAATACAAATTGTGTTTTTTATCAATTATGGAGTAAGTATTTGATTACAAAAACATACCTTCAGATAAGGTTTGTCATGCCTGTTGGTGGCGCACTAAAAGAGATCCCATATCCTTATTCTTATACTTACTAATATTATAAATGCGATGTTTATTTGTTTGTCTGTTTGTTACGAAAAAACTACTGAACCGATTAGAATGAAACTAGGCGCACAGTTAGACCATAACCTGGAATAGGATATAGTATACTTTTTATCCTGGTATTGAGTTCCTGTGGGATAATTTTCGACTTCCACGCGGGCAAAAGCTAGTTCCTTATAAAAGCAAGTGACTTGTACCTATTTATTAGAGAGATCTAACATCATGCCATGACGTCTAATCTTAAGAGCCCTGCCTCACTTGTACGCCATGGCGACGTCGCCGGCTGCGTATCCAAACAGTTTATATTGAAATGTACCTATGGCTGCCAAACCGTGGCCAAGTGAGTTAGGTACCATACATTTCAATATAAATTGTACTGTAGCTGTCGACGGCGTCATGGCCTCATAATGAGATGGGGCTCTAATACTCAATAAAATTGTGAAAGATAAAGGATTACATAAATCCTACATAGTCTACATCCCTATTTCGTGATGGAACTTTGATTTTGTAATATTAGGTACTTAGCAAGTCTAGACACTGATCTTGAATCAGTCTAGGTATATCCTATCAATGCTTTTTGCACATCATCACCCCTTATCTAAATGTATTTAATGCATTTGTGTAGTTACAAAGTTGTTTTCTATTAACATAACCTTAAAATATAAACAATGTTCATATCTTCTTTTTACGGCCTCCTAAAATAAAAACTCTTGATGATTATGTTTAAGTAATAGAACCCCTTTGTATTTAACATTTTTTCATACATAGACGCTTGGAGTCGATTTCAAATAAAGTGTTGTATGGGAACTTGCCATTGTTCTTTGAGTTACAGCTTTTCGTTAGCTCTCCTCATACATGTTTGTATTAAAAAATATAAAAAATTTCTTTCGAATATGTGTTGTTTCAAATAAATAAATATTAAAAGATATTTATTTATCATTTAATAACGAAATACAGAGTTTAAAGCTCATCAAAAGTTAGCTGTCTGCTACAAGCCCGGCAGGTTTTCTTTATTCTCATCGAAAGTTAAAGGCAGTGATGAGGCTTCAATACTTATTATTTGCTGTTGTTCACGAGGCACATTTTCATTTACTTCTCTTTTATGGCTTGGTACTGTAGAAACTTCAAGCACTATGAAACATTTTCCTCTCCGTGATCTCGCAATGCCATCCCTTGAGCTTCACGAGAATCAACAATTTCAGGCAACTGCCTATTCATATAAAACGCCACAAGCTTTTCTTTCGTAGTATACTTTTGTAACGTGGCGTTGCCCCTAAATTTGGTAATAACAATTACAATATTTGTTTAGACTAGTCAGTTCACTTTTTTTTATCATGTTTCTATATTTGTATTTTGTTTGCTCTTATACTATTCTCCAGGCTATTCTTATAGGCAACTATAGAACATTAAATTTCCACAATCGTGTTTGGACCTATTAATCCATCTGGCGTGGCACCAATAAACGGATAATCCACAAGGCTCGATTGTTAAATTTTCTTGCTTCGCCAATGTTGCAAAGCCAGTTGTTCATTATAGACTCCGTGCGCAACTGCTTTTAAATTGCAAATATTTTATTTGTACAAAATATTTTTTACTAAGTTGGCTTTAGGAATTTAAACTTTCGTGGCCATTTAAACTTAATTTAAATTGTTTTTCGGGATATATACCACGTACGTGGTATACATCCCGAAAAACAATTTAAATTAAGTTGGCTTTACTGCTGTTATCTCTTCTTTTTACCACTAGGTATACCAAAATTTGAATCTGTCAACATATTCTTACGCAATTCGAACCAGTCACTGCTATCCCTCTTGTATTTTTGCTTATCACTAGGGAGTTGAGTCAAATTTGTTAAAAAAATTGTTTGGTATTTCTTGGCTAGCTCTTGAACAAATCGTGTTAGGAATTACTGCAGTCAAATGTGTATAAGACGTTGCAGAACTGTTATCTTTAACTTCACTGTAATTACAATAAAGATAATTAGTTAGGTACTTTATTATTTAAAAAAAGACTATAACTTGTGTTATAGCAAACAGAGAAGTCACCTTCTTGCTTATAAATTATTGATTTTAGAAATTAAAAATATATTAGATGTACTGAGACATACCTAATAGTTACCAATAATCAGAGTTTTACCCGGTGTACCTAAATAGGTTTATGTTCACAACACAATAATACAACATTCGTTACCGCTTGTGTGCGGACTGCGGAGCGCCATATTAGCGCTGCACGCTGTTTATTGTTCCCCGTGGCGGCATCTTGGCGCTCCGTGCGCTCTGACAAGCTAATGAATTTGCAATATAGGTACATAAAATGATTCGATTTTATGTTATTACTCTT
This sequence comes from Euclidia mi, assembly GCA_944739405.2. Taxonomy (NCBI): domain Eukaryota; kingdom Metazoa; phylum Arthropoda; class Insecta; order Lepidoptera; family Erebidae; genus Euclidia; species Euclidia mi. Next base: position 15,576,806 of record OX123204.2, on the reverse strand, counting down.
TCAAATATTGAAAACTGTGGCAGCTATGTATTGTGAGAATAATTTATATAATTATATTATGCATAATCGATAATCTATAACATAGTCAGTCATAAAAGACTCTTATGAAAATAATTTATGTTACATACTTCATAATCACTTGGCCATGGATGAATTTTTATTTTATTACGACGCTTGTACAAATCCTTCGGAGAACTTTATTTCTCTAAGTGTCCATATTTTATTCTTCTAATTATATATTTATAAGCACAGAAACAATAACACATTGAACGCAACAAGAATATAAACTTAGGTCCTAATTATATGTGCCCATAGTCACATGAAAAGCCTATTTGATTTAATGTATTCAGTCTATAACATAAAACAAGAAATTACGAACTCAAATCGGCGTATTACAATAACAAACAGGTTTACGTAAAATATCGTGCAGCGGAGACGCAAGCGACATGACCTATCTCTCACAGAGCTCATAGCCGAATGATGAGGTCTGGGCGGAGCATAAACTAGCAACTGACACTCAGTACACCGCTTATGCTAATAAGGTTTAAATTGCCGAAGCGTTTAATATTGATGGAATCTACCGAGCGTCAAAATCATAGACGTTTGGCAGATTTTATTTAATTTTACAAAATATACACGTATAATATGAAAATAAATAGGGTAATTCTTTAGTTCATTAGGTTTCCTACAATATTATTAAATAAAATATGACAGCTTACGATCAAAATATTGCAAACAGTGAGACGAAAGATTATTTTTTGCCTCGTTTTTGTGATTTTTTTACCCTGATTCTATTTTACATACATGAAAAATGTTTTCAAAAGTCTTTTGTTCAGACTTTTGACTTTAAGCTCAATTTTTTGCTAGTTTGTAATATGTACCGTTATGGCTAGTTGCGCGACGAAAAATTAGGTGTTTCACGGCTTCTGAGGTATAACAGCGCCTTAACTTTTGAGAACGTAAAATAACTCGCGTACTTATATGCCTACTTAAATCGCGCGAGCCGTTGAACAGCTAAAATTCGCACGCTACGCAAATTCACGTCTGGCTGCTCGCGTTAGCACGCGAAGACTGATAGCTAATATCGCAATTCGCAGCGCTGCGAACGTGCGAAGTGCGATGCGCCGTCGCGATGTTTGATTCTATATGCTACTAGCTGACCCGGCAAACGTTGTTTTGCAAATTTTTTTTTATTTTTTTTGAAAAATAGATGTTGGCCGATTCTCATAGATACTGGATAAGCACAAAAAATTTCATCAAAATCGGTCAAGCCGTTTCGGAGGAGTATGGGAACGAAAACTGTGACACGAGAATTTTATATATTAGATTTTAGCACGAACGAGAGCCGAATGAACTTGCTATTAGATGCGAAATAAAATTAGCGTGCTGTGCTATTGTGCTATATGCTATATTAACCACCATTATCCATAACAACCAAAAATGCAGTTAGTGGTAGTTATAAATTGTGCGGCAGCCGGGCCCCAAGGCGAAAAGTGTTGGATTCAAGTGCAGGCGCGGTCGCAGCCTGAAATTTTGGAGGGGGTCACTCACTAGGTACACTAATAAAAAATAGGAACTTATCTGGATCGCCATTTATAGCGTAAATACTTATTATATTTGTACTTTTTTGGTAAAAGTTTCGAAATACGTCACCGTCTTTAGGGGTTGTGAGTTATTGGGGGGGGGGGGGGGGAGGCGAGGTCTCGGAAGCCCCCCCTCACCATTTTCACTTGCCGGAAATACTTAGTTTCCTCTGAAAAAAAAATATTCGCCAAACATCGGTGTGTATGGCAATGCCACTGCCAACTTCCAAATTCTTCACACTAGTTTAATAAACAAAGGTTGACGGAACCCGCCCCGCAGGGCTCCTATTTTCGGATTAAGTGTCAAAAGAGAACCTAACATAACCTATTAGTTACTTATTATTAAGGTAGAATTCCGTGCATCGCGATCGATCGCGGCCGCGCGCGGCCTACGACTGTCGTCGATCGTTCGCGACAATAGTCAACGTATGAAAATGTATGGCACCGCTGCCGAGGCCCGCGACTGACGCGCGCGGCCGACGACTATCGTGAGCCGCGCGCGGCCGTGTCTTGAAATTAGTAGTAATGAAAAAAAAATCGGAAGTTTTGCCGACTATACAGGGTGTAAAAAGGCCCTTAACGAAAACTGAAATCCCATGTTGTACCAATCACTACGAACATTTTCTACTTCGGTACCATACCAGGGAAATTACTTCTTCAGAAGATATTGAAGCTCAAAGTTAGTATGGAATTTTTCTAATTCGGTACAAAATCGATGCATTTACCCCGCCAATATGTTCTTTAGATGCCCTGTAAGCCCATGGATAAGTAGGTTTTTCGAGCATTGCACGCGCGCGCTTTTAATTGCGGTTTAAAAAATGAGAAAACTTTAAAAAAATAAAACTTTTCCCAGGTATTATTTTTGGTTAGTATGACTTGGCATGATGTCCACAACGAGTAGACTTCGGTTTGGTGATGAGTCTTGTGACACTCGTCAATTTTGTATTATCGTTCCAAACTTCCAACATTTTTTTTCATTAGGTACAATATAATTGCCTTTGAATCAATATTTGCTAGTATCCTTTTTCATTTCTGCTTTTAAAGATGGGGTCGATTGGTACTCTAGTTTCATAATATAGCAACAGCAGCTCGTTATTCTCCTCTTCTTCTTCAAGGATGTCAATTAGCATTTCGACCATGATTTTGACTTCGCTAGACACACGTCTAGAGGGAACTGACGAACAACATCTACTAATTTCAAGACACGGCCGCGCGCGGCTCACGACAGTCGTCGGCCGCGCGCGTCAGTCGCGGGCCTCGGCAGCGGTGCCATACATTTTCATACGTTGACTATTGTCGCGAACGATCGACGACAGTCGTAGGCCGCGCGCGGCCGCGATCGATCGCGATGCACGGAATTCTACCTTTACAGTCGCACCTAAGTTCACCTAACCCTAGGCACTCGAAAGCAATGACGTGACGCACAAATTTGACATTAGCTGTCAATATCATCATTCCAAGATGGCGGGTTTGCGTTTAGTTTCACGTTTTTCACATAAAACCTAAAAATAATATTTGTAAAACTGTACTAAAGCAATGAATACAGATTTACATATAGAAGCGCATTTCTTAAGTGGCGAGTTGGTGTCGTCAGTTCGTCTCTCTTGCACTCATAGAGACAGCTGTCACAGCACTCACAGCGCGACTGCCACGCCGCCAAGCGGCAATTTGGGTCACAGAAAGTTTGTCTACAGAGCGCCCATAAGAAATACGCCTCTATGTAAATAATAGATATTTACATAGAGGCGTATTTCTTAGCTTAGCTCTATGACTAAAGTATAAAAACTACGTTCCGTTTTGCATAATTGCCGAAGTACTTATTTAAGAATTTTTGGAAATTGTTTAAAAATATTTAGACGCAACTCCGGCAGCCAAAATTACTTTTAGGGGATTAAATAAAACTAACTCCCTTAAGCCCCCTACACCACAAATACCCTCAAATTCAGGCGTCTGGTTTCGAAACCCGACCCGTTTTTTAAATTATACATATAAATGTCTAAAAATCATTAATGTACATCAAATTTTACTTTATTAGCACATTTCTGTATAAAATTAAAAAAAAACTGTAAAATTTCGTTTTTGTCGGTTGCGCTAAACTGGCGGGAAAGGCTCGATATTACTTACAATGACTATACCATTATTATAAAATTAGTCATCATTAAATGAAGCACTGTTCTTCAAATTAAATTATATGTAGTAAGTATTCGACACTTAAGTTATATTTTAATTTTTCCTCAATCAAAAAACTTAACAACAAGAATCACAATTGACAACTAAGTAGACAGCCTTTATCTTCAATCTTTACAATAAACCGACAAATTAAGTACATTATTAGAATATTGTTAAACAATCTTTATCATAACGACGCATATCGATTTTGCTACGATTACCAAAACTGCGTAGTTCGGTTCCTTGTTTCTAAACTAGGTAGATGTAATTTCCAAGTTATTTTGGCCATCGTACGTAGTCCATAAAAACACCACTAGATAGAGTCAGCAAACTATAAATTTATCGCTGTTAGGGGATAGCTAGAAATTTTCCTTTTATTATTTGGCAAATTTTTCAATTTGGCCTTAGGTTTTGGGGGGGGTCATGTCCCCTGTGACCCCCCCTTCGGACCGCGCCTGTTCAAGTGGTATATAGCCTTTCGCTGTCCACTACTTCATAGATCTTTCCTAATTTGCACCTCAAATTCGCCCCTGATGATGGCCTCTTCCATACGGAATGCTTTTCCCATTTTTAACGCATTCGAACAGTTTGAATAGTAGTTTAGCGGCCACTTTACACCCCATCATGTGTTCTGGGTTCGATCCCCATACAACACTTTGTTTAATCCATAAGTTATTGTTTCTTTTCTGGGTGTTAGATATCCCCCGTGACTCAGCATTCAGAACTAGTGTGGGAGTTGTCAGAATAAGAGTCAGAGTTAATGGTTACGAACTCTCAAGTGAGCCATCTGTCATCATATGGGACAAAAATTTAAAACCAGATTTCCTTTCTCTAGAGACAAAATCTAAAATAGAAGTATTTGTGTATTAGTCAATCCGTAGAAGAACGATCTTCATCAACGACAACCTAGCCTATGTACTAGACACCTAATGTTTTCATTTCTACAAACAAACAATTCTGCAAAAACAATTATGCGGGGCGAAGGGGGCTACAAAAATGCATTCTAATAGGCCCGTTCAAATTAACGGTACGTCATAATTCATAACTAGTGTGGTCTTATGTAAGACGTACCTATAAGTCTAACGTGTTGTCAGAAAGTGTTCGCCTTAACATCTGCCGTCTAGTAGGCTGGGTTGTCGTTGATCTTCACCGATCTATTCACTTTAAGAAAAGGATTTTATATATCAAATATTACATCTTAGCAAGTTGCAAATATATAGTGAATGACTTAGCTAAAAAATACTATAGTTAAAGGAGCAGGAAAGCTGAAGGAAAGGTGGCAGTCGTTGTTCTACATTCATACATACGCCTTTTTCTCGGAGGGGTAGGCAGAGACTACGAAACGCCATTCACGATCCTGACGTATCTCTCTTGCTTCATTCACTCCCATCAAATTCCTCATACATGCTCTTCTGTTTAGGGTACTTCTAACCTTTCCTGTTTTAAGGATCGTTGTTCTACGGATCTTAAACGAATACGCTAAAATAAATTAAAACTAATATCACCAATACTGTTTATTTCCCAGAAAATGTTCCCAGAAGAAGTGTTGAAGGAGCCGGCCGTGCGTGACGCATTCCGCAAAGCTTTAGACATGATGAATCGTAGCGCAGACTTGGACAACGTGGAACCGCCGCCTCCGCCCCGGTTCACTATCAGCGAACCTAAAGAAACTTCCAGAATCGCCGACGTACTCGCCTCTACTACGCAACAGAAGAGCTTCTCTGAACTTCTAGAAACTCGGTGTATTGAAAAAGGCATTACTTTTGTACCAATCGCTGGCAAGACGAGGGAAGGAAGACCGCTATATAAGATTGGAGATCTACAGTGCTATGTTATAAGAAACGTTATCATGTACTCGAATGATAGCGGTAGGACATTCAGTCCGATCGGTATGGATAAGCTCTTGAGTATGGTAGAAGATTGAAGTTAACGTACCTAGTATAATAATAAAGTAAATTACTTGAATTTCTTGTTGTTTTTCTGCCAGTTTTTCATTTTATATAGACTCACGCCTGTATCCCCGAAGGGGTAGGCAGAGGCGTAATAGGTATTACACCCACATTTCGCCATGAATTTTTAGGTCCCACGTAATAGGGGGCGAGCCTATTGCCGTTTCCGGGCATATCATCAGACTCCGTGCTGCTACTGAGAATTCGGAAAAACCCAGTAACACTTTTGCCCGACCCGGGAATCGAACCCGCTACCTCCGATCAGCAGTCGCATACGCTATCCACTGGACCACGGAGGCAGTCAAATTTTCATGTTGCTTATAAAGTAACTAACTAACTTTGGACTATAGGTACCAGATACCAGCAATTACAAGTGTATTACACTCACAATATTACAAGTGTAAAGGCTAAACTCAGAATTTACTGCCTGGTTAAATTATGTAGGTAACATTGGTTTCGTGCAGGAATCAAACCTGTGCGCCTGGCGCTCCTATTGTTAATAGTATAAGGATGGTATTCCTTTAGTCGTTTACTTTCACGAGATTTCTGCCGACCTAAGCAGGAAAAAACAGTGTGTTGCTATTTTCTCGAAAACTTCTAATAACTTTGTCAGTTAGACGCCGATGTTTATGCAGATTAACCCTTAACTTGACGGCGTACATCCCACTATGTACATACATTTAAGAAAAAAAAACTCCTTACTTATGGAAAACAAATTCGATCCGTTTTTAATAAATATATTTTCAAATATTCTAGAAATGGTAGAAAATTATTTCACTATGAGAACACTATAAAACACATGTCAAAATTAAAATGGTTGCATAGCAACAAGCTGTACGTGTGACACGAGTAAGTTTTTTATTTTTTATTAAAGTTTTTTACTCTAAACGTGTTAATATTTTATCTTTGTTTTTACGTAAAGAATATTCATTATTCAATAAGTGCATTTTTATATAGGTACCTACATACTAACTCATGCCTTTGACTGTTATAAATATATGTACATTGCACTGCACGTTGCCAATGACACGTTAAAGTACTCACTGTAAACTATGGTAACCACACTGTACATTGCCAGGTTTACGAAGTATTTCTGTTATGTTATTTTTGTTATATTTTGGTCGTAAGGTGTATGTTTCAGCTTTTTTTTCTCTGTTTGCCTGCAGAATTTAAATCTAACTCGCTCGCATTAGATTTTGGCTTTGGTTCCTACAAAAAATGCATGCTCTGAGGATAGTGATATGTCCGATGAAGAAACAAATGTCTATATACCACCTTCTTCAGATACCTCTGATCCACCATCGCTAGCATCTTCTATTGAAGCTCTCGATTTACTAGATAGTTGGCTAACTCCAACAAAGAACAGAATGAAGTCTCTTTATGTGTACCTACCACTAACTCCAACATTCAATGAAGTTTTTCCATCACCGAATACGATCAACTACAACATTGTACCTACGTTGAACTCTATACAGTCTTTACCAACCCCTACCTTTGAACAACCATCTCCTCAGCCTGGTACCAGCCGACAGCAGCAGCCACTTACCAAACAAAGAATGCAGTGACCATTGACATATTACGCAGTGACCAAAGAAGTAAAGTTTAGAAATTTGTTCTAGATTATCACTGGTCTAAAGCAGTATTTCGTCACTGCCGATATCGGACTGCCTCCGTAGTCCAGTGGATTGCGTATGCGACTGCTGATCGGAGGTCTCGTGTTCGATTCCCGGGTCGGGCAAAAATGTTACTGGGTTTTTCCGAATTCTCAGTAGCAGCACGGAGTCTGGTGATGTACCCGGTAACGGCAATAGGCTCGCCCCCCTATTACGTGGGACCTAAGAATTTATGGCGAAATGTGGGTGTAATGCTGCTAATGTTTCATCTCTGCCTACCCCTTCGGGGATACAGGCGTGAGACTGCAAATATATAATTAATATTAAAAATGTATTTCATTATCAACCTAGCAATGTGCATCACAATGTACAAATAATACAATGTCAACATTTCGACATACTTGGCAGTGTGCATTGTGATGTACATAGGTTTTCTCGAAATCTAGGATATCTAGATTTTTTTAATAAATTTTTTCGTGTCCTTTAATCATAATTAAGGCCAAATATATCGATAAAGCACATATTTTTATGTTTTTTATATCCTGCCAAGTTAAGGGTTAAGAGCCAGTGTCTCCTCAATGTATATGCAGTATCCACAAAGAGATCAATTTGTTGGATACCAAACCCACGACATTAAATGCAGTGATAATAGCCTAACACTTAATCATATACCTAAACTAGTTGGATATTCGAGGAAATAAGATTTAAAAAATCCTTTGTTAGAACAAATGAATCTATTGTCTAGACTCTTATAAGATTAATTTTAAACATTTTTCGAGTCCTGCGCCGTAGAGGGACTGTAGCCATATACACAGGCTTAGATTGGGCATTCCTTTGAAAGCTATCAATTACTAATGACTATATCTTTAAAAGCGCCACCTAGCGGGCACTACTGACTGTTACCAGGGACAGATTCTCTGAAACAAATAAGAAGGACCCCTAGGAGGTTCAAGCTCCATCCCAAAATCATCACTATTTTTTTCAGATTCTAATATATTTATGCTTCCCTGGATAAAACCTCCTTCACTAGTCAAAAAGAAAAACAAAATAACTACGACCCCCAAACATATGATTCGCCCCTGACCATGGAAATTGTTCTTGGCGACGATGGGCACCAATCGATTGCAAAGTAGTGTTGCCATAGCAATCTCTGTATTATTTTCATACTTTACCTGTGATGTGCGTAACAACAACACACACACATGTGCACATTCGCTACCAGCGAATGACGTTAACACCTAATTTTTAAAACATCTGAGAAATTAGTAAGAAAATAAAGAAACATTTTGACAGCATGATTTAATAACAAAAACAAAGCATGCAACTAACTACAAAACATAAACATGCCATGCTATACTACAAACTACGATCACTACAAACTACATTCTACAACTAGGTACCTTTACAAAATGGTGGACCTGTGAAATTGACATTCACTTTGTGCTTACCAGCCACAAAAACGAGATTGCTAAAACAAAATTTTAAAATATTAGATTTGCCAAATTATTAATTTTATAGCAACATTGACAAATTTGGCCGAAATCATATAACAAGATCAATGGAATTCGAGTATAGGTAAGTATAGATATCCTTTTCACAGGTCCACACTTTACCAGAGTTTAAAAATCTATTCTAAGTATAGCCATTTAATATACTTTGTTTAGTTAATATTCGAAAGTATAGATTATTAAAGTATGTTAATGTGTTACAACCACAGAAAAGAAACTAAAAAAAAAAGAAGTAGTTCCTCACCAGGCGTTGAAGTTTACTACAAAAGTCTATTTCTGCTCAAAAGCCGATATGTCACTAAGAAATCTACTGGCTATATTTTGCAAAAATGTAGGTACAGACCACAGTGCAACATCGGATTGGATCTAACGCCCTAATTCAATTAATTCTCGAAATTCCCCACTATGTATAGTTTTCTTGCAAAAGCATCTACCCAAAAATAATAGATGCGGTTCAAGGAGCAATGAAATATTGATAGCAAAGTTCACCTGCTACTACCTACCTAGTAAAGGGTATAATTTTAAGCAGTTGATATGTAACATCACTCGCCAGAATAACATTATGTTAGTGTAGGGTGTAGGTAGTTAACTAAACTTTATGTTTACTAGTGTTTTCTATTATCTCCTGTAATATAGACGAGTTCTCATACAATAAGACCGAGGACCTTCAGTTTCATTGTCTGTGGTTGTAACATTAAAAATAGCCAGTTAATAAAGGAGAGAGTGCATTATCCTAGAAAACTTCCGACCTCCATCATCTTAAGCGTGAAAGGTGGTCACCATTGACGTTAACGATGGCAATTGGTCGTACTTATTTGATGCACACTCTCAGAAGTATTAGTACCTACCTAGTTAGGTTTGCAATAGCTGTTTAAAGCCTGTCTATTTTGAGATTAATAATCATTTCAGAGTAATATGTAAACCAGGAATGCAAATCACAAACTGTTTAAAATGGTCGTAGGTAGCCGTTAAAACTTAATTCTAATAAAACAAATCATATAGGTACCTACGGAAGCAATAAAAAATAGCCGAAGTGACCTATATCAATGAAATAACCGTCATTCTGAATAAGATTGCATCGCGAATATTATTGGAACAGTGCCAATAGACGAATTAGTTAACTAAGATAAATGACCGCGTAGGTGTCTTCCTCTGGCAGGAATTACATGCGGTCACAGCAATTTTTTAAACTCGAAAAACTAAATCTTTAAAGCAAGTCTGCTTAAAATTGGTATTTTATTGTTATGGTGAAAAAAGGGGCAATATAGGAAGAATTACAGGCTTCTTCCCTGAGGGTACCTATCCCACATTACTGAAATTGTTTTCCTAAATTATGATCGAATTTGACGCTCATCTATCCATCAATGTCGATATTGCCTGATAAATTAGTATAATAAAGTAAGTATATCATCAATTTTGAATTATCGATGCCTCAGGTTCGTGCGAGAATTTATTTACATTCCTGGTTGGCCTTGTTAGTGTTATATTCTATCTCTACGTCGTGTTTGTGAAGTAATCAGTTATGTAGGTAAGTAAAAAAGTGGGTACAATTGTAAGTATCTAATTACGATAATCGAGGCTAAATGCGACAGTAAGAACTACTTTATACTGAACAACCTTACGACAAAATAATGCTGTAGGTAGGTAATGCCGAGAAGGCAAGATTTCATTGCTGATGTCACAAAGACGAAGCTATTTCATCAATATCTGAAGATAATTACAAAATAAGTATTAGGTAAGCTTTAAATTAAGATACGACTATTCAGTCGGTTTTAGTCAAAAATATAAAGGTAAATTAACTGATAGATAAACTAAGGTTAAGGTATTAGTATGTAGCATTCCACCAATAAAACAGGTGGGCATTTTTTGGTATAGGTACAATATTTTGTTCGAATTGTGACTAGTCGGTAAAACTTCAAAATAAAATCGATAAAAATTCGAAAGATTAAAAATGTTCGATAGCATCTAAAATAAAAATAAAGTAAAATAGGTATTCATTTGACTTACAAAAATAAGGTCACCTTAACCATAAATAGAAATAAACTTATGCGATAGCATGTTGTCTATGGAAATTGAAAGCGCGCACAGTTTGCACGCTGTTGGCCGCTCCCAACATAAAGTTGCATAGAGCGAGCGAGTAATTGATAGGCGTTATGACTAGACAGTATCTGGTCCACACAAGGCCAGTTGCAGCGAGAGTAGCAGACTGCGAGGTCGAGACTATCTCCAGAGGACGAGTGAAGCTGTCTAACGATGCTAGTACTAGGCCCTGTAAATGTTTAATTTAAAATTAATAAGTAGTTAGTTTCTAGCGAACACTAGATATACATTAATCGCATTGCTAGCGTTCTGGCAAACCCGCAAGCAAACGTTTCCCGCAGTTTCTGACTTTCATGTCATGCGTCTGTGACCAGTCCCCAGAATAGATAAAATATTAAAAAGTTTTGTTTGTTTTTTTTTACACTCATGTTGCAAGATCACAAAATGTTGACAACCGGTTTGCGAAATTGCCACACGTATTGGAGCGGGCTCCGTTTAATAAAACTAAAGACTGGCCACATTCAAAGTGCAAAATTGTCGTGCAATTGCTTTAGCATGAAGCATGCGTGGTAAGTGCGTAATAGAGCAAAAATCATGCAAAAATATAAATATCGTCTTACTCGTTTTTATACAAACCCCTACGACGTCAGTTCAAACCCTCATACCGTTATCCACAGGCTAAACAACCGTGTACTTGCCGTGGGAAACAATGCAGGTAATTCACTATTCATAACATTATTGACAGTATGGTCTTTCATTGGCGATGCAAAGATTATCCGCGCGCCTCTAGAGACGAAATTAAGAAGTTGTCTAAGAACTACACTCTTGACACGTTTTAATACAACTTTGTTAGAGGTTATAGTGGTAATTCATGTGGTAATTGTATTGAGAGCTGTCAAAAGTAGTAGTGATCTTTGAGTGTCGTTCTCAGACAAGTCCTAAATTTCGCCCCTGGATTCGCTAGTTAGAATCTTAGCATCGCCAATATTGATTGTGTAACTTGCTGTGAAATTAAATTCGTCTGTATGTTTCATTTTGCTTCGGAAAACGATCGCTATACCTGTGCGATAGAGATCCATAAGACCTCTTTGAGTAATACTTATTACTTAAACTAGGAACATACGTAACATACAATAGGAACCACTCAAAGATATTTCACTAGTATGTTTTATCTTCATTATGATTAGGACATGCAACATTCATTGAAGGCCACAAAGTTATTAGAATGATAGATGGAAATAATTAGCACATTTAAGAAAAGTAAATAGAAATAAGAGATGTTTCAAAATAAAATATATATTTTCACAATTAAAAAGGTAAAATTACAAAAATAGACAAATCTTTACAAAACTATTTAATGTCGTTTTCTTTACATAACTGGTGTGACATACGTATTACTGAATACGACATTTGGATGTTAAATATATCACAGTTGAGAAAAATATTTAATTAAATGACCAAGCACCAATAGAAGTTCTCTAAATTTGCTTAGTTTATACAAAAACTAATGTATGACACCTGAACTCCTGAAGGACAAAGTAGACGTGCACAACAAATTTTGAACAACTTACAATGATACTATCACCAAAACAAGGAACATTCGAATGTCATACAATATTTTGTCGAATGTTAACAATAGTTTACGTTTCGAATAATGTCAGACTTAGGTCAGACTAACGTTTATTTCGTGTCAAAGAATGTTTCGTAGGACGGTCATTAACAGGCATCGAAATGTAAACAATAACAAAATGTCACAATACAGTCACAAAATAGTTCAAAATTGACTAAGTGGTTGGCACAATACACAATGTTTGAAACTTTAGTGAAAACATTTTTTAAGTAATAAGAAGAGAAAAACGTCACGTAGGTATGTCACAGATGTCAAGAGTTTGCCATATTACGTAATATTTACGAAAATCTTTCTACCGTTATACATCTCGTATTTAGAAAGCCGTGGCTATTAAATTGGACAGTATTAATAACAATTCTCATACTGCCCAACCTACAGTACGATCTTCTTCGTCATTACTTTGGTTCTTACCACTTCATAAATTTTTATATTTTGTAACTGCATCGAACTTATAAATTATACTGCCACACTGTAGCAGATTTTACATAATTATCAACAAAGATTTCTATAAAATCCTCCTTATTACCTAGTATTTTCCCTGAATATTTACTAAGCTAATAAAGATCTTCTACATCCCGGCTATTAATTTAAAATTTCCCAATAACTACTAACCACCATCAATTTATGTTTAAGAGATTTATTTTGTTGATTTAGCTGCTTTCTCTTTCTTCTGATAGTATGTGTAAGCTCTGCTTAGTTGGTAAAGGCTAGTGCTAGCTACAAATACATTAACAGCGAAAAGACTGTAATTTTTAGGTATAATGACGAGGGAATATCGTGACCATATCAAGCCTGTGGCTGCGAGGGACGCGGATTGTGACATAGACAAATTTTCGACAGGTCGCGTCAAATCACCCACCCCAGCCAACACCAAACCCTGAAAGTGAATGATATCATGAATCAAGGCGACGATGCAGTAAAGTATAAAGAAAACTTCAAATAGAATTAATGTTCTGATACAGATAGATTTTGTAGAGAACATGTTTTACATGTTGTTTAGGAATGCTAAGAAGTTCCGTAACCGCTACAGAAACTATCGGGTGTCTAAAATAAAATATCTATCCGTTACCGAAACCGGTATGAAAGTTACGGATTATTTTGTATATGTGGCGATTCGATGAGGGTTGTTCTGCCAGGGTTTTGTTTCCGCTTGACGTAGCCGAGACAAAACCCGCATGCATCCCTTACATTTAAAGTTCCTATCAAACGTAACCGATACTATAAGCAACAAACAGATAATCCGAAACAATTTTATATCCGTAACCTATTCATAACAGCAAAGATGATATCCTTGCTATAATCGTATCCGGATTCAAAATGTCTTATCCATAACTACTTTGGTTAAATCCATAATAATATTAATAATTATTGTTACTCATGCCTGTACGTGACCTACATTACATGTATGTACCTAAACTATAGACAATGTTCTGGGGCAATCGTTTAGAGAGTAAACTCGAAAGTTTTGGAATTCGAATTACTATTCAAAATATCGAAGCCAAAAATGCGTCAAGAAAATACTGAAAAGAATAATGTTATAGCCATTGACATATACTCTAACGATAGACGGAGCATTCCCTATAAATATTTTGTTCAAATTGTCTAATGTATGACGTCTAATCGTACTAGCGCAACACGCAGGCGCAAGCAGCGCCAATGACTTACAGTGTCTAGTTATTATTATAGCCAATCAACAACAACAAGTCCTGGCATCTTACCAATGAGTATCCAATAGTTCTCTAACGCTACTGGCTGCTTATTGCCATTTGCAAAGACTATTTACATCACAGAAGAGGTGTTTTCTGCCTACAATATTTCATGTTTATTTATGAAAATAAAAGGAATTAATTGCTGGGGGTTTATTTAAGTAAAGAAATAGAATCTATGAACATATTCAGATGTTTTTATTACAAAATAGAAAAATGTATTCGTGGGCATAAGTTCAAGACTTGCCTTAGTTGCCTCACGAATAATTCTAATTTTTAAACTTTATATTTATCTTACTATGACAATTGCTTAAACATATCCTGATATATAAGGCAGGATTGTTTGTCATTCTTTAAAGATGCCCTTGCTGACCACAGAGTTCTAAACCTACACATGTGGCAGATGGCAATATGTGCTACCATAAGGAAACCAACTATTAAAAAAAAACTATGACGAAGTGACCTGAGTAGCATTTTTTTTTTTTTTGGTTTCGGGTTGGAAAATCCTCATGGAGTCCCTTCGCCCTGGGGGGAAGGACGAAGGGGACTGTCAGACTCTTACTGACTAAAAACCAACCCGTGTTCCTCACGTACCCGTGTGTCGGAGGGTCGGGTATCGCTGAAGTATGCCTCGCTACCCCCCGACGGGTATCGGCCCGCCAGATGGTCAGGCGGGCCCCGAACAAAACCCCCTTGGCGGCGGATGAAGGTGTTGGGCTCCGCCGCCAAAACACTCAGCGGCCGCAGAGGATAGGGAGGATGGCAACGCAACACCGCATCTCCTCTTCCTCTGCGGCCCCACCGCGACGCAACGATGGTGCGCCCCTATTTGATCGCGGGAGATAGGGCGCGCAGCAACGCAACACCGACACGCCTCTCCTCCCGCGACCACACCCGACTGCGAGGGACAGAAGAACTGTCCCTCGCACCCGCCCCTTTGGACGCATCCTGCGCGGGCCTCCGTCAAGCCCACGCGGAGCGTCCCCTCCTGGATCCCTCTTAGCTTCACCGCGGGTGACCAATCCACGGTTACTAAGCCCCCCCACCACGACAAGGTGGAAATCCCACGGGGGTGGGCCTGAGTAGCTTAGTCGGTGCGGTATCAACACGGTTCGTCGTGGTCGCGGGTTGAAGTCCTGCCTAAAAAATGATTTTAAATTGCAGTTAAATTTACTCTAGCAAGAAATGCTCAAAAATATATTATAATAACTATTAAATTGCCACCAAACACAATTAATTTTGTTGTTTTTGTCTATTGGTCGGATAATGGAAATCAGGATCTGTTTTGGCCTCATGGTTCAATATTATTTTTGCGTATTTTTCTATTACTGCAAATGTGTACCTACTATGATGAAGTGTTGAAATATTCGTTAATACGGTTATTACGATCAATATACCAAAAAATAAAAAGAACACAGAATTAGTGGTTTTATAGCATTAATCAAACTAAAAAACTTTTAAAACTCTGGTCTTAAAAAAAAAGTCTGGTCTCAGTCATATATTTTACCTACAATCACTTGCAATGTATTTCTGCATAGTAGTTAGTCTATGATCGTAAATGACGTCACATAAAAATAAAGAAATACATTTTAATGTGGTATTATGATACATTTTACTCTTTTATTTACAAAAATAATTAAAAATATTGATTAACGCTACTACAGATACAAGTTCTGATTCAAATTAATCGATATATCGTCGCCACACAGTCAATAAACGAAGCGGACCCACACCGCAGGAAAGTCAAAGTGACACTAGATTGCTTTGCCGGTATGTTCATGCAAAGCATTTAAACAAAGTAAATGTTCTGAATGCTACATCTAGTACTTTAGTACATATATATCGATGGTTATAGCTCTGTGGAGCTGTAACGTATTCTTTTTGACTTTTATCTTTTTTTCTAATCCAGCAAAGGCCAACAAATATCAGATCAATTTGCGCATCCAGCCATAGCATGAAACCGCAAGCCTACTTGCTCGTTGATATTATGTAAAAGCGCCGTTTAATAAAGAGGCTAGGCTAGGCTAATTGCACGGCAGATTAAGCTGGTTGGCCGTGACATATGTGCGAAGTGTATTACGCGGTAGTTATTGTGCAGGCTAAAGGTCAACGCTCATTAGAGCCACCCGGCACCCGGCACCCACCCCGCACGGCGTCCACGAGTGGACGTCGCGCGGTCAACCAGCAGACCGCGCGCCGTCAACGAGTGAACGCCGCGCGGTCAACCAGCGGACCGCTCGCCGTCAACGAGTGAACGCCGCGCGGTCAACCAGCGGCCCGCGCGCCGTTAAGAGGAAACACCACGGTCGTTTTTCCATACAAACGTAGTCTCCTGTTTTCTCCCTGGATAATGCTAGTAGAGCAATAATTTTTTTCCAAAAGATGTATGGCCCCGATTGGCATGTCCCTATGTTTTCCTTTTTCTCATAAATTAAATATTTAAAAAGATATGAACCTTCAATTATCTCAAAAATTGGCCAGATTTTTCGCTGTGTTCAAACATCCAAAAATCAAATTTGGCTAGATTATTTAAAAAAAGGAAAACATAGGAACACGGCCAAAGCCTTTCCTTAATTAAATATGAAAAACTAGTTAAATCGATGAAGTTTTGGAGAAGGAATCAGGGGAATACGAAACGTTGATTTTGTGTACATTTAATAGGTATTTTTGGTCCAGCAGTAGCGTTGTCTCTATCGCGCTCTGCGGGGGGAGGCTTGAGGCTGCGCGACAGCAATAGATTTTACAAATACCTATTTTTCAATTCTCTCGCCCGTAGTGTTTCCTCTTAACGAGTGAACGCCGCGCGGTCAACGAGTGGACGTCGCTTGGTCCACGAATTTTCGAATAGTCTGTTAACAATTGGCACTAGGTCTACACGTGTGTTTCATAATGCCAAATTTTACAAACGTTGAATTGGCACTCATAGCTGTCGCGCTTGATGAGGAAGTGAATGAAAGACGCAACAAAAAAAGAAAGCTTATTGGGTGCACGAAATGTTTAAGCAGAGAAAAAAGAGGGCGAATATTGGACCGTTCGTAGGCATTTGTTAACCGACGAAGAAAAATTTTTTTCCTACTATCATATTTTTATATTTCCCTATAAGGTCTTCGTAATTAATTTATTTCTTTTTCTAGTTTTTATATCAATTAACTTTTTCAAGTAATGCAATGACCACACACAACTAGATACTAAACTTTCGTCTATGAATCACCTACTAACTACAAATTTTAACATAAGGTACACACATCAACAAAGTCTAGGGATATCTTAATCCTAAATTATTTACGAGTTTATAGTTTAGAACCTTGTTAGTTTCCACAAAAAGTTTATATACAGATTAAAACCTCTTTTATTCTATTTTCAAAATTTGAACATGGAAAGAAAAAAAACAAAATAATAAACAAAATATGGCGGCAAATTTGCTAGTAATTCGTTACATTAAAGAAAGTTAAAACTGTTTTATTATAATTATTAATGAAAAGGGTTTTTAATTGTTTTTCTTTTTTAATTTAACGTGACGTACGAACTTTAAAAGTCATGTCACGTCGTCATTTGAGTCGAGATGAAATGTTACGAGCCGTGGGCATGTTAGAAAATGGTGCAATTCAACGCGTCGTTGCTGAGGCCCTACATACCAGTCAAAATGTGATATCAAGGTTGTGGTCACGTTATCGCAGTACTGGAGATGTGGCCGAACAGCACACAGGTAGATATCGTGTTACTACGCAGAGACAGGATCGATTTCTCCAAATGACCGCCAGAAGACAACCCAATATCACAGCGCTGCAACTAGTGCAAAAGCTCCAGGAGGACCACCAGCTGCTGGTAAGCGACCAAACCGTGCGAAGAAGGTTACATGAAGTTGATCTTCATGCTCGAAGACCATTGCGTGTTCCAGCATTGCGACGTGGCAATCGCGGTCGGCGGCTTTCGTGGGCTCGGGAGCATTTACCATGGAGTGACGAACAATGGTCTTTGGTGCTGTTCACCAATGAGTCCCGGTTTGGGTTTCACCCGGATTCACG
The DNA here is from genome assembly GCA_944739405.2 of Euclidia mi. Taxonomy (NCBI): domain Eukaryota; kingdom Metazoa; phylum Arthropoda; class Insecta; order Lepidoptera; family Erebidae; genus Euclidia; species Euclidia mi. The sequence goes on along the minus strand of OX123204.2, from coordinate 15,558,583 downwards.
AAGAACACGCGTTTGGAGAGCTCCAGGGAGAGTTAGCCGTCTACGGCACCCTCAGGAGGTCCACCCATACCAAGGCGGGACAATCATGGTGTGGGCAGGAATTCGTCTTGGCGGACGAACCCAACTCGTTTGGATCCAAGGCAGCATGACTGCACAAAAATACCACGAGGAGGTAGTAGAGCCCGTTATTGTCCCACACAGAACTCAAATAGGCCATGAATTTCTACTCATGCACGATAATGCTCCTTGCCATACGGCGCGGCTGGTATCGACCGCTCTCCGAGAGCACGATATTCAAGTTTTGGATTGGCCTGCACAGTCGCCCGACTTAAATCCTATTTAGATTTTCCACCAAATTTGACGACTGAACAACAACTTTACGAACACTTGCAAAGGACATGGGACCTCATACCGCAGCAAGACATTGACAATTTAATTTTAAGTATTAACAATCGATGTCGATGTGTAATCAATGTAAGAGGTGGCAACACTGATTATTAATGATTAGATTTTACAAGATTTTTTCCATTTTTATTAAAATTAATAGTTTTTTAAGAAGAAATGTTTGTTGTTATCATACTAATTTTCCATGATGATTAAAAAAAATATTTTTTTTATTTAAAACAAAAAAAAAAACACGAAATGTTTTTTATTTTTATTAAAGACCTTAAAATAATCTATGATTCTTCTATTTACTGTATCAGAAAATTCTTCATAGATTTTTAGATATTTGATGAAATATAAAATATCCCTAGACTTTGTTGATGTGTGTATGCTCATGAAAAACACTACCTAAAATATTTTATAATTCTGCCGGATTATATTACCTGCCAAGTAATGAAATCGTTAATGATTTCCCCGACATCACCAACTGCGACAGCCAGTGTTGCCAATAAAGGATTACTCGTAAGAACATAATATATTTTTGAGTAAAAATAAGAGTATCATTTACACGGTAATCTAATTAATAATTAAAAATACCTTAGAAATGAACACGGTAGTAGCTTATTACCGTAGACCGTGTCTTGCTCAAAATTACCGTGCATCTACGGTATTTTTATACCTATTTACCGTGTATCTGGTAGTCGCCGACGTGAATCATTCGCGGGCAGCGCGCGGTCCGCTTCGGACCCGCGCGTTGGCGACGAGCCGTCAACGCGCGGCAAGCATGCGAGCAGCGAGTTGCCATTGCCACCGAGCTGTCCACGCGCGGACGGCGGGTGGACCACCCCCCGCCCGCGCGTGGACGGCTTACGACAGAGGCGAGGCGGTGCGGAATAGGTGCAGGGTGGCTCTAATGAGCGTTGACCTTAAGTGTTATTTTTAGGTAATGACTACATAGTGGTATTTTTTTTAAGTATTATATTTAGGTGAGTATACATTTATCAGCTAACATTTAGAGAATGTAAAATTGTATTAGTTGATTACTTATGCATTAGGCATGTTAATGGATTAGCTATGTTAATTACCATAGCTGATGCTTGCTAAAAAGCCAAACGTGTACCTATTTGCCATTTTAGTTGTACAAATGACTGATTTGCCTTGTATCATTCTAATACCAGATCCTCGTAGGTAATATAAGATTATTTTAGAGGTATTCAAGACTGTCAGTTGGCAATCTATCATGTACCTACAGGAAAAACTCCTCTACGTAGGTAAAATGGTTTCTCTAACGCCGAAATTCAATATACGAACTATAGATAGATCTGTAGATTTTAGATTCGTTTTTGACATAATATGTCAAACACTCCATACAACATTATGTCAAACACGAATCAAAAATCAACAGATCTATATAATTATAGTCTAAGGATCTATCTATAGTTCGAATATTGAAAATATCCGTAAGTAAGCAAGATAAGTTTATATGTCATGAGTTCATGACCACAGAGTACCTTTGTATATAGGAGGAGTCATGACCATGTTTATATTTCTATGGTCGACGCCAATCAGTGTCCAGAATTTAAAAACTAACGAAACCCTTGGCATTTGGCAGTCCAGACATAACAGGGTTAGGTTTATTTGTGAATCGGCGAGAAGAGCGAAGCTATGCCAAATACCTAGACATGATAAAAAATTCTTAAAAATCTTCAAAATTCTAACCTAGACTTTTGGATGGCACAACTACTCTCTTTTTTGTAAAGGTAGCCCAAAGTTACTTCCTCAATTCGTGAAGGGCAGCGATAATTGCTACTACCACATGACAGTCTCGGTTATTATAAGCAATTTATTAGTAAGTAAACCCTTTCGAAATTATAAATGCATACCCATATTAGTTTATTGTCCTTGACATTAATTAATGCGTATTTAAAGACATATCCTGACTGCCTAAATTAGTTGAATCCAGCATTATTCGGTGTGTTGTTATTCAGCTGGGTGAACAAATATTTAATGTAGGTACCTAACATGATTGTCGCAGTCGCAGTATAGTGGGTGGTGAGTGATCGACGGGCGAACCGTATACCACGGTTTTGGAGACGACGGTTTTTACTCGCGGACTCGCGGCTCGTAGGTGCTGATCGGCTAGCGAGCAAAACTGTCGAGTGTGAACCGCAACCGCGTCCTCATGCTTACAGTAACTTTTGTTCTTTTTCTTTATGAAGCTCGCAATGACTGATTTTTGTTCTTGACATCAGTTATATTTGAGTTTGGTTCGTATTTTTTTTAAATCTCCAACAGTTTATTGTAGACATTTAGATGGGTTCATTTGTTTTTGTACTCATTCAATGTACATTGCCATAATCAAGGGCAGTCTCTGAAGCCGTTTATCAATTCTATTATGAAATCGTGACCACAGGTTCGCAAATCCATTATTAAAAAAGTGTGCATGTAGCGTCTGTTCGCTAGCGCTGTCGCGGAAAACTGTAGACTCGGCTCGTCAGTGGTGAACTAACGAGCCGCGAGCCGGGCTCGATGGTTTTTAATACCGCAGTATTGCAATGATCCACGGGCGAGCTTTACCGACGAGCCATAAAACGGCGGTTTACTCGCCCGTCGATCATGGCCTTATGAAAAGCCATAGTAGGATCATTTCGCCTGTTCGCGTCCATTTAGTGCAGTTGGCAAGTTTGAAGGAGAAAATAAAAATGTTCCAGCAAATTGATTCAATGAAAAATTTATGTAATGCGTTCATTATATAGTCTATTTTAATAATAACTTTCAGTTTTGTTCCAAACTTGTTATGTTTTTTTTTTAAATAGACAAACTTCAAAATATGGCATTTTACCCAGTTTGCGTCCAAAAAATCCTAATTGCGTCCACCTGTGGACCAGTTCGCGTCCACCAGCTTAGTCTTAACAATATCAGCCTTATAGTCCTTCATATAAGGGTGATATTGCTAAGACAATCTAAAGAAAGATTGGCTTTTAACATTTTCTACATTTAAGATTAAAGTTATAAAAAGTTTATATTATTATCATTATTAAATCACTTTATAGAAACTATAAATAACTATTTATTGTTCTCAACATCGATGGAACTTAAAATCAAAGATAAAAAAATAACGATAGGTACATATTGTCCAATATTGTGGTCTTCGGAATAGCATAAATTTACATAATTATGTACATATTTGTCTTATCGATTTCTTCTTCTCACGAATATCACAAAACGCTTTCTTCATTTAAACATCTTTTGTATTTTTTTCCTTCTTCTTTCTTGTCTCCTAAGAACTCATCTTGAATAGAAAAAATATGGAATAAAAGAAATTAAATGTAATCATTCAATTTTAAACTCAGTCTTAATAAAAAATGCATTTTAATTTTTTTTTTTAGCCTGTACATGTGTCCCACTGCTGGGCAAAGGCCTCTCCCTTGGACCGCCATTCATCCCTGTCCTGTGCTATGTTCGGCCAGTCGCTGTCGAATGCATCTAAGTCGTCTCGCCATCTCCGTTTAGGTCTGCCGCGTCGTCGTCGACTATCATGAGGAACCCAACTGGTTATTAGATATAAATTATAAAAAAATTTGGCATTTTAAATTATAAAAAAAAAATATATATAGAATGTATTTATGCGATCATTTCTATTTCATTAAAATATGGACGCAATTTGCTATAATATTATCCCTTGCTGGTATAGTTTGCGTCCACTTGTGGTCGATTATTATATCAATTGTATCTTTTATAACAATCATAATAATGTGGACGCAAATTGGTCATTACAATTGCATACTATTAATGTTGTTAAAATAAACAAAATCCCAATTTCTCTCTCATATTTTAATCACATAAAAATAAACAACTAAAGAAATCATAAATAGACGAGTTCACGTCCATTGTAGACGCAAAGTGGAAGTTTTATAAATTCGGTGTTGTAATTCGCGTCCACCTTATTTTAATTGTTAACTATAAAAAAAACAAGCTAATTCATAATTCATACTATTCGTCTTTTCATTATAATGTCTAGAAACAGCTATCTATCCTAAAATTCACATAAAACAATAAAAAAATTACCGTCAAACACGCCGCTGCACACTATTTTTTTATTTATATCCCGCGCATCTGCACTCTTTTGTTGAACAACCGAGATTAACTATTTTTTTTAAACAGGATAGGCTGGGCGCACGGAACTTTTGTCTATTTGTGCGTGTCTCTTATACGTCGAGGTATTGGCGATACTGACTTTTCATTTCATTAGTGTGTTAGTATACTTATTTCCGAGCATTTTTAAAGGGAGGTCCGCAAAATGGACGCGAATAGGGGGGTGGACGCGAACAGGCGAAATGACCCTAATTGCTCTCTCTAATTGAGTGAGTTGGCTGTTCTCAGGGCTTTTCTATTTCCAGCTATTAACCAGCTATTATAAAGAATAGGATGAAGATAGCATGCCTTTGCTGCTACCTTCATCCTATTCTTTGCCTTTCTTTTTAAGGAGAAGAAAGCAATTTGGCCATTCGTCACCTTCATTTATAGAACGCTGCAAAAAGGAACGCTATTTCTGTGAGAGGATAGTCGCCTGCAACGCTTGTGAATAGTAGGTACCTACATTTTAAAATTTAGCAAGTCACTTAAGTTGCTAAAAACACAGACCAAACATATGTTTTATTACAATTTTGGCAAAGTTGACCGGAGAGATATTTCAATAGTTTCAATACCTACTGTATGAAAAGAGCGCCCTAATCCTGATTTTCAGACACAAAACGATTACACCTCGTGTTTTGTAAAATAAATGTCTCCATAGAAAGAATTTACGAATCTACTTGTGAATTCAAATTGTATAAAAGATCTCATTTAGCTGACGTTATCATTAATGTTAAATATGCATCAAATGAATAAACTGGCTCAGTTCGACACGTCAAAAGGAGAATGACCAAAACTGGGCTATTTTGTGTCACGTTTGCTTCTAAACCATTCATACGTGGAAAATCTTCTTTTATTTTATATTTTTATATATCTTAATTTGATGTTAAAGCAAAATGGGGATTTTTAGTTCTAAAATATAAGTATTTGCATTATTCGGAAATAAGTAACAAACATTTGCCATTTCGTATTAAAAACTCATTTTGCATATTTCGGCAAATGTTTATGTTTACAGTTTCTTGCAAACTTCTTTATATAGGGAAAAATGACAGTTATAGTGCAAACAGATGAAAGTTCTAATAACTAAAATAACGTCAAAACCAAAGTCAAAACCTTTTGATATTTTGAAACAGGTGGTGAAATATTTTCTATACTTAAATAATACTTACTTATATCCTTTACGCAACATATTACATAGTTACGAAGTAGGTATTTTGTAGGTACTCATCTAAAATATGGGCACATATTTTTATGACACTTGCATCCATATGTCAGTTATTTTTACATGAAAACCAATGGAAACATACACTAATATATTATAACTGGAAAAATGAAAACAGTCAATTTGCTTTTTCTCGTATGAAGGTTGTGTTTGTGTATCGATGATATTGTGGAAAATAAGTAATTTACCTAAGGTCAATGGGGCGAAGACCGTCTGTCGGGGAAGACCGTATAATAACAATTACGACGACTTCTGAATAGATACATAGATGGCAGCCCGGTGTACTAAATTGTAAAACGATTTTACCTGTTATGAATCAACATAGATGTCGTTGTACGTAATACAAAAACAAAAAATGACATTTGAAATTTAGTCGGTTTTTCTACTTGCATTTCGAAAGTACCGTGCTGTAAAAAATTGTGTAAAATAACTTTTTCTATACTTTTTACGTGGATCTGTTCAGGTAAGTGCTTAGATTATGACTTTCTTTACGTGATTATTTAGTTACATTGTAATAAAACACATATTCCACGAAATTACAATAATTAATTTAAATATAACCTCAAAATGTAATAGTGGCGAAGTCCGTCTAGTCTTTGGAGGCAAAGATCGGCGTATGCCGGTCTTAGCCGTTTTCAGAAATCGTGAACATTTTCGCTTCAACCTATGTTTTGGCATACTATAGATGAAAATATATAATAATATTTCGGAGTGTGAGATTCCTTGTTGCTGATTTGATTACCTGAATTATTATTTTCGTGTTACTTATTTGAAAATCGATTACAATGATTACGTTCAGAAACGTCAAGCGGTTAGCTTGAGTGGGGTCGTTGCAGGGCTGGTTTTGCAACGTTTTGTTTGAAACAAAACACTCAAGTAAAAAAAAAGCTATTAGAACTGAGAAACATAATTTATATTTTATTTTGTTTTTAGAAACAGGCCGTTGATAAAGAGGTTGTCTACCATCGTCAAAATATGACCTGAAGAATATTTCTCATATTTGGCTTTATTTGATATGCAAATTGATTGTATACAAAATTGTACCTAATTCTTGCGAAACATTAGATTATTAGTAAGAAATTAAATTAAGTGCAAATACGAATGACTTGTTATGTACCTAAAATTATAAACTATTAATAGTAATAATTACTTAAAGTTATAAATACTATTAGGTATATTTACGTACTAATTTTTGCATAAATTCGTTTTGATCTCATTACGATCTTATATCAAAAATAATAACTTCGGCAATAACTTTGGCCTAATACCGAATAGGCGAAAGCTATTACCGAACATAAATTTTAATTACCTACTTAGTTTGGTTTTGTGATATCATGATTTTTACAAATTAAAACCTGATTATGTGTTTTATTTAAGCGCAAATAACTGACCGAAATGTTTTCTACCCCTGAATGGTGAAGTATGCCGAACTTACCCGACAAACACTTCTTTATAAGATAGTGTGCCACTGGGAGTGTTTTATTTAAATTTGACAGCATTGAGTGTATTGTTGATGAATGATACACACACACACACACAACGCCCACATTCGTGTAAACAGGTTTATTCTATTTTTTTTCGCTATTAGACGATCTTACCCGACATGGCAGTGAAATCCGTCTACTTGGCGGTTTTTTACAAAATTGGTGTTTGTTTAACAACCGAACGACTTATTGTGTTTTGGGTACTTTTATTTAAGAGTCGACTTAATATTTAAACTCATAGATTAATACTACTCGTATAAAACACAAAAGAAACGTCCAAAATTTGCCATCGAAAATGGAAATCAATGACGTATGCCGGTCTTTGCCGAGTTGACCTTACTGTGATTTACATTGAGTTGAGCAATCCTTTGTAGGCTAAACACGACGTTTACTGCGTGACTAGTGTGTTTACTAGATTTTGACACAGGACTCTATTGGTAACATAAGTAGGTAGGTACCTACGTCCTCTAGACGTAGAACAACTACCCGTGGTGAGGATCGCGGTCTTATTAACTGTTCCTTTGCGGTACCTCAGCAGCACTGCACGAAGAATGGATCTTTAGACGCATATAGACGTAGCTCGTCCAAAGAATGGCTTTCAGATGTCTCATTCGGTGCTCAATATTTTGACATCATGGATAGCGCCAGTCTATGTAAGTGTTGTTTACTTTTCTTCACAATTCTTACAATTATCTCTCTTAACCGAATACTCAGACGGATTTTAACATCTTTGTTTCAGGAAATGAATGGAGTCTTATGTTTAGAATGCTACACATTAATTGAATCTGTTGGAACTACTGAGGCCACACATGCACCACATTATGGTATACGATATACAAGCTCCTGCTTCACTGGTAGGTATGATTCATTTGAAGAAGATTTATAATACCTAACAAATAAAATGAAAAATAACAATAACTGTGTTTCATTTGCCTATTAAGCATTACCTAAACAGTTTAGTTTTAATGCCAACTTTATAATCGGCATAAAGTTCAAAGGAATGAGATTATCTTTTGCCAACTATCGTCATTGAATTCTCATTAATTGTACCACATGGTATTGAGAATTCTCAGTAAGAAATATAATAAGTAAGTATAGCAGACTGGAAATACCCGAAACTTATAAAGTATAGGCGTTCAAATGTATGTAGCTTTGCCTTGTAGGTGCACTTCTTGTTACAACTAATCATAATAATAATAATATTCTACCACATTCACACAACACCATCTAGTCCCAAACTAAGCAGAGCTTGTACTATGGGTAGGTACTAGATAATGGATAAACACATTATACTTTTTTTGTACATACATATTACCTATATATATTTTCTATATGTATCAAATATATGAGACTTACAATAAATGCGAGTAATATGATAAAATCATATCGTCATAGACCTAGCGTTATCTCAGTTACATCCAATACTTAAAACGCCTAGGAGCCCGCTTACAAGACTAACCAGATATGGCAGAATATCAGCTTTTCGACAGAGCCACTGCCGTCTGATCTCCGTAACTCAAAGGGATAGCGATTTGCCATGGTTTAGACCAGTATCAGTTTATTTAAGGGTACTGACTCCCCGTAACGACTGTCAAAGACCTTCATGACAGCCGGGACCGACGGCTTAACGTACCTACTCTCCAAAGCACGGGCGTTAATTAACTAATTTACTACTACTAGTATGATTAAATCATATGACTATTACAAAACTTAACCTCAAAATATTTGGAATCTTAAATGTCCGATATCTAACAACTGCCGCCGAATTTCGTATTTATTTTTACCTGATTTAATTACTATATTTTCTACATATTACTGGTCAAATCATCAAGAAGCAAACTTAGCCCAACTTCCATACAAAAATGGTCATTCTCCTTTACGAGACAACAAAATTTCACTTATGAATTTCTCGCTATGGTAAGTTCGCATGTTCTGTGGTTTTAGAAATAGCAAGAAAAAGAAAAGATGAAAAACAAAAATAGTATATTTTACACAAGACATAAAAAAATACAAAAACAGACAATACTCTTACAAAAGTTAAAAAAAGGCAAATAAAAAAGATAGTACTACTAAGACGTCAGACGATGTGGACGTCGATTATAACAGATCACTTAAGAATTTAAAATAACCTTAACTACAAATAACTACCCAATATCACAAATAATTTCATCACAGTAGAAGATAATATTATCAGTTTAGTCACGACTAATGCAACCACAAAACATCTAACTTTAACTTAAAATAGGTACATAAATGTATTGCTATGATTCGTAAAGATAGATCACACTAACGACGCCCAGACGAACACAGTAACTAATTTTCAAAAGACAGTTACGATTTCGTCCGTCAGGAACGATAACCTGATTTAAAATGTTAGTAGTCACTTAACTGCTAACCTGATTGACTTTGTTGCTAAAATAATCAATGGAATTGTTTTAAATAACATGAGTTTTGTTTTGAACGAAGCCTATTGCATAGGAATTCGCCTAAGCATTTCATTTTCGTAATCAAAAGCATATTTGCGATAGGTGGAAATATTTTTCTTTTTATATTTACTTTTAATATTTTGTAAAAACAAAGTATTTTTTTATTTACTAATTCGACCTAAGTATATAAGTATTTTTCAATTTTTTGTACAACTACATCGGAATGGAATATTTTTCACTAGATTGGCCTGACAATTGTCTATATTTGTAATACTTAGGCCGAGCGCATACATACAACTGTTGCATCGACTAAACTGTTTCGGCGAGTTTTGTACTTTTCGTGATTTCTACTCAACCAAACAGTTTAGTTGATGGAAGTGCGCATACAATCGATTTATTTACTCCTCAAATCGACCAGTCTTTATTCAGCAATGCTCGAGTCAAGTCAATTAACAAGAAAGTTTTAGTTTGTGCTTTGCTTTATAGAAATCTTAAGAGAACTAAAAAAAGAAGATAGAGACGTGGCGCCGCTACAAATCCTTATACGAGATTGGCAGTTTTGGTCAGTCGCGGATCGACTGTTTAGTCGATGGTCTGCGCACATCAATACAATGCAATACAAATTGAGCGCTTGATCGATAGTTGACCAACTTTTAAATCAAAAGCAAATCGATAAGCTTTTTGACTTTTTTGTCGAGCAACTATCGAGTTGAGAATATGCGCGCTTTAATATATTCTTGTAAACATATGATACACAACAAAATAGTTGTTCAACTAAAAGTTGCATGTATGCGCTAGCCCTTAGTGTATTTTTCTACGAGAACTTTTGTATACCCATACAGATATTTTGCCCACCGAATATAGGCCAGTTTCTATTTGCGATTATTTTGGCTACACTACCAAAATACCGAAACTGGTTTTTTTTGGTTCCTTGGACTTTGATTATACAAAACGTTCATTTTTATACCTATACAGGTATTTTTGCGCACCGAATATAGGTCAGTTTTACCCATTCCGACAAAATTTTAATACTCGCAAATTTTAGGCTACACTACCTCGTTAGTCTCGCGGCACAAATATGCGCGTGGGATTCGGAGGTCTCGGGTTCGATTCCCGGGTCGGGCAAAGTGTTATTGGGTTTTTCCGTTAGGAAATTCTCAGTAGCAGCACGGAGTCTGGTAATGTGCCCGGTACGGTAATAGGCTCGCCCCCTATTACGTGGGACCTAAAAATTCATGGCGAAATGTGGGAGTAATATTACACCTCTGCCTACCCCTTCGGGGATACAGGCGTGAGGCTATATATATAAAAAAATCTACTAAAATAACGAATCTATTTTTTCGGCTCCTTGTCTTTTAGACTTTGTTTATACAAAATTACTCTACCTAATTGGTAAAGACCAGAAACTGCTAGAAAAAAGTTGACTGCAAAAAGGTTGTAGTTCACAGGTATAATTACGAGAGAATATCGTGACCATATCATGCCTGTGAATGCGAGAGCCGCAGATTGTTTCACAGATAAAGCCTGGACAGGTCTTTTCAAATCGCCCAAACCAGCTATCACCAATCCCTGTAAGTGAATGTTACAATGAGTCGTGGGTTTGACCTTTAATGAGACATCATTACTTTTCAAACTACAATGTTCTATATGATTGTGTTACATGTAACACTGTTGGATCATTTGATGAATCTACAAAGGCCCAAAAAGTGTTTGATAAAATTACGATGTCATAAAATCTTTGTATGGAAACATTTATTTTGAAGATGATGCTGATCATAAAGATATTAATATTTATTTAAATGTGTAGTAAATATCGACAACAATGCTACATTACTTCGCATGGGGAGCTCATCATAGACAGTATGTATCAACAGAAAATAATAAACGCAATGGAACACTAAATAATTTTATTCGCCATGCGAATTTCTTTCGGCATGAGATAAATATTAAAAGTTATATAAAATACGACATTTCTAAAATAATAGGACCCACAATCGAACCTTGCAGCACGCCAAATTATTAAACTAGAATCGTTAAAGCGAGCAACTCCTATGACGTCTGACTTATAAATACTATTACTAAGGTAATATATAGCAACAACTAGCTTATTAACCTGCATGATATACTTAATGTAACTTATAATAACTACTAACATAATGTGACAACTTTAGTCAAATGCTTTTGAAAATACTAGATAATACTCTGCATTGTAATGTAATGCACACTATTTATTATGCTGTCTAATTGTTACCGACGCGACATGTAAACATAATAGAATGACATTGGCATTGAATAAAGCATGCCAATTGATCATGAAACTACCGGTCTAATCTTGTAGGGGCCGTGCCGTCGTATTATACTTTATATATATGTTATCATTATCAATTTGTGTCAACACACGAATGTTTTACAGGTAGGAAATAATTTTGCATTTTTGATATATATGTAGATATTTTTTGGGTAAATTAAATTATTTAGAAGATTAAGTAATTTTGTAAAATAGTCATAGGATTACTACTGTTTCATAAAAATAGAGTTAAATGTTTAAGGCTGCACTACAAATCAAGAGGCTGTTGTATTGATAGATTGATACTCTGAAAAAAAGTCAGTTTGGTTAGAAAAAATGCTTATTAGAATAAACCCATTTGAAAATGTATATTATCATGGTCTATACAACAGTTTTTACTGCTTACTTTACTCTGTCAATAAAATATGTATCTTGTTTAGTAAAACTGGGTCATGGAGATAGAGATTTATTATTATTTCTGACATTTAATTTAAAACAATGATATATGCTCAATACCTTGATTATTACAATTTATTATAGCAAAAACAAGTAATATAACGAATTTTAGGTGAGCTGTTTTTTTCGTTATTATGTTAGCTAATTTATAGTGCTTACATTATGCTTTGAATATTATTTTTCTGGATCTAAGTAATATGGTCTATCGATGAGCATTTGTTAGAGTCTGGACCAAACCACTGGATAGAACTGCGTCAACCACAAGTCTTATCCACCAATTGTCACTATTACTCCAGGATAGTAATGGAAGCAGTAGAAATCAAGAAATATAACAATTTCAACCGGGAGTATGGATATCATCTCACAAGACCAAATCCCATCTACATAGACTGAGTGCCTATTTTGTTTTGAAATGTTGTGCTCTGGCATAAATATTTTCTTTCATATGAGTATTTTTATTGACTGCACAGTTGAGTAAAAAATAATGTGTTTGACTTTAAGAAGTATGTTGTGTTGTGAAGTTAGAATAAGGCTGAAATTCTAGGAGGCTATCTATGTTATAAATGTACCAGCTGTAGGTGAACCTTAAAAATATAAAACAGATTTAAATAGGTATGTGTGGCCTTGTCTATGATAATGAATACAAGTATATTTATTGAATCACTATTTTAAGTTAAAATTAAAAGTATTATGCTGTTAATGATATCCCTTTAAATGTCATGCACCAAATTAAATTATATTTTACTTCACCTTAAAGGCTAAATGGTCACCATTTATATGAAGTAATGTATACAATTTTAATCTGCTAGATTAGATATATCTAAGAGTTGTTAAGATAAAAAGGATATGACAGTAATAAATCTGAGTTCAATAATACGGCAATATTCTTTATGCATAGATAACATAGGTAATTAAATATTATCTATGATTTATTTTGCTAAAAAGATAATGAAAATTAAATAAACAATAATAAAACTGTTTGCATAAAAATACAACAAATAAATCTTGTTTAATAGATTCAGTAAAAACAAAAATAATAACCATCTGCATTAGTGACTTATTCCTTTTCATCTTAGCTCCTCCCTTTAACATGTTTATGTTACCTCTGCATGCCTACTGATGTCATTGATCAATGTTAATTGATGTTTTATGTTATTGTACAGCAGTACAGTAATTGCTGTCATATTATTTATAATTTATAATTCACTGTTATGTAATAGGTTCATTCCATGAGACTTATTTTTTGTATTAACTAGGTACTTTAAATACATACTGCTGAATAGCATTTCATTGAGTGATCTATTATCTCTCTTGCCCTAAAAAAACATTACAATTCCACGTTTTATCTGAAAAAATGTTTTACGCGGCGGATTTGCCCTTAAACAAGGTCTATGCTTTATTATTAGATGATGGCCTTGAACACAGATATGTCCGCATTACTTACCCATTTGAACATAGGTGCCCAAAAGAAGACAGTTTTAGGACCTAAAACAACAAGAGTATGCTTTAAGGAATAAACCGTAAATGGGATATAACTACGTAAATAAAATAACTACTTACTTACCAGCTGGATGTTCCCATAGGGGTCTGAGACTTTTTGGGACGAACTTGTCGGCTGTGGTAATAATCGCCTTGTATAATCTCGACATTTTGATTTGAAGCCTAAAGGTACTAGTTGGTTGGTAGGTACAGGAGGGTTTGGTAGTACTTTAAAATTTAATTCATGTGTTCATTGATATTATCCTAAAGTGACTGGGGTTCAGCCATGAATATTGCCTTGAAAATGATAAGAATATATGATTAGCGTGTCACATCTGAAATGTCAAAACAAAACCACAGACAACGTATTCCATAAAGAATAAAATGGATTAAAACCCTTTTTGCTTTTACATAAAAATATAAAATTAAACAAAGAAATGACTATCAGTATTGAATCACAGTGGCTCAGATCGGCTCTTAATTATTTTTAAAATTAAATTGGTGTTGGTGCAGCTAGTATTGTTTTTATACGTTACAAAATAAATATTTTCAACTTATACATAATCTGAGTGAACATATTACTTTTCTATCATGTTTCATTGCAATAATCTTATAATATTCTAAACTTAACGCCGATTGCGATTTTAAGTAATAAACAATTATATATATCTTATGAATATAATCATTAATCATTATGAAACATACTTACTATTTTTGAACGCATTTCTAACTGCATTTTTTTTTACAAACAAACATGGGTGCGGATGTGCGTGTGATAAATGTGTCAATGCTCAAGAATTTATAATTTTCTTTGTTTATTTTACGTTACTGTTGACTATTTCAGTTTTCAATATTTTTCATTATAGTGTTTTTGTGTTACGGATTGTCTGTGTTAAATTCCGGTCCTAATATGGGTACGAGCACAATGGGTAGCGATTTGCATTCTGATAAGCAGGATAAATTGCTCAAGCTCCAAGCTCGAAAGAAGGAATTGGAACAAATGTTAGCAGCTAAAAATGAAGAGCTATACAAGTTATGTGTCCAAGAGGTTCAGTTGACTGGAATTATGCCACCTGAAGCGCCTTTGAGTCCCGAAGTGCCTCAAAGAGAAAGATTAGGTAGTGTCAGAAGTGTTGACAGGTCAAATGACGGCAACGACGTCCAAGACGGACCGGATAACTCTTCGAGACGACTGAGAGCAGCTACTAGCGAACGAGTTCATGATTCAGATGCAAATTTGCGAAAGAATCTGTCCCATAGACTGTCAACACCTTCGATTTCAGGGGTTTCGACAAAAAGTTCACATTCAAGACATGTTCGACGCCCTGAAACTAGCTGTTCTAATTTCTTTCCTTCGCCGCCCCAAGAGCGTAATACCGACACATTTTCAATCCACACATCTCATACATACCCTGCATTAGCTGGGCGTCATGAAGCAATGAATGAAAATAGTCAAAATGACCAGAGCACCATGTATAGACATCATACCATGACAACTGATTATATGAACAAGCTATACTGCAATAATATACCAGAAGCACATAATGTCTCACGATTACGAGAGACACATTTTAGTTCAAGCCATCCTGATATAACAACTCACTATACTCATGGCAGTATTGCACCTCATCCAGTTCAAAATGGTAACCGCAATACTCCACTTTTATACCAGTATGCTTCACATTTAAAAGCACAAAGTCAGCATTTAACTGGATTAGCTCACCAGCATCCAGTACAGTCAAAGCGTCGTCTAGAAGGAACTCGTCGGAATACTCTACAAAGAACACAAACATATCATTTGACTTCACATAGTGATTATAATCAATTACATTTAGAAAATATGAAGCATGAGGCACCCCCAATGCTTGTATACCAACATCGTTCTCAGCCTGACATTCAGGAACAAGTGCATATGCCAATTGAAAGAGTAGTTCCTGTACCTAATACATTGCCATTAAGAGAACATAATGCTATAAAAAATCCAATGCACATGCAGTTACAAGTTTCTACTGATAACTATATTAGAGATGACAGAAGGCACTACCCTGATCCGTTGACTCCAGTGAGTACAAAGTCTGGATATAGTTACGATCCTAATTGTATGAGTAAGTTCTCACCACTTTCTCAAGCTAACATGAAAGTTAAAGAGAAGCAATGGTACGAGACTTCATTAGATTCTCCTACGAAATCTGAAGCGCCTCTTCTAAAAAAGAGTTCAAGCTTGAAGCGAACTTCTAGTATAGGTAACTCTCAAGCATATGAAATAATGATATCTTCAGGCCGACATTCAGCAATGCAGAGTCCAAATCAGATGCCGCATAGTCCACCAGTTCTTTCACCTGGGGCTGTCTCTTTGGAATCCCCAAAGAATTTGACTGTTATAGAGCAGGGTAAATGTATACCTTATAGAGAAGAAACCAAGCCTTTTGAAATGTCTGATTTTTATAAATATTCTACAAAGTTTAGGCAAGCTAACACTCAAAAGAGTCCCCCTAATAATCCGGGCCCTAGTTTGAACACAGGGTATAACAAATTGCCTATGGAATTGCCTCAACATGCTCCAGAACACTGGCATGGACAAACAAACTGAAAATATTTTTAACAAATACTATACTCTAACAAATTGTAATATATCTCTTACTTTTTAACATTTAACTTATTGACACAAATTGATGCGACGAGAATTTATTTTAGTTTTAGTTAATCTAGCTCATAGTATGTACTTATTTTTATTTTCTTATTTATATAAAGGAGTGGAAATGTCATTAATGTTGTAAGAAGTTTGTCTAGTTTTTAATTTGCAGATAAGACTCCTGTTTACTCACAGAATTGCCAGTCATTAGCTATAATGGCAGTTTCTTAAGTGTTTATGATGTGCCTGTTGATAATGTAAGATTTTATCTTTGTATCTATGTTGACATGGCATTACCACAAAGCTTGAAAGGTTCATGAGACCAAAATGATAAAGATTTTTGTCACCACAATGGTGTTTATTGACAGTGTATAACATTGGTTATTGTTGTTGAATATTGCCAACAAATATAAGATATTGGTTGTCAAGCAATGACCATATTGTCTTTTATATAAAATCCAAGATACTCTATTTGTATCATTGGTCATATTTTACAAATTAATTATGTACAAAGATTTTGCAGAAACTGTTTTGGCAAAGGTTTATTTGTCAAAATGTAAACTAATCTGCAAAATTTTATTTCCTCATACTTCTATTAGTACAATAATTCCAAATTTTGCCAATATGTGGTGGATGTTAAATATTTCTTTGAATGAAAAATGTGTGTGACACAATAGGAGACTTTAATGTAAGATGTTACAAAAGTATACTGTGATGAAATACAGAATGAACAAAACTAACAAAGTCAAACATTTGTTGATTAGTTTAGTGCTGTGATAACAAGGAATTTGTTCAATTTTATTACGACAATAATATGTATTAATTATGACACAAGTGTCAATTGGAACATTTATCATATCCACTTATATCCAATCATGACTTTGTATTATGATCTCTTTTTTACAAAGTACAAGATATTGCTTCTAGTATTGCCAATTAATTTTGCAAATTGCCTAATTTTTAAGTAGACCTACAATGCTTTGCCCACCGCTTTAAGGAGTATTGACTCTAATCAATGCCCTGTTGTGTTATCATAGCCGCTTTTGTGATATATATTTCTCAATTTTATGTAGTGCGTTAGAATTATTTTGTGTACAATTATGTAAATTTGGAATAGTTTACCATAATTTTATTTTAAGCTTTTTAGTCCCAGGTAATTTGTTGTTTATATAACTATGTGTTGTCCATCTAAGTTAAGGAACCATCATTCATCATGAAATTTAAAATTGTGGGGTATTACTAACCATTTTAATATTTTTAAAACTACATCTAGGAAATCTTGATATCTGAAGAAATTGCAGAAAATGGATATTGGTCCATACCATAGATAATGTTACGTAAAATGTAACTTTTGTAAATTTTTAAAAGCTTATCCATTAAAACTTCAGACTACCCTGGAAGCCGAATGATTGCTGTTCTGCAACCTTATTGCACTTTCGTCGGCAGGCCATGTTAGTAAACTAGGACCTGGGTTCCGATTTATAGTTTGGAGAGTGACTGAACTGAATATTATGATATATTGATGATGTGTCATCATTTTCAGTTGAGTGTGATTATGATTTTAAATATGTTTAGTCTCAAGCCCCAGCAATTGCAACTAACAATATTGAGAGCAGTTTCAATTACCTACTGTTATTTCTTGGTACCAGTCAACATTTCCTAGATGTCTATAACTGTAGGGATACTAAAAGACTTAAAGTACTTGCCAATCAAATTAGCCTTATTGCCATTTTTCTTCGTCCAATAATGAAATGGTGGCTACTTCATTATGTAAAAAGATTTTAGTATATAGTCTAGTATTAGTGATAGTCAATGCACTTTAAATGTGGTTTAAAGTTATTTTTTTAAGAGGTGTTTACATAAGAAGTGTCTGCGCAAAGCAGTTTATGTGGTTAATAAAGTTTTATAGTATTTACAATTGTGTTTTTATTAATTCTTTTCTTTGTGGGTTTTTTACCACCCAACACATCTAGTCCTAAACTAAGCAGAGCTTATAGATTTTTTTTGTAAATACAATCGTATACCTACATAGAAAACCCAACCAAGACAAACATCCATGTTCACGCACACAAATGTTTGACTTGAGCGGGAATCGAACCCGTGATGTTTGGCGCAGCAGTCGAGCAGTCGTTTATAATCTCACTGCGCTACCGGGTTGTCAAAAATTCTATAACACCTAGGTATGTAGGTACTTACTTCAGACAGTCCAATGTCACTTTGGAATATGATTAAGTATATTGATTACTAATAGCTGACCCGGCGAACTTCGTACCGCCTAACAGTCGATTCTTTATTTTTTTTCTCCGTAAGAACCATCCTCGTACTTAAAGGAATATTATAATAAAAATTGGGCAAGTGCGAGTCGGACTCGCGCACGAAGGGTTCCGTACCATCGAGTAGGTAACAAATTGCTTACGTTTGTTGTATGGGATTTATTATTTACCCTTTATTATTTAGGTACTTATTTTTATATAATTATTTACTTACTTTGAAAGGTAATATACAACTACATATTCTGTGAAAATTTAAAGCGTTGAAATTTTCACATATTATGTATTTTGGCTGCCGCTATAACAACAAATACTAAAAATAAAAAAATGAAAATATTAAGGGGGGCCCATACAAAATACGTGATTTTTTTCGTACTTTTTGCTCAAAATTATTAACTGAAACATGTAGGTAGGTCTACATGTAAGTAGGTCTAGGTAATTTCAGCTTTCTAGCAATCACGGTTTATGAGATACAGCCTGGTGACGGACAGACAGCGGAGGCTTAGTAATAGGGTCCCGTTTTTTACCTTTTAGGTACGGAACCCTAAAAAAAGAATTAGCGAAATCGGTTCAGCTGCTCACGAGATTTGCGCTTAGCAACACATTCAGCGATTCATTTTTATATTATAGATTGATTATAATATTATGACCGACTTTCGATGCCCTGAAAACTTGCTAACTAATTGGGATGTTTCAGCTGCAGCTTTCTGCACTCCTTTGGCAACACCCTCGAAAACGTGCAATACCTAATAATAAAATAAATAAGCTACCTACCCATGTAAGGAGTTTTCACCTACAATCTTGTACTAATATATAAAGCTGAAGAGTTTGTTTGTTTGTTTGTTTGTTTGGTTGAACGCGCTAATCTCAGGAAGTACTGGTCCGATTTGAAAAATTCTTTCAGTGTTGGATAGCCCATTTATCGACGAAGGCTATAGGCTATATAACATCACGCTATAAGCGACGGGAGTAGAGCAGTAGCCTAAAATAACGCGGGTGTAACCGCGGGCATCTTCTAGTATCTGTATAAGTGTCAGCGATAGTCTAGTGGAGATACCAACAGACTGCCATGCAGAGGGTATCGTTCGAATCCACGGTGCGCACCCACTGACTTCGAAGTTATGTGCGTATTCAATTGTTAATTATCACTTGCCCCGTGCCTCAGATAGTACGTTAAACTGTCGGTCCCGGCTGTCATAAAGATCTTTGACAGTCGTTACGGGGAGTCAGTGGTCTGGTCTAAACCATGGAATATGGTTATAATCCTCAAAATCCTTTTGGCACTCGCGCTCAAATCTGGTTAGACCAGTAAGCGGACCCTGAGCTCTAAGGCGAAAAGTCTTGGATGCAACTGGGATAACGCTAGGACGATGATGATGATGATCTGTACCATATCTGCACAGTCTGTAAGGTACTATAAGGTCAGCCAAGAATGTGGTCTGGGTCTGGCAGTTTTAAGAAGGTGTTATCTAATTATCTGTAAAAATCAAGCGATTTAAGATTTTTGATTGATCTAAGAAAAGTTTGTAAGACTCACGTGCTTGAGTTTGCATTGTCTGACCACACGGCACAATTACTTTGCTGTCCAGTCAAAAAATATATAGGTAGTATTGACTATTGGTATACAGCGTCGTCTGGAGGGACTTAAGGATAAACTCACAAGTACACTACCATACTAGCTTATGCTATAATAACGATCCCAATAAGTTGTACAATTCTTTCTTTGACATGTACTGTACTATATTCAGTTCTATCTTTGTCCCTAAGAGGATCTCAGTTGCTGGTACTACATCCTTCAGTGAATGGGCAACCACTGGAATTTATAAAAGTAGAAATAAGCTTTACGAATTATATGAACAGAAAGTAATTAGTAAAAATGATGAAAAATTTTGTCAATACGTAAGAAATTATTCTAAGTTATTTAAAAAGATATGTCGTGAAGCTAAGACACTTTATTTAAAATAAAAAAATAAAAACAGTGACAATAAAATAAAAGCATCGTGGGATATTATAAACAATGAGACTGGAAGGGTCAAGATTAAAAGTAACGATTACACGCTTCAAGTAAATAAAAAGATATTAAAATCAGATTTTGAGGTTGCCACAGCATTTGAAAATTTCTTCACAGACATTCCAGTCTCAACCATTAAATCCCTGAACTCATCATCCCCCAATGACGCCGAATCTCTATTAAAAAAAAAATGTCAATAGGTGTAACATTGAGTTTAGATTTAGTTGTCACTGACAAAGATATTGTAAAACCTTTTAATATCCTTAATTTGAAGAAGACTTGTGATCTTTGGGGCAATTCTGTTGTGATTACGAAATCCATAATCAACACAGTAGCACCTGAACTGGCATTTTTGATGCCTGGGAGGAGTCGCATGATAGGAGGAGTCTTTTGTGACTTATCTAAGGCTTTTGATTGCGTTTTTCATGAAACATTGATCAGGAAATTACATTACTATGGAGTTAAGAATACTGCTTTGGATCTCCTAAAATCATATTTGAGTAATAGAATACAGAGAGTTGAGGTAAATGGAAAAGTTTCTATGGGTTCAGTGGTCACAATGGGAGTGCCGCAAGGTTCAATTCTTGGTCCATTCCTTTTCCTTGTATATATTAATGATTTGCCATATATTATGCAAAATAATGAAGAGATAGTGTTATTTGCTGATGATACATCACTTATCTTTAAACTTAGACGAGAACAATCAAATAATGACGATGTAAATAACGCTCTCTCTAAAGTCGTTCAATGGTTTACTGCTAACAATTTACTGTTAAATGAAAGAAAAACAAAATGTATACGATTTTCAAGACCGAATGTAAAACAAGTTAAACCTAACATATTATGCTTGAATGGAGAAGAGTTGGATCTTATAGATAACACCGTATTCTTAGCCATAACCTTAGATTCTAAGCTACAGTGGGGCCCACATATAGGTCAGTTGTCGAATAGACTTAGCTCTGCAGCGTACGCGGTTTATAAAATTCGTCAGTTAACTGATATAGATACGGCCAGATTAGTATATTTTAGTTATTTCCACATCATAATGTCATATGGCATTTTATTATGGGGCAACGCAGCTGACATTCAAACTGTGTTTGTACTGCAGAAGCGGGCTATTCGTGCAATCTACAGTCTTGGTTCAAGGCATTCACTGAGGGAAAAATTTAAAGAAATTAAGATAATGACTGTCGCATCTCAATACATTTATGAGAACTTGTTATATGTCAGGAAAAATATAAATATGTTTTCTAAATTCAGCGACATTCATAAATTAAATACACGAAACAAAAACAAACTTGTTCTACCTTCAACTAGACTACAAAAAATAAGTAACTCATACAAGTGTCAAAGCATACGTTTTTACAACAAAATTCCAGGCAATATTCAGGAACTAATTATTAATAAATTCAAAGTATTTATTAAACAGAGCTTGTGTTCAAAAGCTTATTACACAGTTAAAGATTATTTAGCAGACAAAAACGTCTGGAATTGAGTTTAAAAATTATGAATTGACATTAAATTATGAATTGACGTTAAATTATGAATTGACATTATGAATTTTGACATTTTGAAATTAGTGACATAATATTTTTATTTACATTTGTAGTACTTATATCTTTACATTCTGATATTTTTGATTTGACATTTGTAATTTTATTTATTTTGGTTTGACATATTGTTTGATTTGACATTGTTATTTTCTTTTGACATTTAAAATTACTTAAGTAATATATTATTATTTTATTTTTTAGACTTATATTGACATTCAATAATATTTTCTGACATTTAAATATATGACATTTTATTGTTTAAATTTTTATAACTTTACATATTGTTTACAACATGTATTTTACTATGTATTAGCATGTAAAGTTGTGAGTACGATGTGGGCATTATTAAACATATAAACAAATAGTTGTGGCAACCTGTCTGATGGCTTAGGCTGACATGCTGATGCATACACCTTCTGATGGCGTGGAGGCATAGTGATACAGATCGTGCTGGCTCCCTCAATAAAGGTTGAGCCGTACGATTGCTGTTGAATGCGGGCCATCAGTGGGCCGAGTCAGTCAAAAGCGTCAGATGATTTCCTGCATTGTACTTGCATACTAAACCCTTTTTTTGTCTGGACTTTAAAAGATCAAGAAAAGACTAAAGAAATTGAAGTGACAAAAAAAAGCAATGACTCTGAGTTTGTTTCGGCTTTTCTTCTCAAGAAGTCATTTAGCTAGGAAAAGCCGGCATCATCTAGAATAAGGTTTTGACATGTATAAGTGTTGTAAACAACCAAAATGCAGAAATAAATATGTCTTTATGTCTCAGTTATAAAGGATTATAATATGGAAAATATTCTAAAATTCAAAAGTGCCTGAAAGAACTTTCTTTTTGAATGACCCCAATAAAGCATATTATGAATTTCTTCTTAATTTTAAATTGATATACCTACGATTAGTGTTTCCCTACTAAACTAGTTAAAATAAACTCTACTAAAAAATACAGTGGTTATCTAAGAGTCTTTAACGCTAGTACTGGTCCCGTCCTTACAATCGTCAGCCCGTTTGAAATCAAGCGGGCAGACGACTCCTCCTTCGCAGGCTGGCAAAGTGGTAAGCCACCACAAGGGCAAGGGTAAGGGCAAGACCACCAATCCTGCCCAACACCCGCCCACTACACAACCGAGTGGCCCCGCTGCTACCAGCTCTGCGAAGAAGAAGAGGGCAAACAAAAACAAGAGACAGCGCCTGGCAATAAGGCGGAAGGCGGCACAAACCGCTGCCGCAGCCGGTGCTGCCTCTACAAAAACAGCGGAGCAGGCCGCTATCGCAGGTCCCAGTAATGTGACCAGCGCGCAGCCTGCGCTCAGCAGTAGGGGATGTACGAAGGCCGGAGGCAGTACGGGGAAGCCGCCTGCCGCCAAGCGGCGGGCTGGTCACCCTGGACGGCATCCAGTCCCAGCACCACCAGGAAACACGGCAGGTAAAACTGCCGAAAACAAGGAAAGAGGTGAAGCCAAACGTGCTCTCAACGAGACCAGCTCGCCTCGAGGGGAGCACAAGAAGCCCCGCCTCGACCCCTCCACGATACAGGGTAAGTCCTATGCACAGGCCTCCAAGGCATCTCAAACCCATGTACGCGGACGGGGTCCTCAAACTCTGGTGCGCCGACGAGGCAACGCGTACCTGGCTGACGGAGGCGGTCTCTCTCCTGGTCCCACCACCGGGCTTCGAACTGGAGGTTAGGGGCCAGGAAGAGCCCCCGAAGAGAGTGCGGTGCGGCATTGTCGTTCCGAACGAACAGGGAGTCTGGGACGACGTGCGCGACGTGTGTCGGGCTCTGGAGTTCCAGAACCCCTGGTTGGCGGTCGACAAATGGTCTCTGCTGCACTCGGAGAGACAGTCAGGTGGGTGGTTCCTGGTCGTGGGCGTCCCGGAGGAACAAGCCCCAGTCCTGGTGCAGAACGAGCGCCGCCTCGCGTTGGGGCTGGGTGCAGTCTACGTCCGGTTCCGGGACTCTACAGGCAAGTATGTCGACCATCCTCCGGGATGCGACAACTCCACACAGCAAGTCTCAAACACCCAGTCAGGGTGCTCCGCGGAATCCGGCCCGTCAGAGCCGACCGCGTCTAGCTCGGGGGCTGGCCCGTCAGCCGAGGGTAACTCGGAAGATGAGAGCCTGCTCCTGAGTCCGGTGCGGCGGGACGACGGGGTGGAGGCTGGCGACATCCTGGCTGGCCTAACGCAGCTGAAGGTCGGGGAGGAGGGGACATCACCCACAGATGAACCCTCTACCTAGTGACGTCAGCTGCCTACAAATCAACCTCCATCATAGCCAAACGGCCACTGCGCAACTGCGCAAATGGATGGAGGTCCAACATTCAGCCATCGTGCTCATCCAGGAACCTTGGATAAGGGGTGGCCTCATTAGAGGCCTCTCCAGCCTGGGAGGTAAGATTTACTCTTCTACTGACCACACACATCCAAGAACCTGCATACTTACTAAAAACATCAGAGCCCAAGCTTTAATGGAGTTCTGTTCCAGAGACATCACAGCAATACA
This sequence comes from Euclidia mi, assembly GCA_944739405.2. Taxonomy (NCBI): domain Eukaryota; kingdom Metazoa; phylum Arthropoda; class Insecta; order Lepidoptera; family Erebidae; genus Euclidia; species Euclidia mi. Next base: position 15,533,739 of record OX123204.2, on the reverse strand, counting down.
AATCGAAATAATACAGCAGCCAAGGAGTATAGCGGTCGTTTTCGCATCGGTCTACATGCCCGAGGCTGAAGACCCGCCTCCGTTCGACCTCACGCGTCTGGTTAACCAGTGCGAGAGAACCAATACGGAGGTCGTAATAGGAACGGACTCCAATGCCCACCACCAAATGTGGGGCATGGACTGCAACAATAACAGAGGTATGTCATTGATTGAATACTTATTCACCACTAATCTTACCCTATTAAACACAGGTACGGAGCCCACCTTCGTCACTAAACGTAGTCGGACAATTATCGACTTAACTCTCGCAACAGAAGGAGCGGCTGAACGCATCAAGGGATGGCACGTCTCGAAAGAGGCATCATGCTCAGACCACAGATGGATCCGCTTCTCCATAAAAGTCGATATACAGCCCACAGCCCCGCAGGAAACCACACAACACTGACAAAGCAAAGTATGTCCTACTACTTAAAGAGAAACTTACCCTTACGGCCACGCCGCCGGTACTGGGTGACACTGTACAGATCGACGATCAGGTATGTATACTGACGCAGTCGATGCTTGACAGCTATTATGCAGCTTGCCCGGAAACCACTCCGCCTTCAACCCCGGGGAAACAACCCTGGTGGGGCGCTGAACTTGAACGTAAGCGCAAGAAGGTAAGAATGTATCTAAATAGGGCAATGAACACAAGCGCGGACGCAGATTGGGACGCTTATAAAGCGGCCAAATCAGACTACAGGAAATGCCTCAGATTCAGACGCACCATGGGATGGAGAAAATTCTGTGGGAGCATTGAATCTTGCCAACAAGCAAACCGGGTAAGGAAACTACTGGCCCAGCAACCAACGGTTGCACCAGGTACTCTCCGTAAACCGGATAACACATACACCACATCGGAGGAGGAGACAAGACGCGTCCTACTCGAAACACACTTCCCAGGCTGCGTCCTCACCCCGGTAATAACGTGGCACGATACACCAACAGTGGCGACCGAACACGAATGGAGACACGCAAACAACGTGGTCACAGAAGAAAAACTCCGATGGGCCATCGATAGCTTCCACCCCTTCAAAGCAGCCGGACTGGATGGCATCTTCCCAGGGTTATTACAATGGGGAGGAGAACCTGTCCTTAAAAGACTCCTGGCAATTATGAGGGCTAGCCTGGCCCTCAGATATGTACCGAAGAGGTGGAGGGAAGTCAAACTAATCTTCATACCAAAACCAGGCAAAACAGACTATACCCATGCAAAGTCCTTTAGACCAATAAGCCTCACCTCCTTCATGCTTAAAGCCTTGGAAAGGCTTTGCGAAAGGGAACTAAGAAGTGGGGCTCTTAAGCACCTACCCTTACATGCCAACCAACATGCATACAGCTCAGGGAAATCGACGGAATCGGCCTTACATCAGGTCGTGAACCAGATAGAAGCTGCTATACAACAAAAAAGCATCTGCCTGGGCACCTTCATCGACATAGAAGGAGCCTTCGACAAGACAAACTTTTCCAGCATAAGCAACGCCCTAGCCAGGCATGGTGTGGACCAGATGCTCATACAGTGGATCCAAAACACGCTCAGCAAAAGGGTAGTGCGCCTGCAAGGCGACACTCAGACAGCCTTGATAACTAAAGGGTGCCCGCAGGGAGGTGTACTCTCCCCGCTATTGTGGAACTTAGTCATCAATGAACTCATAGAGAAACTCAACGCGAGATACTTCTTTACAATAGGTTATGCAGATGATCTAACCATATTCACCTCAGGTAAGGTAACCAGTACAGTGTACGACCTAACCCAACAAGCTCTACGCATAGTAGAGTGGTGGTGTAATGAGTACGAATTATCTGTAAACCCGACCAAGACCGAACTAGTTATGTTCACACACAAACGCGCGCTGGGTACTTACCGATTGCCCAGGTTATTTGATACAGAGCTTAAGCTGTCTACCGAGGTCAAGTACCTGGGCGTCACTCTCGACAGCAAATTGACATGGAACAGCCACATGGAAAATAAGCTCAATAAAGCCAGCATCATCTTCTGGCAGTGCAAGAAGATGATAGGTAAACGCTGGGGCCTATCCCCCAAAATTGTCTTATGGCTCTATAAGACAATAATACGTCCGATGGTAAGCTACGGCGCAGTAGTGTGGTGGCCTCGGACCAACCTAATAACGGCCGCCAACAAGCTTCAGAAGCTTCAAAGACTTGCATGCCTAGCGGCCACGGGCTGTATGAAAAACAACGCCAACAGCGGCACTTGAAGTGTTGCTGGACCTGCCTCCATTGCACCTGTTCATACAACAGGAAGCAACGATGTCGGCAGTCCGGCTAAGAGCTCTGAAGCTCTGGAAAGACACTAACACACCGCACACTAACAACTTAAATACACTCTTTAAAGAAGTTCCTATCACACAAGCCATTGGCGACCGTATACCGAAACAATTTGTTTTCGACAAGAAATACAAAATCCAACTGTACGACGACATACACGAAGGAGCAGTTAACCACAACGAGCTCACGATCTTCACAGATGGGTCTAAAACAGATACAGGTACGAGTTCAGGAGTATTCTCCGAGGACCTAAACATCAACATCGCAGCACCGCTGGGAACCTACAACACGGTCTACCAGGCCGAATGTTTTGGCATAATCCTAGCAGCCACAGCAATCATGGCACGTGAGGTAAGGGAACGATCCATTAGGATCCTCTCAGATAGTAAGGCTGTCCTCTCAGCCCTCAAAAGCCATACTATCACCTCGGCACTCATGCTTGAATGCCACTAGAAACTAACGGAGGTAGGTAAACTAAACAAATTAACACTGCAATGGATTAAGGGCCACAGTGGCTCAAGAGGGAATGACGCAGCCGACGTACTTGCCAGAAGAGGGGCCACTTTAGAGGTGGTGGGACCCGAGCCCATTATTCCCCTCCCTTCTGGTTTTTATCGCAACCTGGTAAGAAATAGGACCAGGACCAAACACAACCAGTCCTGGATTGGTATTTAAACATGTAGGCAGGCCAAAGAGGCTCTTCCCGCAGTAAACGGTAAGATAGCTAAACAAATCCTCCGGCTGTCCAAACAACAACTACGGACAGTCACGGCCGCCTACACAGGACACGGATTCTTTAATAAACACCTATTTACTATAGGTATCACCGACAGCCCGCTGTGCAGGGCCTGTATGGCAGCAGACGAGACGGCAGCCCACCTGCTCCTCGACTGCCCTGAGGTCGCACAGTTCAGGCAGCAGTACCTGACCAGATACAGCACCCTGAGGGAGGCCGTGGGCCACATCAAGAGTCTGCTGGCCTTCCTCGAAGAGCTGGGGTGGTTCGAATGACGACACCATTCCCACCCGCACGCAAAATACACGCCAAGACGTGGAGTTGCGGAAACAGCTCGTGCCATCAAGTATCAAGTAAGTAAGTAAGAGTCTTAAATTATGCAACCGGAAAAACGACAACTATTATGGCAGCTTAGATTATAGCCTAATAAAACAAATAAAACATTTTTTTAAACTATACTAAGTTATATACAAAAAATATTAATTTAACACAAAGAGCACAAAATAATTTTAACATTAAAGCATTAAAAATAAGACCAGAACCACGTGGCAAATCATAAACCTTACAAAGTACAACAAACCTAAGTGCAGTATAAACACAATTAACATATAAAATAACATTGAAACAAACCCCTTAAAAATTGCTGAGGCCTTTAATAATTACTTTATTAATAAAATTCAGGTCAAACTTCCGGTAAATAGTAAACCTTCATATTATGTAACAAATAGCGTTAATAAATCAATGTTAATATCATGACTCTTTCTCTCCCATCTTAATATATAAAATCCTTGCGTTACTTACTGACTGACAGACACGCTACAGCCGAAACTATTGGGCGCAGGAAGCTGAAATTTCCTTGGAGACCGTAGGTGTGCACTAAGAAGGGAATTCCCGAAATTCCCACGGGTTCGGCCAAATCGGGTAAATTTAAAAAATCATGCAGGCGTAGCTGTTGGCGTCCTTTAGTATGATAATTATAAGTACCTACATAAAATAATAAATACCTATATCCAATCTCTAAAAAACACAAATAGCGTGTTCTATGACAGTATTAATACAAAAGTACTTACTTAAACACGTTTCATTAGAGATCAGTATGGTCACCTCAGTTACATTATTTATTAATCATACAAAATAAATTAGCGGGTCTTAATCGTGTACAGTTAATTTATTTAAGGTATAAATACCTATTTGGTTCCGACGTTTCGCTCATCTTGCACCGAGCGTGGTCGCGGAGAGACTGATGAGAGCTCAGCGCCGTCTTGTGGAAGTGCGGGTTTCGGCACCTGCGCCAGCGTGCAAATTCTGCAGGGTAATTAGTATCGTCATCTGTATTAACCACAGTATCAATCGAAGTATAGACCTTTTCTTCGCCCTCAAACGACATGAGCAGGATATCGTTGATAGCTGCTGCTTGATAAGTATGGCACGCTCACATAACCATTCAATTGGCTTGTCATGTATATGAATAATGTCTGGATAAACTTTAGACAGTAATTCTTATTCGTTCCATTAGGTACTGATAGGACAAACTAATACATTTACATCCTCCATCAACCCTTATTTTATCCCCATGGGGGTTGAATTTATCAAAATCCTATTTAAGCGGACGTCTTCATCATAGTAGCTCCAATCTTTAATTTCAGTTCAATCAGTCGAAAATCTAAGAAGATTTATACAAAATTTCATCCCCTATTTTATCCCCTTAGGGGTAGAATTTATCAAAATCCTTTCTTAGAGGATGCTTACGTTATAGTAGCTATATGCATGCATAGTCTCAGCCCGATCGGTTTAAAATTGACAAAGTTTTATACAAACGTTCATCCCCTACTTTACCCCCTTGGGGGCAGAATTTATCAAAATCCTTTCTTAGCGGATGCCTAGGTACGTCATCATAACATCTACCTGCACGCCAAATTTCAGCCCGATCTCTCCAGTGGTTTGGGCTGTGCGTTGATAGATCACTATGTCAGTCAGTCACCTTTGAGTTTTATTTTAGTATATTTAGATATACCTACCTACGATGAAATACATGCTTTTAAGTTGCACGATTCCGCTATAAGTTGTTATTGACGTATTATTCACGTGTTATCCGCATTTAATAACGTGTGCCCAGTAGATGGCAATGGGCTCGCCTCCTATTACATTGGGACCGAAACATAACTGGCGAAAAGTGGGTGTGTTATACACCTCTGCCTACCCCTTTAGTTATGTTATCAGCATTTACGGCTTGATGTTCTAGCCCATCGAGTCACACAGGCTTGCTGCTTAGGGATTGCAGGAATCTGTTCTAACTACCTACCCGCCTCATGACTTACTACTTACTAGTCAATTGCTTGGTTGGATTCGATAGAGCATAGGTACCTAAATAATACTGGAAATTATTTGTGATTAAGTTCAAATGATTTATCCGTCTTGATATTGGCTGTGACATGCCAAAATATCGGCCCCTCAATAGACAGATATCTAAGTGTCTGACCCGCGATATCCGCCGATACAACACAAACTCTAATGTATTCCAGAGAGATCTGTCTATAGGTCAAAATCAGCTAATAAAGCTGATGACGGAGGATGGCAGTGTTGTCTCATCTAGACCTCAGTTCTTGGAGGAGATCGAAAGGTTCTATGGAAAGTTATTCACGACCCCGCGACTACACGCGACCCTAGAGCTAGATTGACCCGACACCATACCGAAGACATCTCGGACGTTAGCATGCACGAGATTAGTAGGCCCTAAAACAGCTCTTAAAACAACAAGGCACTGATGATGACAGAATTACAACAGAGCTTTGAAAACTGGCGGCATACCCACCGGACGTCATAGCAGAGCTAGGCCTCCTGCAAGGTGGACTGACAATCTTGTTGGGATCGCCCATAATATTCCAAGTTAAATGTTCTATGTTTGTTCTTGTGTTGATTTATATTGTCCCATCTCAATTTTATATTGGAAGGAAGCATATAATGTTACTTTTGTTTTTAAATAAATGTGCAATTAAAAAAAATATTAACTTTATTTTTAACATACGAGATGTTGTATATATGATGCAAACATGTTTTTTTTTCCTCCTCTAAAGTTGTCATAATTGAGATATTACCGGTTCGGATATTACCGGCCAGTTCACAGTCGATATGCTTTACGTTCTCTATCATCGATATTATCTACAGACGCACTCCTTACTGCCTATTATGGTATAGTAGAATCCCATTTGCTATATTGTCTAATATTTTGGGGCAATTCAACAGAGAAAGAAATAGTGTTTAAATCCCAAAAAGATGCATACGGTCTATGTATAAATTAAAGTCTACCGATAGTTGTGTGCCTTATTTCAAACAGTTTAAAATATGAACCTTACCTTGCCTTTATATTCTTGAAGTAGCTGTATTTGTTAAAACTAATCCTAATCGTTTTACTGGTCTCGCTTACGTAGTCTCTCGAAATAGGCGCGATAATATGAAATTATGTGTGCAGACTGCAAATACGGCACTTATGCGCAAGAGTGTGTTCTGCATGGTCCCACTCATATAAAAAAGTTATCCAAATCTTGGAAGGCATTGAGTGAATCATTATTTAAAAGAAAACTAAGCTCCTTTTAGTTAGTAAAGTTTATTACAGTATTTCAGATTTTTTGCAGATAAAGAGAATGCATTTGTTTGAATATTTATAAATGTAAATACGATTAGGTATGTGTCGAATCTGTGTCTGTGTAATTCTAATTTGTGTTTTTGGTATTGTACCTGTCGCATGCCTAGTGGTAAAATATGGCTGAACCTGTATAATTGTATTTAAGATCATGTACTGTACCCATGTTTGCGAAATAAACTATCTTATCTTATCTTAAGATTCTTAAGAACAGTCAATAAAATATAAAATATTTGGAATAAAAATCAACCTTGTAAAGACGTGCAAATAAAATTCGACCATTGGGTGGTAAGCACCTACACCACATTTTTGGCCAAGTGTACCTGGTAGCTGCATCAACGAATGAACGAACTAAGGCAGTAGCCACAGATTACATGAATTTTCTGTGGCAGTAGCTATCATGATATGACAGAACTAGTGCGCAAGATCCGAAGTGTACTTTCCATTTATTATATCTATTTTAGACTCAAAACAACAGTTGGTGGATTCAGTGGCGTAGCTAGCTTGGGTGGCACCCGGGACCTTTTTTTTTTCTTAGTCAGTGTCGAGTTTTGGGTGTCACCCCTTTTTTGGATGAGTGGCACCCGGGGCGGACCCCCCCCGCCCCCCCCCTTCCTACGCCACTGGGTGGATTACAGCTCGTATCCATGGGGTTTCGAACAACACTCGAACCCACAATACGCAGCGCAGCTTAACGGCGAGGCAGGCGTGCTAATACGCCATGCATACTGTCAGTAAAGCCTAATTTCCACTTTAACTAGCGAGTGCAAGCGACTAACAATTATTAGTGATTACTGAATGCTGTGAGCGATTGGCGGAAATTTATATCTACTGCACTCGCACTAATCCGTTACTGACATGCACGCCACACGTGTTTAGTATGTGTGACTGCATTGATCACCTGCACTCGCACTAATCATGTCTGGCGGAACCGCTACGATTTATAATCAGTATAAAAAAAATGTTTTTATAATACACATTTATTGCAATCAAGTGATGAGACTAGTTTGTTGTGACATTGTTCAAGATTAGTTTGGTGTTCTTCGGCTAGTAGTAATTGGGGTGTTTGGTCTTTTGGAACTTAGCGAAGAGTTCTTGGAGAGATCTTTTGCCTGGATTGAAACCGCCGTTGAGATAGTCATCGTCGTTACCTGGAACCGTAAATAAGTAATTAGGTAGGTATTACTAAGCTAGAAATAATGAAGGATACATGTTAAGGTGGCAGCTACCTAGGTATATATTTGGCCGAAGGTACAGGGAAAATAAACTGCTTTAATTTATTACTAAGCAGAGTGACGGTTATATCTACCTACATATAGGCAGGTATTTACGTGGTTTTGATAAATATTCTCGAGCTTATCACGTTGATTTCGTAATAATATTTGGCTGCTGGCTTAATTCTAATAAAAGGTGTCGTATTTTCGTGCTAAGTTTAAAGCATGCCTGTTTCATCACCAAACAGACATTCGCAGTCCACTGCTGGACATAGGCCATAAGCAAGTCATACACTCTCGTTTTTTTATTTTGTTAGGATTCCATACTTACGTGCGCTTGGCCAAAGGAGATCTCTTTGACGGACTATTTCACTACCAGTCGATTTTGAGCCTTATAACGGTATGATTTCATATTGGGTTTACTTACCAGCTCCGTTCAATTGTCCATTGATGCATCCTTCATCCCACATGTTCACGCAACGCTTACCAGGATTGAAACCACCATTCAGATAGTCATCATCGTTGCCTGTAGAAAAAAGGTTAGGTATTCTATAAGTCCATCTTAGAAACACTGGGCAATAAAAGCGTGATTTCCCTGTTAGACTTTACTTAGTAAACGAACAGCAGGTAGGGAGTAGGTGCTCATTATGGTACTTAATCTCATAAGTATTTCGTCGTTGCCAAAATATACCTACTATGCACTATTTGTTAAGACAGCTGCGATTCATACCTATGTAGGCACATAAAGGTACAGACAGTTATGAATTCTGATTTTGAGTTTGATAAAGGTTTATTGATTTGATTTAGAGTGTGCTTGATCTTGGTGAGGGTAGATTTTATCAAGGGAAACGCTAAAAAGACATTCACATGTAAAGGCAGCACTCGGAACTTTCGGTGGATCCTCTTAGCCCACCAACATCTCCATTTTAAGACGTCTACTGCTAAACATAGATCTCCCGCAAGGCTCTCCATACAGACCGCTCAGAGTCGAGCATGCAACCACTTCCCAACAAAATTGTCGCAGGATCCCTGCAGGAGGATCAATAGGACGCCGCTAGACGCCCCTGTGTGGACGCCACTCCTTTACCTGTCTTTTTAAGAGACTGCCTCAGCCCTAGGAATAAGTCGTGTATCGCGGAGGATTTTACAATCATACAACGAAATGACAAAAGTACGCCCAGACTCGAAGCAACAATTTATGGATCACACAAAGTGATGTCTCGCATGGGTTCGAACCTACACGAGACATAATCGTCGTGGTGTCAATCGGTGAGGCGGTTCAACCAATACCTACGCAACAAGTACGTGTCGAACCTCCCTCCCTCAACCACAAGGCCAAGCTTAAAGCAAATCATAAACCTTTTGTACGTACCAGCTCCCCAGATTTGGTCGTTGATGCACCCATCGTCCCACATGTTGACGCAACGTGCAGCTGCAAAAAGATGACAAAAATCAACTTTCAACAAAATCTATCATATTATCAATAACAGTTTAGAACGACTGGTAGAGGGCAGTTAAAATGAGCGCCGCCCGCGCGCTCTTATTGTCATCAAAATCGATCGAATCGATCATCGCGGTCGTCGGGAATAAATCCATTTTTTTTTTAAATGCGTCTAGCGATTAGATATATATTTATAACACTTATAACGGTCAGTAAAAACCGACGATCGATACAAATCGAGTGCAAACACAGAGATAGGTACCTACATAGAATGTTGTGCTCTAACATTTTCAATGTAGAATAGACCTTTACATTTCAAAGGGTTACTTAGACATTTCTTAAGAATTTTATTTTAACACTATTTATGGGATTTGTATGTATCTAAATAGTTTGAGGAAAGATTTGTTCTGAAATGTTTTTTATATTTCTTCCAATTTGCCACTGACACAATGACCAACACCATCAAACGAAGAATAAGGACAAGGCGTTAAAGAGGGCGCCAGGGACAAAGCGTTAAAAAGGAGAAACTAAGTTTGAGGGAGACAGTAACGCCTGCACTAGGCTTAAATTGTATGTAAGTGCAAGCGATCATTCAACCGTTGAATTACCCTTTGTCAGGTACAAATATTAGTGTTTGTAATAAGTCCGTTGAATTTCAGCGGATTTTAATTAAGGATTACCTACACAAAGTCATTTTCATTGCCAACAAAAAAAGTGCGTTCTGCGTGAGGATTGGACCAGTAGATTTTTAATATTATTGAAAAATAGATTTTTGGAATACATACAAGCAAGAAAATGGCTACTTAACAGAAAATTGCCAATTAGCATGTGCGAATCAAAGATCAGAGCCAAAAGAGTAAAAAATAATTAAACAGGTCAACTTACAACCATCGACTCTAGAATGCGGCAAACTTTTCCCGTAAATTACGGCAATTACACAGCAGACTACGATAAATGCCTTCATTTCGACGTTTAAACAATTTTATTGGCAAATTTTCCAGCTGTTAATGGTTTTTCGGATGACAAACTGCCTATGAAACGTTTTCACATATTTTCAACGCTTTTATAAGCCAGCACTCTAAATAATTAATTTATTATTTCACGCACTTCCGATAATATACTGATAATAATATTAAGAGGCTTTATTATAGCATTCAATATAACTTCGATGATGGATAGGGTTTCGAAAATTAATTATTTCGGTGTAGATAACGATAAGTTTTAATAAGTTTGGAGGGTTTCGCTATGACGCAAAGTTTGCTGAAGTTATATTGTCCTAGTAACCCTCAGTGATTTAGCGCCGGTGGGTGTTAGGTGTGGGTTTCGCTTGAGGGATAGTGTGTTTATTTGATGATGTAGAAGATTAGTTGAGACGGAGGATCTCAGGTAGGGTGTCGGGGTTCGAGAGAAACACTGCTAGGCTGAACAGGTTCTTTATTATGTCTCACTACCGCTTACATACAGTATGACCGAACTAGGTAAGCACTGGCCTGAGCTGGCTGGAGTGTAGACTCCTGCTGCTCTCCGACGCTCGCAGGGTAGCTGCTCGTAGGATCGCCGATCAGCTGGCCAAGGTGCGCTGCGCAGGCAGCTCTGTGGTCGACGTTCAGGCTGAGCGGGTCTCAGGCGGTGCAACCGATGTGGGCCGAGCGGTCAGGCTCAGGCGTCCGTGGCCTGGCTGTAGGAGCTCGTAGGCTGGAACGGAGGCTTGGGTGGCAGCTGGCTAGTAGCGGCACGGCGCCAGCAGCTCGTGGCTTGTAGCCCGTAGGAAGAACGTCAGCCCGTAGGAAGAACGTCAGGTGCAGTGAGCTCGTAGGGTGAACGTAGCCCGTAGGGTGAACGTAGCCGTAGGGTGAACTGGAAACAGCATAGAGAATACACAACAACCGGTCAGGAACAGGCTGTCCCTAGATCGGCTGTTATGCTTAGGAGACACAGATACTACAGACAGAACATATAGGCACACAGACAACTAGAATATGCTTACCCCCAGCGGGACAGTAGATAGGAAGTACAATGTAGAATAATCGCGAGGTGTAGCGGCAGCGTTCCGATGTCTAGGGAAAGTGACCATTCTACAACGCGCACCCATCTTATATAGATGTAGGCCTATGACTCACAACTGCCTTTGGCTAGTGAATATGACCATATTTGGTAATATTGCGAACGATGTCTGGCTAAGCTGGCGTTAAGCGCCTGCGAGATATTATAACGCAATACGTGTAGTATTACGTTACAATACCCCACTCTGTACAGCAGGATTTTTCGTGTCTAGACAAGAAAAATCCGTCTAACTAAGTCCTCCGAACTTCTGTAGACAGTGCTAAGTAGATAGTGACTATGAAACTCAAACTGCAGGTAGGTACAATGAAAGAATCTAGTTAGGTTAGGAATCAGTGTAGTTAATTAGTTTTAAATCTTTAATGTGCCAACTGCCAATAGATTTACCCGACGAATCCGCTAATTCGTATACTAGTGGTGACTTTTTAGCAATAATAGTACACTTGGCAAACTTAGGAGCTAGTTTTTTGCCAAATGATTTGTCGTAGGTTCTTTTCCACACAGTATCACCCACGTTAATACCAGCCGGTTTACGACGTAAGTTGTATGTGTGTGTATATAAAGTACCATTGTTTTGTTGTTTACGTGCGACACAAGTATCACACGAAGATATAAACTTAATAATGTCAGCGTGCATACCAGGCCAATAATAACGCTGCGCTAAACGTTTATACGTTTTAAAAATACCTAAATGACCCGCAGCGAGTTCCGAATGGTATTCTTTAATAGCGGTAGTTCTACCCGAGGTATGTAGGACCTCTTTCCAATCGAATACTTTACGCAATGTACATTTAGATACCATATATCTGTACAATTTATCATTCCTGATAGAATAATTAGGGAAAGATGTAGGTGAGATTTTACAGCCATTGTAGATTGTAGTATACCACTGATCCGAGGTTATAGTAGTCTCGTTATCAGTGTTAGTATCAATAGCTGACACGGTAGCATTAACTTTATTAGGCAAGGAATTACTACGAGAGTAATTATTAGATAAAGAAACAGAGTTAATATAGTTTGGTAACAATTTAAATCTTTTCCAGAAGTCAATACCTAAAATTAACGAACTAGTGACTTCTGGAATTACGTACGCTTTTAAGTTATAAGTTTTATTTTCAAAAGTGGTGGGTAGGTTGATATAGCCGATCGGTGTCAAACGATGACCACCCGCCGATCGAAAAAATATAGTAGGGTTGTCACACTTATTCAAAGGGAGATTAGTTTTAGAAATAAGTTTTATATGAGAATTATTGCCCAATATAGTCACGGCAGAACCTGAGTCAAGTAAACCAGTAAGGGGTAGATTCTTAATGGTTACATTAACATAGGGTCGAAAATCAGTATTAGGTTTTTGATCTCGGGTCGCAGCCACAGAATGACTAGAAAAATACACTTTTAGAGTGTTCAGCCAATTTTTCCAGTCTTCCTTGTCAAAATATTTAGGTTTAGAAGATGTACAAACGGTAGGGTTTGTCATCTTATTTGACGAACGACGATCCGAATAAATTAGTTTTTTTGAAAATGATTTATTTTTACAGGTAGGACAATTTACGAATGTGACATCCCTAAGGCCACACTTAAAACATATCGGATAACGTTCTCGCTTGCACGTCCCTAGTGAGTGATCAGTTGAACGGCAGCGCGGACAAAATACACACCTCTTATTAGTTATTTTTGTAGGAACAGCTGATTTAGATATCATGTTGACATCATAGTGTTGTAGGTTAGGCACAGGTGTATCGTTCGGTTCGACATTTATAGATGCGACAGAAGCGTAGTTTTTTAGTTTAGACGGTTTATAGTACTGTGAATTATTATAGTGACCGTGCGTGTCCTTTTTATTTATGTAAGCTAAATCAGGTGCTACTGTGTTAGACGTAGGGTAACTAGGTTCGTGAAATTGTGCACTTAAACACTGGAACCTCTCATAGTTTAGACATAGTGTTTTTAGAGTGTCTATAGTGTCTATAGCCGTAATACATGAAGCTAGTACTGTAGAATAACACGGTCTAATATTGTGAAGCAATATATTTAGTTTTTCATGTTCGGTTAGGACCGTGTTCGGTGACAATCGTGCAAAAAGTTGGAACATAATTGATAAATAGATGATTATACCTTCAGTTTGCCCTTGAGTACGATTACGAATCTCGGCTAAAAGTTTATAATCATAGTCGTACGGTGTAAAATCAGCTGTGAGTTTACTAGCTAGTTCGTCCCATGTAGAAATGGAATTTTTAACACCGCGAAACCAGTGTAACGCATTACCAGTAAAAATTTCGGACGCGTAATCGAATAATCTATTGGCAGGTAGATTTCTAACCGTCCTAAATTCCGTCACGCGTTGTAGAAATTCGCGAACGCAGCCTGTTCCGTCGAATTTGAGTTTCGATAGTTCGCCAACCCTCAAATGCTCACAGTGGACAGTTACCGGAGTCGACGCTGCCTGTGCAGGGGTTGAATCCGTGCAAGTCATCGTGACTCCGACTTCCGCCGACGGAACATTCGAGTGTTCTATCTTAGATAACTCTGCCGACAGCATCCGAAAGCGTTCAGTCAGGTCGGATATTTTCTTGCCGTATTTAGGTTCGGATTTGTCTAATCTGCCCAATCTGTGGTAGACCTGGTTGTGCAAAGCCGTAGTTCGCTTCGCCAAGTTGTGGTCGTATAATTCCTTAAGGGAAGAGATTCGCGAATCTAAATCGGTAACTGACAGGCTAGCTCCCTTGAAGTCGTCTGCTATGTCTAGGCCTGACTCTAGGATTTCGTCATTCGGAATCAGCTCGAGTAGTTTAGGTAGCTGCTTCCGTAAACCTAAAACAGAGGTAGCCGGCTCCTCTCCGCGAATAGCGACCTCGTAGGCCAATTCATTCTTATTAAGTAGAAAGTACTTGATAGGGTTAGTGCTCATGATGATATAAAATAAGTATGATAGAAAAGAACGTAAGTATATTACAGCCCTCCGTGTGCAATAGTTCTGCTTTACAAAGAAACTACGACGATTCGGTGTAAAAATGTAGACAATAGATAGTGACTTGCAAAAATAAAAAACGGTTATTTCAAATTGCGAACAGTTACGTAGGGAATCGGTAGTTGAAATTTGAATTAGACAATAGTAAGATAACACATAATAGGTATACAAGAATAGAAATTAAAGATAGACAGCAATACACAGATACACACAAGTTAGATATTACGTACCAGTTCGCTGATGTCTGCACCTCCTCGTTTACAAGGACTGACCTCCTAAACAAGAACAACTGCAGTAATTGGAAGTGAGACAAATAGAGTTGGGCGCCACTGAGACGGAGGATCTCAGGTAGGGTGTCGGGGTTCGAGAGAAACACTGCTAGGCTGAACAGGTTCTTTATTATGTCTCACTACCGCTTACATACAGTATGACCGAACTAGGTAAGCTCTGGCCTGAGCTGGCTGGAGTGTAGACTCCTGCTGCTCTCCGACGCTCGCAGGGTAGCTGCTCGTAGGATCGCCGATCAGCTGGCCAAGGTGCGCTGCGCAGGCAGCTCTGTGGTCGACGTTCAGGCTGAGCGGGTCTCAGGCGGTGCAGCCGATGTGGGCCGAGCGGTCAGGCTCAGGCGTCCGTGGCCTGGCTGTAGGAGCTCGTAGGCTGGAACGGAGGCTTGGGTGGCAGCTGGCTAGTAGCGGCACGGCGCCAGCAGCTCGTGGCTTGTAGCCCGTAGGAAGAACGTCAGCCCGTAGGAAGAACGTCAGGTGCAGTGAGCTCGTAGGGTGAACGTAGCCCGTAGGGTGAACGTAGCCGTAGGGTGAACTGGAAACAGCATAGAGAATACACAACAACCGGTCAGGAACAGGCTGTCCCTAGATCGGCTGTTATGCTTAGGAGACACAGATACTACAGACAGAACATATAGGCACACAGACAACTAGAATATGCTTACCCCCAGCGGGACAGTAGATAGGAAGTACAATGTAGAATAATCGCGAGGTGTAGCGGCAGCGTTCCGATGTCTAGGGAAAGTGACCATTCTACAACGCGCATCCATCTTATATAGATGTAGGCCTATGACTCACAACTGCCTTTGGCTAGTGAATATGACCATATTTGGTAATATTGCGAACGATGTCTGGCTAAGCTGGCGTTAAGCGCCTGCGAGATATTATAACGCAATACGTGTAGTATTACGTTACATAGTTTAAGTAGAATAATTTATTTAATTATAAGACAAACTGAATGGGACAATCAACACGAAAGCAATTTTTTGCTTTGATAGTAAGTACAATTGACGTAAAATTAATCGATTTCCCATGTGGTGAGAGATCTGATGATCCATGACACAGGACTCTTCTAATAAGGTTTAACCCTGACAGCAAGATTATTAAACGATTGTATCTCTTTTGGCGCTCTCTTCTGTACTAGATAGGTACTTCTACGGGTACTGCTCAAGGGTTAGAGGAAATTCTTCCTAGTATGGAACTCTGCCCATGACCAGTCTGCTGTTGTATCTGCTTTTGGTATTCTGTGACATTATAATACCTTCAGTCAGAAAGCATCATAACTATTTTACGAACAACTACTACTTTCTAAGGTAAAGAATAATTTTGACCTTATAGAAATATAAAAAGCCTATCTGAAAGTCAAAGACATAAAAGTGATACTGCTTAAGGGAATATTTGTTCCAGTTTTCGCAAACATTGTGAAGTCTACCGTTCGCCTGCAGGTACAATTATTTTATTAGGCATATTACCTATATTAAGTTATAGGTACCAAATTATGTCAGTGTGTATTATTCGTATGCCAATAAAGCATTACAGTCATAAAGGGGCGTCTAAAACTAGCTACTTACTCTGTATTAAAAATAAAAAACACCGGTTTAAAATATATTTATTTATTCTTATCAATTAGTTTTCTTCTTACCACTCATACTCTTCTTCGCACAATACATTCTACATACTCGCTTTACCATCAATACAATAGCCAATAAAATGCCTAGCACAACAGCTAGTAGATCTAAGTAAAGCTTTTGATAGAACGGCACGCTGAGCGCTGGTGAACGAAGATGAGGAGCGCCGCGAGTTTTGACCACGTGCTTCACCCAGTGTGCTAGTTCTTTACCAGGGCTTACTGGACGGTCGTGGTAAATAAATGACAGTTCTTTGGCTTTTTCTGCATACCTGTAAAAATGATAAATAGGTATTAATATTAGTCTATTCCATTATCATATTTTTAATGGCGTGGGAGGCATACGAGCAGGCTCGCATTGGCATCGGCATCGCTTGATAGTAAGGGATTACGCCACCACTGAGGAGTCACAAGTAGTCACAAGGCGTCACGAGTATTCTGAGTGTCAAATTGACAGACCGTATAAGGCATACCCTTAGACTATATAAATAGGGCATACCCTTAGACTATATTACTTTGAGGGAATACCACTATCCGTTCTATCACAAACATCGCAGATGTCACTCGAAAAGCTGCCACACTAAAGTGGAGCGGGGCAGGACATATCTGTCGCTTGCCAGATGACAAATGGGCTAAATTTACAATCCTATAGACCTCCTTAAATGGCAGACAACATCGCGGCAGGCCTTAACGGCAATGGCGGGATGAGCTAGACTCCTTCAGAAAGGATTGGTTTCAGGAGGGAAAAGATACTTGAGAGACTTGTAGAAGAAGAGTGGGGAAGTCTTTGCCCTGCAGTGGGACGTCACAGACTACTAAAAAAAACAGGTGTCTATTGAGCAATATTTTTTAATGGTGGCGAAATACATTTTTAGGTCAAGGTTACACAAGCAATGGTCACGACTGGCATCCCAATAATGTGATTGAGACCCATAGATACATAAATAAACATGACTCGCGAACGTTTGGAAAAATGGGTATTTCACTATTTTCTGTTGTCACCGACGTTTTAGCATCGGTTACCCTCGCTGTACTCTCATGAAGAATCTTCCATGCCACTCAGGAACGGGTTACCTATATCAATATTTATAGATGATTAATACTAACCTGGGATTCGAGATCACTTCTTCAATAGCCGCTTTCAATTCGCTAGCTATGGTGTAAGAGAGGTCTACATGCAAGGCGTAGCCCCTCTGCACAGACCTGACGACGTTTATAAACTGATCCCCGAAGACCGGTATACCGATGATGGGTACTCCGAAATGTATTGTCTCAGTCGTTGATAGCAAACCACCGTGTGTGATGAAGAGAACGGTGTTGGGATGTGCTGCAATAAAGAAAGACTTCATTGCATTTTCAGCATCAATTTTTTGTATTCCAGAATTTCCTGACGCGCAGGATGCTATCAACATTGGGCCGAGTATGTTATTTAGATACATTTCTTTATTCTCTGAAAACCGAAACTCATGAAATATTGTTATACCTTTAAGTTGGGGAGTTCAGAAGTGTGGTTAGAATAGAAAATAGATCCTTTACTCTAAGAAGAAAATTTTGAATGCAATAGGACGTTGAGGATGATAAGTACTAGTACCCAAAGGCAAAGAGGACATCGATTCTATCTATGAATTAAGGCAGACAGGCTTATGTAACTATCAGGCGGGATAACAAATCGTCAGAAAAAAGAGATGTTTTCTAAGTGGAGATAATTAGTGATTAATTTATGTGGAATAGAACCATTTATCACAAATAGAACTTACCTCGTTGGTTTCGCGGCAAAAATGTGCGCGTGGGATCGGGAGGTCCTGGGTTCGTGGTGGTTCGATTCCTGGGTTGGGCAATGTTATTGGGGTTTTTCTGTCATGAAATTCTCAGTAGCAGCACGGAGTCTGGAAATGTGCCCGGTACGGCAATAGGCTCGCCCCTTATTACGTGGGACTAAAGTATATCTGGCGAAAAGTGGGTGTAGAAATATACACCTCTGCCTACCCCTTCGGGGATAAAAGGCGTGACGATATGTATGTATGTAACTTACAAAGTATACTTGCTTGCGGGGCCCACTTCAATATGTGAACATTTTTAGGTTTATTCGGTAGATCTTCTTCAAACTTCCACAGCACGGTTTGCTTTAGTTCACCAAACATATTCAATAAACTGTCTTTAAGCACATTTGGCATATCTTTGCTCTTCAGATTTGAGCCCATACTGAAATATATCACACCGTTTTTGGCACTGTCCATTATTTTCTTTAAGTCCTGGAAGTACATAATAGTACTTAATGAATATTGATTTTACCCACATAAAATCAAGCCCATTGAAGGCTTTTGAAGTAACGGATTTTAAATTGCTATGGCATTGTATCTTTTTATTTACTCATATATCTTTCTTGTTCGATTTAAAAAAGAAAATTACTGGTGCTGTGGGTGTACCAATAGAGCGGTCTCGCTGTTTTAAACTGCACCGAGTATTGTGGGTTGGATCCCAACATGAGATGACATTTTGTGCTATCCATAAATTGTTGATTCGAGTCAGGGTGTTCTTTGTATTTAGTGATTGCATATCTGTAAAGTCACCTGCGCCAAAGGCTTTATTCCTTGTGCAGCAGACGGTTTC
Source organism: Euclidia mi (assembly GCA_944739405.2). NCBI lineage: Eukaryota > Metazoa > Arthropoda > Insecta > Lepidoptera > Erebidae > Euclidia > Euclidia mi. The sequence continues at coordinate 15,514,830 of OX123204.2, read as the reverse complement.
CTTCGTAGTCATAACTAACAAATAAGTAAAATACTCTTACATCTACTAGTAATATACTCTTACATCAGGTAATGGCTTGACGATCTCCTCAATATGGTATCCTCCCACCGGTATATAATTCCGTGGAAGAGGCACAGCTTGTCCTAGAGATACGTGAGAGTTCGCCAGCACTAGTGATGCGTTGTATTGAATATCGTAGAATGATGGCGGCTGTCTGCCTCTCTTCGCCACTACAGGCGCGAATAGTTCGTCGTATGCTTGTCTGTGCAACTCATCCATGTACCTGAAAATAATTGTTTTCTGGATATCTATGCTCAACATATTTTGAGTACCAACCTATTATGGTATATTTTCGACAATACTTTGACCCGTGAAACGGTGTACGCTACGATTACTTCTAGTCGCGATGTCTTGTTGAAAGTTTAAACGAATGTGTGCCAACATTGAAACTAATGTGCCGCAGTTTATTTTAAGATTTGCCGTCTGAAAATTCATTCAATGTTTTGAAGATTGCCTTTTCTGTGTAGCTCAGCAACTCCACAATTAGAGTCTTCTTTCCACTGAGACTGAGAAAAGTTGACAAGCATTCCTTTTATCTTCCCATTACTCAGTATGATATACAATTTTTCTGATAAAAATAAATATGTAAGCAGGAAGTTCCGCGCAACTAGTTGCTAAATGGAAAAAGTTTTTTATTTGGAACTATGTCTCGTTACTCCGTACATTGCCATATTTTAGGGTGACTGGGTCAGTGGTCGTTTATTTCAAAATTACTGCTTGTTGCAAAAGTATGCTTCGACAATTGATAAAATAGATGAAATTTTTTCTTTCAAACATAACCCGAATTGTGTCCTTTTATATTTTTTGCTACTTACTACGTAATCGTAATATTGTGTGATATATACTTACATATACTCCAAGTATTGTACTTTAAGTTGAGTGTACAATTCTTGCACACGTTGTGTGAATGAAAAAGGTGGTAAAATAGAAGATAGAATGTCTGCAGTATATGCGGGGTTTGAAGGCTGGTCAATCAACTTCAGTATTTCCCAGTGAGCGTCCATGGATGACACCCAGATAAATGGACAGTTAAAAATTGCTGCATAACTGAAATAATGAACAATAATTTACAAAAATATGACTATAGTCATTGATATGACGATGCTTAAAATTATCCTGAAATATTTTGTGGGTTGTAAAATTGAGTGGTGGTGTTGTGAATAAAATTTGAGAGACAATGAAGTTAAGTACTTTCGTTATAAGGAAATCAGTAACTACAGCAATAGGGAATATGCATGATTTTATTATTGTTGCTATCGTTTATTTATGTCAATATGATACCGTAAAAAAATATTAGTTGTTTCGATTACATTTATTTTAAATTAAATGTTGAAAATTGCAATGACACATTAGCGCGCTTTGTGGTGACGTCAGCGTTCTCATCGTTTGAGTTGTTAACTGTCAACTCTGTCAAATGTCTGATACTGTTTTGACACTTTTGACATATCCTCTGCGAACCGTTTCGTCGTATAGCGTTACGTTTCGACATTTTAAATTTCGCGCGTAAATTTTCCACCTTTTATTAATTAATATTGGCGATTTTAGAGTGTTTAAATATAAAATAATGTTAGAGGGATCTTTCTTTACCGATAAATAATGTCATAAAAATAAATTCGCTTATATCTGAATCACACGCATATTCCCATTGGCGATGCCTCAATCTTAAAGTAAGGATATAGTCTAAGGCCTCAATAGCTATACATAATTATTTCATTATTAATCAGTTCGAGTATTATTTGTTTTAAAAGGTCTCAATATAAGAAATATTTTCATATTACTATTTTGAAACTCCGTGTGTTGACGGATTAGGAATACAAAGTGCCACCAGACCTATTCTACTTCATGGGTGTCGTAGTCGTAAGAGGAAAATAATAGAAGCCAGTATTATCATTGGAAAAAAAGCGGACAAATCTACTTCAATATAGAGCGCTTAATGTACATATAGATTTTCGTTGCTTTTCTGACCTGTGTGGTCGGGCCAAACATGTCTTAATCAAAATCCAAAATGGCGCCCTTACCCAGCATGTAAAGAAGTAAACAGCCACTCAACGACGACGACATCAAACCGTTCATTTGGATCATTCACCAGCTTCTGAACATTCTCATTCATTATTGTGCTCTTTGCCATATTTATCATCATCTGCATCATAAGGCCATGGTTCTGGAAGTCTATTGTTTTGTCCATTATCGTCTCTATGGTCCATACTACATCTGGAACAAAGCATTTTTTAAAGTTATAGATGACTAGCTATCTCCGCCCGTGTGAATCTTACTCAGAATCACTCTATTTCTTGGTTAAATCCATTAAAATGGATCGGTAGTTTTCGATTTTATCGCTTTTATGCAGACAGGCAGAAACGGCCAGCAACTTTTTGGCTTCTCTCTAAGTATAATATAGTGTGCTATATCTAAATTTCTACTAGATTTGAGACCAGAAGTTGATATTATGACTGGCAATTTTTCTCAAATTGTATCGTTATTATTATTACATACCAGATAAAACAAAACAAAATAATTATTGTATACAAGGTTATATAATACGTAACTATATCTAATAAAATAATTACTTTATACGTACTCCTACATGATTTAGTCAGCAAAATACTATTTTACTGTCGGGCAAACTATCGTAGATATTTTTGGATAGAGACAGACTGATTCTCTCTACAGCCTTCTGGCATTAAGCCATCTCCTAATTTGTTTTATAGTAACACTGTGAGTCAGTAATAATCGTTTTTAAACTTTCGCGATTTGTATACATCATAGATAGCACATAGGATAGAACTGCATCAACCACAAGTCTTATCCACCGATCGTCACTATTACTCCAGGATACGTGAAGCGGTAGTAATCAAGAAATATAACAATTTCAACCGGGAGGATGGATATAGATTACCGGCCACTTGGAATCCAGTCATCAGCAAGTGTATACACCGCCGCAGTGCTAAATCTCAACAGTGTGTAGACGTCATTAGTGTAGTGTGTCGGAGTACCGACAGTGAGAACTTAAATAAAGAACAAGTGAGGGTAGGTGCTGAAACCCGCACTTCCACAAGACGTCGCTGAGCTCTCATCAGTCTCTCCGCGACCACGCTCGGTGCAAGACGAGCGAAACGTCGGTAACAAATAGGTATTTATACCTTAAATAAGTTAAGTTAACGCGATTAAGACCCGCTTAATTAATTTCTATGACTGTGAGTCAGTATGAGGTTTTGGCCTACTACTGGTATAGGACGGATGTGAGTAAAGTTTTATTTATTCACTGAATAGTCGACTTACCTGTCATAGCTTTTGCGTTGGCGCTCACATCTATGACGCGAAGGTTGGGGGAAGTTGGCTTATAAGTGAACGGCGATATGTATGTCACCTGAAAATAACATTCATGGGTCATGAGCAAACAAGACTTGTATTTGAGAACACCTGGTTTTGATATCTGATCCTGATCCATTCGAAGGCGAATTACCTAATATTATTTCGCCTCTGGGCTGTCTTTTCAAGGTAGAAATCGAAATGCGCCTATAATTATATCAGGTACTTGCGTTCTTATTTCGTGACAATTTTAAATGAAACTTTTAACTCTCCTGCTTTTAATTGCACAAAGCATCAAATTCTTGATCTTCGTTTCTCGAGAATACCAAGATCAAATAGGCAGCAGATTGCATTTCATTTCTCTTCCTTCTGATCACCGTGGACAGATAGCTAGTTTTTCCTGTTCAATAAATGATAACTCACATACAGAAGAATGAAAGCCCCAAACTACCAATCGTCTAACACGTTTCTAAAACAATATTATCGCTAAATATTAGCCGAGCTCAGTCTCTCCGCGACCAAGCTCGGTGCAAGACGAGTGAAACGTCGGAAACAAATAGGTATTTATACCTTAAATAAGTTAAGTTAACGCGATTAAGACCCGCTAAATTATTTTGTATAACATAGATTTGACACACCTTTTCTAAATTATGTAAAAAACTACTCAAATATTTTAAACAAGTTTGGATTATGGCAAAATCAAAATTTATTAGTGATAAAATTAAGTAATCGACAAATATAATTAAAGAAACGTGGAGAATTATAAATAATGAAAATGGTAGAGCACGACAACCGGAAAACCAATTTGAAATCCAAGATAACAATTTATTAATCACAGACAAATCTCAACTAGCGCATATGTTCAATAGTTTCTTTGCGAGCATACCTATAACAACTACTAGCTCTTTACAATCATCGTCTTTAGACACTGCAATTATTTTGCTTAGCTGAATACCTGAATGCAAGAGCGTGTTTAGATTCGAGCACGTTACCCCGCGAGATATGTATATTGATCGCATATAATTCAATTAATATAAAAATACCGGCGACTTTTGGGGCATTTCAATTAAAATTTTAGGTACTATAGTTGAGACTGTTGCGCCTTAAATCTTTATAATTTTTAACCAATGTTTTGACCTTGACGTATTGCCGAATTTGATTAAATTAAGTAAAATCATACCTTTATTCAAATCTGGCAGTAAAAATGACATAAATAATTTTAGGCCCATCTCTATCTTGCCGGCATTTAGTAAAAGATTTTATTAAAGCAGCTATTAAGACACTTTAATTTAAATAGTCTGCTTCACAAAGATCAATACGGATTTACTAAAGGTAGATCCACTACTGATGTGGGTGTTGCTCTCATAAAACACGTTTATAATGCTTGGGAGTCATCTAAAAATGCTATCAGAGTATTCTGTGACCTCTCAAAAGCATTTGATTGCGTTCACCATGACACACTATTGCGTAAGCTTCGCCACTACGGCGTAGAGGAAACCGCACTTAGTGTTGTCGAGTCGTACCTGCGGCAGGGATTATAATAATAATAATATTCTACCACATACACACATCACCATCTAGTCCCAAACTAAGCAGAGCTTGTACTATGGGTACTACAATTAGCGGCACGGAATCTTGAAGAGGGTAATTAAGAAAGTTGGAGTGCATTTTGGTTTGGGTTTGAAGTTTTAGTGTAACCGTGTCATTTGTCCGACAGTGGATATTTTAAATTGTGCTCTGAAAATTGAAAGTGTTAAGTTGTCGAAGTTTTTTGATTTTATTGTGACTACTGAACATCTAAAGGCGCCTTGGAGTTCTTGAAAATGCCTTTGACACCAAGTCATAGTAGAGCCTTGCTGATTTCAGCATGAATGGGCCGGCTCGACCGGGGAAGTACTACCCTCTCACAGAAAATCGACGTAAAGTAACAGTACCTAAACTGTTGCGTTTCGTTCGGTGAGTGAGAGTGCCGGAGGCCCTATCCCCTATCCCTTTTCCCTGATCCCACTCCTCATCCTATCCCTTTTCCCAACCCCAAGGGGTGGCAACGCACTAGTGACTCCTGTGGTGTTGCTTGTGTCCATGGGCGGCGGTAATTGCTTACCATCAGGCAATCCGTCTGCTCGTTTGGCGCCTATTACCATAAAGAAAAAGAAAAAGTCAGGTTGCACAAGCAGTGGCTTTAATCGAACAAGGGTTGACCCATCGTGAAGTGGCTACTGTGCTTAACGTACCCCGTTCTTCGATGCAATATGCTCTTAGATGGTATCAAGAGACTGGCCGCTACACCCGCAGACCAGGTAGTGGGGCTTTACGTTGCACATAAGCTCATGACGATCGCTTTATCGTCTTAGAAATTTTAAGAAATCGCTTCCTTACCGCCGTCGCGATCCGTCAGCGCCTTCAAATCTTCAGGGGCGTAAATGTTAGTGAGCGTACCGTGAGAAGACGAATGGAAGAAGTTAATTTAAAAGCCCGAAGACCAGCCCGTGGCCCATAGCTTCTCCCACAGCACAGAGTAGCTAGACTCCGGTTTGCCCGCAAACACGCTAACTGGTCTCGTGAGTAATGGGCAAGGGTTTTGTTTACAGACGAGTGCAGCATCGCTTTGCATGCTCCTGATGGTCGAAAGCGTGTGTGGAGAAGACAAGGAGAACGATATCTAGCGACTACTACCACTACAACAGTGAGTTTTGGCGGAGGTTCCATAATGATATGGGGTGGCGTTAGTTCTGGTGCTCGTACAGACTTGGTGATAGTCAATAACGCGTTAACTGCAACACGATACGTCGAGGAGATCCTTGAAGAACATATTGTGCCCTTTGGAGGGTTTATTGGATACGATCAATTCATTTTAATGCACGATAATGCACGTCCACACGTCACCAATATCGTGAATGAATACCTTCAAGAGGTTGGTATTCAAAAATTGCAGAGGCCAGCTCGCAGCCCGGACTTAAATCCGATAGAATACAATTGGGATAAGCTCAAGAGAATCTCAAGAGAAGTCTGCATCGAATCCACCACAAACCCTTGAGGAGCTTCAAAATGCTGCAATGACTGCCTGGCGGAATATACCGCAAGTCGACATCAAAAATGTGATCCAAAGCATACCAGACCGAATGCAAAACAAGAAACACGCGTTATTAAAAAGTAAAGCGAGGCAACGAAAATTGAACATTTTTTAATTCCTATTGTCTAATACTCCAGTGTTAAATTTTGTTAAAATGTGATTTTTCGATTAAACTTAATTATCAACGTACAAAATCCTTTTTGAATGTGAAAAATTGGCCAAAAACGTTAATTGGACGTGTTCAGATCAGAATAGGTTAAAACTTGTAGGGTGAAATGAAAAAAACTCAAGCTATCACAATTTTTATACTTGGCCAAGATTCCGTGCCGGTGAGTGTAGATAATGGAAAACATACATATATACTTTTTTTTTGTAAATACATTATGTATGTAAAAAAAAACTATTTAGGTAGGGGAGACCTGGGAGAGTTGTGACAAGGACGATTTCTCCCTACCTATTAAAGTAAGCGAGATGGCAATAACGCTTGTTTGTCGTTCTCGACACGCGCTACTCGACTCAGTACCTACCGGCGGCCCACGTGGCGCGGTTGCGTAAATAATAATAATATAATATAATAATATTTTACCACATTCACACAACACCATCTAGTCCCAAACTAAGCAGAAGCTTGTACTATGGGTACTAGATAATGGATAAACATACATATATACTTTTTTTTTGTAAATAAATACATATTATACATAGAAACACCCAGACCAAGACAAACATCCATGTTCATGCACACAAATGTTTGACTTGAGCGGGAATCGAACCCGCAACCATCGGCGTAGCAGTCGCTTACTCTCGCGCTGCGCCAACCGGTCGTCTTATACAGACGTCGATATTACAGTGCGTCGATGTAGATGGTACTACATCCTCTAAATTACCTATACAGTTAGGCGTTCCACAAGGCTCAATTCTAGGTCCTTTTCTATTCCTTGTATATATTAATGACTTACCTTTTTATTAAAAAAACATCTGTGATGTTGTACTTTTTGCAGATGATACGTCACTTATTTTTAAAGTAGACTTTATTTTTAAAGTAGTCCTATTCCTATAGCAATTAATTTGATGATGTAAATAATGCACTTATACAGGTTACACAGTGGTTTACAGCAAACAACCTAGTACTTCATTGTAAAAAAAAAAGCGTTAAATTTGCTTTACCCAACGTTAGACAACTGGGATCTAATATTATGCTAGATGAGGAGGAGCTTGACACAGTTGACTCGACAGTGTTTCTAGGCATTACATTAGATAATAAGTTACAATGGGGTGCACATATAGCATGTCTTTCAGGAAAGCTCAGCTCTGCTGCGTATGCTGTCAGAAAAGTTAGACAACTTACTGATGGCGACACGGATCGTTTACTGTATTTTAGCTATTTTCATAGTGTCATGTCCTACGGCATTTTGTTATGGGGCAAAGCTGTGGATACCTATTCAGAATATTTTCGTTCTACAGAAACGAGCGGTACGAGCAATATACATGTTAGGTGCAAAAGATACTCTCAAGGAACGCTTTAAGTCTATAGGGATTCTTACAGTAGCCTCGCAATTTTAATTTGCTAATATATTGTATCATCATCATCAGCCCTGTATATAAACTGTCCCACTGCTGGGCACGGGCCTCTTCTCACTATGTGAAGGGTAAGGCCATAGTCCACCACGCTGGCCTAGTGCGGGTTGGCAGACTTCACATGTCTTTCGAGAACATTATGGAGAACTCTCAGACATGCTCACGAATGGTACAATATTTGCCCGCCACTTTACGCCATATTGGCTCGGAAATTCTGCCATTTGAGCGGTTAACTCCGAAAAGTCATTGGTGCGTGCCGTGGATTCGAGCTCGGACCCTCTGCGTTGCAGTCTGTCGGTCTCTCCACTAGGCTATCGCTGCATACGCAATATATTGTATATTAGGCAAAATATAGGTTTATTTACTACAAAAAGTGACATACATAACATAAATACTCGAAACAGGCATAAGTTATATGCCCCTTATCATCGTTTATATAAAGTTAATAATTCTTTTGTAGGGCTAGGTATTCGTATATACAATAAAATACCAATTAGTCTTTTAGAATTACCATTTAGTACGTTTAAAAGTTAAATAAAGGACCGCCTTATTAGGAAAGGTTATTATACAATTAATGATTATTTCAGTGATAAGGATAGATGGTCACTTACACTAGCCAACTCTTGATCTTTGTACTTATTCAGAATTAGATACCTTGCTTTTTAATTTTTTTTATAATATCACTAGTTCTTTTAAATAGCTATTCATGTATTATTAGGTCATTCAACTTACTACATTTACATTTGCATTGTTGTTCCACTAATTTTATTTTATACATTTGCTACAGTGCTAGATGAAGATAACTCGTGATCATGGGCTGTACACTAACGTTTTTGTAAATGTTGTGTATTCATATACCATTACTTTCTGTAACATACATTTCCATCATAGTTCTGAACATGATCGCGAGTTGCCTACATTATAAGACGTAAGTGGATGCTCCTCTTACACAAGATTCACACTGGAAGGCTACTACAGCACTTAAATTGGTAACTGCATTAATTATTTAAGTATTATGTATGTTCCTATTTACTATTTACAAGTAATTTATTACAATAATAATATATATAATAATATTCTACCACATTCACACAACACCGTCTAGCCCAAACTAAGCAGAGCTTGTACTATGGGTACTAGACAATGGATATACATACATATATACATACTTTTTTTGTAAATACATACATATTATACATAGAAAATGTGAAACAGTTGCAGCTCCTTACAAAAACAAAATATGTACCATAACACTGGCGATTAAAACGAGTGGCCACGAGTTTTATTGCCCGTTCTTTCTCGTGGTTCTACCTATTGCTTTGCGAACGAGGCAGTAAATGTAAATGTAGAAGCATTAAGTAATTTACTTTAAATATTTGATGTTCATAAGCGTCACCTTACAATAAATGATTTTGACTTTGACTTTGATGCCCGGTACACGTTCGAGGAACGCGCACGTCCAATGTGAGGGTGGCCTTAGTGACCAGTTTCTTCTACGTTAAATGTCAAATTTCTAGTCGAATATTATCATACTTAGCGCCATATGCTTAAGTTCTATGTCCAAGTTTGGAAGGTTACGTTATTCAGCTCAAACTGAAGCCATTGACACCAACACATGTCGTCATGTTCAAGCCATTACTCGTAAAATGGAGCTTAAAACTTAATACTATTTTACATACATTCTTGTAACCTAGCAAGTTTGAAGCTAAAATATTATCGAATCGTTCATACAATGGGTGACGTTAGGGATGTGTTCGCCCTTTCATGGAAATTTGTGCCAAATTTCTATGAAGGGGCCAATTTTGAGGGGCGTATGCTCTCTCACCCAAATACAGTACTCGCCAAACTTTATGGCCGCTCCGAACATAGCCGCATTGCGCTGCGCAGAAGAAAAAATCAGGTATCAGCGGGACGTACGCGGGGCGTGGAGGCAGGGCACGCCCGCGCGCGCTGTCTTCCACCCGCTAGCGTCCTCGCCTCCCGCGCGTTAGTGTGAGTGTGCTACGTTCGTACACGACTCACATAATCGCTGAGCTCTGACAGTATCGTCGCGTTTAAAATAGTTTCGAAGTGTTACTTCTTTATTGTTTCTCGTTGCTATCGTTGTTTCTTGTTGTTATTTGTACTGATATAGTTAACATTGTCATTGATCGTGCCTTGCGATCGTTTTAATGTTTTACGTCGCCAAACACGAAAAATAGTGTATGACGTAGTAACGTTTATGAAGAAGGAAAGAAGTCTAGGCTTAATAGTCCCTTCACCTAATTGAATTTACATTACTCGAATTTGATTGAATGTGTAATTAAACAATATAATATAGCTAATCTAACAACGTAACTGAAGATTTTAATTTTCAATAATTACAAAATATATTTTCTTGGTTATGACATGTCCACCCGACTGTACCATGCGCAAGTTCGTACCGATGGCTACATTCAGAGCGGCCATAAAGATTGGCGAGTACTGTAATTAGCGATTATTCACAGTAATTGCTAATTATTTCTTCGATTAATCGATTTTTAATTCGATTCTAAAAATCAATTCCCCGAAAATTTTAATCGTTCTTTGATTAAAATTTTCGGGAAATCGATTTTTTACTAATGTATTTTTTTTACAATTTGTAAGTAGGTAGGTGGTAAACAACAGTAGAAAGGCAACAAATATACCTACAACTTTTGAAAAAGCTGTAGGTATGTAAGTTTGAAAATCTTGTGTGCTGTAATGTGGAAAGAAAAGTGATTCGCGAATACGATGTTTTCTCGTTTGAACACCATATGAACAGTTTAATTAATAAATCAGTTTAAGAAATTTGGCACAATTTTCTATGAAGGGGCGAATTTTGAGGGGCGTATCACGCCGTATGGGCGCTCACCCGTTTTGCATATTTTCTACTGTAACAACTAATATATTTGATAAAATCACGTTTACGGAATACGGACAAACTATGTATCTAAGAGACCAATGCTACACATAGGCCTCTCCTAATTTTCGTCACAAGAGTATTGTGAGGCAATAGATCGATGAATGCGATGAATACTAGATACCTACCACGCTGGCCAGACGGTTTGCTAGAGGGTTTGATGTCGAGTTTTCCATCACTGCCGCAAGAGTGTCACTGCTGCAATAATTTATTTTTCTTTTTATAGTAAGATGATTTATTACAGTTACATCGTATCATCGTACTAGAGTACGATGATACGAGACTTCTTAGATAGGGTCTAGATTACTCATCATACATAACAATAGTAATTATCTAAATAATAAACACAGAAAAACAACTAATTGATTGACAGACTGAACTATTTATGGAGGTCTTAATTGTTGAGTAAAAAAATTCAGAATAAATCGTAGTTTTCCATCACCACGCGTTATCCTGGGTGCGTCAAAAACATTCCAAGTGGATGGGATTCCAAGAGACTGGGATCCGCTTTATAGTCCACCCAGATTTGATAGAATTTTGGCTTTTCTACAAACCAGCTGCGCTAAACCGTTATAATACCTTCGAGTGTTCTAATTCATGGAAGCTAAAGCAATGGATTGATACCTATCTTTAATTTGTTGTAATTCAGAATAAGACTTATTCTGATTTAAAACGAAGATATTTATTAAGGATATGAACTTTCCTTAAATACTGTCATAGTCCTTCATTGCTTTTCGCTTTTGTTCGCTGAGGCATAGGATGTGACATTTTGTGATTGATCCCCCATCTGGAAATCGACCTGTAGATAGTGACGAATCGATAAAACCCTTGAGGTTCCCATTCTGCCACAAATGCCTACGCCCCGTGCCCAATAAACAAATAAATGTGTAAAACTGAAGTAGACCCTCATTCACTGTTCTCAATTACTGACACCAAGATAATAATAACCAAAGATTTCTACAGGGTTAACAAAAGCTCTTTTTTATGTAACAGGTGGGAAACAAGCAGATAAAGCGCCCGATGGTAAGCGATTACCGCCGCGCATGAACACAAGCATCATCAGAGGAGTGGCAAGTACATTGCCGCCCTCTGGGTTGGAATAAGACAAAACGAAAAGTCTTGGCATACGAAGTACTAACGCTAGGATAACGCCAGGATGATGATGATTCTCCAGGGCTCATAAATGACAAACTCACCTCATGACCAGCCTCCAGCAGGTGCCTGACGACTCCGTCGCCAAGATTGCCGTGGCTCCTCGAAGGCATCGGGAACACCACCAATATTTTGGACGCTTCGTAACATGACAGTAGGAGAGCAACCACCACGCATAGAGTTGTCACAGACATGTTCTGTTAAAAAATAATTTAAGAATAAGTTTAAGTAAGAATAAGAATAATTTGTTTTCATCACTTTTTCTACTAATTTTCTTTAAATCTAACATAGGTATGTACCTAATTGTTTATGCGCTTTAAATATGATAAAAGAATTCGTATGTTAATGAATTATATAAGTCTTCTACAGTCATCTTGTGACCAACGGCTGCCATCGTATATTCGTATATATTGTTATATTCGTGGCAAAACGTCGGAGCAAATTTAAGGCATTTCACTTTTGAAAATCAGCGTCAGGCATCTGCCTGACTAATGCTGTGCCCTGTTCTGACACGTCACACTTTTGTTTTTTATTGTTTTCTTGTACTGTTCTTATTTTTTTATTGTGCTTTTTATTTGTGTGCGTGTGTAGAATAGAATTATTTTTTTCTTCTTTCTTTCTCTTTCTTTACCTCGAATACTTAATTACGTTGTATAGAACCGTTAAATAAATATTAATGTATACTACTTTTCTCTTTATGGAACTGTGGCTTCAATTGCTGGATTTTAATTTCTGAATACACTTAACTTCATCATCGGCCCTGTATATAATCCGTCCCACTGCTGGGCACGGGCCTCTTCTCACCATGGAAGGGTAAGGCCATAGTCCACCATGCTGGCTAAGTGTGGGTTGGCAGACTTCTCAAGTCTTTCGAGAACATTATGGAGAACTCTCAGACATGCAGGTTTCTTTACGATGTTTTCCTTCACCGTTTAGCATGCGATAATTAACAATTTAATACGCACATAACATCAAAAGGTCATTGGTGCGCGATGTGGTTTCAAACCGGAGACCCTCTGCGTAGCAGTCCGTCGGTCTCTCCACTAGGCTATCGCTGCTTCTGCTAGTTAACTTAGGAGCTGGATAAAGTCTGAATCCTGTTAGTCCTGCGTTGTGGCAGATCCAGGTTCTTGTCTTAGGACAAGACGTTAGAGGCCTACGGTTAAGGTAGCGCTCTGATGTAAATGCCAGACACGGTCACCCATCCAAGTAGAGACTTGTGCAAGCGTTGCTTGACTTTGCCGACCTTTTACGAACGGCTAGACAATACTCGATATGAGCGGTACTACTGGGAATATGCCACCATTTTCTTCGCTTGGAAGAAAACAAATGCATTGGTCTTGTAGCCGGTACGGTACCCAATGAGGGGCTACCGCACCTATCTTCTATAATTTAAAAATTTATACTCAGGTCTCAGCCCGGGACCTTCTGCGTAGCGGTTTGTTGTTCTCTGCAGTAGGCGATCACTGCTATACTATGATAATAAGTTACTAAGCATTTATGTATTATACTAAAATAAAATAAAAGAAAAATACTTACAGGCATAGCATAAATTAAATACTGCCTCGCATAGAAAAAAATCTACTCTGAAAATCACAATCCTACAATTTTCATATCAATGTTACAATGTTCATATCAATATTGCAATTTTCACTACACTGCACTAACGCCCTACATCGAGTTAATCTCATAGAACACTGTCTGTTTAGTTATAGATAATGACTAGCATCTCAACGATGAAGTACTAACAATTAATAATGATAAAATATAGAAGTGTTTATACCGTTTATAGACTAAAGTACTGGCGATAGTAAACACCTTCAGTTTATAATATTACAATTTATTATCTGCACCAATCACGTGAGTGCAATCAGAGGATGGTTATTTTGTTATCAATTTACAATAATATATATTTTTTAAAATTTTTAAGCCTTTGATCCACGAAGGGGTGTAATATTACATCCACATTTCACCATGAATTTTCGGTCCCACGTAATAGGGGGCGAGCCGTTACCGGGCACATCACCAGACTACATGCTGCTACTGATAATTCGGAAAAACCCAGTAACACTTTTCAACGACGCGGGAATCAATCAGCAGTCGCATACGCTATCCACTGGACCACGGAGGGAGTCAGTCAGTCAGTTACAGTAATAATGCAAAAATAATTACACAGCTGCAGCAGTTTACAGCCAAATCCGGTTAGACTAGTAAGCGGACCGCAGTTTGTAAATGGGATAACGCTAGGAGGATGATGACTGTAGCAGAACTCCAAAGAACAACAATGGAGCCTATTGATATATTATTAACCCGGTTGCATCCAAGACATTCGCCTAAGAGTCTGAGGTCTAGATTACTAGTCCATAAAGATAAAACAGAATATTAACTGTTCCTGTAACAAACAGAATAATGACTGTTTGATCTCCGCTACCCAAAGGAATAATGATATTCCACGAGTTAGACCAGTGTCGGTAAATTACTGACTTTCCACGACTGTTAAAGATTTGATGACGCACCGGTCCCGATTGTCAAGACGGCTTTTCGTGCTCTCTGAAGAACGCAGCAAGCCGCATAATTAACAATTGAATACGCACACAACTTCGACAGACAATAATGCGCGCCGTGGCGTGGGTTGGACCCCGATACCTTGCGTGGCAGTTTGTTGGTATCTTCCATTAGGCTATTGCTGCGGTATACTTCTTACTTAGAAGTCAATAGGAAAAAGGTTTTCAGCCACGTTAGCCGTCTACCAGAACCGCTTTGGGAGAGCACAACCACAAGGTGGACCAATTGCAGGAAACTGCAACGGGGAAGGCCTAGGAGGAGATGGCTATATACGTACGGAGTTACTGACGGACTTTCATAGTGCTCATTAATTTTAGAAGAATATAAAAAATGCTTCCCTAGTAACTGCCTAAGTATATAATTATATGTCAGTCAGGGTATATATTTAAATAAATATTTATGTATTTTACTCGTAGATAAAAAATACTTGTAGTCGATAAATATCTGCGCCGTTTATAAACAGTCATTGCCTTTATAAATGAGTCAGTGTGCTGGACACTGACCCTATCTGTGGAAAGATAGTACGCCATAATCGTACGCGTAGTTTGCGGCAATAGAGTATAATTATGTCTTCGAAAACATTGTGAGAATCTTATGAGCCATGAGTTTCTCTTACAATTTTTTTATGTACCTAGGTAACACTAGCACATATTTTCTAACAAAACCGCTTCTGCCCGATCCCGTAGTAATTTCGGGAAATTCCTTCTTAGTGTACCCCTAATAATGGCTTGTCATCAGGCGATCAACCTGTATACATAAAATTCTTGCGTTACTGACTGACTGACGCACGCACGCACAGCAAAAAACTACTGGTCGCAAGAAGCTGATATTTGGAATCTTTGTGCCTTGGGGACCGTAGGGGTGCACTAAGAAGGGATTGTCTGAAATTACCATATAATCAGGGAGAAGCGGTTTAATTAAATAGATGTGTGTGCATAGCTGCGGGCATCCTCTAGTAATACAATACTAGGCCGAAGCTTCGCTTAGCCGGCACCGTTTCTCGCTATCTTAGTTCGCCCGCCAGCTACATGCTGGTATGAATCCTGACTGCCGACCCCTGGAGTGGCTTCTAATGGCGCTGATACACTTGAGCATTCATCTGTAATGAGCATCCATGCGAATGTTACAAAACATAAAAACAAACAAGTGTGTTTTAGCGAGCATTCTTACGAACATTCTGGCGAGCCTTAGTGTTCACTAGAAAGATCGTGAAAATGTTCGGCTTTGTTCGTTGTTCGGTTCCACACGAGGTTTCACAAAACATAATACGGCGAATGCTCGCTGTTCTGTTACAAGTGAATGTTCAGGTGTATCAGCGCCATAAGATTTTTTTGGACCTTGCTCACTTGTCTTGGTGATAATACCTACTCTTAGAATTAGTACGGTTACTGTACCTACTCCACCACTTGAAGTGGATGCACAAGGATTTATCTATAATATTTATTGCAAGTCATTCTTGTTGTCGCTTTTGCCAATTAGGAGTGAGCAGTATTTTTATATAAATATGAGTACACAATTATCAATTTCAACTTCAACAAGACAGTCATCATTTGAAATCATTCATCAGTCATTTACTGTATTTATTAAAATATTATTTTAGTATTTAAATGCGCGTATGCCGTATATTTGTTTAATATGTCATCTAGATGCTACTACTTTCATTTCTAGAGTTCCGCCAAAACTGGCAAAAAACGGAACCCATAGGCATAAAATACGGCCTATTTTTGGTGGAACGCGAACGACCGCGCTTTGAGTCGCTCGCCGTCGTTATATTTCTTTGAACCAAAAATAGGCCGCATTATAAGGCATTGTAGTCGAATTTTTGTTTTTGAATTAGTCTCTTCGCCGCCACTCCGTTGGTTAGCGCTGATCCTTATAAATTCGACATGTCTGTCTGTCCGTATGTCACAGCCATTTTATTATTTTAAGAGCCGAGCTCTTGTCGGTGGAACAATTATTGCTATTGCTTTTGGTTCTGCCCTTTCTTGATAAGACCTGACTCTCATTTTTCCTTCATCTGTTCCATATAGTTTCATAATCTAGGTTGGCAAAATGATTTGATTCAAATAAGGTTATTCTATTAAACAATGAATTAGTACATTATTTAGTATTAATTGTAACAGGGCTAAATAAAAACGAAACCGATTCCAAATTGTAGTTTGTCATTTTCACTCGTCTACTTGTCAGT
The DNA here is from genome assembly GCA_944739405.2 of Euclidia mi. Lineage (NCBI taxonomy): Eukaryota > Metazoa > Arthropoda > Insecta > Lepidoptera > Erebidae > Euclidia > Euclidia mi. The sequence goes on along the minus strand of OX123204.2, from coordinate 15,497,985 downwards.
GGAAATCTTGTCTATAAGTATAAAGAACTTTGTAAGTTCAAATTTGAACCTATAATAATACATAACTTGAATTAAATGTCTACCCACATTTCTGCAATAGAAACATGCTCAGATATGAATTAAAGTATACACTGTTAATTACGATAAATGCACGATTTATAGCCAACAATGAACCATTTGTAACACATTTACCTATTTACAATCATCACTTACAACAATTATTACAGGAATCTGAAGCAAAAAAAACATGATAAACATGAGCGGATGGACTAATCTCACGAGCATGCATGCTTGACAGCTTGACTTACACAATCTGCCTTGATTACTTAACAATATCCGTATTATAACTCAGTAACAAGAAGCCCGTCTCGATTACACACCATGTCCAGTGTAGAAGCAAGCTTGCTCAAGCAAAGCCGGGCTCAAAAATATCGTTGGAGCTATGTAGTTTATTACAAATATTTAATTTGGTAACCTGTATATTAAAATATGCAAAGATAATATCAAATGCGTGTGCGTTTCTACTTATGTTGTTATAAAAAAACTTGACAGTGATCCAAGCAAGGTCTTTTATGCCTCGTATATTCAAATCAACTATCGGTTTCGTCGGCGTGACCCCCAAGTCTCGTAACAAATTTAATTTAATATTTTATTCATCTTGTTTAAATGAAGAGATGTCAATAGTGAAACTGTGTTTAGTGCAAATCGGTGTGATTTTATCATGTTGCGAGGCGTACTAAGTCCTGGTGGTGTTTCCTATGCCTGGGAGAAGTCACTCTATACTTGGCGATGGAATCGTCAGACATCTAGCAAATGATGGCCATCAGGTTAGTAGGAATTTTTCTCAAGTAGGTATCTGATGCGTGTCATAGTTTAATTTATTATGACTTATCGTTTAGCTTAATATTTCAACTGTAGCTTTTGAAAAGTGATTCTGTCAATTCTTTCATAGAGCATGGAGTATATATTATATAGTTCGAAGTTTAGACCAGACATAACCCGATTAATTAAGAAGCATCTGTCTCAAAAGTCACATAATTATAATAATAATAACTGAGCGTGCGGGTACACCTACGTTATTTTTATTGATTACTACTCCACACTGGTGGCTTATGGCTGGATGTTATCATACCATATTTTGTGTAATAAATAGCCTTCTTCGATAAATGGGCTATGCAAAGAAGTAGAATTATTAAAATCGAAAGTTCGACCAAACAAACAAAGTCTCCAGCTTTACAAAATTAGTATAGACACGCATATTATTTTGTCGAATTAAAATAAATCAAGTCCTCTTTGTAAGATACTCTAAATTGTTGTAAATTTAGGACAACAGGTATTTTATCATTCCTTATTTTTGCATTGGACCTTTGGTGTATAAAATTATTTATCTTTTGTTAATATCACGGGTAATAGTCATACATCATACAATTTTATTAAACAGCCACAGCCATAGCCTAATATTTGACTGCACGGTTGGCGTAGTGGTTTAAGCGGCCGCCTCGCCGCTTGACACTGCGCCGAGTGTTGTGGGTTCGATTCCCACACGATAAAACACTTTGTGTGATCCATAAATTGTTGTTTCGAGTCTGGGTGTTAATTTACCTCATTATTTGTATGTTTGTAAAGTCCCACGCGACACAGGATTTAGGAAGTTGTCTTTTTAAAAACAAAATAACAAACAATGTAGATACCAATAGACTGCCATGCAGAGGGTATCGGATTCGAATCCACAGCGCGCACCAATACCTAAATTTTGGGATTCATGTGCGTCTTGAATTGTAAGTTATGGCTTGCCGCGTGCCTCGGAGAGCACGTGGTGTCGGTCCCGGCTGTCATGAAGATCTTTGACAGTCGTTATAGGGAGTCAGTACGTATAAATAAACTGACACCAGTCTTAACCATGGAATATAGCTATCACTTTGGGTTGCAGAGGTCAGACGGGCAGTCGCTCTGTGGAAAAGCTAATATTTAGTCTTATCCCGTTAGACTTGAAAGCGGACCCCGCGTTCTAACTGGGATAACGCTAGGAGGATGAAGATACAATTTTATTAAACGTCAGTAATATAGAAGTATTCAAACCTTAAATTAATTATATTTGTTTCTGTTTTCAGGTGACATATATCTCTGCGTTTCCATATGAGCCTGAATCTTCCAACGTCCGAACGATCGACGTCAGTGATAACATGAAGTTTATGCCTGGTAAAGCTTTTTTGCCTGTTATCTACGCTTTAATATTGCAGTCGCAAAATATTATTTTATGCATGTGGTCGTTTTTGCATTGTTAATAAGCGTAGGCGTTAAAATTATTATACCATCCAATTATTAAAATCCCTAGGTGCGATTCTTACTTTTCTCCGTACTTTCCTCATTTTTCATATCAACTTGCCCTCCCCTTCCCCCTCCCCTAGGCCATCGGTTGGCGATCTTGCCCCCCCTAAGCAATCGGCTGGCGACGCCTTTACAATTATTTGTGCCTATTGTACGGAGGTTTACTAACCAGACTTGTGATATGCAGATATGCGGCGAAAAAGTGAAAGCTGAGGTGCGAAATTGTGTCACCACAGTTTCCACTGATGCTATGTACTGTAACTGAGAACGATGGGTATGGTGGATAGTGGATTTTGTATAGCCACCCTCCCCTCCTCCCCTAAAAGAAAATCTTTGAAAGCGAGCAGATGTTCTTGGGGGAAAGGGTCTTCAGCAAGAGTGAAAGTACTAATACTTAGAAACGATCGGCCAGATTACGTGTGTAGGCATTGTGTAAACGGCACTTTATAGATATATTGCAGCCTAGATTATTTTCACATTGATCGGCACCAGAGCACCCGTTTGCTAACTTCTAACCAATTTTACGTTTCAGAGGACGTAATAAACATAGACGTTATAATGCAAAACAAATTGGAAATAACGAGTCACGCGTTTGTTTTGTACACATTTATGGAGATAACCAGATCGACGCTTGAGAACGACAATGTTCAGAATTTGATTCAAGATCCGGAGGAACAATTTGATCTAGTGATTGCTGAATGGATGTTCAATGAGTTGGCTTCTGGGTAAGTTGACATGTTAATAAACAGACTTTATCCTATTAGCATTTTAGCCGCAGAAAATTCTTGCCAGCTTTTCATGATTTTTACACTTAAGACTCTGACACAATATATAGAACTAGATGACGCACGCGGTTACACCCGCGTTATTTAAGGCTACTGCTTCCTCACGTGGCTATTAGCGTGATGTTATATAGCCTATAGCCTTCCTCAATAAATGACCTATCTAACACTGAAATAATTTTAAAAATCGGACCGGTAATTCCTGAGATTAGCGCGTTCAACCAAACAAACAAACTCTTCAGCTTTATATATTAGTACATACATACATACATAGACTCACGCCTGTTTCCCCGAAGGGGTAAGCAGAGGCATATTAAACGCCCACTTTTCGCCAGTGTTTTGGTCTCACGTAATAGGTGGCGAGCCTATTGCCGCTTATTGGAATATTTTGTTTGCCAGAGCCTCGTCCGTTGATCGGCAGGTGCACCACTTGCAGGTGAGGTTGGCTTGGGACCCTAAGTTCTTGGTGGGAACCCTATGCACCCCTATATTAGTATAAGATTAAAAATCAAGTAGCACGAAATAGCTTCCATTATAAACTTAGTCTTTCGCTCATTTATTGACTTCTGCTCCCTGCTTCTCGCACATTATTACTTGTGGTGTTATTTTGGCATTATTCCTGGTAAAATAAGAAAGCCCTAATGTGTAAAATGTATGTATGTATGACTACAATTATTTACCAGTGATACATATTAATGTAGACAGCGTATTTCAAGGTGGAGGATCAATTGGAACAGCGCTACGATGCTGATAACATAATGCCCCCAACATGTACCAGCATATACCTACATAGCACGTAGCATATGATTATGTTTCTGGGATTGTTCCTACTATCCGAGTCTTAAAAAGCATTTCGTAATTCGTTGATTTTAATTATTTCAGCTTCGCAGCAGTATTCGACTGTCCTCTTATCTGGTTTTCATCCACCGACGTGCATTGGTCAACACTACGATTAATTGACGAAGCTTCAAACCCTGCGTACACTGGGGATGCTTTGACAACAGTCATCCCACCATTCTCTCTTTGGGAACGGGCGAGTCAGTTATACATTCAGTTCAAAGTGATGCTTTTGAAATATGCGTAAGTAATATGTATCCATTGGATATTTCTTGTCCTGTCCTTAAATCTCTTTTTGAACCCAATGATTGCCCAGTGTTTTTTTAAAGCAGAGGTTCGAAAACTTTTGATCTAATCTTGTGAAAACAAGCAATAAAATTTGATAGTATTAATTTCCGACCAGACTGTGAAGAATATATCTAATTATGAGAACGTTTTCAATTTAGGATCTTCGATGTAATGGAAAGGCGAGCATATGACAACTTGATAGCACTAAGCATTATAAAACGAGGAAGGGAACCGCCAAGTTACTATGATATCAAGTACAACGCATCATTGATGCTGGTAAATTCGCATCCATCGTTGTCTACAGCACAAAGCATGCCGCAGAATGCTGTACATATTGGAGGATACCACATTGAAGAAGTCATTCAACCTTTACCAGAAGTAAGTTATTAGAAGAAAGCAAACAGAGACGGTCAACAGACACGCAAGACCTTACTATTTGAATTTGTGACTGCAGCCATTTTAGGAAGGTTTGCAGCGTTTGTGTATTTTTTAAGCTTCTGCAATTTATATCCCTAAAAACCGCTTTATATCATTTCTTAAACAACTCACAAAAATCTACACATGTTACTTCGGTATACGTAAGCGTATTTTCTGCTTATATATTTTTTTTATAGTAGTAGGTGGCAAACTAGCAGACGGATCGCCTGACGGTGAGCAATTACCGCCGCCCATGGACACAAGCAACACCATAGGAGTCACAAGTGCGTTGCCCGCCCCTTGGGGATGGGAAAAGGGATAGGTTGAGGAGTGGGATGAGAGAGAAGGAATAGGGGATAGGGCCTCCGGCACTCTCACTCACCGAACGAAATGTAACAGTTTAAGCACTGTTACTTTACGTCGATTTTCTGTGAGAGGTTAGTACTTCCCCGGTCGAGCTGGCCCATTCATGCTGAAATCAGCTAGCTAATAACTACCTGTATTAATATACTTTCTGCCAGGCTGGTGGATGGGAACTTAAACTTTCGCGATTTCCCTCTATAAATCCATTGCGTCTGGAGAAGAAATGGGAACTACGTTAGTAGAAGGTTTTGCTTTCTATATACTCGAATGCAGATTAACTTAGGAAAGCGTAATTAATTTGCAGGACTTGAAGAAAATAATGGACAGAGCCGAAAATGGTGTGATTTACTTCAGTATGGGTTCCAATCTGAAGAGCAAACATTTAAGCAACGAGCTAATAGAAAGTTTTATGTACGTGTTCAACGAATTAAAACAAACAGTACTGTGGAAATTTGAGGAAGACATACCTAATAAGCCTAAAAATTTACACGTTTTGAAATGGGCGCCGCAGCAGAGCATACTTTGTAAGTATATCACAAAATAGTTCTGTTTTATCAACTCTCTGTATCTTAGGCTTATGACAATTATCATCACCAGCCTTTAACAGTCCACTGCTGGACTAGGCCTCTCCTTTGAAAGGAGGAATTGGCCTACTATACCACGCTGGCCAAACGGTTTGGTCTAGGGTTTGTATCAAGTTTTCCTTATCTTACAATGCTGTTCTCTGCGTAAAATGCTCCCTCTGTCGGCTCTTACGACACCCATGGGGTTATATGGGATGGTGACATTCCGTATTCTTAATCCGTCACCACACAGACAATTATGATAATACTGCTAAGTAATTCCTTAATATTTACTGCTGGTCTCGAACGGCCGACTTTCTCAAATTCACCTCTGTTCCTCTGTCTTCAGCCTTACCTCTTAGGTAGCTTATGATCCTCATCAGTTCTGATGATCACCAAATGTTTATTTATTACTTTCAGCTCATCCAAATACTGTTCTGTTCATCACACATGGTGGTCTTCTGTCAATGATTGAAGCAATTCACTACGGTAAACCTTTCATTGGCATTCCGGTATTCGCGGACCATTTCACTAACGTCGAAAGGGCTGTAAGAAGAGGCTTCGCCAAAAAAGTAGATTTGGCTTATTCGATGGCTCCGAAATTGAAATTGGCTATTGAGGAAATGTTGAGCAACCCAAGGTATGATTGTAACCATAATAAAATTATTTACTTAATTTGATAATAATACGAGGTAAACTGTGGTCAAGTGGAAAGCGTAAGTGTCCGCTGATTTGAGCTCCCGCGTTTGATGCCCGGGTCGGCCAAAAGTGTTATTTCGAAGCAGACACTAGCAGTAGCAGTACGGAGTCTGGCAATGTGCCAGGTAACGGCAATAAACTGGCCCCTATTACGTGGGACAAAATTAATTATATGGCAAAATGTGTGTGTAATATTACAGCTCTGCCTGCTTCTTCAGGCATAAAGGCGTGAGTCAATAAAATAAAATATAAAAAATACTAAGTAAATCATAAATTCTCATGCATTGTTGTACACCTAGTAGCAAGCATTTATTTATATAATTTTGTGTCACAGGTACGCAGAAAAAGCCAAAGAACTGTCGTTGATTTACCACGATCGTCCAGTGCCCCCTGGCAAAACCCTAGTTTACTGGGTGCAGCATGTGGTGAATACTCAAGGTGCGCCGCATCTTCACTCACCAGCGCTCAATGTGCCGTTCTATCAAAAGCTTTACTTAGATCTACTACTTGTTATTTTAATTTTACTTTCTGTTCTTATATTTACGCTATTGCGAGTACGGGCTGTGATGTCTTCTAAGAAGAAATTGAATGTTAAAAAGAAAAACAATTAAATTAAACTAATAACAACCTAATTAAACGTAATGTATAGACGACTGATATTTATTTTTCCCGTTTTTCGCGCCTTAATACCTACTTAATATGTAAAATATGTACACACGGCTACATGTCAAACTTGACAGTTGCCGTACGATTTTGATACTTATTTCCTACGACATAAGAACGGTAAAAGTAGTCAGTGCCTAGCTTGATGAGTAGCCATGTGTACACACAAATAATGAAAATAAGAAAGATATACTTGTTACGGAGCAGCGATAGCCTAATGGAGATACCAATGGAGTGCCATCCAGAGGGTATCGGGTTCGAATCCACGGCGCGCACCAATGACTTTTCGAAGTTATGTGCGTATTGAATTGTTAATTATCGCTTGTCCCGTGCCTCGGAGAGCACGTTAAGCCGTCGGTCCCGGCTGTCAAGAAGATCTTTGACAGTCGTTACAGGGCGTCAGTACTCCTAAAATAAACTGACACTAGTCTAAACCACGGAATATCGCTATCCCTTAGGGTTGCGGCGGTCAGACAGGCAGATGCTCCGTGGAAAAGCTAATATTCAGCCAAACCCGGTTAGACTAGAATGCGGACCCTGGGTTAAAACCGGGATAACGCTAGGAGGAGGACTTGTTACGCAGGATCACTACTTTGGCGACGAGTTCATGACTGTTTTGTATTTCTATTACAAAACAGTCATGAGCTCGTAGCCGGAGTAGTGACGAGACTGTCTAAAACGGTCCCATGGTTGTTGTGGGCAGTCTTTTTTGGAAAACAGCTGGGTGGAGTCATGGATGCCATCACTGTGCGGCAGCTGTTTTGCGCGTTCCTGTGACCAAGGGAAAGTTCTTATATGTATAGTTGTGCCCGTTTTTTTCAGCTTTTCTCAGCAGTAGTCCTGAACTATGGTAGTAGTAAACTGATACTGTGTCGGAAAATTGAGTTTTAATATGCACTTGAAAAAATATTACACAGCCAGGAGCACGCATGATGAGAAAGGAGAAAAATATGTCAATAATAATCGTACTAGATCTGGCTGCCACCGACCTCTAAGATCGACATCAAAAGAGGTTTTGATTTAGGAAATATATTTCTCCTTTTCAATTCAAGTCATTTTAATTTTTAATATTAAGAATTTAAAAAAAGCCTTGTGAACCGTTTTGATAAACTTCGAATTGCTCCCTTAGTTGGAATATATGTACCTGATATAGGTAAATAAAAAAGGATTATCTCGATATTATAGTTTAGCGGCGATAGCCCAGTGGTGTACCTACGTAACGGACTGCCGAGACGATGGTCTCGAGTTCGCTCCCCTGATACCCCAGGCATACACCTCTGACTTTTCGAAGTTATGTGTGTATTAAACATGTTAATTATCGCTCGCTTAACAATGTGCCCGGTGAATGGCAATAGGCTCACCCCCTATTACATTGGGACCGAAACATAACTGGTGAAGTGTGGTGGGTGTGTAATAAACATCTGCCTACCCCTTCGGGGATAAAAGGCGTGAAGATATGTTATTTTAGTTTCCGAGAAATTCATGGACAAACACAAAAAACATAATTGCATACACTAAGCCTAAATATCTAATTCAAATATTAACTACATCAAGGTCACATACATTCAAGTTTTTAACATCTACAACAACATAACAAATTGATAACATTGTTCATAAGTCGGGTTATAAGACGAAAGTAGGAGAAAACTTAGATACGCTGAGTTATGACATAAGATTGTCCAGCCTGCTGCCCTGCGCGATATCACGCAGTAATTGTGTTGGACCCAGGGTAATGAATTACTACAATTAGACCATCATACAGCAATTTATGTCCACTGCTGGACACAGGCCTACTTAATTTGTGTCAGAATGGGATTGTGAGTCAACTAGACGTCGCCAGCGGCTTCACCCGTGTCAATTATACATATAAACCTTCCTCTTGAATCATTCTATCTATTAAAAAAAAGCATTAAAATCCGTTGCGTAGTTTTAAAAATTTAAGCATAAATAGGGACAGACAGTCAGAAGACAGACTTTGTTTTATACTATGTAGTGATAAGAGGATTTGGCCTAATAAATTACGCCGTATTTGGTTGGTTTTGGTTGGACGTCGACTTCGCCGTCTCTTTCTAAGCAACGTTTTGCTTCGTTTATTTTCCTAAGATGCCTCACGCAACACCCATGGAATTAAAAGGGGAAGTCTATAGTCGTATGTAGTTATACAACTATTGATATCTGATAGATAACGCCGGCTCAGTATATTGGTTAGTAAACTATAGCGCACCATTTCGTTGTTTGTATGTTTATTATATTAATTACATAATTAATATAGTGTAATTTAGATTTTTTGTGATTTTTTATTGCTAGTAATCATACATTGCATATTATTGTACATCGTCCTAGACGATGATATCTGTTGGGATTATGATAAAGTATTTTAGCCTCATCACTGTGAACAGCCAATGCGTGGCAAATATCAGATTTTTATCAGATTTATTCATTCATATATTATTTTTAAAGCGGAAAAAGAATTTTTGTTTGTCTTAAGTGGTCCTTATGTGTAAGTAGCTCTATAAAATGAATTTAAGTGCTTAATAAAGTATCATGCCTCCGTGGTCCAGTGGATAGCGTATGCAACTGCTGATCGGATGTCCCGGGTTCGATTCCCGGGTCAGGCAAAAGTGTTACTGGCTTTTTCCGAATACTCAGTAGCAGCCCGGAGTCTGGTGAAGTGCCCGGTAACGGCAATAGGCTCGCCCCCTATTACGTGGGACCTAAAAATTCATGGCGAAATGTGGGTGTAATATTTACACCTCTGCCTACCCCTTCGGAGAGACAGGCAGGACAGGACATAAAATAAATAAATTCTGTCTTATTTTGCAATATCGTCATATGACGACGATATCTATATAGATAAATCACAAACAAGGTTTCACAACAAATAGGTACTTTGGTACAAGCATCACCGTCAAAAGCTTTACAGAGACTAGTCCAACACTAATATATGGTGATGAATTTATGGAATTTTTGTCATTGACCAAAATGATTAGATAATCAACATTCAGTAGCATGATTTGCTTTATTCTTTGATCGATAAGCGTGTTGATGAGCGTGATATTTGCAGACGCGTTTTTTGTCAATTTCTTTATAGTATCTGATGACACTACAGTATCTAGTGTCATCGCATATTTTTTGGTCAATGTGAGAATTCTTGACATCTGATAAATTTTTGACTGCATGCATGCTACAGTGGTTTTAGCGGCCGCGGCGCTGTTTAAAAGGGTGCCAAGTGCTGTGGGTCCAATGCCCAATGCCCACACAATACACTGTATGTGTGATTTACAAACAGTTATTTTAAATCTGAATCTGATGCAGCCGTCATTCCAACATACGACTAATGCAATCTTGAGGGGTTGTTTTAAAAAACGGAGTTTTTTAAAACAAGAGTGTTCTTGTTTTAAAAAACTTTTTGTGATCAAAAATTTATTAAAACCAATATAAAGGAATTACAGGATGGAAAGCAAGCAACCCATGGAAGCTTTATGTCATTATAACCATATTTTATTTGCCGTATTGTTTTACGGCTCCATCTTCTATTTTCCTGAACAAGAAAAAAAACAATGTAAGGGTACAATGATAAATAACTAATTCTTTAAAAACTCAACCTGATTTTCATATCGACAAAGACGAATAAGTCATGACCAGTTGACCTTAGGAATAGTGTGCAATTAAACATAGGCATCCTTTATATATATGAGTAGTGGTCTTGGAATAATTCCCTTTATAGAAAGTATTCTCATCAGAATACTTTCTATAAAGGGAATTATTCTCAGAAATATGCGTAGTTTAACATGACCTATGTTGCATATTTTACACACAACAAACCAAGGAGGGAATTTCTATTCTACTTGCAACATGGGGCCCAAGGACATAATGGAGGCCAAGGTCATAATTAAGGGACTTGTGATGAATCCGTTAAATAAAATAGCTGGCGGCCGGAAACCTCATCAGCGCAGCGGTGAGAATGGTTAAAGACCCATGGATATTAAACATCTTTAATTTTGATGATGTTAGCTTTAAAGATTTTGACAATATCAGAAGAGGTTCGTGTTCCTATGAAGCCTTTTGGTATTCGTTGTCGAACGAAATATTTAAAATGATTAGCTAAGCGTAACCTAAAAGTTATTTGTAAGGTCTACATCCAAAGATTTTTTTGTCTGATTAGTGCCCTAGAATGATGAGAAAAGTGGTGCGTCGTCTCAATTATTTGTTAGTTTATAGTAGTATCATTGTTAGCTTTGTTTTCAATAAAACGATTAACTTATAAGAATTGTTTCACATAAGATTTATTAACAGAGCTACTGCAATGGCATTATTTATGACATAATAAGTTACTATACTTATAAGGTTAATAAATCATTTAAGGTTTTTTAATTAATTTATAAAACTTCCCAACAATTCTTAACAGACGTTCCTTACTTTATTATTTTCATCCCGAGGCATGCGGAACTTTCTGGCATAATTAATTTCCACTAATTGAATATTATAATTCGAGTTCATCGTAAATATCTTGTAATTACTTCACAATTTCTAGACATTCTTCTTTGTTGCTTATAATACTGTAGCCCGATATAGCCCTCTACATAAACTGACCCTCTGCTGGACACCGGACTCTTTTATCCTAAAATCTGTATATATAAAATCCTTGCGTTACTGACTGACTGACAGACAAGCTACAGCCGAAACTACTCGGCGCAAGAAGAAATTTAGCATGTATGTTCCTTGGGGACCGTAGAGGTGCACTAAGACGGGATTTCCCGAAATTCCCACGGGATCGGGCAAAACGGGAAATTCGAAAATATGTGCGTGCGAAGCCGCTGGCGTCGACTAGTCTATACATATTTTTAAAAGAAGTATCCCAGCTTTCCTGCCTGTCTGTATGTACGCGATAAACTTAAAAAGTACCCGACGGATTTTTGTACAGTTTTAACAAATAGTGTTATTCCTGAAGAAAGTTTAGGAGGATAATTCACGCGGACGGAACCTCGGGCAAGACGGGTTAGGCCATAATTCGCCACACTGGCCGTGTGTAGCTTGGCAGACTACATAATTATGTCTTTCAATAATATTATAGTGGCGTCTCAGACATGCAGGTGTCCTCACGATGATGTATTCCTTCACTGTTTAGCAGGCTCTGTTTTCACTTCTTCATTTATTTCTCCGTTTCAGTTTTAACTATCTGTTTATACTAGAAGCTAAATATTCTCTGTGAAAGGAAGAAAATTAGTATCGTTTATCTCACTATCATTAGTGAGATAAACAATACTAATTTTCTTCCTTTTAGACTAACGAGCTAAGCTTACGGTTTAACAAATGGTTCGGTAAGCCCATCAGTCAGTAAGCCACAGGATTACTTTCAATTATGTTAATTAATTTGTTAATTTGCTACCAATAGAATGAAACAAAATACTATTTTACTTTTCCATGATTAGATTTATTTATTTGCTTAGCATAGTATTATATTTATCCATACCATATTGTCTTTAATAAACAAAATCATACAAACAATAATTTTACCTTATAGCAATCAAATATTTTGAGCCCAAATTACGGATGTGCCTGCTGCTTCGCCTGCGGAGAAAGAGTTGGGGGATCAAAGTAGCCAACAACCTTAATATTATAAACAAACTGTTACAACGCATAACACTGACTCCTCCATCCCTCGTCGTTTAGCACTGTGTTTCTAATTTCTATATTGATGAGTTCTTTTTTCGTCGTATTCGTATAATTATGTTAAAGTCCCTTGCGATACAATATTAATACATTTTGCCGGATGGGACATTTTAAAAAGATTCTTCACCCGCTTAAAGAGGAGTCGTCATGAAAAAAATGATTTTATAATGTCGTAATCTGTAAAACACAGTAACATTCAAATTAAGTGAGCGAACAAGAGAATGGCTGGCAATATTGGCTCTTCCAAGACAGAACATTTATAGCTTCAGTCACAAATAGCTCCAAGCAACGGATCTAAACCGGACTAAATCCGTTGAAAATGGCTAGGATTACAAAGCAAAGTGCACTGAACGTCCGCAAATACGTTGAATGGTGAAACTAGTCATAGAAGACATTGTGCCTTCAGCTTGAAATAGGATGTTGGTTCATGATCTTGTATTATTGAGTTTTAAATGGACACACGGATGGCTTGAATGGAGAGTGACATTAGACTCATGTGAAATATAATATAAAACATTGTGTTTAGTACGGTCCTATTATTATTGAGACCAAATAAAAGAGTAGACTGTATAAATAACTTGTGCATTGAACTTATATAATAAAACGTATAAGTAGTATGGTAGCGAGTGTCGCGGGCGGGTGTGCTGCGCGGAGTGCTATATCGTACGGAGAGGGTCGCCTCTCGGCACCGCCGTCCACCTCCGCCGCCGTTGCTCGGTGCTCATGCATCGACACATTGGTCATAGAATATATTGGTCATAAATACGAGCCGAAAGGGCAATGGACAGGGCACAAAGCTCCGCCATAAAACCGGTGGCCGTTGGAGCAGAAAAGTTCTGTACTGGCGACCAAGCACTACTTCAGCTGAGTCGTAAATTCATCTGGAATAGATTCCACGCCAGGTGGAACGACGATATTGTTGCCATTGCAGGTAGTGGTTGCATGCGGGCGGCCATAGACCGGTTTATGTGGAGAGCCTTGGGAGAGGTTCTCCTCACGATCAGTAGTTTACATCTTTCGGTTTACATGATGATGAAGTCTTACAAACGAGTTATGGCCCGTATGTTGTTAAGTGAGTATTCGCAGCCTTGAAACACTAGTGCTGCCAAACTAACATCACGCGAGCTATGACAACACTGATGAAGCCATCCACACATTATATTCTTGTGGGAACAAAATAGTGATTTTAAATTCTCAGAGATTCTTGACTCATATTTCACTGCATCATATTCAACAATACTACTGCTTAGCCTCGATTTTTGTGAGGTGGTAGTACAATCCGAGTCGCGTTGGCCCATTCACGCTGTTTCCAGTTTAGCTCAGCCACAAAAAAAAATGTTCTTATTATTTGAGGAGGGAATCACGTATGAGCTATTGAGCTTTATGTACGCTGCTCGTCTGAGGTAATCTTTTATTAGGATAATCAACCTCATTTTAAGGCAACCTCGGCGTCGCCAACGTGAGGGCGGCCTAATAGTTTGCCAACATCACTATAATGTTTGCTCTTCAACCAATTCACCCATGTGTCCCTCTATTGTAACAGACATTTGTATTGATGAGTGAGCACGGGCGAAAATCCAATGTTTCGATATCAGCGCATTGAAATAACACAGTGTGAACTAAAAGGAGATGCCGAGGGAAAAGAGTTGCCATTTTATTTATTTCTCGAGTTTTGCATGCGTCTGGATATTTGGTATTCTCAAATATAGGTACTTTTGTTCTTTAAAGTAGAGAGAACTTTATTTCATATCAAGATTGTAATCTTAAGTCGGAATTGAAATTGCCATTTTTGTCTTTAAATACTTATTTTGTTTCAATGCTGGGTTTTGGGTTGAGTTTTTTAAATAAAAAACTGAATATAAAACCAGATTATTCCAAGATTTTCACTATTTCAAAACGTCTATCAAAAAAGCTTTTCGAAGTTAAGTGCGTATTAAATTGTTAATTATCGCTTGCCACGTGCCTTGGAGAGCACGTTAATCCGTTGCGTCACCATAAAGATCTTTGGCAGTCATTATGTGTAGTCAGTACCCACCTCTTAACAAACTGACACTAGTCTAAACCAAAGAAAATAGCTATCCGTTTGAGTTGTGGAAGTCAGACGGCAGGCGTTTAGAGGAAATCTGTCCATTGTGGTTAGACTAATAAGCGGACCTCGAACTGCAACTGGGATAACCCTAGGACGATGGCATTGATATCATCAGACTTTGAAATTCATTATGATCATGTTTTCTTTATTTACGCGTCTGTACTTGAAGTGTTTAGTCAGAGTTATAGACCACCTGAAAGTCACCGACATGACTTAACGACTCTTGTCCTAAGAGAGAAAAGTCATAAGAAAGAGCTGATGCAAATGCCACAACAAGGTCACCCATCCAAACGGTAACTTCTTCAAACATTGCTAACTTTGCCGATCTAATACGAGCCAATATATTATATTATTATAAGTCACGCTGTAAGCGTAACATTGTTTTCTTTTTTTTAATAGCCAACGCTGTCCCATTGCTGGGCAAAGGCCAACTCCAAATCTTTAAGGAATTGTATTCTTATAAAGCCGAAACCTTTAAACCGATCGCATCGGTAAAAAAATCAACAGTTTAAAAGTAAAATACATAAATAATATATATTTGACGAATGGATATTAGTCAAGGACCCCATTTCGTAAAATAGCATCCAGTAAAGTATTGTTGTATCTACTACATACAGATCAATGTGTACTACTGTAAACATTACTAAGCCTGACTACATAAAGGACCTGAATAAAGGATTTTGAATTTGAATTTGAATTTAAGCCTGACTACAAAGTAGGTATATTTAACAACATTACAAACACAATAACCGGCTAAGTAAAATCTAAACCCGAATGTCAAATTAGGCTTGAATATGCGCTAATTTGGCTTATTATTTACAGAAGAACAAACCTAGATACATGGAAGTGTGCCAAGTCAAGTGCAAGGCTTAAATTCATGACAATAATAGAGAACTGGCGATTGACACCGCGTGTGAGGTATAAAAGTCCAAAAACACCCAGCTGTGCGATAAAGAAATATTGCTGTGTAGCTTGTGTCAGAAGAAATACGTACCTTGAGGCAGAAAAACAAGTAATTCTGATTGAAATTTACTTCTGTATGTAATACACTTTACACTTTCTTATAAATAAACAGGAATGTCTACAGAAACCGTTTACGCAATGCGGTTGTGGACTGCACTCACAGACCACCTACCCTGCACTGAAAATAGCTTCAGCGAATTCGACAACCGCACGATTATTGATCATGATATTAAACTTAGCCCCTATTTGCACAATTTATTATGTTTTTGTTAAGATCATGATTACATAAAGTGACCCCATTTAAAAGTATATGTTTCAAACCTTCACCCTTTTAGATTAAGTAAAAAGGATGGTAATCCCTGTTATTCATACCTACCCTTTTAGGTAAGAACATCTTTATTAGCGAAGTACAGTACTCCCAAATTAATAATGCGCATGCAGATCTTCGTTAATTGTCGTATTCCCGGAAACACCCGAACCATTGAATTGTAAGAGCCCTAAACAATGCACTTGCATTTTGCACCTTGTTCGAAAGAAATAGGAGTGAATATTATGTGTACACAATCGAAAACAATTCGGGCGGTTGGCGGCGCACTGTGGGCTGAAATCAGCGTTTCATAGACATTCAATTATTTTTTTTTAAAGTGACATTTTTTTCACTTGGAATGCTGGAGGAATCTAATTACATGCCTAAAAATATACTCTTTATGAAATGGGTACGTAAACGGAAGTTTGAGAATTTTTTCTTTAAAAATTTGTATGGAGACAACATAAAGAAATACGATAACTCTGCTATCGCACAATTGGCCCTAATTCCCTTCTAGGGGATTAATCCTTGAATTATTTATGATTTTTTGACATACTCGGTATCACGGCCTCAGGTGCGCTTTTTTTTTTTTAAAATGAGCATTTTTTTTTTATATGAGGCAATTTCTTTGGACCAATTTGGCTTAACATAATATATATGAATATGACCCGGATATTTGGATCATATTCATATATGTTGGTCCAAAGAAATTGCCTCATATAAAAAAAATGCTCATTTAAAAAAAAAAAGCGCCCCTGAGGCCGTGATACCGAGTATGTCAAAAAATCATAAATAATTCAAGGATTAATCCCCTAAAATGGCTAGGATTACAAAGCAAAGTGCACTGAACTACCGCAAATACGTTGAATAGGGTAACTAGTCATAGAAGACATTGTGCATTCAGCTTGAAATAGGATGTTGGTTCATGGTCTTGTATTATTGAGTTTTAAATGGACACACGGATATGGCTTGAATGGAGAGTGACATTAGACTCATGTGAAATATAATATAAAACATTGTGTTTAGTACGGTCCTATTATTATTGAGACCAAATAAAAGAGTAGACTGTATAAATAACTTGTGCATTGAACTTATATAATAAAACGTATAAGTAGTATGGTAGCGAGTGTCGCGGTCGGGTGTGCTGCGCGGAGTGCTATATCGTACGGAGAGGGTCGCCTCTCGGCACCGCCGTCCACCTCCGCCGCCGTTGCTCGGTGCTCATGCATCGACACATTGGTCATAGAATATATTGGTCATAAATACGAGCCGAAAGGGCAATGGACAGGGCACAAAGCTCCGCCATAAAACCGGTGGCCGTTGGAGCAGAAAAGTTCTGTACTGGCGACCAAGCACTACCCCAGCTGAGTCGTAAATTCATCTGGAATAGATTCCACGCCAGGTGGAACGACGATATTGTTGCCATTGCAGGTAGTGGTTGCATGCGGGCGGCCATAGACCGGTTTATGTGGAGAGCCTTGGGAGAGGTTCTCCTCACGATCAGTAGTTTACATCTTTCGGTTTACATGATGATGAAGTCTTACAAACGAGTTATGGCCCGTATGTTGTTAAGTGAGTATTCGCAGCCTTGAAACACTAGTGCTGCCAAACTAACATCACGCGAGCTATGACAACACTGATGAAGCCATCCACACATTATATTCTTGTGGGAACAAAATAGTGATTTTAAATTCTCAGAGATTCTTGACTCATATTTCACTGCATCATATTCAACAATACTACTGCTTAGCCTCGATTTTTGTGAGTTGGTAGTACAATCCGAGTCGCGTTGGCCCATTCACGCTGTTTCCAGTTTAGCTCAGCCACAAAAAAAAATGTTCTTATTATTTGAGGAGGGAATCACGTATGAGCTATTGAGCTTTATGTACGCTGCTCGTCTGAGGTAATCTTTTATTAGGATAATCAACCTCATTTTAAGGCAACCTCGGCGTCGCCAACGTGAGGGCGGCCTAATAGTTTGCCAACATCACTATAATGTTTGCTCCCCAACCAATTCATCTGTGTGTCCCACTATTGTAACAGACATTTGTATTGATGAGTGAGCACGGGCGATTATCCAATGTTTCGATATGAGCGCATTGAAATATAGTGTGAAGTAAAAGGATATGCCGAGGGAAAAGAGTTGCCATTTTATTTATTTCACTAGTTTTGCATTCGTCTGGATATTTGGTATTCTCAAATATACTTTTGTTCTTTGAAGTAGATAGAAATTTATTTCATATCAAGATTGTAATCTTAAGTTGGAATTGAAATTGCCATTTTTGTCTTTACATACTTATTTTGTTTCAATGCTGGGTTTTGGGTTGAGTTTTTGAAATAAAAACTGAATATAAAACCAGACTTATTCCAAGATTTGCACTATTTCAAAACGTCTATCACAAAAGCTTTTTGAAGTTAAGTGCAAGTAAATTGTTAATTATCGCTTGCCACGTGCCTTGCAGAGCACGTTAATCCGTCACGTCACTATAATGATCTTTGGCAGTCATTATGTGTAGTCAGTACCTCTAAACAAACTGACACTAGTCTAAACCATGGAAAATAGCTATCCGTTTGAGTTGTGGAGGTCAGACGGCAGGCGTTTAGAGGAAAAGCTGTTAATTGTGGTTAGACTAATAAGCGGACCTCGAACTGCAACTGGGATAACCATAGGACGATGGCATTGATATCATTAGGACAACTTTTAAATTCATTTTGACCCTGTTTTCTTTATTTACGCGTCTGTGCGTGAAGTATTTTGTCAGAGTTATAGACCACCTGAAAGAAAGAAAGAAAGAAAGAAAGAATCATTTATTTGCACAAAATATGGTATATAAAATAGGTGGTGTATAAAATAAATGTGCTTAGCATATTTCACCCTTTGGGCATGCAAATTGCATAAATAGACTAGTCTATCATAAACCTTTAACTTATATTAATTTACATAATAAATAACTAAAAGTTATTATAAATAGCAACAGTTATATTTTAATATTTTAGGTAACATTATAAACTATTTAAACTTACAGATATTACTTACATATATTTGTAGTCATCATTAAAATGAGTCTCATGAGGACTTTTCAAGTATTCCTGAATGGTATAAAAACATTTTTCTACTAGCCATTTATATAGTTTAGTTTTGAATTCAGACAGTGGCAGATCTCGTATGTTATTTGGAATTTTGTTAAATATTTTAATTGACATATAGTAACAGTTGATATTATAATATTTGGTCTTTATATTTGGTAGCCGAAGCCTGGATGGATATCTGGGGCCCAATTCTGCTAATTATATTTGTTCAAAATGCAGTTTCGATATGATGTCAGTGTCATATTTACGTCATAATGGTATTCTCCTAAATTAAGAGACATTGAAATGATATTGCGAATATATTGAGAGTTGAACAATACATAAACGGTATTCTGCTAAATATATTTTTGTACAAAGACAAACGTCAAACTGTAAATACACATATTCAAAACACCCATATTTTAAATGTTCGATTTCAAATCGTACGTAACATTATTGATTATGTATCAAAAAATCTCTCACAATCCAACGAATAAATTAATTTACTAAAATGGTACTGGTTAGTATTATAGACTGCCATATTGCACTGCTAGGTAGTATCATCTGTATATATAAAATTCATTCACTATTCCCTGACTAACAGCAATGCACAGCTGAATCTACTGGGCACAAGATGCTAAAAATTGGCATGTACGTTCCTCGAGGACCGTATGCTGCACCCTTACGGTCACTGACTAAGAAGAGATTTCCCGAAACATCTACCAGATCGTAAGGAACTGTTAAATTGAAATAAAATGTGAGAGCGTACTTGCGGGCATATTACATAAAAAACAAATCATAGGCAACGCTGTAACATCAAATTACCAGCAATAAAGTTAATTATTTCATCAATACCTACTCATGTCAGGATATTTGACATTAAATTGAATATATCGAAATTAGAATAGAATGACATTGTGTAGCAGAATACCGATTTTGAGTCAATTCAAAATATAATCTCATTCCATTCAAAATATGATGTCGATGTCATCTAAAATAGCAGAATTGGGCCCCTGTATTAAATTTACAATTTTCACCAAAAGTTTTATATAATTGTGGATGTTTTTTCACAACTAAACTACATTCAAATATGTACATACAAGGCACAGTTAAGATTTTAAGTTTGGTAAAGAGAGGTTTACACGAGGACAATTGTTCAGCATTACACATAGCACGTATACACTGTTTTTGAGCAATGAATACTCTATTTATGTTAATAGAATTTCCCCATAGAGGTATACAATATCTAAGGTTCGAGGCCACATATCCATGATATGCCTGTATCTTAATATTACATATCTTTGTGAGGCGCCAAAGTGCATATGAGAATCTATTGATTTTATTGCAGATATTATCTATGTGGAAATTCCATGTACATTGATTATCAACATTAAGTCCTAAAAATCTTATACTATTAGCTTCAGTTAGAGGTTTATTGTTGAAGGTTACATTTAAGTTATCAATTAATTTGTGTCGATTGTAATATTGTATGTATTTAGTTTTTTCTATATTCGCTCTTAAATTATTAATGCCCATCCAATCTATTACTTTGGAAATAGTAAGGTTAATTTCCTCATTGAAAGAAGGTGTGTTATCTGCTGAAATCACAACAGCTATATCATCAGCAAATAAACTACATGGATGATTTAAACAATTGGGGAGGTCATTTTATATAAATGATAAATAGAAGTGGCCCTAAAATGTTTCCTTGTGGAACGCCTACCTTATTATATTCTAATGAAGATCTGACTGTTATTTCTTCATTTTTATCATCAATTTCCTTAATTTCTACATATTGCTGTCTATTGTTAAGGTAACTATGCAACCATTTTTCAGCTAATCCGCGTATACCATATTTATTATATTTTTGAAGCAACGTGTTATGTTCAACGAAATCGAACGCCCTGGACATATCAAAAAACACTCCTACTGTTGGTATTTTTCTGTCTACCTTTTCTGTTATGGTACTGATAGGTTTAAAGGCAGCTAAGGTGGTGGAATTTACCTTTTTGGAAACCATGTTGCTCTGGTTTTGTAACATTGAATTTATCTAGAAAATTTTTAAGTCTTGAATGCATTATTTTTTCAAAAACCTTAGCAATTACAGGTATTAATGTTATTGGCCTATAATTATTAATACATTCCTTAGGTCCTTTTTTATGTATAGGTTTCACTACTGATATTTTAAATTTTTCAGGAATAGTACCTTCTGCTAATGATAGATTCACTAAATGACATAATATGGGCGTAATAGGTATTGTACAGTGCTTCAATATAAATGTAGGAAACTCATCATATCCTGTTGACATGGTATTATTGAGGGAAGTTATTGTTCTATAAATTTCTTGATGTGAGGCAGTTTCTAGATATATTGTAGAATCTATTTCATTTAAGTTACTTTTGTTTACTAGATGTTCAGGATTCTTTTTAGGTGATTCATTTGTAATTTCTATAAAGCGAGTATTGAAAATGTTAGCTATTTCAGTTAAATTAGTATTTACTTTATTGTTATACTAGAGGACGCCAGCAGCTACGCCTGCATTTTTTTTTAATTTACTCGTTTTGGTCGATCCCGTGGGAATTTCGCGAAATCCCTTCTTAGTGCAACCCTACGGTCCCCAAGGAACATACATGCCAAATTTCACCTTCCTGCGCCCAATAGTTTCGGCTATAGCGTGTCTGTCAGTCAGTCAGTAACGCAAGGATTTTATATATTAAGATATTATTGAACTTACCTCATTTTTGTTATTTTTGGTAATATTATTATCATTCTGTTTTATTACATGCCAGGATGCTCGACATATATTGTTGGATTTTTGTATATAGTTTTCACTGTAAATTTTTTGTGCTGTATTTATACATTTTCTAAGTATTTTATTGTATACTTTGTATTGGGTTTTAATTGCATTATTTTTAATCTTCAAGTAAGAAAATCTAAGTTTTCTTTTGTTAATACAGGATTTTTTTAAACCAACTGTTATCCAAGATGTATTGTTGTTTTTTTTGTGATTAATTTTTATTTTGCGAAATGGGAAACATAAATTATAATATAAAATGAGATTATTATGAAATATATCAAATGTCACCGACATGACTTAACGACTCTTATCCTAAGAGAGAACAGTCATAAGTAAGAGCTGATGCAAATGCCACAACAAGGTCAAGGGCAATGTTTGCAGAAGTTACCGTTTGGATGGGTATCCAAACGGTAACTTGTGCAAACATTGCTAACTTGGCCGATCTAATACGAGCCAATCTATTATATTATTATAAGTCACGCTGTAAGCGTAACATTGTTTTCTTTTTTTAATAGCCAACGCTGTCTCACTGCTGGGCAACGGCCAACCCCAAATCTTTACAGAATTGTATTCTTATAAAGCCGAAAGTTATTAAAACGTTAAGACGATCGTATCGGTAAAAATCAACACTTTAAAAGTAAAAAATATACATAATATATATTTGACGAATGGACAATAATATTAGTCAAGGACCCCATTTCGTAAAATAGCATCTAGTAAAGTATTGTTGTATATGTACTACTGTAAACATTACTATCTGTACTACTGCAAACATTACTAAGCCAGACTACAAAGTAGGTACATTTAACAACATTACAAACAATAAATCTGGCGAAATGTGGGTGTAATACCTCTGCCTACCCCTTCGGGGAAACAGGCGTGAGACTATACATACATACATACAAACACAATAACCGACTAAGTAAAATCTAAACCCGAATGTCAAATTAGGCCTGAATATTTGCTAATTTGGCTTATTATTTACAGAAGAACAAACCATGGAAGTGTGCCAAGCCAAGTGCAAGGCTTAAATTCAAGGCAATAATAGAGAACTGGCGATTGACACCGCGTGTGAGGTCTAAAAGTACAAAAACACCCAGCTGTGCGATAAAGAAAGATAAAGAAATATTGCTGCGTAACTTGTGTCAGAAGATATATGTAACTTGTGGCAGAAAAACAAGTAATTCTGATTGAAATTTACTTCTGTATGTAATACACTTTGCACTTTCTTATAAATAAACAGGATTGCCTACAGAACCTGTTTACACAATGTGGTTGTAGACTGCGCTGAAAATAGCTTCAGCAAATTCGACAACCGCACAATAACTGATCATGATATTAAACTTAGCCCCTATTTGCACAATTATGTTTTTGTTAAGATCATAATTACATAAAGTGACCCCATTTATTAAGAGTTAAAGTATATGTTTCTAACCTTCACCTTTTTTGATTAAGTAAAAAGGATGGTAATCCCTGTTATTCATACCTACCCTTTTAGGTAAGAACAACTTTATTAGCGAAGTACATTATTTAGTTTGCCTTTAGAGCTTCGTACTTGTAGGATGACACGCTAAAGTTGACAGCTAACGTTAGCTGTAACAAATTGCATTTTCCTGCTTTGGCCGAAGAGTGTTGCGTATCGGTGTTGCTATGGGAGACAAAGAAGTGAGGCTAGCATAGAGTGAAGTAAAGTGGGTTTGTCAAAATTAATTGAATTTTTACACTGCATAACAAGTTTTTAATACTCATTTTTTATTGGGTGTTCTCTGTATCCCCAGTGGGCTAGCCAGAGGTGTAATATTACACCCACATTGCGCCCAAACGCTCTCCCGATCGGCGGCCGCGTAACCACTGGACCAAATGTTCTTTAAATAAAATAAACTCAATCATTAATGTAGAATTCATTTTAAAGGGTTACGCACTTTCAAACTGTTGTCTATCGGTTCTAGTGTCTGGATGTTTATATATAATTATATAGGTACATTTGAACTGACAGCGCCGTGGTTTTGAGTTCGATCTCAACACGGGGCA
Source organism: Euclidia mi (assembly GCA_944739405.2). NCBI lineage: Eukaryota > Metazoa > Arthropoda > Insecta > Lepidoptera > Erebidae > Euclidia > Euclidia mi. The sequence goes on along the minus strand of OX123204.2, from coordinate 15,474,115 downwards.
ACACTTTGTGAGAAATATAAATAGTTGTTTCGAGTATTCTTTGTGTTCATTGGTTGAATGTTGAGTGCGATAACTTTTTTTTCAATTAATTTATTTCTAGAGTGGTTGGTATTTTCCTAAAGACAAACAAAAGATCAAAAGTTTGTAATTATGACAATTGTTTAAACGTTCACTGGAACATCAATAACGGTTGCTACATTTCTAGCCAATCCATACGTAGGCATGCCTACATCTATTTCTATCCCCATTCATCTAATTTAGGTGATGCATTTGAAGGCATTTCCAATTCTACGTATCCTCAATGACTAAGTAACACACCGAACTGAAATGCTTTACAAGCACATAAAGTAGAGTGTGTATGTTGCTCCACAAACCAAACTGGTATGCCCACAATCTAGCAATCACTAGGAATCTCTAGCAATGCCGTTTAAATTAAAACGTTGGTCGATAGAATCGAAGCCGTTCATAAGATGGCGTTCACATAGAATGCTTTTATCTTCATATATGAAGTAAAACATTATTTCTATTGTGAAATTCATTATTATATTAAAAATATTTAAGAGTTTTCGAATCACCAACTTAATTATTGATTAGTTTCATGACATTGAATTTCATTATTGACGATCCGTAAAATAACGAATTAATTTGGTGGGAGGAAACCAAATACCGAATTATTGTGCCCTCTTTTTTCGCCTCGCAGTAGAAACGTAGTTGCGAGCTCACAAGTTGAGGACTGACAAGTTCAAACTATTGCTTTGTTCCAAACTTGACCTATGGTTTGGCGCGGACATCCGAACTTAGTTTAGCAAAGACGACCAATCATACAGCCTTGCCCAGCACCCAGCTATTTTTCCTCTCTTCCTTTTTTGATAGAGTTAGACGTAAACGCGATTAACGCGACGCGATAGATGAGACAAAAGAGATAACAATTAAATGTTACTTAAGTGCCACAGATACCACTTGTCATCAGTATGTGAAATTGGATTGCTGATTAGACAACAAACCATCGTAAACACAGGTCATGATTTAAAAATGGAAGTCAATCAATCGGTTCAAAAATAAGAACATATCTCAATAGGTCCAAAGCTAAAGACTTTAAATACGTCTACTGTGTAATCCTCCTAACGCAGACAACATGCGACCCTTTGCATTTCAAATAAGGAGTCCGTCTGGCTGGTTGTTTTAGGGCGGTCTGGCATCGAGTCTCTTACTCAGTCGGGACTGTTGTGTAGCGGGAGACGAGGATTTAATAGGAAGTAAGATTTAGGGTCTTTAAATATTTCGCATAGAATTTTATGGACTGACAAGTTACTGAAACATTATAAGGCGGATGAGGACACGATGTTTTTTATATTTTTATACTGGATAAAAAACAAATGTAAGGAGATACATTTGCTTCCAAATTCTAATAATACTAGTAATGTAATTCAAACGTTACGATAATCCGAAAAAAATGCTATTGAGAAACGGGTGAAGGATGGATATACAGATTATACGCAGATATACTTTCACAATATAAAAAATGAATGAAAATGACTATGTACGCCTTACTTGTGGAATAGGTAGTGTATTAATATCCGTCTTTTTTACAGGAAAGTTATGCATTTCATTCAGCAATTAGTTTATCTTCAAATTCAGATTGATTTAAGCTCCAGAGTATACTAATATATTTTTGATTTATGTTCAGACTTGTAGAAATGCTATCGATATATCAACCTGCAGAAAATCCTGGTAGAAATATATGCCAGTTTTTTAAATCGCCAAATTAATATAACGCCTTTTTAAGCCATAACATGAGGTATTTTAGCGTACTCCTCATAGTTTGAATCTCAGTGTGCCTCTGTCAGTGATCTAGGTAGTGCTAGATGCGTTACATCATGCGATGAAACACACAACAGACTTGTTTGTCCCTAAGCTCTTGTGTAACATAGACCGTTTCAAACTGCCGTCAGAATATTCTAGTCACTAAAATTTGAATTTCGGTAACGATCTTAGTGTCTATCGCAATAAGCCGGGTACGTTGCTATTGTATCAGTGATCAGTCGGGATATACAAGGCAAGTGTGAATGGGACAGGATGAAGGGGAAGACCTAGGCGGACATTCTCTGACCAGATTGGAGACATCCTAAAAACAGGACAGGTTAGAAGTACCCTGAACAGCAGAGCATGCATGAGGAATCTGATGGGAGTGAATGAAGCAAGAGAGATATGTCAGGATCGTTGCAAACGGCGTTCCGTAGTCTCTGCCAACCCCTCCGGGAAACAGGCGTGAGTATGTATGTATGTATCTGTCGGGAATAGGTGTGATATTGGTTTGTATATCATAATATAAGCGATAGCCTAGCGTGCAGACTGCTATGCAGATGGTAGGGGGTTTGTATTCTGCACATGCACCTTACTTTTCGACGAAATGGCTGCCATAGGCTTCTAAGTAATTTGATAAAACATGCTAGTTCAAACAGTTTGATCAAATAAATATCATACAGTCATATGAAAACTCAAAAAAATACTAACTAGTTCTTATAATAAAAGCCGACATACTAAAAGTTACGCGTTGAAATAACATTCTTTTACGTTAGCAACTCTAACTACCTTAGTTATTAAATATTAACCAACATTTGAATTTCCATATTTTGGTCGAATTCAAAAGCAGCCATTATTATTTTAATAAACAACACCACACATGGTAGACAAACTAAACTAAGTAATATTTGTAAGTTATTAAATTGTTTTTCAAGTGCGTTATTTGTTTGTCTGCCTTTCTGCTTAACCGGGATAATCTTTGGAGGGGCAGAACCGATTTTAATAGGACTTTCACAGTAATATACGGGACTTTGTTGGGCTACATATAAGCTGTAACTCGAGCCAGTAGGTGGCTACTGGCTCGAGTTACAGCTGTTTTCTTAATACAGACTACAATATTTTTTTTATTTCATAAACTGTTGGGAATAATCATGACTGCAATATTCTTGATGACTCGAAGCAACAATTTGTGGAACCCGCCATCGAACCAAAACACTAGGATAAGTGCTAAACGGTGACGCAGCCACTCAAACCACTGCACTATACGAGCAATCAGATTCTGCTACACCTAAGGATCAAATGTTCTCCATTGTCGTTCCTTGTCGTGTTGAATAGTACTGCGGATATGCTGGTAACGTCACGTATTGCTCGGAGCGAGAGAACAAACAATGTGGTAATTATAGTTACAAGTATTATACTGGTTAATAATATTGCTTGTAGTACAGAGCGCAACCGCTTGAACATGGTTAAATTATATCTACATGATCTACATTTAGGTATCCAAATCCTGGATGTAGCACGTTAAATACATTAAATGAAATGTAAACTCAATTTAAAATTAATTATAAAATTTTTCACTTTTATACTTATTTTCTGAGACTTGTAGCAAAACATAATAAGTAATCTTTAGTTGTACAACATTTGCTTCACACTCGCTATATGTCATAAATGTAAAGTAGGTATAGTATATTCTAAAACTGTTCCTTAAGATACAGGTATAACCTAGTTTAAGGCACAGTGCTATTTTTGTGTATGATATTAGCAGCTTTATTATTGTTCATGTGATTCTGTCTACCAACTATAATCTTGTTTTGTACAAGCTGTATCATTACTTGTTAATAAATAAATTTATTATTATTATAACTGTACGCGGTATGCGCAAATCAAAGATGTATTGATAGATAAAATAAAGTATATATATTGACTGATAAAACAGTGCGGCGAGTTTTTGCAATCCTCGTAAAGGACAACATTTTATGTGATTAAATTCATTTTTCTAGTCTGGATAGACGGATGTCACTGTTTAATTTAAAATGACTGAACAAACATCAAAATAATATTATCTAGGTAGCACTTTTGTATATACTGAAACCTAAGTGAGCGTAAACTAGTTACTTAAAAAGAAACCATTTGTTTAAAACTATAGAATTTCGTCCGTGGCTCTCCCCGTCATTTATCGAGGTAAAGTATATGTCACTCTCTAGCCTCGTAGTCCTATTTCTTAACACAAAAATAGGGTAAGTTCGCTCAAATAGGGTAAGTCCTGGGGAGATGGCCGTACGGGAGAGATGGCCAGTTCAATTATTTTCGAAACTAATGGCTAGAAGCGCAGGCTTACACTCAGTTCCATAGATTATACAGATATACTGGTATAGATGCACAACTCCCTCTAAGGAAAAATTCAATAGGCATCATCGACTCTAGACGGCATACAAATAAATTTTATTTTTATTCCGATCGTATAGATGGCGTTAGTAGTGGATTCATTTTTCAAAATAAAATAAATGTTTAATTTCGGTGTTAATAAATAAGTAAATGACAACTATTATGTAAAATATGCAATTTAAAAGTAAAAAAATATAAAAACCTCAAAAGTAGTTCTAGATAAGCGTGGATTCGATCCACGGACTTCTAAGTTATGAGCCCAGCACGCTTCCACTGCGCGACGCACATCTTAACTACATTTGCGAAATTACCGTTTCGTTATCGCTACAGATATTTCTAGGTATATATGTAATTTTTTTTTCTTTAGTTCTTACAATCATCGGTAGATGGCGCTGATTTATATGAAATTTACCCATGTAGGGCGCTTTCACGGCCCTGCTCAGTTCGGTCCTGTCAGTGGAGGGCACCAGCCGCACGCGCAAAGTGATAGTGAAATTAAATCAAAAGGTAAGTAAAAAACAGTTTATTTGTTTTCAAAAGTAATTTTTTTTAATGCGTTTGATTCTTACCTCGTGGTGAAAAAATTTAAATGGAAACTTGTGCTTTTTATGTTTTATTATGTTTGGTATAATCGTTGTGTTGTATTCTAATCTCAAAATTGTAATCAATTCCTACCCATCCATATTTTTATTGATATGGCCATCTCGCCCGGTCAATTTAGGAGAGATGGCCACATGCGCTCTGGTGGAGATGGCCATATTATTATTTTTGTTTTTGATGTTTAATTTAACCTTTCACTATTTTATTGTAGATGCCGAACGTTTATAAGAGAATAGCAGTTACAACGCGCGGTAACTGGACAGAAGAATCACTTAAAGCGGCTATTATTTCTGTTAAAAATGGGGAAATGACAATTTACGCTGCATGGAAACACTACGGCATTCCAAGAAAACATTGGAAAGAAGATACAAAAATGAAAATGATAAAAAAGTGACCTTTGGGACCATCTCCTATGCTTGGAGAACGAAATGAATAAAGACTTGTTACCCATATAAAAACAATGCAAGGTAAAGGATTTCCATTAACTATTGATGATGTCAGAACAATAGTAGGTTTTTCATTTTGCCGAGCAATTAAACATATCTCACAGTTTTAATAACTGGAAAAGCTGGTTACGACTGGATGCAGATATTTTAAAAAGGAATCCTGATATTACTTTACGTAAGTCTGAAGGAGTTTCTTTGGCTAGATCTCAAGCTTTGAACAGAGTAGAAGTCGATTCTTATTTCAATTTATTAGAACAACTTTTGACAGAGAATGATCTTATATCCAAACCAAATTCGTGTGCTCAAAGTGTGGACGGCGGATGAAAAGGGAAGAGAAGCAGAAATACACAAAAAGATCTAAATAAAGTCCTGGCCATCATACCCCTACTACTATGGCCATATCACCCGGATATCTCGGGAGAGATGGCCAAACGAGAGTTATAGTAATGTATTTTTTAAAAAATATTTAGAAGAGATTTTGTTGAATATCTTGTGTTTTTTATGTTTAAATGATTAAAGACTGACTTAAATAAAAAAATGAGGAAAAATATGCCTAGTTTGATTTTTATAGCGTCTTATAAAAACTACGTCCATCTCCCCCGGACTTACCCTATTTAAACAAACAAACTATCTCATTTATAATATTAGTACAAATAAATCACAGTATAAAATCATTGAGCTCACAAAGCGAAGTGTTAACTACGCTGTGTCAAGACTGAACTAATTAAATATCTCCTCAACTATGACAGCTGTCGGAAACAGCAAAGTGTAGCCTAGGAGCTAGCGTGGCTATTTATTCGTAACTTATATTAGTTTTGATGCTCTATAAATACATTTTGGCTTTTTGACCAAATCCTTATTAGGTATACAATTCAAAGTTTTCAAGTTCACAAATAACTTATTTTACTAGAGAAAAGAATTTGTTTGTGAACATGAATATGTTTTTTTTGTTTGTATAAAGAAATGCCTACAAGTATATTAATTAGATATAGTATACCTACTAATAATTTCGTAAATATACACATAAATATATGGTATATGGTACCGGTCTATAACGCGTAATTACCTATATGAAAATGAATTTGAAATTGGTATTTGCATAAGTTAAGGTAAAGTGCAAGGTATTATGCCCTTGTTTTAAAATATAATAATTGCTCAATTTGAATTGAGCAAAAGAATTGAGATCCATTATATTAATGTTAACTAACTAGTAAGTGGACAAATCGCGAAAGTTTGGAAGTATTCATTATAGCATCAACGGGGTCGTCAAGATTGTTAGTCTGAATATTCAAGTTCAGTTTTAAGGAAAGCTTATTTTAATGAATACTGTAAAAAGGCTACTGGTTCAAATTAAACACAGCACTTAAAATTCTTAAGATCAAAACTATCAATACAAAATTAATCAGATGTTTTATACCTCAGCGCCTAGGCTAACTCTGCGAAACTATTTAAGTGTTGGGTGTTAGGCGCTCTCAGCTCCAGGGAAGGCAGCGCGCTTCACAGAACACCTTCACTTTGTGCGAGCTTTAAACTTTTTTTGTGAAAGCTTTCCAAAGCAAAGGTCTTGTTGCCAGATGATATCTAACGACCGACTTTGACGTCAGTTTGCACAGTTTTGGCAAAACTAATGGTCGCCTTGTTCTTTACGTTTAGTTTTTTATAATGCGGTTGTATGAATAACAGCTAAATTTATCATCCTTTATAATAAAACTAACTAGTTGTTGTATTATAGTGACCTGAACCAATGAATCTTAAAAAAAACTGAAGTATTGTTTGTTTTAAATCAGATTTTCCCATAAAAAATGCTTATTTATATGTAAAATGAATAAGTTAGGTACTACTTATACTGTATACCGTTTATACCTTTTAGATAAGCTTAAATAAATTAAATACTTTTAATATGATGAATAACTACGATATTTATTGAATATTTCGACGAAAACGTATGAATAACAAAGCTTCATCCGCTTGCTATAAGTCTCTTATATTTATGGGTAAGCACTTTTTCAATAAGATATTGGTTGTTAGAAGAAAATCGAGGTATTTTCCGAAGCAAAATATTTCGTTTAGTTATAAATATTTTCCGACAAGTTTTATTATAGACATAAAGCGTCGGACTTGAAGAAATTCTATATTGTGATTTAATATTTTATTACTTGCGTTATATTGTGAGAATTTAATCATCTACCTGATTCAAATTTTCTTTTAGGTATTCAATGTCCCACTGTAAAGAGGCGTGTCCCCGTCGCTATGTGTTATTCGGATACCTCTGTTGTTTCAATGGGTAAGCTGTAATGTAATGTGTGTACTAACACACATTCGGAGCTTACCTTCGGAGCTTAGCTACTTAGCTAAGAGTCATAAACACACCGCTTCTGCTCACCCAGAGGTGACAGATGAGCCCACTATTTGAGTTGCAACCGCGGAATCAACCCTTTAAAAGTGGTTGAATCATTTTCGAATTCAGCCAGCATATCTGATTAAATTCATTGCCGGGACTTCACGAAGGTTAAAATTCGCTGTCTTCAATTATCAACGTTACTGAACATGACTACACCGATGATACAGCCGTGAAAATATGGGCTGGAGCAATTGTTCTATCAAAGCCTTATTATAAAAAATCGACTTAAGAAGGAGTTAGAAGCTATTGCAAACACTCAAAATTTGGCTTCACGCCGTTATCAATTACAATCTAGCATGGAGTGAGATATCTTGGAGAAGTCTTAGTAAGGAATATTGTCATCCGATAGCCATCTTTACTAACCTATAGAAATATAGTTTCGCGCCGTGAACTGTTAGTAAGAGTTTCGTTCCCAAAGCTCACAAAAGTGTTGTGTTATTCTATTCAAGTATTTTTTGGTTCTCTATTAGGCATAGAATTCCGTGAAATTTTAGTTAATTCAATATCTATAGCGAAGATGAGATTATAAATCTTAACCACACCATCGCTGGGCTTCAGTTTTGTAACTTTATTTCTACTTTTCAACTACGCCCGCAGTTACTTTTTAATGTATTTTCAATCAATCTTTATGCACAATTTTACGATGTTTACCGAAAATAATACTTCCACCGTTTCTACCCCACATCGATATTACATCTCAAATAAATGTTCGGTTATTTTGATTAAAACCGAACTTTATTCATGGCCTAACAGTATAGTCGGCAATATAAAAAGCCATTCATTTTCATCTTGGACGCCATCCTACGTTAGGGCAGCAGTAAAACGTAAACCGAGCATTTTATTACGGTCTGCTTGAGGCGTAACTTCCGATCGTAGTATGTATATTTTTAATAGCCGATACCGTTGATAGTTTTTTTGCAGACCTTACGTGTGTTAGAATATATAAGGGGGCTATTGATGAAAAATATAGTGGCCATTAAAATGGTTGACTCCGTTTTTAGGCTTAAAAAAGCTGTTTAAGTTTTACATTCTTGCCAGATAAGTATGTGTTCATATAATGTAACACACTGTAAAACTCATGTTAATGAGCAAGAAAGTTAAAATGCCTGTACTGACGAAGTCGATTATTGATTATGACAATATATAGCTCGTTTTTTGAACAATTCTTTTAAGCAGTCGGTTACTGACTCCAAATCAAATGTATTTATACATCGACTGCAGCGACACCTAACAGGTCCAATTGTAATTTTACTTACTTTTCGTGTATTTTTAGCCGTACACGTTGAAATATATACACAAATTTCATCCAAATTGGTCCACCGAGTGACAAACCTTATACACCCCAAACTCTACCAATAGAGGAGGTTCGTAATAGGGTTATGCACTACGAGAATAAAAGTATAACTCTAGCATACAAAACAACAATACGTTCGGATGTTTGCCATTTCAGCTTAAGAATAGACATGCGGTTTTATGCTGGCTTCGGGTCAGCGCTAACAAACTTTAAATCGAAGTGTCAAACTTTTAACTGCTATAGCGCGATGTGTTTAGATAAAAATAGACTAATGTTATACACTTATTTCTAACAAGTAATGTGTTTTTATTTAATTCTACTACTATTGTAAATGCGAAGGCTCTTGAAAGTGCATGCATGTTTTTTCTGACGCTGCACGCTGTCACGAAAAAGGTACTGAAGGGTTTTGATAATACTTTGCAGTAATATGGCTTGTACTTCATTCAACACGTTCAGGCTACAGTCTGTCGCAATATTCGCCATCCAAGTGAGCTGTAGTCCGGCTTTAGTAATTGTTTTTTTACTTGTTTAGTTATCTTTCAGCTGTTCGGAGTCCAAACTTATTTATTTTGCAAACTGTGTCTTCAGAGTTGAAATTGTTTGGTTCAGCGACTTAACATTATTTACAAGGAAATCTGCAGCTAGAGATTGCAAAACGCATGTTTGCTAGGATTTACAGTTGAGGGACAGCATACTTCACAGCTCAGTTCTGAATTGATCCCAAGCGTCTCTTTACGTTTGAACAACGTGTATTGCAGTGATATTATTGTTTTGTTATTCAGTAGAAAAATACTTTAGAGATATGTGCAAGTGTAGATGTGATCTGGACATCATAATTTCAACTTTCACTTTGCCGTGCATTATGACATTTGTGGAATATTAATTTGAGTGGACCAGAATCAAAACATCGTGAGGAGATCTGCGGGTCGTAGAGTTCTACATAATATTTTCGAAAGACATGTGAAGTCCGCAAATCTAGAGCGGCCAGTATTCGACTTTGGCTTTAACCTTCTATAATGGGAAGATACCCATGTCCAGCAGTGGTTCAGTTTATATACAGGCTTGATGATGATGATTGCACGGCGGATGACTTTTGTTACCAATCACACAGCCATAAAACCCACAGTAATGAACTCTCTTAACCAAGTGATTCGATAATACCATATTTTTTGCTTTTGCTACTTTGCTACATTACTATATTCCTCGAAATATCAAGTTAATTTGTAAACAACTGCAAGCTCAAATTTAGTTATAACTCAAATGTAGGTAATTGCTGAAACCACTGTGTCGTGTAGTCAATAATACATTGTAATAAAATATGACCTACCCACAGTCGAAAACCGGAGCCCCAAATAGCAGAACACAAATGAGTGTACTGTTACATTTGGCAAAATTATGCGGCAATTTCGGCGCGTGTTTGCGATAAATACCTACAATAAATTTCAATCTAATGATCTTCAACAACAGTTTAAGCCGATGACATGTAATGATGCGTTTGGCAACTATCTATCAGTGTCATACATTAGTATGAACCTCATCAATGTTAAATGTTTACTAAGTAGTAGATATTTTGTGAGGTTGATGCATGTTTCTTAGTCTCTTACGAAAAATTTACTAAATAACTTTTTATGTAGCTTTGATCATCATCCTCTTAGCGTTATCCCAGTTTCAACCTGGGGTCCGCTTACTAGTCTAACCGGATTTGGCTGAATATTAGCTTTTCCACAGAGCGACTGCCTGTCTGACCTCCGCAACCCGAAGGGATAGCGATTTATGCAGCTTTGATATATTATATATTTGTTTATATTAGGTATACATCAAAATAGCACGCTACGTTTTGTTGCGATATCTGATACCCATGCGAGCGAAGCTGCGGTGGTTGGCGTAATGGTTTAAGTGGCCGCCTCGCTGCTTGGCACTGCGCCGAGTGTTGTGGGTTAGATTCCCACACGAGACAACACTTTGTTGTTTGTTTGTGTCCGTTGATTGCATGTTTATGAAGTCCCCGCGTAACGGGATTTATTCCTAGTGCGGGTGTTGTGCTTTGAAATAAATAAAAAATGCTACCATAATTTGGTGAAAAGTTAGTGAAGAGTGACAAGTTGCTTCAAATGCAAGGTAGCACGAAAGCTTTATTATTACCGGTAAATAATCGAGGTGGAAAATCCTTCCATGTATATTAATTTTGATAAGAATGGTCATGAGGTGTGTTGCCTTTGGTTCTACGCTATTACGAACGTGGCACTAAATGTGAATGTAGATTCATCTTTAATCATTGGTTATCAATTTGTGAATATGACGTTCGTAAGCGTCATTGTAACCTAAGTAAATAAAATGCTTTTGTCTTTGGCTTTGTGTAGTATAGTAAACATTTGTATCGATCTCGACATCATATCAGGAACGGATACACACATCAAAATCCATTGCATAAATGATGCCCTGGTAAAACGCCGAAGTTCAGCCGCGTAATTTCGGCACAGTGTGTAGCAGTAAACTAAATGAAGCCATCAAGACTAATGGTCTGTAAACGTTAGTTCGTAACTAAACAGATTAATCAACATTATATTAACATTATTATATTGACGTGACAACGTCTTATAAATTGGGTTGCCGGGTGACACTTCAAGAAACTGCGTTACGCTCCGCTCACGTTATGCGCTCACAATGAGAGCGAGTGAGAGGCACGCGTCCCGCCTAAGAGCGAGAGAGACAGACATAAAAAGTGAAAGGCACGCGTCTTTCATCCTTCTTCCTACTATACGAATGAATATTCACATTAAAATTATTTTACCACTCAAAGTCGTTGTCACGTAAAACTTTCGCCCGTATACCGACTTTACAGGCAACCAATTTTTTTATATTATTAATAATATTTTTTATTGTTATTTACCATAATATTTTCTACACTCGATGGCTTACATCATTGATTTGGAATTGAGTGTTGCCATGTATGAAAAATTAAAAAAAAAAGTAATGATTTGGCAGTAAAATTTTAGAATGCTTGTTTTTTTTTTTATTTTTGTTTTTTATTTGTTTTTATTTTTGTTTCTTGTTTATAGAAGAAGGACATTAATTGTTGTTTATATTTAAAATATATTGTTTCCGTCATCTTAATGGTGTTGCTGTAGAGATGTGTTGCCCGACCGTAGACACAAAAATGTTTTTAAGAAGAAATGTTGTATTTTATTTATTTATATGTATCTATTTTGTTTAATTTCTGGACCTAACAGAATATCAGTGCCATCTCGCTAACCAGCAGGATGGCTCAATGCTGAGTTAGGATCCAATTCTGCATTCATTGATATTTCTTTTATTTTTTTTATGTTTTGTTTATTTTGTAAATGGGTTTTTGAAGCAGAATAAATATGTTTTCTTTCTTTCTTTCTTTCATTCATTTATTTATGAACTTGTATACCTCGCCCACTTTGTAACTTTGTTCCTGCGACGCTACTTTGTCTTCAAAGAGCCTAATTATAGCTATTTATGGATTACGGGTATTATGCTTATTTTAGGCTTGTAGGTTGTGGGTTCTAGTTTACCTTTAAAGAGGATGGTGGTATGCCTACTAGACAGTTCTTCGTTTCATTTCTTTTGCAAATTTCAGCTGCTTCCTAAGCCTTTCAACGATTTGGGCAAGCAGAGAATATGTATGTGGCACTTTTCTGGACCTCATTACTAAAATCAGCGCATTGAGATCCCATAGCAGCGGAATCATGGTTAACGTAATTTACGGCCACTTTACCGGGCAAATACATAACTACCGAGAATAACTCCTTTACCTGGACAATTCATGTTCTCTTCATTAGACTTCACCCAATGCTTTCTATGGATATCAATTTTGAGCCGCCCGCATCCAACCACTTCCCTCGATCATAACCTATCCTTGGTTAGAATTACAAAAATAATATAAAATCTTTAGCCACGCTCTACGAGATTCATCAACCCCATACATTTTTCGTGTAATTGCCCCATAACAGCAAAGAGGTTGTCTCAAGAGCCAATATCAATTTATAATGCATGTAAGCGACATTTGTGCGAGACACGCCTCGGAATATTGGCAATTACACCACAATTGAGCAGCACCGTAATGTGGTAATATTAACCTCTAGTTTCCTACTAAATGTCAATAGCATTTATAGGAGTTCAGTTATATATTTATAGGTGAGACGGTAATGGTTATTGGAGATTCTAGCTTCCTGATATGATGAGGTAAATTGGCCGTGTTGATAGCTCTGGGACTGAAATTATTATGTAAGTTACAAATAGTTATTCCCAGCACAGATAATATAATAATACCTAGTATTTTTAAAGTCTTTCATTTCAATTTAAATACATAGGGTTTTTATGGGCTCATATTGTACAGATCACTAAAGGGTTCATTAGCAATGTCCCTAGTGATTACAATACAATTTGGATGGTTAAAAGTAGGTACAACTTCCTTGGCAAAGTCGCTTTTGTGTGATCCACAAATTGTTGTTTCGAGTTAGGGCCTTCTTTGTCGCCTTTGATTCAATGTTTGAATAATCTTCCATCTGTGTTAAAAATCTTTTTATATTCTTGAAATTATGTTAAAATTCGATTCGTGTTCCAATTTAGAAATGAGATTCGCAAAAAAGTGCAGCAAAAATGGAAAACATTTCAGGCTATATAGGAACATATAAAACATGAATTGTGGTCGATATTCCAAGATGTTTTATCATGTTTGTTTTAGTAGATTATTGCATTACGCAAAAGCTTCTGGATGCATTTCGATGTATTTCTTGAGTTAACTAACCCGAAAGAATGTGCATCAAAGACATCCATTGGATGTCGACGCCAATACTCTTTAATCATGTACCTAAAGCATCTTCAGACTTCTAGAGCAAAAATTAATTGAGTGTTTGTAGTATCTATATGTTGAATATTTTTGTAAAAGCTGAATTGCACAAAATAATCGACTTTAACATTCAGCATCATTATAAACTCTTTAAACAGCTGAAAGGATTACGAAATCGCATAATAAGCGTAGGCACTGTCTAGACGGGATGCCAATTGTTAGAATTGTACTGTCTAACCTTCGACATTTGACAAAGGCATACCGTTTTTATTATAAAGAAGTATTATTATAAAAAAGTAAAAATTCTATTTGACCCAGAACAGTTATAAAAACGTATATAATATTATTTTGATTTTATTGCATAGGTAGGTTGCGTAGGCATAGTGGTTTAAGTAGTCGCTTCGCTGCTTAGAACTGTGCCCAGTGTTGTTGGTTCGATCGTCATACGTGACAATACTGCGTGTCAAACATTAATTGCTTGTCATTTGTGGTCATTTATTGGCCCTTTAAGTATTTAAGCGGTAAATTATTACTCGATTTGAATTCAAATATTATGATTGAATTGTTGACCCAATGACGTAATTAGCATCGTTTCAGACGTCAAATCATAAAAAAATAACTGGATTTGTACAAAAAATATCAGAAGGCACTTGAAGTCTTTCGTTATATCATTAACAGAATTCACACTTGTGTGAGCACTATAGTGCACAAGTGCGTGCGCAAACACAAATGCAAATTCGGGACATATTATAATATGTCCCGAGCAGTTGGCAAATCTCATATAAAGGGTTGGGAGGACATCATCAACAAAATATGACAGTTATTGCAAGCTAGATTTTTGCTGAACCACTAAGTCTTTGACCAGTGTGTGTTGTCAGTGATGACTTTGGAACTGAGACGTGGTCGCTAACTATGGGCTTTATCTTCTGATAAGGCACATAGTTAGCGGTAGGTACAAGCCTACAAGGTACTTAGAGGGCGATGAAGAGAGCTATGCTCGGAGTTGCCCTGCGAGATCGAATCAGAAATGAGGAGATCCGCAGGAGAACCAAAGTCACCGGCATAGCTATATAAAACCGATGGCCAATGGGGAAGGAGGGTCTCAGAGTGACGGCCGCGTACCGGACGGCGAAGCAGGGATAGGCCTCCCGCAAGGTAGACCGACAATCTGGTTAACATCGCAGTAACCGATTGGTTTCCGTCGGCTCAAAATCGGTCTGTGTGGGGAGATCCTAAGGGAAGGCTTATGTTCATCAGTGAACGTCTCTAGGCTGACATGATGCATAATATAAAATTTATCTTTTCATCTTTAGGTTTCTTTCCTCGCATATCGTCATAAAGAAAAACGCATAGCAATCAGTCCATTTGCATAGGAGCTACGATGCCACAGACAGCCAAATAGACACATCGAACAAATAACAAACCTCTTTCTAGATATGCCGCCCGCTAGATATCTGTCGTACGCTTATGTTTACCTATTGCAGAGCACACAGGTGTATATCATATAATATTTACTCAAATATATACATGAATCTTGTTAGATTTGCGTGCAGCAACACAGGAATCCAGCCTTCGCCACAAATGACTACCGACGACGTCTCGTATTTCCCCGCGGAGCTTAGAATAATATTTACGTAACTCCACCGTATAAAGTCGATATTCTATACACGAGGGGCCGGGAAACAATCTTCTCCAAGAAGGATGTTGTTGTTACCTACAGTATAATGGGAAAATATGAATAAAACAGGTACGAGATTTCAGTGCGTAGGTACGCATTTTGTAATTGGTTGGAGGATAAAAATGTACCTAAGTACTACATGCTGTGTCATACTGCCTGGTAGACATTTTATAAATCTACTCCTTTTTTTTTGAAGAAATATACCTATTTATATTTTATTTCCACGATTTTTAGGCATCATACTAAGATAATTTGTTTCAGAAGTAAGCTTTTTGAGGCAAATCCAATGTTGGCTTTACAAACAAACAATAAACGGATACAAAGTCACTCAGATTCTTCACATTAATTTTATGAATAAGAACATGTAATTTTATGAATAAAAATATTAAAATAGAACTCGTGGGAGGATTATGATGATATGACGATGAGCCTCGCACAAGACATCATGTTGATGATATGACGAAACGTATTTCATTCAAATAAATGACAAACGCAAATGAATAGCCACACGTCAGTCAATATTCCCAGAAATACACAGACACCCATATAATTCATAGCAACACTGATTTAATCTACTTACGTAACAGACACCCTATCGAAATTTTACCCCTAAAATTCCATCAGTCAAATCCTCAATCAAGTTGTACCCACAATACAAGCTACAAGGTTGTTTAATAAACTTAACGGTAACCCGTCCGATGCAATTAATGGGTACGTTATCTCTTAATTGGTGACCAAGGAACATGCCGGTCACGGGTGGAGCGTTGGAATTACTCGCCAGAATTCGTGGCATGTGCCTCACTTAATAAGAGGCCATTGTGGTAGGCGCTTTATTTTAGAACTATGCAATACCTTTTAGGAGCTATGGTATTTTGCCGTGTTATACTGTTTTAATGGAACACTCCACGCAAAGAGTAAAGTAACTAACTCCACGCCTATGTTGGTTTAGAAGGTTGAAAGTGTGTTAGTTTTGAATAGTTTCTTGTATTTTTTAAGTATACTAGTAGAACCCCACTTTTTACTTTAACACATTTCATCAATGAACTAATAAAACATATTTCCTTGCTTTTTGG
The DNA here is from genome assembly GCA_944739405.2 of Euclidia mi. NCBI lineage: Eukaryota > Metazoa > Arthropoda > Insecta > Lepidoptera > Erebidae > Euclidia > Euclidia mi. Next base: position 15,457,619 of record OX123204.2, on the reverse strand, counting down.
ACGCAATCTTACTCAATCGTAAATTGTTATCAAATTTGTTACAATGGTAATTAAAATAGAATAAGGACAGAGTTATTTTCATATAATGACGATGTAAGAATTGACTGGTAACTAAATGGGTTGGATCGCTTGGTTTTTATTTCTGAAGTGTGAATATTTTAAATTCGTTAGTACCAAAACAACAGGACACAGTATTCAGTTACCACCAGATAGACAGATTATCAATTTCCTGCACTTAAAAATTGCCCAGAAAAACTCACAAAAATTATAAAAATCTGAAACAAAACAAGAAGTCAATCTTTATATTTTCTCCTTCTTCTTCTTTTGCCTGCCCTGTTCCCATATTACTTTGGGTCGGTGCAGAATGTTATATTTTCTCCTTATAAACAAAAATAATGATATCGCAAGTGTTATTTCTCCTCTAAATACGACAATCTTAGGTTAAAGAATTGTACTCGTGGAGAATGTTTCGAGGCTATTCTGTAATCTAGCAGACATATTACGAACGTGAGATTTACAGCCACTTGCTATCCCCAGCAGCCTTTGAGACAGATTAGTATTCTCTCTTTTATCGTTGTAATTGCTGAATTGCACGCGCCAGCTGCTGAATTTTTATGTTTACTGCCGTAGTTTTGAAGTCGTGTTCGGAATTATTCCTAGGTTTTTCTTTTAGGGACATTTTCTGGAGATTTATTTCGCTAAAGATATGATTGTAATTTGAACGCCGTGTGAGTAAAATAGTTGCTTAAAAACAAAATAGATAAAACGTGGGAATAACTATTTATATCTATATACTACATTTTTTTTACATTACTAAGGTCTTGAATTTACCAACGTAACGTACATGATTGCTTAACAAAAAAAGATAGTAACTACTTATGTCCACATCTTATATTCTTCGTTACCTCAAAATTGAACCCTCTCTCTCACTCACTCTCTTTAGATTAACGGTTATTCATTCAGTGCAAAAATATAAATAAAAGGGAAAGCTAAAAGTCTTTGTTGAAGTGTAGGTATGTCCTACTAACTTCATAGATGATGCAATGAAATGGTACTACGAAAGTCATAATTAGTATCTATGATGTTATTTCAAATTATATTTTAGTCAAACTTGAAGAAAAAAATAAAGGTAACAAAAATCAACTGCTGAGGGCTGAAACTTAGTTTTGAAATTTGACACACACCAATTTTTACCTAGTTTTACAAATAGTACATCTATCAGACTTGCCATGTTGGCGAAGGCGCATGCAAAATCTAGTTAATTTATTTATCTAAAGATAATCACATAACGTAATGAATTGAAGGTAATTAGTAATTACCTTCTACCCATGACCACGACTGATGTAAGACGGGCTAAATTTCACGAACGATAAGTGCTGTTCAATAAACCTGTATAATGTAAACCACATATGATATAATATGGTGGTTATTACTATACAAATGTAAACTTATTGTCCCACTCGTCAAAAAATCAAAATCATATTTTTTTACACTAAAAGCTAGTAATAATAGTAGCCAAAAAGACCTCGCTCAGTACGTAACTTTTTTCAGTTGTTAAAAACCTATCAGATTCTAGTAGCAACAGTACTATCATATCGTTTCGCACAGTTAACGGTGTAAACCATTCCTATAACACCATTGTGCTCTTACCTTTATGTCGGACGGTGGAAACACTTAATGCTTTAATGAGCTGTCCATATTATAGTTCTCTAATGGACCACAGTTGCTTTCTAAGTGTTACTTTGTACGAACCTTTGGTTTGGATATAACGTTCTAGGTATGTGGCGGGTGAAAATGGAGGGTGTAACTTTGTTTTTCACGATGCGTGGTACCTATATCAGTATGTCTATACATATAAATAAAATTGAAGTGTCTGTCTGTGATATCAAAATAAATATGTTTTTTCAACAGCAGATAGCAAAATTACACGATACCAATTCATTGCAACTAGTACGGAATAATCTCTGGAATGGCTGCACCAGCAGCAACAGCTAGAATTCTTTATAAATAATACTAGTATTCGTATGTGCTACCTACTGATAGACTTAAAGTCGATACTAAAATGGCTTCGCGTGATGTACATTTTGAACGGGCTCGTGCAGTTATACCTGGACTTTGATTTATTTGCTGATGAATTTTATACAGTGGTGAGATTTCCAATAAAATATTGTAAACACGGATGAAGTTTTTTAGTGTAGTAATATTTTTCTCGTAAAATAATGCGTAAAGTTACTTAGTGTTAAGTTTATACTTAGGCCTCCCAACAAATCATTGATGCTTTTATATAAAATTACTAAAGAAAATACCGTGTTCTAAAATCTAGAAACAATTTCTCTAAAAGCTTTCTAAAAGAGCGAAACTAAAGGTACGATCTTACTGCGTAAATATTTTCTTAAATCTGTGTACATAGGATTCTACAATTACTGACTGACAGTCGAAACTAATGGACGCAGGAAGTTAAAATTTGGCATGTATGTTCTCACCCGCACCTATTCGTACGCCCAGACATGTAATTTTAATTTAACCATTTTTCCCAATCCTGTGGTCATTCCCTAGGCCCGTCTTAGTGCACCGTTACCGTCCCCAACAAACATACATTCCAAATTTCATTGCATAAATAGTTCTCTCTGTGCTTTGTCCGTCAGTAACCCAGATTTAGTTTGAACAAGCACTTGGCGAAAAGTAGCACAAACACATTAGTACCCAAGAATAATGCTTAATTGATTAACCTAGTCTAACGAATTAGAAAGTATTACCTAACTACGGTTTAGTTAATTAACTTTCTATTTTCATACCAATGGCCAATTCTAATAGACCCCGAGTTAAATAAAGCCCGAGAACTATTTGTTCAGACCTGTCACGTTCTTGACATTGTTAACGAATTAATTCATTCCCGGCCAGACATTTCACTGAACAGCTGTGGTCTTACTGCCGATTAGGTAGCGACTAACTAACTAATTAAATTATTAATATTATTTTATAACTAAGTAATCAATAAAACTAATTTTCTCGTTTAGGAACCATTGTCAGCCATTTAACAAAAGAGATACTTCGTATCATATAATTAGTTTCTTACAATCCAAAATTGTGTTTACATACATAGGCGGATTTTATGCCATGGGCAGTCTTGTCAGCTGAGCGTTGCAGAGATTATTTGTTAGTAGCGAACCTACTATCAAAACAATAATCTCTGCATATTGAAAAATAGAAGAGTTATTTAAAGTTTAATCAAATAAGTTCACCCAGCTGGCGAGGACTCACTTCACTAGTTCAAAGACAAAACCGCTCATCGATGCTCGCTTGGAACACGTAGATAATGTGTGCAGTGTTGCGCTTTACAAACCAAACCAAACAAGAGTGGTGTGAGTATTCACTCGTCGCAGTCGGACAATCGCTAACAGCTCAGCAACAAAGCTATCGAAACTAAACTAAACGGGTATACGATATTTCAAGGATGGAGGGCACTTATCTTATACAACCTTCTTCGTTTCCGAAGGGCAGTCTCCTGGTGGTTTCGTGATGCAGCTGCTTGTTTTATTTATTTATTTATTTATTTATTATATATAAATTGCTCTAATTTTCACTTCACTTCACCGTCACTCCCACTTGCGAGCGGTTTATATATGCGGTAATAATCACATACAGCGATGCGGCGCGATACGAACGAGACGGCGTTCTCAGCGAGCGGAATGTTCTGGACTGTCACTCGCGTCGACGATCGCGGCGACGAATCAGGCGAAAGGCAGTGCCTCTTCCAGGGAGTGGGATAGAGGGAGACGGAAATATGGTATCGCTCACACTTGTACGTGGAACGATTGATCTTGATGCGATTAGTTATAGATAGGAAGGTATATGGCGCTACCATATCCCCCCGGCCCTAAAGGGTTGCCTTTAAAAAAAATAGAATTGAACTTAGCTATGTTGGGTGTACTACCGCATAACCCCTCAATAGGCTAAGACAGCGATATGACAATAAAATTAATCTAAATTAACTTTAGCGAAAACTACAAACGCAATAATAGCGAAAACTACTAACTAAATACTTAAACTAAGAGGTAGGTCCAACTTCAGGCTAGATCTCACTGAGTTGGAAGCGGACGCGAGTTGATCAGTGCCTCGACTTGTGCAAGGACAGTTAAAGGCTCTTCGTAAGAGAGGATCTGTTGACCTATAACTTTGAAGAGATGCGTTTTAATTACTTTGACCATGCTTGCCCAACATCCACCGAAATGTGGTGATGCTGGTGGAATAAACTTCCAGTCAATATGATCTATGGAGAGTTCTTCCTGAAGACGAGTACGATAACCCGCGACGTGATTGAAACAAGTAGCGGGAACAAGTTCAATCAATTTACTAACGCGGTTGGCGACAAAAGTCTGCCAGCGATGAGGAGAAGAATGAATCCAAGCGAGCACTACTTTGGAGTCGGAAAATGCGGATATTTATTAATAGAGTAGTGGGGCAAAACTGTGTCTTGAACCTTGTGGAGCAACTGAGACAGCAGAAGGGCCGCGCACAACTCCAGTCTCGCAACCGAAATGGTTTTAACAGGCGAGACCTTAGACTTGGCACAAACTAACTACGCCGAGTAGTTAGAACCAATGCGGACTTGCAGATATACGACTCCGCCGTAAGCACGCTCGCTGGCGTCAGCGAAACCTATTAAGTTGATGGTACATCCATCTACTAACCCAAGATGACACGGAATAGTAATTTGATTGAGCGCGGTAAGCTCAATACAAACTGGCCCCAAGCGGCGACAATATGGTCAGGGGGTGTTTCATCCCACTCACACTTTGATAGCCAAAGCTCTTTGATCAAGAGCTTGGCGTACAAAATTGTAGGAGCGACAAAACCCATTATGTCCCATAGCCGAGCCACTGTGGACAGCATAGTGCGTTTGGTGCACTTATCATCTGGTGGTGAGACGTCAAACCGAAAACTATCGCAGGATTTGTCCCAGCGTAAACCGAGAACATTATGCGGTACAGACTTCTCAAACTCAATGTCTGGAGAAGCTTTATGAGAATCTGGTATGCGTGCGAGAACCTCCTTAGAGTTGCTTGTCCATTTGACAAGATCAAACTGGCCTCGCTTGAAAAGCTGAATAAGCTCTTCACAAAGCGAAATTGCTAGCGGAGCGGGTATGACATTACAGGCAATGTCATCTATATACAAAGCGGATGTGTAGTATAGTATAGTGTAGCGTAGCGTAGCTTAGCATAGCATAGCGTAGCATAGCATAGCATAACATAGCGTAGCATAGCATGGCGTAGCATAGCATAGCATAGCATAGCTAATTAGTGCTTTATCTTACACACAGTTTTAGCACCCACCTTGATCTCTTGAAGAGCAGAACAACAACAAGACGTAATACAATGAGAAGTATGTAACGTAGGTACGGTACCCATAATCACATACCCAAGTACCGTCTCAATAGCGGGCGGTAAATCATATCGCTCACTACGTACTATTTTAGTTAGTAGCAAGTGCGGAAATATTGAAGCTCCGATCAAAAGATCAATGCCTGCCGGATTAGCAAACTCCGCGTCGGCTAGCGGCAATGACTCGAGATGAGTGAGTGATGCTACGTCTACATTAGCGTTCGACAATGCGTCCGTGATACGCTCCACGATAAGCGAAGAAATGTTAAAATTAATATTCCTATCAAAACGCGAATGTATTTTAATATCTACGGAACCCCTGCAATGCTTTTCTGATCCGCCTATCCCTTTGACGGTTGAGTTAGTATTTTTAAAGTTATTCCATAATCCGAGGCGTTTGAAGCATTCCGATGTTATTAGATTGGTCTGAGATGCGCTATCTAGCAGACAACGTACCATGTGCGGCGACCCATTAACATCATATACGATAACTTGCGCTGTCGCTAACAGTACCGTCTTAGACGCCGTACACTGCGTTTTGGCCCTGCGCGGATCATTATAGATGCGCGAGTGCCGTCCTCGCGTGCGCGTCGCCCGCGCAATGGATGTCATAACCAACGATACTTCGCCCTCAGACGCGGAAGGCGCAGCTACCGTGGTCTGCACCTGCGGCGCAAGTGTGTCAAGGTTAGCGGCTTGGCTTGACAACGGGTTATCTTTATCGAAATGTAACAGTGTATGATGTCTTTGATTACATGATCGACACTTTGTCTTACTAGAACAATTACTTGTTTTATGTTTTATGCTTAAGCAGTTAATGCAAGCTTTGTTATCTTTTACGCATTTAAAACGAGCGGTTGCATTCTGATTATCGAAGGCGGGACACTTGTATAAGTGGTCGTGCACTATATTACTGCACAGACACTTCTGTGAATTATTACTATTAGATTCCGAACATGTTACGTAAGATTGTGGATTAGGGACCGAGTTATTATTACTATTTCGCGATTTATTCAACCTTTGTTTGTTGCTGTTAGTGTTAGACGGGCCAGGTGAACCAGACTGCGTATTATGAAATATTCGACACTGATTTTTTATGAACGAAATAAAACTATCTAGTGTAGGTATTTTATTATTGCGTTCCGTTATCTCGAATGCGCGAATTGTATCAGTGTCAAGCTTTTTTAAAGCGAGTTGAAGCAACATAAAGTCGGAAAGATCTTCTATTTTTAAGTTTTTAAGAGAATTAACTGCGGTAACAAAGTTGTCTATAAACAGCTGGAAATTCGAGACAGACGCGGCACCGGACAATTTAAGATTTAAAGCTTGGTCAAAGTACGTAGACGCTAGGACGCGCGTGTCCTGATATCTGTCAAGTAGTGACTGAAATATGACCTGATAATTCTCAGCACTGGGTGTGACACCTGCAAATACGGACTGGGCTTTCGGTGACAATTTACCTATTAAATAGTACAACCTGTCAGCATCTGTCAGAGAACCATTATCGTGCACTGTAGACTTAAAACTCGCATAGAATAACGGCCAATTTCGTATATCTCCGTCAAACGACATAATCTCGATTGGCGGTAATCTCGGTTTGCGGGCAACGGGCTCTGCTGAACATTTACCCTCCAATTGCAATCGTATACGCTTAATAATACAATAAAGATCTTCGAATGAGGTATACGCCTGATAGTTCGGTTTTTCATCAGGATTGATAGAAAGTAATCTTGCGTTATAATCGTCTAACAACTTATGAAAATCTGTTCGAATACTATCTACTGTTATACAATAACTGAGAAATGCTTCGCTATTACTGTCAGACATAGATGCGGTTTTTGAGCATTCATAGATGTTTTGAATGCGCTCAAATAAAATATTTCGTTTCGCTTCTAAGATTGTCATCTCTTTGTCTTCCAACACGCGTGACTTCTTTTGTTGTGACATGCTTACGTAAGTATAAGCTAATGAGACCGAAACAAAATAAGAATATCTAATGTATCTATTATTTTACCTAAGTAGGCTAAGTGGGCAACACTTTAGAGCTGAGGAACTAAAAGTTGCTTGAAATATGAGATTTATAAGACAACTATGATAGTTCCAGAATTAATAATTTAATAAGTAGGTAGCTACATAAAAGTATACCTACTGATGCGGGCGGAAATAACCATGTGACGGTTATGTGAATATATTAGGAGTATAGCTAGGTGCTATAACTGCCTAGGTATAGCGATATAACGTATAAAAACGTAAATGAATCCGACTCGTATGGATAAAAAAAATGGTTCGGCGATACACCGAAACCGTAGGTAGGTTCTAGGCGACTTGGGAGGGAAATGGACTGTATACAGAGGATAGCGGTTCTTCGCCGCCTAGGAGATGGTTACGGGAGGAGGTAATTGAGTGGGTATTGATATTTCAAGGATGGAGGGCACTTACCTTATACAACCTTCTTCGTTTCCGAAGGGCAGTCTCCTGGTGGTTTCGTGATGCAGCTGCTTGTTTTCACTTCACTTCACCGTCACTCCCACTTGCGAGCGGTTTATATATGCGGTAATAATCACATACAGCGATGCGGCGCGATACGAACGAGACGGCGTTCTCAGCGAGCGGAATGTTCTGGACTGTCACTCGCGTCGACGAATCAGGCGAAAGGCAGTGCCTCTTCCAGGGAGTGGGATAGAGGGAGACGGAAATATGGTATCGCTCACACTTGTACGTGGAACGATTGATCTTGATGCGATTAGTTATAGATAGGAAGGTAGATGGCGCTACCACATCTGATTTATTGATAAGTCTTGACTCAATATACCGGCTAGAGTAAATTTCTTAGTCAATCAAAATGGGCGAATTGATTTTGTGAATTAGTCTGCTGTAACTACTGACTGTGTGAAATGTGGTGTCAAATTGATTTGTATTACTTCAAGTTAAGAAAGAAATAATTTAAGGGATGGTTAATACAAAGATGCTTATTTTAAATATTTTCATAGGAAAATGGTTCTTTGAAAATGGTCTTGTCTCCCTGATGCAGGTGTGCTTGGTCTCCGAAGCCAATTGCAATTGCCTTTGACTCTGAACTCCGAATGAGTTGTTTCTATACCCACGATTACTTTCTTGCCAAGTGTTTTTGTCAAATTATACAAAATTAAAATATTTCTGTTATATGCTATGATTTATTTTTCATATTTATATTAGATACTAGCTGACCCGGCAAACGTTGTTTTGCAAATTTTTTTTTGTTTTTTTTTTTTTTTGAAAAATAGATGTTGGCCGATTCTCATAGATACCGGATAAGCACAAAAAATTTCATCAAAATCGGTCAAGCCGTTTCGGAGGAGTATGGGAACGAAAACTGTGACACGAGAATTTTATATATTAGATTAGATAAACCTTTAAGTTCTTTTTTTTTCATTTTTTTTTTGGTGTCGGGTTGGAAAATCCTCATGGAGTCCCTCCGCCCTTGGGGGGAAAGGCGAAGGGGACTGTCAGAGTCTTACTGACTAAATCCAACCCGTGTTCCTCATGTACCCGTGTGTCGGAGGGTCGGGTATCGCCGAAGCATTCCTCGCTACCCCGCGACTGGTATTGGCCCGCCAGATGGTCAGACGGGCCCCGAACAAAACGCCCTTGGCGGCGGATGAAGGTGTTGGGCTCCGCCGCCAAAACACCCAGCGGCCGCAGAGGATTGGGAGGACGGCAACGCAACACCGCTTCTCCTCTTCCTCTGCGGCCCCACCGCGACGCAACGATGGAGATAGGGCGCGCGGCAACGCAACACCGACACGCCTCTCCTCCCGCGACCGCGCCCGACTGCGAGGGACAGAAGAACTGTCCCCCGCACCTGCACTTTGGACGCATCCTACGCAGGCCTCACTCAAACCCACGTGGAGCGTCCTCTCCCGGGATCTCGCTTAGCTTCACCGTGGGTGTACCTCAAACTCACGGTTACTGAGCCCCCCCACCACGACAAGGTGGAGATCCCACGGAGGGGAGTTACGATGGAACCTACATAACATTTTGCTAACCGTTCCATTAAAATTAATAAAGACATAAAAAAAAGTTTAATACACGTTTTTTTAAATCAGTTTTCCATACTAAGAGTAAATTCTGTGTCCTGAGAATCTTTATAAACATTCAGTTAACGGTCGTAACGAACAACCAGATTAGAAACAACAATATTAAAGCCTCGTATTCATTAAGGGACATTTGTCCCGCGACCTTGTCGCCCGACATGAATTCTGCGTGTTGAGCGACGTCGCGGGGGACATCGCCCGACATCGCAGGCGACATCTACGTGTCGGGGAACAAGTCGCTTGTCGACGCTTCGATAGCGTCGACCTTGCGCGACTTCGTGTCCCTCGACAGTTTCCGACGGCATTTGACTTGTGAGGACGTGTGTTGCTATTTGTTCCGCGACTACCCGCGATTATAGCACACTTCGTTGGTCCACACTACCAAAGAAACTGTGTTAACACTTAGGCGACATCTTGATCACAATGCCGGTATGTGGACGAGCGAAATGTCGGTCGACATTGTCGCGGGACAGTCGCACGTAAATGTCCTGCGACTGTTCGCGATAAGTCGAGCGACTTTGTCCCCTAGTGAATACATGGCTTAAAGCCTCGTATTCATTAGGGGACATTTGTCCCGCGACCTTGTCGCCCGACACAAATTCTACGTGTTGAGCGACGTCGCGGGGGACATCGCCCGACATCGCAGGCGACATCTACGTGTCGGGGAACAAGTCGCTTGTCGACGCTCCGATAGCGTCGACCTTGCGCGACTTCGTGTCCCTCGACAGTTTCCGACGGCATTTGACTTGTGAGGACGTGTGTTGCACACTTCGTTGGTCCACACTACCAACGAAACTGTGTTAACACTTAGGCGACATCTTGATCACAATGCCGGTATGTGGACGAGCGAAATGTCGGTCGGCATTGTCGCGGGACAGTCGCACGTAAATGTCCTGCGACTGTTCGCGATAAGTCGAGCGACTTTGTCCCCTAGTGAATACATGGCTTTAGCCTTACAAGCTACACAGTTGTACAACAACAGCGAGGACTTAACGTTGATGAGAAAGAGGCAAAAATATATATCTAAATTATCGCAACATGACGCTTCGGTGTAAATTCATCGAACAATATAATCTACCATGTTCATAGCTCATTTAACAAAGACATTTAACGTGAAAAAACTTTTGATTTTCTTATTTCTCACCCCTCGTTTTCACCAAGAAACATGTCCAATACATGTTTTATACAAAACTTGTAGACAACATAATTATTTGTTTTATACATGTATTGAAACTGTCTCAAACATTCTTTCGTTCACACTGTGTAGCCAACAAGTATCTATACAAGTATAAAACACATTTGCGTTTACACTGAAGTCTGTTACAGTTTAAAACATGTCTTATACATTGATAGCGTTCTCACCTACAAAATACAGTCGTGTTTTAGACAAGTATTGTTTATTTTATTGCAATTTCTGTATTATACAAGTATTAGACAAGTTTTAAACTTTATCCATGCTTGTTGGATAAAGTTTTTTTTTTACTGCACCGTTGGCGTATAGTGCATAGATTAAACAGATATACGTATAGTGGTTTAAGCGGCCGCCTCGTCGCTTGACATTACGCTGAGCGTTGTGGGTTCGATTCCCACACGAGACAAAACTTTGTGTGATCCATAAATTGTGCCCGTATGTTGTATGTTTGTAAAGTCCCCCGCGACACAAGATTTAGTCCTATGCGGGAGTTGTATATAAAAATAAAAAAAATTGTTTTCAACATACCGGACGAACCGCGCTTTTTACTTCGTGAAAACGAAATAAGAAGAAGAATGGAGTGGTTAAAAAAACAAACTTTAGAACTCATTGAGCTTTTGCATGTACAAGAATGTCTGAGGAATGTGAAAAATAAAATATATAAAGATCGTCAGAAGAAAAAAGACGCATTGGCAGCAATTGCTTCGCAAATGTACATTAATGTTTTTTATTTTTTATTTATAGACTCACGCCTGTATCCCTGAAGGTAGCAGAGGCAGAGGTGTAATACTTATTACACCCACATTTCGCCATGAATTTTAAGGTCGCCACGTAATAAGGGGGGGGGAGCCTATTGCCGTACCGTTACCAGACTCCGTGCTGCCACTGAGAATCCGGAAAAACCCAGTTGGTAATACTTTTGCCCGACCCGGGAATCGAACCCTATTCTATTTAGCAGTCACATACGCTATCGACTGGACCACGGAGGCAGTGTTAAAGATGTTGATAAAATATAACGAACCTCAAGAACCAGTTTAATAGGGAAGTAAATAAATTAAAAACGAAATCAGGTTCTTTCTTTTAAAATTAAACTACTGCTTGAATTTGTCTCGAATTCTAGAAGTTTAGCTACGACAAAAACATGAGATCATAAACATGCAGACAACTACAAGTTTTCAACCAATAAGTTTCATACAAGTTTTGTACTCGTATACATGTCTACAACAAGTTACATACGAGTTTTCTATACATGTCTACAAAAAGTTACATACAAGTTTTGTATAAGGTACAACAAGTTTTATACATGTGTATAGTTTTGTATACAACATGTTTTATACATGTATATGAGAAAAGAAAACATGTCAAAAACTTGTTAAATACATGTATTATACCTTGGTGAAAACGCGGGGTCACACCAATGAACGCACAAAATAAATGCACATTTCGCCTTTTTTTCCTTGAAATTGTTTATTTTGTTCAAAAACAAGACTTTGACCTTAAACACGAGTTGCTAAAGTTTGATTTACTTTGATAAAAATATGTCAATATTTTTCAGGTTTACAGAACACGAATTTCGTTATGAGCGCCGATTATTCTTGAAGAACTCGTGCAAGAAAATTTGACTTATACTTTTTTGTTTTTATGGTGTTTTTGAGGTTTACCTAGAAGTTCGTTCACCTTGAATATTCCGTCGCAAACTTTAAAAGAACGTTGTTATGCTTCACTGGTTGATCTTACATTTTCTCAGACAAATCGGAACGGATTTTTGCGACTGAAAATAGCTCGGCCGCCTGAACGTTGAAATATTTTTCTACAAACTTATCCTAGGTATTGATTTTTCTTTAAATTCGTCAAAATAGAACTTTACCTATTGAACTTCATTCATGGGTCAATGGATACAAATTAGTTTTGGATAATTTTTTATCCCTATTTATTTTATCTCTATATGAAGGTATTTGCGGGCGCAGCTGCGAGTATCCTATTGTACTTAGGTAAAGATAATTTTTCGAATTCGGTATGTATGGCTCCGCTGTTTTCCTAGCGATTAGTAAAAAAGGGAGAAAAATACTGAATTAGTAATAACAGCAAATAACAAGTCACTCTTATTAGCCAATCATAATGCTACGAGCTCATGCACCTTATATATCACCACCTTTCATTGGTGACTGCTAAGTAAGCCGAAGTTTCTGTCATTGCCAGTACTCAAAATAAGTTACTTTACCTTTTACGCTACAATACATGATTTATTCAGTGTGTGTGTTTTATTATATCACGCGAGCCATATCGTGTGTTACCATAACCAAATATGCAAAATACTACCATATCTCGTGCATAAGCGCTTTCGCCGAGATATCAAAGTTTTTAAATGTTTGGTAAGTAACAATGTGCATATTTAACACTACACTAATAAACTAATGATATGACGGAATGTTTTAATGTTGTTTACCAAGGCAACATTTAGTACGGTCGTGTGACACAGTTGTGTGACTGTGACTTAAAGTATTCCGTTGTCTCCTCGTCTGAACATTGTATTCTCTATTCATAATTATTATCTTTTTAATATGCAAATTTAATTGAATTCATAAAATAACGAATAACGCAAATAAAGAAGAATAACACAATTAAAGAAGTTACGAGAGCTCAAGTAGAAGAACTCACTTCTTAGTAGGAGTCGGATGTAATTATTATCCCTCTCCCAAAATATTATTATTTTTAATAGGACAGTTACCGATAAAGTTTAGGTATCTATCTATACATTACCAACTTAAACATGCTAGTTTAGCTCTCTTTGTCTAATTAGTAGAATTTTGTGATGTAATTGTAATTATTCCAGTGTAGGATCGCTCATTTATCATCATCTACAGGCCGACTTATCAATTTTTAGCCTAAAGTGTAACCAAATAATGCAATAGCTGTTATATCAGATTCTTGAAAATGTATAGTGGGAACATCTTTCCAACGAATACCCGTCCACCACACCACTGAAAATATTAATTAATTAACCATGTTATATAGCTTTTAGTCTACTTTGTACTTATGACTACATTCAGTAAAACAAGTACCCTAATTGTTCTACGAATCACTGAATGCCCAGACAGTATGTTACCACCATCTGCTTAAATAAGCGCAACGTCTCTAACAAGAGATAGTTCTCATTTTATATTTCATTTTCTTATTGCACGGACAATTTCACTTACTCTCGACGCTCTTCAACAAAAATTAAATAAATTATCTTTCTTATGAAGAGGAAAGAAGTCTAAACGTCTCAGCTGTTGCAAACAGTAATAATGTTCTTGTTTTATTATATTAATAAAAGACGTAACGGGCAACTTCCGCGGTTAACATAAACTTGGCTAACGTTGTTGAAGAGTTGGGAGCTACAACTGTCACTGGCGGCAGATTGAATTAGCTGTACCTCTACCGACCGCGGTTTGTAAGGCGCTTCTCACACTTAGGTATGCAGCGCACACTCTTACATAAGTGCGTAGAAAATTGCAGTCAATAAGTCGTTGTGTTTAAAACTATAATATTTTTAATAATAAAAAAAAATAGTTAAAGGTTAGAGGTTACATACATACATAGACTCACGCCTGTTTCTCCGAAGGGGTAGGCAGAGGCATATTAAACGCCCACTTTTCGCCAGTGTTTTGATCCCACGTAATAGGTGGCGAGCCTATTGCCGCTTATCGGGATATTTTGTTTGCCAGAGCCTCGTCCGTTGATCGGCAGGTGCACCACTTGCAGGTGAGGTTGGCTTGGGACCCTAAGTTCTTGGTGGGAACCCTATGCACCGTAGGCTATAGATATTAGGTACAATATGAGGAAAATGTGATTTGTGTTTTGGGCACAAAATTGCATTTTGTGATCAAAAAACATTTTGTAACTGCTGATATTTTTATGTACTCAATGAGAGCCGTAGGAGTAAGAAGTTGGCAAGCAACGATTCGTTATGTACTTGACTGTAAAATAATTTTCTAATTTTCGTATTTGGTATTGTTTTATTTTTCTGGAAATAATGTCATATTGATATTCTCCACATCATAGTTGCCAAGAGCCCGGTGCCCGTGCAACATATTCAGGTAAAAGTTTAGAGTTTAAGCAAGTCGAATAACATAATAAAACTGCTATAGTTTTATTAATGCCATCAATTAATTTAATTATTACGTCAAGACCAATTATTTTAGCTTCCGCTTTTTAGACGCTCAACAAATTATTAAGTGTAACCACACCTTTATCTTAGCTTGCCCTCTCTACTTTTTGTAAGAACACAGCAATTTAATTTGACAAACTATAATTCAGATGAAAAGAAATTGTGTTACTTGTGAAGGTTGAAAAATCACGTGAAAAGTTGACAACGTGTTTTTATTTGGTGTTGGAGTCGCAGAAAAAGTAGGTTTCATTCTTCAAATTGCCCAAGTATTTAGTAAAAAAGTACTTCTGCCTGTGACTTGCTACATCAAGGAAACTTCGAGGAAAAGTTATGGACAAGTCTTATTAAGTTAGATCTTTACTCAAAACTTTTGAGGAATTTATTCGTTGGTACTGAATGTTGAAAAGGCTTTTCAGATCAAGACTTATTGGGCTGCTTTATTGAAAACTAGATTTCTGATTTATTATGAATTTCTTTTCATTTGAATATAAAGTAACCTTTCTTTTCATTTGAATATAAAGTACCACTGTAATTCTACAATGTTAATCCATCAAAATTATTTTGCTGATATTTATTATAAGTCACCTTTTACTTATAGGATTATAAAAGAAAAAAAAAAACAAAAAGTACTAAATACATTTTCTTTTTTATAGACTCATGCTTACCTATTATGCATACGGGTAGGCAGAGGTATACATTTGATTACACCCACATTTCGCCATTTTATGATTTTATAAGGTCCAACGTAATAATAGGCGAAGTGACGTCACGGATGTCAAACCCGTGCATTGACCTCGATTGTTGTTATTGTTTATAAAATAAAAGAAGTTATATATGTAGAACGATTTATTAACAAAAGTTTACATTCAGTGAGATTCATTACGTGAAATGTTATACAGTGCCAATATTGTGTAAAAAGAGAATAAACAGTAAAAAATAAAAACTGATATAAAAAGTGAACTAAATCTACCTTATTCTAAGAAAAAGTGAACGGACGTTTTACATATGTACATAATACTGTCTTAAAAGTGCTCGAGTATATGTGCGGTTACCCCTAGTTTACGGTGTTCTGACTACTAGTACTGTAACACCATTGTAGGCCCGTGAAAAGCCATAAAAAAATATTTTTTTAGTACAGCGCCATCTGTCGCTTTTCCGAGGTACTTGTAAGCTACATCGATCGTTCAAGCTCCTAGCTCGATACATAAAATTATGGCCCCAACTAAATGTGGAGCTTGTGCAAAATTTTTGTCTCCGCAAGAGGCCGCAAGATGTCGTTTATGTAAAATAGCATTCCATCGAGCCTGCAGGGCTTTACCGCTCACGGGTAATATAGCGCCAAATTGGTCTTGTCCTGAGTGCAAAAAGAAGGAGAGTGCACAGCAGAGGCCTGATGAAGCGACAGATAAAGATGACAGCTTTGATAGCACTCATGAAATAAGCCCAAATATGTCCGAATGGATAACGATGGAGATGCGCAGAATATTGAGGGAGGAACTACGTTCTGAATTCCAAAATATGCGTGCTGACTATCAAGCCGAATTCCAGGGGTTGCGTGCCGAAATAGTCAAGCTTCAAGCAGACAAAGAAAAGCTTGCAGAAAGAGTAGGCATACTAGAAAAGCAGCTCATGACGTCATCAAAGCTAGCCGATGATGTTGCTCAGTTGAAAAGCGAGATTAACGAGCGAGACCAGCAACTGTTAAGTAATGAAGTCGAAATTGCCAACCTCACTGAAACTAGCAATGAGAATCTAGTGCATATTGTTAGGCTAGTAGCAACTAAGCTTAACGTAACGTTGGCGGATGGTGACGTAATCAGCGTGAGCCGCGTCGGCGCTAGACACCTCAACGCGACGAGTGCCGCGGGACCAGTGGAGACCCGCGCGCGTCCGGTCGTCGTGCGATTCGCGAGGCATGACGTACGGAACGAGTTTCTTCGCTGCGCACGAGTTCGGCGGGGAGCGGACACTTCGGATCTAGGCATTACTGCGCCGATCACAAAAATTTACGTGAACGAGAGGCTCACCAAGATAAATCGGCAGTTGTTTCGACGAGCGCGTGATACTGCTAAACAACATGGGTGGCAATATATCTGGACGAGGAACGGTCGAATTCTTGCCCGACGCAAACCCGGCGAACCTACAATCAGCATACGTACCGAAGCGGATCTGTCACGTATACAATAACATGGACAATTTAACGTCATGCTCCCGGTATTTGTTTGTATTGTTTAATGTTTCACCATATATCTTACCAGAATATTATATACTACGACTATCTTTTAATGGGGAAATAGCATATTCTAAAATGGTCTGCCTACGCGCATATGAATTGCCTGACATTGCATATATTATTTTTATTTGTACAGTTTATAGGATTATCATTATGGGTATATTTTTTATTTTTTATTTATGTACGTTTATTTATTGTTTAACATTACATGCTCAGTTATGTTTTATGAATGGTCAATTTATAGAATATAAAATGTCACAATATCACAAGGACCATTTGAAAGTAGATTTCAATTATTTATTATTTTATATCAATGCCACGAAATAAAACCATTAAGTTTGGTCTGTTAAATGCGGGATCGTTGGCAACGAATCACGACGAATTTCTGATAGCAATGGATAGTCATTCGGTTGATGTTATGGCCATCAACGAAACATGGCTGCGCAGAGGGGAGGAAGGGCGAGCACCTATGGTACCGGGCTATCGAATGCGACATATTCCCCGTTCGGAAACGATCCGCGACGGACGAGGTGGCGGTGTCGCGTTTTATATTAAAAATAATATTACTGTCCGAGTGAGGTCTCACCCACAACACCCCCAAGTTGAGCAAATGTGGATGTCCATGACCACAACCTCAAAACGATTATTGATCGGCACTGCATACCGACCACCATGGTTGGACATAAACATATTTCTTGATGCTATAACAGATAGTATGTGTGCATTATCGCCGTACGATAGCGTTGTGTTACTAGGAGATTTTAATGCCAATTTACTCGACACTGACAGTTATAAAACTAAACAACTCACCGCTTTTTTGAACTATAGCAACATAAGTCAATTAGTAACCACGGCTACGCATTTTGTAGGTGATAGTGCAACGCTAATTGATGTGATCTGTACAGACGCACAGTGCCGGAGGGTTGCTGTAGATCATATACCAGAGCTAGGTCATCATTCCTTCGTTGTTTGCGAACTAATAGTTAAAAAAGATAAACCTTTAAAAAGATGTATAACGTTCAGACCCTTTAAGAACATAATTCCCGAGTACTTTGAGATGGACCTGAATGAGATACCGTGGGGTATGATAGGCCAGCTTAGTGATGTAAATGCAATGGTTGAGTTGTTTAACTATCACATACATACACTATTTAACAATCATGCTCCGTATAAAACTAGAGTATTTAAGGGGCCACCAACACCTTGGATAACAGACAACATTAAACTTATGTTTAAACTCCGTAACGAAGCTCGGATTAGATATCGTCAGTCGAAGCTAGAAGTACACAAACGATACTATTTGGACCTTAAGCACCAGGCTGCATTGGCGTTATACAATGAGAAAAAGGCATTTTTTAATAAGTATATCAATGACAACCAAAATGACTCCAAATTATTATGGTCTAATCTAAAAAAACATGTACTTAGTACAGGTACGGACGATGGTATGCTTGTGGGACAATTTGAGGATCCTGAGGGTTTGAATTCGGCATTCCTCGATGTACCGGGCGAACCTAACATTTCTATCTCGCAACTTACGTTTTTCGAGTTCAATCGATATGGTGGTGGAAGTTTTTCATTGCAGCCTACAAACACTCAAACAGTTCGCAGTATAATTAGCAATATCAATACCAATGCACGGGGAATAGATGATATATCTAAGGAGATGCTATGCCTTACTTTGCCGCAGTCACTTACCGCCATAACAAACATAATAAATGAATCGATTAATTCATCATCATTTCCCAAGCTATGGCGGAGTGCTATAGTACGGCCGATTGCAAAAAATAGTAATCCGCAAAATTATAAAGACCTTCGCCCAATAAGTATACTGCCTTGTTTATCCAAGGTGTTGGAGAGGGTAGTGTATGTACAAGTCATCAACTACTTGGAAGAGAATGGTATTTTACCTGACCTACAGTCTGGGTTCAGAAGAGGACGGGGCACAACAACGGCTTTAGCGGATGTCGTGGGTAATATCCTCGAAGCCCGAGACCGCGGGGAGGGTTCAATTCTTACCCTGCTCGATTTTTCGCGTGCTTTTGAGTGTATTAATATTTCATTGTTACTTTCGAAACTTTCATATTACGGTTTCGAGTCGAACACAATCAAATGGTTCGAAAGTTATTTAACAAATAGGGTGCAGCAGGTCGAAATACGTAAGAGGGACGGTTCTATAATGTTGTCGACGTCACGACCCGTGCCTCGGGGTGTTCCTCAGGGATCACTCCTCGGACCCCTCCTGTTCGTTTTATATACTGCCGATATAACAAACAACTTCAGGGACTGCATGTACCACATGTACGCGGATGATACGCAGTTATATATATCATTTAACCCTGATAATACTGCTGCCGCCGTAGCCACCATGAATGCAGAGCTCAGCAGGGTAGCGGAATGGTCTAAACGTAACTCACTGGTACTAAACCCACAAAAATCAAAATTTATGGTAATGGGGAGCCAAAAACAGGTTAAACTAATAACGTCACTTAACCCAAAGATTGAGATGATGGGCGGTAGTATTCAGCAAGTGCAAACTGCACGTGACCTTGGTATTATGATCGACCCGGAGTTGCGCTTTGAGGATCACATCAATGGCGTTGCAAAAACCTGTTTTTACAGACTCAAAATCCTCTACAGAGTAAGAAATTATCTTAGTGTCACTTTAAGAAAGAGGCTTATAGACAGCTTAGTGCTCTCAAAACTGAATTACTGTGACGCCGTATATGGTCCATGCCTCTTAACCAGGACACAACATCTTATACAGCGTATACAGAATGCGTGTATCCGTTATTGTTTAAATATTCCGCGGCGTAACCATATTACACCTCACATGAACAATCATGAGATACTTAAAATGTCTGCAAGGCGTAAACTTCACTTAGCAACGTTGTTGTTCGGCGTTGTGAATACGGGCAAACCCAAATACCTTTATAACAAACTAAGTTGGAGACAGGATCACTACAGCTATTCCACTCGATCCACTGCCAGGCCACTGTCCATTCCTCGGTATAAAACCACAGCTTTTAAGGGATGTTATAAGTACGCTGCCACTCACATTTGGAATGACCTGCCCCCGCCGATAAGATCCCTGAATACAAAAAGTACCTTTAAAATTCACCTTAAAAAACATCTATTACTTGAACAGAAATGCGATCAGAACAAATATTACAAATAAATGATAATTTAATGTACAAGACTATTATAATTATTTATTAACGTTATGTAATATTATATCAAATGCTTACGTTTTGTTTATGACCTTCAAGTTATAACATAGCGAGTTTATAATATCAGTGAGAGTGTGTCTTCCAGTCGTAATGTTGTGGCATGATTTTGGGTTTTCTATGTAAATAATTGTTGTGCCTTTATACTTAGAGCCTAAAACAAAAATACATGCTGTTTAACATAAAAATATACAGCAGGGTAAACATTTATTTATGATTTTATGCAATATACTTACTACAGACTTGAGGTGTTGTACAGTATAGATATAAGTATTTTTTGTGTTTGTTTACATTATATCGATAATGCGAAGATATTTTCTATAACGTTATATTGGTTTTTGATATATTATATGTTTACTTATTTATGTATTTATCTTTCTTTAATTTATATATATATGTCTTTATATACCTTTAATAAATCTTATGTAGGTATATTCTATTTAATACATATTATATGAAATGTTGGCAGGCACTGACATAAAATACTAGTATAAGGTTTTCTTTTTGTTATTTTTCTGTTTTGTATGAATTAGGTAGATACTTAATGTACTTATAATGATATCGGTATCGTCACTTGGGGTCACCAAATAAAATCAGGGTTGATTTGAGGTGTAGCCTCAAACCAACAATAAGCCTGAGTGGTGACCTCGTTTTCACAACATGCATTAAACTGTTAATATACTTTTCAATGTGTTTACAACAAGATGTAACCTGTGCCGTATTATAAGGTAAAAACAATTATGTATGTATTATGTTTATGTTCATGTGTGTTGTGGAAATAAATGCTTTTCTTCTTCTTCTTCTTCTAACAAAAATAATTCTACAAAATAACGTAAAGCTTTTTGTAGAATTTGCATGTATTTGTACACTTTTACAGCTAATGCTAAAACTATGTTTGACTCCTACGTTGCCTTAATAATTGTCATGGGACATGAAGCTATTTTAAGCAAAATCGACGTTTCCTGGAAAATAATATTAGGTACGTACTGACAGATATGTAATACCAGTAAAAGCCTAATGCCACAAACAGGTTTTAAAATAACTTTGCTATTTTATAACAAACATTTCTAAGCGAAAGGTCGTGTTAGGAAGTATATGTTCTGTGTGTGAATGTAATATGTATGACATACGGATTTAAAAATGTATAGTGATTTTACTATTTCTGATGGATATATTACTATTTATGTATGTATATTTACCTGATTAGAATGATAATAATTATAATAGTTAAATGTGTATATTTTAACTACAGGTTAGGGGGGCGGGCGACTCTAGATCGGTATATGAGGCTCTCCCTTAGGGGAGTCCTATGTCCAGCAGTAATGCATCAGGATGTCTCTAGGCTTAAAAGGTGATACATACATATTATAGATAATTTACATACTGTAACAAAACAAATAATCGGGCTCATTGCACAAAGATTCTCATAAGCAGAAATCGAAATCACGACTACCAGCTCTCTGACCACCCAGTAAAACTGTCAAATCAAAGCAAAATTTCTACCATCAAGAAAAAGAGGAAATTTTCAGAGCAAAATTCAAAATACTCAAACATTTACTTCTTTAGTCTGAAGCAGTGTAATCGATTAGATTTGTGCAGGTCGCCACAGTCAATCTCGGTCAGCTAATAATACCTGCGGGTACCTGGCAGCGATAGTATATTTGGTACACTTCAATAGCTTTCTTCTGTTTATTGAAAGTGATAAGGTTTTGTTTTGAACGCGGCTAAGACGAAAAGCAAGAAATTAAAATGCCTCATAGCTAATGGCTACCTACCGTCTATGACAATAATGAAAATCTGTCATAATTGATTTATTTGGTTTTGATATACCAAAAATGTGCCCGAAGTGTAGGAAAGCCAACGGCTAGGTGGAGATACGCAAAGCAGAAGGCAGCGGCTGGCCTCGAAAGAAGACAGCTGCGGACTATTATGACAGGCTGATGATTGAAATATTCTAACTTAGTTTCTTTTTAGGGAATTTTGAATACCAATATCTAGAGGAAATAAGCTAAAATACTATTTGCTTGCAATATGTCATGTAAATCTTTGCTAGCCAGATCTAAACTTGTATGTAGGTGAACTTTCATTTGAATTATCGGATATAATAGATGTTATCCTATGATTTTTTTCTATGAAGTAAAATAGTACTTCAACACACTTTTTATGTTCATGTTTTTAAGCGGTGGCACTGGCACAACTTCTCGTAATTTTTAGAAACATTTAACCAACAGACTCGAAGTAACAATTTGTGTATCAAACATAGTCTTGTCTAGTCTTGTTTCCACACGGAACAAGACTAGACAACTCACTTACAACAGTTATCCCAAGGTGACATATGAATTGACTGCTTAAACCAATACGTCATCATCATCATCATCCTCAGCCTTTAATAGTCCACTGCTGGACTAGGCCTCTCCTTTGAAAGGAGGAATTGGCCTACTATACCACGCTGGCAAAGCGGGTTAGTATAGGGTTTGTATCAAGTTTTCCTTCTCTTACAGTGCTGTTCTCTGCATAATATGCTCCCTCTGTCGGCTCTTACGACACCCATGGGATGATATGGGGTAGTGACAATTCGTATTCTTAATCCGTCACCACACGGACAATACGTCAGTGCTGTCAAAATATTATTTCTCTTTAGAAATGTTTGTATTTATTTGGTTTCGTCTCATTTCTTCAGTTTACATAAAATATAATATTTATTTATTTTTATCTGGAAGCTCGTGACTTGTAGGCGGAGGAATGAAAACAGATAAGCTGTCAGCCTGAGACCTAGGGATTTGCGGCTTAGGAGGAGGGCCACTATAATGCCGTTTGTGGAAATTCGAGAAATCTATTTAGAGTTGCGTGTAGAATAATAATTTCACTAAAAGGTACTTTCGGTGATGGACGTTTCATTTAGGTTAAGTACCAAGTTAAATGAATAAAATATATATTTGCAAGGTAACAGATTAGCTATCTTTTTAAAGTAAAATGAACATAAGGTGCTAGTGCTCGTAATTGGCAACACGTTTGCTATGATTTGAAGCCAGAACTTTCAGCACACAAAGCTTCACTCAGAACTCTTCCGTCACACCCACACACAACGGTGAGTAACTTTTCGAAGTCGAAGTCCTTAAGAGTTCATAACAATAAAGTAATTTTGTGTTTGATCAAAACAAGTTATTCCCACCATATTGATAAATAACGCGTAGTCAAGAAGACTTATAATAATAGTTAATGTGATGTCTTCTTATAACCCTGCACTCAAAACAGGAACCCCGCGCCCGTCACCTTTAATAGGAGAGAATCTCTACGTAATTCGACTGTGCTTATCGTACATTAATTATAAAATGCGTTTGTTTTTATAAAACTACAAAAGACTATAGGGAGCCGACTAATATCAGTGAACTATATATTTATTATAAATCTGAACTATCTGCGTCTAGTTGTCTACAAATACACCGTTTGGCTTATACAGGTACGAAATTATTCAAGTTGTAACTAAAATATGAATTCTGTGATTAATATTGGCACTGTGGTTGCTGCTTTTGATACCTGGCTTTGATGAATATTGAATCCATTGCTTGTAGTTGGGAATGAAACCTCACTTATAGATGTCGAAGTTTAAATAATTAGTTGTGATGTTTTATTAAAGTAGCCATTGACTTTTTAACGGCCGGTCCAATGTTTGATCTATTCTTAGATAATTTGGTAACTATAGATACATATTTGACATAAGCTCTATAAATATTATTATGACCTACTGAGCTAAAACCACAAAATTTTTTTTTCACTGGCCTGTACTGTCTAACTGCTGGGCAAAGGCCTCCCCCAAATCTTTTAATAATAAGTTTCGAAAATTTGGAGGTACAGGGAATTGAACCCAGGACTTTCAGCATGCGAAG
Source organism: Euclidia mi (assembly GCA_944739405.2). Taxonomy (NCBI): domain Eukaryota; kingdom Metazoa; phylum Arthropoda; class Insecta; order Lepidoptera; family Erebidae; genus Euclidia; species Euclidia mi. The sequence goes on along the minus strand of OX123204.2, from coordinate 15,433,473 downwards.
CAGACAGTCTACTACTGAGTTACACCCCCTATGGGCTTCATGCCTAAACCAAACATGGTTTTTTGCTTACTGTTGCTAATGATGTCAGTTAAACCAGGAATTGAAATGATGGTGATTGACGTTTTAATTCAAACTACCTAGGTATAACAAAAAAAAGTATATAAGTATGTTTATCCATTATCTAGTACCCATAGTACAAGCTCTGCTTAGTTTGGGACTAGATTGTGATGTGTGTATGTGGTAGAATATTATCTTAATATATAAAATCCTTGCGTTGCTGACTGACTGACAGACACGCTACAGCCGAAACGATTGGGCGCAGGAAGCTGAAATTTGGCATGTGTGTTCCTTGGGGACCGTAGGGGTGCACTAAGAAGGGAGTTCCCGAAATTTCCACGGGATCGGCCAAAACGGATAAACTAAAAAAAAATGCAGGCGTAGCTGCTGGTTCTCCTCTAGTTATATTATATATTTAGTCGTGTTCTACTAGCATTTAAAGTAATATACCACAAGGAAAATGCATTCAAACCTCCGGCTATATTGTAGAAAAGGCAAAAATAACTTATGGGAAGGTAAGAAGTGATGTGCTTAGCCCTTCTGAGTTTGTTATTACTAATTGTAATGCCACACCACTTAGAATCATGACATAAAAATATTTTCGTCGATTTCAATGGTACAAATTATCCATCAAAATTATATGGGTTGATAGGTATATTTTATTAAATTAATGTTTAACAAGATGGTCTGTCAAGTTTATTACCTTGCTGCTAACGACACAGCAAATTACACCTTGCATGTCTCTTATACTAAGCTTGTCAGACGTCTAAATAATTCATTGATCTCTCATTTCCTCCTCAAATACTCACATATTGAAGTTTAATACTTTGGCAGCAATAACTTCACTTCAAAGAAGGAAGTCATAAAAGCTTATATTATTATTTGTCAGTCCCCTGTCGAGGATAATAAATAGACGACGCTTACACAAGTTGTTTCATAAATCAAGTCGGGACTACAGGTCCTTTTTACGCCTTTTATCATGTATATTTTATTTGAGTTGTGGTAAGAATGACAAAATATGTATTATCACGTATGTCGTAAATCATGGGATGAGGCCAATTTGTTTATATTGCGATTTTGGAAAATTCACATAATGAGAATTGAACTATTATTTGATGTTATAAGCTTTTGTGATATTGCGAGCGATCAATTGCAAAAATGATAAATTTTTACAGTGATTTGTAATACTACAACAATTTGCATCTTTAATTTATGCATGTCTTTCAAGTTTCATAAAACATATTTTTGCCTCTTAATCTCCTCAAGATCATCATCTTCCTAGCGTTATCCCAGTCTCAACCTGGGGTCCGCTTTCTAGTCTAACTGGATTTGGCGGAATATTAGCTTTTCCACGGAGCGACTGCGTGTCTGACCTCCGCAACCCGAAGGGATAGCGATATTCCATGATTTAGAATAGTGTCAGTTTATTTTAGAGGTACTGACGCCCTATAACGATTGTCAACGATCTTCATGACAGCCGCAACCGACGGCTTAACGTGCTCTCCGAGGCACGAGACAAGCGATAATAATTAACAATTCAATACGCACATAACTCCGAGAAGTCAGTGGTGCGCGCCGTGGATTTGAACTCGATACCGTACCGATTTCACGCTAAACCGGCTGAACCAATATTCTCTACTCATAAATGCGAAAGTGTGTATAGAGATATATCGGACCATGGCTTTGACATTTGACTGTATGCAAAGTGATGTTGTTGAGCACCTTTCGGTAGATAATGTCATGAATTCTGACCAAGTTACTTCGTACCCTATAGAGTTTCCGAACTCCTTACGATTATCAGTAGTACCTTCACGCAACTTGAGACTGAACGTTGGTGCTCCAGTCCTGTTAATGCGGAATCTTAATGCACCAAAGCTCTGCAATGGCAAACGGCTGCAAGTAACACCTAGGAAGAAACATTATAAAAGCTATTCGCTATTGCGAGTCAGACTCGCTCATGAAGGGTGCCGTAGTGGATGTATCCACTTACCATAGCCGTTACCTTCGACTAACAATTAATAGTATTTGTATAAACGACAAAGCTATATTTGCGGTTTTTAAGATGTGCTTTATTGAATACAATTATTTTTAAATAAAAAAGAACCGACTTCATAAACACTAAAGAACTAAAAAGCAAGAAATAATTGGTTATGGAGCAAAACTTTTTGGAGTCGGTGCCAAGCCCTTACGCAAAAAGTTACTAAATTACAAACTACCTATGAACAACGAAAGTTATATAAAAAGTGTAAAGGTTTTATAGTCAGATCAGAAATGCTTGGCTTGGCACCGACTCCAAAAAGTTTTGCTCCATAACCAATTATTTCTTGTTTTTTAGTTCTTTAGTGTTTTTGAAGTCGGTTCTTTTTTATTTAAAAATAATTTTATTATTTGCTTTTTAGTGGTATACTAATAAAAGAATAGTAAAAGGTGGTAAGTAGGTACATAGGATAGTGTAGGTGGTACATGATGGGGATGCCTTCCTTACTTGCCTCAATTCCGAAATGTAGACCTGTAACTTTCAAGTATTTTTTTGTTTTCAACTAGCCTAAACACGTTCGTTTCAGTTCCATCATCAGATCCCGAAAATCATCCAGTACCAGTCTTGGCAAACACTTTGTTTGCCAAGACAAAACAAATGAACCTAAACTCGATGAGATCGCGTTATTGTATTACAAAGATCCCATGGCCACCTTCCTGCTCTATCATCAGACCTTGGAAAACATTCAGCACTAAAGTCCGTGTAAAGACAAATCAAACGAGGCCAAACTCAATGGGATTGCGTAGTTGTATTACAAATATCCCATGGCTACCATCCTGCTTCATCATCAGAGTTTGGTAAACATTCAGCACTATTGTCCCTGTAAAGACGAATCAAACAAGCCCAAGCTCAATGGGATTGCACCCTTGTATTACAAAGATCCCATGTGCCCGGTAGATGGCAATAGGCTCGCCCCCTATTACATTGGGACCTAAACATAAATGGCGAAATGTGGGTGTGTATACACCTCTGCCTATACCTTCGGGGATATAAGCCGTGAAGTTATGTTATGTTATGTTAAAGATCCCATGGCCACCTTTGTGCTCCATCATCAGACCCTGGAAAATAACCAGTACCAAAGTACTTGTAAAGACGAATCAAACAACCCTAAACTCGATAAGATTAGGTTGTTAAGATCTTTGTGATACACAAAGATCTTAACAGAGAGTTATCAAACCGACAAAAGTACCTTCCAGCTCCTGATGATGGAGCTGTAAGGTAACCATGGAAATCACCCAGCATCAAAGTCTATGTAAAGACGACTCAAACGAGCCCAAACTCGACGGCATTGGGTTGTTATCGTCAAATCGCTTCAAATGTGCTTATAAAATTTGAAGAGTTCCTTTGATTTTTTCAGGATTCCATGATCAGATCCGGCCTGATGATCATGGGACCAACTGACTCTTTCAATCCAAACAAGAATTTTTGAAAACGGTCCAGGCGTCTAAGAGAAATCGGGGAACATACATAAAATATGCAGATTCGGACGAATTGAGAACGTCCTCCTTTTTTTGAAGTCGGTTAAAAACTGCTGACTACATATCGTACAAACCAATTTTTGTTGGAAGTTTTTATAACGATCTACATTCTACATCATATATTTCTTTTAGATTCGTCATTCTCTTACTTTAAAAGTTAGAGTGACACACACACCCATTTTACCATTTTGGAACCGTATATTTTTCAATTTCTGATATAAAGCTAGAGCCGTGGTATTGCACCACCTATTGTATACTATTAGATATCTACCACGTTTGTTTAATGCAGGTTAAGTATTCCTAGCAGTGGCACTCACATTAGGTAGGTACTATACAATAGGTGCGACCACGGCTGTAGCTTTATATCAGAATGAGCTATTTTCTTGTTTCGTCCTTTTCAGACCCCCGTTTTTAACGTAGCCGGGTTATAGTTTTTAAACTAATTTTTTTATATTTTATAGTCTAGTTAATTACTATATTCTCATTTCATACTATAGTTTGCATTCATGTTCCACACTTTCATTATACCTTTGCGGATTTGTAAAATGTGGGTAACTCGTGGTCTTGGGCTAACTAATAGGTTGTCAATTGTTTTCGTTTCATATACAGTTACTTTCTGCTACATTCATTACCACCATAGTTCTGACCATGTTCGCGAGTGGCCTAGATTAAAAAGACGTAAGTGGATGCTCCTGTTTCACCATATTTACTTTGGGAGGCTTACCAAATGAACATCATTTACTGCTTGAGTGCTTGAGTATGATATCAATTGTTACTAAAAATTTAACTATTAGCTGTCTACAATGTGAAACGGTTGCAGCTCCTTACAAAAATAAAATGTACAACCATTTTATTAAACTATTACATCCACTCACCGAAATAACTCGCCACCCGCAGAGCTTTTAAATATTACTTAAGATCATATATATTCGTTGAACACCGTCAACGATTTCTTCGCCAATATTGGCAAGAGATTAGCTGAAGCCTTCAGTCCCACAGAATTGTCTTCTATGCCCTTGTTTGAACCTAGGGCATTAAAGTCCTTTGTGCTACTACCCACTGATAATGCCGAGGTTGAAAGACTGATTCTTGGGCTCAGGTCAGATGTGACGGCGGGCTGGGACGGCATATCAGCGAAGCTTTTAAAATCATGTTTGCCAATTCTAACGCCTGTTATTACGCACATATGTAACTGTTCCATATTTTTTTTATTAAAAAAGAACCTGTCAAATTGACTTCACGCTGCCTGATGGTAAGCTGACAGTGAAGTCCTATTGCGAAGGCCACCATCCCCAATTGCTGGTCAATCAATGTGACATGACGGCCCTCACTTTGACGGCCTTGAGAGATGCTTTTTCACGCCCCGCTTAGAGGACCCAGGATGAAGGGAGGAAGGAAACACGTGAGCTGGCAGTGAGTTCCACATCTTTATGGTACGGCAAAGATAAGATGTACCTACCGAACCTTTTCGTACGTGACGGTATCTGCTCTACCGTGTAAGCGTGGCACTTTAACCCGGCACGTGTTGTTAATAGGTGTTGGAATAGGGAAGGAGAGGGTGGGATGAGTTTAAAGAGTTCTTCTGAACACTCACCGTGATACAATCGGTAAAAGACAGCCATTGAAGCTACGTCCCTGCGTAATTGCAGAGATTCAAGGGTCTTAGTAGCCTCAAGGTCACCTATGATACGGACAGCACGCCTCTGCAACCTATCAAGGGCATCTAGCAGGTACTGAGCGGAGCCGTTCCAGAGATGAGAGCAGTATTCTACGCAGGAGCGAACCTGAGTCTTGTATAATAGACACAGCTGCTCCGGCGTGTCCTCAGGGAACTTTCCAAAAGTTTAAAAAAACGCAGTCGTTCATCCGATTTTTAAAGGTGGGGACAAACACAGTGTTAATAATTACAGACCCATATCCATTTTACCAGCTATTTCCAAAATCCTGGAGAAAATAATTAATAATCGTTTACTGAACTATGTAGAAGCACATAATATCTTAGCAACTAATCAGTATGGATTTAGATCTAAAAAATCTACCGTAGATGCTATCGCTTCGTTTGTAGATGATACTGTAGCCTTGCTAGACAAAGGGAAGAATTGCATGAGTATCTTTCTCGACATTTCCAAGGCTTTTGACTCTGTGTCTGTTCCGCATCTACTCTCCAAATTGGAAGCCATTGGTGTTCGTGGAGTCACTCATAAACTTTTTCAAGATTATCTTAGTGATCAAACTTAGCGTGTGAACATAAATGGTTTGATGAGTGACATAAAACCGTTAACTTTTGGAGTCCCACAGGGTTCTGTTCTCCTCACCCTCTTTATAATATATATAAATAGTCTCTGCAAGCTCTCACTAGTGAACTGCAATATTTATACATATGCGGACGATACGGCTCTACTTTTGTATGGTAATAACTGGGCAGAGACGTACATGTATGCAGAAAATGCTCTTAGATCAGTGATGGGCTGGCTCTATACGAATATGTTAACAATTAATTTAAATAACACTACCTACCTATATGCCATTCTGTCTCAGACCATCAGAGTCACTTGTCCATGATCATCTTGTTCTCAAAGCCCACACTGATATCTGCTCTTTGAATGAGTTACGTAATTGTCCTCATTTGACTAAGTCTACTGCAGTCAAATATCTTGGGATACACATTGACAGGTCATTGATTTGGAAGACTCACACTGGTAATCTCACCGCGCGCGTACGAAAGCTCATATTTATCTTTAAAAAGCTAAGACACTCTGCAGACCCGAAACCGCTTAAAACTGTTTACTATACCTTGTGCGAAACAATACTCTCATTTTGTATCTCTGTATGGGGAGGGGCCCCAAAGACACATTTTATAAAATTGGAACGGGCTCAGAGAGCTGTCCTTACGGTGATGAACTTCAAAAACTTTAAATACCGGACTTCATTTTTGTACTCTGAATGTAAAGTACTCTCAGTGAGACAGATCTTTCTGCTACATACCATACTTCGAAAACATTGCAGCCTTCAATATGACGCAAATGTCGCTAAATGCCGTCGTCAATACAAAGTTTGCCCCACGTTCAAGTCAAAAACAACTACTGCTCAGCGTCATCATCACATACTCGGTAACTACTTATACACCCAAATTAATAAACTATGTAATTTATACCATCTCCCTAAATATTCTTGGAATTACAATAAAAATAAAAATACATGAGTGGCTTTTAACACTTAACTATGATGAAACAGAAAATTTAATTAAGGTATCAATCTTATAATATATATATAAATGTGTGTATAAAACTTATGCGCGCACGCGCGCGCACACACACACACACACACACAAATTTACTTTTGATCGTTGTGTAATAACCATAAGTTCTTAATCTGTAATCACGTTCCAACTAAACAATATAGCTTTTGCCGATAATTTCTGAATACCCATAACACAAGTTCAATCTTTCTTTGGGTACCAGAGTCACACAACACTACTTAGCATGTTATATTGTGAACCCAAAATTCCATTGTTTTTTGGTCAGCTGTAAGTGGTTTGTACAATTTTTGAGAAAATAAACTTATTATTATTATTATTTAATATATTTGATTGAAAGGAGTGGCCATGAGTTTTATTGCTCGTTCTTTCTCGTGGTTCTACCTATTGCATTGCGAACGTGGCAGTAAATGTAGAATAATTAAGTAATTAACTTAAATTTTGACGTTCATAAGCGTCACTTTGTGGCCTAGATTAATAAATGATTTTGACTTCTGACTTGACTTTTGACAATATACAATTGTACATTTATGTGAATTATAGTAGAGAATCAGAGAATTATAAAGGCAATTTTTATTCATATTATATTCTTATTTCTTATAGAATGAAAGAACATTATTATATAGCATGATTTGTAATGGTTTCACTAGCTCTAATCTAATATACATACCTAATATAAATACGAAAAGAAATTAAAAATATTAAATCAGGACACAACATAGTACCTGGCTTCATAACTTAGTAATCAAAGGCGAGAGTGCTTGCCTGAATATAAAAAATGTCAATATACCTTAGTTATGAGCCGAGTTAACTGCTAATAACAGTAGCGGAGGACTGTTAGAGTCCAATAAAAGTGTTAATGAGGTAATAAGTGAGCATTACATACGTACATACACGTGCTCGTAAACGATAATGAAATTCTTCATTAACTGTGTTTCATGACAATATGTGACAACGTGTATTGTGTTGTCAAAAGAGGGTCAGGCAAAAGAGAGATTGTCTGATGAAGGAAACTAATTACTTATTACGACCCTTACTTAGTAGTGGTAACATGACTAGCCGAGCCGCTCAAAAAAGAAATAGGCATTAGCGTACATATATAGCATTCCGTGCCCACCCCAGTATGGTCTAGTGCCAACCTCAGAATTTTAGTTGCCAAGTTTAATTTCTAGCCTGGATACCACATGTACTTCACACCGATGTTTTTTAAGGATCCACCCTGAAACGCCAATATTAATAGGGAAAGTAATCCAATGCTTACAGAGGACATCTTTTGGATGGTTGACCGCCTGCTGTGGCGTTTACATTTCAACCGGGAGGACCAACAACTGGGAATCCTGTCATCAATAAGTGTAAACACCGCCGCAATGATACAGCTCAACAGTGTGTAGACGTCATTAGTATAGTTTGTCGAGGTACCAACAGTGCGGTTAAGAATAAAAATAAAAATCAAGTGAGGGTAGGTGTCCGCACCACACAAGGACGGTGCTGAGCTCATTATTCCCGCCGCGACCACGGCTGAAGCGAGTCAGTCGAAACGTTGGCAAATACCGAGGTATTCATGCCTTAAATATATTATTTATCGCGAGTAAGACCCGCTATATAACCTTGTATAGTACGTTAATAGTTATTCCGTGTGGTGACGCATTAAGAATACGGAATGTCACCACCCCATATCATCCCATGAGTGTCGTAAGAGCCGACAGAGGGAGCATATTAAGAGAAGGAAAACTTGAAACAAACCCTATACCAACCCGTTTGGCCAGCGTGATATAGTAGGCCATTTCCTCCTTTCAAAGGAGAGGCCTAGTCCAGCAGTGGACTGTTAAAGGCTGATGATGATGATGATGATAAATACGTTAAAGCGCTTCTATGCTGCAGACGATAATCACATCCCGATAATTGTCTGAGGACACAAATGTCAGGCCGTAACGAAAGTCTATACCTAAACGCCGTCACCAGAATTAGCCACAAACTCACACGAATAAAAAGGATAATATGACCCTGACAGCTACTGACCTTGTTTGTTGGTGGCTATTGTAATTTTGATACTAAAACGTAGCTATTTTCGTCGATCGTAGAGATTTAGCAGCGTAGGTGTGATGGCAGTCGCTCTTTTGAAAAGTCAATATTCTATTCCATCTGGTTAGACTAGAGAGCACTGGGCTTTAATTTTTCTCGTAGAGAATTTCGTCTCGGATGCAACCGGGATAGCGCTTTACTAAAACGCTGATGATGTTTACACGAAATATATAATAGTATGGGTATAGTCTGCTTATTCACTAGAATTTAAACTACCGATTACGAACCCAATAATAATAAAATATCGATACGGGTCTAAGAAGGAAAAGCTCATTCTTTCATTCATGTAACTGATAAAAGTGATACCACTTCAACGCTATATAGAATAGCGTATAAAGCAAATATGATTAAAGTATAATACTTTAATCAATAAGCAACACCCTCGCTTTAATAGCCGCTCAAAATGAACCATTTACAAAAGCTACGCAATGGGGCAGAAGAAGTCATGAATATCTTTCAATGTACTTTGAACGTAAATGACATTTGCGTTCGTATTATTTTAAATGGGATCAATGCGATGATACAATTTAGCTGTACAGTGCAATATACAATTAGTTTTATCACACACAGGAAAGGCGAGCTTGGATCATTTATGTATGATAACTTTAAGATTTTTTTAAATATAACAAAAGTACTGTAGAAGATGTCCGTATGGATTGAGGAGCCACTTCAGATTTTACAACGAAGCTTGGTCCGGTATTTTGTAGGAAAAGAAATAATTTTGTAGGCCAAATGTTGAAATTTGTACTAAAGTTAAAAAAAAGTTATATCAATGTAAAGGTGGCTCCTCAGTACATACGTCTGGGGCCCAATTCTACTAAATAAATATAGTTTCGATATGATGTCAGTTTCATAATTACGTCACAAAAAGCGTATTCTTTTAAATTATCTGATATTTGAATGAAATTGTAACGAGATTGTATGTGTCAACGACGACCTGTTTATTTTAAATTATACGATAGTGACATTAGGTTATCAGAATACCACTTTTAAATCCATTCAAAATATAATATCAATGTCATATAAAAATAGCAAAATTGGCCCCCTGAACTGAGGAGCCACCCTAGAACTCGAAAAGTATTGAATGAATATTTATGAACATTTTGTATCATTTTGTAGTAACTGTGAACAGCATCTACAAAAATCTGAGGATTGTGCCTTTGATATTCAGGAAGCTTTTATACTTTAAGTGTGGCTCCTCAATCCATACGCCATGCGAGTGTGAATTCCGTTAGTAAATAGTAACTAGTAGTAGTAGTAGAAAGTAGTTACTAATCGAATTATGCTTTCAGTTTATGGTCATTTTGTAGTAGTTGTAATCGGATTTGTATTAACATTATGGACTTGTACGATCAAGGGAATCTGCAAAAAATACAAATGTATGTGGCTCCTCAATCCTGACGCTGTGCAAATAAATAATTGATTGTACCTACCTGAGATCACAACGGAATCAAACACCCGAGACTAGCCGTCTCTCTTTAGTACAAATGCGTACAAAATAAATATGTATAGCTCAACACTGTAATATATTCGATAGCTGAAAAACCTAAAAATGTACGATTAGGGTGACCATGAAAACAACAATTTCCTACCTTTTTAATTTTATTTCTGATATATTATTTTGAAAAAATGTCAAGCCACGGCCTTTCCTGGACAGTCTATTAAATAAAAAAGTTATTTTATGAACACCTAATATTTTCATTATCATAAATTCAGCCAAAAGATATGCACAGTTGGACCTGGCTGGCCATATATTACGTAGATTATCATAAAATTATCTATATATATTATCAAAAGAATCTCAACCTCTTGAGTGTTCACCTCGGATTATAGAAATGCGTGTTCAAGTTTTTCAATTAGTAATATTTCCAATTGCACTGATCAACATTGATGTCAGCCCACCAACGGCGACCATCTACGGCGTTTCCTGCTCATCCCTGTAACCACGTAAAAATCAACTGCGCGTTTGAAATGAAATGAAATACCTACTTCTTTATTTCGTATAAACTTTGCAAGTACTTACGAAACGTCATAAAAAAAAAAACATTTCATACAATTATTTTTGTGTGTCGAATTAGATCAGCTCAGTCCCAAGCGTTTTGGTCGTCTTTATATTCCGATATTTTATAATATGCTTTTGAACATAATTTCGCTTTTACCATAATTTTGAACTTATTTATAGATAGGTTTCTTATATTATAAGGGAGCTTGTTATAAAAGCGTATACATTGCCCCATTAAACAGCTACTTATTTTGTGAAAACGAGTGCTATGAACTACGAGATTATTCCTGTGTCTTGTATTTACAGAATGTATATCACATTTTTAAACCAAAATTGTCAATATTTTTTTGAACATATAACAGGTTTTCATAAATATATTGTGATACAACAGTTAGAATGTTTATTTCTTTGATTTTTTCTCTTAGAGTAACTCTTGGAACGAGGTTATAAATTCCCCTTACAGCTCTTTTCTGCAAAACGAATATTGTATTTAGGTCTGCAGCATTCCCCCAGAGAAGGATCCCATACGACTTTAAGCTATGAAAGTAACTGAAATAAACCATTCTAGCTGTTTCTAAATCTGTGAGGCGTCTAATTGTCTTGACTGCATAAGTTGCAGAACTGAGTTTGCCCGATAGCCTTTCAATATGTAGTCCCCATTGTAGTTTGGTGTCGAGCATAATACCTAAAAACATGGTTGTCTCGACGGGCTCAATCCTAGATTCATTAAGTTGCACATTGGTTTCCATTTGTTTAACATTAGGCATAGAGAATTTTAAAAGTTTCGTTTTCTTATTATTAAGTAATAGATTATTTACATTAAACCAATTAACAACTTTAGAGAGTGCATTGTTTACTTCGTCAAAATTAATCTGTTGTCTTTTAATGTTAAAAATCAAAGATGTATCATCCGCGAACAACACAATCTCATGATTGTTCTTTACATAATTAGGTAAATCGTTAATATATATCAAGAATAGAAATGGACCGAGTATTGAGCCCTGCGAGACGCCCATTTTTAAAGCCGAACCTGGAGATGTCTTACCATTAACTTCGACCTTCTGGATTCTGTTGCCCAAATAAGAAGTCAGGAGATCGAGATCTTTGTTCTTAATGCCATAATGATATAATTTCCTAATAAGAGTATCATGATGTACACAATCAAAGGCTTTTGACAAGTCGCAAAATATACCTAACGCATCCTGCGACTTCTCCCAAGCCGCAAAAATACTTTTCAATAACTCAACTGCTGCGTCAGTAGTTGAACAACCCCTCGTAAATCCGAACTGTTTCTTGTGAAGAAGATTATTTCTATTAAAATGATTAAGCAATTGACTAAGTATTAATTTTTCAAAAACTTTACTAAGAGTTGGCAATACAGAAATAGGTCGAAAACTTAAAGAGTCTGATGTGTCACCAGATTTAAATAAGGGTGTTATTTTACTATATTTCATTAAATCAGGAAATGTTCCAGAAGCGACACAGCCATTGAACACTGTGACTAGATGTGGAGCAATTAAAGTAATAATAGATGAAACAGTGGGTGGGTGCATAGGATTTCCACCAAGAACTTAGGGTCCCAAGCCAACCTCACCTGCAAGTGGTGCACCTGCCGATCAACGGACGAGGCTCTGGCAAACAAAATATCCCGATAAGCGGCAATAGGCTCGCCACCTATTACGAGGGATCAAAACACTGGCGAAAAGTGGGCGTTTAATATGCCTCTGCCTACCCCTTCGGGGAAATAGGCGTGAGTCTATGTATGTGTATGTATGTATGTAGATGAAACAGTCTTAACTGACAATCCCCATAAATCCATAGTCTTTTTCATATTAATAGTTTTAAATTGTTTAAGAACATCTTCAGTAGTAACAGCAGTAAATTCAAAGGCTGTGTCACATTCTGGCACGCAGTCCTTAAGTAGCATTTCAGCAGACATGGAAGATGACTTGAGTGACTCTGTTGTTATAATGGGTATATTAGCAAAAAAAATTTCAAATTCTGTCGCTTCTTCCAAGACCTCTGCAATATTCACATTATTGATATTTAGTAGGTAGTCGCGACTGTGTGCTTTGGCTCTACCAGTTTCGTTATTGATGACATTCCAGGTAGCTTTTGTGGTATTTTCAGCGCATTTTATTTTATTTTTCAAATAAATTGATTTTGCAGCATAACAAGCTTGTCTGAATGTTTTTGAATATTTTTTTACAAAATTAATAAAGGCTGGACTATTATTAAAAGTTTTTTCATTGTTAAGTTCATATAACCTAATCCGACTTTTATGAATGCCTTCGGTTGCCCAATCACTAAACGTCAGACGGTCAGTTACATTTATTTTTTAGGTTTAAATACAGTAGAAAATTCATCATTAATCAATTTAAATAATGAATTATATAACTGATCCGGATGGCCATGAGTAGGCAACCAACGCATTTTACTAGTTCAATTATTAAAAAAAAAGTTCCAATCAGTTTTCATTTATAGGTATATAATTTATAATTTTATTCTGAGCCTTAGAGATTTTTCCTGGACAACAGACTAAATGTCCACTGTGATCTGACTGTAGCATATTAATTAAGGATTTATGTAAAGGTTTAGTGTTGATAAATGTGTTGATGTGGTTTAGAGAATAACAATTTCTAAATAGGACTAAATATCACTTTACTCGAAAACGACAGTATTAATTAGTGATTTTGTCCACTATGCTTTAATGCGAATAATGGTGCTTAAGTAGGATCGCTTTAAACATACTGATTTTACTATTAATAAAGGTTGACGACAGCAGTGGACTAGTGGTGAGACTAACAACAAACTAACGGAGCAGTCTCCGTTAGAGGGAGTCGGGTTCGAACCGATAAACGAATTTTAAATAATTATTTTTTTTACTTCTTTATTTCGTGTAAACTTTGAAAGTACTTACTTACGAAACGTCATTAAAAAGAAATATTTAATACAATTATTTTTGTGTGTCGAATTAGAACAGCTCAGTCCCAAGCGTTTTGGTCGTCTTTATAGTCAGATATTTTATAATAGGCTTTTGAACACAATTTCGCTTTTACAATAATTTTGAACTTATTTATAGATAGGTCTCTTATATTATAAGGGAGCTTGTTATAAAAGCGTATACATTGCCCCATAAAACAGCTACTTCTTTTGTGGAGACGAGTGCTATGAACTACGAGATTATTCCTGTGTCTTGTATTTACAGAATGTATATCACATTTTTTACAAAATTTGTCAATATTTTTATGTACATATAGCAGATTTTCATAAATATGTTGTGATACAACAGTTAGAATGTTTATTTCCTTGAACTTTTCTCTTAGAGAAACTCTTGGACTGAGGTTATAAATTCCCCTTACAGCTCTTTTCTGCAGAACAAATATTGTATTTAGGTCTGCAGCATTCCCCCAGAGAAGAATCCCAAACGACATTAAGCTATGAAAGTAACTGAAATAAACCATTCTAGCTGTTTCTAAATCTGTGAGGCGTCTAATTGTCTTAACTGCATAAGCTGCAGAACTGAGTTTGCCCGAAAGCCTTTCTATATGTGGACCCTATTGTAGTTTGGTGTCCAGCATAATACCTAAAAACATGGTTGTCTCGACGGGCTCAATCCTAGATTCATTAAGTTGTACATTGGTTGGCATATGTTTAACATTGGGCATTGAACATTTTAAAAGTTTTCTTTTCTTATTATTAAGTAATAGATTATTAACATTAAACCAATTGACAACTTTAGAGAGTGCATTATTTACTTCGTCAAAGTTACTCTGTCGTCGTTTAATATTAAAAATATCAAAGAGGTATCATCAGCGAACAATACAATCTCATGATTATTCTAAACGTAATAAGGTAAATCGTTAATATATATCAAGAATAGAAATGGTCCGAGAATTGAACCCTGCGGGACACCCATTTTCAAAGCAGAGCCTGGAGATGTCTTACCATTAACCTCGACCTTCTGGATTCTGTTGCCCAAATAAGAAGTCAGGAGATCGAGAGCTTTATTTTTAATGCCGTAATGATATAGTTTCCTGATAAGAGTATCATGATGAACACAATCAAAGGCGTTAGACAAGTCGCAAAATATACCTAACGCATCTTGCGACTTGTCCCAAGCTGCAAAAATACTTTTCAGTAACTCAACTGCTGCATCAGTAGTTGAACAACCCCTCGTAAATCCGAACTGTTTCTTGTGAAGAAGATGATGTCTATTGAAATGAATAAGTAGCTGACTAAGAATCAGTTTCTCAAAAAAGTTGCTAAGTGTTGGCAATACAGAAATAGGTCGAAAATTTGAGGGGTCTGATGTGTCACCAGATTTAAATAAAGGTGTTATTTTGCTATACTTCATTAAATCAGGAAATGTTCCAGAAGTGACACAACCATTGAACACTGTTGCAAGATGTGGAGCAATTAATGTAATAATAGACTAAACAGTCTTTACTGACAATCCCCACAGATCCTTTGTCTTTTTCATATTAATAGTTTTAAATTGTTTAAGAACATCATCTGTAGTAACAGCAACAAATTCAAAGGCCGTAACACATTCCGGCACGCAGTCTTTAAGCAGCATTTCAGCAGACATGGAAGACGATTTGAGTGACGTTGTAGTTACAATGGGTATATTAGCAAAAACTTTTCAAATTCCGTCGCTACTTCCAAGTCCTCTGCAATACTCACATTATTGATATTTAGTAGGTAGTCGCGACTGCGTGTTTTGGCTCTACCAGTTTCGCTATTGATCACATTCCAAGTTGCTTTTATGGTATTTTCAGCGTTTTTTATTTTATTGTTCAAATAAATTTTTTCGCCAGGTGGCGCTCTACATATAAACACTACTAAAAGTTGTCTCTGTAATAAAAAATTCACAAAAATATTTAACTTCCTTAAAGTACTGTTTTTTGTGTATAAAAGTGTTAACAAACTTGGATTCTATAAGTGACATTGTGGGATAGTTGTTTAGTGCAACATAAAAGAAAATAAAGTGTTTTGAATACGGACACATAATATGAAGGATTATATTTTGAACAAAGCCGTTGAATGCAGTGTTATAACTACCAACTAATAACAGTTACCATATGTTATTAGTGATCAAAAGCTTACATGGAAACAATCTGAAACTGAGAAATTTAAATCATATTGAGCCAAGCAAGATTCGTTTTTTATTCAAATTCTAAAGGATCGATCCTAACGCCATCTACAAGGGAATAGAAGTACTGCACGAAAATATTCCTAATCGATTGTGTTGCGGCTACTGGCCTACAGATGACTCTGCAATAACTAAAGAAATAAAAATATTTATACTATCGTTGGGGTTCATCCGGACACAATTTTAAATACTGAACGATACAATGGCTAGTCCTGTTTCTTCTGATACCGAGAGGAACAATGTAACAGTCCGTAAATGTATAAACAACATTCCGACAAATAACTCTTTTGATTGCCTTAATGAGATGTTCTCAGATGACGACGACATCGATTTTTCCTCCATTAATTCGACGCCATCTCGTCAACTGAATAGAAGTATACCTGCCACTAATATCAACGTATTCGATGACATGAACGATATGCGACAAAAACTATTTACACTTCAGGAGAAGTTATTAAGCGCAGAAAATGAGATCGAAAACCTTCTACTAGAAAATAGCAAACAAACAAAGCAAATCTGTGAGTACAAATTAAAAATTGAGCAACTAACACATATTTGCAAGCAAAAATCTACTACAAAAACTAGCAGTCAGAGCAGTCAGCCGAGGAGGAGGAGATCGTCGAGATCCAAATTTGATTCGTCCGATACCGAGGAGCCGAGGGCGAGGAGTGAAATAAAAAACCAGCAAAAATCTGAGGCTGTAACGCCATCTCTTAGAAAATCTAAGGAGCTGAACTACCGTATATCAATAACTGATAATACAAGTAAGACTGCTGGTCTCAACTACACGAGGACAGATGGCGTAAGCAGTATTGAAATTTATACTGAACGTGACAAACGTCATTTAGATGTCATTCCAGCATCCCAGGAACGAAAGCGAAAACCAAAGTTATGTATTTTAGCTAATAGTTTCTGCGGTAGACTACAATCTGCGGAGGAGGCATTCAATCAATTTCATTATATTCGCTATGTGTCACCGAATAGTAACATAAAACGTTTACTTCAGAATTTAGACTACATGGTACGTAATTTTAATATGATGGACTTTTGTATTATTATGTTAGGAGAAGAAGATTTTAAAACTTCTTGTACTGACTATACAGCACTGATAAAATGTATTATAGATGCCGTGCAACATATTTCTAACACAAACATAATTATTTGTACACCTACTTATGTATGTGGTGCTCCTATATTTAACTATAAAGTTGAATTATTTAATAATCTTCTATATTTAGAACTACAGAATAACACTTATGCATATTTTTATGATTCAAATCTTACAGTTTCTTTTGATATGTTCTCATTAAAAACCGGTAAACTTATCAACATAGGATTCAAGCATATTTACAATAATATACTATGTAAAATTGTTAATGATTATAGTTATTATGGGAATTCAGGACCTAATCTCCTAACTAATAAACTACTTAATAGGTGTCCTAAGTTTTTTCTTGCATGGAAATCCCGGGAGAAATATTCTTCCAAATAAATTTAAAAAGGATTGTACCATAAACAAATGTAATAAGAAAATATTGATATATTATCAAAATGTAAGAGGTCTACGTACAAAAACTGCTGTATTTTCCAATAACACTAGAACTATATCTAGTGACCTTGTTATCCTTACAGAAACCTTTCTCAATAGCTCTATTAATGACTCTGAACTATTTTCCTCTGAGTATGTTGTTTTACGAAAAGACAGACATGGTGATGTTGGTTGGGGTGGTGTCCTGTTGGCAGCAAAGAACTGTTATAATATGCAAAGAGTAACAAATGTAGACCACTTATCTGACGATTATGAATTATTGTTTGCTACTATTACCTGTAAAAGTATCAAGTTAATGGTGTGTGTTGTTTACTTACCACCTAGTTACAACAGTAAACAATACCTTGATGTTCTAACATGCATGGAAAATGCTATTAACATGTATACTGAATACCCATTTCTGATAGTTGGTGATTTTAACTTAAGGTCGTGCACTAATAGTGTTAGGATTCAATTTGAAAATTTTATGGAACTTTGTAAGTTGCAACAATGTAATAATATTAACAATAAATATGGATGCATTTTGGATCTAGTATTGACTACTATTGATTGCAACAATATTAATGTATCATCAGATACTGAACACTTAGTGCCTATGGATGCATACCACCCTCCTTTAGAGATTCTGCTAACGCTCCCAAGAAGAACATACATTCCCTCTTCTCTGGTTCCAGGAAATTGTTTAAATATGGAGTGGAACTTCCATAAAGCAGATTTACATAGCTTATATATTGATATTGCTAATATTGACTGGACTGAATTACTTAGTAAACAGAATTTAAATATTAACCTAGCTGTTGACATACTTTATAAGAAATTAAATAATGTTATTAGTGCCCATGTTCCTTTTAAAACAATAGCTCACAACCATAAATATATTTACCCAAAATGGTATACTAAAGAAATAATCCATTATATAAAATTAAAATATTTTAATTTGAAAAAGTTTAAATCCACCGGTTTAGAGTTTAACAAACAACTATTTAAATATTATAGATCTAAAGTGAAGCACCTTATAAATACAGCATTTAAAAAATATATAACAGTGGTTGAAAATAATATAACTAAAGATCCCTCTAGTTTTTGGAAATATGTAAAAGAAAAACGAAAAAATAGGCAACAGGTAAAAACATATACTTATAACAGTAGAACAGTAGAAGGTCAGGAAGCAATTGACTCATTTGCTAAATATTTTAGTTCAGTGTTCCATGATGCTTCACCATTGTTAGACGTAAATGCAGCTGAAGAGCAGGCCAATCGCATAGGCTGTTTGCCTATATCTACAGTGACTGTTGATAGAGTTACAGTTAGTGACCTTAGATATGCAGTACAACGACTAAAAGCGTCAATAGCTTGTGGTCCAGACATATACCTGCCTTTTTAATAAAAGATTGCTTGTCAGCTCTAGAAGTGCCTTTACATCATGTGTTTAATCTTTCACTTAGACAATGTTTGTATCCTAGTAAGTGGAAAGTGTCTAGGGTGACACCAATACCTAAATGTGGATCATCCGCAGAAATAACAAACTACAGGCCTATTGCTGTATTGTGTGTATTTGGAAGGATATTTGAATCCATTCTTAATAATACCATTTATAAACAAATAGAAGGACTTCTAAGTGATTGCCAGCATGGGTTTCGCCCAGGGCGCTCCACTTTGACCAATCATATAGATTTTGTAGATCATATAAGTACTAGGGTTAAGTCTGGCTGTCAAATAGATGCTGTATATTTTTTAATTTTAAAAAGGCCTTCGATCTTGTAGACAATGATGTGCTAATTAACAAATTTTCTGTACTGGGATTCTCATCATGTCTTTTAAAATTTATGGCCCATTACCTAAAAGATCGAAAACAGTTCGTTAAGGCAGAAGGATATAAATCAGAAGAATATTATACCAGATCAGGTGTTATTCAAGGTAGTACCTTAGGTCCTTTGCAATTTTTAGTAATGATCAATAATTTACCCAGCGTCATTTCTAAAGCTAAATGCCTAATGTTTGCCGACGACTTAAAACTGTACCTTTCCGTAAAAGAGGCTAATGATTGTTTAGACTTACAGAATGATATTGACGCTATAATTGAATGGGCTGTCAGAAATAAACTACCTTTAAATAATTCTAAATGCAAAACTATTACCTTTGCTCGATCCCGAAATCCGATAACCAATATTTATGCTATTGATGACGCACCAATAGAACGTGTGTTTTCAATTAAGGACCTCGGAGTTATAATGGACAGCAAATTAAATTTTCATGACCAAATTTTTGAAACTTGCAAAGACGCTAATAAATCTCTTGGTTTTATTATTAGAATATCGACACAATTTAAGAACACACAAGTTATAAAACAATTATACAATGCTTATGTTCGTAGTAAATTAGAATATAATGCAATCGTTTGGAGTCCTAAAGAGTCAATGTCCAATGTAATGTTAGAAAAAATTCAACGTAAATTCTGTAGATATTTATACAAAAGGCAATATGGTTATTACCCGTTTCTCTATCCATCTTTGTTTGTGTCGGGAATGGTAGGTTTCGATACACTCCAACTTAGGCGGAAATCCACACATATAGTAACGTATTATCTTGTACTAACAAATAAAATAGATAGCCCTGCAATACGGGAATCAATACACTTTTATATTCCTGACCAGTATATGCGTGGTGAAGGGAGAAGACAGCATAAACTTCTTTGCTATCCACCTATGTGGCGCTCTCCACAAGCCGACAATAGTCCTACGGCTAGAGCGACTAAGCTTATTAATGAGCTTCTTATATATAGTCCAGATGCAGATATATTTTTTAACACACAGAGTGTAATATTAAAACATATTTATAACTATCTAAATTAAAAAAAATTAGTCTTCTATTATCTGTTCTATTATGTTCCTATTTCTAGTTAAGTTTATTGTTGTTTTTGTTTACAAATTTTATATTGTTATTATTCATTTTAGGCTTAGTTTTGGTAATATTGTAGTACTTAGTGTTTAATTTAAGTATGTATATTTAGTATAGATATAAGTGATTTGGTGTACTATACGCTGTAAGCTTATATTCTTATAAATAAATGAATATGAATATGAATAAATTGATTTTGCAGCATAACAAGCTTGTCTAAATGT
Organism: Euclidia mi; assembly: GCA_944739405.2. NCBI lineage: Eukaryota > Metazoa > Arthropoda > Insecta > Lepidoptera > Erebidae > Euclidia > Euclidia mi. Next base: position 15,412,734 of record OX123204.2, on the reverse strand, counting down.
TTTTGAGTATTTTTTTACATAATTAATAAAGGCTGGACTATTATTAAAAGTTTTTTCATTATAAAGTTCATATAACCTAATCCGACTTTTATGAATGCCTTCAGTTGCCCAATCACTAAACATCAGACGGTCAGTTACATTTAATTTTTTAGGTTTAAATACAGTAGAAAATTCATCATTAATCAATTTAAATAATGCATTATATAACTGATCCGGATGGTCATGAATAGATAAATAATTAACATAAAAATCTCATTTGTTACGCTAAAAAGATTTACGACGGATTTTTTTTTGACGGCCGCTGTTTAGAAATATCTATCATAAAAAAATCCTATCTTTATATTTATTGCACGTTTACCTGCAGCGGTAGCAATGATGACACTTTGAACGAAAGCTTTTCTCATCTTAAATAGGTAACAGCGGGCATGTCTCAAAATAAAAGTCCATAACATAAAATTAAGTTAAACTTCATGGCTTCTTAGCTTATGTTTCCCTGTACATATAATATAGATGACAACATCAATTTCAAAGGTGTGTGTGAGTAAGACTCTCCCCTGACCTCCACGGTGAACTCGACTACCCTTAGTAGCTGCGGGATCGCACGAATTGCGGTAAATATACTTAGATGCGATCTCGTCCAGAAAGTCTTAAGCTGTAAGCTTAAAACTAGAAATTATCATAACAGTAATTAATTTTCCAAGCAAACATTTCCTCGAGATATTTCAATGTAATTATCTTAATTAATATGTTAATTTAATAATGATAATATCAGTTTGCATTAATTGTATACTTGAAGTTGACAATGTACGGTATCTTGACCTCTCTAAGTCACGATTATCTCATGATCTGCTACCCCAAGCAGCAAAACGACCCCTACTATTAAGAAGACGTCTGTTTCAAGGACATTGTGCGAATGGAAATGATTACAATGAATATATAGTGGTATAGTATAGGTGCATAGGGTTCCCACCAAGAACTTAGGGTCATAAGCCAACCTCACCTGCAAGTGGTGCACCTGCAGATCAACGGACGAGGCTCTGGAAAACAAAATACCCCGATAAGCGGCAATAGGCTCGCCACCTATTACGTGGGATCAAAACACTGGCGTAAGGTGGGCGTGTAATATGCCTCTGCCTACCCCTTCGGGGAAACAGGCGTGAGTCTATGTATGTATGTATGTATATAGTTTTTCACGGAGGGGAGGACTTCATGGTTGTCAAAACTCGTTGTCAACGGTCACTGCTGCTGAACCTAGCTACATTTGTGACACAGTAGTGGGAATGAATTAAAATATTGCAATTCATTTATTTTCCACTAAAGCAAAATAAACTCTCCTAATAACAGCAATTAAAACCTAAATCACTACTTAATCGGGAACCATCTTGAGGTCACAGCGATAAGCATGACCTACATCACATATAAACTTTATACTGTCATTGGCAACTGCTGCAAAACTTTTGTCTTTAGAGAGCCCCTCCGTGAATTACAGACGTGACCGTTTGCCAACTTATCGTTTAGAAACGAGGCAGTATGAAAGAGCGACCTGAACTCAATGCTTCCGCAAACTGAGGAAGTATGTCAACAGGTGCTTAAGAATGTTACAAAATTGATGAGTTGAGTTTGGGATGTATACTAAAAGATTTAAGTAGACTGGGTGTAGATTCAAAGACACGTTCTAAAATCTTTAATAGAAATAAAAATTCGGGCAAGTGCGAGTCTGACCCGCGCACCGAGGGTTCCGTACGCATTTTACCTTAAAGTCAAAGTCAAGTCAAAATCCTTTATTCATTTAAATTATAAAGTGACACTTATGAACGTCAAATTTAAAAAATAATTACTTAAAGCTTCTACATTTACATTTACTGCCACGTTCGCAAAGCAAGGGCGTAGAACCATGAGAAATAACGGGCAATAAAATTCAAGGTCACTCTTTTTCATCGCCAGCTTTTGCATAATACATAAAAATTTAAATTTTGTAAAGTGCTGCAACTGTTACACCTTCTATGTCATTTGTATATATTTACTCTACTTAATACTCAAGCAAAATCTAGTAAAATTTTGATGTTCATTTAATTAGCCTCCTGAAAATTGACATGGTGAAACAGGAGCATGCACTTAAACACCTTTATCTTAGCTTGCCCACTCCACTTTTTGTAAGAACACAGCAATTTCATTTGACAAACTCTATCATTCAGATTAAAAGAAATTGTGTTACTTGTGAAGGATGAAAAATCACGTGAAAAGTTGACAACGAGTTTTTATTTGGTGTTGGAGTCGCAGAAAAAGTAGGATTCATTCTTCAAATTGCCCAAGTATTCAGTAAAAAAGTACTTCTGCCTGTGACTTGCTGCATCAAGGAAACTTCGAGGAAAAGTTATGGACAAGTCTTATTTAGTTAGTTCTTTACTCAAAAATTTTGAGGAATTTATTCGTTGGTACTAAATGTTGAAAAGGCTTTTCAGATCAAGACTTATTGGGGTGCTTTATTGAAAACTAGATTTCTGATTTATTATGAATTTCTTTTCATTTGAATATAAAGTAACCTTATTTACGACTGTAATTCTACAATGTTAATCCATCAAAATTATTTTGCTGATATTTATTATTAATCACCTTTTACTTATAGGGTTATAAATTTAAAAACTAAAAGTACTAAATACATTTTCTTTTTTATAGACTCATGCTTACCTATTATGCATACGGGTAGGCAGAGGTATACATTTGATTACACCCACATTTCGTCAGATTATGATTTTTTAGGTCCAAAATGGGCGAACAAAAATACTTCTACAAAATAACGTAAAGCTTTTTGTAGAATTTGCATGTATTTGTACACTTTTACAGCTAATGCTAAAACTATGTTTGACTCCCACGTTGCTCAAAAAATTGTCATGGGGCATGAAGCTATTTTAAGCAAAATTGACGTTTCTCGGAAAATAATATTACCTACTGACAGATATGTAATACCAGTAAAAGCCTTATGCCACAAACAGCTTTTAAAATAACTTTGCTATTTTATAATAACCGTTTCTAAGCGAAAGGTTGTGTTTGCAAATATATGTTCTGTGTGTGAATGTGTATGACATACAGATTTAAAAACGTATAGTTTTACTATGTCTAGTGGGTATATTACTATTTATGTATGTATAGTTACCTGATTAGAATGATAATAATTATAATAGTTAAATGTGTATATTTTAACTACAGGTTAACGGGCGACTCTAGATCGGTATATGTGGAGAGCCTTGGGGGAGTCCTATGTCCAGCAGTAATGCATTAGGATGTCTCTAGGCTGAAAAGGTGATACATACATGTTAAAGATAATTTACATACAGTAACAAAACAAATAATCGGGTTCATTGCACAAATATTTTCATAAGCAGAAATCGAAATCACGACTACCAGCTCTCTGACCACCCAGTCAAACTGTTAAATCAAAGCAAAATTTCTGCCATCAAGAAAAATAGGAAATTTTTAGAGCAAAATTCAAAATACTCAAACATTTACCGCCATTAGTCTGAAGCACTGTAATCGATTAGATTTGTGCAGGTAGCCACAGTCGATCTCGGTCAGTTAATACTACCTGCGGGTACCTGGCGACGACAGTATATTTGGTACAATTCAATAGCTTTCTTCTGTTTATTGAAAGTGATAAGGTTTTGTTTTAAAGGCGGCTAGGACGAAAAGCAAGAAAGTCTATGACAATAATGCAAATCTGTCACAGTTGATTTAATTGGTTATGATATACCAAAAAATGTGTCCGAAGTGTAGGAAAGGTGGTGTTAGGGCTAGGTGGAGTAACGATGTACGCAAAGTAGAAGGCAGCGGCTGGACTCGAAAGAGACAGCAGTGGACTATTATGACAGGCTGATGATGATGACGATGGTACCGAAAAAAATGTGATTGAAATGTTCTAACTTAGTTTCTTTTTAGGGATTTTTGAATACCAATTTCTAGAGGAAATAAGCTAAAATACTATTTGCCTGTAATATGTCATGTAAATCTTTGCTAGCCAGATCTAAACTTGTATGTAGGTGAACTTTCATTTGAATTATCAGATATAATAGATGTTATCCTATGATTTCTTTTCTATGAAGTAAAATAGTACTTCAACACGCTTTTTATGTTCATGTTTTTAAACGCTGGTACAACTTCTCGGAGTCTTTACAAACATTTAACCAACAGACTTAAAGTAACAATTTGTGGATCAAACATAGTCTTGTCTAGTCTTGCCTCCACACGGAGCAAGACAAGACAAATCACTTACAACAGTTATACCAAGGTTACGTCAGTGCTGTCAAATTATTCTTTCTCTTTAGAAATGTTTGTATTTATTAGGTGTCGTCTCATTTCTTCAGTTTACATAAAATATAATCTTTATATATTTTTATCTGGAAGCTCGTGACTTGTAGGCGTAGGAATGAAAACAGATAAGCTGTCTGCCTGAGACCTAGGGATTTGCGGCTTAGGAGGAGGACCACTATAATGCCGTTTGTGGAAATTCGAGAAATCTATTTAGAGTTGCGTGTAGAATAATAATTTCACTAAAAGATACTTTCGGTGATGGACGTTTCATTTAGGTCTTAGTTTTTTGAAGTATCAAGTTAAATGAATAAAATATATATTTGCGAGATGAGAGATTAGGTTTCTTTTTTAAGTAAAATGCGTAGTACATAAGGTGTTAGTGCTCGTAATTGGCAACATTTGAGTTTGCTGTGATTTGAAGCCAGAACTTTCAGCAAACAAAGCTTCACTCAGAACTCTTCCGTCACATCCCACACACGACGGTAAGTAAATTTTCGAAGTCGAAGCCCTTTAGAGTTCATAACAATAAATTAATTTTGTGTTTGATCAAAACAAGTTATTCCCTGTCCCTGTATCAGATGTCAAGAAGACTAATAATAATAGTTAATGTTAGATTTTCTTATAATCCTGCTCTCAAAAACAAGAACCTGCCAATTCTAGCACCTGAGATTATTAGAGATTGTACAGAAGTTATAAAATGCGTTTTTAAGCCATTCGACCTACAAAAATAACATCAGTAAACTAGTTAGTATAAATCTGAACTATCTGCGTCTAGTTGTCTACAAATACGTCTTTTAACGGGCGCACTGTAAGAAAATCGCAATCTAGCGGGATTTAATTCAAAATTCGAACTTCGTTTTATCTATTAATTATTGAGGACTGTTTATTCCATAGCCTTTACTAAAAACAACGACATATTTTTTTTTGTTGTGGAAAGGTTAATATTTAAATTAGAAATGTTTATATTGGGAGCAAAACTGAGTCACACTTATTACACGTTTTACTGCGTTAATTTGTGCGAATTACTATTACGATTACGAAGTGATTATCAAGTCAACGGTGTTTTTTACTTTACTCATTATAGTGTTTGTGTTTAATACGTAAGTATATTCAATTTTTTCCCGATATATAACAGGTAGTATCTGTAAAAGACAACTATTTACAATAGGACACGAAATTGACTAAATTATTTTTATGTTTTAAATACATTGGATCCAAAATCACATTATATAGTAGAATATATACCATCATAATAAAGCTAATAGTCTTAACTAACAGATACATCCCACAAACTTTGCGCATTTTTGCGGCACCCATACATTTATTTTTTATTTTCAGCATGGCTGTCGAAATAACGAAATTGCAAATTTTCGAAATTTGGTCTTCTAACAGAGGAAGTGATCGTTTTGATCAAGATTTTTTATTTTTTATGAATAATTATTACCGTGTTAGTTTTTCTGAATGTTCTAAAAATAAAATCAAGGGTTTGTTGAGAGCTTTATGCCAACAAATGGAAGTAAAATGGACTAAATGTCATCGTCATCGGGACCGTTTTTAGAAAGTAATATGAATTGGTTAAGAACTAATATTACTTTACCTGAAACGTTTTACAAGAAATTTTTTTTTTTCTTTTTTTTTTATTAGCTTTATATACTTAACGTATATAGGTGGACTTAATGCCTTAGGCATTTTCTGCCAGTCTACCTTAGAGTGGTGCAGAGATTAATAGTAGGTGTATTCTAAAAGGTTGTTTGACTATATATATATTTATTTATTTAATAGACATTATGGACACATATTACATACAATTAAATCACAGTAATGATGCATATATACATATATATACCTACATACACACACATATTATATGTACATATATAAATAAATATATACCCAAGTAATAAATATATACCAATACATAAAATATATAATTATAAATATTACGAAATTCCATCATCTTGCTCAATTACTCCAGGAAGACTAGCAAAAAGTTTTCGAGACTGTTGTGATAGAACTCAAAAGCGAAAAATCCAAGCGCTGTTAGAGGTGACTAGACCTGAAGAAATTGCAGTGGCTAATGAATGCAACTTACTCAAAGTTGGTAAACGAGATTCTGTCACCATAGTAAAATATTTATCATCTAAGTCTGGTAGTAGTGGGACAGCAATCAAACAGGCCCGTAAATGTCTAATTAGTAATCCTGTATCTTTATCTGCTGGCGAAGCTCTGAGCATGATGATAGATGCTAAATTAACTACTCATCAATACAATATAATTCGTGAAAACGTGAATAAACTGGCTAAAAACTTATAACCTTCTTATAACCAAATACTGGAAGTAAAAAAACAGTGTTATCCATGTTGTATGTACCATATGCCTGTTAGTGTTCACAAGGTTCTTTTTCACGGTAAAGATGTGATATCATCATGCATAGTGCCGATTGGCCAGTTATCGGATGAGGCTCAAGAGGCAAAAAACAAAGACAATCGTTACTATAGAGAATTCTTCACAAGAAAAACTTCACGGGTAGATACAACAAATACAGATCTCCTAAATGGACTATTGATCTCATCTGACCCCTATTTAGCAGGATTAAGGAGCATACCACATAAAAGTTGAAGTAAATTGGAGCCAGAAGTTTTGTCAACGATTTCCCTGCCCACAACAAACGAGTAATACGTAAATTATCTGTGTTTTTCATTTTTAAAATTACAAAATCAAACGAAAATGGTTTTATAAAGCTATAGAAATACTTATTACAACTTATTTTAATTAAATTAATGTATGCCGTATCATCAGGAATTAAATCCCGCTAGATTGCGATTTTCTTACACTGTGGGGCGGTCCCAATATTTGATCTATCCATGGATTTGTCTATTAGAGATACCAACATATTTGACGTAAGCTCCATACAAAATATGTCTCATATGTAGTAGCCAAATCGATGGATCGATCAATTATTGGGACTGGCGGTGAGATGACATAGGCACCTATAATTATGAGTCCTTGAGCTAAAAAGCTTTTTAATTATAAGACCGCAGCTCGGTGGGATTTGAACCCAGGACTTTCAGCATGCGAAGCACACACTCTGTCACTGATTTACACCCTCTATGGGGATCATGCCTAAAAAATACTTGGCTTTTTCCTTACTGTTGCTAATGATGACAGTGAAAGGGTTGTCCCTTTCACTGTCATCATTAGCAACAGTAAGGGTTAATAACACCAGGGATTAAGTGATGGTGATTGACGCTTTAATTCAAACTACATAGGTATATTATATCATAATGTTGAGTCGTGTTCTACTAGCATTTAAAGTAATAAAGCACAAGGGAAATGCGTTCAAGCCACCGAATATATTGTGGAAAAGGCAAAAATAACACATGGGAAGGTAAGCGATGTGCTTAGTCCTTCTGAGTCTGTTATCACTAATTGTAATGCCGCACCACTTAGAATCATGAAATAAAAAATATTTTCGTCGCTTTCGATGGTACCTACAAATTATCTACCAAAATTATATGCCTTGATATATTTTATTAATTTAATATTTGACAAGATAGCCTGTCAGATTTATTACCTTGCTGCTTATGACACAGCCAATTACACCTTACATGTCTCTTATAATAAGCTTGCCAGACGTCTCAATAATTCATTGATCTCTCATTTCCCCCTCAAATCCTCATATATTGAAGTTTAATACTGTGGCAGCAATAACTTCTCTTCAAAGAGGGAAGTCATAAAAGCTCATATTATAATTTGTCAGTCCCCTGTCGAGGATAATAAATAGACGACGCTTACACAAGTTGTTTCATAAATCAAGTCGGGACTACAGGTCCTTTTGACGCCTTTTATCATATATATTTTATTTGAGTTGTGGTAAGAATGACAAATGTATTATCACGTATGTCGTAAATCATGAGATGAGGCCAATTTGTTTATATTGCGGTTTTGGAAAAGTCACATTGTGAGAAGTGAACTATTATTATTTGATTTTGTAAGCTTTTGTGATATTGTGAGCGATCAATTACGAAACTGATACAATTTTACAGTGACTTGACATGTTACAACACTTTGCATCTTTATGTACCCTAGTCTCTTAAGTATTATAAAGCATATTTTTGTCTCTTAAGCTCCTCAAGAAAGAAATAATAATAGCGCTGCCACGGATATCGGAATTGGAATGCATCTGGTCAGAAATCCAGAATGATGACGATAATAAAAATTCATAACAAGTATTACGCTAAGCATGGCTAGTTTAGCACAATTTTTATAGTGTTAAGGAATTTTTAGAGAAGAAATTTCAAAATGTTACCTAGTGTTAATGTATGATGTTTGTCAATAAATTTAATATTATTAATGCATGCTATAAAACCGTAGCAAAACATGTGATCTAAATGTATAATGTAACATTCTCGAATAACATGTTTTATGCAAATAAAATATATGAAATATGAAATATATGAAATACGACCCGCCTCAAAAATCATCATAATTTTACAATGAAAATAAATGTTATATAGAAGAGAATCAGACAATTATAAAGGCAATTATTATTCAAATTATATTCTTACTTCTCGGCAGCTATAGCCGAGTGGATATACCAACAGACTGCCATGCAGAGGTTATCAGGTTCGAATCCACGGCGCGCACCAATGACTTTTCGGAGTTAAGTGCGTATTCAATTGTTAATTATGCTTGTCCCGTGCCTCGGAGAGCACGTTAAGCCGCCGGTCCCGGTTGTCATAAAGATCTTTAACAGTCGTTACAGGGCGTCAGTATCTTCTAAATAAACTGACACTAGTCTAAACCACGGAATATCGCTATCCCTTCGGGTTGCGGAGGTCAGACAGGCAGTCGCTCTGTGGAAAAGTTAATATTCAGCCAAATCCGGTTAGACTAGAAAGCGGACTCCAGATTGAAACTGGGATAACGCTAAGAGAAAGATTTACTTATTTTTTTTTTTAACTGTATTTATTCAATAATCTACATTTTCCGTTTCAACCTAACTTATTTAACCAAATGTGACTTTCTATTCAATGAAAAGCCATATTCATTAAAACACATCTGTCTACTTGTGTAATCTAAACTAGATATGCCCTTTTCTAGTGCTATCACAAAAATAATTGCTCAGTTGTGCCCTTGTAGGTTATGGTACTTTTGTTTATTATGGTTATAAAATTATACAAAAAATATTAGCAGATAGGCCTTTTTCTCCTGATTCCAAATATGTATATATAACTCAATTTTGAAATAATGTTAGTTGTACCCTTTTATGTTATGACGGCAGTATATATAACATGGGTTTACTAGCTCTAATCTAATATATGTACATACCTATTATAAATACGAAAAGAAATAAAAAATATAAAATCAGGACGCGACATAGTACCTGGCTTCATAAGTTAGTGATCAAAGGCGAGAGTACCTGCCTGAATATAAAAAATGTCAATATAACTTAGTTATGAGCCGAGTTAACTGCTAATAACAGTAGCGGAGGACTGTTAGAGTCCAATAAAAGTGTTAATGAGGTAATAAGTGAGCATTACATACGTACATACACGTGCTCGTAAACGATAATGAAATTCTTCATTAACATTGTTTCATCAAAATGTGCGACGTGTATTGTGTTGTCAGACAAAAGAGGGATTGTCTGATGAAGGAAACTAATTACTTATTACGGCCCTTACTTAGTAGTAGTAACATGACTTACCGTGCTACCAAAAGAAAATAAGGCATTGGCGATGCGTCTAAAGGGTTCCGTGCCCACCCCAGTATGGTCTAGTGCCAACCCCAGAATTTTATTTCATCATCATCATCAGCCTTTAACAATCCATTGCTGGACTAGCCCTCTCCTTTGAAAGGATGAATACCACGCTGGCCAAACGGGTTGTATCAAGTTTACCTTCTCTTACAGTGCTGTTCTCTGCATAATATTCTTATTTTTTTTATGGTAATGGCGGCAAACGAGCAGACGGATTGCCTGATGGTAAGCAATTACCGCCGCCCATGGACACAAGCAACTCCAAAGGAGTCACAAGTGCGTTGCCGCCCCTTGGGGTTGGGAAAAGGGATAGGATGAGGAGTGGGATCAGGGAGAAGGGATAGGGCCTCCGGCACTTTCACTCACCGAACGAAACGCAACAGCTTAGGTACTGTTACTTTACGTCGATTTTCTGTGAGAGGGTAGTAGTTCCCCGGTCGAGCCGGCCCATTCATGCTGAAATCAGCAAGGCTCTACTACCGGCTCCTATGACACCCATGGGATGATATGGGGTGGTGACATTCCGTATTCTTAATCCGTCACCACACGGAATTTTAGTTACCAAGTGAAAATTCTAGGCTGGATCTCACAGGTACTTCACACCAGTGTATTTTAAGGATCCACCCTGAAACACTAATATTGATAGGGAAAGTAATGCAGAGCTTACAGAGGACTTCTTTTAGATGGTTGACCAACTGCTGTGGCGTTTACATTAAAGCGTTACCATGCTGCAGACTACAATCACGGTTCCGATAATGTCTGAGGACACAAATTGTCAAGACATAACGAAAAGACACACGAAAAGAAAAACGAGAATAATTATCCTTACTGCTATTGTACATACATACATACATAGACTCACGCCTGTTTCCCCGAAGGGGTAGGCAGAGGCATATTAAACGCCCACTTTTCGCCAGTGTTTTGATCCCACGTAATAGGTGGCGAGCCTACTGCTATTGTTCTTTATATATATAGACTTTTATTAGTGGCAATTGTAATTTTGATACTACAACTTAGCTATGTTTGTGAATTTACTAACTAGTTTGTAGAAAAACATATTATCTTCATAGTGATAATAAAAATATTAATTATCGCTCGCTTAAAAATGTGCCCGGTAGATGGCAATAGGCTCGCCCCCTATTACATTGGGACCGAAACATATCTGGCGAAGTGTGGGTGTGTAATGCACCTCTGACTACCCCTTCGGGGATAAAAGGCGTGAAGATATGTTTATGTTATGTTGATAATCACAATGTAACGATGAACCCAGTAAGATTTTGATTTTGTAAGTTAGAATTGATGGAAGATTGTTTGCAGTCGGTATAGTGAGTCAATCCTCATGAAATATACTGAAACTGGTCTATCTTATGGAATATCCCGACCATGGGTACATTGCAACGGTTTGGCGGCAGTCCTCTGAGGAAAAGCGAATATTCGGTTAGATCTGGTTAGACTAGAAAATACCAGGCTTTCTTTTTCCAAGGATTTCGTCTTGAATGCAACCAGGAATACCCTTTACTTAGACGATGATGATGTACACAAAATATAGTATGTGCGTAGGGTACTTATTCACAAGAATACTTTGTATGATCTGTATGGTATGAAGAAATACGATTTTAGTCCTGAATTTATTCAATATGTTAGAAATTATTCAAAAGTTTTCAAGAGGACCTGTGCTTTAGCCAAATCCTTATATTTAAGCAATCAAATCAAAGAATCCAAGAACAAAATTAAAACTACTTGGAGCATTATTAACGTAAAAGCGCCTATTAACGACCCCCTAAAGTGTGTACTCTATTAACGATCTAATTTTTTAATCACTCATATTAGACATAATATAGGCTTCAGAAAAGTCTTACCTTAAAAATTAGTTACGTATTTTTGTTGGACAACAAAAAGGGTAAAGTTTGTGTGTTTAAATAGCCAGTGAAAGAAATAATTTGAAAGTGAGTGGGACGCGCCCGATTCGGACGCACATTTCATAATGTCGCGTCTCCAGCCACGTAAGTACACCTAAATATTACTTAAGGAAAATAACACACTAAAAATGGATTTGTCTTCTTGCTATCACATTACTACTGTAACGTGTGTATTCTTTTTCTAAACTAACTCTTAATATAATACTTTTTATTGGTTTTTGTGTTATAAAATCATGTTTTAATTTAAGGCGCTAATAGAATCGAAATTTCAAAATTTGATTCTAATAACGACCCATGGCGTTGTTAAATTTTGAGAACATACCTTGTTAGATCTATTAACGACAAAGCTATTTCTTAAAGTTTTTGTTTAAAACTCGATTCAACGTTAAACAATATCCCTAATATTATACTGTAAATAACCTTTATTATCTGAATTAAACACTAACTGACATTAAAAGAAATTCAGACCACCTACCCCAGTGGGGTAGGTGGTCTGTGAAAAGAAATAATATAGCTATGAGAACGAATTTAACAACATTCTATAAAGCGGATATTTGATCTGTTTATTATTAACTTAATTGGTCGCTTATAGAATATTGTAACCTTCATACTTGATTCAATTACCGACTGCTACTAATAACAGCTGTGACGATATTTTTGGTAATATTACAGTTCACAAAATCAAAATATATATTTTTGAACCTCAGATTATTTTGTTCTAATAATCTGAGTTTTGAACAAACTGTTTTAACGAAGGAGAAAGAAAAAGACTGGTAAACTGGATTATCTATCTCGGGAAGTGAGGTTTTATTAATTAAAATCACGAAAAATAAGTGCTCTAAGCGTTGCAATAAATAATTATGTTCATATTGTAATAATGTTGATCTCATAACTATTGTTATTATATAATAAATACGTTAAAACGACTTTTTATTACATGTAATAGTATAGAAGAAGTGACAACTTCGTAGCGGTCGGTAAAAGAAGTAGAAAAATCGGTAATAGAATCTTGCCCCATTCTATGGTCAGTAATAGAATCAACTACTATTTTGGATTAAATAATTATTTAGTAACTATTGTGTTATTGAATATTGAATTTAAGTACTGAATTGCAAAGAATACTTCGGTGAGATTAATTATAAATTATAACATCTTTCCTAACATAACTGCTTATATCTATTGTTTTTAAGTGAATCATAAGACAGCTAAAACTGGCGGTAATAGGAGCATTTACGTTAATAATGAGACTGGGCGAGCTAAATTGGTAGATTACAATTATGAATTAAAATTTAATGGTGAAATTATTACTAGAAAAACTGATGTTGCTCAGACATTTAACAATTTCTTCATAAACATACCAGTGAATACAACCAGCTGTATAGATTCATGTCCAAGCAAAGCAGAAATGTTGGTTAGGGGCAATGTGAATGAGTGTGATGTGCTTTTTAATTTTAAATATATTGACACCAATGACATACTGAAGGTATTCAAGACCCTTAACAATAAAAAATCTGTTGACTTATGGGGCATTTCGGTTAAACTTGTTCAACACATTATTTCTAGCTTAGCTCCATATTTAGCTGCAATATTCAACAGATGCGTAGATACAGGGGTATTTCCTGATCTAATGAAACACAGTAAAGTGATACCATTATTCAAAAAGGGATCCAAGAGCAACCCTAGTAATTTTCGGCCAAATTCTATCTTGCCTGCTATTAGTAAAATTTTTGAAAAGATTATTTTGCATCAATTAGAGAGCCACTTTCACACAAATAATTTACTTCACAGTGAGCAGTATGGCTTCACTAAGGGTCGCTCCACCGTTGATGCCGGTGTAACTTTGTTAAAGCATATTTTTAATGCTTGGGAAAACTTTAAGGATGCCATTGGTGTTTTTTGTGACCTGTCAATGGCGTTTGATTGTGTAGAACATAATACACTTTTACGTAAATTGAAACTTTATGGTATTAGAGATACCGCACTCAATCTAGTTGCCAGCTACCTTACAGATAGAATTCAGTATGTAGATGTAAATGGGAGTAGGTCTCTAGGTTTGCCAGTAGGAATGGGCGTTCCACAGGGCGCTATTCTCGGTCTATTTCTTTTTTAATATATATTAATGATTTGCCGTTCTTTATTCAAAATGTATGTGATATTGTTTAGTTTGCCGATGATACGTCACTAATTTTTAAATTTGATCGCAATTCAAGTAACTTTGATACCGTCAATAACACTCTTGCACAAGTATTAGATTGGTTTTCGACAAATAATTTGATACTCAATTCTAGCAAAACGAAATGTGTTAAATTCTCTTTGCCTAATGTCAAAAGTGTTCCTACTAATATAATTTTAAATAAGGAAACAATTCAACTAGTCGAATCAACCGTATTCTTAGGTCTAACTTTAGATAGTAAGCTTCAGTGGGGCGCCCAAATATCCTGTCTTGCAGTCAAACTTAGTTCTGCAGCGTTTGCAGTTAGAAAAGTTAGGGAATTCACAGATATAGATACTGCTAGACTAGTTTACTTTAGTTATTTTCATAGCGTAATGTCGTACGGTATAATGTTATGGGGTACAGCTGCTGATATACAGACTATATTTGTCATTCAAAAGAGGGCCATACGTGCAATTTATAAATTAGATGCTAGAGTTTCTTTACGTGATAAATTTAAAGAAGTAGATATATTGACAGTGGCATCGCAATATATATGCTAACTTAATGTACATTAAGAAAAACTTTATTCTATACCGCAAAAATAGTGATTTGCACAAAGTAAATACAAGGAATAAGCATAAACTAGTGGGAACTCACTAACGTTAACATAAAGTTCAGAACTCATTTGCGGGGATTGGTATACGATTTTTCAACAAATTGCCTCTTGATATAATGAATTTTCCCATGCACAAATACAAACGGACAATTAGGAACTTTCTTTTACAAAAGGGTTATTACACTATCAAGGAATTTTTAAATAATAAGTCACCATGGGGACAGGCTTAGGCTATATCAGAATTTATATAGATACCTTGCTTTTCATTTTTTTAATATAATATCTCTAGTTCTTTTAAATAACTATTCATGTATTATTAGGTCATTCAACTTACTACATTTACATTTGCATCGTTGTTCCATTAATTTTATTTAAAAAACATTGCTGCTGTGTTAGATGAAGGTAACTCGTGATCATGGGCTGTACACTAACGTTTTTGTAAATTTTGTGTATTTATATACCTACCGTCACTTTCTGTAGTCATTCATTTCCATCATAGTTCTGAACATGATCGCGAGTTGCCTACATTATAAGACGTAAGTGGATGCTCCTGTTACACAAAATTTACACTGGAAGGCTACTACAGCATTTAAATTGGTAACTGCATAAATTATTTAAGTATTATGTATGTTCCTAATTACTATTTACAAGTAATTAATTACAATGTGAAACAGTTGCAGCTCCTTACAAAAACAAAATATGTAACATAACACTGGCGATTAAAAAGAGTGGCCACGAGTTTTATTGCCCGTTCTTTCTAGTGGTTTTACCTATTGCTTTGTGAATGGGCAGTAAATGTAAATGTAGAAGCATTAAGTAATGTACTTAAAATTTTGACGTTCATAAGCGTCACCTTGTGACCTAGATGAATAAATGATTTTGACTTTGACTTTACTAACTCTCAATAGTGTGCCTAATATACGATCGTTACAGGTCTAAGAAAGAAAAGCTAATTATTTCCTTGATGTAACTGATACAAGTGATACGACTTCAAAGCTATATAGAAAAGCAGCATAGAGCAAATTACGCTTTAATCTATAAGCAACACCCTCGCACTAATAGCCGCATAAAGGGAACCATTTATAAAAGCTACGCACTGGGGCAGAAGAAGTCATGAATATCTTTCAATGCGCTTTGAATGTAAATGTCATTTGAGTTCATATTCTTGTCAATGGGTTCAATTCATTGATGCTTTTTAGCTGTACAGTCATCCTCCCAGCGTTATACCAGTTTCAACCTGGGTCCGCTTATTAGTCTAACCGGATTTGGCTGAAAATTAGCTTTTTCACAGAACGATTGCCTGTCTGACCTCCGCAACCCGAAGGGATGGCGATATGCCATGGTTTAGACTAGTGTCAGATTATTTAGTGCCCTATAACCACTCTCAAAGATCTTCATGACAGCTGGGATCCACAGATTAACGAGCTCACGGAAGCACGGGCAAGCGATAATTAACACTTCAATACGCACATAGCTCCGAAGAGTCATTGGTGCGCGCCATGGATTCGAACCTGATACCCTCTGCATTGCAGTCTGTTGGTATCTCCACTAGGCTATTGCTGCCTTGTAGCTATTTAGCTATACAGTATTTTGTGCAATATACTACTGG
The DNA here is from genome assembly GCA_944739405.2 of Euclidia mi. Taxonomy (NCBI): domain Eukaryota; kingdom Metazoa; phylum Arthropoda; class Insecta; order Lepidoptera; family Erebidae; genus Euclidia; species Euclidia mi. Next base: position 15,396,372 of record OX123204.2, on the reverse strand, counting down.
TTTTATTACACACAAGCGGATCCTGAGTTGAAAGAGGGTCTTGGATCACATCTTTTTCCCTTAACACTGAACGTGTTTAACCTGCGGGAGCAAATTTTTACTACTTGCCATTATGGCATTACGAGATCTAAAAAGTACTCGTATTGTTTCTTCCGTAATGAATGACGCAGCGAGACTCTTTAGATCTCGTTCGACTTGCTCTTTAAACCCGAATAATTTTGTGAAATTTGATTAATTTAGTGTAATTTTTATATTTACTTGTAAATAATGAATATATCTTGAAGTGTACGGTCCCGCCCGGGGATTGCTGAAAAATTAATTAATAAAATAATAAAGTAAATAAACGAGATCTTTAGGATCTCGTAAGTACACTTTTTGGAAGAAATATACGAGACCGTTTCGATCTCGTAATGCACACATCGTTAAAATGTCGATAAATCAATAGTGTAATACAATATCATGGGAAAGAAATAAAATTTCTAAAATATCGAAATGTTAATTTATTATAAAAAGCTGAAGAAATTGCTCAAATATAATCAATGTTTTTCATTAAACCATGGTAGACATAAAGTTTTGTTACATTTAACACAAAACCCTTTAACTTGCTTTGTTTCTTTATCTGTCTCTTTTCTTGTCATTGTTTGTATTGCCTTCTCAGAACAACTATATGTTTATGTGCAGATACTGTTGTACTATTCCCTGTTACCCTATCAAAAGGCATGCCTGACCATTTTTGAATTATGCATTCAATAAGTTTCTTGCTGTTATATGCATTAATCAAATGACAATTTAAACCAATTTTAAATAACCAATTTAAGATGGCAATATATAGTACTAACCTCTTGATCTATGATCTTGCTACGTTGGTGTAATGGTGACACATTGGTAAGTTGCTGGTAAGTATGTTCAATGTCGGGGCTCGTACAAATATTTTCATTTGCTCTTGAAGTCCGTTGAATTTCTTTACGCAACAGAGTTTGCGATTTTTCAACCTTATTCACTACATCAACACCATACATTTCTTTTATAGGGCGATTAAAAGAAAGTTCTAAAATCCCACACGATCGTTTTCGGTTTATGTTATCCATTTGAAATAAAAAAAACAATGCACTCATCGGAAGCTAACACAACACTAATTGATTTACCGTTATGTTTCGCACGAGATTATAACGAGACCTTATGGATCTTGTTCTGCGCTAGATGTAAATTTTTACGATCTGGTCGCAACGAGACCTATAAGGTCTCATATGTTTTTATTGATAAAAATATTACTCCTTCGGTATCCAATCAGGATAGTTTCAGTCATCTCACTCTAACTTTAAGAAATCACATTGAAAACACATTTGCCGGAGGGGGCAAACCATACTTTTTCATCTACGCTTTAAAGGAAAGTCTCCAACGAGATCCATAAGATCTCGTTCCGCAGTGAACGTGTTAAGGTGATGATGATGACAATTGCTTTTATTTTTTAAATATAGTTAAGGTACTGTCGGAGCGGATCTAGAGAGAAAAGGGGCAGGGCTGAGACGCCGAAACTGCCCAAGATTATTATCTATTCCGAAATCTTTTTCCATAACTATTGAGATTTTAAAAATCGCTAACTGATGTGCTCTATCTGTTTGAACTTGACTACTTCCACACAGCAGTCTGTTGGTCTCACTATTAGGCTACCGCTGTCGTCACTAAACTTGTTTAGAAATTGTTATTCTCTGAACCATATCAAAGGCAGTAGTTTGCTGATGACAATAGCCTATTATCTGAACCCTAAAGGTAATTAGTGGCATGTGAATACAATATTGTAAGCCTAGGCCGCCGGGACTATGCGAATTTGCGTGTTATCATAAACGATGGTCGATCGTTTTGCATATTTCGGTAGTGTTAAACCTTTGTTCCGATCGTGCTACGTAATATTCGATTACGTTGTTAGTTTGGGAACAACGATTATGTAAAGCGATGAACTAACTTTAGGGAATGCTTTTTGAAGTGCCTACAGCCTATACTGTAAGTAGAACACAGATCAGTTTCAGGGTTATTTTACGTTGCGATTAAAAATCTTGCTTTAAATTTAAACGTAGCCATCATCGTCTTCGCGTCATGGTGGTTGCATTAAAGCCTTTGAGCTACTTTCTCATATATAGATACCTATATAAAATTAAGGTTTTAAAACCAGAAATGCTTCACAGCTAGAACTAAAACTCAGCTTTGACAATATACCTATTCAGTAAGAGCCTTTTGCTGAATATTTCGTCCTGAAAACACACTGATGACAAAATTGCCGAATATACTGTTTTTTATCATCATGTATTTCAAAAAGATTGATTAAATTATAACATCACTAACGACCCGCTTCGGCTTCGCACGGGTGGAATGTGCATGTATTATACATATAAACTTTCCTCTTGAAGCATTATATACATTAAAAAAAAATTACGCATACATAGGGACAGACAGACAGAAGACAGACTATGTTTTATACTATGTAGTGATTATACTTAATACACAATTATTTACATACGTCTAAAATATTGATATCAATGTAAACTAAAACGATTGTCTGTGAAAATAGTGCTGCAAGTTACAAAAATTAGTAATGATATAAACCTAGGAGTAGGATCTTAGACTATCACTGGATCAACAGTAAAACGCAGTGGGATTCAGGCACAGTGCGTAAACGAAGCTTTAATAACTAAATGAAGAAGTATTTTCAATAAACACTCTCATTTTTATTCCAATGAAGTTTTCATACGAACTGGGTCGCCGTCTAATTTCATCGATACCGGAGTACATTATTTCTTATTTTTTGTTAAAAGCTCTTTTGTTAAAATATCGTATAGCATGGCATTGTTATAATGGACTATTAATGTATCGTCTAGACCACAAATTATATTTATTCATCATCATCCTAGTTTATTACAGATCCTACTGCTGGGCACAAACCTCTTCTTAATATAAGAAGCGTTGGGCCATAAGTTCGACACACTGGTCAAATGCTGGGTAGGCAAACTACAATGTCATTCGACAATATTTTGGCGAGCTCTCAGATATGCATTATGCACATTTACTTAGGATGTTTTCCTTCACGCGAGCGATAATTGCCATGTATTCGATCTATAGTTGCAAAACTTCTGAAAAATTCGGAATAATTCCGGAATACTTCTGGGAAAGTTTCTTTAAATCAGAATTATTCAAAATAAATTTAATTCAGATTTATTCATTTTTTTGCTGAAATATCGACTGCCACGAGTCGTGCGTGCAGGCGATGGCGGTGCGGAGTGCGGTAAGAGGGGAGATGCTCCCCGGAGAAGTTTCCCCCCCCTCACGAGAAAGATTCGTACCCCGCAATCGAATGTTTCCGCCGAATATTTCGCCGAATAATTCTATGGGAATAAACGTGTTTGTTTGTGATTTGGTGGGTTTTTATATGTATTATAAATGGGGTTGAATAAGTATATGTTGATGTTTTGATAGGTAGATATGTTAGCCTGCGATTAACAGGATTTTTATACTTTTGTTTTTAGATACCTAGGTACCTACTTATTTCGAAATCGAATGCTATTTTTATAAATGTTAGTTGTGGAATAAAAAACCAGGCCTAGCATATTTGATTTGTTTTTTGAAAAAGGGTTACCTACCTATGTTTTTGGTTAGTTTGTATGTAGCTCTGTACGCATCGCGAGTATTCACGAGTCACATAGGTAGGTATTAATCCTTCTACTTAACGCGTATAATAGCCCAGTCAATAAAAACAAATAAAGGCAAACCTTGCGAGCAAACAAAATTAATATACAACTTCAAGGCGCGAAATAGTTAGTAAGGTCGATGTTCCTGGTTTTTTTTGACAGTTGAAATATTCCCAAAGTTTCAGAATATTTCGGAATACTTCCGAAGTATTCGACGGGAATGATTCGGAATGTTTCTCGCCAGCATCTATAATTCGATCCCGGTCCCCTCGCGTGGTAGTTCGTTCGTCTTTACACTAGGCTATCGCTGCTTCTCATAATTATTAAAAAAATCTAAATATGTTTATCAAAATACCTTCTTTTTTACCATGGTAAAATTATAAAATACTGTGTGCATCTTAAGTCATTACACTAAAAATATAATCAATCAAATCATATTATGCACTTGAGAGATATGTAATAATATCTAGGCTTTGGGCTGAAATTACTGATATCCAAGTATTTATACATAATATGTAAGAGGATAGTGGCAACTAAATGACACTGACATGACGTTTGACAGTTAAACTGTCAAACGTGTTGTCTGAAGACAGCGCCATCTAGTGACCGAACGATGCACTAAATGGCTTGTTATGAGGTGTGCGCCGGCGGCACCGTAGGTACTTACCTAATTTAAAGACACTGCGTCAGATGTCGCTAGAGTCAAAGTTACCAGTAAGTAATTAAAGGATTTTGTATCTGTAGGTTCGCCAACGTCCATATCATATCGAATTACACGAGGACACAGTCAACATCGCATTTTATTTTTCCGCCCGTTCCATCCCGGCATTGTAACAATTTTGGTGACCCCGACGTGATCTTGTCTCCCGGTATCGTGGAAGTCAATCGCGAATACCTAGCGTTAACTGGCATACGTTCGCGAATCTGCATCGTGGAGCGGAACAAGAAATACTTACCCGGAAAGGTGGTGCACGTGGCGGAATCCACCTCAAGAAGAATACCGACCGGTCAAGTAAGTGGTGTTGGCAATCCTATCATTCTATCCTAATCCTATTCGATATCCCTGCAGGCATCTATAGGTATTCAATTTTCAAACAACCAAACGAGAACCGAATACTTAACCTCAACCGTAACCCAAGATGGCCGAACAAAAATCGGAAACCAAGTTGGAATCCGCGGATTTACAAACCTTAAAGAGAAGGCGAGGAATCTTTAAAGGCAAGGTAACATTATTTCGTAAATACCTAAATTCTTTAACCGATGATCAGCCGTCTGCCGATCAATTAGTAGAATTAAAGTTACGAACGGAACGAATAAAGTTAGTTTTTAACGATTACGAATTGTGTCAGGACAGTATAGAAACTGTATGCTCAGACTATGAGGTGCAGTTACAAGAACGAGAGAGTTTTGAGACATGCTATTACGAGCTCCTCTCCTTAGCGATGAGTTATCTTCCGGAAGACGAAAGGTCTCCGGAGTTGTGCACATCCACTAGTACAGCTATAGAGTCAAAACCGGATGATCATGACAATATTAAATATCCAGACATAATTCTACCCACCTATGACGGGACTATAACACAATGGATTGAGTTTCGAGATACGTTTGATGCTATAATAAATCAAAGTAGTTTAAAATCGATTCAAAAATATAAATACTTGCGTACTTGTTTAAAGGACAGCGCACTTGAGGTAATTGCGTCATTAGAATTTAACGAGAGTAGTTACGAGTTAGCCTGGAAGTTGTTATGTGAAAGATATAACAACCCCCGAATAATTATATATAATCACTTAACCTTACTGTTTGATATTGAGCCAATACCCGCGACAGCGACTGCTTTGCGGAGCTTAATAGATAATATTTCTAAACATTTAAGAACTATAAATTCGTTAAATGTTAGTGTGGAAAACTGGGATGTATTAGTCATATTCTTTTTGGCCTCCAAGCTCGACCCTTCTATTCAACGAAAATGGGAGGAAAAAATCGGCTCAAAGGATTTACCTACTTTACAGGACTTCAAAACATTCCTACGAATGCGTGCCGATCTGCTGGACACATTGAAAGGACCTGCACACCAAAGTCAATCGAACAATAACAAGCAAATGGCTACAAGGAAGGCATTTTTGACCACGACGGCTCCACCATCCCAACCGAAATCTAAAGGTAACCCAATTCGATGCCCTAATTGTAACGAAGGTCATTTTATTAGTTTGTGTCCTAAATTTTTAGCACTTAACCTAGAAGCACGAACTCGTCTCATAAAAAGGTTAAGGTTATGTTTTAATTGTTTTCGGTCTAACCATGCTATTCAAAATTGTCAAGCCAGTCGGTGTCGAACTTGTAAGGGAAAACATCACTCATTACTGCACAACCCGGCATTCACACGTCACACTCACACTACCGAATCGGATCAAACCGTTACAAACCAACCGAATACTCCTACATCTACTTTATGTCATTCTCAATTGCAACCGGGTCCAGGGATACCAAATATTCAATCAACTGTTGCTTCATTCGCACAAGCAAATCGCAAGCAAGTCACTCATAACCCAGTCGTCCTATCAACGGCGTCAGTTTACATAAACAATAACGATAATCAACGAATAAAATTAAAGGCACTTTTAGACTCGGGATCGCAGTCAAACTTCATAACACATAGAGCGTACGAAATGCTTAGAGTACCTAAACAAAATATTAAGTTGGAAGTGCGTGGTTTCAATGACAATATAACTAATGTGAATAATTTTTGTAACCTAACGATTTATTCAAGGGACAATACGTACTCGGCCGACATGATCTGTTACATAGTACCGAACCTTTGTAAACTGCCACAAATAGATAACTTAGAGAGCATTTCTATACCGAAAAAATACCTATTAGCCGACGAGAACTATTCTATGGCCGGCGAGATAGATATGATCATAGGCGCTGAACAATTTTATCAATTATTATGTATAGGGCAACATAGGTTAGGCAAGGGACTACCTATTTTACAAAAAACGCGATTGGGTTGGGTCATTTCGGGCCCAGTGCCAATGTGTCACCCTACTAATAGCACGACGCGATGTAACTTAGTAGTAACCGAGGGTAGTTTATTATCAAGCTTTCACATGGGGGAGGAACGGGAACTATCAGATGATGATACAAACCAGTGTGAGGAAATCTTTCGTACACACTCACGGACAGCTGATGGTAGTTTTGTCGTAACCATTCCCCTTAAGGAGAACCCAACTTCATTGGGAAATTCACGACATATTGCATACAAAAGATTAAAAAATTTAGAACAAAGGTTTCATCGAAATACAGATTTTAAACAAAGTTATATAAATATGATGCGTGAGTTCGAGCAGGCGGGCCACATGACGAAGTTACAAACCCCTCCAGATGGCCCGTGCGTTTACCTTCCCCACCATGCCGTAGTAAATTATGAAAAGGTAACCACACCGGTAAGAGTAGTGTACGATGCATCATGTCAAACCGACAACGGATTGTCCTTGAATGACATACAATATAAAGGTAGTATAGCTCAAGACGAGTTGTTTAATTTATTAATACGATTTAGAGTCCACACGTTTGTAGTTTGCGCCGACATAAAATCGATGTATACGATGATTCATATTAATCCTAATCAGCGAAAATTGCAATGTATCTTATGGCGAGAAAACCCGAATCAACCAATTAGTACCTATACACTTAATACGTTAAGTTTTGGTTTAAAAAGCGCGCCGCACTTAGCAACGCGTTGTTTACGACAACTAGCGCTGGAAAACATGTCGCGGTACCCTGACGCAGCGGCCGCTATTATGACCGGCTTTTATATTGATGATCTCAGCTACACCGGCGAAGACGAACACAAAATGGGAACCACTGTAAAACAATTAGATAAAATATTACAGGGAGCCAACTTTCACCTACGTAAATGGAGGTCAAACTCACCGATAATACTAAACGCAATTAGTACTATAGACAATCACCCATCCCAGTCGCAAATGACCTTTGGGGATGGCTCGAGTAAGGTCTTAGGCCTTGCATGGTGTCAGTTAACCGATAATTTAAAGTTTCAATTAAAACCGCATCAATTAACTAACCCGTTAACAAAACGGAAAGCCTTATCTATTTTATCATCAATTTTTGACCCGCTCGGGTTAATAACGCCGGTGTTGATAACCGCCAAAATATTTATACAAAGACTTTTTACAGATAAAACCGATTGGGACGAACCATTACCGAGATCGTTAGTTGACGAGTGGAATATGTTTTATAACGACATTGTTATACTTAACTCATTATCAGTACCGCGTCATGCTATTATACGTAATTGTACCCAGATCGAATTACATGGGTTCGGGGATAGCTCAATGCTGGCCTATGGCGCAGCTATTTACTTACGATCCATTGATAAGGATAATAACATTAAGGTACAACTATTATGCTCTAAATCAAGAATAGCGCGTAAAGAAACAATACCACGACTCGAACTACGCGCCGCGGCATTGGTAGCTTCACTTTATAATAAAGTTAAGAACGCGAGCAAAATCGAATTTCATAAAATCTATTTATGGTCGGACTCAACTATAGTTAAGTCATGGATAAGCAGTACTTGTCCAGATAAATTTCCCTTATTCGTTAAAAACCGGGTGAAAGAAATACAAGCGATAACGGATACTAGTCATTGGCATTGGATTAGTTCTCAGGACAATCCTGCTGATATTATAACTCGTGGGATAGCAGCGAGCGCCTTGGGTCAGTGCAGGTTGTGGTGGCAGGGTTCTGCATGGCTGCAGAAGCCGCGCTCACAATGGCCGCAAACCGAAAGCCCACATATAGTGAAGACCGAAAACCTAATTAATACCAAAACCGAATTTATTACAGAAACCAAAATAACCGAGAAATTAGAAACCGACAACAAAACAAAGACCGTAACCGAAACCGAAATTGACACCGAAACCGAATCGATACTTTGCAATATCACAATGCAACCAGAAACACAGTCGTTTATGCAAAACTTGTTTTTAAAATATTCTAGTGATACTAAACTTATTCGAGTGTTCGCATATACTTTGAGATATATTCATAACCTAAAATTAAAGAATGAAAGATTAAACGGTCCATTAACCACGAAGGAAATAAATAGTTCATTAAATAAATTACTACAGTTTTCACAAAGAGAATCGTTTCCTAATGAGTACTTATTACTACAACAAAATAAACCTATTCTTAAAAGATCAAATTTACTAGCAATGAAACCATTCATGGAAGACGGTATAATTAGAGTAGGAGGACGATTGAGTAACTCACACTACTCACATAATAAGAAACATCCAATCATTTTACATCAGAAACATCCCCTTACAATCCTCATCGTACGAAACGAACACGAACGATTATTTCACGCTGGCCCTCAACTATTATTATCCTCGCTACGAGAACGATTTTGGCCGATACATGGAAAGGGTCTAGTAAACAAAATAGTGCAAACTTGCGTAAAATGCTTCAGGGCCAGCCCACAGACAACTTCGCCTATTATGGGCAATCTACCTACTGCCAGAGTCACACCATCCCCACCTTTCGATACAACGGGCATCGATTATGCGGGACCTTTCATGACGAGGGATCGGAGAGGTCGTGGTTACAAATGTTATAAATGTTATATTGGTGTATTCGTGTGTTTCAGTACGAAAGCTATTCATTTGGAACTAATATCGAGCTTGGAGTCCCAAGCATTCATAGCAGCGCTACGGCGATTTATAGCACGCCGAGGTAAACCGCGGGTACTGGTGAGTGACAACGCTACTACCTTTATAGGATCAAAGAATGAGTTAGCCGATTTATACGAGTTTTTAAGGGTCTGTTCAGACGACATAACAACTTTCAATGCTAATGAAGGCATCCAGTGGAAGTTCTTACCTGTGTATACTCCTCACATGGGGGGGCTACATGAAGCAGCCGTCAAAAGCTGCAAATATCATTTGAAACGCATTGTAGGTAACGCATTACTAACCTATGAAGAATTTTTAACCTATTTAATTCAGATAGAAGGAATATTGAATTCTCGACCCCTTTGTCCTATTCCTAGCTCCAATTCCGATGACATCCTCACCCTCACGCCAGCACACTTTCTGATCGGTAGGTCGATGACCTGCCTGCCCGACTACGATTACCAAGGCATACCATCAACCAAGCTAACACACTATCAACAAATTCAACAGATGAGACAGGATTTTTGGCGGTCCTGGTCTAGAGACTACGTAGGTCTCCTCCAACAACGCACCAAGTGGCGAGCTGCGAAGGGACCAAGTCTCAGCGTGGGAGCGGTAGTCCTCATCAAGAACGACAAACCACCGTATAGCTGGCAGCTGGGACGCATCACAGAAACTCACGATGGACGCGACAAGATATCCAGAGTAGCAACCATAAAAACTAACAGAGGACTCATCAAGCGAGCATTCAATAACATCTGCATACTACCGCTGAACGGTATCGACTAACGAAATAACCTATAATCAAACCAACAGAAGACTTAACTAGATGACAATCACCTGTAATCAACCCAACTGAAGAATCATCAAGAAGGAAGCTTCAACAACATCAGCAGCATCTACTTAGTATTTAAGTCGTATCATAACCCTAAATTGAAATTGTAACCTAAATTTGAAATAAATAATGTTTGGGTCTGTCGTTTCCTTCAAGGTATCACCTGTTTGTCGTGGTAATAACACAGAATAGGTAGGTAGGTACACAATTATATACATGAATACACTCTCCTACCCATCAGGTGGGCAGAGTACTTGTTTTTAATTTGTACACTGTAATAATCATAAACCTAATATAGTCATCACTCACATTCATACAACATTCATAACTCACTCAACATAACTATAATTTAAATCCATTACATTATTACATAATGGGGTGTAACATACCTACCATTGTAAAACTATAGCATAGGTACCTAGATTATAAGTACAATCAGTTTGTAAAACTTTGGCCCGCAGCATGTCTGAAGACAGCGCCATCTAGTGACCGAACGATGCACTAAATGGCTTGTTATGAGGTGTGCGCCGGCGGCACCGTAGGTACTTACCTAATTTAAAGACACTGCGTCAGATGTCGCTAGAGTCAAAGTTACCAGTAAGTAATTAAAGGATTTTGTATCTGTAGGTTCGCCAACGTCCATATCATATCGAATTACACGAGGACACAGTCAACATCGCATTTTATTTTTCCGCCCGTTCCATCCCGGCATTGTAACACGTGTAAATAAGGTGTACCTATATAAGTCGACAGGCTCGGCTAGCTCGTCCTATTCTCCTTCGACGACGGCTCAGGTACGATATGGTTCTGACTATTTAATTGCCACTGTGTTCCAATATTCTGTGTTGCTTGTTCTTTTGTTTCATCATCTAGGAAACAATGTAAGATAGTGTAAACATTATCTTATTAATATTGTGTTGTGGGTAGTTTGATCGTTTGTGAGATATTATAGATTGTAATATAGGCTAGAATAATATACTGTGGATCAAGTCGTATCAATGAGATTCATTAGGTATATACCTGTGGTAAACATTTAGTAAATTGTATTGATGCTAAATAATGCTCATTATGTTCTGTTGTAAGACAGACCTTTCTAGTAATATAAAACTACCCACAACATTGATATTTGATATAAATTGGCTGTACCACTGTTTGTTAATTTTGAAAAGAATGATCAAGATTTTTATTGCCCGTTCTTTCTCTTGGTTCTATGTCTTTGCTTTGCGAACTGGGCTGTAAATGTAAATGTAGAATCACGACGTAATCTAAAGATATATCCTTGTGCCAAACTGAATAAATGAAAGTATGGTTTGATAGTTGTCTCTTTTATTTATCAAAACTGTCTCTACACTATAGGAAGCTTACCTGATTCTGACATCAGAAGTGTGATAAATTTGCGCCCACAATACTAATACATCCAATTGCAAGTTCCAGAGTCTCCTCATCGTGATGCCATGATTCTGCCTAAGCCCGTCACTGCACCGTTCAGCTGACGACGGAGAACGATTGCCCTACGATCCAGTAGCAACGTTGCCGAGAGCACGCCGGTGGATGAGTACCGACTACATATCTTAACGATCTGCAACAGTATGCTGAAGCCAACAGCAACAACCAACTGCAAACGCTGGTAATGTACTTCCACCAAGATTATAGCCATGAATGGTCGAAAAATATGACTGTTGTACCAGGTTATTTTAACATGTTCATCAAAAATGTATCTGAGTATAAAACTATGTAGGTAATAACGAAAAAGTTTCACAAAATGTATAATAGATTTTTAAAGTAGCCGATATTGTTCTAATCTGTTGGAATTTAAATAGGCAACATTTGTAGTGATTGACAGAGACTCGGTATGAGCATTGGCTGTGTTGTGCTTTGTTGATAACTCTTTCTAGTGTTAGTACTGATTAGCGTAATCGTCCTGCATATTTGAATTCCAAAAGTGCTCTGAAGAATCTTTTCATTACAAGTCGAATATGAAATGATGGTAGGTAAAATACATTTCAGAGATTTCTTCATTAATTTTGTTGGCTGTGTATTCATTACATACAGACCAATATTGCGGTGTAGGAATGTGCCTTAGCTCTGTTCCATAAGCTGTTGTTAATTAACTGGTTAATAGTTTGAATATGGCACAAACATTTGTGTATAGAATTACAATTAATAATGCACTTTCTATAATTGTGTAGCGAGTAATTGTCATGTACCCAGATAATTTCCACCAGTTTACTTGCAATAGACATATGATTTTGTCACTTTGATTTCTATTGGAAGAACAAAACCAAATAGCTTCCATTTGTCTCAGAGGCACCACATTTGAATGACATGTTGTAAAGATAACCTATGAGTTTTGTATAACTATTACTACAAGCGAACTTTTGTGTGTAGATACAGAAATATTCTATATTATATCAAGCGGCTCTGTGCCTAGCTAGATCATATCGATAAAATGATAGTTTCGTTTAGTAACTATTTCCTTTTATTTTTTAAACATACCTCATCCTCCTGAGGCCTGAGGGGTCATATATGCTACGTCTAAATATATAGCTCAAGGTATTTTTATTAAAAAGTAGTTATTGAAGAATGTTTTTATATTACACAGGATTAAATTGACTTGTTAAAGAAAGTGACATCATTTTGCTTATGTCTGGCACTATTAGATGGCAGTGTATCCAATATTTTCAAGTAGTGTTATTTTGGTTGATAATTTTCTGTTATTTATAACGATAATAGCAGATAAAATAGTTAAAATGAAAAGTGTAATAAATGCAGACATCTGTCTAATTAAATGGATCTGAAATAAGCTATTCAACTAAATTGATTCAATTTGAAAATAGTTCCAAATTACATCACTGATTTTTTTTCGAAAACATTCTCAGTTTATTTATCCATTCTCGGAAATAATACAAATAAATTCAATAAATTAATAAAATATGAGACGGTATTTATTTTTATCTGCTTTTATTCATTGAAATTATGTATTTTTATTATGAAGTGCCATGTGTTAAACTGTAAACCTATTTAGACAATAATTATAGTAATAATCAATCTTAGGATTAGCTCTCGGTAATGAACTATCTTATCAATTTAGTATCTCTGGTATAAACACTGCGCTATATAAGCTATTTAGATATTTTTTATACAAAGATATATGTGTACATGTACTTTGTGTGGTTCAATTGTAGGAGACCATGGCAATAATGATTAAAATGGTATTTAATCATTCTAGGTGTTTGAAGGGTTTTGTTTATTTATTTTAAACAATATCTACTTACATGTTAGCTTACTATTTTATACCAAACCTGTTACGAATCGTCAAATCTTAATTATAATGAAACGTGTAAACGGAATGAAAATAGCCACAATCACATGATACAATTGATAAATTAAACTGAAATTGATTAAATTAAATAAGATATTCTGCTTAATATAATAAGTATTTGTATAAGTACATTGATGTTTTTAAGTGTTGCGACCTAAATTAATAAATCTAGGTATGTATATTTGACTTATAGATATTGAAATATTAACCGGCTGGTCCGAATTCTAACTAGTGTCTGGTTTGACTTTCTACACGATTATTTATTATACCGTTTCTTACCAAGAGTACTTTTACTGGCATTGGCGTCTAGTTTAACTTTAGGCAGTTCACTGACTATTGGTAACATAAATAAACTATTAACTAAATTGGTTCATTCTTGATTACTAGTTATTTATTTATACTTTGTACTGTTTGTACCTGCAATACATGCAGGTCAATTCAGTTTATAGCATTCCATACTGTACATTTACGGGTGGTAGACTTACAATTAGGAAACAATTATTATGGAACACTTAGGAGAGAGGAGCAGTTTAGTAATATCCTTTATTAGTCTATATATTATATCTAGGTACATTTGATATATTATAGTTAAAAGATGTTTTATAGTAACATGCTTTAATAGGGTCTGCTGCATTTATTATTCTAAATTAATAACATTTTAGTGTATTATTAATATAGATATCAATTTTGATTATGATAAGTTACATTTATAGATTTTCCTACAGTTAATTTTTGTGGAATATAATAAAGAACTTTGTACTTTTAGATAGCTACGATTTATAGATTAATAACGTTTAGATATTCTTTGATGACATAGTAGCTTTTACAGATAACATTTTTTTAGTTTTCTTACTAAAGTATTTAAGGCGCTGTTCTAAGCGACTGTTTTGGTAAATGAGGGGGTGAAGCAGGGGAGGTGAAGGGAGCTTAGCTCCGTCTACTGCGGGGCGCTCCCCTTCATTCTCGTCGCGTGCGGCCGTATTCTGGCGACATCCGTATTCCAATATTTCAAAATCGCAAGCAAAACGTTTTAGCATATTGAATTGAGATACTGATATTAAAATTTATATTACATACATCAATCTGTTTGTATATATAGGCATAGCGCAATTTTTGTTCTCAGTGCAGCCATGAGCAAAACTGGTTTACATTAGACGTTATAGGTATAAAATGTTGACGAAAGTAGGTAAATACCTACGTGACGTAAGATGATAAAAATAATTAAGTCAGTTCCATGTATGGAGAGGCCATTATTATGTTTGTTTTGTTTTTGTATAAAAATAGTGAAGCAGTTCATAGAATACCTACATCTAATTCCATTCCTGCCAGTTTTCAAATCTGTTTTGCAATAAATTGGCTGTGACATACGGGCGGACAGACAGGCAGACATTGCGAATCTATAAGGGTTCCGTTTTTACAATGTTTGGCTACGGTACCCTAAAAAACACAATACTGCTCTACTAAGCGCAAAAGCCGTATCTCAACTAAAGCGAGTTACGAGATAATTGAAGTTTAGTAAAAGTTGATTTCTTTTATTTATTTATGGATGTTTATTGTTATTATAGGTATAATTATTATGGCAAAGGTTTCGAAATACGTCGCCGTTTTTAGGGGTTGTGAGTGATTGGAGAGGGAGCAGGGGAGGTCTGATACCTTATTCATGAGATACTGCTATGTCGCTTAGAAAATTATAGAATTAGAATTTGAGTTACTGCTTTTTCGTTAGCTCTCGTCATACATGTTTGTATGGAAAAATATAAAAAAATTCTTTCGCTTCAAATATGTGTTGTTTCAAAGAAAATAAATATTAAAAGATATTTATTCATATTCATTTATAATTTATTAACGAAATACAGAGTTTACAGCTCATCAAAAGTTAGCTGTCTGCTACAACCCGGCAGGTTTTCTTTATTCTCATCGAATGTTAAAGGCAGTGTGTGAGGTGATAAGACTTATTATTTGCTGTTGTTCATGAGGCACAGTTTCATTTACTTTCCTTTTACGGCTTGGTATTGTAGAAATTTCAAGCACTGATGAAACATTTTCCTCTCCGTGATCTCGCAATGCCATCCCTTGAGCTTGACGAGAATCAACAATTTCAGGCAACTGCCAATTCATATAAAACGCCACAAGTTTCTCCCAGAAAACATCATCTCTTTCTATAATTTATATTTTTAGTGGTATACTTTCGCCACTCCTCACAGCAAATAAACACTTTTGTTTGCGTGTAACGTGGCGTTGCCCCTGAATTTGGTAATAACAATTACAATATTTGTTTAGACTAGTCAGTTTACTTTTTATCATGTTTCCATATTTGTATTTTATTTGCTCTTATACTATTCTCCAGGCCATTCTTATAGGCAACTTTAGAACATTAATTTTCCACAATCGTGTTTGGACCTATTAATCCATCTGGCGTGGCACCAATAATCGAATAATCCACAAGGCTCGATTGTTACATTTTCTTGCTTCGCCAGTTGTTGCAAAGCCAGTTGTTCATTTTAGATTCCATGCGCAACCGATTTTACATTGCAAATATTTTGTTTGTACAAAAATATTTTTTACTAAGTTGTCTTAACTGCTGTTATCTCTTCTTTTTACCACTATATAAAAAATTCAATCTGTCAACATATTCTTACGCAATTCGAACCAGTCACTGCTATCCTTCTTGTAATTTTTGCTTATCAGTACGGAATTCGAGTCAAATTTGTTAAAAAAATTGTTTGGCATTTCTTGGCTGGCTCTTGAACAGATCGTGTTAGGAATGACTGAAGTCAAATGTGTGTAAGACGTTGCAGAACTGTTATCTTTAACTTCACTGTAATTACAATAATGATAATTAGTTACGTACTTTATTATTAATAAAATACTATATCTTGTGTTATAGCAAACAGAGAAGTCACCTTCTTACTTATAAATGATTGATTTTAGAAATTAAAAAGATATTAGATGTACTGAGACATACCTTTTAGTGACACCATGTTATGAAGGGACTTTTTTTTTTCTTTTCTTATTTCATGTGAGAAAAAAAAAGAAAAAAAAAGTATCTACTTTTTTTTTTTTTTTCTTCTCTCTTTTTTTTTCTTTCTTGTGTGAGGCTATCCTCACACAAGAAAGAAAAAAAAAAGAGATATAGGTACAGTTTTATTAGCACGTCGTAGTTTTTAGTATTTCAAAATTTCTTACATTTTTTGTGAATAACGTGGTTGGATATACAATTGTCATTTTCTTATTGTAATTTCTGATATAATATTGTATTGTATATCTGTTTGTTGTTCTTAATAAAAAAAAAAAAAAACCTAATAGTTTATGAATAATCAAAGTTTTACCCGATGTACTTAAAAAGGTTTATGTTCAAAACACAATAATACAACATTCGTTACCGCTTGTATGCGGATTGCGGAGCGACATATTAGCGCTGTCATCATTATTGTTCGCCGTGGCAGCATCTTAGCGCTCCAGGCGCTCTGACAAGCTAATGAATTTGAAATATAGGTACATAAAATGATTCGATTTTATGTTATTACTCTTTCAAAAATTGAAACCTATGGCAGCTATGTATTGTGAGAATAATTTATATAATTATATTATGCATAATCGATAATATATAAGTAACATAGTTAGTCATAAAAGACTCTTATGAAAATAATTTGTGTAAAAATGTTACATATTTCATAATCACTTGGCCATGGATGAATTTCTATTTTATTACGACGCTTTCTTGTACAAATCCTTCGTAGAACTTCATTTCTCTAATTGTCCATATTTTATTCTTCTAATTATATATTTATGAGCACAGAAACAATAACACATTAAACGCAACAAGAGTATAAACTTAGGTCCTAATTATATGTGCCCATAGTTACATGAAAAGCCTATTTGATTCAAAGTATTCAGTCTATAACATAAAACATGAAATTACGAACTCAAATCGGCGTATTATAATAACAAACAGGTTTACGTAAAATTTCGTGCAGCGGAGACGCAAGCGACATGACCTATCTCTCACAGGGCTCATAGCCGAATGATGAGGTCTGGGCGGGGCGTAAACTAGCAACTGACACTCAGTACACCGCTTATGCTAATAAGGTTTAAATTGCTGAAGCGTTTGATATTGATAGGATCTACCGAGCGTCAAAATCATAGACGTTTGGCAGATTTTATTTAATTTTACAAAATATACACGTATAATATGAAAATAAATTAGGTAATTCTTTAGTTCATTAGATTTCCTACAATATTATCAAAAAAAATATGACAGCTTACGATCAAAATATTGCAAACAGTGAGACGAAAGATTATTTTCTGCCTCGATTTTGTGATTTTTTTACCGTGATTCTATTTTACGTACATGAAAAATTCTTTCAAAAGTCTTTTGTTCAGACTTTTGACTTTAAGCTCTAATTTTTGCTAGTTTGTAATATGTACCGTTATGGCTAGATGCGCGACGAAAAATTAGGTGTTTCACGGCTTCTGAGGTATAACAGCGCCTTAAGTTAAATTTTAAAATACATATACAAAGAAAATAAAAGGGCGGTCTTACTATAGGTTAGAGGTTCTGATAACCATACACAACATTACATATAAACTTCTTCTAAACAAGGATCGATAATGTAGGTAGCAGTGATGATATAAAGGTATCTGTCATCATCATCATTGTCTTGCCCTGGTCCCAATTTATTTGGGGTCGGCGCAGTATGTCCTTCGCTTCCATACTTCTCTGTCACCAGCCATCCGATCGTTTATCCCTTTCTCTTTCATATCCATCTTCACACAGTCCATCCATCTTTTCCTTGGCCGCCCTCTCCCTTTTCGTCCTTCTACATGCATATTCATCACTTTCTTACCTACGTACATCTCATCTCTTCGCATAACATGTCCATACCAGGCCAATCGACTCCCTTTTACCTTTTCATCAATGGGCGCTACTTTCGTACTAAAGGTATCTGTAAATATCTATAATAATGTGATAACATCGATTTATTCATTGATGATTAAATAGTTGACGATGATTGAATTATTATTGATGATTAACTTACCGATGGTTAAGAAGTTGATGATAATGCTGGCAATGATGACCATGTTGTGATTTTGATGATGATTTTGATGATGATTTTGATGATGATTTTGATGATGATTTTGATGATGATTTTGATGATGATTTTGATGATGATTTTGATGATGATTTTGATGATGATTTTGATGATGATTTTGATGATGATTTTGTTGATGATTTTGATGATGATTTTGATGATGATTTTGATGATGATTTTGATGATCATTTTGATGATGATTTTGATGATCATTTTGATGTTGATGATTTTGATGATCATTTTGATGTTGATGATTTTGATGATCATTTTGATGTTGATGATTTTGATGATAATTTTGATGTTGATGATTTTGATAATAATTTTGATCGATTTTAAACTTTCGCGATTTGTATACATCATACAAAATAATTTAGCGGGTCTTAATCGCGTTAACTTAACTTATTTAATAAGTCGGCGATAGCTGAGCATTTGTTGGAGTCTGGACCAAACCACTGGATAGAACTGCATCAACCACAAGTCTTATCCACCGATCGTCACTATTACTCCCGGATAGTACGTGAAGCGGTAGAAATCAAGAAATATAACAATTTCAACCGGGAGGATGGATATAGATTATCGGCTACTTGGAATCCAGTCATCAGCAAATGTAAACACCGCCGCAGTGATAAATCTCAACAGTGTGTAGACGTCATTAGTGTAGTGTGTCGGAGTACCGACATTGCGAACTTAAATAAAGACCAAGTGAGGGTAGGTGCCGAAACCCGCACTTCCACAAGACGGCGCTGAGCTCTCATCAGTCTCTCCGCGACCAAGCTCGGTGCAAGACGAGCGAAACGTCGGAAACAAATAGGTATTTATACCTTAAATAAGTTAAGTTAACACGATTAAGACCCGCTAAATTATTTTGTATGAATAATTTTGATGTTGATGATTTTGATAATAATTTTGATGTTGATGATTTTGATAATAATTTTGATGTTGATGATTTTGATAATCATTTTGATGTTGATGATTTTGATAATCATTTTGATGTTGATGATTTTGATAACCTCCTGAGTCCGCCATCTTTTTTTCTCTCTGTCTAAAAGTCCGACTGTTCTTAATAAAGAACAAAATGGAAGAGTGCCGTAAGTCCTGAGACTTTATTTTGTAATTACAGTTACCACTGCATATCATGATTTTTGCCAGAACATAAGTTTTTTGCAAGATTTTTTTATTTTTTTTAACATGTTTTACTTTGACCAGTCATTTGTTCTTTAAAAAGTACTTCCGGTCATAATACACAAAAGTAGGAATTGAAAATTGTTCGTCTTATAGGACTTCCGGATGTGATAAGATATAGACTATCATAATAAACAGTAAAACGCGGTTCTGTTTATGCTCGAAAATCAAATTATATTTTACTTTTAATACTTTTTTAACAATTGTGACAAATTATTACACATTGGCTTATAACATTAAAAAACTTTTCTAGTACACTTTGGCATAATTTACTTAAAATCGAAATTAGATAAAGAAGAACCTTGTTGAATGTTCTTAACAAAAACATAAACACAAATACAAATTATTAACAAACTGTTTTAAAAATAAGAGAAAATTATTGATATTAACTGCTACTATTACGAATTCTTACATCTACATGAACACAATAGCATTACCTTCCTAATCACAATAATTAGTAAAAAAAATCAGTCAGCTTGCTTAGCAAGTTATAGGATACTTCTAGTTAAAATATGTATGTTACCTTCTGAAGTGAGATCACGATATTAAACAATCAACTTATCAATAGTAAAAAAAATCTCAGCCTAATCTCTCTCATGGAAAATTTTAAAAAAGTTTCTTTTTCTTGTCAGACATAAAGATAAATTGCACCCAATACATTTAACTGAGGTCTTCTTGGTACAGCCCTGATTCCTGCAGCGATTGTTGAACACTAGACATATCTGGCAAATGGTCGATTCCATGCTTTCTTTTTGCTTTTGAAGGTAGTGGTACAATAGGAGGTCGCCGAACGATCACATTTGTTCGAGTTTCTGGAATACCATCATCATCAAATAATAAATCTCTGTAAACATTATCATCAATGAGCCTTTCAGCAATTCGTATTTTGAATTCGCGTAATTGAAATATTTTGTTAGGCGGTATTCCTTTCTTTAACTGATCTTGTTTGAACTAGATCCAAGAATTAGTCACTGCAAGGTCAATAAAAATGGGAAATAAATCTAACAGTCCACTTTCTTGTTTTTGCTCTTGCTGGACAAACTGCCATCAGTCTATTAACCAAATCAACACCTCCCATGTTTCGGCTGTATTCTTTAATGACTTCTGGGCGGGAAACCTCAATATATGCTCTTGATTGCCTATTATATCTTCTGCAGTAGTCGGTATTTTCAGCAGCATAAACAGTTGAAAGTAATATTACCGGTTTGTTATCCATCCATTTAGTAATCGCAATTTTACCATCATTTCTTACGAGAACGTCGTGGCTCCCTCTCCCTCTTCTCATTAAAGTCTTGTCATCAGTAATTTTTTCTCTCACTTCGACAGGCACCCTGTTCTTCATTAGTGTCCCAACATATTTAAAACCTCTGATATCAAGTTCATTTGCTAATCTAACTGTTGTAAAATAACGGTCAAAATATAATATGTGACCTGGAACCAAAGATTCGATGAGCTTCAAAACAATTTTTTCGCCTAGATGAAATTGAGACTCATTTTCGGCAATTACGGTATCTTTACCTTGATAAATTATTATGTCACAAACAAGACCGTAAGGATTGGCAAGTACGAAAGCTTTTATTCCCGTTGGATTCGGTTTCCCGGGACAAAACTGCCTTATGGGGCAAGAGCCAGTAAAGGGAATTATCATTTCGTCTATTGACATTTTATGTTCCTTCAACTGTTTACGACAGCCTTGTAGAACCCTGTCAAAAATAGGTCGCACTTTCCATAATTTATCGTCTCTTTTCGTTTCCGCCGTAATTTCATTATCAAATACTACTTTAATAGAGTTTCTCAATAAAAAATATCGGTCACGAGTCATGGCTTGTGAAATTATTGGTAGTGCATGCTGACGGTTCCAATAAAGCCTTATTTGTGAGAATGGAATACATGCCATCATCATTGTGATCCCGAAATATATTTTGCATTCCTCCTTGGTCAAATTAAGACTTCTTCCTGTCCTTTCTATAGCTGTTTGGTTTGATTTTGTCACTATATGTTCTATTATGTCGTCATCAATATACTCTTCAAAATAATCAAATATGTTGTCCGAATTTACATCTTGCGGCAAATATGACGGCTCCTGGAGTTGGGGTGCAGGTCCGGTAAGGTTACCCCTGTTCCATTCACCCTCTTGTATAATTTCTCGCAGACAAGACGTGCTGCCGCCACGGGTTCGTACACCACGACGACCTCTTAACCCTCTTACTCGAACACCTCCTCTTGTTCGAACTCCTCTTGATCGAACTCCTGTAGTCACCACTTGCGTGTCTGAATTGCTACTTTCATCGGATGAACAGCTATGATGATATTCCAAATCACGATCAACAAAATAAGTTTCATCATCCGATTCATCCTCGAAATCTGACTGGTTCACTATATCACTAATTTGGATTTCTGTCAAATCTGAAATGATAAAATAAACGGGTATTAATTTATGAATTAAAAAAATATAATTTCCTACTATTTATGAACATTAAAACAGTAATACATACGTTATTATTTTAATTTACCCCGAAATTGTATTAACTTAACGTGAGTGGCAACAAAAAAATATGAATTAGGAGATAGCATTAAACTATTACTATAAAAGCCGAAAGCACTTTAAAAAGAACACAAAATGGCAGGCTATTATTATAGCAAAGACCGAAATACCTTTTTTTTTTTATTCTTAATTTTTTAGGAACTTTATGAACACAGTCCATGACAGTTCCATTATAACTTAAGCTTAATTTAACTTACAAAATAATATACTTAATAAATCGTACAGAACCAGGTAGGTGTTTTAGTATATACAAAGACAACGCTAATCTTGAACATAAGCTAAGGTATAAATCATTCTAGCCTCACTTGATGAAGGCTCAGCTAGATAGTTGATAAACATTCCTAAGTCTAGTTTGTTTATGTTTAAAGCCTTTATTAAAATATTTCTCTCAGACTCGTTCCTGACACACTCCGTCAAAAGATGTTGCACATCCTCCTTTTTATTGCAAATTTCGCAATTAGGTGAGTCTACTTTTCTCATTAGAAATGCAAAAGCTCTCAACGGCATGTGTCCTGAACGAATCCTAAATGCAGTTGCTAATGTACTATGACCGATTTCGATATTATTCCACCAGGGGAAACGAGGAGGCTCGTTTTGTATGATTTTGTACCAAATACCTTTTGATTTTGAGAGCTCATTAAAATGTAATTTCCATTCCAAATAACAGCTATTCTTATATTTTTGTAGAATTTCCGAATAGACGGGTAAAATATAAACTTCCACACCGGATTTAGTTGCTATTTTCGCTAGCCTGTCTGCCTCCTCGTTTCCCCTTAAGCCAGTATGTGACGGGATCCACTGCAATACTATGTCCCTGTTATTTAGGAGAAGTGAGTAGATCTTACGCAGCACCGCATAGGCAATCGATACACCTCTGTGTCCAGAGGCGCATCGTGCCAAATGCTGCTTTTGCTATCTGTAAATATAACTATATTTCTTATATTATGTTGTAAAGTATTAACGTAATTCAGTGCTTCAAGAATAGCTAGTAATTCGGCTGTCATTATTGACACCGGAGACACTATTTTAAATCCCTCACTTCTCCCAGTAACCGCATCATAGTATGCAGCACCCGTCTCGTTGACTCCGCTCTTTGATCCATCGGTGTACAGCTTATACCAGTGGTTATTATAATTTTCATTTAATTCTAATATAATATCATTGCGTAAGCAGTTGTTTTCATAACATGCCTTAGGCTTCTCAACACTTTGCAAATTAATTTTAACTACGCTATTAATTGCTATGTAACTAGACCACACATTTAATTTATACACATCTGAGAGGCAAGTTGAGTATATTTTTTTCCTCATTTATGGTATTCCAAGTGGACATTAAGATGGGCTTTTTCTTATTTGACCAATATCTATTGGTTGAGAGCATAGCAAGTTTCTTTACTAACTTATTTGTGACATCATTGGACATAGATTTTACTTTTAAACAATATTTATACGCCAAGTACATTCGCCTTACATGCAGTGGAGGCAAGCATAACTCGCTCTCCATTACATGTATGGGAGTTGTTTTAATAAAACCACCTACTATTCGCATAGCTTGGTTTTGGATTTTATCTATTTTGTACAGTCTTGATTTTATGCTGTTATCAAATAAAAAACATGCGTAATCTATACGACTTCTAACCAAAGTTATATACAAGCGTCTTAAATGTATAGTATGGACTCCCCAAGTGGGGCCAGCCAAGACTTTAAGAATATTTAATATTTTACTGCATTTTATGCTCAATTCATTGATATGCCTACCCCACTTAAGTTTCGAGTCCAACCATACTCCCAAGTACTTAACGTTATCTGTTTCTACGAGAGGTTCATTATTTACAAACAATTCAACCTGATGTCTTCTGAATCCTCGGCTAAATAAACAAAATTGTGATTTAGATGCTGATAATTCTAAACCTACATCACGTAAGATCTTAACGATATAATTTAAAGAATACTGCATATGAATAACACTATCGCTTAATTTTTTATTGCTTACCATTACTGCTATATCGTCGGCGTACTGGTATATCTGTGCAATACTATTATTATGGCTTTTTACTATCTCCAGCGTTGCAATATTAAATAGTAACGGGGACATTGGGTCCCCTTGGGCTAGACCGCGACTAGTCCATCTAACAATATCACTCTCGCCATCAGATTCACCTTTGATAATTAAATGTCTTTCTATCAGAAATTCCCAGATATAATTGCAAATTAATTTTCCCACATTTATCCTATCCAATGACTGTACAACACTATCAATTAATATATTGTTGTATGCATTCTCAACGTCAAGGAAAGAAACCAGACACGGGACGTTATTAGTAAAAGCTATCTGAATACTTGTCACCAATTGCGTAAGAGAATCCAAACATGATCGCCCTCTCCGGAAGCCTGTCGTGCTAGAAGATAGAATTTTATTATGTTCTACAAACCATTCCAACCTTTTATTTATCATTAAATGAAATGTTTTACACAAACAAGATATTAATGAAATAGGTCTTAGTTTAGAATCATTATTTGACGTATTACTTGTTTTTGGAATTGCAATAATTTTAATGTTGCGCCATTCAATAGGAATATAACCAGTATTAAATATATTATTATATATACGAAGTAAATATCTTTTGGCTACCGCAGGAAGGTTAAAAATCATAGAATATGTTATAGCATCGTCTCCCGGAGCTGTGTCTTTTTTCTTAAGGCATGATTCTAGCTCATGAACGGTGAATTCTGACTCTAACAATGTATTATTCGAGTTAAATATCGGTTTCGGAGATTGAACGGCATCGGCAGCCAAGCTACGTCACAGTTGCTGTCGCCTATCAATTGACACATAAGACTTACCTTGCCTGTATCCTTTCATCCACCTCATTCTTCTCCACATCTCAGAAGACGATACCTTTCCATCAATAGATGAACAAAACACTTGCCAACTATTCGCTTTAGCGCGGTGTATTTCCTGTCGGGCCTTTGCGGTTCTCTCTTCCAACACGGCTATGTTTCCGGGTGTAGGGTTTCTCCTAAACTGACGTAACGCGAGTCTTCTCTCTGCTACAACTTTGGAAAGATTCGTATTCCAATACGCTTTGGGTTTAAAATTCATCTGAGGGTTATTGCTTATCTTAATTGGTGGAATATTTTTATTTGCTGAATTGTTAATAATAGAGACAAAAGTATTATACATTTGTTGCGTGTTATCTGTGCAGATATTTAATTCCGAAAACGATTGATCAATATTTTTAGAGTAGTTTATCCAATTGGCATTGTTAAAGTTGCGTTTTATAATTGAGTGCATTGATTCCTGATAGTTGATTTTAATTTTAATAATCAAGTGGTCGCTTCCTAAATTCTCACTTAGTACGTTCCAATTACAATGAATTGCTAAATCTGAAGAGGTAAAAGTGACATCAGGAGATGTTTGCTGTAATACGCCATTCACGAATTTCACCCTGGTAGGGCTACCGTCATTAATTGGTACATAATTATACTCTAAAGCAGCATCCATAACTTGACCTCCTCTGGTATCATTTTTGTTAGACCAATTTGAGTTATGTGCGTTCCAAGCACCAGCTATTATAGTTTTACCAGTATACTCGTACAATGAAAACAGATCTTCCCAATCACGTTGAATTGTTTGTACAGAAGAGGGGCAATAAATGGAAATAATATTGTCTAGGTGTTTGCAGTTATATACCTTGCACCATTTCAATACCAGTATTATTTATTCTAGTCGGTCTTAGTTCACATTTTATTGAATTGTGTACTATAACTGCCACACCCCCATACCCGTCTGGTCTGTCCCTCCTAAACACATTGTATTGTGAAATATTTAACTCACTTTCCTCATTTAACCACGACTCACTGATAATGGCAATATGTATTTTATCCTTCTGCAAAAGAGATTCAAATTCTAATAATTTTGGTCTTACACTTTGTGAGTTCCACTGCATAACATTGATACAACAATTCCTTAGTATATTAATTTTATCCATAAGAGTTAAAGAATAGTTTTTTAAATATGTCACCGTCTTTTATAATCTCTATTACATATTTATATATCTCTTCAAATATAATTTTACAGAATATTTTTAACTTATCTTCAAAGGGCGCTTTAGACATAACTATCTCTTCTGATTTTTGCAACAATCTAAAGAAAAAAATCCTGGGCTGACTTGTACTAGTCTCTTCTTCAGTCTTCTCTTGTTCAACACATGGAGAAATATTGTCAACAGTTAATTTGTCCATTTCCTTGTTTGGTTTAGATTTTTTCTTCTTTTTATTTTTCTTCTTTTGTGCGACTCGTCCATTCTGTTCGTATGTCTCGAGATTTGACGATGTTTCAATTTCTTCCTCATTACTCTCCTGGTTCTGACATGTAGATAAATTAGTCAGTAAAATATCTCTATAACTTTTTGAACTGAAAGAAGGTGGCTGCTCTGAAGTATTTGTGTTTATTGTATCAACATTATATGCACTCTTTTTCTCAACGGGCTTATTTAGGAATAACGCTAAAGCTTTTCTGTAGGAACAAGTCTCTTTGCTCATAATATTGCGAATTTCCTTTTCTTTTTGAAAGATAGGGCAACTTTTGTCAAATGACATATGAGGGCCATTACAATTGAGGCATTTATATACTTTAGTTTCGCAATTGGTGTGATTCTGTCCACATTTAGGACAAAGTACTTTTTTACCTGGACAATATTTTCTAAAGTGTCCATACTTCCAACAGCCGGAGCATTGAGATACTGGGAAAGTATATGGTTCGACCTTAAAACGGCAACCGTATCCATGAATATACGGTGGTAAGTTCGCCCCCTTGAAACTGACTCTTATCGTCTCACTATCAATCCAGTTGCCCTCATTATTCAGTCGCTTCAGCCGTATTATAGACAAGATCTCAGTGTCACACATCAGCACGGTTCTTAGTTCCTCAATATCGATGTCTAAATCGATTTGCTTAATTATTCCATAAGAAATATTCGACTCAAGTGTCATTTGACATCTCGGACCCAAATCCGTTATCTCGCCACAATTTAACAGCCTATTTGCTTTATCTTGAGACTCCAATGTGAGTAAAACTTTGAAACTATTCTTGTATTTTATTCGGGTAATGCCGTCTATATTATACTTCCTTAACATTTTAGCCAACGCGATTTGTTTGGGCAAAGTTTCTTGAGACGTGACACAGACTTCATAATTATTAATGTTCTCAGCTGTGTGTACCGTCACATCAACTTGCGAGTCGGCATTTTTAGACAAACCACGATTTAATCGTTTTGTTCTTCTATTTATCGTTGTAAAACCTCCGTCGTTCACTCCCTCACTGCCATTATTTTCACTTATTTTCCTCTTCCTTATCTGCTCAGCGGTCTCTGAACTATTTCTGGTAATATTCAAAACATGTTCATCCTGTTGCATCATATCAATCTCAAATTCATCTTCACTGCTGTCACTCAATAACCTCGGTAAACTAGACGTTAAACTCTTATTACTTTTATCACTCATTATAATATACAACGTGCGGTACGGGTAACAAATATAATAACATTGCGAAAAGAACCGGTTTCGTTAACGCGAGCGCTTGACTCACCGATCCGCGCGCAACTAGATACCTTTTAAAAGAACATTTTTTCAAAAGCCTCAGAAATACGAGCTCTTGCCACTTTTTCGTAAAAATTTGTGAAAACATCAAAATATAACATATAAGCAATTTAAAAACGTAACTCAATACAAAATTAAACAATAGATTAATAAGATATTCAAAGATTAACTTACCTCTACTCCGTCGGCCTTCCATTTTCAACCACGCACGCCGGTAAAGTGAATGATTGTGCATTTTGTTATTGGCTCATTTGATTCACGAATATTTGAGCATCTGAATTTCTATTGGTCAAAGAAATCAAATACAGCAGGTCCAACTTTACAAACGAAAAACTTAAATGTGTGTTAAAAAGGACATTCGGTTTTTATACTAGCGACCAGGAAAAAATGTCAGGACTTAATGACGTATAATAATTTGTCCGTTAAAAAGACCACGGGGACTCAGGAGGATAATAATTTTGATGTTGATGATTTTGATAATCATTTTGATGTTGATGATTTTGATAATCATTTTAATGTTGATGATTTTGATACTCATTTTGATGTTGATGATTTTGATTATCATTTTGATGTTGATGATTTTGATAATCATTTTGATGTCGATGATATTGATAATCATTTTGATGTTGATGATATTGATCATATTGCCTACGAACTGCTGAAGTCTTTCGCCTTGTTCTAGCCTGGACTCATGTGCAGCAGGTGTGGGGCTAGATAGTATCAAGGAGATTGACCGTTGTTACTTGTCTATTTAATGTGAAAGGAAAGGCAATGGCAATGAGTGTATTAGAATGAAAGAATTGTCCTAGTATTACACTACTGTTATCATACAAGTTGGTACCTGTATACTTGTAAATTAGTGAAATCTAATTTAATAATTTAACTCGGTTGTGAATTTAAATTATTTATTTTATTTCATTTATTGATCAGCCATTAGCAGAATTGCCTATTTTAATTTTTTTATTCTTAAAACCTTTACTTAAATTTTATGCTTCGTAGTGGCTCCTTTTGTACTATATTATTTTTGTCAATTTGTGGATGGATAATGCAGTGGTGTAATATTGTAAAATTAAACTGTACTTCTATGTAACATGTGTATTGTGAATGTTAATGATCCCTTCATAGAATAGTAAATACAATTTGTAACAATGGTATCAAAGCAGCTGACACAGAACTTATTTCTAGACTCGCAAAATGAAACCCCAATTACTGTAAATATGAGTCCAGTTTATTTTTGTGTAATTGTTTCGTACAAATGGATTGTTGTGTGTATTCTTATAATTGAACTTACTTAGATGACGACGTAAGTCAGTATAGCCGTAGCGGACGTAACGATACTATAGTTTTTATATGGCTTTAATCAATATGGTAAGAATTCATTGTTACATAATACAGGGCGCCCGTCAGGCGATAGTAAAGTGTTATTTAATTTATTGTACTTCGAGGACGAAGTAATTGTCAGTCTGGCCGTGAGAGATATGTAATAATATCTAGGCTTTGGGCTGAAATGACTGATATCCAAGTATTTATACATAATATGTAAGAGGATAGTGGCAACTAAATGACACTGACATGACGTTTGACAGTTAAACTGTCAAACGTGTAAATAAGGTGTACCTATTTAAGTCGACAGGCTCGGCTAGCTCGTCCTATTCTCCTTCGACGACGGCTCAGGTACGATATGGTTCTGACTATTTAATTGCCACTGTGTTCCAATATTCTGTGTTGCTTGTTCTTTTGTTTTATCATCTAGGAAACAATGTAAGATAGTGTAATCATTATCTTATTGATATTGTGTTGTGGGTAGTTTGATCGTTTGTGAGATATTATAGATTGTAATATAGGCTAGAATAATATACTGTGGATCAAGTCGTATCAATGAGATTCATTAGGTATATACCTGTGGTAAACATTTAGTAAATTGTATTGATGCTAAATAATGCTTATTATGTTCTATTGTAAGACAGACCTTTCTAGTAATATAAAACTACCCACAACATTGATATTTGATATAAATTGGCTGTACCACTGTTTGTTAATTTTGAAAAGAATGATCAAGATTTTTATTGCCCGTTCTTTCTCTTGGTTCTATGTCTTTGCTTTGCGAACTGGGCTGTAAATGTAAATGTAGAATCACGACGTAATATAAAGATATATCCTTGTGCCAAACTGAATAAATGAAAGTATAGTTTGATAGTTGTCTCTTTTATTTATCAAAACTGTCTCTACACTATAGGAAGCTTCCCTGATTCTGAAACACTCAAAATTTAAAAGTGTAAGCACTGTTTGCACTATAAAAGATAGTCAACGTTAACGAAAGCTTCGTTCATCTTAAGTGGGTACTACGATGAACGAAGCTTTCGTTAACGTTGACTATCTTTTATAGTGCAAACAGTGCTTACACTTTTAAATTTTGAGTGTTTCAGAATCAGGGAAGCTTCCTATAGTGTAGAGACAGTTTTGATAAATAAAAGAGACAACTATCAAACTATACTTTCATTTATTCAGTTTGGCACAAGGATATATCTTTATATTACGTCGTGATTCTACATTTACATTTACAGCCCAGTTCGCAAAGCAAAGACATAGAACCAAGAGAAAGAACGGGCAATAAAAATCTTGATCATTCTTTTCAAAATTAACAAACAGTGGTACAGCCAATTTATATCAAATATCAATGTTGTGGGTAGTTTTATATTACTAGAAAGGTCTGTCTTACAATAGAACATAATAAGCATTATTTAGCATCAATACAATTTACTAAATGTTTACCACAGGTATATACCTAATGAATCTCATTGATACGACTTGATCCACAGTATATTATTCTAGCCTATATTACAATCTATAATATCTCACAAACGATCAAACTACCCACAACACAATATCAATAAGATAATGATTACACTATCTTACATTGTTTCCTAGATGATAAAACAAAAGAACAAGCAACACAGAATATTGGAACACAGTGGCAATTAAATAGTCAGAACCATATCGTACCTGAGCCGTCGTCGAAGGAGAATAGGACGAGCTAGCCGAGCCTGTCGACTTAAATAGGTACACCTTATTTACACGTTTGACAGTTTAACTGTCAAACGTCATGTCAGTGTCATTTAGTTGCCACTATCCTCTTACATATTATGTATAAATACTTGGATATCAGTCATTTCAGCCCAAAGCCTAGATATTATTACATATCTCTCACGGCCAGACTGACAATTACTTCGTCCTCGAAGTACAATAAATTAAATAACACTTTACTATCGCCTGACGGGCGCCCTGTATTATGTAACAATGAATTCTTACCATATTGATTAAAGCCATATAAAAACTATAGTATCGTTACGTCCGCTACGGCTATACTGACTTACGTCGTCATCTAAGTAAGTTCAATTATAAGAATACACACAACAATCCATTTGTACGAAACAATTACACAAAAATAAACTGGACTCATATTTACAGTAATTGGGGTTTCATTTTGCGAGTCTAGAAATAAGTTCTGTGTCAGCTGCTTTGATACCATTGTTACAAATTGTATTTACTATTCTATGAAGGGATCATTAACATTCACAATACACATGTTACATAGAAGTACAGTTTAATTTTACAATATTACACCACTGCATTATCCATCCACAAATTGACAAAAATAATATAGTACAAAAGGAGCCACTACGAAGCATAAAATTTAAGTAAAGGTTTTAAGAATAAAAAAATTAAAATAGGCAATTCTGCTAATGGCTGATCAATAAATGAAATAAAATAAATAATTTAAATTCACAACCGAGTTAAATTATTAAATTAGATTTCACTAATTTACAAGTATACAGGTACCAACTTGTATGATAACAGTAGTGTAATACTAGGACAATTCTTTCATTCTAATACACTCATTGCCATTGCCTTTCCTTTCACATTAAATAGACAAGTAACAACGGTCAATCTCCTTGATACTATCTAGCCCCACACCTGCTGCACATGAGTCCAGGCTAGAACAAGGCGAAAGACTTCAGCAGTTCGTAGGCAATATGATCAATATCATCAACATCAAAATGATTATCAATATCATCAACATCAAAATGATTATCAAAATCATCAACATCAAAATGATAATCAAAATCATCAACATCAAAATGAGTATCAAAATCATCAACATTAAAATGATTATCAAAATCATCAACATCAAAATGATTATCAAAATCATCAACATCAAAATTATTATCCTCCTGAGTCCCCGTGGTCATTTTAACGGACAAATTATTATACGTCATTAAGTCCTGACATTTTTTCCTGGTCGCTAGTATAAAAACCGAATGTCCTTTTTAACACACATTTAAGTTTTTCGTTTGTAAAGTTGGACCTGCTGTATTTGATTTCTTTGACCAATAGAAATTCAGATGCTCAAATATTCGTGAATCAAATGAGCCAATAACAAAATGCACAATCATTCACTTTACCGGCGTGCGTGGTTGAAAATGGAAGGCCGACGGAGTAGAGGTAAGTTAATCTTTGAATATCTTATTAATCTATTGTTTAATTTTGTATTGAGTTACGTTTTTAAATTGCTTATATGTTATATTTTGATGTTTTCACAAATTTTTACGAAAAAGTGGCAAGAGCTCGTATTTCTGAGGCTTTTGAAAAAATGTTCTTTTAAAAGGTATCTAGTTGCGCGCGGATCGGTGAGTCAAGCGCTCGCGTTAACGAAACCGGTTCTTTTCGCAATGTTATTATATTTGTTACCCGTACCGCACGTTGTATATTATAATGAGTGATAAAAGTAATAAGAGTTTAACGTCTAGTTTACCGAGGTTATTGAGTGACAGCAGTGAAGATGAATTTGAGATTGATATGATGCAACAGGATGAACATGTTTTGAATATTACCAGAAATAGTTCAGAGACCGCTGAGCAGATAAGGAAGAGGCTGGGGCTGTAAATGTAAATGTAGAATCACGACGTAATATAAAGATATATCCTTGTGCCAAACTGAATAAATGAAAGTATAGTTTGATAGTTGTCTCTTTTATTTATCAAAACTGTCTCTACACTATAGGAAGCTTCCCTGATTCTGAAACACTCAAAATTTAAAAGTGTAAGCACTGTTTGCACTATAAAAGATAGTCAACGTTAACGAAAGCTTCGTTCATCGTAGTACCCACTTAAGATGAACGAAGCTTTCGTTAACGTTGACTGTTATCCAAACAGTGCGAATTCCCCTTTCGAAACCAAAGTCTATAACATAAAATTATGTTTAACTTCATATGTATGTATTTACAAAAAAAAATACTAGACATAGTTTTTGTGTATGTTATAGAATATTATATTAGGTACATGTATTTATATTTGTTTCTTATTTTATATTTCCCTGTATATATGAAAAGCTGAACAACACCACTGTTTATATCTGTGTGGTGTCAATATCTGTGTGGTTCACTCCCCGACCACCACGGTGAACTCGACTGCCAATTATGCCCGCGATTAGCATACTCCTACGACTCCCGCTTAAGCCTAAAGCTAACAGAAAACTCTAAACTGAAAATTATCCTAATACTAATTAATTTTCTAAGCAAACATTTCCTCGAGATGTTTCAATGTAATTATCTTAATTAATATGTTAATTTAATAATGATAATATCAGTTTCCATTAATTGTATGCTTGAAGTTGACAATGTACGGTATCTTGACCTTCACGTCACGATTATCTCATGATCTGCTTCCCCAAGCGAGGCAAAATGACCCCTACTATTAAGAAGACGTCTGTTTCAAGGACAAAGTGCGAATGGAAATGATTAAAATGAATATATAGTTTTTCGTGGCTCTGATTATTATGGACCGCCCTAAGGCCTTCTAAATAGCTTTACGATTGTTGTCCTGAGTTGGTACCGGGGACTTATTCGTTATCGATAGCGCTATGTTCTAAATGCCACAATACCCAACTACTTGGTGACCAGTGTACGCGTTGCTTAACTTCGCCTATCTGTTACGTAGTGATATTCGGATTTAAACGAATGTCTTTTTAAAAGAAATATTTATTTCGGCAAGGCTAACATTAAGGGTTATTAGAGTAAAATTAGACTAGTTCGGTAGACGTCTTGTACGGATAGGGAGAAGGGACCGACTGCCTGAAAGTGCCGGATTGCTGACCAAGCATTTGGTCGACACAGTGTAGGTATTACATTACTCTTACATACATACATACATACATATCGTCACGCCTTTTATCCCCGAAGGGGTAGGCAGAGGTGTATTTCTACACCCACTTTTCGCCAGATATACTTTAGTCCCACGTAATAAGGGGCGAGCCTATTGCCGTACCGGGCACATTTCCAGACTCCGTGCTGCTACTGAGAATTTCGTGACAGAAAAACTCAATAACATTGCCCGACCCAGGAATCGAACCCGGGACCTCCCGATCCCACGCGCACATTTATGCCGCGAGACCAACGAGGCAGTCTTACATTTCAGGGAAATAACAGTACAAAATGTGAAGTCACGCTAACGGCAGTACATTATCTTTGATAATATACTTCTTTATCATATTTGAACCGATAAGAAACCTTTTTAATGTTGTCGTCGGTGTCGCTTACATACAGTCCAACTGTCTTTTAGCACTTTGCTCCGGGCCTATTCCTAGAAATATCAAGTTAATTGGTAACAACTGCAAGCTTAAATTTAGTTACAACTCAAATGTAGGTAATTGCTGAAACCACTGTGCCGTGAAGTCAATAATACATAGTAATAAAATATGACCTACCCACATTCGAAACCCGCAGCCCCAAATAGTAGAACACAAATAAGTGTACTATTACATTTGGCGAAATTACGCGGCGATTTCGGCGCGTGTTTGCGCTAAATACCTCCAATAAATTTCAATCTAATGATTGTCAACAACAGTGCAGGCCGATCACATGTAACGATGCATTTGATAACTATCTATCGGTGTCCAACTAGTATTATGATAATGAGAAATTTTGTGAGATGCAATTTTGTTGGGTTGTTTCTTACTCTTTCACGCAAACAAAAATTTGTTATTCTATCTTTCTATCTTAACATCACGCCTGTCTCTCATTAGGGTAGGCAGAATCTAGAACATATCGTCTTCAAAGAATGGTTTCAAACAAATCTCTTTTGCTTCCTTGCCAATTATTAACCTCATTATGCATGCTCGTGGTTATGGGTACTTTTAATTTGACCCTTTTTCAGTACGTCACCAATTTGGTCAGCGTAATGTGCGTCGACGTCTCAAATTCTTTTTTGTAAATATCAGGTATAAATCAAAATAGCACATAGGCTACGTTTTATTGCGGTACCCACGCGACCGGAGCTGCCGGAATAAGCTAGTATTAAATAATGCAACCGTAAAGAATAAATGATTTTGACTGACTTCGTGTCGCTTAATAAATATTTCTGTCGGAGTCGTCATTGTAGCAAGAAAATGCATTACATACATGATGCACTGGTAAAACGCCGAAGTTTAGCCGCGTAATTTCGGCACAGTGTGTAGCGGTAAACTAAACGAAGCCATCAAGAGCCATCAATAATGGTCTGTAAACGTTAGTTCGTAACTAAGCAGATTAATCAACATTCATTAATTAATGAACATGACTTTGTTACTTTGTTCCTGCGAAGCTACTTTGTCATCAAAGATACTAATTATAGCGATTTATGGATTACGGGAATAATGTTTATTTTAGGCTTGGCTTGTGGGTTATAGTTTGATTTTTTACTTAGATAATTGTAGTGTGCCTTACTTAGGGTATGGCTTTTTTATTTCCTCAATATGTTTTGCCAAATTGCCGCTATTCCCTCCGCCGCTCTTAGGTTTGGGCAGGCAGAGGATGTCAGGCATTCTTACAAAGGTGTTCTGGGCCTTTGCATTAAAATCGACGCGTTGAGATCCCGTAGTTGCAAACCCAGGATACCTGGTATATATTTATATTCTCTTCATTGTAGCATTTTAATTAAGAGTAAATTCATCATAACCAATTAAGCCAAAAGACGTCCACCTGTAGACCTCGCCCAAGGCTCTTCATAGATACTGATTTGAGTCACCCGCATCCAACCACTTCTCTCGATCCTAACCAGACGCGATCACGGCAAATACCAAAAATAATTTAAAATCTTGAACTACGCACTACGAGATTCATCAACCCCATACATTTTTCGTGTAAATGCCCCATAACACCAAAGATGTTGTCTCAAGAGCCAATATCAATTAATTAATAATGCATGTAAGCGACATTTGTGCGAGACACGCCTCGGAATATTGGCAATTACACCACAATTGAGCAGCACCGTAATATTAACCTCTAGTTTCCTACTAAATGTCAATAGCATTTGTAGGAGTTCCGTTATATATTTATAGGTGAGACGGTAATGGTTATTGGAGATTCCAGCTTCCTGATATTATGAGGTAAATTGGCCGTGTTGATAACTCTGGTTTATGTGGTAATTTTCGTTATCAGGACTGAAATTATTGTGAGTTACAGATAGTTATTCCTAGCACAGATAATATAATAATACCTAGTATTTTTAAAGTCTTTCATTTCAATTTTACATAGAGTTTTTTGGGCTCATATTGTACCTGATCACTAAAGGGTTCATTAGCAATGTCCCATGTGATTACAATACAATTTGGATGGTTAAAAGTAGGTACAATTGCCTTGCCATAGTCGCTTCTGTGTGATCCACAAATTGTTGTTTCGAGGCCCTTCTTTGTCGCCGTTGATTCAATGTTTGATTAATTTTCCATCTGTGTTAAAAATCTTTTTATATTGTTGAAACTATGTTAAAATTCGATTCGTGTTGCAATTTAGAAATGAGATTCGCAAAACAGTGCAGCAAAAATGGCAAACATATCAGGCTCTATAGGAACATATAAAAACATGAATTGCAGTCGATATTCCAAGACGTTTGGTCATGTTTGTTTTAGTAGATTATTGCATTACGCAAAAGCTTCTGGATGCATTTTGATGTATTTCTTGAGTTAACTAAACCGAAAGAATGTGCATCAAAGACATCCATTGGTTGTCGACGCCAATCCTCTTTAATTATGTAAAGCATCTCTAGACTTCTAGAGCAAAAATTAATTGAGTGTTTGTATTATCTATATGTTGAATATTTTTGTAAAAGCTGAATTGCACAAAATAATCGACTTTAACATTCAGCATCATTATAAACTCTTTAAACAGCTGAAAGGATTACGAAATCGCATAATAAGCGTAGGCACTGTCTAGACGGGATGCCAATTGTTAGAATCGTACTGTCTAACCTTCGACATTTGACAAAGTCATACCGTTTTTTTGGGTTCCGTAGTCCACAAGGAACCCTTATAGTTTCGTCATGTCCGTCTGTCCGTCCGCAGCCTAGCTCAAAGACGCCTGGTGCTAGAAAGCTGATATTTGACATGAATATAGACATAAGATATTGCAACAAAACTGTAAAATAAAATTTAAGAAAATATTTTTTTTAAAGGTATTTCCCCTACATATTTTTTTTGATTGAGTACCCCATCATGTGGGTTATCATTAGATAGGTTTTAAAAAAATATTATAAGTTTGCTCAAATATTTTTTCGATCAAGTGATTGGTTTTTCAAATATCAAGCTTTGAAGTGAAAAAAATTGTTAGACTCAAGTGTCCCTCTCCCCCCTCTGCCGGCTAAACTATTAATTTGGAAGAGGTGAAAAACGTGACCGAGAAGTAAATCACGAATGTAGTACATATAACGAATTTAAAACGAAAACTATCACGGCTACGTAGATATCACTAGTTTACGAGTAATCGTCGGTTAACTTATAAATACCAATTTCTGTGAGTTTACATTGGGCGCGCTGGCTTAATCTTAAAGATACACGTACTTTGGTTTGTAATGTACAACGGTACTACGTATGTATAGTAGTAGTATATCTTGGAAACCATATTTTATGTTTACAATACATAACTGGATACATACCTAGTATTTTCTAAACAAATCTTAGGTTCTTATAATAGTGTTATTAAAATTATTTTTTCAGCAAAATAAACAGTCGGATTTGTTGTACATTAATACCCTTTGCAGCAAGTCATTATGGGCAACAACGGAACCCTACATTGCGCGTGGCCCGACACGCACTTGGCCGGTTTATTATAAAGAAGTATTATTATAATACCTCGACTCAAAATAGATATTAACGCCAAATTTAAAACATATTTCAACGAACAATTTCTGTCAAAAGGTATCTGGTACAAATCCATTGTTAATGCGCCACCCCGCACACCTTGGTTTTCATCACTACAGATAAATAGAAGAGAATTGGTCATATGTTTTAGAACTTGTACGAATCTCATCCCTCTCAACAAATTTTATTACAGATTCAAAAAAAGAGATAACCCAAATTGCGAAAGATGTGAAAGGGAGGAGGATCTCCTCCATTTAGTACTAGACTGAAGATCAACGACAAATTAAGGCGGGACCTCGTAAGTGACGTCGGGTGCTCTTTGGGGGAGCTCCTCTTCCTTTTCCATCGTACATTAAGTTCTAACTTTACCTCCAAATACAGTGACAGAGTTTTGAGTTATTTAGTTCAATCCCTGACCCTCAGAGACCAATTTTACAAGAACACCGATGCCGTTGGTTCTAGTCCCATTATTGGTTGAAATGTATTGGTTTAGGCAGATACCTAATGTAACTAATTTTAACTCGACTTAATCTATAAGATGTACCTATGACTTAAAAATAAATAAGATTAAAAGAAAAAGGATTATTATAAAAAAAGTAAAAAATCCGTTTGACCTAGAACAGTTATAAAAACGTATATATTATTATTTTGATTTTATTGCAGAGGTGGTTGCGTAGGCCGGTATAGTGGTTTAAGTAGTCGCTTCGCTGCTTAGAACTGTGCCCAGTGTTGTTGGTTCGATCGTCATACGTGACAATACTTTGTGTGAAACATAAATTGCTTGTAATTTGTGTTCGTTTATTGGTCCTTAAAATATTTAAGCGGTAAATTATTACTCGATTTGAATTCAAATATTATGATTGAATTGTTGACCCAATGACGTAATTAGCATCGTTTCAGACGTCGAATCATAAAAAACTATTTGGATTTGTCCAAAATACAAGGTACTTAGAGGGCGATGAAGAGAGCCATGCTTTGAGTTGCCCTGCGAGATCGAATCAGAAATGAGGAGATCCGCAGTAGAACCAAAGTCACCGGCATAGCTATATAAAACCGATGGCCATTGGGGAAGGAGGGCCCGGAGTGGCGACCGCGTACCGGACGGCGAAGCAGGGATAGGCCTCCCGCAAGGTAGAGCGACAACCTGGTTAACATCGCAGTAACCGATTGGGTTCCGTCAGCTCAAAATCGGTCTGTGTGGGGAGATCCTAAGGGAAGGCTTATGTTCAGCAGTGAACGTCTCTAGGCTGACATGATGCATAATATAAAATGTATCTTTTCATCTTTAGGTTTCTTTCCTCGCATATCGTCATAAAGAAAAACACATCGTAATCAGTCAATTTGCTTAGGAGCTACGATGCCACAGACAGACAAATAGACACATTGAACATATAAAACACCTCTTTCTAGCTATGCCGCCCCATATAGATATCTGTCGAACGCTTATGTTTATCTATTGCAGAGTACACAGGTGTATTATAATATAATATTTACTCAAATATATACATGACTCCTGACAGATTTGCGTGCAACAACACAGGAATCCAGCATTCCCCACAAATAACTACCGACGTCTCGTATTTCCCCGCGGAGCTTAGGATAATATTTACGTAACTCCACCGTATAAAGTCGATACTCTATTCACGAGGGGCCGAGAAACAATCTCCTCCAAGAAGGATGTTGTTGTTACCCGCCAGTATAATGGGAAAAATATGCATAAAACAGGTATAAGATTTCAGTGCGTAGGTACGCACTTTGTAATTGGTTGGAGGATAAAAATATACTACATGCCGTAGATAATACTGAGAGGTAGACATTTTATAAATCTACTTTTTCTAAAGAAATATACTTATTTATTTTTTGTTCCTACGATTTTCAGGCATCTTAATAAGATAATTTGTTTCAGAAGTAAGCTTTTTATTACAAATCCAATTGAGGATTTACAAACAAACAACAACGGATACAAAGTCACTCACACTCGACATATTAATTTTATGAATTAAACAGCATGTTGTCTCGTTTGAGGATCATGATGATATGACGATGTGCCTCACACGAGACAACATGTTGATGATATGGCGAAATGTATTTCATTCAAATAAATGACAAATGCAAATGAATAGCCACACGTCACTCAATATTCCCAGAAATACACAGACACCCATATAATTCATAGCAACACTGATTTAATCTACTTACGTAACAGACACCCTATCGAAATTCTACCCCAAAAATTCCATCAGTCAAGTCCTCAATCAAATTGTACCCACAATACAAGCTACAAGGTTGTATAATAAACTTAACGGTAACCTGTCGGATGCAATTAGTGGGTACGTAATCTCTTTATTGGTGACCAAGGAACATGCCGGTCACGGGCGGAGCGTTGGAATTACTCGCCAGAATTCGTGGCATGTGCCACACTTAATAAGAGGCCATTGTGGTAGGCGCTTTATTTTAGAACTATTCAATACCTTTTCGGTGCGATGGTATTTTGCCGTGTTATACTGTTTTAATGGAACAATCCACTCCGCCTATATTGGTTTGGAAAGTTGTTGGTATGTTGGTTTTGAATAGTTTCTTGTATTTTTTAAGTATACTAGTAGAACCCGACTTTTTACTTTAACACATTTCATCAAAGAACTAATAAAACATATTTCCTTGCTTTTTTGGACGCAATCTTACTCAATCGTAATTTGTTATAAAATTTGTTACAATGGTATCAAATATTAAAATAGAATAAGGACAGAATTATTTTCATATAATGACGATGTAAGAATTGACTGGTAAGTAAATGGGTTAGATCGCTTGGTTTTTGATTTCTGAAGTGTGAATACTTTTAAATTCGTTAGTACCAACACAACAGGACACAGTATTCAGTTACCACCAGATAGACAGATTATCAATTTCCTGCACTTAAAAATTGCCTAGAAAAACTCACAAAAATTATAAAAATCTGAAACAAAACAAGAAGCCAATCTTTATATTTTCTGCGTATAAACAAAAATAATGATATCGCAAGTGTTATTTCTCCTCTAAATACGACAATCTTAGGTTAAAGAATTGTACTCGTGGAGAATGTTTCATGGCTATTCTGTAATCTAGCCGACTAGTACCTACGAACGTGAGATTTGCAGCCACTTGCTACCCCAGCAGCCTTTGAAACAAATTAGTATTCTCTCTTTTATCGTTGTAATTGCTGAATTGCACGCGCCAGCTGCTGAATTTTTATGTTTACTGCCGTAGTTTTGAAGTTGTGTTTGGAGTTATCGCTAGGTTTTTCTTTTAGGGACTATTTTCTGGAGATTTATTTCGCTAAAGATATGATTGTAATTTGAACGCCGTGTAAGTAAAACAGATGCTTACAAATAAAATAGATAAAGCGTGGGCGTTACTATTCATATCTATATACTACACTTTTATTTAACATTAATAAGGTCTTGAAATTTACCAACGTAATGTACATGATTGCTTAACAATAAAAAGATAGTAAGTACCTATGTCCAAATCTTATAGATA
Source organism: Euclidia mi (assembly GCA_944739405.2). Taxonomy (NCBI): domain Eukaryota; kingdom Metazoa; phylum Arthropoda; class Insecta; order Lepidoptera; family Erebidae; genus Euclidia; species Euclidia mi. The sequence continues at coordinate 15,354,733 of OX123204.2, read as the reverse complement.
TCTTTAGATTAACGGTTATTCATTTACTGCAAAAATAAATAAATAAAAAGAAATGCTCGTTCAAGTGTAGGTATGTCAGATAACCAACTTCATAGATGATGCAATAAAATGGTACTACGAAAGTCATTATTAGTATCTATGATGTTATTTCAAATGATATTTTAGTCAAACTTGAAGAAAAATAAAGGTAACAAAAATCAACTGCTGAGGGCTGAAACTTAGTTTTGAAATTTGACACACACCAATTTTTACCTAGTTTTACAAATAGTACATCTATCAGACTTGCCATGTTGGCGAAGGCGCATGCAAAATCTAGTTAATTTATTTATCTAAGGATAATCACATAACGTAATGAATTGAAGGTAATTACCTTCTACCCGTGACCACGACTGATGTAAGATGGGCTAAATTTCACGAACGATAAGTGCTGTTCAATAAACCTGTATAATGTAAACCTCATATGATATAATATGTCGCCGTCCCCGGAGAATAAAATGATAACTGCCATTGTCTTAGTTTTAGTGTTATGTCATTTTTGGGATCTGTGGGTGCTTATACATCTGCTCAATTTTTTTCCTAATTTTTATACAGTTATTTACGAAGTTACAAAATATTACAATAGTATTCAAAGATTTAAAACAAGTTTTAAATTACGAGAATAAAGTGTTAATATAGTATTATCAAAATTTATTCCCACTTGTTACTATGACAAACAGTCATAGAATTATGTTCTCATGAAAAAAATATGCGACTAGATAATGATAAATGCAGTTATCATTTTATTCTCGTTCAAAACCACCCAGTCGCTCTGTATAAGATGTGTTAGTAATATGACTGTTATGGATTTGAAAAATGATAAGTGAAGAGTACTGTGTTTGATTCTGGTCAGGCTGTACGGAGAATAAAATGATAATCGCCGTTAAACAACTTAGATGATGGCTAATTTTGACTAACCTTTTATTTTTGAAATAATATCTCTATTTTGATAATAAGGCGTATTTCACTTAAACATTTAGAATAAACAAAAAATAAACCTTCTTTAAAAGCTTACAATCATCTGTCTACGTCCAGTGTTTAAGGAGCAATCGACGAAAACATGTTTTTTATTTTTCCTGTAAAGTTGCATTTTTGTAGTTATCATTTTATCCTCCGGGGACGGCGATGTGGTTATTACTATACAAATGTAAACTTATTGTCCCACTCGACAAAAAAACAAAATCATATTTGTTTACACTAAAAGCTAGTAATAATAGTAGCCAAAAAGACCTCGCTCAGTACGTAACTTTTTTCAGTTGTTAAAATCCTATCAGATTCTAGTAGCAACAGTACTATCATATCGTTTCGCACAGTTAACGGTGTAAACCATTCCTATAACACCATTGTGCTCTTACCTTTATGTCGGACGGTGGAAACACTTAATGCTTTACGGCCATTTTCAATATTCGATCCATACCTGAATTTTGAGATTCGAAATTCGTGTTTGACATATTTTGTATGGAGCTTATGTCAAAAACGAATCTTAAATCTACAGATCTATCTATAGATCGAATATTGAATTCCGTAGTTAATGAGCTGTCCATATTATAGTTCTCTAATGGACCGCAGTTGCTTTCTAAGTGTAACTTTGTACGATCCTTTGGTTTGGATATAACGTTCTATGTGGCGGGTGAAAATGGAGGGTGTAACTTTGTTTTTCACGATGCGTGGTACCTATATCAGTATGTCTATACATATAAATAAAATTGAAGTGTCTGTCTGTGATATCAAAATAACTATGTTTTTTCAACAGCAGATAGCAAAATTACACGATACCAATTCATTGCAACTAGTCCGGAATAATTTCTAGAATGGCTGCACCAGCAGCAACAGCTAGAATTCTTTATAAATAATACTAGTATTCGTATGTGCTACCTACTGATAGACTTAAAGTCGATACTAAAATGGCTTCGCGTGACGTACATTTTGAACGGGCTCGTGCAGTTATACCTGGACTTTGATTTATTTGCTGATGAATTTTATACAGTGGTGAGATTTCCAATAAAATATTGTAAACACGGATAAAGTTTTTTAGTGTAGTAAAATTATTCTCGTAAAAAATACATTAAGTTACTAAGTGTTAACTTTATACTTTGGCCTCCCAACAAATCATTGATGCTTTTATATAAAAGTACTAAAGAAAATACCGTGTTCTAAGATCTAGAAACAATTTCTCTAAAAGCTTTCTTAAAGCGAAGCGAAACTAAAGGTACGATCTTACTGCGTAATATTTTCTTAAATCTGTGTACATAGAATTCTAGAATTACTGACTGACAGTCGAAACTAATGGACGCAGGAAGTTAAAATTTGGCATGTATGTTCCTTGGAGAGCGTAGGGGTGCACTAAAAAGGTATTTCCCAGAATTCCCAAGGCAATGGGGAAGAAACCGTTAAATTTAAAAAAAATGTGCGGACGTAGCTTCAGGCATCCTCTAGCCTTAACATAAGTACAATCAAGTCAGACTTGTTTTAGTCCGTTTCTTCGCCAGCATGGGGATCGATTATTAATTTGTGCTATTCTGCATGTATCTGCATCATATGTACTTACCTATAAGCAATATTACTGAAAAGTTTCATCAAGAACTATTCAGTAGTTTTTGGATAAAGAAGTAACAAACATCGATCCAAGCTTGAAACCTTAACCTTTATTAAACACAGTTTCTGCCCGCGTTCTAATACCTAGCTACCTACTCAAATAAAAAACCACTACACAATCGAAATAAATATTATTATCATAACAAGAAACCCAAAAATAACATTGGATAAAAACTTATTGGAAACATCCCTTAAAAAGCCTGAACTTATTTTTTAACATTAAGAATCTCATTAATACAACGTTTCAAGAACCGGTTCGCTTTCAATTTACTTGAATAATTTAATATTTAAGATGGAATTAACTTTTCCTAATAAATCCGATTGAAGACTTTGTTCTTAGCGGCATTTCATTATGTAATTGATAATTTGTAATAAGTCATTATGTAGGTATGTATTTTAACGAATTTTAGCCTTGAATCCTGAGAGGTATTTTGTAAGGTTTTATGCTGTCTTACTTACCTATCTTCTGGTAACTGTCGTATTCGTATATCTCCCGAAATATCATCAGCCACCTTAGAAACAACTGGTATTAGAGGATACCCGCAGCTACTCGTACGCTCGGACATATAATTTTAATTTAGCCATTTTTCCCAATCCCGTGGTCATTCCTTAAGCCCGTCTTTAGTGCTCCGTTACCGTCCCCAAGAAACATAAATTCCAAATGTCATTGCTATAGTTCTATCTGTGCTTTGTTTGTCAGTAACCCAATAATTTTATATATACAGAAAATTTTGTTTGAACAAGCACGTGAAAAGTAGCACAAACACATTATAACCCAAGAATAATGCTAAATTGATTAACTTAGTCTAACGAATTAGAAAGTATTACCTAACTATCTTTATATTTTCATACCGACGGCCAATTCTAATAGACCCCGAGCTAAACAAAGCCCGAGAACTATTTGTTCACACCTGTCACGTTCTTGACATTGTTAACGAATTAATTAATTGCCGGCCAGACATTTCACTGAAAGGCTTTTGTCTTACTGCCGATGAGGAAGCGACTAACTATACTCTATTATATTATTATTATATAAAAAAATAAAAGGTAAACAAAGAAACCAATGATTCACAAACTTAATAAGATAGCAGGATAACCAATCGCGATAACCCGACATAATCAAAAATGACTTCCTGTCATGGGAAATGAGAATAATAAATACATAAAAATTTTAGAATCATTGACATTTTAGGTTCTTTATCATATATTTATTAGCATAATCAAAATAAAAAATCGTTATTGTAATTATGAATTATACAGAAAAAAATATAAACGTTATGCAAAATGTAAGGGACAGAGGTTTTTTAAAAAACTACTTTTTGAGTCTTTCGCTAGGAATATTTGAATGAAATCTACTTTTTTGGTAGGTAGGCGACATAACAAGAACCATTTTTATGGTTTGTTTACATTTTATTTTTTCGTATCTTGAACAGACTATAACTAATTAAATTATTCATATTATTATATAACAAATTAATAAATTAAACTAACTTTCTCGTTTAGAAACCATTGTCAACCATGTAAACAAAAGAGATACCTACGTCGTATCATATAATTCGTTTTTCTTGTAATCCAAAATTGTGTTTAGTACATAGGCGGACTTTATGCCTTAGGCAGTCTTGTCAGCTGAGCGTTGCAGAGATTATTTGTTAGTAGCCAACCTACTATCAAAACAATAATCTTTGCATATTAAAAATTGAAGCGTTATTTGAAATTTAATCAAATAAGTTCACCCAGCTGGCGAGGACTCACTTCACTAGTTCAAAGACAACCGTTCATCGATGCTCGCTTGGAACACGTAGATACGTGTTCCAAGCGAGCATCGATGAACGGTTTTGTCTTTGATTTGATCTTTACGTTGTAATGTGTGCAGTGTTGCGCTTTACTAACCAAACCAAACAAGAGTGGTGTGAGTATTCACTCGTCGCAGTCGGACAATCGCTAACAGCTCAGCAACAAAACTATCGAAACTAAACACTTGCTGCTCAATCCTCACCTCCTTCAGTACTCGTAAATCGCCAACAGTGGGACAACTGCCTTGATCCTACGTAATCGACCTTTTTGCTTCGCCTATATACTAATGCTTACATGTGGTCAGTGCCTTTACATGGTCTCTTCGATTTACTCCCACACACATCCACATCTGATTTTTTAATAAGAATTGACTCAATATACCCACTAGAGTAAATAGTCAGAGGAAATTTCTTCCTCAATTAAAATGGGCGAATTGATTTTACGAATTAGTCTGTTGTAACTACTGACTTTGTGAATTGTGGTGTCAAATTGATTTGTATTGATTTTAGATAAGAAAGAAAGAATTTTAAGGGATGGTTAATAGAAAGATGCTTATTTTAAATATTTTGATAGGAAATGGTCCTTTGAAAATGGTCTTGTCTCCCTGATGCAGGTGTGCTTGGTCTCCAATTGCCTTTGGCTCTGAACTCCGAATGAGTTGTTTCTATACCCACGATTACTTTCTTGCCAACTGTTTTCGTCAAATTATATAAAATTTAAATATTTCTGTTATATGCTATCATTAATTTTTCATATTTATATTAGATATTAACCTTTAAGATCTATAACTACTCTTCACTGCATATTTTAAAGGGAAGTCACCCACCGCGTCTGTCCGTTTGCTCGCGATAAGGTCAAAAACTACAGCTCGAATTTTCATTAAGTTTTCACCAGTGGACGGCGAGACACGATATGAGAAAGGTAAGGTGTAATTTATCGCTTCCAGATATAATATCATACAAGCACTACAGCAGCCGACGGTGCTAGTAGTACTATCGATTGTTATTCTATCATCATTTTCATCACCAGCCCGCCGTGGTCCATTGCTGGAACTCCAAAACACGAAGAGCCGAAAGTAGGGCTCAGTTCTATAACATTAGCAAATTCAAGTTTACCACAGGGCTTGAATGGCAAACTCCGAAGAATACTGTTATCTAAAAATTATGCAACGTTCACTAGAAAAGTGGAATTTAAAGTTGGTGAAGTTGTGTGGTGGTAGCCGTATCTATTTGAATAAATATTTTTAAAGAGGGTAGAAATATTGCGCATATTTTTCGTAGCTTTGTTTATTTGTAAAAAGTAAGTTTGGCCATATATTTTCACCACAGTTAGCCACACACACACAAGCTTGCTTTAATATTATTTGCTTTTAACGGTGTAGCATTAAATAAAAGTACTTTTATAAAGCACATTGAAATTACAATAAACGTAGGATTCCATTTGGTATTAATATGATAAACCCATTCCAATTTATGCATTAAGATAACGCTTGCAGCCTTGAGTTTTAGAATAAAAGAAAGTGTTTATGGTTGAAGGTGGCTGCCACTTACACCGAAGTTTTTCATGCGTGTGAAAATCACGAACACTGCAAAGGATCATTGTGATATCTATACGATTGTTTTTAAAATCAATGCAAGAATTTTTATAAACACTGTAAATGTTTGTATATTTTAAAAAATTTGTATTAGTATTTGTGTCTCCCGATAGATTCTGCTAAACTTTAATTATTGTTACGGACGGGGTAACGGGATTGGAAGGAAACAGCGAGTAGCACTGATGACACTTTTATTCGACTTTACACACACGACGCGTCGTTCAATTTCGATGCGGACAGCACCAACACTAGCGTCTTTTGCACTGCACTTCACTGCACTACACTGCACTTCACTGCACTATACTTTCACTTCACTTTATTCACTACTACTTCTTTCTTCTTCCTTTTCTTCTTCACTTTACCACTTCTCAACTTAAACTGGCGCTCAGCGCGTCTACACCGCCTTTTATACCCCTAGGAATGTTCTAGATCCACTAATTTCGATTGTCATTTCATAATTCAATTGTTTTTCTATCTCCTGTCTCTTTTTAACCTTTCCATTCCTTCCTGAAGTTTCTAGAATTTTCTAATCTTTATTCGAAATATTTAAATAATCTTTTTTTTTAAATCATCATCATCCTCTTGGCGTTATTCCAGTTTCAGTCTGGGGTCCGCTTTCTAGTCTTACCGGATTTGGCTGAATATTAGCTTTTCCACAGAGCGACTGCCTGTCTGACCTCCGCAACCCGAAGGGATAGCGATATTTCATGGTTAAAGACGTCCATTCTTAGTTATTTTACCTCTGACAGATGTCGGTGTTTATTTTCTTTATGTTGGAATTGTACTCAGTGATGACAGGAATGTAAAATAGGGTTACCCGTGCATAACATTTTACCCAATATTAGTGGAAATGCTTCAAAAATTCAAATGCTTGAAGCTCATGGCCGCAAAGTGGTTATATTACCGCCATACCACTGCGAGCTAAACGCAATTGAACTTATGTGGAGTCTCATTAAAAGGTGAGTCACAAGCAAAAATTTAGGACAAGAGGCTACCAACATTGTGAATTTAGCTGAAGAAGCTTTTCAATCTATCACTGCAGAAGACTGACAAAAACAATGCAAACTTGAGCGCCATTTTGAAGATAAGCTTTGTGAAACAGATGGGTCTACGGATGCTGAAATGGACAGGTTCATAATAGAATTAAATTCCGAGTCTGATACAGAATATGACAGCAGTTACGAATCATCATAACATTGGCAGTCCACATGGATCATTCTTATAGACTCACGCCTGTTTCCATGCAGGGGTAGGCAGAGGTGTAATATTACACCCACATCATTCTTATTCAAAATAAATATGAAAATTAAATTTGCAGTTTTTGTATTTGATAATTAGAACCTCACGTTGGCGTAATTATGATGCGTTTACCTTTATATATTAAATAGACAACATTTTTATTATAACTACTTATCTTCATAGGAAATTAGTTATTTCGTAAGAAAATAAATGTACATGTATATAGCCATGCCAATATCAAGAGGTTTTGTTACAAACATTACTTCAAAATATTTAATGTGATCGCTTAGGCAATAAAAAAATAAGTACATTTTTAGCAATAATGTATATTTAAAATGGGAGTATTATATATCAAACTAGTCGACGCCAGCGGCTTCGCCCGCACATATTTTCGAATTTCCCGTTTTGCCCGATCCCGTGGGAATTTCGGGAAATCCCGTCTTAGTGCACCCCTACGGTCCCCAAGGAACATACATCCCAAATCTTAGCTTTTTGCGCCGCGTAGTTTCGGCTGTAGCATGTCTGTCAGTCAGTCAGTAACGCAAGGATTTTATATATTAAGATATAGCAACACAACGCCCAGGTTGGCCAATCTAACAGCTAGAGGTAAAATAACTGTGAACGGACTATAGTGTCAGTTTGTTTAGAAGGTACTGACGCCCTGTAACGACTGTCAAAGATCTTCATGACAACCGGGACCGGCGACTTAACGTGCTCTCTGAGGCACGGGACAAGCGATAATTAACCATTCAATACGCACATAACTCCGAAAAGTCATTGGTGCGCGCCGTGGATTGGAACCCGATATCCTCTGCATGGCCTCTGTTAAATATTTGCCAAATATTCATAAACATTTTCCAAATTTCATAAAAACCATAATCCACATAACTGTTATGACTGGGGTTTGAACCCACGCCATCAGAACGCGAACGGGATGTGTTATCCGCACGGCCACTGCCTTGTTGTCAATGACTTGTAAATTTGGCGAACACTTGACAGAGTGTATACGTCATCGAACTAAAAACTCATTTCCAAATAATAAAATAGTCTTCAAACCTCTTTGCTAATTATTGTGTTTCGTGACGACGGTTTGACATGACACCACCCGTCACATTATATATACCTCTTGTTTTTAAGTTAAGAGATCTTTGCCTGTTGACTTTTGAGCTGTTTTGCCACTTTTTGTGTTTAAATGTCTAACATACTTAAAGCACATAAAGATGATAAAGTAAACATGCAAGCAATATTTCAGCAAATAAAACAACGCAAAGATTCAATAGCAAACCGGAGATGGCTCAAGCTCATCTTTCAATATTTCATTACAGGTACCGACACAATTAAAGTAAATAAAAGCTTGTAAAAGTCTAATACACGTTTTTTTATATCAGTTTTCCATACTAGGAGTAAATCCTGTGTCCTGTGAATCCTTATAAACATTCAGTTAACGGTCATAACGAACAAACAGATTAGGAACAACGATTATTAGCCTTACTTAAGCTACACAGTTGCACAACAAACGGTGAGGACTAAACGTTGATGAGAAAGAGGCAAAAATATAGGTATACATATCAAAATTATCGCAACATGACGCTTCGGTGTAAATTCATCAAACAACATAATCTATAGTCGTATTTTTTATTAGACGAAGTCATGTGATGTTTACTGTGTTGTCAGTTTATGATAAAATAAAAATAGTGTTGTGACAAAGTGAATGATTGAAAAAACTCTTCAATGAATGAAATTGCCTCGATTGTCTAGTGAATAGTTAGTGTGTGTGAACGACCTATATCGGGTACAGTGTTCGAATTTCAGTCGTGCTTTGTACATACCAAAGAGTTTTCGAAGACTGTGTTGCTATAGTATTTACCTATACTGAATACCGAGTGTTTTAAACATTAAGGAAAACATTGCGAGGCAACTTGTATGACTGTCCTATTTTCAATACATCATTTAGTTGAAACTATAGATGTATAAAATATAACAATTTATAGGTAGGTTATGAAAATAAAAAACATCGCTTATTCCATAATTTATTTTTATTCATCATCAGATAAAAAATCATCACTATCGCTTTCAGTGACATTAATTATAAATCTGTCTGAAACATAGTCGATCATGTGGTCGAGACCATACATTTTGTCTTCTTCTTTAATTATATGAGACACGCAGCTACTCCATTTTAAACCTTTTAAAACTTTTTGAAAAAGGTTTTTTACTTCTGTCATTTAGAAGGTTTTGTTATTTCTTGCAACATATCCTTTAGCCTGCGCCCATACCAACTCAATAGGATTGAGCTCACAGTGGTATGGAGTCAGACGTAAAACAATTATCCCATGCTGCGCTGCCATCTCGCCCACAACATACTTATCGCAATGTTGTTGTTTGTGCTGCCGTACAATGTCTATAAGAGTAGCTTTAACCATTGTTGCGTCGAATGAAATATTTTTGCTCGTTAGCCACTCTTGTATTCTAGGTTTAGTTTAAGACATTGTAGGCAGCGATTCTAGTTTCCAGGAGTGGTGGTATTATCCATCACTACTACGGAATTTGGTTTTAGTTTTGGCAAGACCCCCCTAAACCAATTTTCAAAGGAATCGGCATTCATCTCTTGATGATAATCTTCTTTATTTTTTTTTTGCTTCAAATATTTATAAGCTGTCTTCTACGAATCCTTCTTCTTCGCCTATATGGCCGATAATTAATCGTTTGCCCTTCTTTCCTGAAGGCTGTTTTAAGCCAGTGGTCAAGCCAGCTAGGAAGGCCTGGCGGGACGATAACACTGTCTGGTCAATCCATGCCTTCTTCGGTGTAAAACCTTTAAGTTAGTGCAAAATATCAATTAATGATTGAAAGTACAATTTAATGTAAAGAAAACAGAACATTGTAATTACCTTCGTGGATCCAGGTTTCATCTTGGTAATAAATATACCTTGTAATAAGTGCTTTGTAATAAGCCGTCAAAAAACTGATGTAACTACTTACATAACTACTAGTAACTTATATCAGAGCTTTTTTATACAATTTTATTGTAAAATAGAAATAATATTCTCTTATAGTTTGAAATGATTAACTATTCACACTCATTGTTCGTTCATCTGATTGAACGAGAACTAAACGCATCACTATTACTTTAAATATGGCAACATTATTTTACAAAGTGACATTAACTACCTACTGTCAGTTGGCTTCGTCTAATTAAAAATACGACTATACCATGTTCATAGCTCATTTAACAAAGACCTTTAACATGAAAGAACTTTTGATTTTCTGATTTCTCACACCAATGAGCACACAAAATAAATGCGCATTTCTCTTTTTTTCCTTAAAACTGTTTACTTGACAAGTGCTTAATTTTGTTCAAAAACAAGACTGACCTTAAACACGAGTTACTAAAGTTTGATTTGCTTTGATAAAAATATGTCAATATTTTTCAGGTTTACAGAACACTGGAATTTCGTTATGAGCGCCGATTATTCTTGAAGAACTCATGCAAAAAAATGTGACTTATACTTTTTTTGTTTTTATAGAGTTTTTGAGGTTTACTTAGAAGTTCGTTCACCTTGAATATTCCGTCGCAAACTTTAAAGGAACATTGTTATGCTTCACTGGTTGATCTTACATTTTCTCAGACAAATCGGAACAGATTTTTGCGACTGAAAATAGCTCGGACGCCTGAACGTTGAAATATTTTTATACAAACTTATCCTAGGTATTAGTTGTTCTTTCAGTTCGTCAAAATAGAAATTTACCTATTAAACTTCATTCATGTGTCACTGGATACAAATTATTTTTGGATACTTTTTTATCACTATTTATATTATCTCTATACGAAGGTATCTTTCGCCGAGATAGCAAAGTTTTTGAATTTTTGTTAAGTAACAATGTGCATATTTAACACTATACTAATAAACTAATGATATGACGGAATGTTTTAATGCTGTTTACAAAGGCAACATTTGGTACGGTCGTGTGACACAGTTGTGTGACTGTGACTTAAAGTACTTCGTTGTCTCCTCGTCTGGACATTGTATTCTCTATTCATATTATCTTTTTAATATGCAAATTTAATTAAATTCATAAAATAATGCATAAAGTAGACAATTAAAGAATGTACAAGAGCTCAAGTAGAAGAACTCTCTTCTTAGTAGGAGTCGGATGTATTATTATCCCTCTCCCACAATATTATTATTTTTAATGAGACAGTTACCGATATTTACAGTTGGTAGTATAGAATGTATGTATGTATAGAGTCTTGCCTGTATCCTCGAAGGGGTAGGCAGAGGTGTAATGTTACACCCACATTTCATCATCATGAAGTTTTAAGTCCCACGTAATAGGGGGCGAGCCTGGAACCTCCGATCAGCAGTCGCAAACGGTATACACTGGACCACGGTCGGTAGTTTATTTTACATATACCACCAACCTAAACATGCTACTTTAGCTATCTTTGTCTAATTAGTAGAATTTAGTGATGTAATTGTAATTAGTCCAGTGTAGGATCGCTCACTCATCATCATCATCCACAGCCTGACTTATAAATTTTTTGCCTAAAGTGTAACCAAATAATGCAATAACTGTTATATTAGATTCTTGAAAAAGTATAGTGGGAACATCTTTCCATCGAATACCAGTCCACCACACAACTGAAAAAACAACTATAACCCGACTACTTAAAAAAGGGGGTCTAAATAGGACGAAACAAGAAAAGTATAAGTAGGTAAAGATTAAATGCTCCTGCTAGGGCCGTGTCGCACCTATTAATGCATAATTTCACTCTATCAATTTTTCATAACGCGCCTAAAGAAGTATAACTTCAAGTTTTAAGTCCCACACAAGTAATTGTCATACGCTATGTTTATCTATTGCACAGTAAACAGGTGTATATCATATAATATTTACTCAAATATATCCATGAATCCTGTCAGATTTGCGTGCAGCAACACAGGAATCCAGCCTTCACCACAAATAACTACCGACGTCTCGTATATCCCCGCAGATCTTAGGATAATATTTACGTAACTCCACCGTATAAAGTCGATATTCTATACACGAGGGGCCGGGAAACAATCTCCTCCAAGAAGGATGTTGTTGTTACCCGCCAGTATAATGGGAAAAATATGAATAAAACAGGAACAAGATTTCAGTGCGTAGGTACGCACTTTGTAATTGGTTGGAGGATAAAAATGTAATACATGCCGTAGATAATACTAAGAGGTAGACATTTTGTAAATCTACTTTTTCTAAAGAAATATACCTACTTATTTATTTTTTGTTCCTACGATTTTAAGGCATCTTACTAAGATAATTTGTTTCAGAAGTAAACTTTTTATTACAAATCCAATTGAGGATTTACAAACCAACAACAACGGATACAAAGTCACTCGCACTCGACAAATTAATTTTATGAATTAAACAGCATGTAGTCTCGTTTGAGGATCATGATGATATGACGAAGAGCCTCGCACAAGACAACATGTGATATGACGAAATGTATTTCATTAAAATAAATGACAAACGCAAATGAATAGCCACATGTCACTCAATATTCCCAGAAATACACAGACACCCATATAATTTATAGCAACACTGATTAAATCTACTTACGTAACAGACACCCTGTCGAAATTCTACCCCTAAAATTCCATCAGTCAAATTCTCAATCAAATTGTACCCACGATACAAGCTACAAGGTTGTTTAAGAAACTTAACGGTAAACCGTCGGATGCAATTAGTGGGTACGTAATCTCTTTATTGGTGACCAAGGAACATGGCGGTCACGGGCGAAGCGTTGGAATTACTCGCCGGAATTCGTGGCATGTGCCACACCAATAAGAGGCCATTGTGGTAGGCGCCTTATTTTAGAACTATTCAATACCTTTTTGGTGCGATGGTATTTTGCCGTGTTACACTATTTTAGTGGAACACTCCACGCCAATATTGGTTTGGAAGGTTGTAGGTATATTGGTTTTGAATAGTTTCTTGTATTTTTAAGTACCTATACTAGTAGAACCCCAATTTTTACTTTAACATATTTAATCAAAGAACTAATAAAAAATATTTCCTTGCTTTTTTGGACGCAATCTTACTCAATCGTAAATTGTTACCCGGTATCAAATATTAAAATAGAATAAGGACAGAGTTATTTTCATATAATAACGATGTAAGAATTGACTGGTTACTAAATGGGTTTGATCGCTTGCTTTTTGATTTCTGAAGTGTGAATATTTACCTACTTTTTAATTCTTTAGTACCAAAACAACAGGATACAGTATTCAGTTACCACCAGCTAGACAGATTATCAATTTCCGGCACTTAAAATTGAGTTTATCACAGAAATTATAAAAATCTGAAGCAAAACAAGAAGCCAATCTTTATATTTTCTCCTTATAAACAATCTCATTATATTGATATCGCAAGTGTAATTTCTCCTCCAAATACGTCAATGTTAGGTTAAAGAATTGTATTTGTGGAGAATGTTTCGAAGCTATTCTGTAATCTAGCAGACGTAGTAAGAACGTGAGATTAACAACCACTTGCTATCCCCAGCAGCAGCTTTTATCGTTGTAATTGCTGAATTGTACACGCCAGCTGCTGAATTTTTATGTTTACTGCGGTAGTTTTGAAGTCGTGTTCGGAATTATCGCTAGGTTTTTCTTGATAACTTGTATATCTTGATTTGATTGTAATTTAAACGCCGTGTGAGTAAAACCGCCGTAAAGGCGCCTTATTTTAGAACTATTCAATACCTTTTTGGTGCGATGGTATTTTGCCGTGTTAAACTGTTTTAATGGAACACTCTACGCCAATACTAGTTTGGAAGGTTGTAGGTATATTGCTTTTGAATAGTTTCTTGTATTTTTAAGTACCTATACTAGTAGAACCCCAATTTTTACTTTAACATATTTAATCAAAAACTAATAAAAAATATTTCCTTGCTTTTTTGGACGCAATCTTACTCAATCGTAAATTGTTACCAAATTTGTTATAATGGTATCAAATATTAAAACAGAATAAGGGCAGAGCTATTTTCATATATGTAATGACGATGTAAGAATTGACTGGTTAGGGTTTTATCGCTTGTTTTCGATTTCCAAAGTGTAAATACATTTTAAAATATTCGGTATTAAAACAACAGGACACAGTATTCACTTACCACCAGATAGACCGATTATCAATTTCCTGCACTTAAAAACTGCCCAGAAAACTCACAAAATTATAAAAATCTGAAACAAAACAAGAAGCCAATCTTTATAAGTATAAACAAAAGTAATAATATCGCAAGTGTTATTTCTCCTCCAAATACGACAATATTAGGTTAAAGAATTGTATTCGTGGAGAATGTTTCGAGGCTATTCTGTAATCTAGCATACGTAGTAAGAACGTGAGGTTTACAGCCACTTGCTATCACCAGCAGCCTTTGAAACAGTTTAGTATTCACTCTTTTATCGTTGTAATTGCTGATTTGCACGCGCCAGTTGCTGATTTTTTATGTTTACTGCCGTAGTTTTGAAGTTGTGTTCGGAATTATCGCTAGGTTTTCTCGTTCTAGTAGGGACTATTTTCTGAGGATTTATTATGATAAAGATAATATGATTGAAAGTAATTTAAACGGCGTGTGAGTAGAAGAAATGCATACAAATAAAATAAAAAAGCGTGTGAATAACTATGCATGCCTATATTATATTATACTTTTATTTAACATTAATAAGGTCTTCAAATTTACCAACAAAACGTATATGATTGCTTAACAAAAAAAAAATATAGATGTTTATATTCTTCGTTACCTCAAAATTGAACTCTCTCTCTCCTTATATTGACGGTTATTCATTTAGTGCAAAAAATATATAAGGGTGCTTGTACACGGCGCATGTAGCTTGAGCATGTTGAGGCACTTGCGCGGGTTACATGCACCGTAAACATATCGTTTAAAACAATGTGCGGGTCCAGCGACTCGAGCATGTACCAAAGCGAGCCACCCGCGCAAGTAATTCGCGTGCTCTGCGACGCGCGCGGGTCATTCGCGCATGTTATCTGTTAAAATTACATTTTTAACATATGATTTTAAAATAATTTTTGTTCGTCGAGACATTTGACGCGATTCAAGTCATAAAGCTACCGCGCGAATAGCATGCACATGTAGCTCTTGACCACGAACAAATAACCTGTACATAGGTACAGTTTGCGCAAGTAGCCCGCGTCTTTACTTGCTCCAGTTATTTGCACCATGTACAAGTACAAGCGAGTAACTTGATCAAGTAGCTTGCGCATATTACCCACGCGTGTAACCCGCACCTTTACTTGCTCCAGCTACATGCACCGTGTAGAAGCACCCTAAATAAAAAGAAATGCTAAAAGTCCTCGTTCAAGTGTAGGTATGTCAAATAACCAACTTCATAGATGATGCAATCGTATGGTACTTCAAAAGTCATTATAAGTATCGACCGTGTATCTATAATGTTATTTTAAATGATATTTTAGTCAAACTTGAAGACAAATAAAGGTAACAAAAATCAACTGCTGAGGGCTGAAATACTTTTGAAAGGCACACACCAATTTTTATCTAGTTTTACAAATAATATCAGACTTGCCATGTGGGCGACGGCGCAAGCAAAATCTGGTTAATTTATTTATCTGAAGGTAATCACATAACCTAATGAATTGAACCCATAACCACGGCCGATATAAGACGGGCTAAATTTCACGCACGATAAGTGGTGTTCAATTAACCTGTATAATGTAAACCACATCTTTATTGTACCTATATATATTTCTTGTGTGCAAGTGTATGTCACTGAACTCCTCCTAAACGATTGGACCGAATTTTATAAAATATTTTGTGTGTATTCAAGGGGATAATGGTTTAGATTCACAAAAAAATGCGAATAAGGTACCCGGGTCGAATATTGCCATATTAAGGTTTGACGCGTTGTATCTTTCAGTTTTGTGTATTTAAAGGAAAGCAGGTGACTAAGTTCAAAGTAAACCTTGTCCAGCTTTAATAATATAAAGCCAGAATTTTCATATTACCCTGTACGTAACAGGGTCGTAAATATGCCCATGATCGTGGCCATATTAACGGTATATAAAAATACTGTGCTACAAACCTTTACATAAACAAATTGAATATAACAATTTTAATTTTAAGTATTATTTTTTATTACATTATCAGCAAAAATATAAATCTACCTATAAGTTATAGGACTGGGCATTAGGAACAGTACTTAGAACATAAAAAAAGAAAATTTTAAGTAACAAAACGAAACATCTCACTTTGAAAACTTGAGGTAATTTTAATACAGATAAATAATCAACAAAAAATAAACTTTTAAGTAATAAAAATCGTGACATCTAATTGAAGAACGAATCACATTTAACATTTTTGAACATCAATTGTCTTTTGAACACACGGTACATATAAAATCATCTTTGTCAGCTACCTTTAAGCCAACACATTCCTCATGGACATAAGTCGAGCAGGCTGAACATTGGTCCATGTCCCTCGAATATTTGAAGATTTGTAAGGACCCATTTTGGCTAAAACAAAAAAAATATACATATAAAGCCCATACGGTAAATATGGCCAGCCAATGGCCATATTTTGAGCAACGACATTTTGTTTTCGTAATGCCATGATGCAAAAACTGATCACTACTTTGGAAAACACACATTTAAATGTCATAATAGTATAGTCAAATCACGTATAAACGTTAAAATAACACAATAATATACAATATCATCGAAAATATAATAAAACTTCCGATGAATTTTTATAACACCGACGCAGCTTTACGCTTCAACGACCTCTGAGCGACTGACTTATGCGCAGGAGCGCGGGAAGGAGTGCCATTCGGGAACGTTCCTCAGGCAGTCAGGCCCGATCGTGTAACATTGCATTTTGTTCTAATAGTGCTTTATTCATACTTAAGTGAGTATGTGGCCATATTTACCGGCTGGCCAAAGTCGACCCAGGTACCTTATTAAAAAAAGAAATCTGGCAGTACGAAGTACGCCGGGTCAGCTAGTAGGTAGAATATAATATGTGGTTATTACTATACAAATGTAAACTTATTGTCCCACTCGACAAAAAAACAAAATCATGTTTTTACACTGAAAGCTAGTAATAATAGTAGCCAAAATACCTCGCTCAGTACTTAACCTTTTTCAGTTATTAAAAACCTATCGGATTCTAGTACCAGCAGTACTATCACATCGTTTCCTGCTCAGTTAACGGTGTAAACCACTCCTATAACAACAGTGTGCTCTTACCTTTATATCGGACGGTGGAAACACTTAATGCTTTAATGAGCTGTCCATATTATAGTTCTCTAATGGACCGCAGTTGCTTTCTAAGTGTTACTTTGTACGAACCTTTGGTTTGGATATAACTTTCTATGTGGCGGGTGAAAATGGAGGGAGTGTAACTTTGTTTATCACGAATGCGTGGTACCTATATCAGTATGTCAATACATATAAATAAAATTGAAGTGTCTGACTGTGATATCAAATAACTATGATTTTTCAAGAGCAGATAGCAAAATTACACGATACCAATTCATTGAAACTTGTCCGGAATAATCTCCGGAATGGCTGCACCAGTTTTAATAGGACTTTCACTGGAGGATAAAGGACTTTATTCGGCTACATTATAGACTGTAATTTGACCCGGTAACTGAAACTGTTGACGAAATAACGGATATAATGCGGGTAAAACAGCGGGCAACAGCTAGAATTACTATTAAAAATAATACTAGTATTCGTATGTGCTACCTACTGATAGGCTTAAAGTCGATACTATAATGGCTTTGCGTGATGTAAACTTTGAACGGGCTCGTCCAGCTATACCCGGACTGTGATTTATTTGCTGATGAATTTTATTCACTGGTGAGATTTCCAATAAAATATTGTAAACACGGATAAGGTTTTTTAGTGTAGTAATATTTTCTCGTAAAATAATACGTAAAGTTGCTAAGTGTTAACTTTATGCTTAAACCTCCCAACAAATCATTGATGCCTTTATATAAAAGTACTAAAGAAAATACCGTGTTCTAAAATCTAGAAACAATTTCTGTAAAAGCTTTCTAAAAATTACTGACTGACAGTCGAAACTAATGGACGCAGGAAGTTAAAATTTGGCATGTATGTTCCTTGGAGAGCGTAGGGGTGCACTAAGAAGGTATTTCCCAAAATTTCTACGGAATGGGAGAGAAACGGTTAAATTAAAAAAAATGTGCGGACGTAGCTTCGGGCATCCTCTAGCCTTAACATAAGTACAATCAAGTCAGACTTGTTTCATTCCGTTTCTTCGCCCGCATGGGGATCGGTTATTACTTTGTGCTATTCTGCATGTATCTGTACCATATGTACCTAAAAGCAATGTTACTGAAAAGTTTCGTCAAAAACTATTCAGTAGTTTTTGGATAAAGAAGTAACAAACATCAATCCAAGCATGAAATCTTAACCTTTACTAAACACAGTTTCTGCCCGCGTTCTAATACCAAATCAAAGGCCACTAAACAATCGAAATAAAGATTTATATGATAAATCTTTATTTCGATAAATATAAAAAATGTTGGTTACTTGTTATGACAAGTAACCAACATTTTTTATATTTATTCTTTTACAAAAATAACATTGGATAAAAACTTATTGGAAACATCCCTTAAAAGCCTAAACTTATTTTTTTACATTAAGAATCTCATTAATACAACGTTTCAAGAACCGGTTGGCTTTCAATTTACTTGAATAATTTAATTTTTAAGATGGAATTAACTTTTCCTAATAAATCCAACTGAAGACTTTGTTCTTAGCGGGATTTAATTATGTAACTGATAATTTGTAATAAATCATAAATTTATGTTGGTATGTATTATAACGAATTTTAGCCTTGAATCCTGAGAGGTATTTTGTAGGGTTTTATGCTGTATTACTTATCTTCTGGTAACTGCCGTATACGTATATCTCCCGAAATATCATCAGCCACCTTAGAAACAACTAGTATTAGAGGATACCCGCAGTTACGTACGAGTAACCCGGACATGTAATTTTAATTTAACCATTTTTCCCAATCCTGTGGTCATTCCCTAGGCCCGTCTTAGTGCACCGTTACCGTCCCCAACAAACATACATTCCAAATTTCATTGCATAAATAGTTCTCTCTGTGCTTTGTCCATCAGTAACCCAGATTTAGTTTGAACAAGCACTTGGCGAAAAGTAGCACAAACACATTAGTACCCAAGAATAATGCTTATTGATTAACTTCGTCTAACAAATTA
Organism: Euclidia mi; assembly: GCA_944739405.2. Taxonomy (NCBI): domain Eukaryota; kingdom Metazoa; phylum Arthropoda; class Insecta; order Lepidoptera; family Erebidae; genus Euclidia; species Euclidia mi. Next base: position 15,335,203 of record OX123204.2, on the reverse strand, counting down.
GAAAGTATTACCTAACTACGGTTTAGTTCATTAACTTTCTATTTTCATAGCAATGGCCAATTCTAATAGACCCCAAGTTAAATAAAGCCCGAGAACTATTTGTTCAGACCTGTCACGTTCTTGACATTGTTAACGAATTAATTCATTCCCGGCCACACATTTCACTGAACAGCTGTGGTCTTACTGCCGATGAGGTAGCGACTAACTAACTAATTAAATTATGAATATTATTATATAACTAATTAATCAATAAAACTAATTTTCTCGTTTAGGAACCATTGTCAGCCATGTAAACAAAAGAGATACTTCGTATCATATAATTAGTTTTTCTTACAATCCAAAATTGTGTTTACATACATAGGCAGACTTTATGCCATAGGCAGTCTTGTCAGCTGAGCGTTGCAGAGAGTAGCGAACCTACTATCAGAACAATAATCTCTGCATATTGAAAAATAGAAGAGTTATTTAAAGTTTAATCAAATAAGTTCACCCAGCTGGTGAGGACTCACTTCACTAGTTCAAAGACAAAACCGCTCATCGATGCTCGCTTGGAACACGTAGATAATGTGTGCAGTGTTGCGCTTTACAAACCAAACCAAACAAGAGTGTTGTGAGTATTCACTCGTCACAGTCGGACAATCGCTAACAGCTCAGCAACAAAACTATCGAAACTATACACTTGCTGCTCAATCCTCACCTTCTTCAGTACTCGTAAATAGCCAACAGTGGGACAACTGCCTTGATCCTACGCCATCGACCTTTTTGCTTCGCATATATACCAATGCTTACATGTGGTCAGTGCCTTTACATTGTCTCTTCGATTTACTTCCACACACATCCACATCTGATTTATTGATAAGTCTTGACTCAATATGCCGGCTAGAGTAAATTTCTTAGTCAATCAAAATGGGCGAATTAATTTTGTGAATTAGTCTGCTGTAACTACTGACTGTGTGAAATGTGGTGTCAAATTGATTTGTATCATTTCAAGTTAAGCAAGAAATAATTTAAGGGATGATTAATAGAAAGATGCTTATTTTAAATATTTTGATAGGAAAATGGTCCTTTGAAAATGGTCTTGTCTCCCTGATGCAGGTGTGCTTGGTCTCCAAGACCTATGGCAATTTCCTTTGGCTCTGAACTTCGAATGAGTTGTTTCTATACCCACGATTACTTTCTTGCCAAGTGTTTTCGTCAAATTATACAAAATTTAAATATTTCTGTTATATGCTATGATTTATTTTTTATATTAATATTAGATATTAACCTTTAAGTTCTATAACTACTCTTCACTGCTTATTTTAACTTCTTATTTTAGGGAAGTCACACACCGCGTCTGTCCGTTTGCTCGCGATAAGGTCAAAAACTACTGCTCGAATTTTTATTACGTTTTCACCAGTGGACGGCGAGACACGATATGAGAAAGGTAAGGTGTAATTTATCGCTTCCAGATATAATATCATACAAGCACTAAAGCAGCCGACGGTGCTAGTAGTACTATCTATTGTTATTCTATCCTCATTTTCATCAACAGCCCGCCGTGGTCCATTGCTGGATCTCCAAAAAATGTCTAGACACGAAGAGACGAAAATAGGGCTCAGTTCTATAGAATTAGCAAATTCACGTTTGCCACAGGGCTTGAATGGCAAACTCCAAAGAATACTGTTATCTAAAAATTATGCAACGTTCACTAGAAAACTTGAATTTAAAGTTGGTGAAGTTGTGTGGTGGTAGCCGTATCTATTTGAATAAATATTTTTAAAGAGGGCAGAAATATTGCGCATATTTTTCGTAGTTTTCTTTATTTTTAAAAAGTAAGTTTGCCCATATATTTTCACTACAGTTAGCCACACACTCAGGCGAAAAAAAATGATGTGCTAAGATGAGAGTATCACAAGCTTGCTTTAATATTATTTGCTTTAAACGGTGTAGCACTAAATAAAAGTAATTTCATAAAACACATTTAAATCACAATAAACGCAGCATTCCATTTCGTATTGCTATGATAAACCCATTCCAATTTATGCATTAAGATAACGCATGCAGCCTTGAGTTTTAGAATAAAAGAAAGTGTTTATGGTTGAAGGTGGCTGCCACTTACACCGAAGTTTTTCATGCGTGTGAAAATCACGAACACTGCAAATGATCATTGTGATATCTATACGATTTTTTTAAGTGCTATGCAAGCACCTCGACTTCTATAATTTTTATAAACACTGTAAATGTTTCTATATTTAAAAAAAAATTGTATTACTATTTGTGTCTCCCGATAGATTCTGCTAAACTTTAATGATATGTTTTTAAGTTTAGAGATCTTTGCCTGTTGACCTTTGAGCCGTTTTGCCATTTTATGTGTTTACATAACTAACATACTTAAAGCACATAAAGATGATAAAGTAAACATGAAAGCAATATATCAGCAAACAAAACAACGCAAAGATTCAATAGCAAACCGGAGATAGCTCAAGCTCATCTTGCAATATTTAATTACAGGTACCGACACAATTAAAGTAAATAAAAGCTTGTAAAAGTCTAATGCACGTTTTTTTATATCAGTTTTCCATACTAGGAGTAAATCCTGTGTCCTGTGAATCCTTATAAACATTCAGTTAACGGTCATAACGAACAACCAGATTAGAAACAACGATTATTAGCCTTACTTAAGCTATACAGTTGCACAACAAACGGTGAGGACTAAACCTTGATGAGAAAGAGGCAAAAATATAGGTATACATATCAATAGTATCGGAACATGACGCTTCGGTGTAAATTCATCAAACAATATAATCTACCATGTTCATAGCTCATTTAACAAAGACCTTTAACATAAAATAACTTTTGATTTTCTCACACCAATGAGTACACAAAGTAAATGCGCATTTCTCTTTTTTTCCTTGAAACTGTTTACTTGACAAGTGCTTAATTTTGTTCAAAAACAAGGCTTTGACCTTAGACACGAGTTGCTAAAGTTCGATTTGCTTTGATAAAAATATGTCAATATTTTTCAGGTTTACAGAACACCGGCATTCCGTTACGAGCGCTGATTATTCTTAAAGAACTCGTGCAAGAAAATTTGACTTAGGTATACTTTTTTGTTTTTATGGAGTTTTTGAGGTTTACTTAGAAGTTCTTTCACCTTGAATATTCCGTCGCAAACTTTAAAATAACGTTGTTATGCTTCGCTGGTTGATCTTACATATTTTCAGACAAATCGGAACGGATTTTTGCGACTGAAAATAGCTCTGCGCCTTCACTTTAAAATATTTTTTACAAACTTATCCTAGGTATTGGTTTTTCTTTCAATTCGTAAAAATAAAACTTTACCTATTGAACTTCATTCATGGGTCAATGGATACAAATTAGTTTTGGATATTTTTTATCACTATTTATTTTATCTTTATATATAGGTATCTTTCGCCGAGATATCAAAGTTTTTCAATTTTTGGTAGGCAAGTAACAATGTGCATATTATTTAAAGCTACACTAATAAACGAATGATATGACGGAATGTTTTAATGCTGTTTACCAAGGCAACGTTTTGTACAGTCGTGTGACACAGTTGTGTGACTGTGACTTAAAGTATTCCGTTGTCTCCTCGTCTGAACTTTGTATTCTCTAATCAGACAGTTAAAGAAGTTACAAGAGCTCAAGTAGAACTCTCTTCTTAGTAGGAGTCGGACGTATTATTATACCTCTCCCACAATATTATTATTTTTAATGAGACAGTTACCGATATTTACAGTTGGAAGTATAGAATGTATGTATGTATAGAGTCTTGCCTGTATCCTCGAAGGGGTAGGCAGAGGTGTAATGTTACACCCACATTTCATCATCATGAAGTTTTAATTCCCACGTAATAGGGGGCGAGCCTATTGCCATTACCGGGCACATCACCAGACTCCGGGCTGCTACCGAGTATTAGGAATAACCTAGTAACACTTTTGACCGACCCAGGAATCGAACCTGGAACCTCCGATCAGCAGTCGCAAACGCTATACACTGGACCACGGTCGGTAGTTTATTTTACATATACTACCAACCTAAACATGCTACTTTAGCTATCTTTGTCTAATTAGTAGAATTTAGTGATGTAATTGTAATTAGTCCAGTGTAGGATCGCTCACTCATCATCATCATCCACAGCCTGACTTATAAATTTTTTGCCTAAAGTGTAACCAAATAATGCAATAACTGTTATATTAGATTCTTGAAAAAGTATAGTGGGAACATCTTTCCATCGAATACCCGTCCACCACACAACTGAAAAAACAACTATAACCCGACTACTTAAAAAAGGGGGTCTAAATAGGACGAAACAAGAAAAGTATAAGTAGGTAAAGATTAAATGCTCCTGCTAGGGCCGTGTCGCACCTATTAATGCATAATTTCACTCTATCAATTTTTCATAACGCGCCTAAAGAAGTATAACTTCAAGTTTTAAGTCCCACACAAGTAATTGTCATACGCTATGTTTATCTATTGCACAGTAAACAGGTGTATATCATATAATATTTACTCAAATATATCCTTGAATCCTGTCAGATTTGCGTGCAGCAACACAGGAATCCAGCCTTCACCACAAATAACTACCGACGTCTCGTATATCCCCGCAGATCTTAGGATAATATTTACGTAACTCCACCGTATAAAGTCGATATTCTATACACGAGGGGCCGGGAAACAATCTCCTCCAAGAAGGATGTTGTTGTTACCCGCCAGTATAATGGGAAAAATATGAATAAAACAGGTACAAGATTTCAGTGCGTTGGTACGCACTTTGTAATTGGTTGGAGGATAAAAATGTAATACATGCCGTAGATAATACTAAGAGGTAGACATTTTGTAAATCTACTTTTTCTAAAGAAATATACTTATTTATTTTTTGTTCCTACGATTTTAAGGCATCTTACTAAGATAATTTGTTTCAGAAGTAAACTTTTTATTACAAATCCAATTGAGGATTTACAAACCAACAACAACGGATACAAAGTCACTCGCACTCGACAAATTAATTTTATGAATTAAACAGCATGTAGTCTCGTTTGAGGATCATGATGATATGACGAAGAGCCTCGCACAAGACAACATGTGATATGACGAAATGTATTTCATTAAAATAAATGACAAACGCAAATGAATAGTCACATGTCACTCAATATTCCCAGAAATACACAGACACCCATATAATTTATAGCAACACTGATTAAATCTACTTACGTAACAGACACCCTGTCGAAATTCTACCCCTAAAATTCCATCAGTCAAATTCTCAATCAAATTGTACCCACGATACAAGCTACAAGGTTGTTTAAGAAACTTAACGGTAAACCGTCCGATGCAATTAGTGGGTACGTAATCTCTTTATTGGTGACCAAGGAACATGGCGGTCACGGGCGAAGCGTTGGAATTACTCGCCGGAATTCGTGGCATGTGCCACACCTAATAAGAGGCCATTGTGGTAGGCGCCTTATTTTAGAACTATTCAATACCTTTTTGGTGCGATGGTATTTTGCCGTGTTACACTATTTTAATGGAACACTCCACGCCAATATTGGTTTGGAAGGTTGTAGGTATATTGGTTTTGAATAGTTTCTTGTATTTTTAAGTACCTATACTAGTAGAACCCCAATTTTTACTTTAACATATTTAATCAAAGAACTAATAAAAAATATTTCCTTGCTTTTTTGGACGCAATCTTACTCAATCGTAAATTGTTACCCGGTATCAAATATTAAAATAGAATAAGGACAGAGTTATTTTCATATAACGATGTAAGAATTGACTGGTTACTAAATGGGTTTGATCGCTTGGTTTTTGATTTCTGAAGTGTGAATATTTACCTACTTTTTAATTCTTTAGTACCAAAACAACAGGATACAGTATTCAGTTACCACCAGCTAGACAGATTATCAATTTCCGGCACTTAAAATTGAGTTTATCACAGAAATTATAAAAATCTGAAGCAAAACAAGAAGCCAATCTTTATATTTTCTCCTTATAAACAATCTCATTATATTGATATCGCAAGTGTAATTTCTCCTCCAAATACGTCAATGTTAGGTTAAAGAATTGTATTTGTGGAGAATGTTTCGAAGCTATTCTGTAATCTAGCAGACGTAGTAAGAACGTGAGATTAACAACCACTTGCTATCCCCAGCAGCAGCTTTTATCGTTGTAATTGCTGAATTGCACACGCCAGCTGCTGAATTTTTATGTTTACTGCGGTAGTTTTGAAGTCGTGTTCGGAATTATCGCTAGGTTTTTCTTGATAACTTGTATATCTTGATTTGATTGTAATTTAAACGCCGTGTGAGTAAAACCGCCGTAAAGGCGCCTTATTTTAGAACTATTCAATACCTTTTTGGTGCGATGGTATTTTGCCGTGTTAAACTGTTTTAATGGAACACTCTACGCCAATACTAGTTTGGAAGGTTGTAGATATATTGCTTTTGAATAGTTTCTTGTATTTTTAAGTACCTATACTAGTAGAACCCCAATTTTTACTTTAACATATTTAATCAAAAACTAATAAAAAATATTTCCTTGCTTTTTTGGACGCAATCTTACTCAATCGTAAATTGTTACCAAATTTGTTATAATGGTATCAAATATTAAAACAGAATAAGGACAGAGCTATTTTCATATATGTAATGACGATGTAAGAATTGACTGGTTACGGTTTTATCGCTTGTTTTCGATTTCCAAAGTGTAAATACATTTTAAAATATTCGGTATTAAAACAACAGGACACAGTATTCACTTACCACCAGATAGACCGATTATCAATTTCCTGCACTTAAAAACTGCCCAGAAAACTCACAAAATTATAAAAATCTGAATCAAAACAAGAAGCCAATCTTTATAAGTATAAACAAAAGTAATAATATCGCAAGTGTTATTTCTCCTCCAAATACGACAATATTAGGTTAAAGAATTGTATTCGTGGAGAATGTTTCGAGGCTATTCTGTAATCTAGCATACGTAGTAAGAACGTGAGGTTTACAGCCACTTGCTATCACCAGCAGCCTTTGAAACAGTTTAGTATTCACTCTTTTATCGTTGTAATTGCTGATTTGCACGCGCCAGTTGCTGATTTTTTATGTTTACTGCCGTAGTTTTGAAGTTGTGTTCGGAATTATCGCTAGGTTTTCTCGTTCTAGTAGGGACTATTTTCTGAGGATTTATTTTGATAAAGATAATATGATTGAAAGTAATTAAAACGGCGTGTGTATAACTGAAAAAAAAAGCGTGTGAATAACTATGCATACCTATATTATATTATACTTTTATTTAACATTAATAAGGTCTTCAAATTTACCAACAAAGCGTATATGATTGCTTAACAAGAAAAAATAGATGTTTATATTCTTCGTTACCTCAAAATTGAACTCTCTCTCTCTCTCTCTTTATATTGACGGTTATTCATTTAGTGCAAAAAATATATAAATAAAAAGAAATGCTAAAAGTCCTCGTTCAAGTGTAGGTATGTCAAATAACCACCTTCATAGATGATGCAATCATATGGTACTTCAAAGGTCATTATTAGTATCTATCGTGTATCTATGATGTTATTTTAAATGATATTTTAGTCAAACTTGAAGACAAATAAAGGTAACAAAAATCAACTGCTGAGGGCTGAAATAGTTTTGAAAGGCATACACCAATTTTTATCTAGTTTTACAAATAATACATCTATCAGACTTGCCATGTGGGCGACGGCGCAAGCAAAATCTGGTTAATTTATTTATCTGAAGTCAATCACATAACCTAATGAATTGAAGGTAATTGACCCATGACCACGGCCGATGTAAGACGGGCTAAATTTCACGCACGATAAGTGGTGTTCAATTAACCTGTATAATGTGAACCACATCTTTATTGTATATATTTTTTGTGTGCAAGTGTATGTCACTGAACTCCTCCTAAACGACTGGACCGAATTTTATGAAATATTGTGTGTGTATTCAAGGGGATAAAGGTTTAGATTCACAAAAAAATGCGAATAAGGTACCCGGGTCGAATATGGCCATATTAAGGTTTGACGCGCTGTATCTTTCAGTTTTGTGTATTTAAAGGAAAGCAGGTGACTAAGTTCAAAGTAAACCTTGTCCAGCTTTAATAATATAAAGCCAGAATTTCCATATTTACGTACAGGGTCGTAAATATGCCCATGATCGTGGCCATATTAACGGTATAGAAAAATACTGTTCTACAAACTTTACATAAACAAATTGAATATAACAATTTTAATTTTAAGTATTATTTTTTATTACATAATCAGCAAAAATATAAATCTACCTATAAGTAATAGGACTGGGCATTAGGAACAGTACTTAGAACATAAAAAAAGAAAATTTTAAGTAACAAAACGAAACATCTCCCTTTGAAAACTTGAGGTAATATTAATACAGATAAATAATCAATAAAAAATAAACTTTTCAGTAATAAAAATCGTGACATCTAATTGAAGAACGAATCACATTTAACATTTTTGAACATCAATTGTCTTTTGAACACACGGTACATATAAAATCATCTTTGTCAGCTGCCTTTAAGCCGACACATTCCTCATGGACATAAGTCGAGCAGGCTGAACATTGGTCCATGTCCCTCGAATATTTGAAGATTTGTAAGGTCCCATTTTGGCTAAAACAAAAAAAATATACTTATAAAGCTCATACGGTTAATATGGCCAGGCAATGGCCATATTTTGAGCAACGACATTTTGTTTTCGTAATGCCATGATGCAAAAACTGATCACTACTTTGGAAAACAAACATTTAAATGTCATAATAGTATAGTCAAATCACATATAAACGTCAAAATAACACAATAATATCCAATATTAACGAAAATATAATCAAAAGCTTGCGATGAATTTTTATAACACCGACGCAGCTTTACGCTTCAACGGCCTCTGAGCGACTGACTTATGCGCGGGAGCGCGGGAAGGAGTGCCATTCGGGAACGTTCCTCAGCCGGTCAGGCTGGTTTCAGAGTTACGCGCGCGGCACACGCCGTCGGCCAGTGCGTCTCAACAGCGCGTTTGGCGCGCGGACCACTGTGAAACGAGTTCGCGTTTCTCATTGCAATGTATGAAGCTTCTGCAGCGCGGCCGGCACGCGCGTAACACACGCGGCGCGTTTGAACTGCGTGACTATGAAACGCTACTACTAATCTAGTGTAATTGCAAGCGCGCACGTGTGGCCGGCGCGCGTCAGACGCGTGACTCTGAAACCAGCCTCAGGTCCGATCGTGTAACATTGCATTTGTTCTAATAGTGCTTTATTCATACTTAAATGAGTATGTGGCATATTTACCGGCTGGCCAAAGTCGACCCAGGTACCTTATTAAAAAAAGAAATCTGGCAGTACGAAGTACGCCGGGTCAGCTAGTAGGTAGAACATAATATGTGGTTATTACTATACAAATGTAAACTTATTGTCCCGCTCAACAAAAAAGCAAAATCATATTTTTTACACTGAGAGCTAGTAATAATAGTAGCCAAAAGACCTCGCTCAGTACGTAACCTTTTTCAGTTATTAAAAACCTATCGGATTCTAGTACCAGCGGTACTATCACATCGTTTCCTGCTCAGTTAACGGTGTAAACCACTCCTATAACACCAGTGTGCTCTTACCTTTATGTCGGACGGGGGAAACACTTAATGCTTTAATGAGCTGTCCATATTATAGTTCTCTAATGGACCGCAGTTGCTTTCTAAGTGTTACTTTGTACGATCCTTTGGTTTGGATATAACTTTCTATGTGGCGGGTGAAAATGGAGGGAGTGTAACTTTGTTTTTCACGAATGCGTGGTACCTATATCAGTATGTCAATACGTATAAATAAAATTGAAGTGTCTGTCTGTGATATCAAATTTTTCAAGAGCAGATAGCAAAATTACACGATACCAATTCATTGAAACTTGTCCGGAATAATCTCCGGAATGGCTGCACCAGTTTTAATAGGACTTTCACTGGAGGATAAAGGACTTTATTCGGCTACATTATAGACTGTAATTTGACCCGGTAACTGGACCTGTTGACGAAATAACGGATATAATGCGGGTAAAACAGCGGGCAACAGCTAGAATTGCTATTAAAAATAATACTAGTATTCGTATGTGCTACCTACTGATACGCTTAAAGTCGATACTAAAATGGCTTCGCGTGATGTACATTTTGAACGGGCTCGTGCAGTTATACCCGGACTTTGATTTATTTGCTGATGAATTTTATACAGTGGTGAGATTTCCAATAAAATATTGTAAACACGGATACAGTTTTTTAGTGTAGTAATATTTTTCTCGTAAAATAATACGTTAAGTTACTAAGTGTTAACTTTATACTTAGGCCTCCCAACAAATCATTGATGCTTTTATATAAAAGTACTAAAGAAAATACCGTGTTCTAAAATCTAGAAACAATTTCTCTAAAAGCTTTCTAAAAGAGCGAAACTAAAGGTACGATCTTACTGCGTAAATATTTTCTTAAATCTGTGTACATAGAATTCTACAATTACTGACTGACAGTCGAAACTAATGGACGTAGGAAGTTAAAATTTGGCATGTATGTCCCTTGGAGAGCGTAGGGGTGCACTAAGACGGTATTTCCCAAAATTTCTATGGAATGGGAAAGAAACGGATAAATTAAAAAAAATGTGCGGACGTAGCTTCCGGCATCCTCTAGCCTTAACATAAGTACAATCAAGTCAGACTTGTTTCATTCTGTTTCTTCGCCCGCATGGGGATCGATTATTACTTTGTGCTATTCTGCATGTATCTGCACCATATGTACCTAAAAGCAATGTTACTGAAAAGTTTCGTCAAAAACTATTCAGTAGTTTTTGGATAAAGAAGTAACAAACATCAATCCAAGCATGAAATCTTAACCTTTACTAAACACAGTTTCTGCCCGCGTTCGAATACCAAATCATAGGCAACTAAACAATCGAAATAAAGATTTATCATAACAAGTAACCAACATTTTTTATATTTATTCTTTTACAAAAATAACATTGGATTAAAACTTATTGGAAACATACCTTAAAAAGCCTGAACTTATTTTTTAACATTAAGAATCTCATTAATCCAACGTTTCAAGAACCGGTTGGCTTTCAATTTCTTGAATAATTAAATTTTTAAGATGGAATTAACTTTTCCTAATAAATCCAATTGAAGACTTTGTTCTTAGCTTTGATAATTTGTAACAAGTCATAAATTTATGTTGGTATGTATTATAACGAATTTTAGCCTTGAATCCTGAGAGGTATTTTGTAGGATTTTATGCTGTATTACTTATCTTCTGGTAACTGCCGTATACGTATATCTCCCGAAATATCATCAGCCGCCTTAGAAACAACTAGTATTAGAGGATACCCGCAGCTACTCGTACGCTCGGACATATAATTTTAATTTAACCATTTTTCCCAATCCTGTGGTCATTCCCTAGGCCCGTCTTAGTGCTCCGTTATCGTCCCCAACAAACATACATTCCAAATGTCATTGCATAAATAGTTCTCTCTGTGCTTTGTCTGTCAGTAACCCAGATTTAGTTTGAACAAGCACTTGGCGAAAAGTAGCTCAAACACATTAGTACCCAAGAATAATGCTTAATTGATTAACTTAGTCTAACGAATTAGAAAGTATTACCTAACTACGGTTTAGTTAATTACCTTTCTATTTTCATACCAATGGCCAATTCTAATAGACCCCGAGTTAAACAAAGCCCGAGAACTATTTGTTCACACCTGTCACGTTCTTGACATTGTTAACGAATTAATTCATTCCCGGCCAGACATTTCACTGAACGGCTGTGGTCTTACTGCCGATGAGGTAGCGACTAACTAACTAATTAAATTATTTGGTATGGCGTGGTGCCGAAACCGGTTAGGCTCTAGGCGACTTGGAGAAGGAAATGGACTGTATACAAAGGATAGCTGGTTTAGCCGCCTAGGAGGGAATAAGGGAAGAGGAGATGGATACGGGAGGAGGTGATTGAGTGGGTATAGGCTATTTTAAGGATGGAAGGCACTTACCTTATACAGCCTTGGTGGTTTCGTGATACAGCTGCTTGTTTTCACTTCACTCACGAGCGGGTTTTCCTTGGTGGAAGCGGTGATAAACACATACGGGAGCGGCGCGGTACGAACGAGACGGCGATACAGCGGTGCGGCGCGGAGCGGTATCGAGACGGCGTTCTTAGCGAGCGGAATGTTCGAGACTGTCCGTCGCTTTCACGATCGCGTCGTCGAATCAGGCGCAAGGCAGTGCCTCTTCCAGGGAGAGGGAAAGAGAGGGACGGAAATATGATATCGCTCGCACTAGACAAGCGTGGAACGATTCATGTTGATGCGATTAGTTATATATAGGAAGGTAGATGGCGCTACCATATCCTCCGGCCCTAAAGGGTTGCCTTTAAAAAAAATAGAATTGAACTTAGCTATGTTGGGTGTACTACCGCATAACCCCTCAATAGGCTAAGACAGCGATATGACAATAAAATTAATCTAAATTAACTTTAGCGAAAACTACAAACGCAATAATAGCGAAAACTACTAACTAAATACTTAAACTAAGAGGTAAGTCCAACTTCAGGCTAGATCTCACTGAGTTGGAAGCGGACGCGAGTTGATCAGTGCCTCGACTTGTGCAAGGACAGTTAAAGGCTCTTCGTAAGAGAGGATCTGTTGACCTATAACTTTGAAGAGATGCGTTTTAATTACTTTGACCATGCTTTCCCAACATCCACCGAAACGCGGTGATGGTGGTGGAATAAACTTCCAGTCAATATGATCTATGGAACGTTCTTCCTGAAGACGAGTACGACAACCCGCGACGTGATTGAAACAAGTTCGATCAATTTACTAACGCGGTTGGCGACAAAAGTCTGCCAGCGGTGAGGAGAAGAGCGAATCCAAGCGAGCACTACTTTGGAGTCGGAAAATGCGTGTATTTTATTAATGGGGTAGTGGGGCAAAACTGTGTCTTGAACCTTGCGGAGCAACTGAGACAGCAGAAGGGCCGCGCACAACTCCAGTCTCGCAACCGAAATGATTTAACAGGCGAGACCTTAGACTTGGCACAAACTAACTGCACCGAGTAGTTAGAACCAATGCGGACTTGCAGATATACGACTCCGCCGTAAGCACGCTCGCTGGCGTCAGCGAAACCTGTTAAGTTTATGGTACATCCATCTACCAACCCAAGATGACGCGGAATAGTAATTTGATTGAGCGCAGTAAGCTCAATACAAAACTGGCCCCAAGCGGCGACAATATGGTCAGGGGGTGTTTCATCCCACTCACACTTTGATAGCCAAAGCTCCTTGATCAAGAGCTTGGCGTACAAAATTGTGGGAGCCACAAACCCATTATGTCCCATAGTCGAGCCACTGTGGACAGCATAGTGCGCTTGGCGCACTTATCATCTGGCGGTGAGACGTCAAACCGAAAACTATCACAGGATTTGTCCCAGCGTAAACCGAGAACCTTATGCGGTACAGACCTCTCAAACTCAATGTCTGGAGAAGCTTTATGAGAATCCGGTATGCGTGCGAGAACCTCCTTAGAGTTGCTTGTCCATTTGACAAGATCAAACTGGCCTCGCTTCAAAAACTGAATAAGCTCTTCACAAAGCGAAATTGCTAGCGGAGCGGATATGACACTACAGGCAATGTCATCCATGTACAAAGCGGAAGTGTAGTATAGTATAGTGTAGCGTAGCGTAGCATAGCGCAGCATAGCGCAGCATAGCGCAGCATAGCGCAGCATAGCGCAGCATGGCGCTGCATAGCGCAGCATGGCGCAGCATAGCGCAGCATGGCGCTGCATAGCGCAGCATGGCGCAGCATAGCGCAGCATGGCGCAGCATAGCGCAGCATGGCGCAGCATAGCGCAGCATGGCGCAGCTTGGCGCAGCATAGCGCAGCATGGCGCAGCATAGCGCAGCATGGCGCAGCAAAGCGCAGCATGGCGCAGCATGGCGAAGCATGGCGATGCATGGCGCAGCATAGCGCAGCATAGCGCAGCATGGCGCAGCATAGCGCAGCATGGCGCAGCATAGCGCAGCATGGCGCAGCATAGCGCTGCATGGCGAAGCTTGGCGCAGCATAGCGCAGCATGGCGCAGCATATCGCAGCATGGCGCAGCAAAGCGCAGCATGGCGCAGCATGGCGAAGCATGGCGCAGCATGGCTCAGCATAGCGCAGCATGGCGCAGCATATCGCAGCATGGCGCAGCAAAGCGCAGCATGGCGCAGCATGGCGAAGCATGGCGCAGCATGGCGCACCATAGCGCAGCATAGCGCAGCATAGCGCAGCATGGCGCAGCATAGCGCAGCATGGCGCAGCAAAGCGCAGCATGGCGCAGCATAGCGCAGCATGGCGCAGCATAGCGCAGCATGGCACAGCATAGCGCAGCATAGCGTAGCATAGCTAAGCATAGCTAATTAGTGCTTTATCTTACACACAGTTTTAGCACCCACCTTGATCTCTTGAAGAGCAGAACAACAACAAGACGTAATACAATGAGAAGTATGTAACGTAGGTACGGTACCCATAATCACATACCCAAGTACCGTCTCAATAGCGGGCGGTAAATCATATCGCTCACTACGTACTATTTTAGTTAGTAGCAAGTGCGGAAATATCGAAGCTCCGATCAAAAGATCAATGCCTGCCGGATTCGCAAACTCCGCGTCGGCTAACGGCAATGATTCGAGATGAGTGAGTGATGCTACGTCTACATTAGCGTTCGGCAATGCGTCCGTGATACGCTCCACGATAAGCGAAGAAATGTTAAAATTAATATTCCTATCAAAACGCGAATGTATTTTAATATCTACGGAACCCCTGCAATGCCTTTCTGATCCGCCTATCCCTTTGACGGTTGAGTTAGTATTTTTAAAGTTATACCATAATCCGAGGCGTTTGAAGCATTCCGATGTTATTAGATTGGTCTGAGACGCGCTATCCAGCAGACAACGTACCATGTGCGGCGACCCATTGACATCATATATGATAACTTGCGCTGTCGCTAACAGAACAGTCTTAGACGCCATACATGGCGGCCTAGCACTGCTCTGATCACTACAAGCGCGCGAAGGCCGTCCGCGCGTGCGTGCCGCCCGCGCAATGGATGTCGTACACAACGATATCTCATTATTGCGAGGCGTGGAAGGCGCAGCTACCGTGTTCTGCACTTGCGTGAGTGTGTCAAGGTTATCGGCTTGACTTGACAACCGGTTATTTTTATCAAAATGTAACAGTGTATGATGTTTTTGTTTACACGTGCGACATCTCGTTCTACTGGAACAATTACTCGTTTTATGTTTTATGCTTAAGCAATTAATGCAAGCTTTGTTATCTTTTACGCTTTTAAAACGAGCAATTGGATTTAAATCATTAAAGGTGGGACACTTATAGTAATGGTCGTGCACTATATTACTGCACAGACACTTCTGTGAATTATTACTATTAGATTCCGAACATGTTACGTAAGATTGTGGATTAGGGACTGAGTTATTATTACTATTTCGCGATTTATTCAACCTTTGTTTGTTGTTGTTAGTGTTAGACGGGCCAGGTGAACCCGACTGCGTATTATGAAATATTCGACACTGATCTTTGATGAACGAAATAAAACTATCTAGTGTAGGTATTTTATTATTGCGTTCCGTCATCTCGAATGCGCGAATTGTACCAGTGTCAAACTTTTTTAAAGCGAGTTGAAGCAACATAAAGTCGGAAAGATCTTCTAATTTTAAATTCCTAAGAGAATTAACCGCGGTTACGAAGTTATCAATAAACAGCTGGAAATTCGAGACAGACGCGTTGCTGGACAGTTTGAGATTTAAAGCTTGGTCAAAGTACGTAGACGCTAGAACGCGCGTGTCTTGATATCTGTCAAGCAGTGACTGAAATATGACCTGATAATTCTCAGCACTGGGTGTGACACCTGCAAATACGGACTGGGCCTTCGGTGACAGTTTACCTATTAAATAGTACAACCTGTCAGCATCTGTCAGAGAACCATTATCGTGCACCGTAGATTTATAACTCGCATAGAATAACGGCCAATTTCGTATATCTCCGTCAAACGACATAATCTCGATTGGCGGTAATCTCGGTTTGCGGGCAACGGGCTCTGCCGAACATTTACCCTCCAATTGCGATTGTATACGCTTAATAATACAATAAAGATCTTCGAATGCGGTATACGCCTGATAGTTCGGTTTTTCATCAGGATTGATAGAAAGTAATCTTGCGTTATAATCGTCTAACAACTTATGAAAATCTGTTCGAATACTATCTACTGTTGTACAATAACTGAGAAATGCTTCGCTATTACTGTCAGACATCGATGCGGTTTTTGATCTTTCATAGATATTTTGAATGCGCTCAAATAAAATATTGCGTTTCGCTTCTAAGATTGTCATCTCTTTGTCTTCCGACACGCGTGACTTCTTTTGTTGTGACATGCTTACGTAAGTATAAGCTAATGAGAACGAAACAAAATAAGAATATCTAATGTATCTATTATTTTACCTAAGTAGGCTAATTAGGCAACACTTTAGAGCTGAGGAAATAAAAGTTGATTGAAATATGAGATTTATAAGACAACTATGATAGTTGCAGAAATAATAATTTAATAAGTAGGTAGCTACATAAAAGTTTACCTACTAATGCGGGTGGAAATAACCATGTGACGGTTATATGAATATATTAGGAGTATAGCTAGGTGCTATAACTGCCTAGGTATAGCGGTATAACGTATAAAACGTAAATGAATCCGACTCGTATGGATCAAAAAAATGGTATGGCGTGGTGCCGAAACCGGTTAGGTTCTAGGCGACTTGGAGAAGGAAATGGACTGTATACAAAGGATAGCTGGTTTAGCCGCCTAGGAGGGAATAAGGGAAGAGGAGATGGATACGGGAGGAGGTGATTGAGTGGGTATAGGCTATTTTAAGGATGGAAGGCACTTACCTTATACAGCCTTGGTGGTTTCGTGATACAGCTGCTTGTTTTCACTTCACTCACGAGCGGGTTTTCCTTGGTGGAAGCGGTGATAAACACATACGGGAGCGGCGCGGTACGAACGAGACGGCGATACAGCGGTGCGGCGCGGAGCGGTATCGAGACGGCGTTCTTAGCGAGCGGAATGTTCGAGACTGTCCGTCGCTTTCACGATCGCGTCGTCGAATCAGGCGCAAGGCAGTGCCTCTTCCAGGGAGAGGGAAAGAGAGGGACGGAAATATGATATCGCTCGCACTAGACAAGCGTGGAACGATTCATGTTGATGCGATTAGTTATATATAGGAAGGTAGATGGCGCTACCATTATTAATATAATTATATAATTACTTTATCAATAAAACTAATTTTCTCGTTTAGGAACCATTGTCAGCCATGTAAACAAAAGAGAAACGTCGTATCATATAATTCGTTTTTCTTACAATCCAAAATTGTGTTTACATACATAGGCGGACTTTATGCCATAGGCAGTCTTGTCAGCTGAGCGTTGCGTTGCAGAGATTAGTTGTTAGTAGCGAACCTACTATCAAAACAATAATCTCTGCAAATTGAAAAATAAAAGAGTTATTTAAAGTTTAATCAAATAAGTTCACCCAGCTGGCGAGGATTCACTTCACTAGTTCAAAGACAAAACCGCTCATCGATGCTCGCTTGGAACATGTAGATAATGTGTGCAGTGTTGCGCTTTACAAACCAAACCAAATAAGAGTGGTGTGAGTATTCACTCGTCGCAGTCGGACAATCGCTTACAGCTCAGCAACAAAACTCTCGAAACTAAATACTTGCTGCTCAATCCTCACCTCCTTCAGTACTCGTAAATCGCCAACAGTGGAACAACTGCCTTGATCCTACGCAATCGACCTTTTTGCTTCGCATAAACCAATGCTTACATGTGGTCAGTGCCTTTACATGGTCTCTTCGATTTACTCCCACACACATCCACATCTGATTTATTAATAAGACTTGACTCAATATACCCACTAGAGTAAATAGTCAGAGGAAATTTCTTCCTCAATCAAAATGGGCGAATTGATTTTACGAATTAGTCTGTTGTAACTACTGACTTTGTGAATTGTGGTGTCAAATTGATTTGTATTGATTTTAGATAAGAAAGAAAGAATTTTAAGGGATGCTTAATAGAAAGATGCTTATTTTAAATATTTTGATAGGAAAATGGTCCTTACAAAATGATCTTGTCTCCCTGATGCAGGTGTGCTTGGTCTCCAAGACCTATTGCAATTGCCTTTGGCTCTGAACTCCGAATGAGTTGTTTCTATACCCACGATTACTTTCTTGCCAACCGTTTTCGTCAAATTATATAAAATTTAAATATTTCTGTTATATGCTATCATTAATTTTTCATATTTATATTAGATATTAAGCTTTAAGTTCTATAACTACTCTTCACTGCATATTTTAAAGGGAAGTCACACACCGCGTCTCTCCGTTTACTCGCGATAAGGTCAAAAACTACTGCTCGAATTTTCATAAAGTTTTCACCAGTGGACGGCGAGACACGATATGAGAAAGGTAAGGTGTAATTTATCGCTTTCAGATATAATATCATACAAGCACTAAGGCAGCCGACGGTGCTAGTAGTACTATCTATTGTTATTCTATCATTATTTTCATCAACAGCCCGCCGTGGTCCTTTGCTAGATCTCCAAAAAATGTCTAGACACGAAGAGCCGAAAATAGGGCTCAATTCTATAACATTAGCAAATTCAAGTTTGCCACAGGGCTTGAATGGCAAACTCCAAAGAATACTGTTTTCTAAAAATTATGCAACGTTCACTAGAAAAGTGGAATATAAAGTTGGTGAAGTTGTGTGGTGGTAGCCGTATCTATTTGAATAAATATTTTTAAAGAGGGCAGAAATATTACAAATATTTTTCGTAGTTTTGTTTATTTTTAAAAAGTAAGTTTGCCCATATATTTTCACCACAGTTAGCCACACACACACAAGCTTGCTTTAATATTATTTGCTTTTAACGGTGTAGCATTAGATAAAAGTACTTTCATAAAACACATTTAAATTGCAATAAACGTAGGATTCCATTTGGTATTAATATGATAAACCCATTACAATTTATGCATTAAGATAACGCTTGCAGCCTTGAGTTTTAGAATAAAAGTAAGTCTTTATGGTTGAGGGTGCCCCTTACACCGAAGATTTTCATGAGTGTGAAAATCACGAACACTGCAAAGGATCACTGTGGTATCTATACGATTGTTTTTAAATGCAATGCAAGAATTTGTATAAACACTGTAAATGTTTCTATATTTTCAAAAAAAAATGTATTACTATTTGTGTTTCCCGATAGATTCTGCTAAACTTTAATAATATACACCTCTTGTTTTTAAGTTTAGAGATCTTTGCCTATTGACCTTTGAGCCGTTTTGCCACTTTTTGTGTTTAAATGACTAACATACTTAAAGCGCATAAAGATGATAAAGTAAACAAGCAAGCAATAGTTCAGCAAACAAAACAACGCAAAGATTCAATAGCAAACCGGAGATAGCTCAAGCTCATCTTGCAATATTTCATTACAGGTACCGACACAATTAAAGTAAATAAAAGCTTGTAAAAGTCTAATACACGTTTTTTTTATATCAGTTTTCCATACTAGGAGTAAATCCTGTGTCCTGTGAATCTTTATAAACATTCAGTTAACGGTCATAACGAACAACCAGATTAGAAACAACAATTATTAGCCTTACTTAAGCTACACAGTTGCACAACAAACGGTGAGGACTAAACGTTGATGAGAAAGAGGCAAAAATATAGGTATACATATCAATAGTATCGGAACATGACGCTTCGGTGTAAATTCATCAAACAATATAATCTACCATGTTCATAGCTCATTTAACAAAGACCTTAAACATAAAATAACTTTTGATTTTCTGATTTCTCACACCAATGAGTACACAAAATAAATGCGCATTTCTCTTTTTTTCCTTAAAACTGTTTACTTGACAAGTGCTTAATTTTGTTCAAAAACAAGGCTTTGACCTTAGACACGAGTTGCTAAAGTTCGATTTGCTTTGATAAAAATATGTCAATATTTTTCAGGTTTACAGAACACCGGAATTCCGTTACGAGCGCTGATTATTCTTAAAGAACTCGTGCAAGAAAATTTGACTTAGGTATACTTTTTTGTTTTTATGGAGTTTTTGAGGTTTACTTAGAAGTTCGTTCACCTTGAATATTCCGTCGCAAACTTTAAAATAACGTTGTTATGCTTCGCTGGTTGATCTTACATATTTTCAGACAAATCGGAACGGATTTTTGCGACTGAAAATAGCTCTGCGCCTTCACTTTAAAATATTTTTTACAAACTTATCCTAGGTATTGGTTTTTCTTTCAATTCGTAAAAGTAAAACTTTACCTATTGAACTTCATTCATGGGTCAATGGATACAAATTAGTTTTGGATATTTTTTATCACTATTTATTTTATCTTTATATATAGGTATCTTTCGCTGAGATATCAAAGTTTTTCAATTTTTGGTAGGCAAGTAACAATGTGCATATTATTTAAAGCTACACTAATAAACGAATGATATGACGGAATGTTTTAATGCTGTTTACCGAGGCAACATTTTGTACGGTCGTGTGACACAGTTGTGTGACTGTGACTTAAAGTATTCCGTTGTCTCCTCGTCTGAACATTGTATTCTCTAATTAGACAGTTAAAGAAGTTACAAGAGCTCAAGTAGAACTCTCTTCTTAGTAGGAGTCGGACGTATTATTATACCTCTCCCACAATATTATTATTTTTAATGGGACAGTTACCGATATTTACAGTTGGTAGTATAGAATGTATGTATGTATAGACTCTCGCCTGTATCCTCGAAGGGGTAGGCAGAGGTGTAATATTACACCCACATTTCGTCACCATGAAGTATTAAGTCCCACGTAATAGGGGGCGAGCCTATTGCCATTACCGGGCACATCACCAGGCTCCGGGCTGCTACTGAGTATTCGGAAAAACCTAGTAACACTTTTGACCGACCCAGGAATCGAACCTGGGACCTCCGATCAGCAGTCGCAAACGCTATACACTGGACCACGGTTGGTAGTTTATTTTACATATACTACCAACCTAAACATGCTAGTTTAGCTATCTTTGTCTAATTAGTAGAATTTAGTGATGTAATTGTAATTATTCCAGTGTAGGATCGCTCACTCATCATCATCATCCACAGCCTGACTCATCAATTTTTTGCCTAAAGTGTAACCAAATAATGCAATAGCTGTTATATTAGATTCTTGAAAAAGTATAGTGGGAACATCTTGCCATCGAATACCCGTCCTCCACACAACTGGAAAAAAACTATAACCCGACTACTTAAAAAAGGGGGTCTAAAAAGGACGAAACAAGAAAAGTATAAGTAGGTAAAGATTAAATGCTCCTGCTAGGGCCGTGTCGCATCTATTAATGCATAAATTTCACTCTCATCAATTTTTCATAACGCGCCTAAAGAAGTATAACTTCAAGTTTTAAGTCCCACACAAGTTATTGTCATACGCTTATGTTTATCTATTGCACTGTACACAGGTGTATATCATATAATATTTACTCAAATATATCCATGAATCCTGTCAGATTTGCGTGCAGCAACACAGGAATCCAGCCTCCACCACAAATAACTACCGACGTCTCGTATTTCCCCGCGGAGCTTAGGACAATATAAACGTAACTCCACCGTATAAAGTCGATATTCTATACACGAGGGGCCTGGAAACAATCTCCTCCAAGAAGGGTGTTGTTGTAACCCGCCAATATAATGGGAAAAATATGCATAAAACAGGTATAAGATTTCAGTGCGTACGCACTTTGTAATTGGTTGGAGGATAAAATGTACTACATGCCGTAGATAATACTGAGAGGTAGACATTTTATAAATCTACTTTTTCTAAAGAATTATACTTATTTATTTTTTGTTCCTACGATTTTTAGGCATCTTAATAAGATAATTTGTTTCAGAAGTAAGCTTTTTATTACAAATCCAATTGAGGATTTACAAACAAACAACAACGGATACAAAGTCACTCATACTCGACACATTAATTTTATGAATTAAACAGCATGTTGTCTCGTTTGAGGATCATGTTGATATGACGATGAGCCTCGCACAAGACATCATGTTGATGATATGACGAAATGTATTTCATTCAAATAAATGACAAACGCAACTGATTAGCCACACGTCAGTCAATATTCCCAGAAATACACAGACACCCATATAATTCATAGCAACACTGATTTAATCTACTTACGTAACAGACACCCTATCGAAATTTTACCCCTAAAATTCCATCAGTCAAATCCTCAATCAAGTTGTACCCACAATACAAGCTACAAGGTTGTTTAATAAACTTAACGGTAACCCGTCCGATGCAATTAGTGGGTACGTAATCTCTTTATTGGTGACCAAGGAACATGCCGGTCACGGGCGGAGCGTTGGAATTACTTGCCAGAATTCGTGGCATGTGCCACACTTAATAAGAGGCCATTGTGGTAGGCGCTTTATTTTAGAACTATGCAATACCTTTTAGGAGCTATGGTATTTTGCCGTGTTATACTGTTTTAATGGAACACTCCACGCAAAGAGTAAAGTAACTAACTCCACGCCTATGTTGGTTTAGAAGGTTGTAAGTGTGTTGGTTTTGAATAGTTTCTTGTATTTTTTAAGTATACTAGTAGAACCCCACTTTTTGCTTTAACACATTTCATCAATGAACTAATAAAACATATTTCCTTGCTTTTTGGACGCAATCTTACTCAATCGTAAATTGTTATCAAATTTGTAACAATGGTATCAAATATTAAAATAGAATAAGGACAGAGTTATTTTCATATAATGACGATGTAAGAATTGATTAGTAACTAAATGGGTTGGATCGCTTGGTTTTGATTTCTGAAGTGTGAATACTCTTAAATTCGTTAGTACCAAAACAACAGGACACAGTATTCAGTTATCACCAGATAGACAGATTATCAATTTCCTGCACTTAAAAATTGCCCAGAAAAACTCACAAAAATTATAAAAATCTGAAACAAAACAAGCAGTCAATCTTTATATTTTCTCCTTCTTCTTCTTCTTCTTTTGCCTGCCCTGTTCCCATATTACTTTGGGTCGGCGCAGAATGTTATATTTTCTCCTTATAAACAAAAATAATGATATCGCAAGTGTTATTTCTCCTCTAAATACCACAATCTTAGGTTAAAGAATTGTACTCGTGGAGAATGTTTCGAGGCTATTCTGTAATCTAGCAGACATATTACGAACGTGAGATTTACAGCCACTTGCTATCCCCAGCAGCCTTTGAAACAGATTAGTATTCTCTCTTTTATCGTTGTAATTGCTGAATTGCACACGCCAGCTGCTGAATTTTTATATTTACTGCCGTAGTTTTGAAGTAGTGTTCGGAATTATCGCTAGGTTTTTCTTTTAGGGACTATTTTCTAGAGATTTATTTCGCTAAAGATATGATTGTAATTTAAACGCCGTGTGAGTAAAACAGATGCTTACAAATAAAATAGATAAAGCGTGGGAATAACTATTCATATCTATATACATACATACATACATATCGTCACGCCTTTTATCCCCGAAGGGGTAGGTAGAGGTGTATTTTTACACCCACTTTTCGCCAGATATACTTTAGTCCCACGTAATAAGGGGCGAGCCTATTGCCGTACCGGGCACATTTCCAGACTCCGTGCTGCTACTGAGAATTTCGTGACAGAAAAACCCAATAATACTGCCCGACCCAGGAATCGAACCCGGGACCTCCCGATCCCACGCGCACATTTATGCCGCGAGACCAACGAGGCAGTCGTATAGGGTTTGATGTCGAGTTTTCCGTCTCTACGCAAAGATGGTATTTGCATCGTGTTATCCCTTAGTCGCCTCTTACGACACCCACGGGAAGATAGGGGGTGGTGACACTTGTATTCTATGCCGTCAACCACACGGCTTCATTTCTATATACTACACTTTTATTTAACATTAATAAGGTCTTGAAATTTACCAACATAACGTACATGATTGCTTAACAAAAAAAGATAGTAAGTACCTATGTCTAAATCTTATATTCTTCGTTACCTCAAAACTGAACCCTCTCTCTCATTCACTCTCTTTAGATTAACGGTTATTCATTTAGTGTAAAAATATAAATAAAAGGGAAAGCTAAAAGTCTTTGTTGAAGTGTAAGTATGTCCTACTAACTTCATAGATGATGCAATCATATGGTACTTCAAAAGTCATTATTAGTGTCTATGATGTTATTTCAAATGATATTTTAGTTAAACTTGAAGACAAATAATGGTAACAAAAATTAACTGCCGAGGGCTGAAATAGTTTTGAAATTTGGCACATACCAATTTTTATCTAGTTTTATAAATAGTACATCTATCAGACTTACCATGTGGGCGAAGGCGCAGGCAAAATCTAGTTAATTTAGATAATCACATAACCTAATGATGATGATGTTTTATATTAAAAAAGTGTAGTTTAGTTTAGTACTTGTATATTTCTTTTTTATAGACTCACGCCTTTATCCCCGAAGGGGTAGGCAGAGGTGTAATATTACACCCACATTTCGCCATGAATTTTGAGGTCCCACGTTATTACGTGGGACCTCAAAATTCATGGCGAAATGTGGGCGCAAGCCTTTTGCCGTACCGGGCACATTACCAGACTCCGTGCTGCTACTGAGAATTTCCTAACGGAAAAACCCAATAACACTTTACCAGACCCGGGAATCGAACCCGAGACCTCCCAATCCCACGCGCACATTTATGCCGCGAGACCAACGAGGAATTATAGCTTGCATATTTCTCTATTTGGATTATGTATAACAAATAACACTATTAGAGGGGTTCGGGACTGTCACTCCAATTCTAGCCTAGCTAGGAGAACAGCGCGTCACCCACCTGATTGAAGATGTATCTACCCACATTGAACATTTGTTTTTTATAATACAAATGTCACATTTACATAACATCAATCTGATTTTTATAAATAAAGATTTTATTATTTTTTATTATTAATTGAAGGTATAATTACCTTCTACCCGTGACCACGCACGATAAGTGCTGTTCAATAAACCTGTATAATGTAAACCACATATAACATAATACGTGGTCATTACTATACAAATGTAAACTATTTGTCAAAAAATCAAAATCATATTTTTTACACTAAAAGCTAGTAATAATAGTAGCCAAAAAGACCTCGCTCAGTACGTAACTTTTTTCAGTTGTTAAAAACCTATCAGATTCTAATAGCAACAGTACTATCATATCGTTTCGCATAGTTAACGGTGTAAAGCATTCCTTTAACACTAGTGTGCTCTTACCTTTATGTCGGACTGTGGAAACACTTAATGCTTTAATGAGCTGTCCATATTATAGTTCTCTAATGGACCACAGTAGCTTTCTAAGTGTTACTTTGTACGATCCTTTGGTTTGGATATAACTTTCTACGTGGCGGGTGAAAATGGAGGGAGTGTAACTTTGTTTTTCACGAATGCGTGGTACCTATATCAGTATGTCAATACATATAAATAAAATTAAAGTGTCTGTATGTGCTATCAAATAACTATGATTTTTCAAGAGCAGATTGCAAAATTACACGATACCAATTCATTGAAACTTGTCCGGAATAATCTCCGGAATGGCTGCACCAGTTTTAATAGGACTTTGACTGGAGGATAAAGGACTTTATTCGGCTACATTATATACTGTAATTTGACCCGGTAACTGGAACTGTTGATGAAATAACGGATATAATGCGGGTAAAACAGCGGGCAACAGCTAGAATTGCTATTCAAAATAATACTAGTATTCGTATGTGCTACCTATATATTATATAGGTATATACCTGATAGGCTTAAAGTCGATACTAAAATGGCTTCGCGTGATGAAAATTTTGAACTGGCTCGTGCAGTTATACCCGGACTGTGATTTATTTGCTGATGAATTTTATACAGTGGTGAGATTTCTAATAAAATTTTGTAAGCATGGATAAGGTTTTTTAGTGTAGTAATATTTTTCTCGTAAAATAATACGTAAAGTTACTAAGTGTTAACTTTATACTTAAGCCTCCCAACAAATCATTGATGCTCTAATATAAAAGTACTTAAGAAAATACCGTGTTCTAAAATCTAGAAACAATTTCTGTAAAAGCTTCCTAAAAGAGCGAAACTAAAGGTACGATCTTACTGCGTAAAAATTTTCTTCTTAAATCTGTGTACATAGAATTCTACAATTTCCGACTGACAGTCGAAACTAATGGCTGCCCCCCTCTGCCCGCCCCTTGGCGACGCCCTTGAACTTAGATATGTATAAGCAAAGTTACTGAAAAGTTTCATCAAGAACTATTTAGTAGTTTCTATAAGCAAAGTTACTGTGAAAAGTTTCATCAAGAACTATTCAGTAGTTTTTGGATTAATAAGTAATCAACATCAATCCAAGCTTGAAACCTTAACCTTTATTAAACACAGTTTCTGCCCGCGTTCTAATACCAAATCAAAAGCCACTCAACAATCGAAATAAATATTATTATCATAACAAGTAACCCAAAAATAACATTGGATAAAACCTTATTGGAAACATCCCTTAAAAAGCCTGAACTTATTTTTTAAAATCTCATTAATACAACTTTTTAAGAACCGGTTGGCTTTCAATTTACTTGAATAATGTAACTTTTAAGATGGAATTAACTTTTCCTAATAAATCGGATTGAAGACTTTGTTCTTAGCGGGATTTAATTATGTAGAATTTATGTAGGTATGTATTTTAACGAATTTTAGCCTTGAATCCTGAGAGGTATTTTGTAGGGTTTTATGCTGTCTTACTTACCTATCTTCTGGTAACTGCCGCATTCGTATATCTCCCGAAATATCATCAGCCACCTTAGAAACAACTAGTAATAGAGGATACCCGCAGCTACTCGTACGCCCGGACATATAATTTTAATTTAACCATTTTTCCAATCCCGTGGTCGTTCCCTAGGCCCTTCTTAGTGCACCGTTATGGTCCCCAACAAACATTCATTCCAAATTTCATTGCATAAATAGTTCTATCTGTGCTTTGTCTGTCAGTAACCCAAGAATTTTATATATACAGAGGATTTAGTTTGAACAAGCTTGGCGAAAAGTAGCACAAACACATTAGTACCCAAGAATAATGCTTAATTGATTAACTTAGTCTAACGAATTAGAAAGTATTACCTAGCTACCTTTCTATTTTCATACCAATGGCCAATTTTAATAGACCTTGAGTTAAACAAAGCCCGAGAACTATTTGTTCACACCTGTCACGTTCTTGACATTGTTAACGAATTAATTCATTCCCGGCCAGACATTTCACTGAACGGCTGTGGTCTTACTGTCGATGAGGTAGCGACTAACTAACTACTTAATTAAATTATATAACTATTTAATTAATTAAACTAATGTTCTCGTTTAAAAACCATTGTTAACCATGTGAACAAAAGAGATACGTCGTATCATATAATTAGTTTTTCTTGCAATCCAAAATTGTGTTTAGTACATAGGCGGGCTTTTTGCCTTAGGCAGTCTTGTCAGCTTAGCGTTGCAGAGATTATTTGTTAGTAGCGAACCTACTATCAAAACAAGAATCTCTGTATATTGAAAAATAGAAGAGTTATTTAAAATTTAATCAAATAAGATCACACAGCTGGCGAGTAATCACTTCACTAGTTTCAGTCAGTCAGTCGCACTCGGACAATCGCTAACAGCCCAGTAACAAAACTATTGAAAGTACATACTCGCTGCTCCTTGCCTCCTCGTTTTCACTTCCTGGCTTTACTCGCTACTAGTTAATCGCCGACGGTAAGACAACTGCCTAAATCCCACGCAGTCGACCTTTTTGCTTCACTTATATACCAATGCTTACATGTGGTCAGTGCCTTTACATTGTCTCTTCGATTTACTCTCACACACATCCACATCTGATTCATTAATATGTATTGGCTCAATATACCCACTAGAGTAAATAGTCAGAGGAAATTTCTTAGTTAATCAAAATGACCGAATTGATTTTATGAATTAGTCTGTTGTAGTAGGGGAGCCCAAGAAGCGATTTCGGGATTTACTCGAGCGCGTCAGATATTGATGATTGTTTGCATAGTAGAGGTGGTCGTACATAATATTTTACATACATACATACATAACGTCACGCCTTTTATCCCCGAAGGGGTAGGCAGAGGTGTATTTCTACACCCACTTTTCGCCAGATATACTTTAGTCCCACGTAATAAGGGGCGAGCCTTTTGCCGTACCGGGCACATTTCCAGACTCCGTGCTGCTACTGAGAATTTCGTAACAGAAAAACCCAATAACACTGCCCGACCCAGGAATCGAACCCGGGACCTCCCGATCCCACGCGCACATGTATGCCGCGAGACCAACGAGGCAGTCGTATAGGGTTTGATGTCGAGTTTTCCGTCTCTACGCAAAGATGGTATTTGCATCGTGTTATCCCTTAGTCGCCTTATACGACACCCACGGGAAGATAGGGGGTGGTGACACTTGTATTCTATGCCGTCAACCACACATAATATTTTAAAATGGAAAAGAAAGAAAATTAATCCAGCGTGTCAGATTTTCTAAGGGGATGTTAAGTGAACCTAATAAAGGCTCTCATTGAATAATCTGACGATTTGGGTGTGGCGCAAACTCATGATCATTATTAGAACGTGCAAAAAGAATTCGCCATTTTGAATTACTCAAACGCGTCAAATTAAGATATATATGCTTCCTCCCAAAGTCCTAAACATGCTTTCTCATAATCTGGCGATTATCTTGCGAAGGCAACAGCTCTTTAAAAAGGTACATTATTAACATTTTTATCAAGGTCTCAGTGAAGCTCGAGTAAATCCCAATTTAGCATCGTGGGCTCCCCTACTATTGTAACTACTGACTTTGCGAATCGTTATGTTACATTGATTTTGTATTGTTTCTAGATAGTGTAGAGAACGGTCACAAGTAGTAGGTATGTATGGACTATATCATCTACCATGTAGTTGTTCATTTTAAATATTTT
The DNA here is from genome assembly GCA_944739405.2 of Euclidia mi. Lineage (NCBI taxonomy): Eukaryota > Metazoa > Arthropoda > Insecta > Lepidoptera > Erebidae > Euclidia > Euclidia mi. Next base: position 15,306,084 of record OX123204.2, on the reverse strand, counting down.
AATAAAAAAGGGTTGGCAATACCCAAGCTCCTTGAAGAATGAAGTTGGCTGCAGTCACGAACACAGATTTGCTTGATCCTCAAGATGTATTCCATTTTCATTTGTAACTCAAAACGATGGTAACTAGTAGTAAGTATCTATTGTTTATTCTATTGTTAGCAAATTCAAGTAAGCCCCAGGGATTGAACTCCAAAGAATACTGTTATCTAAAAATTATGCAATGTTCACTTGAAAAGTGGAATTTAAAGTTGGTAAAGTTGTGTGGTGGTAGCCGTATGTATTTGAATAAATATTTTTACAGAGAGCAAAAATATTGCAAATATTTTCGTAGCTGTATTTATTTTTAAAAGTATGCCATATATTTTCACCATAGTTGGTCACACACTTACACGAAAAAAGAGAGTGCTAAGATAAGAGTATCATAAACTTGCTTTGATATTATTCGCTTTAAACGGTGTAGCATTAAATAAATGTACATTCATAAATCACATTTAAATCACAATAAACATAGGATTCCATTTGGTACTAATATGATAAACCCATTCCAATTTATACATTAAGATAACGCTTGTAGCCTTGAGTTTTAGAATAAAAGAAAGTCTTTATGGTTGAAGCTGGCTTTTTTTTTTTTTTTTTTGACTCGTGGTGGAAACCAAACAATTTACGGGCTAACCCCCCTAGGCTGGGCCCCTAAAGGGGCTCAGTCCAGGGAGAGTGTGGTGACTCCCCGACGAGAAGTGCCGGGACTACCCACTAAAACCACCATGGTGTTCCTCTATCCGATCCCATTGAATGGCAGGGTCACGGGAACTACGTTTGTATAACTGCCGCGACCCCACCTGAGCTGGCCCGCCGAAGCAGGCCCCGTCCCTCGCATGCATCCATCTGCATACATCATAATTTGTCCTCATACATCCTCTTTCATACTACGAGCGGAAAAGAACGACGTAGTCTACTAACGCAACGAGAGGCGCACGCGGAACACGTGCGCCGCCTCTCGGGCCTAGCGGACGGCGGGCAGTCAGAAACAGGCCCGACGCCCGCTGGCGTGTACTCACGGTGGCCGGAGATCGTTGAGCGCCCTCCGGCGACGACGCCCGGTTCTGCGGGTGGAGACAGGTCGCGTGGGCTCCCTATCCCGCTCCGCATGGTTGAAGGTGGCTGCCACTTACACCGAAGTTTGTCATGCGTGTGAAAATCACGAACACTGCAAAGGATCATTGTGATATCTATACGATTTTTTTTAAAATGCAATGCAAGCACCTCGACCCTTATAATTTGTATAAACGCTGTAAATGTTTCTTTATTTAAAAATAAATTGTATTACTATTAGTGTCTCCCGATAGATTCTGATAAACTTTAATTATTTATATACATCTTGATTTAAGTTTAGAGATCTTTGCCTGTTGACCTTTGAGCTGTTTTGCCACTTTTTGTGTTTACATGACTAACATACTTAAGCACATAAAGATGATAAAGTAAAAATGCAAGCAATATATCAGCAAACAAAACAACGCAAAGATCAATAGCAAACCGGAGATGGCTCAAGCTCATCTTGCAATATTTCATTACAGGTACCGACACAATTAAGGTAAATAAAAGCTTGTAAAAAGTCTAATGCACGTTTTTTTTTAAATCAGTTCTCCATACTAGGAGTAAATCCTGTGTCCTGAGAATATTTATAAACATTCAGTTAACGGTCATAACGAACAACCAGATTGGAAACAACAATATTTAGCCTTACTTAAGCTACACAGTTGCACAACAAACCGCGAGGACTAAACGTTGATGAGAAAGAGGCAAAAATATAGGTATACATATCAAAATTATCGGAACATGACGCTTCGGTGTAAATTCATCAAACAATATAATCTACCATGTTCATAGCTCATTTAACAAAGACCTTTAACATGAAAGAACTTTTGATTTTCTGATTTCTCACACCAATGAGCACACAAAATAAATGCGCATTTCTCTTTTTTTCCTTGAAACTGTTTACTTGACAAGTGCTTAATTTTGTTCAAAAACAAGACTGACCTTAAACACGAGTTGCTAAAGTTTGATTTGCTTTGATAAAAATATGTCAATATTTTTCAAGTTCTCGTTATGAGCGCCGATTTTTCTTGAAGAACTCGTGCAAGTAAATTTGACTTACTCATACTTTTTTGTTTTTATAGAGATTTTGAGGTTTACTTAGAAGTTCGTTCACCTTGAATGTTCCGTCGCAAACTTTAAGGGAACGTTGTTATGCTTCACTGGATTATCTTACATTTTCTCAGACAAATCGGAACAGATTTTTGCGACTGAAAATAGCTCGGACACCTGAACGTTGAAATATTTTTATACAAACTTATCCTAGGTATTGGTTTTTCTTTCAGTTCGTCAAAATAGAACTTTACCTATTGAACTTCATTCATGGGTCACTGGATACAAATTAGTTTTGGATACTTTTTTATCTCTATTTATATTATCTCTATACGAAGGTATCTTTCGCCAAGATATCAACGTTTTTGAATTTTTGGTAAGTAACAATGTGCATATTTAACACTACACTAATAAACTAATGATATGACGGAATGTTTTAATGCTGTTTACCAAGGCAACGTTTTGTACAGTCGTGTGACACAGTTGTGTGACTGTGACTTAAAGTACTTCGTTGTCTCCTCGTCTGAACATTGTATTCTCTATTCATATTATCTTTTTAATATGCAAATTTAATTAAATTCGTAAAATTACGAATAAAGTAGACATTAAAGAATGTAGCTCAAGTAGAAGAATTCTCTTCTTAGTAGGAGTCGGATTTATTATTATCCCTGTCCCACAATATTATTATTTTTATTTAGACAGTTACCGATAAAGTTTACATATACTACCAACTTAAACATGCTAGTTTAGTTATCATTGTCTAATTAGTAGAATTTAGTGATGTAATTGTTATTAGTCCAGTTTTGGATCGCTCACTCATCATCATCGTCATCCACAGCCCGAGTTATAAATTTTTTGCCTAAAGTGTAACCAAATAATGCAATAGCTGTTATATCAGATTCTTGAAAAAGTATAGTGGGAACATCTTTCCAACGAATACCTGTCCACCACACAACTGAAAAAAACTATAACCCGACTACTTATAAAAAGGGATCTAAAAAGGACGAAACAAGAAAAGTATAAGTACAGCTTAAATGCTCCTGCTAGAGCCGTGTCGCACCTATTAATCTCATAAATTTTTCATAACGCGCCTAAAGAAGTATAACTGCAATAAAGATATGCCGAGGTAAATTTAATGTCATATATAAGTAAGTACATATAGACATAGACTGCCAAAAACCCTTCCTTTTGGCTTCGCTGTAGTCGGGTAAATAATATAAATTAAGTAGTGGAAGTGTTATTAGAGAGCATGGGGAAGTTCTGAATCAGTGGAAGGTATATTTTGAGAATTTGTTTGAACGAGGAGGGAGCGACAATAGGAATATAGTAACGAATGAGGCAGATAATTGTGAAAATGGGATAAGTATGGAAGAGATACGATATGCATTGAAAAGTATGAAGGTGGGTAAAGCTGCGGGATATGACAGGATATCTGCTGAAATGCTCAAGGTAGGCGAAGGCGTCACTGCAAGCCTGCTGTATCTACTGTTTAATAAATGTTGGCGGTCCGGTCGTGTACCAGGTGACTGGAACAAAGCCGTTATTGTGCCACTGTACAAGGGCAAAGGGTCACAGCAGGAATGCAAAAATTATCGCGGTATCAGCCTCCTGAGTATTGTTGGCAAATTGTATGCAAAGATACTGATTGAAAGAGTGATTTCTGAAACGGACAGTAAAATTTGGGATGTGCAAGCGGGATTCAGAAAGGGAATGGGATATACGGATCAAGTCTTTTCCTTAAGGTACATTGCAGAGAAAGTCTTAAGTAAACACCAGAAGGTTTTCTGCGCCTTTATTGACCTGGAAAAGGCTTACGATCGAGTGGTGAGGGATGAACTTTGGTCAACACTTTCTGTGTATGGAGTGAGCAGCAGTCTGATACGGGCACTTGAATCCTTATATAGGGATTCAAGTGCCTGTGTCAGAATAAACGGGGCCTACACGGACTGGTCTAACATTGATCGTGGTGTTAGACAGGGATGTGTAGCGTCTCCTTGGCTGTTTAATCTGTTCATGGACAGTTGTTTGACCGATCTGAAAGAGTCTGAATGTGGATTAAGAATGGGTGGGTCAGTGTTTGAGACCCTGCTATACGCTGACGATCAAGTTCTATTTGCATCGTCAGCGTTGGATTTGCAGCAGATGGTCACCACGATGAATGAAGCGTATAAGAAGAAAGGTATGAAAGTAAATGTTAACAAAACCAAAGTCATGGTCATAGAGAGGGATGATAGTGTAACTAAATGTGACGTAATGATAGGAGATGAAAAAGTGGAGCAAGTGAACGAGTTTGTATATTTAGGGTCTTTGTTGACGAGAGATGGAAAATGTGAGGGAGATATTGAAAGGAGAGTGAAAGCAGGAAATTGTGTGAATGGCGCCTTACAGTCCATCATCAGTAATGATATTATCTCAAACCAAGCTCGCCTTGCTATACTGCAGGGAGTTTTGGCGCCAACACTGATGTATGGTAGTGAATCATGGGTATGGCAGAAGAAGCATGACAGTAGAATCAATGCTGTGGAGATGAGAGCTTTAAGGAGTATGTGCGGAGTAAGGCTGATTGATAAAGTGAAAAACAGTGTGATACGAGAGAAGTGTGGTCTAAAAGAAGATGTAGTGACAAAGGTTGAAAAAGGAATGTTGCGTTGGTTTGGACATTTGGAACGGATGGATGAAAGAAGGAATACGAAAGGAGTGTATCGTGCGAGAATGAATGGAAATGTCGGTAGGGGACGCCCTAGGCGGACGTACGCCGACCAAATAGGTGACGTACTGAAAAAGGGCCAAATTAAAAGTACCCATAACCGACGCGCATGCATGATGAGGTTAATGAACAGTGGCGGCGCTAGACCACATGGGGACGTCGGCAACATCAAGTTCGCGAGGCCCTTTTCAAAATCGATGGCGAGGCCCCATTTAGGTACTTTGTAGTAAAAAAACCGTTAAAATTGAGCCAAATTATAAGATAATGTATGAATAAATAAATGACAATTCAACAATTTTCACCCAACACAGATCTTGTCACGCACATGTTCGAAAATAATTAAAGTCACTATCATCAGCTTAGCTTTTTCCCGTATTGCTCGGTTTTGGCTTAGGTGGTTTAGGTAAGCCAGGATGATTGGCGAAACGAAATTAAGTAGGTATGTAACTTGTAAAACTTTTTGCGAGGCCCCATCAGGCGCGAGGCCGTCGGCGGTCGCCGACGTCGCCGACGCCTAGCGCCGCCACTGTTAATGAATGTCGAGGAAGCGAAAGAAGTATGTTTGAACCGAAGCATGTGGCGTTCTATAGTCTCTGCCTACCCCAATGGGAGACAGGCGTGACGATATAGATAGATAGAGATAGATTAATTAACCATGTCATATAGCTTTTAGTCTACTTTGTATTTATGACTAAATTCAGTAAGACTAAAGTACCCTAATTGCTCTACGAATCACTGAATGCCCAAACAGTATGTTACGACCATCTGCTTAAATAAGCGCAACGTCTCCAACATTCTTACTGCACGGACAATTTCACTTACTCTCGACGCTCTTCAAAAAAAATTAAATAATAAACTCTCTTCAAATTATGAAGAGGAAAGAAGTCTGAACGTCTCAGCTGTTGCAAACATAATAATGTTCTTGTTTTATTATATTAATAAAAGACGTAACAGGCAACTTCCGCGGTTAACATAAACTTGGCTAACGTCGTTGAAGAGTTGGGAGCAACAACTGTCACTGGCGGCAGATTGAATTAGCTGTACCGCAACTGACCGCGGTTTGTAAGGCGCTTCTCACACTTAGGTATGCAGCGCACACTCTTACATAAGCGCGTAGAAAATTGCAGTCAGTAAGTCGTTGTGTTTAAAACTATAATAATATTTTAGAAAAAAGATTTAGTTAAAGGTGAGAGGTTTCAAAAGTCTGATTAGGCTATAGATACATACATACATACATAGATTCAAGCCTTTTTCCCCGAAGGGGTAGGCAGAGGCATATTAAACGCCCACTTTTCGCCAGTGTTTTGATTCTTATTTTAGGTGCTTATTTTAGGTGGCGAGCCTATTGCCGCTTATCGGGACATTTTGTTTGCCAGAGCCTCGCCCGTTGATCGGCAGGTGCACCACTTGCAGGTGAGGTTGGCTTGGGACCCTAAGTTCTTGGTGGGAACCCTATGCACCCTAGGCTATAGATATTAGGTACAATATGAGGAAAACGCGTTTTGTGCACAAAATTGCAGTTTGTGATCAAAAAAACTTTTGTAACTGCTGATATTTTTATGTACCTACTCAATGAGAGCCGTAGGACTAAGAAGTTGGCAAGCAACGATTCGTTATGTACTTGACTCTAAAATAATTTTCTAATTTGGGGCTGGTATTTTTTATTTTTCTGGAAATAACATGACACGTTCATCGTTTCCACCTCATAGTAACCAAAAGCCTGGTGTACGTGCAACATATTCAGTTAAAAGTTTAGAGTTTAAACAAGTCGAATAACATAATAAAACCGCTATGGTTTCATTAATGCCATCAATTGATTTAATTATTACGTCAAGACCAATTATTGTAGCTTCCGCTTTTTAGATGCTCAACAAATTATTAAGTGTACCACACCTTTATCTTAGCTTGCCCTCTCCACTTTTTGTAAGAACACAGCTATTTAATTTGACAAACTCTGTACTTCGGATGAAAAGAAATTGTGTTACTTGTGAAGGTTGAAAAATCACGTAAAAAGTTGACAACGAGTTTTTATTTGGTGTTGGAGTAGCAGAAAAAGTAGGTTTCATTCTTCAAATTGCCCAAGTATTCAGTAAAAAAGTACTTCTGCCTGTGACTTGCTGCATCAAGGAAACTTCGAGGAAAAGTTATGGACAAGTCTTATTAAGTTTGATCTTTACTCAAAACGTTTGAGGAATTTATTAGTTGGTACTGAATGTTGAAAAGGCTTTTCAGATCAAGAATTTATTGGGGTACTTTACTGAAAACTAGATTTCTGATTTATTATGATTTTTTTTTCATTTGAATATAAAGTAACCTAATTTACTACAGTAATTCTACAATTTTAATCCATCAAAATTATTTTGCTGATATTTATTATAATGCACCTTTTACTTATAGCGTTATAACTGAAAAAACAAAAAGTATTAAATCCTTCCCCTTTTTTATAGACTCATGCCTACCTATTATGCATACGGGTAGGCAGAGGTATACATTTGATTACACCCACATTTCGCCATTTTATGTTTTTTTAGGTCCAACGTAATAGTGGGCGAGTCTATTGCCCTTAACGGAAAAACTCAGTTTTACTTTTGCCCGACCCGGTAATCTGTCCCGGGTACTCCCGGTAAATCATATATGTACATTAAAATGTGTGTATGGTAAATAGCGCATCTGAACGCCCGTAATATTCACTTGACTAGTTTCTCGTATTTCTTAGTAATATATCGCAGAACAGAAGTACTTCTACAAAATAACGTAAAGCTTTTTGTAGAAAAAAAAGAAAAGTATATTTTGTCTGAATTGAATACATTGACAAAATGTGAATGAAACAGCTCCAGTAAGTTATTTACAATACTTGTGTTGGGGTTGTTCCGCTCCTTCCCTAAAATAACACTTAACAATATTGAGACTAAGTATAAATTAAAATTAACAACCATATTCTAAGAAAAGTGATAGACAAAGATTTATAAAAAGAAAAATGTATTTGCACACTTTTACAGCTAATGTTAAAATAAAACCATGTTTGACTCCCACTTTACTCAAAGAATAGTCATGGGATATGATGCTATTTTAAGCAAAATCGACGTTTCTCGGCAAATAATATTACCTACTGACAGATAGGTAATACCAGTAAAAGCCTAATGCCACAAAGAGCTTATAAAATAACTTTGCTATTTTATAATAACCGTTTCTAAGCAAAAGGTTATGTTTGCAAATATAATATGTTCTGTGTGTGAATGTAATATGTATGACATACGGTTTTAAAAACGTATAGTGATTTTACTAATTCTAGTGGTTATATTACAATGTATGTATGTATAGTTACCTGATTAGAATGATAATAATTATAATAGTTAAATGTGTATATTTTAACTTCAGGTTTACGGGCAACTCTAGATCGGTATATGTGGAGAGCCTTGGGGGAGTCCTATGTCCAGCAGTAATGCAGCAGGATGTCTCTAGGCTGAAAAGGTGATACATACATATTAAAGATAATTTAAATACAGTAACAAAACAAATAATCGTTCTCGTTGCACAAAAATGTTCATAAGCAGAAATCGAAATCACGACTACCAGCTCTCTGACCACCCAGTCAAAATGTCAAATCAAAGCAAAAGAAGAATGGCCATTTTTGACCTAAACATGTATAGAGATAAAACTTATTTTAAAATTAAGGTTATTTTTTAGTGTAATGATTTCACTAACAATTATATTTTATAGAAGTCTAGGTAAAAAGTAAAGTTTTGGGTTGTAAAGATGTTCTAGAACTCGTGAACGCATCCTTATCAAAATATTTTTTATTCGCTGCATTGTTATATTACCTGTGCCCGAAGATACTTCCTTGTTTAGCTACATTCCGTTTCACTTATATCACATCTTTAGCATTTGGTTTTGTCAAAACCTCGAGCAAACTTAATTTTATATATAAATTGAATCAAGTTGTTAAAAGCTGATCATAAATGAATGTATTTTTTTATGTTAAAAGATATAAAAAGATAAATATAAATGTATTTCTGCCGTTGAAAACATTGGATAAGGATGCAATGGAACGTTTTTGACGTAAAGACGCCGCCGGTGACATTGGACATGGGAGAATCTGTCAAATTAATACGAACTAATTTCGGTGTATTATGTAATTCCTAGACCTTTTTAAGAAAAACTGTCTTTACAGTATAATTTCTTGATCATAGATCTACTTGTTTTTGTACATTTTATCTATATACACAATAATTGATTATCAGGTCATTCAATGTATGAGAAGTGGCCATTGTTCTTTCTGCCATCAAGAAAAAGAGAAAAATTTCAGAGCAAAATTCAAAATACTCAAACATTAACCGCCATTAATCTGAAGCACTGTAATCGATTAGATTTGTGCAGGTAGCCACAGTCGATCTCGGTCAGTTAATACTACCTGCGGGTACCTAGCGGCGACAGTATATTTGGTACAATTCAATAGCTTTCTTCTGTTTATTGAAACTGATAAGGTTTTGTTTTGAAGGCGGCTAAGACGAAAAGCAAGAAATTAAAATGCCTCATAGCTAAAGTTGATTTAATTGGTTTTGATATACCAAAAAATGTGTCCGAAGTGTAGGAAAGGAGGTGGTAGTAGGGCTAGGTGGAGTAACGATGTACGCAAAGTAGAAGGCAGCGGCTGGACTGGAAAGAGACAGCAGTGGACTATTATGACAGGCTGATGATGATGACGATGTTACCGAAAAAAATGTAATTGAAATATTCTAACTTAGTTTCTTTTTAGGGATTTTTAAATACCAATTTCTAGAGGAAATAAGCTAAAATACTATTTGCCTGCAATATGTCATGTAAATCTTTGCTAGCCAGATCTAAACTTGTATGTAGGTGAACTTTCATTTGAATTATCAGATATAATAGATGTTATCCTATGATTTCTTTTCTATGAAGTAAAAAAGTACTTCAACACGCTTTTTATGTTTATGTTATTAAACGGTGACGCTGGCACAACTTCTCGGAGTCTTTACAAACTTTTAACCAACAGACTCGAAGTAACAATTTGTGGATCAAAAATAGTCTTGTCCCTTGTCTAGTCTTGTCTCCACACGGAACAAGACTAGACAAATCACTTACAACAGTTATCCCAAGGTTACTGGTTACGTCAGTGCTGTCAAATTATTCTTTCTCTTTAGAAATGTTTGTATTGTATTTATTAGGTCTCGTCTCATTTCTTCAGTTTACATAAAATATAATCTTTATATATTTTTATCTGGAAGCTCGTGACTTGTAGGCGGAGGAATGAAAACAGATAAGCTGTCAGCCTGAGACCTAGGGATTTGCGGCTTAGGACCACTATAATGCCGTTGGTGGAAATTCGAGAAATCTATTTAAAGTTGCGTGTAGAATAATAATTTCACTAAAAGGTACTTTTGGTGATGGACGTTTCATTTAGGTCTTGGTTTTTTTGAAGTACCAAGTTAAATGAATAAAATATTTATTTGCGAGATAAGAGATTAAGTTCCTTTTTTAAATTAAATGCGTAGAACATAAGGTGTTAGTGCTCGTCATTGGCAACATTTAAGTTTGCTGTGATTTGAAGACAGAACTTTCAGCATAAAAAGCTTCACTCAAAGCTCATCCGTCACATCCCACACACGACGGTAAGTAAATTTTCGAATTCGAAGTCCTTTAGAGTTGACAACAATAAATTAATTTTGTGTTTTATCAAAACAAGTTATTCCCATCACATCAGATAAATTACGCGTAGTCAAGAAGACCTGCAAGAAATCCTGCACTCAAAAACAAGAATCTGCCAACTCTAGCACCTGAGATTATTCGAGATCGTACAGAAGTTATAAAATGCGTCTTTAAGCCATTCGACCTAAAAAAGTAACATCAGTAAACTAGTTAGTATAAATATGAACTATCTGTGTCTAGTTGTCTACAAATACGTCTTTTAACGGCCGGTCCCAATACTTTATCTATCCGTGGATTTGTCTATTTTAGATACCTACATATTTGACGTAAGCTCCATACAATATATGTCTCATATGTAGTAGCCAAATCGATGGATCAATCAAATATTGGGACAGGCGGTGAGATGACATAGGCACCTATAATTATGAGTCCTTGAGCTAAAAAGCTTTTTTAATTATAACGTTTCCAAAACGCAGAGGTGCTGGAATTTGAACCCAGGACTTTCAGCATGCGAAGCAGACACTCTACCACTGAGTTACACCTCCTATGGGCATCGTGTATAAACAATACTAGGAACAATATAAAGGGACAAACCAGGGATTGAGTGATGGTGATTGATGCTTTAATTTGAACCCAGGACTTTCAGCATGCGAAGCAGACACTCTACCACTGAGTTACACCTCCTATGGGCATCGTGCCTAAACAATACTAGAAACAATATAAAGGGACAAACCAGGGATTGAGTGATGGTGATTGATGCTTTAATTTGAACCCAGGACTTTCAGCATGCGAAGCAGACACTCTACCACTGAGTTGCACCTCCTATGGGCATCGTGCCCAAACAATACTAGGAACAATATAAAGGGACAAACCAGGGATTGAGTGATGGTGATTGATGCTTTAATTTGAACCCAGGACTTTCAGCATGCGAAGCAGACACTCTACCACTGAGTTGCACCTCCTATGGGCATCGTGCCCAAACAATACTAGGAACAATATAAAGGGACAAACCAGGGATTGAGTGATGGTGATTGATGCTTTAATTTGAACCCAGGACTTTCAGCATGCGAAGCAGACACTCTACCACTGAGTTGCACCTCCTATGGGCATCGTGCCTAAACAATACTAGAAACAATATAAAGGGACAAACCAGGGATTGAGTGATGGTGATTGATGCTTTAATTTGAACCCAGGACTTTCAGCATGCGAAGCAGACACTCTACCACTGAGTTGCACCTCCTATGGGCATCGTGCCTAAACAATACTAGGAACAATATAAAGGGACAAACCAGGGATTGAGTGATGGTGATTGATGCTTTAATTTGAACCCAGGACTTTCAGCATGCGAAGCAGACACTCTACCACTGAGTTGCACCTCCTATGGGCATCGTGCCCAAACAATACTAGGAACAATATAAAGGGACAAACCAGGGATTGAGTGATGGTGATTGATGCTTTAATTTGAACCCAGGACTTTCAGCATGCGAAGCAGACACTCTACCACTGAGTTGCACCTCCTATGGGCATCGTGCCCAAACAATACTAGGAACAATATAAAGGGACAAACCAGGGATTGAGTGATGGTGATTGATGCTTTAATTTGAACCCAGGACTTTCAGCATGCGAAGCAGACACTCTACCACTGAGTTGCACCTCCTATGGGCATCGTGCCCAAACAATACTAGGAACAATATAAAGGGACAAACCAGGGATTGAGTGATGGTGATTGATGCTTTAATTTGAACCCAGGACTTTCAGCATGCGAAGCAGACACTCTACCACTGAGTTGCACCTCCTATGGGCATCGTGCCTAAACAATACTAGGAACAATATAAAGGGACAAACCAGGGATTGAGTGATGGTGATTGATGCTTTAATTCAAACTACATAAGTATATTATATCATAATGTTTAGTTATGTTCTACTAGCATTTAAAGTAATAAAGCACAAGTGAAATGCGTTCAAGCCACCGGCTATATTGTGGAAAAGGCAAAAATAACATATGGGAAGGTAAGTGATGTGCTTAGTGCTTCTGAGTTTGTTATTACTAATTGTAATGCCGCACCAATTAGAATCATAACATAAAAAAAAATATTTTTAAATAAAAATAAACTGACGTCAAAAAGCACTAACAAACTAAAAAACAAAAAAATAATTGGTTTTGGAGGAACAATTTTTGGAGTCGGTGCCAAGCCAATCGGATCAGATATACATCTGATCTGACTTTAAAACCTCTACACATTTTTATACAACTTTTGTTGTTGATAGAATAGGTAGTTTGTAATTTAGTAACTTTCTGCGTAAGTGCTTGGCACCGACTCCAAAAATTGTTCCTCCAAAACCAATTATTTTTTGTTTTTTAGTTCCTTAGTGTTTTTTGAAGTCGGTTTCTTTTTATTTAAAAATAATTTTTATTTTTTGCTTTTTAGTGGTATACTAATAAAAAATAGTAATAGGTGGTAATTAGGTACATAGAATAGTGTAGGTGGTAAATTATGGGGAGGCCTTCTTTACGTGTTTCAAATCTATAATAATATAATAATATTCTACCACATACACACATCACCATCTAGTCCCAAGCTAAGCAGAGCTTGTGTTATGGGTACTAGATAATGGATAAACATACATATATACTTTTTTTTTTGTAAATACATACATATTATACATAGAAACACCCAGACCAAGACAAACATCCATGTTCATGCACACAAATGTTTGACTTGAGCGGGAATCGAACCCGCGACCTTCGGCGTAGCAGTCGCTTACACTCCCGCTGCGCCAACCTGTACCTTTCTGGAAATTTGAAGTATTTTTTTTGTTATCAACTAACTAGCCTAAACACGTTCGTTTCAGTTCCATCATCAGATCCCGGAAATCATCCAATACCAAAGTGTTTGCCAAGATAAAACAAATGAGCCTAAACACGATGAGATTGCGTTATTGTATTACAAAGATCCCATGGCCACCTTCCTGCTCTATCATCAGAGTTTGGTAAACATTCAGCACTAAAGTCCATGTAAAGACGAATCAAATGAGCTCAAACTCAATGGGATTGCGTCATTGTATTACAAAGATCCCATGGCCACCTTCCTGCTCCATCATCAGACTCTGCAAAACATCCAGTACCAAAGTCCATGTAAAGACGAATCAAACAACCCTAAACTCGATGAGATTGGGTTATTGCGTCACAAAGATCTCATGGTTACCTTCCAACTCTATCATCAGACCATGGAAATCATCCAGCATCAAAGTCTATGTATAGACAACTCAAACGAGCCCAAACTCGACGGCATTGGCTTGTTATCGTCAAATCGCTTCAAGTGTGCTTATAAAATTTGAAGATTTCCTTCGATTTTTCAGGACTCCATGATCACATCCTAACCTGATGATCATGGAACCAACTAGGAGGTATACTCTTTCAATCAAAACAAGAATTTTCGAAATCGGTCCAGGCGTCTTAGAGAAATCGGGGAACATACATAAAAAAAAAGATTCCGACGAATTGTTAAACTCCTCCTTTTTTTGAAGTCGGTTAAACACGTTCGTTTCAGTTCCATCATCAGATCCCGGAAATCATCCAATACCAAAGTGTTTGCCAAGATAAAACAAATGAGCCTAAACACGATGAGATTGCGTTATTGTATTACAAAGATCCCATGGCCACCTTCCTGCTCTATCATCAGAGTTTGGTAAACATTCAGCACTAAAGTCCATGTAAAGACGAATCAAACGAGCTCAAACTCAATGGGATTGCGTCATTGTATTACAAAGATCCCATGGCCACCTTCCTGCTCCATCATCAGACTCTGCAAAACATCCAGTACCAAAGTCCATGTAAAGACGAATCAAACAACCCTAAACTCGATGAGATTGGGTTATTGCGTCACAAAGATCTCATGGTTACCTTCCAACTCTATCATCAGACCATGGAAATCATCCGGCATCAAAGTCTATGTAAATACGACTCAAACGACACTAAAGTCCATGTAAAGACGAATCAAACGAGCTCAAACTCAATGGGATTGCGTCATTGTATTACAAAGATCCCATGGCCACCTTCCTGCTCCATCATCAGACCCTGCAAAACATCCAGTACCAAAGTACATGTAAAGACGAATCAAACAACCCTAAACTCGATGAGATTGGGTTATTGCGTCACAAAGATCTCATGGTTACCTTCCAACTCTATCATCAGACCATGGAAATCATCCAGCATCAAAGCCTATGTATAGACGACTCAAACGAGCCCAAACTCGACGGCATTGGGTTGTTATCGTCAAATCGCTTCAAGTGTGCTTATAAAATTTGAAGATTTCCTTCGATTTTTCAGGACTCCATGATCACATCCTAACCTGATGATCATGGGACCAACTAGGAGGTATACTCTTTCAATCAAAACAAGAATTTTCGAAATCGGTCCAGGCGTCTTAGAGAAATCGGGGAACATACATAAAAAAAAAGATGCCGACGAATTGTTAACCTCCTCCTTTTTTTGAAGTCGGTTAAAAATATTTTCGTCGCTTTCGATGGTGCCTTCAAATTATCTATCAAAATTATATGCCTTTATATATTTTATTAATTTAATATTTGACAAGATAGCCTGTCAGGTTTATTACCTTGCTCGACCTTGCTACTAACGGCACAGCCAATTACACCTTATATGTCTCTTATAATAACCTTGCCAGACGTCTAAATAATTCATTGATTTCTCATTTCCCCATCAAATCCTCACATATTGAAGTTAAATACTGTGGCAGCAATAACTTCACTTCAAAGAGGGAAGTCATAAAAGCTCATATTATAATTTGTCAGTCCCCTGTCGAGGATAATAAATAGACGACGCTTACACAAGTTGTTTCATAAATCAAGTCGGGTCTACAGGTCCTTTTGACGCCTCATATCATATATATTTTATTTGAGTACCACGTATGTCGTAAATCATGGGATGAGGCCAATTTGTTTATATTGCGGTTTTGGAAAAGTCACATAGTGAGAAGTGAACTATTTTTATTTCATTTTATAAACTTATGTGATATTGCGAGTGATCAATTTCAAAAATGGTACAATTTTATATTGACTTGTGATATTAAAATACTTTGCATCTTTAATATATGTATCCTAGTCTTTCAAGTTTCATAAATCATATTTTTGGTTCTGACTGTTGTCTAGTACCAATCCCAGAATTTTAGTTCATCATCATTATCAGCCTTTAACAGTCCACTGCTGGTCTAGGCCTCTCCTTTGAATGGAGGAATTGGCCTACTATACCATGCTGGCCAAACGGGTTGGTATAGGGTTTTGTATCAAGTTTTTCTTCTCTTACAGTGCTGTTCTCTGCATAATATGCTCCCTCTGTCGGCTCTTACGACACCCACGGCATGATATGGGGTGGTGACATTCCGTATTCTTAATCCGTCACCACACGGAATTTTAGTTACCAAGTGAAAATCTAGTCTGGGTCTCACAGGTACTTCACACCGGTGTTTTTAAGGATCATCCCTGAAACGCCAATGTTGATAGGTAAAGTAATGCAGTGCTTACAGAGGACTTCTTTTAGATGGTTGACCACCTGCTGTGGCGTTTACATTAAAGCGCTTCCATGTTGCAGACGACAATCACGGTGCGGATAATAAAATTGTCTGAGGACACAAATTGTCAAGACATAACGAAATTATCGTCAAGCCTTAACGGAAAGACACACGAAAAGAAAAACGAGAATAATTATCCTTACTGCTATTGTTATTTATATAGACTTTTATTAGTGGCTATTGTAATTTTGATACTACAACTTAGCTATGTTTGTGAATTTACTAACTAGTTTGTAGAAAAACATATTAACTTTATAGTGATAATCACAATGTAACGATGAACCTAGTAAGATTTTGATTTTGTAAGTTAGAATTAATGGAAGATTTTTTGCAGCCGGTATAGTGAGTCAATCCTCATGAAATATACTGAAACTGGTCTAACTCATGGAATATCCCGACCATGGGTACGTTGCAACGGTTTGGCGGCAGTCCTCTGAGGAAAAGCGAATATTCGGTTAAATCTGGTTAGACTAGTAAATAACAGTTCACAATTCTCTTTAATACACGAGGCTGTTCTTATGTTATCCTCGAGTTAGCGCTATCTGATCACACAGCACAATTATTTACTGTGCCGGTAAAGATCAACCCTTTATTTAAATACTGGTTTGTAGAAAAGCGGGACTATTGTAGTGGCAATATTTTAAAATTCCAGGAATGTATAAATGCGCTTAGTTTTCGCGAAATACTGGATAGTGAGGATCCAAATACTGCCTTCAGTCAATTCTACTCACTGTTTAGACTTTTTTATGATCTCTGCTTTCCAGTTGTAGTAGTAAAAGTACCTGTACATTCTCGACCTAAATGGATCACGAAAGGCATAAGATATTGTTGTAGGCGAAAGCGGAAACTGCTGTGGCAATATCGAAGACACCGCACAATGGTAAATAAAAATATGCTAACTAGCTTATCCAGTAGATTTAATCGCATCATCAAACTCACACAAAAGTGTCAAAATGATAATTACATAAATAAGGCAACAAATAAGTGCAAGGCTGTTTGGGCTGTGA
Organism: Euclidia mi; assembly: GCA_944739405.2. Classification (NCBI taxonomy): domain Eukaryota; kingdom Metazoa; phylum Arthropoda; class Insecta; order Lepidoptera; family Erebidae; genus Euclidia; species Euclidia mi. The sequence goes on along the minus strand of OX123204.2, from coordinate 15,288,970 downwards.
TAAACAAAAATAACTGCAATCTACCTAAAGAATATATTCAGCATATTTTAGTAAATGGTAATATAATATCAGATCCCACAGATATAGCGAACTCTTTCAATAATAATTACATTGATCAAGTAACAAAATTAGAAAATAACAGACCCAAACTCAGAATGGCAAAACACTCTGGCTCTTTATTTATGCCTCCAACTATGCCTGCTGATAGACCGAATTATTTTAAATTTACGGTCTACAAATAGTACTAAATATGATGGTGTAGCAACCAGGATATTGAAAACGGTTTCTCCTAAAATATCAGTAATATTGAGCCATATAATAAATTTGTGTATTACACATGGAGTATTTCCAATGGAATTAAAAAAGAACCATAATAAAACCGCTCTTTAAGAAAAATGATAAATATAGCATGTCTTGTTATAGGCCTATAGCATTGATTCCGGTTATATCAAAAATATTTGAGAGGGTTATTCATAAACATATTTATAACTATTTTGATATAAATAACTTATTAGCTGATGAACAATTCGGATTTCGTAAACAAAAAAATATAAATGTAGCAATATATAATTTTTCGAAAGTAGCTATAACAAATATAGATCGTAAGAAACAGGCATGTGCTTTGTACATGGATCTAAGCAAGGCATTTGATTATGTCGATCATAAAACTTTATTAGATAAGTTATATGCTTATGGCGTGAGAGGTAACATACTGGATTTACTCGAATCTTACCTCAGTGATAGGACACAAGTTACCCAAATTTCGAAATTATGTCCTATACAAAGAAAATTACTCTCGTTTTTCTCAGAGGACCGAAAAGTTCAATTCGGTGTCCCTCAAGGAAGTGTTTTGGGACCACTCCTATTCATTATTTATATTAATGATTTACCAACAGTAATAAAGCACAAAACTGTTCTTTTTGCAGATGACAGTACAGTTATATTTACAGGTAATGACAAATCGCAAGTAGAGCATGACATAAATAATACTTTAATTAATACTATTGATTGGTTGACATTGAATAATTTGCAAATGAATATACAAAAGACAAATTTTATGATCTTCAGAAATAGAAGAAGTAAATTATCTGACATACACATACAATACAATTATAAGCAGATTGAACAAGTACATACTACAAAATTTTTAGGTATACACATTGATGAAAATTTAAAATGGAAATTACATGTTGAAACGGTATGTTCTAAAGTCATGCAATTCTCATATGCATTGTATAAATTAACAAAAACTAATAATATTTCAACTGTAATGACAGCTTATCATGGGCATGTAGCCTCTATTTTAAGATATGGCGTTATATTTTGGGGCAATGCTACGAACAACAAAGATGTATTTATCGCTCAAAAGAAATGAGAGCTATGTGTAATTTAAAACAAACGGATAGCTGTAAGCCCTGTTTTATATCATTAAAAATTCTAACATTTCCAAGTATTTACATATTAGAAATAGCTCTATTTGTAAAAAAGAATGCATATCTTTTTGAAAAAATAAGGGGTAAAAGGCATAATTTAAAAATATGTGTTCCACCTAATACTACTGCCTTTTTCAATAACAGTATATTATGCATGGCTCCACGTATTTATAATAAGTTACCTAAATATATTTTACAAATAGATAGACTGAACACATTTAAAATAAAAATAGTAAATTTATTAAAAGAAAAAGCGTATTATTCCATAAATGAGTATCTGAATGATAATTTATAAAATTAGCCGATTATTTTATTATTGTATTCTTTTTTTATTATTATTATCATTTCATTGACATACTAGTAGATTGATTTATTATTTAATTTAACATTGTATTCTTTTTGTTTTATTAGCTATAATTATTTTCTTGACATGTTAAAAAAATATTAGAGAATGTCCTTTTTTTATGTATATTGTATTGCATGCCGCAAGGTAAATACAGTGTTCTCCACATGTAACAATGTAACAACCTATGTACCTGTATTTAGCAATAATAAATAAATAAATAAAATAAATAAATAAACAGGCTTTCTTTTTCCAAGGATTTCGTCTTGAATGCAACCGTGAATACTTTTTACTTAGACGATGATGATGTACACAAAATATAGTATGTGTGTAGGGTGCTTATTCACAAGAATACTAACTGTCAATAGCGTGCCTAATAGGTATACGATCGTTACAGGTCTAAGAAAGAAAAGCTAATTATTTCCTTGATGTAACTGATACAAGTGATACGACTTCAACACTATATAAAAAAGCAGTATTAAGCAAATTACGCTTTAATCTATAAGCAACACCCTCGGACTATATCCGCACAAAAGGAACCATTTATAAAAGCTACGCACTGGGGCAGAAGAAGTCATGAATATCTTTCAATGCGCTTTGAATGTAAATGACATTTGAGTTCGTATTCTTGTCAATGAGTTCAATTCATTGATGCTTTTTAGCTGTACAGTCATCCTCCCAGCGTTATCCCAGTTTCAACCTGGGGTTGTTACAAGCATAATACCTACTCAAATATATTTTTTATTTGTTTTTTTTTTATTTCATTTTGTATTAAGTAACATAATTTATAAGAAGCTTAATGTAATCTAATCTAATACAAAAACCTTAAAAACAAATTTAGAAACTGAAAATATTTACATGGTTTAGGCGTCGTAAAATGCCTCCGCATCAATGTCATCGGGTAACGTGCCCAGAAAGCTGGCAGCATTGCCACGCTGGATGGCAATGCTGATTCTCTGAGCAAAGAATAAACCAGCCTTCTGGTCACGCGAGACGTCGATTAACCGTTTCGAAATTTCTCGGAATAGAGAACGAGCGCTCGGACCCCATGAGCCAAGCGTTTCCACCCCAAACGGCTCAAACATGTAATTACTTACTAAATTACTGTATTTGCGCCGTTTGAGGGTTTCCGAAGTTGCAGCAGCAGCGCCAGCATGGCCTCCCGTGCTTGGGACGTGTGATGGCGCGAGGGTGTCTACGCAGGTTGCGTCCCACACCAAAGGCCTACCCATGTTCCAAGGCAACAATGACATACCATCAGGTCTCTTACCGTCGTCGCGTACTAAACCATTTGGTTCAAGTACAGCTGGTACGCCAGACGCGACAAGAGCACGACGGATTATATCATTCAGATGGGCATGACGAGGAATTCTACCAGCGCTTCTGCTGCAAGATAGCCCATGGTGGCCGAGGCTATCGACGTCTTCTCCACAATGACATCGATGCGGAGAAACACACGGAGCACCTAAACGAAGACAAATGGCAATACGGAATGTCTCATTGTCCAACATGGTTCCAGTGTTGGACGATGGTAGTGCCTGAAGCCATAGACCGGATTCCTATTCTCCCACAGCCAGTAAGCGAGCACGCTCTGCAACATTTAAAGCAGTATCCAAAATATTTTTTCTTACTATGTTGCAAAGCGGCGCGTCCCACAGTCTTTGGGAGAATAGGTTGGTAGGCAAATCAGTGCTTGGATAAGCCATTTTCCAGGCGTTTATAGCTTCAGTTTTGCACAACACTTCTGAGTTAACTAGTGTAGGTGATAAAATTTTCCTAGTTAACTCTTCCGTGCTGTGAACCGAAGACAGAAACGCCGGTAAACTGACACTGGAAATTTTGCGAACGCCGAGCCCACCCAAACGTATGGGCAAAGACGCTTGTAGCCAGGCTTGGTCGTCCAAGTCCACATTTAAAATTCTCTTTAAAGTAATTAGGATAATTTGGTCGATTTGTTCTAAAAGTGATTTTTTTTCCAAAGTTGGGAAGATCTTAAGGCATGTGTAAATTTTAGGACGAAAAGACAATAACGAATAATAGTATAGGCCGAATGAATATTAATTTTGAATAGGCGATCTGAAATTTCACAAAAATTTTGTATCTTTTCGTCTAAGAAAGAACCGAAAGATTCTTCAAATACTGGAGAACCTAGGAGGCGAAGAGAAGTCTTACCAATAATTTTGATCTTAGATGCCAAATTATTAAATTTTGATATTATCGAATGTTTTTTTGTGGAGTCGTCGAGTTGTATTTATAAACAATTCACACTTACTAGAATTTAGTTCCAAGCCAATAGATGCGAATTTATTTTTAATAAAAGCTAAATTTTGTAATACAATGTCTGCAGCGCCCCCTAGGGTCCCGTCGTCTAAAAACCATGCATTAAATTTAGAATTTATTTGCCGAATAATGGGTTGTATAGCTAAACTAAAAATGACTGGTCCAAGAGGGTCACCTTGTTGGCATCCAACTGCAGATTCCAAAAGATTGTCCTGATATAGTAATTTTGTGGGATACCTGTAACATTGCCAAAGAAATTTAAAAATTTTGGGGGTTTCTAATTTTGCTTGTGTCAACAAAGTGTCCCTATTCACTGAATTAAAGGCGTTTTTCAAGTCAACATTCAAAATGACCTCTCCATCACCACTTCCAAGGTACGTGGAAAGGGCATGTATAGCAGCCTCACAACACCCTTTGGAACCAAAACCTAGTTGTAGGGGTTGGAATTTTTCTGACAGCTCCCTGCTGTAAAATTTACAGCATATCTTGGCTGCTATACGCCGATATGTGCTACCCACGGCAATGGGACGAATGCCACCATCCCTCTTGTTAAGGGCACATAGATTCGCCCCATACAAGATGTCAACGATGGCATCGTCCACATTACCGGAGAGAATCATATTTACTAGGGCAGTCCTACTCCTTCAGAAGTGTATCGCCAGCCACCCCAGCACTTGCACACACAAGATCTTTTAGATGCTGTGGTGTCAAGGCATCGAGGCCGCCTGCCGAGCCACTCCGGAAGGAACAAACTGCTGCTAACACGTCCTTGGCCGTGGTGATCAGATGTTCTGATTCACTGTCGGGAGCTTCAGGAAAGGAGAGATCATTAATGGGCGCTGGATGCTTGCTCTTCAGACCCGCAAGCGTCTATGGAGAGCAAGGCGCCACCACATCACTACTGAATAATAGTCTAGATGCGCCCCGTATGTCACCATCCCTTAATTTGGATTCTACATATTGATAGAGCGATTTATGCTTTTATGACGTGAATTTAGGGTCTAAAGTATTGGCCGAAATTTGACAATTATACTTAATTTGGGATGTTAATGAATTTTGGGCTGCCTGATTTTTATCAACATGTAAAATCCTATAAGGGAATGTTAATAATTGCTCCCAGGCCGTTGTTGAGTTCTTCCTTACGACAAGACCTATGCATTCAGCCAATTTTTTTGACACTGATGGTCTTGCTTCACAGGGAACTCTTTTAATAATCGGAACCGACTGTTTTAATTTAGATAAAGTATGCCAAAAAGGAATTTGGTGTGTGTCTCCTGATCCAGATTGTGAAGATATTGATGGGCCTGGAAGTACATTTTGGGATTTGTGTTCTTTACCAAAATGCACTTTCAAGCTCCGCTTACCTTTGAAAAATCGGTCCTGGGAACAATCCGGACAACGCACCAGACCAGTCAATGATGTGGCAGGTTGACTGGCACTCACATCCGTATCGCCATATCGGTCTTGCGTGCAATTTATTGCAAAAAATAATTACAAAACAAATACATAATAAAACATATTTACAATACAACTTATACTAATAAACTGTTAACGTCATTCCACTTGCGCATGCTTGGTAATAGTTATAAACATTTTATATGTAGGCAATTAATTGTTGTTTATATATTGTATCAGAAGTTGTATGCTGGCATCCAGACTTTTTTGGTGCAGTGGCACCGTCCTGTTTGCAGTTTCCTTGTATTGAACTCTTTTGCTTCTCTTATACGGCCGTGAAGAGTAAGAGTTAATTTACTCGTGCTATTCTGGGACTTATGACTTGCAAACGGCTTTATAATAATTTGACTCGGAATGTGGCGTTTTTTATTTCACGTGACAGTTAGCTTCTGGAATGTTAATATTATGCTAACATTGGAATTTGTTGTAAACTGGGTAACATTATTTTAAAATATTTACTATTGTTTATTTTCCAGTGCTATTGTAATAATATAGGGTTTAAACTATTATTTATATTAATTATTTTATTTTCTCGGTTTTTATGAGCTGTCAAAAATACGTTCCGTTTATTGACCTGGAGGTCCTGGGGTCCGCTTATTGCTCTAACCGGTTTTGGCTGAATTGTAGCTTTTTCTCAGAACTACTGCCTGTCTGACCTCCGCAACCCGAAGAGATGGCGATATGCCATGGTTTAGACTAGTGTCAGATTATTTAGAGGTACTGACGCCCTTTAATCACTCTCAAAGATCTTCATGACAGCTTGGATCCAAGGCTTAACGTGCCCACCGAAGCACGGGACAAGCGATAATTAACACTTCAATACGCACATAGCTCCGACAAGTCATTGGTGCGCGCCATGGATTCGAACCTAATACCCTCTGCATTGCAGTCTGTTGGTATCTCCGTATCTCCACTAGGCTATTGCTGCCTTTTAGCTATTTAGCTATACAGTGTTCTGTGCAATATACTACTGGTTTTATTACACACAAGCGGATCCTGAGTTGAAAGACGAGGGTCTTGGATCACAGCTTTTTCCCTTAAGGTGATGATGATGACCATTTCTTTTATTTTTAAAATATAGTTAAAGTACTGTAGGAGCGGATCTAGAGAGAAAAGGGGCAGGGCTGAGACGCCGAAACTGCCCAAGATTCCATTTTTTTTCCATAACTATTGAGATTTTAAAAATCGCTAACTGATGTGCTCTATCTGTTTGAACCTGACTCCTTCCACGCAGCAGTCTGTTGGTCTCACTACTAGGCTACCGCTCGGCTGTCGTCAACATTTATTAACAGTAAAATCAGTATATTTAAAGCAATCCAATTTTATGCACCATCATTCCCGTTAAAGCATAGTGGACAAAATCGCCAATGAATACTGTCGTTTTCGACTAAAGTGAAATTTAGACCTGTTTAGAAATTGTAATTCTCTGAACTACATCAAAGGCAGTAGTTTGCTGATGACAATAGCCTATTATCTGAACCCTAAAGATAATTAGTGGCATGTTAATACAATATTGTAAGCCTAGGCCGCCGGGACTATGCGAATTAGCGTGTTATAAACGATAGTCGATCGTTTTGCATATTTCGGTAGTGTTAAACCTTTATTCAGATCGTGCTACGTACTATTCGATAACGTTGTTAGTTTGGGAACGATGATTATGTAAAGCGATGAACTAACTTTAGGGAATGCTTTTTGAAGTACCTACAGCCTATACTGTAAGTAGAACACAGATCAGTTTCGGGGTTATTTTACGTTGCGATTAAAAATCTGGCTTTAAATTTAAACGTAGCCATCATCGTCTTGGCGTCATGGTGGTTGCATTAAAGCCTTTCGCCTTTGAGCTACTTTCTCGTATGCAGATATATAAAGCTAAGGTTTTAAAACCGGAGATGCTTCACAGCTAGAACTAAAAATCAGCTTTGACAATATACCTATTCAGTAAGAGGACTGTATTTTGCTGAATATTTCGTTCTGAAAACAAACTGTTGGCAATATTTTCGAATATACTGTTTTTTATCATATATATTTCAAAAAGATTGATTAAATTATAAAATCACTAGCGCACCGCCTCTGCTTTGCACGGGTGGAATGTGCGTTTATTATACATATAAACTTTCCTCTTGAAGCATAATATCTATTAAAAAAAACGCATAAAACCGTTGCGTAGTTTTAAAAAATTAAGCATACATAGGGACAGACAGACAGAAGACAGACTTTGTTTTATACTATGAAGTGATTATACTTAAATCACCATTATTTACGTCTAAAATATTGATATCAATGTTAACTAAAACGATTGTCTGTAGAGCTGCAAGTTACAAAAAATAGTAATGATATAAACTTAGGAGTAGGATCTTAGACTATCACTGGATCAACAGTAAAACGCAGTGGGATTCAGGCACAGTGCGTAAACGAAGCTTTAATAACTAAATGAAGAAGTATTTTCAATTAACACTGTCATTTGTATTCCACTGACGTTTTCATACGAACTGGGTCGCCGTCTAATTTCATCGACACCGGAGTACATTATTTCTTAATTTTTGTTAAAAGCTCTTTTGTTAAAGTATCGTATAGCATGGCATTGTTATAAAATGGACTATTAATGTATCGTCTCTCTCCACAAATTATATTTATTCATCATCATCCTAGTTTATTACAGATCCTACTGCTGGGCACAAACCTATTCTTAATATGAGAAGCGTTGGGCCATAGTTCGACACACTGGTCAAATGCTGGGTAGGCAAACTACAATGTCATTCGACAATATTTTGGCGAGCTCTCAGATATGCACATTTCCTTAGGATGTTTTTCACGCGAGCGATAGTTAAAGTCAGTGATGCAAGCCATGTATTCGATGCCGGTCCCCTCGCGTAGTAGTTCGTTCGTCTTTACACTAGGCTATCGCTGCTTCTCATAATACTTAAAACAATCTAAATATGTTAACCAAAATACCTTCATTTTTACCATGGTAAAATTATAAAATACTGTGTGCATCTTAAATCATTACACTAATAATGTAATCAATCAAATCATATTATGCACTCAAAAATTAAGTGTAATCACTGTTTGCACTATAAAGATAGTCAACGTTAACGAAAGCTTCGTTCATCTTAAGTGGGTACTTAAGATGAACGAAGCTTTCGTTAACGTTGACTGTTACTCAACACTGCGAATTCCCCTTTCGAAACCAAAGTTTATAATATAAAATTATGTTCAACTCCATATGTATGTATTTACAAAAAAATAATAATATAATAATGTATGTCTGCTTAGTTTGGGACTAGACATAGTTTTTGTGTATGTGATAGAATATTATATAAGGTACATGTATTTATATTTTTTTCTTATTTAATATTTCACAGTACAGTATATATAAAAAGCTGAACAACACCACTGTTAATGTCTGTGTGGTGTCAATATCTGTGTGGTTCACACTCCGTGACCACCGCGGTGAAATCGACTGCTCATTATGCCCGTGGTACCGTCAGGATCACACGCATCGCGATTAGCATACTCTGTTGACTCCCTCGGCAAAACCTAAAGCTAACAGCAACCTCTAAATTATTAATTTTTGCATTAGTAGATAACTCACAATGTAAAACAGTTGCAGCTCCTTACAAAGATAACATGTAAAACCATTATAATGGCAGTTAAAAAGAGTGCAATGGTTACGAGTTTTATTGCCCGTTCTTTCTCGTGATTCTACCTGCATTGCGAACGTGGCAGTAAATGTAAATGTAGAACAGAATCATCAAGTAATAAACTTCAATTTTGGACGTTCATAAGCGTCACTTAGTGGCCTAAATGAATAAATGAATTTGACTTGACTTGAAACTGAGAATTATCCTTACCTATACTAATTAATTTTCTACGCAAACATTTCCTCGAGTTGTTTCAATGTAATTATCTTAATTAATATGTTCATTTAATAATGATAATATCAGTTTGCATTAATTGTATGCTCGAAGTTGACAATGTACGGTATCTTGAACTCTCTAAGTCACGATTATCTCATGCATGATCTGCTACCCCAAGCGGCAAAACGACCCCTACTATTAAGAAGACGTCTGTTTCAAGGACATAGTGCGAATGGAAATGATTAAAATGAATATATAGTTTTTCGTGGCTCTGATTATTATGGGCCGCCCGAAGGCCTTCTAAATAGCTTTACGATTGTTGTCCTAAGTTGGTACCGGGGACTTATTCGTTATCATGCGTAATACACGTGAACGGGTGCTACTTGCGATGACTGGTCGATGTCGGTCTTACGGGCTGGTATTATTATTTCTTATTAGTATTTTTTACTATTTAACTGCATCATTTCCATCATGGTTCTGAACATTTGCGCGGATTGCCTGCGTTATTAGGTACTTAATGTAAGTGGATGCTCCTGTTTCACCATGTCTGTTTTCAGGAGGCTAATTATTTGAACATCAAAATTTAACTAGATTATGCTTGAGTATAGTAAATACATACAAGTGTCATAGAGCTGAAACAGTTGCAGCACCTTACAAAATTGTTATGTATTATGCAAAACCTGGCGATGAAAAAGAGTGACCGTGAGCTTTATTGCCCGTTCTTTCTCATGGTTCTACGCCCTTGCTTTGCGAACGTGGCAGTAAATGTTAATGTAGAAGCTTTGAATTTGACGTTCATAAGTGTCACTTTGTGATTTAAATGAATAAAGGATTCTGATTTTGACTTTATCGGTAGCGCTCTGGGGGCCAATTCTCCTATTTTTATATGACATTGATATTATATTTTGAATTGACTCAGAAGCGGTATTCTGATAACCTAATGTCATTGTCGTATAATTTGAATGAAACTGTTCGTCATTGACACATATTTTGACACATGTTTCAATTTACGATCACGTTACAACGTCTTTCACCATAGAGGGGTGTTAGTACCTACTCTTATGTATGGTAGTGATAGTTGGGTATGGCAGAAGAGTCATGAAAGTAGAATAAATGCTGTAGAAATTCTCATTTCTACATACACACATACTTCGCAGTGCTCTCGCACTGCGAAGTATGTGTGGTGTTTCTTTGACTGACAGAGTAAAGAATTGTGTGATAAGAGAGTGTTGTGGGGTAAAAGAAGATGTAGTGACAAGCATCGAGAAAGGTATGCTAAGATGGTTTGGACACGTGGAGAGGATGGATGACGAAAGACTGACCAAGCAGATATATAAGGCAAGTGTGGAAGGGACAGGACGAAGGGGAAGACCTAGGCGGACGTTCTCTGACCAGATTGGAGACATCCTAAAAACAGGACAGGTTAGAAGCACCCTGAACAGAAGAGCATGCATGAGGAATCTGATGGGAGTGAATGAAGCAAGAGAGATATGTAAAGATCGTTGCAAATGGCGCTCCGTAGTCTCTGCCTACCCCTCCGGGAAACAGGCGTGAGTCTATGTATGTATGTATGTATCAATCCAAGCTTGAAACCTTAACCTTTATTAAACACAGTTTCTGCCCGCGTTCTAATACCAAATCAAAAGCCACTCAACAATCGAAATAAATATTATATCATAACAAGTAACCCAAAAATAACATTGGATAAAATCTTATTGGAAACATCCCTTAAAAAGCCTGAACTTATTTTTTAACATTAAGAATCTCATTAATACAACTTTTTAAGAACCGGTTGGCTTTCAATTTACTTGAATAATGTAACTTTTAAGATGGAATTAACTTTTCCTAATAAATCGGATTGAAGACTTTGTTCTTAGCGGGATTTAATTATGTAATTGATAATTTGTAATAAGTCATAAATTTATGTAGGTATGTATTTTAACGAATCTTAGCCTTGAATCCTGAGAGGTATTTTGTAGGGTTTTATGCTGTCTTACTTACCTATCTTCTGGTAACTGCCGCTTTCGTATATCTCCCGAAATATCATCAGCCACCCTAGAAACAACTAGTAATAGAGGATACCCGCAGCTAAGCCCGGACATATAATTTTAATTTAACCATTTTGCCAATCCCGTGGTCATTCCCTAGGCCCTTCTTAGTGCACCGTTATGGTCCCCAACAAACATACATTCCAAATTTCATTGCATAAATAGTTCTATCTGTGCTTTGTCTGTCAGTAACCCAGCACTTGGCGAAAAGTAGCGCAAACACATTAGTACCCAAGAATAATGCTTAATTGATTAATTTAGTCTAACGAATTAGAAAGTATTACCTAACTACCTTTCTATTTTCATACCAATGGCCAATTTTAATAGACCTTGAGTTAAACAAAGCCCGAGAACTATTTGTTCACACCTGTCACGTTCGTGACATTGTTAACGAATTAATTCATTCCCGGCCAGACATTTCACTGAACGGCTATGGTCTTACTGCCGATGAGGTAGCGACTAACTAACTACTTAATTAAATTATATAACTAATTAATTAATTAAAGTAATGTTCTCGTTTAAAAACCATTGTTAACCATGTGAACAAAAGAGATACGTCGTATCATATAATTCGTTTTTCTTGCAATCCAAAATTGTGTTTAGTACATAGGCGGGCTTTATGCCTTAGGCAGTCTTGTCAGCTGAGCGTTGCAGAGATTATTTGTTAGTAGCGAACCTACTATCAAAACAAGAATATCTGCATATTGAAAAATAGAAGAGTTATTTAAAATTTAATCAAATAAGATCACACAGCTGGCGAGTAATCACTTCACTAGTTTCAGTCAGTCAGTCGCACTCGGACAATCGCTAACAGCCCAGTAACAAAACTATTGAAACTACACACTCACTGCTCCTTGCCACCTCGTTTTCACTTCCTGGCTTTACTCGCTACTAGTTAATCGCCGACGGTAAGACAACTGCCTAAATCCCACGCAGTCGACCTTTTTGCTTCGCATATATACCAATGCTTACATGTGGTCAGTGCCTTTACATTGTCTCTTCGATTTACTCCCACACACATCCACATCTGATTTATTAATATGTATTGGCTCAATATACCCACTAGAGTAAATAGTCAGAGGAAATTTCTTAGTTAATCAAAATGGCCGAATTGATTTTATGAATTAGTCTGTTGTAGTAGGAGAGCCCAAGAAGCGATTTCGGGATTTACTCGAGCGCGTCAGATATTGATGATTGTTTGCATAGTAGAGGTGGTCGTACATAATATTTTAAAATGGAAAAGAAAGAAAATTAATCCAGCGTGTCAGATTTTGTAACGGGATGTTAAGTGAACCTAATAAAGGCTCTCATTGAATAATCTGACGATTTGGGTGTGGCGCAAACTCATGATCATTATTAGAACGTGCAAAAAGAATTCGCCATTTTGAATTACTCAAACGCGTCAAATTAAGATATATATGCTTCCTCCTAAAGTCCTAAACGTGCTTTCTCATAATCTGGCGATTATCTTGCGAAAGCAACAGCTCTTTAAAAAGGTGTACATTATTAACATTTTTATCTTTTTATCATCTAAGCTTAGCAACCTAATAGGTCTCAATGAAGCTCGAGTAAATCGCAATTTAGCATCGTGGGCTCCCCTACTATTGTAACTACTGACTTTGCGAATCGGTATGTTACATTGATTTTGTATTGTTTCTAGATAGTGTAGAGAACGGTCACAAGTAGTAGGTATGTATGGACTATATCACCTACCATGTAGTTGTTCATTTTAAATACTTTAATAAAAAAGGGTTGGCAATACCCAAGCTCGGCTCCTTTATTCTTCAAGGAGCTTGGCTCCTTGAAGAATGAAGTTGGCTGCAGTCACGAACACAGATTTACTTGATCCTCAAGATGTATTCCATTTTCATTTGTAACTCAAAACGATGGTAACTAGTAGTAAGTATCTATTGTTTATTCTATTGTTAGCAAATTCAAGTTAGCCCCAGGGATTGAACTCCAAAGAATACTGTTATCTAAAAATTATGCAATGTTCACTTGAAAAGTGGAATTTAAAGTTGGTAAAGTTGTGTGGTGGTAGCCGTATGTATTTGAATAAATATTTTTACAGAGAGCAAAAATATTGCAAATATTTTCGTAGCTGTATTTATTTTTAAAAGTATGCCATATATTTTCACCATAGTTGGTCACACACTTACACGAAAAAAGAGAGTGCTAAGATAAGAGTATCATAAACTTGCTTTGATATTATTCGCTTTAAACGGTGTAGCATTAAATAAATGTACATTCATAAATCACATTTAAATCACAATAAACATAGGATTCCATTTGGTACTAATATGATAAACCCATTCCAATTTATACATTAAGATAACGCTTGTAGCCTTGAGTTTTAGAATAAAAGAAAGTCTTTATTCTAAAACTAATTGATTAGGGGTATATTTTGACATATTTCTTAATAGAATTAAGAAATATGTCAAAATAAACAAATTCATAAAAAAGACCCAAAAATTAGTTCACAGACAAAAATTTTTCATAAAAAATGTTAAGTTAAATAAGGAAAGATTACTTGCTCTTGAAAAATTAAAAATATACACACAGAAATATCACCAAAATAATTTGAAACATAAATTAGAAATAAATAATTTGCAGGTAGAATTAAATAATCTTAGTGACAAATTAGTATGAATGACAAATAAATATAAAAGCTCTGAACTACAAATGAAAGAGTACATATTGGCAATGAATGAGTTGGTGGCATCAAATAGTAACAAATGCTCAATACCATTGAACAATGACATCCCGTTCAACCACCAACACTCGCCAGCTTGCTCATTGCCAACATGTGACCCGGTTTTGCCAAATAGTTCTTTAAACAATACAAATTCAAATATTAAACACACTCTAAATAAATTAAAAAATAACAAACTAGACAGTAAAACTATATTACAAAATAAAAATAAAGTGATAATATTTAGTGACGAGATTGGAAAAGGTATGGGTCAGTTGTTGGCGAACACATATAGTGATGGGTTAGTGATGAACTACTGTTTGACTGGGTTAAGTTCCATTGCTATTTTAGATAAAATTATAAACTTCAATTTTGACCAGGATACAACTTTATTGATCCTACTTGGTAAAAGAGGATCTTTAAATAAAAGACTTTTATTCTATTATTACAGTAAATTATGTGAATTAAATTTAAATCAAATTATTATGCTCACTTTACCTTTCAGTAAAGGGTTGCCACAGAAAGAAAATAATATTAGACATAGTCTTAACATAAATTTGTGTAGTTGGTCATACAATAACTATCAATTTCATGTTTTTGACTCTAACAATTATGTTAGTAAAGCTTTACATTTGACGCAAGATACTTGTTATCTGAATTCTTATTATAAGAGACAACTAGCTGAGGCGCTAGCATTTTGTATTGACATTTCAGCCAAGAATTTGGCTAATAAACGTGTTGCCCCTATACAGCAACAAAATGACATTTATAATGATTCAGCCAGTATTTTGGCTACACAGTCTGACATTTCTATTAATTTAAATTAAATAATTCGACAGTAAAGAATACCTCTTGCAATGACACTTTCATTAATAATGGGCTGGTATGTACGAATAAGCCCAATCCAACTAATAATTCATTTAGAAATTCACAAGTATTAAAACTGGTACATCAAAATATACAAGGTATGTCAAATGAAGATTTAGAAGTGGAGTGTGGGTTCATGAACGGTGAATGCGTCGATATTTTGTGTATAACAGAACATTGGCTTAAAGATCACCAGTTCATGTGCAATTTTAATAACCATCTAGTTGGTAGTTCGTTCAGCAGACAAAATGCAATACATGGTGGATCGTTGATTTTAGTTAACAAGCTGCTTAAATTTAAGAATCGTAGTGACATTGTTAGTTTCTCTGTTGAACGGACAGTTGAAATAGCCTGTGTGGAGTTGGACCAACTTATTGTTTTGAGTGTGTATAGGCCACCATCATCCTGCTATGACAACTTTGAAAGTGTCATGGATGATGTGTTACGGAAGCTATGCCAACAAAATAAATCTATAATAGTAGGTGGCAATTTTAATATTAATTTACTAGAAGATTCCCTGAATTGCCACAAAATTAAGAATTTGTTCAAGTCATATAATCTTGCATGCTTATTTTTGGAACCCACCAGGATAACTTCCACGACATCTACTTGTATAGACAATATATTTACAGATATTGTACCAGTTAGAAAGCAAATAATTAACAAATTAACATGAGATCATTGTGGACAATCTATAACATTTGCTATGCAGTCTAAAAAAGTAGGTAGAAAGGAATTGAGTGTGGTGCCAAAAACTTTGCGTCGTCTGGAGGGACTTAAGGATAAACTCACAAGTACATTACCATACGTATGCTATAATAAAGATCCTAATAAGTTGTACAATTCTTTCTTTGACATGTACTGTACTATATTCAATTCTATCTTTGTCCCTAAGAGGATCTCAGTTGCTGGTACTACATCCTTCAGTGAATGGGCAACCACTGGAATTTATAAAAGTAGAAATAAGCTTTACGAATTATATGAACAGAAAGTAATTAATAAAAATGATGAACAATTTTGTCAATATGTAAGAAATTATTCCAAGTTATTTAAAAAGATTTGTCGTGAAGCTAAGACACTTTATTTAAAATCAAAAATTAAAAACCGTGACAATAAAATAAAAGCAACGTGGGATATTATAAACAATGAGACTGGAAGGGTCAAGATTAAAAGTAACGATTACACTCTTCAAGTAAATAAAAATATATTAAAGTCAGATTTTGAGGTTGCCACAGCATTTGAAAATTTCTTCACAGACATTCCAGTCTCAACCACTAAATCCCTCAACTCGTCCCCTAATGACGCCGAATCTCTATTGAAACAAAATGTCAATAGGTGTAACATTGAATTTAGTTTTAGTTATGTCACTGACAGAGATATTGTAAAAAACTTTTAATACCCTTAATTTGAAGAAGACTAGTGATCTTTGGGGCAATTCTGTTGTGATTACGAAATCTATAATCAACACAGTAGCACCGGAACTGGCAATGATTTTCAATAGATGCATTGACTGTGGTGTGTTTCCTGATCAAATGAAAAGTAGTAAAGTAATTCCGTTATTTAAATCAGGTAGCACATCTGACCCCACAAATTATAGGCCAATATCTTTGCTACCCACGTTTAGTAAAATTTTTGAAAAATTAATTCTAGGTCAGCTTCAAATTCATTTTAATAACAATAAGCTGTTACATAAAAAACAATTTGGTTTTACTAGGGGTCGCTCAACTACCGATGCTGGAGTTGAGCTTTTAGATAGTATTTTTGATGCCTGGGAGGAGTCACATGATGCTCTGGGAGTCTTTTGTGACTTATCTAAGGCTTTTGATTGCGTGTTTCATGAAACATTGATCAGGAAATTACATTACTATGTAGTTAAGAACACTGCTTTGGATCTCCTAACATCATATTTGAGTAATAGTAATACAGAGAGTTGAGGTAAATGGAAAAGTTTCTATGAGTTCAGTGGTCACAATGGGAGTGCCGCAAGGTTCAATTCTTGGTCCATTCCTTTTCCTTGTATATATTAATGATTTGCCATACATTATGCAAAATAATGAAGAGATAGTGTTATTTGATGATGATACATCACTTATTTTTAAACTAAGACGACAACAATCAAATAATGACGATGTAAATAATGCTCTCTCTAAAGTAGTTAAATGTTTTACAGCTAACAATATACTGTTAAATGAAAGAAAAACAAAATGTATACGATTTTCAAGACCGAATGTAAAACAAGTTAAACCTAACATATGTTTGAATGGAGAAGAGTTGGATCTTATAGATAACACCGTATTCTTAGGCATAACCTTAGATTCTAAGCTACAGTGGGGCCCACATATAGGTCAGTTGTCGAATAGACTTAGCTCTGCAGCATACGCGGTTTACAAAATTCGTCAGTTAACTGATATAGATACGGCCAGATTAGTATATTTTAGTTATTTCCACAGCATAACGTCATATGGCATTTTATTATGGGGCAACGCAGCTGACATTCAAACTGTGTTTGTACTGCAGAAGCGGGCTATTCGTGCAATCTACAGTCTTGGTTCAAGGCATTCACTGAGGGAAAAATTTAAAGAAATTAAAATAATGACTGTCGCATCTCAATACATTTATGAGAACTTGTTATATGTCAGGAAAAATATAAATATGTTTTCTAAATTCAGCGACATTCATAATTTAAACACACGAAATAAAAACAAACTTGTTCTACCTTCAACTAGACTACAAAAAATAAGTAACTCATACAAGTGTCAAAGCATACGTTTTTACAACAAAATTCCAGGCAATATTCAGGAACTAAGTATTAATAAATTCAAAGTATTTATTAAACAGAGCTTGTGTTCAAAAGCTTATTACACAGTTAAAGATTATTTAGCAGACAAAAATGCCTGGAATTGAGTTTAAAAATTATGAATTTTGATATTTTGAAATTAGTGACATGATATTTTTATTTACATTTGTAATACTTATATTTTTACATTTTGACATTTTTAATTTGACATTTGTAATTTTATTTATTTTGTTTTGACATTGTTTGATTTGACATTGTTATTTTATTTATTTTATTTTGACATTTAAAATTACTTAAGTAATATATTATTATTCATAAATTGACATTCAATAATATTTTCTGACATTTAATAATATTTTCTGACATTTTAAATATATGACATTTTATTGTTTAAATTTTTATTACTTTTAACTTATTGTTTGCAACATGTATTTTACTGTGTATTAGCATGTAAAGTTGTGAGTACGATGTGGGCATTATTAAACATATAAACAAATAGTTGTGGCAACCTGTCTGATGGCTTAGGCTGACATGCTTATGCATACACCTTCTGATGGCGTGGAGGCATAGTGATACAGATCGTGCTGGCTCCCTCAATTAAGGTTGAGCCGTACGATTGCTGTTGAATGCGGGCCATCAGTGGGCCGAGTCAGTCAAAAGCGTCTTTTTTGTCTGGACTTTAAAACATGAAGAAAAGACTAAAGAAATTGAAGTGACAAAAAAAAACAATGACTCTGAGTTTGTTTCGGCCTTTCTTCTCAAGAAGTCATTTAGCTAGGAAAAGCCGGCATCATCTAGAATAGGGTTTTGACATGTATAAGTGTTGTAAACAACCAAAATGCAGAAATAAATATGTCTTTATGTCTTTAAGTTACTGAGCCCCCCCACCACGACAAGGTGGAGATCCAACAGGGGTGGGACAGTTGTGTGACTGTGACTTAAAGTGATCCGTTGTATCCTCGTCTGAACATTGTATTTATATTCATATTATCCTTTTAATATGCAAATTTAATTAAATTCATAAAATAACGAATAAAGTAGACAATTAAAGAATGTACAAGAGCTCAAGTAGAAGAACTCTCTTCTTAGTAAGAGTCGGATGTATTATTATCCCTCCCCCACAATATTATTATTTTTAATGAGACAGTTACCGATAAAGTTTACATATCATCATCATCATCAGCCTTAAACAGTCCACTGCTGGACCAGGCCTCTCCTTTGAAAGGAGGAATTGGCCTACTATACTACGCTGGCCAAACGGGTTGGTATAGGGTTTGTATCAAGTTTTCCTTCTCTTACAGTGCTGTTCTCTGCATAATATGCTCCCTCTGTCGGCTCTTACGACACCCATGGGATGATATGGGGTGGTGACAATTCGTATTCTTAATCCGTCACCACACGGACCTAGTTTAAGTTTACATATACTACCAACTTAAACATGCTAGTTTAGTTATCATTGTCTAATTAGTAGAATTTAGTGATGTAATTGTTATTAGTCCAGTTTTGGATCGCTCACTCATCATCATCGTCATCCACAGCCCGACTTATCAATTTTTAGCCTAAAGTGTAACCAAATAATGCAATAGCTGTTATATCAGATTCTTGAAAAAGGTGTAGTGGGAACATCTTTCCAACGAATACCCGTCCACCACGCAATGAAAAAAAAACTATAACCCGACTACTTAAAAAAGGGGGTCTAAAAAGGACGAAACAAGAAAAGTATAAGTACAGATTAAATGCTCCTGCTAGAGCCTTGTCGCACCTATTAATGCATATATTTCACTCTCATTTATTTCTCTCATTTTTAATAACGGGCCTAAAGAAGTATAACTTCAATAAAGATATGCCGAGATAAATTTAATGTCATATATAAGTAAGTACATATATACATAGACTGCCAAAAACATTACCCTTCCTTTTGGCTTCGCTGTAGTCGGGTAAATAATATTAATTAATTAACCATGTTATATAGCTTTTAGTCTACTTTGTATTTATGACTACATTCAGTAAAACAAGTACCGTAATTGCTCTACGAATCACTGAATGTCCAGACAGTATGTTACGACCATCTGCTTAAATAAGCGCAACGTCTCCAACAAGAGATAGTTCTCATTTTATATTTCATTTTCTTATTGCACTGACAATTTCACTTACTCTCGACGCTCTTCAACAAAAATTAAATAATAAATTCTCTTCAAATTATGAAGAGGAAACAAGTCTGAACGTCTCAGCTGTTGCAAACAGTGATAACCCAAGTAACAAAGTTCTCCTGTAGTGCACAGTTTACAGGCTCACAGCACTAGTAACTCTCTCTTAGTGGTTCCAGGTTTTACTATCAACCTTATAACTGGTTCCACGGAGTTCGTTTGGGTTTGTAGTATACCTGTTCTTATAAGTTGACTTATAGTCGTGTATAGAACGAAATTATAGGCGCAGTAAAGGCTAAGATGGCCTATAAAAGTGTTGCATAGGTGTAAATACACTTGAGAAAACTTGATCCAGCAAGTAACACTTATAATCGCCTACAAGAAGTTATTATAAATCCGCTATGAGTGTCATACGCTAGTAATAGTAATTTGTAGAACTAAATGCACTTAGAACCATTTGCATTTGTTACTTGACCTTATAGGGGTGTATAAGTAAACTTTATGTGCCAATTATGAGTGAATTAGTTCTACAGTGGTTTCTTGTACTCTCGAATGCTGTTATAGTCTTAATTTCTGTATAAAGGTTTCTTGTAAAACCATTAAAGTCCAAAGATATCTAATTGAAGTCCATATAGGAAGACAATTGCTTATAATATTCATCACATCTTCACGGCCATTTTGGTGTCTATTGACACACAATATAGCGTCACAATATGGCGCGACAATTCTGTTAGGACTAATATTATTTTTAAACACAGCTTAGTAAATACGCCCTGTTCAAAGGGCGAACAAAAATTGAGATGTAAAACACAATATACTTCACCGAAAATACTTACGCGTTTGCCGTGCAAACATTTAAGTATAGGTACACGTTGGTAGCGCCATCTACCTTCCTATCTACAACTAATCGCATCAACATGAATCGTTCCACGCTTGTCTAGTGCGAGCGATATCATATTTCCGTCCCTCTCTTTCCCCCTCCCTGGAAGAGGCACTGCCTTGCGCCTGATTTCGTCGACGCGATCGTGAACGCGAGGGACAGTCTCGAACATTCCGCTCGCTAAGAACGCCGTCTCGATACCGCTCCGCGCCGCGCCGCTGTATGTGATTTTGCCGCTTCCACCAAGGAAAACCCGCTCGTGAGTGAAGTGAAAACAAGCAGCTACATCACGAAAACACCAGGAGGAAAAGAAACGAAGAAGGCTATAAGGTAAGTGCCTTCCATCCTGGAAATATCCTATACCCACTCAATCACTTCCTCCCGTATCCTTCTCCTCTTCCCTTATTCCCTCCTAGGCGGCTAAACCAGCTATCCTTTGTATACAGTCCATTTCCTTCTCCAAGTCGCCTAGAACCTAATCGGTTTCGGCACCACGCCGAACCATTTTTTTTGATCCATACGAGTCGGATTCATTTACGTTTTATACGTTATACCGCTATACCTAGGCAGTTATAGCACCTAGCTATACTCCTAATATATTCATATAACCGTCACATGGTTATTTCCGCCCGCATTAGTAGGTAAACTTTTATGTAGCTACCTACTTATTAAATTATTATTTCTGCAACTATCATAGTTGTCTTATAAATTTCATATTTCAATCAACTTTTATTTCCTCAGCTCTAAAGTGTTGCCTAATTAGCCTACTTAGGTAAAATAATAGATACATTAGATATTCTTATTTTGTTTCGTTCTCATTAGCTTATACTTACGTAAGCATGTCTCAACAAAAGAAGTCACGCGTGTCGGAAGACAAAGAGATGACAATCTTAGAAGCGAAACGCAATATTTTATTTGAGCGCATTCAAAATATCTATGAAAGATCAAAAACCGCATCGATGTCTGACAGTAATAGCGAAGCATTTCTCAGTTATTGTACAACAGTAGATAGTATTCGAACAGATTTTCATAAGTTGTTAGACGATTATAACGCAAGATTACTTTCTATCAATCCTGATGAAAAACCGAACTATCAGGCGTATACCGCATTCGAAGATCTTTATTGTATTATTAAGCGTATACAATCGCAATTGGAGGGTAAATGTTCGGCAGAGCCCGTTGCCCGCAAACCGAGATTACCGCCAATCGAGATTATGTCGTTTGACGGCGATATACGAAATTGGCCGTTATTCTATGCAAGTTTTAAGTCTACGGTGCACGATAATGGTTCTCTGACAGATGCTGACAGGTTGTACTATTTAATAGGTAAACTGTCACCGAAGGCCCAGTCCGTATTTGCAGGTGTCACACCCAGTGCTGAGAATTATCAGGTCATATTTCAGTCACTACTTGACAGATATCAAGACACGCGCGTTCTAGCGTCTACGTACTTTGACCAAGCTTTAAATCTCAAACTGTCCAGCAACGCGTCTGTCTCGAATTTCCAGCTGTTTATTGATAACTTCGTAACCGCGGTTAATTCTCTTAGGAATTTAAAATTAGAAGATCTTTCCGACTTTATGTTGCTTCAACTCGCTTTAAAAAAGTTTGACACTGATACAATTCGCGCATTCGAGATGACGGAACGCAATAATAAAATACCTACACTAGATAGTTTTATTTCGTTCATCAAAGATCAGTGTCGAATATTTCATAATACGCAGTCTGGTTCACCTGGCCCGTCTAACACTAACAACAACAAACAAAGGTTGAATAAATCGCGAAATAGTAATAATAACTCAGTCCCTAATCCACAATCTTACGTAACATGTTCGGAATCTAATAGTAATAATTCACAGAAGTGTCTGTGCAGTAATATAGTGCACGACCATTACTATAAGTGTCCTACCTTTAATGATTTAAATCCAATTGCTCGTTTTAAATGCGCAAAAGATAACAAAGCTTGCATTAATTGCTTAAGCATAAAACATAAAACGAGTAATTGTTCCAGTAGAACGAGATGTCGCACATGTAAACAAAAGCATCATACACTGTTACATTTGGATAAAAATAACCGGTTGTCAAGCCAAGCCGCTAACCTTGACACACTCGCGCCGCAGGTGCAGCAGACCACGGTAGCTGCGCCTTCCGCGTCTGTGGGCGAAGAAGTATCGTTGTGTATGACATCCATTGCGCAGGCGACGCGCACGCGAGGACGGCACTCGCGCATCTATAATGATCCGCGCAGGGCCAAAACGCAGAGTACGGCGTCTAAGACGGTACTGTTAGCGACAGCGCAAGTTATCGTATACGATGTTAATGGGTCGCCGCACATGGTACGTTGTCTGCTAGATAGCGCATCTCAGACCAATCTAATAACATCGGAATGCTTCAAACGCCTCGGATTATGGAATAATTTAAAAAATACTAACTCAACCGTCAAAGGGATAGGCGGATCAGAAAAGCATTGCAGGGGTTCCGTAGATGTTAAAATACATTCGCGTTTTAATAGGGACATTAATTTTAACATTTCTTCGCTTATCGTGGAACGTATTACAGACACGTTGCCAAACGCTAATGTAGACGTAGCATCACTCACTCATCTCGAATCATTGCCGTTAGCCGACGCGGAGTTTGCGAATCCGGCAGGCATTGATCTTTTGATTGGAGGTTCAATATTTCCGCACTTGCTACTAACTAAAATAGTACGTAGTGAGCGATATGATTTACCGCCCGCTATTGAGACGGTACTTGGGTATGTGATTATGGGTACCGTACCTACGTTACATACTTCTCATTGTATTACGTCTTGTTGTTGTTCTGCTCTTCAAGAAATCAAGGTAGATGCTAAAACTGTGTGTAAGATAAAGCACTAATTAGCTATGCTATGCTATGCTATGCTACGCTATGCTATGCTGCGCCATGCTGCGCTATGCTGCGCCATGCATCGCCATGCTTCGCCATGCTGCGCCATGCTGCGCTTTGCTGCGCCATGCTGCGCTATGCTGCGCCATGCTGCGCCAAGCTGCGCTATGCTGCGCCATGCTGCGCTATGCTGCGCCATGCTGCGCTATGCAGCGCCATGCTGCGCTATGCTGCGCCATGCTGCGCTATGCAGCGCCATGCTGCGCCATGCTGCGCTTTGCTGCGCCATGCTGCGCTATGCTGCGCCATGCTGCGCTATGCTGCGCTATGCTGCGCCATGCTGCGCCATGCTTCGCCATGCTGCGCCATGCTGCGATATGCTGCGCCATGCTGCGCTATGCTGCGCCAAGCTGCGCCATGCAGCGTTATGCTGCGCCATGCTGCGCTATGCTGCGCCATGCTGCGCTATGCTGCGCCATGCTGCGCTATGCTGCGCTATGCTACGCTATGCTAAGCTACGCTACGCTACACTATACTATACTACACATCCGCTTTGTATATAGATGACATTGCCTAATGTCATACCCGCTCCGCTAGCAATTTCGCTTTGTGAAGAGCTTATTCAGCTTTTCAAGCGAGGCCAGTTTGATCTTGTCAAATGGACAAGCAACTCTTAGGAGGTTCTCGCACGCATACCAGGTTCTCATAAAGCTTCTCCAGACATTGAGTTTGAGAAGTCTGTTCCGCATAAGGTTCTCGGTTTACGCTGGGACAAATCCTGCGATAGTTTTCGGTTTGACGTCTCACCACCAGATGATAAGTGCGCCACGCGCACTATGCTGTCCACAGTGGCTCGACTATGGGACATAATGGGTTTGTGGCTCCCACAATTTTGTACGCCAAGCTCTTGATCAAGGAGCTTTGGCTATCAAAGTGTGAGTGGGATGAAACACCCCCTGACCATATTGTCGCCGCTTGGGGCCAGTTTTGTATTGAGCTTACCGCGCTCAATCAAATTACTATTCTGCGTCATCTTGGGTTGGTAGATGGATGTACCATCAACTTAATAGGTTTCGCTGACGCCAGCGAGCGTGCTTACGGCGGAGTCGTATATCTGCAAGTCCGCATTGGTTCTAACTACTCGGTGCAGTTAGTTTGTGCCAAGTCTAAGGTCCCGCCTGTTAAAACCATTTCGGTTGCGAGACTGGAGTTGTGCGCGGCCCTTCTGCTGTCTCAGTTGCTCCACAAGATTCAAGACACAGTTTTGCCCCACTACTCTATTAATAAATATACGCATTTTCCGACTCCAAGGTAGTGCTCGCTTGGATTTATTCTTCTCCTCACCGCTAGCAGACTTTTGTCGCCAACCGCGTTAGTAAATTGATTGAACTTGTTCCCGCTACTTGTTTCAATCACGTCGCGGGTTATCGTACTCGTCTTCAGGAAGAACTTTCCATAGATTATATTGACTGGAAGTTTATTCCACCAGCATCACCACATTTCGGTGGATGTTGGGCAAGCATGGTCAAAGTAATTAAACGCATCTCTTCAAAGTTATAGGTCAACGGATCCTCTCTTACGAAGAGCCTTTAACCGTCCTTGCACAAGTCGAGGCACTGATCAACTCGCGTCCGCTTCCAACTCAGTGAGATCTAGCCTGAAGTTGGACCCACCTCTTAGTTTAAGTATTTAGTTAGTAGTTTTCGCTATTATTGCGTTTGTAGTTTTCGCTAAAGTTAATTTAGATTAATTTATTGTCATATCGCTGTCTTAGCCTATTGATGGGTTATGCGGTAGTACACCCAACATAGCTAAGTTCAATTCTATTTTTTTTAAAGGCAACCCTTTAGGGCCGGGGGGATATGGTAGCGCCATCTACCTTCCTATCTACAACTAATCGCATCAACATGAATCGTTCCACGCTTGTCTAGTGCGAGCGATATCATATTTCCGTCCCTCTCTTTCCCTCTCCCTGGAAGAGGCACTGCCTTGCGCCTGATTTCGTCGACGCGATCGTGAACGCGAGGGACAGTCTCGAACATTCCGCTCGCTAAGAACGCCGTCTCGATACCGCTCCGCGCCGCGCCGCTGTATGTGATTTTGCCGCTTCCACCAAGGAAAACCCGCTCGTGAGTGAAGTGAAAACAAGCAGCTACATCACGAAAACACCAGGAGGAAAAGAAACGAAGAAGGCTATAAGGTAAGTGCCTTCCATCCTGGAAATATCCTATACCCACTCAATCACTTCCTCCCGTATCCTTCTCCTCTTCCCTTATTCCCTCCTAGGCGGCTAAACCAGCTATCCTTTGTATACAGTCCATTTCCTTCTCCAAGTCGCCTAGAACCTAATCGGTTTCGGCACCACGCCGAACCACACGTATAGTATTACGTGCGAAATACTTGTTAATACATTTTATATAAAATAGATGAACTTATCTTTTACTTTTCTTATTTTTTCCCTAACCCTTGAACACAATACAACAAAATTCACAAATGTTTGAAGTAGCTAGTAATAGAAGCGCGGAGTATGTTACACGCTTGCTTAGTTCTATTAAATGCTCATAGTGAGCTTCGCAGGAGCAAATGGTTCTGCGTAGTCCAACCATAAGTGTATTATTGGTCTTAGTGGTGCTCGCCAAGTCTACTATGAGTGTTTTATTAGCAAAAGTACGCGTATAAAATGGGCCCTTTTCCGTGGTTGTAAACTTCTACTAGCCTGTTATAGTCCTGGCCCCGGAACCACTACAAGACTACATTTTACTTACTTTACAAAATATCTGTTGAAGAACACCGTCCCATAGCCATACTGTCTTCATCTGCAAAGGTTTTCGAAAATATAATGCACAAATATATCTACTCGCAAGTCAATAAGCACTTGAGTGATGCGCAGCATGGCTTCAGAACGAAGAGATCAGTAGACACTAACCTTTTGATTCTTGTAGATCACATATCCAAGTTCTTAGACCAAGGTAGGCAAGTAGATGTCTTATACTTTGACTTCCAGAAAGCGTTTGATAGGGTGAACAATGACATACTGCTGGAGAAACTATGTAGCATCGGTGTTACACCAGGTCTCCTTCGCCTTCTTGCTGACTACCTACGCGATCGTCAGCAGTTTGTTAGACTAGGTTTATATGAATCTCATCCTTATCACACGCGTTCTGGAGTTAGTCAAGGATCTATATTGGGTCCACTGCTGTTTCTCATAATGGTAAATGATCTGCCAACAGTTATAAAACATGCTAAAAGTCTTCTCTATGCTGACGATCTGAAGATCTTTCGTGCAGTAGACTCTGAAGCAGATTGTTTAGCATTGCAGAGAGACATTGATGCCGTACTCGAATGGAGCGTAAAAAACAAAATGTCATTTAATCCTAGCAAATGTTATGTTTTGAGTTTTGGACGAGCACGACAGCCAATTTCATTTAGCTATAAAATAAATAATGCAATCGTAACCAGAAAAGACTGTATAAAAGATCTGGGTGTCATGTTCGATCGAGGACTCACGTTCCATGATCATATGGTGACGGTTGCAAGGGACTCATATAAGCGTTTAGGCTTTATTCTTCGTAACATTCGTACATACGATTTCAGTAGCACTAATGTTATGAAATTAGTCTTTGGGGCGCTTGTACGTAGCAAGTTGGAGTCCAGTTCCTGTGTCTGGAATCCATACGAAAAAAAGTACATCTTGATGATGGAAAAGGTTCAGAAAGCCTTTCTAAGGTATTTATATAAACGGTCACATGGTTACTACCCATTTATGTACCCTACAAAATTTTTACTGGGCTGCCTAGGATATAATTCGCTTGAGGTCAGACGAAATCACGACCAGATAATAACCATGTGTAAAGTTATACGTGGAAAAACAGACGCGGCAAAGTTACATGAGGAACTGTGTCAACTTTTTGCTCCGGTAAACTATAGCCGAACCAGAAGACATAGAACATTTGCGGTGCCCATGTCCCGCACTGTAGCACGAGCGCAATCACCTGTGCCTCGTACACTTTCTGCTCTCAATGCTCTGTTGGTCACCAAACCTGAATGTGATGTGTTTGCGGACGAATGGAAGGAAATTATGTCAGTGTGTCTGGAGTACTGTGAGACGAGTGTATGAACGAATTTATTAAAATAAGTTAAATTTTTGTTATTTTTTTTTTTTTTGTCTTTTTCCAAATTTTATATTTTTATGTTAATATTTTAAGTTTTATGTATCTTGTATGTGTTAACCTTAAGTTTTTATGTCTGTGTTCATTTAATGTAATTGGCGAATGCCGTTTTATTTGAAGAAAAATAAATAAATAAATAAATAAATAAATAAATTTTGTTACTTGGGAATGTTCTTGTTTTATTATATTAATAAAAGACGTAACAGGCAACTGCCGCGGTTAACATAAACTTGGCTTACGTTGTTGAAGAGTTGGGAGCAAGAACATTATTACTGTCCAGTGACAGTTCTTGCTCCCAACTCTTCAATTTAGCGGCAGATTGAATTAGCTGTACCTCAACCGACCGCGGTTTGTAAGGCGCTTCTCACACTTAGGTAAGCAGCGCACACTCTTACATAAGCGCGTAGAAAATTGCAGTAAATAAGTAGTTGCGTTTAAAACTATAATATTTTAGAAAAAAGATTTAGTTAAAGGTTAGAGGTTTCAAAAGTCTGATTAGGCTATAGATACATACATACATAGACTCACGCCTGTTTCCCCGAAGGGGTAGTTAGAGGCATATTAAACGCCCACTTTTCGCCAGTGTTTTGATTCCATGTAATAGGTGGCGAGCCTATTGCTGCTTATCGGGATATTTTGTTTGCCAGAGCCTCGTCCGTTGATCGGCAGGTGCACCACTTGCAGGTGAGGTTGGCTTAGGACCCTAAGTTCTTGGTGGGAACCCTATGCACCCTAGGCTATAGATATTAGGTACAATATGAGGAAAATGTGTTTTGGGCACAAAATTGCATTTTGTGATCAAAAAAACTTTTGTAACTGCTGATATTTTTATGTACTCAATGAGAGCCGTAGGACTAAGAAGTTGACGAGCACCGATTCGTTATGTACTTGACTGTAAAAGAATTTTCTAATTTGCGGCTGGCATTTTTTTATTTTTTTGGAAATAACATGACATGTTGATATTTACCCCATAGTTGTCAAAAGCCCGGTGCCCGTGCAACATATTCAGGTAAAAGTTTAGAGTTTAAGCAAGTCGAATAACATAATAAAACCGCTATCTATCTATCTATATCGTCACGCCTGTCTCCCATTGGGGTAGGCAGAGACTATAGAACGCCACATGCTTCGGTTCAAACATACCTCTTTCGCTTCCTCGACATTCATTAACCTCATCATGCATGCGCGTCGGTTATGGGTACTTTTAATTTGGCCCTTTTTCAGTACGTCACCTATTTGGTCGGTGTACGTCCGCCTAGGGCGTCCCCTACCGACATTTCCATTCATTCTCGTACGATACACTCCTTTCGTATTCCTTCTTTCATCCATCCGTTCCAAATGTCCAAACCAACGCAACATTCCTTTTTCAACCTTTGTCACTACATCTTCTTTTAGATCACACTTCTCTCGTATCACACTGTTTTTCACTTTATCAATCAGCCTTACTCCGCACATACTCCTTAAAGCTCTCATCTCCACAGCATTGATTCTACTTTCATGCTTCTTCTGCCATATCCATGATTCACTACCATACATCAGTGTTGGCGCCAAAACTCCCTGCAGTATAGCAAGGCGAGCTTGCTTTGGGATAATACCATTGCTGATGATGGACTGTAAGGCGCCATTCACACTATTTCCTGCTTTCACTCTCCTTTCAATATCTCCCTCACATTTTCCATATTTCGTAAACAAAGACCCTAAATACACAAACTCGTTCACTTGCTCCACTTTTTCATCTCTTATCATTACGTCACATTCAGTTACACTATCATCCCTCTCTATGACCATGACTTTGGTTTTGTTAACATTCACTTTCATACCTTTCTTCTTATACGCTTCATTCATCGTGGTGACCATCTGCTGCAAATCCGACGCTGACGATGCAAATAGAACCTGATCGTCAGCGTATAGCAGGGTCTTAAACACTGACTCACGCATTCTTAATCCACATTCAGACTCTTTCAGATCGGTCAAACAACTGTCCATGAACAGATTAAACAGCCAAGGAGACGCTACACATCCCTGTCTAACACCACGATCAATGTAAAACCAGTCCGTATAGGCCCCGTTTATTCTGACACAGGCACTAGAATTCCTATATAACGATTCAAGTGCCCGTATCAGACTGCTGCTCACTCCATACACAGAAAGTGTTGACCAAAGTTCTTCCCTCACCACTCGATCGTAAGCCTTTTCCAGGTCAATAAAGGCGCAGAAAACCTTCTGGTGTTTACTTAAGACTTTCTCTGCAATGCACCTTAAGGAAAAGACTTGATCCGTACATCCCATTCCCTTTCTGAATCCCGCTTGCACATCCCAAATTTTACTGTCCGTTTCTGAAATCACTCTTTCAATCAGTATCTTTGCATACAATTTGCCAACAACACTCAGGAGGCTGATACTGCGATAATTTTTGCATTCCTGCTGTGACCCTTTGCCCTTGTGCAGTGGCACAATAACGGCATTGTTCCAGTCACCTGGTACACGACCGGACCGCCAACATTTATTAAACAGTAGATACAACAGGCTTGCAGTGACGCCTTCGCCTACCTTGAGCATTTCAGCAGATATCCTGTCATATCCCGCAGCTTTACCCGCCTTCATACTTTTCAATGCATATCGTATCTCTTCCATACTTATCCCACTTTCACAATTATGTTCTTCATTCGTTACTATATTCCTATTGTCGCTCCCTCCTCGTTCAAACAAATTCTCAAAATATACCTTCCACTGATTCAGAACTTCCCCATGCTCTCTAACAATACTTTCATTTATATCCCTCATCACACCAACTTTCGAAACCTCTGATTTGCCTCGGGCTGTTCTGACCAAGTGCCAGAATAATTTGATATTGGCCCGAAAATTTTGGGCAAATTTTCTATATCAAATTTATCCTTGCATTCTTCTTTCCTTCTTCTCACTATCTCTTTTACTTTATATTTCAACCTGTCATATTTTTATTTTACAATACTTTCATTGTCATTCACACCACTTTGTACTTTTTTGTTGGCTCTTAAGGCCAGCAAGTCCAAAATCCAAGCTTTGCGCTTTTCCGCAACCACACCGGACGATGGCGTCATTTAGTTGTTAGTCCCACTATACGACTAACTACCAAAAAAGGGTCAGTACCCACATTCAAGCCTCGGTATACTCTGGTATCTTTCACTTTTCCTTTTAAACGTTCATCTACCACAACAAAATCTATCATACTTCGTTCTGTCTGCCTTTGCCATGTATACATATGAATCATCTTGTGACTAAACAAAGTGTTAGTCACAACAAGTTTTCTCTCCATACAAATGTCCAGCAAACACTCACCATTTTCATTCACTCTCTCATCACCAAATCGCCCTAGAACCGCTATAGTTTCATTAATGCCATCAATTAATTTAATTATTACGTCAAGACCAATTATTTTAGCTTCCGCTTTTTAGGCGCTCAACAAATTATTAAGTGCAAACACCTTTATCTTAGCTTGCCCACTCCACTTTTTGTAAGAACACAGCAATTTAATTTGACAAACTCTATAATTCAGATGAAAAGAAATTGTGTTACTTGTGAAGGTTGAAAAATCACGTGAAAAGTTGACAACGAGTTTTTATTTGGTGTTGGAGTCGCAGAAAAAGTAGATTTCATTCTTCAAATTGCCCAAGTATTCAGTAAAAAGGTACTTCTGCCTGTGACTTGCTGCATCAAGGAAACTTCGAGGAAAAGTTATGGACAAGTCTTATTAAGTTAGATCTTTACTCAAAACTTTTGAGGAATTTATTCGTTGGTACTGAATGTTGAAAAGGCTTTTCAGATCAAGACTTATTGGGGTGCTTTATTGAAAACTAGATTTCTGATTTATTATGAATTTCTTTTCATTTGAGTATAAAGTAACCTTATTTACCACTGTAATTCAACAATGTTAATCCATCAAAATTATTTTGCTGATATTTATTGTAAGTCACCTTTTACTTATAGGGTTATAAATGAAAAAACAAAAAGTACTAAATCCTTTTTCTTTTTTATAGACTCATGCCTACCTATTATGCATACGGGTAGGCAGAGGTATACATTTGATTACACCCACATTTCGCCAATTTATGATTTTTTAGGTCCAACGTAATAATGGGCGAACAAAAATACTTCTACAAAATAACGTGAGGCTTTTCGCAGAATTTGCATGTATTTGCACACTTTTACAGCTAATGCTAAAACTATGTTTGAACTCCCACGTTACTCAAAGAATGGTCATGGGACATGAAGCTATTTTAAGCAAAATCGACGTTTTTCGGAAAATAATATTACCTACTGACAGATATGTAATACTAGTAAAAGCCTACTGCCACAAACAGCTTTTAAAATAACTTTGCTATTTTATAATAATCGTTTCTAAGCAAAAGGTTGTGTTTGCAAATATATGTTCTGTGTGTGAATGTAATATGTATGACATACGGATTTAAAAACGTATAGTGATTTTACTATTTCTAGTGGTTATATTACAATTTATGTATGTATAGTTACCTGATTAGAATGATAATAATTATAATAGTTAAATGTGTATATTTTAACTACAGGTTCATGGGCGACTCTAGATCGGTATATGTAGAAAGCCTTGGGGGAGTCCCTTGTCCAACAGTAATGCATCAGGATGTCTCTAGGCTGAAAAGGTAATACATACATATTAAAGATAATTTACATACTGTAACAAAACAAATAATCGGGTTCATTGCACAAAGATTTTCATAAGCAGAAATCGAAATCACGACTACCAGCTGTCTGACCACCCAGTCAAACTGTCAAATCAAAGCAAAATTTCTGCCATCAAGTAAAAGAGGAAATTTTCAGAGCAAAATTCAAAATACTCAAACATTTACCTCTATTAGTCTAAAGTACTGTAATCGATTAGATTTGTGCAGGTTGCCACAGTCGATCTCGGTCATTTAATACTACCTGCGGGTACCTGGCGGCGACAGTATATTTGGTACAATTCAATAGCTTTCTTCTGTTTATTAAAAGTGATAAGGTTTTGTTTTGAAGGCGGCTGAGACGAAAAGCAAGAAATTAAAATGCCTCATAGCTAATGGCTACCGTCTTTGTCAATAATGGAAATCTATTAAAGTTGATTTATTTGGTTTTTATATACCAAAAATGTGTCCGAAGTGTAGGAAACCCAACGGCTAGGTGAAGTAACGATGTACGCAAAGTAGAAGGCAGCGGTTGAACTCGAAAGAAGACAGCAAAACTTGTATGTAGGTGAACTTTCATTTGAATTATCAGATATAATAGATGTTATCCTATGATATTTTTTTCTATAAAGGAAAATAGTAATTCAACACGCTTTTTATGTTCATGTTTTTAAATGGTGACACTGGCACAACTTCTCGGAGTCTTTACAAACATTTAACCAACAGACTCGAAGTAACAATTTGTGGATCCAACATAGTCTTGTCTAGTCTTGTCTCCACACGGAACAAGTCTAGATAAATCACTTACAACAGTTATTCCAAGGTTACATATGAAGTGACTGCTTAAACCAATACGTCAGTGCTGTCAAATTATTCTTTCTCTTTAGAAATGTTTGTATTTATTTGGTCTCGTCTCATTTCTTCAGTTTACACAAAATATTATATTTATTTATTTGTATCTGGAAGCTCGTGACTTGTAGGCGTAGGAATGAAGATAGATAAGCTGTCAGCCTGAGACCTAGGGATTTGCGGCTTAGGAGGAGGACCAGTATAATGCCATTTGTGGAAATTCGAGAAATCTATTTAGTGTTGCGTGTAGAATAATAATTTCACTAAAAGGTACTTTCGCTGATGGACGTTTCAAGGTCTTGGTTTTATGAAGTACCAAGTTAAATGAATAAAATATATATTTGCGAGATGAGAGATTAGGTTTTTTTTAAGTAAAATGCGTAGAACAAGTTGGCTTTGATTTGAAGCCAGACCTTTTAGCACACAAAGCTTCACTCAGAACCCTTCCGTCACATCCCACACACGATGATAAATAAATTTTAGAAGTCGAACTCCTTTAGAGTTGATAACAATAAATTAATTTTGTGTTTTATCAAAACAAGTTATTCCCACCACATCAGATAAATTACGCGTAGTCAAGAAGACTAATAATAATAGTAAATGTTAGGTTTTCTTATAATCCTGCACTAAAAACAAGAACCTGTCAACTCTAGCACCTGAGATTATTAGAGATCGTATAGAAGTTATAAAATGCGTTTAAAGCCATTCGACCGGCAAAAATAACATCAGTAAACTAGTTAGTATAAATCTGAACTATCTGCGTCTAGTTGTCTACAAATACACCGTTTGGCTTACACAGGTACGAAATTATTCAAGTTGTAACTAAAATCTCAATTCTGTGGTTAATATCGGTACTGCGGTTGCTGCTTTTGATACCTGTCTTTGATGAATATTGAATCCATTGTCTGTAGTTGGGAATGAAACTTTATTTATAGATGTCGAAGTTTCAATAATTAGTTGTGATGTTTTATTAAAGTAGCCATTGACTTTTAACGGGCAGTCCCTATATTTGATCTATCCATGGATTTGTCTATTAGAGATACCTACATATTTGACGTAAGCTTCATACAATATATTTCTCATATGTAGTAGCCAAATCGATGGATCAATCAAATATTGGGAACGGGCGGTGGTGAGATGACGAACACACCTATAATTATGAGCCCTTGAGCTAAAAAAGCTTTTTAATTATAACGTTTCCAAAACACGGAGGTGCTGGAATTTGAACCCAGGACTTCCAGCAAGCGAAGCAGACACTCTACCACTGAATTACACCCCCTATGGGCATCATGCCTAAACAATACTTGGCTTTTTCCTTTCTGTTGCTAATGATGACAGTTAAAGAGACAAACCAGGGATTAAGTGATGGTGATTGACGCTTTAATTCAAACTACATAGGTATTATCATAATTTTTAGTCGTGTTCTACCAGCATTTAAAGTAATAAAGCACAAGGGAAATGCGTTCAAACCACCGGCTATCTTGTGGAAAAGGCAATAATAACATATGGGAAGGTAAGTGATGTGCTTAGTCCTTCTGAGTTTGTTATCACTAATTGTAATGCCGCACCACTTAGAATCATGACATAAAATAATATTTTCGTCGCTTTCGATGGTACAAATTAACTATCAAAATTATATGCCTTTATATATTTGTTATATGCCTTATAAGATGGCCTGTCAAGTTTATTACCTTGCTGCTAACGACACAGCCAATTACACCGTACATGTCTCTTATAATAAGCTTGTCAGACGTCTAAATAATTCACTGATCTCTCATTTCCCCTTCAAATCCTCACATATTGAAGTTTAATACTGTGGCAGCAATAACTTCACTTCAAATAGGGAAGTCATAAAAGCTCATATCATAATTTGTCAGTTCCCTGTCGAGGATAATAATTAGACGACGGTTACACAAGTTGTTTCATAAATAAAGTCGGGACTACAGGTCCTTTTGACGCCTTATATCATATATATTTTATTTGAGTTGTGGTAAGTATGACAAATGTATTATCACGTATGTCGTAAATCATGGGATGAGGCCAATTTGTTTATATTGCGGTTTTGGCAAAGTCACACTGTGAGAAGTGAACTATTATTATTTGATTTTGTAAGCTTTTTTGATATTGCGAGCGATCAATTACGAAACCGATACAATTTTACAGTGAATATTACAACACTTTGCATCTTTATGTATCTATAAGTATTATAGTATAAAGCATATTTTTGGCTCTTAAGCTCCTCAAGAAGGAAATAATAATAGCGCTGCCACGGATATCGGAATATGAATGCATCTGGCCAGAAATCCAGAATGATGATGATAATAAAAAATAATAACAAGTATTACGACTCGCCTCAAAAATCATCATAATTTTACAATGTAAATAAATGTTATATAGTCAGAATCAGAAAATTATAAACACAATTATTATTCAAGTTATATTCTTACTTCTCGGCAGCGATAGCCGAATGGATATACCAACAGACTGCCATGTACCTAGAGGGTATCGGGTTCGAATCCACGGCGCGCACCAATGACTTTTCGGAATTAAGTGCGTATTGAATTGTTAATTATCGCTTGTCCCATGTCTCGGAGAGCACGCGGTCCCGGTTGTCATGAAGATCTTTGACAGTCGTTACAGGGCGTCAAGACCTTCTAAATAAACTGACACTAGTCTAAACCATGGAATATCGCTATCCCTTCGGGTTGCAGAGGTCAGACAGGCAGTCGCTCTGTAGAAAAGCTAATATTCAGCCAAATCCGGTTAGACTAGTACGCGGACCCCAGATTGAAACTGGGATAACGCTAAGAGAAAGATTTACTTATTTTTTTTAATTTTAACTGTATTTATTCAATAATCTACTTTTTCCATTTCAACCTCACTTATTTAACCAAATGTGACTATCCATTCTAACATTTTGGGGAAAATAGGTTAAATATTACAATGAAAAGCCATATTCATTAAAACACTTCTGTCCACTTGTGTAATCTAAACTAGATATACCCTTTTCTAGTACTATCACAAAAATTATTGCTCAGTTGTGCCCTTTCAGGTTATGGTACTTTTGTTGTTCTTCTTCTTCTTCTTTTTGTCGTACCAATGGCGGTTTTAGATGACAGACGTGTATTCTGCTACAGCTATAGCGTTGTTTGTGGCCTTATACAGCTCAGCCAAAGAGCATTTAATCGGACACGAGGGGCAAGAAAGCAAGTTTGGCATGTCCTGCCTTTTGTTGTTGTATTGTGGTTATAAAATTATACAAAAAATATTAGCAGATACGCATTTTTCTCCTGATTCCAAATATGTATATATCGGAATGGTCATCAGTACAGGACGTCAATTGATTACGAAACGGAAGTGCGAAGATTGCGCGCTTCGACAGAGTCTACGCGTCACGTTCGCTACAGTCGAAGAGGGGAGATGACGGTTGACGTTCGACGGAGCAACGACAACTATCACTTCTCTTGGAGACTCCGGGCGGGCAACAAGTACCTAGAAACTGTCACTCGTTTCGTGTTCAGTAATACAAAATAGTAAAGCTGCGCTTCCACCGGATCGGAATCGGAGCGTACGGAGCGGAAGGATTTGTTACTTTGTATTAATTTCTATGAAACTGCGTGCACTGGATCGGCATTTCTGCGCCTTAGACCGGTATTTGTACTGATGACGTCATCCGCAGTGAATGCATCATACGGATTCCGAGCGTTTCAAGTTCTGACGTGTTTGCGACGTTTAACTGTAGGCAAAAATACTTATTCACGATGAGCGACGATGTTTTAATGATGTTAGTGGAAAGGTATGAAGAACTTTATAATCTAAAACATGAACATTAACATAATCAACTTA
Source organism: Euclidia mi (assembly GCA_944739405.2). Taxonomy (NCBI): domain Eukaryota; kingdom Metazoa; phylum Arthropoda; class Insecta; order Lepidoptera; family Erebidae; genus Euclidia; species Euclidia mi. The sequence goes on along the minus strand of OX123204.2, from coordinate 15,251,772 downwards.
GGAGAGACAATATTTGGGACGAAATTGGGATAATAAAATCTATTTTCATCTTCTAATAAATCAGAATATAATGTATGATATTCGCCGAAAATTAATCTAATTACAACAATATCCTCGTCACTGTCCTCCTGCTTTAAAAATACCTAAATTGCCGATGCTGAATCCGAATGCAGTGGACGCACCCCATCGGCATTTTGTAAATGACGACGCTCTGTCCGCTTCGTACGCTCCGATTCCGATCCTGTGGACTCGCAGCTTTATAGTCAGTTTTGTTAGATTTGATTTGGTGAGAACTTATAACGAACTGTGATGTGAAGTGTTGATACCGGCCAAGAATCAAGCAATCCGCCGTCATCAGAAGTGGCATCATGGACCAGCGCGACCACAAGGCGCGAGCGAAGGCGACTGTTAACGCTGCTATGTTGGTGAATCAGCTGAGCTTGCAACTGCCACCGTGGTGAGCGTATTTTGTCTGATTTTTTTTATTGGTACTGCCAATTTTTTTTGTGGCAGTAGTAGTAAAACATTACGCGTTTAACCTTGGAAATGTCATAATCGTTGTGGTAATATCGCCATCACATCGTACCGAGTGTTGTAGGTTCGATTCCTACACGAGACTCTGAGTTGTGAACCGTTTGACTTTTACGGGTCGTGGTTCCCATGGCATAATCTCATGAATAATATTCTTTTTAATAGCTTAAAGAAGAAAGACAAAAAAAATATGGGTAGATAGCGAACGGAGATTTTGAATTTGATACGCCAGTTAAAAAGAAAGCGATTATTTTTATTTTCTTCATGCGAGGGTGGCTCGCACTCACGAAGCTTGTGATCATATTATACTTGCTTGTACATAGATTATCTTATCTCGGTCTTACTTTATGGACTGTAATAGTAACGAGAGTGAGCGTACAGGCCGACTTGCATTGTTCCAAGCAAGTGCGTTTGAGTTAAACGTGCTAGTTATTGTTGTAGTGCAGTTATAATATTGGTTTTTGAACCAACAGCCAGCTTTGGTTGGTTTTCTGCTAAATCTAGAACAATAACTCCGGTCTAGACTGTCCTTTGCAGGGCAGCGGCGCTAAAGTTGGTAAACTAATCGAATCGTACATACTAGGTTCATAGTGTAAGGCTGTGCGGAGCTATTGATTCTGACTGTGTTGATTTCGTGTAGAACAGCTTGTAGCTTTTATTTCTTAAATAGACGTGTGAACTGCAGTGCTGTCTAAACGAGTGCGGTTGGTTGGTTAGTGTAACCTGACCATAGTCAGAAGATATTACTAGCGCCATTATTTCATCGACGCGTGGTGTTGTTGTAACGGTTTTCGTTTAAACGTAATGAGAGCCTAAGTAAAAAGTGACACTGTTATACTCGTTGTAATTCTGAGTTGTACAGACGATCTCGGTGTAGCAATTACACCTGCCTCTTTGTGTGCATAAATTTTTAACATGGCACATTAAAATGTTTCTTACTCTGATTATTAGATGGCACCACTAGTAAAATTAAATTCAATTTTAAGATTTTACTCGTGAAATTTACCTACTGTGTGTTTTTTTAAATTCATGTGTCGCTGGGAGTTTTTATCAAGTGCCCCGAGTTCTCTGGCCAATTTAAAGTTATGCTTAGGACGTTTAGGAGTGATAGTGTTTCTAGTAGAAGCTGTTAAACTCCATTATCAGACGTAGAAGAAAATGATTGAGTTAGCATCGTAGGGCGTTACGATAATCAGTTACAGAGATTTTAATTTTCATTATAGGTAGAACTAGGTTAGTGATCGTTAGTGATTGATGATTGTGTGCTTAACCTTATTCTCATTAAATGGGTGCTTTGTTAGTCGTTGTTGTGATAATTTTGTGGTACCCACGTTACCGTCAGTGATTTGCATAAACTTTATTACTTATTAATTATAGTATCACAAAGGTTGTCCATCGTCTTGAACGCGAAAGATCCGTTGCTGTATCGCTAATGATTAGGTTAGGATAAGCTTCGTATTTAGACTATTCTTGACAAAATTATAACGCTATAAAGACTGGTTGGATACTTGGTAGTAAACTTAACATCTAGACTATCAGCCAAGTAAGATTTTTTTTTAGTCTGCTATGTGATAAGGAAAACCAAACCAACATGTTGAACAAACCTAGTTTAAGATTACTTTGTTAGACGCTCGAAATGATTATCCGGGTGGTGTTGTGTATCCGGATGGAGGTTTCATAGCGTGATGTTGAAGACACGATGGATGTCAGAGTATGAGCAATGCAATATTTTAATGAGTTTTCTATTATTTGAGAGCAAGTGTGTTGCTCAACATGTCAGCTTCGAGAGAAAGAGTTAGTTGTGATTTTCATTAAAACCTGTAATGATTTTGATCAGAGTAGGTACCTTTTATTGCCCACCGACTTGTGCCAGGAATGGCCGAACGACTAGGATTGCTGTTCGAGAATTTTCTCGTAATCCTAGAGCGAAGTACATTAAAGTGTGGTCGTTGATCGCAATCACGGATAACCTGCTACTCAAGTTGCTCTCATTTGATTTTTGATCACTAATATTATCTACCTCTGGTTTGTGTTGTATGAAAAGAGCGAAAGAGCGTGTTGCGAGAATCTGAAAGTACTCATAGACTGTCGATTGGTTATCTGAGAACTGTAGTCGTTGCCTCTATGTTGCCAAAAGAAATCAGTTTGTCCAAAGGTAGCTAATCAGTTCTCGCTATGTTCGCATTTGGTTTTTTGTTTTTGTCAGTAGTCAAATCCAGTTTTGAGATAGCTCATCTAGAGTATGGACGGGAGTTACGTTCTGTGCAGTTGTGAAGTTGTAAATTAATTTGATAATCGCTTAAAATTGACGAAGTGCGGACGTTGAATTAGTCTGAAAGAACGGATACTCTATTTAGTGGGTATACAATGAGACGAATCTTTGAAATTAATGGTAGATTTGTTTCCTTTTTGGGTAATCCTGGTGGCTAGCGCGGCATGGCGGCCGGCGCGGTCTGGCGGCCGGCGCGGTCTGGCGGCCGGCGCGGCCTGGTGGCGAGTGTGGCTTGGTGGCCAGCATAGCCCGTGTGGCGCGCGGCTCGTGTGTGGAGCGCAGCCCGTGTATGGCGCGGGGCCTGTGTGAGGCCTGTATATGGCTTTGAGGAGCTTGGTAACTGGTATAGCTAAAGCCTATCTGGCCGAAACTGGCAATGAAAGTGAAGGTAGTTTATTAAAGGAGTTTGCTTAGAAGATGTAGAATCCAAAGACCTTAGCTTAAATTTTTTGGTTAACTTGTTTTGAAATATCTTAAAGTATAAAAGCCCATTTGAGGTCACAGAAGTTCTTTACGATGATCGTTATAATCGCAAAGCCCTTAATTCTAAGCGTAACTGTAAGTCGACAGGTTGCGACAAATGCCTGAAGGTCAAAGTACAACTGACGAAATTGAGGTAGAACAAAGTAGTTCTGATATTGAAGAAAGTGTTTAAGGTTACATGATGATCGGATCGGACCGTACCAGAGGCTGACGTGTAGCCGTAGCTCGGTAGAAATCGGCGTCTACTAACTTAGTTGTCCGTGAGTAGGCGGTATTGTAGTCAGCTCTGGTGGAGGTCGGCTTTCAGTGGCGTTCCCATGTGGGGTTCGAAGAAAGTATAGTAACTGGAGGTTACTGGGCTATGCATAGCCATGATCACATGTAGAGTTTAAATGTATAATGGTTTACTTGGTTTAAAATAATATCTTGATATAGACAGCGATAGTGAAATGTCAGTTTTACTTTGAGTGTGAAAGTTAGTGAAACTTTGTGCCAGAGGATCAGAGCATAACTGACGATCTTAAAGAGCAAAAATTGTCCGTGAGTACACGGTAGGTACGCAGACGACTCCGATGTTTGATTGGCGCAGATAAATGGGTGGCAACCGAGTGCCTGGTGTAAGGCCTGGTTTAGTAACTGGAGGTTACTGAACGGTTATGAATCACATGTAGAGCTTTAGTTATTTGATTTTATTATAACGTGAGTCTATGCCCTATCGTAATTGACTGTATTGTCAGTGATGCTCTGAATTCAGCTCCCATAATAGAATGTAATGTAGGAGGCAATTTTGTAGAAAATTTGATTGGAATCCTAACACTGTTTTGATTCAACCCTTACCTGGGTTAGGTCAGGAGTGACCGAGCAATGTGATACTGTGCGTGTAAAATTTTGTTACAGATTAACACACAGGGACGTGTGTCTTGTAGGATGGCCGTATCGTAATGGTCATCAGTACAGGACGTCAATTGACTACGAAACGGAAGTGCGAAGATTGCGCGCTTCGACAGAGTCTACGCGTCACGTTCGCTACAGTCGAAGAGGGAAGATGACGGTTGACGTTCGACGGAGCAACGACAACTATCACTTCTTTTGAAGACTCCGGGCGGGCAACAAGTACCTAGAAACTGTCACTCGTTTCGTGTCCAGTAATACAAAATAGTTATAGTCAGTTTTGTTAGATTTGATTTGGCGTGAACTTATAACGAACTGTGATGTGAAGTGTTGATACCGGCCAAGAATCGAGCAATCCGCCGTCATATATATAACTCAATTTCGAAAAAATGTTAGTTGCCCTTTTACGTTATGACGGCAGTATATATACTTAACATGGGTTCACTAGCTCTAATCTAATATATGTACATACCTATTATAAATACGAAAAGAAATAAAAATATTAAATCAGGACGAAACATAGTACCTGGTTTCATAACTTAGTAATCAGAGGCGAGAGTGCTGTCATGAATATAAAAAATGTCAATATAACGTAGTTATGAGCCGAGTTAACTGCTAATAACAGTAGCGGAGGACTGTTAGAGTCCAATAAAAGTGTTAATGAGGTATTAAGTGAGCATTACATACATACATACACGTGCTCGTAAACGATAATGAAATTCTTCATTAACATTGTTTCATCAAAATGTGCGACGTGTATTGTGTTGTCAAAAGAGGGTCAGACAAAAGAGGGATTGTCTGATGAAGGAAACTAATTCAAATTCAAATTCTTTATTTTGCTCAAACATAGAGGTGCACAATGATGTCAGTGTTTTACAATTAATAGTATCTCTATATTACACCTCGCGGCATGCAAAAATAATGTCAGAAAAAGCAGTATTATCAAGTCAATTATACTAAACAATAAAACATTTTATAAAATAAAAACAATAAAATTACAATTTTCATTCAATAAATTTCAAATACACATAATTATCATGTCCTGCAATACATATTAATTACATAAATTTAAGTTGAATCATAGTGAATGTCAATATTTTATTTTCAAAACTCATCCTCTAGGAATTCTCTAACAGAATAATAGGTCTTATTAACAAGCAGTTCCTTCAATTTAGCTTTGAATACATTTATATCAGCAATTTCAGACACTGAATCAGGTAAATGATTATATACTCTTGGGATCATGCAAAACACACTGTTATTTAGAAGCCCGGTACGGTTTGATATGCAACTTATTTTGTGCGGATGCCTCTTGCTTTTTAGTTTAACAAACAAGTTATCATTACTTCTTACGAACATAACCAAATCAAATATATATATATATATATACATGGCATAGTCAACAATTTCATTTTCTGGAAAATCTGTCTACAGCTCTCAGTTTGTCTCATTCTAAATATAGCTCTGACGCATCTCTTTTGCGCTCTAAAAACCATTTCTCTACCTGAGGAGTTACCCCAAAACATAGCACCATACATCAACAAAGGAGTAACATAACCATGGTACGCTGTTATCACTGCAGGAGTGTTAACAGTTTTCGACAACATGTAAATGGCATATGAATATTGATTCAGTTTATTACATAACGTCTCTATGTGCGACTTCCACTAATTACTTATTACGACCCTTACTTAGTAGTGGTAACATGATTTACCGTGCCGCCAAAAAAAAATAAGGCATTGGCGATGCGTCTAAAGGGTTCCGGGCCCACCCCAGTATGGTCTAGTGCCAACCCCAGAATTTTAGTTCGTCATCATCATCAGCCTTTAACAGTCCCTTGTTGGACTAGGCCTCTCCTTTGAAAGGAGGAATTGGCCTACTATACTACGCTGGCCAAACGGGTTGGTATAGGGTTTGTATCAAGTTTTACTTCTCTTACAGTGCTGTTCTTCTCTTACAGTTGTCGCACGATCTGGATCGATCACTCGCCTGACGCCCCACTCACCCCACGTTGGGCGCCAATGTCGCACGAGTGATTGATTTCCACGGGGTAGCCGGGATCGATCACTCGCCGAGCAATTAAAGAGAGATAATTAGGTTGTCTTACGGGAAATAAATAAAATATATCACCAGGAAGGTTTAAACTCGCGTTATATTCCAGTTACACAATGGCTTTAATTACACAAAAAAACTGACTTGAGATTAGCCGGCGAGACAATTATCCAGGGCGTGGTGGTAGGTTGGCACTTCACAGGTCTTCAGATGGGGTACTCAGCTTTGGTCGTGTTGTCCCGGAGCAAAAAGGGCCAAACCACGTGTGTCCCCGGTATATATAAGGCCGGCGAGCGGGAGGGGGCGAGCGGGGCGCTCCACTGCTGTGCGTCACTCGTAGCGAGGCTCGCGGGCGCCGGGGCACGACGTCACACAGTTCTCTGCATAATATGCTCCCCATGTCGGCTCTTACGACACCCATGGGATGATATGGGCTGGTGATATTTCGTATTCTTAATCCGTCACCACACGGAATTTTAGTTACCAAGTGAAAATTCTAAGCTGGGTCTCACAGGTACTTCACACCGGTGTATTTTAAGGATCCACCCTGAAACACCAATGTTGATAGGGAAAGTAATGCAGTGCTTACAGATGACTTCTTTAATATGGCTGACCACCTGCTATGGCGTTTACATTAAAGCGCTTCCATGCTGCAGACGACAATCACGGTCCCGATAATGTCTGAGGACACAAATTGTCAAGACATAACGAAAAAATCGTCAGGCCTTCACGGAAAGACACACGAAAAGAAAAACGAGAATAATTATCCTTACTGTTCTTTATATTGACTTGTATTAGTGCCAATTGTAATTTTGATACTAAAACTTAGCTATGTTTGTGAATTTACTAACTAGTTTGTAGAAAAACATATCTTCATAGTAATAATCACAATGTGACGATGAACCTAGAAAGATTTTGATTTTGTAAGTTAGAAGAAAGATTTTTTGCAGTCGGTATAGTGAGTCAGTACTCATGAAATATACTGAAACTGGTCTAACTTATGGAATATCCCGACCATGGGTACATTGCAACGGTTAGGCGGCAGTCCTCTGAGGAAAAGCGAATATTCGGTTAAGTCTGGTTAGACCAGAAAATACCAGGTTTTCTTTTTTCAAGGATTTCGTCTTGTATGCAACCAGGATTACCCTTTACTTGATGATGATGACGTACACAAAATATAGTACGTGTGTAGGGTGCTTATTCACAAGAATACCTACTAACTCCCAATAGCGTGCCTAATAGGTATACGATCGTTACAGGTCTAAGAAAGAAAAGCTAATTATTTCCTTGATGTAACTGATACAAGTGATACGATTTCAACGCTATATAGAAAAGCAGTATAAAGCAAAATTACGCTTTAATCTATAAGCAACACCCTCGCACTAATAGCCGCACAAAGGGAACCATTTATAAAAGCTACGCACTGGGGCAGAAGAAGTCATGAATATTTTTCAATGCGCTTTGAGTGTAAATGACATTTGAGTTCGTATTCTTGTCAATAATTTCAATTCATTGATTTTTTAGCTGTACAGTCATCCTCCCAGCGTTATACCAGTTTAAACTGGGGTCCGCTTATTAGTCTAACCGGATTTGGCTGAATAGTAGCTTTTTCACAGAACTACTGCCTGTCTGACCTCCGCAACCCGAAGGGATGGCGATATGCCGTGGTTCAGACTAGTGTCAGATTATTTAGAGGTACTGACGCCCTATAACCACACTCAAATATCTTCATGACAGCTGGGATCCAAGGCTTAACGTGCTCACCGAAGCACGGGACAAACGATAATTAACATTTCAATACGCACATAGCTCCGAAAAGTCATTGGTGCGTTCCATGGATTCGAACGTGATACCCTCTGCATTGCAGTCTGTTGGTATCTCCACTAGGCTATTGCTTCCTTTTAGCTATTTAGCTATACAGTGTTCTGTGCAATATACTACTGGTTTTATTACACACAAGCGGATCCTGAGTTGAAAGACGAGGGTCTTGGATCACGGCTTTTTCCCTTAAGGTGATGATGATGACCATTCAATCAATCAATAATCATTTATTTGCAAGAATATGGTAGTTACAATGGTGTTATGACAATGATTTTCTGCATATTCTGCCAAGAATGGCGTACAAATACAGCTTCTTAAGCTGGTGTTAGTTTGGTATTATCATATACTTATATTCTTATCTTCTAGGTAATGTTTTATACAATAATAATTTTTGTTTGCAAGAATTTTACGTAAGGTTTTTGTAAATGACGTTAATGGTAAGGTACTAACATTTTCTGGTGATTTATTAAAAATTATAATGGACATACAATAAACATTTTTCTTAAGGACCTCTAATTTAATCTGTGGTAAGCGTAGCTTATTTTTATGTCTAGTTCTACTATTTTTCGAATCACCAAATTTTTCAAACAGTTCGGGGTATTTTTTTTTACGAATATACAGATGTCGTATATATATAAACAGGGTAATGGGAGTATATTATATTTTTGAAAAAGTGGTTTACAGATATCTAAGAAGTGGTTTTTACATTTTACATTACTTTTATATTTAAAATATTGTTAAAGTACTGTAGGAGCGGATCTAGAAAGAAAAGGGGCAGGGCTGAGACGCCGAAACTGCCCAAGATTATACATTCCAAAATCTTTTTCCATAACAATTGAGATTTAAAATATCGCTAACTGATGTGCTCTATCTGTTTTAACCTGACTCCTTCCACGCAGCAGTCTGTTGGTCTCACCACAAGGCTACCGCTGTCGTCAACATTTATTATCAGTAAAATCGGTATATTTAAAGCAATCCTATTTTATGCACCATCATTCCCGTTAAAGCATAGTGGACAAAATCGCCAATGAATATTGTCGTTTTCGACTTAAGTGATATTTAGACCTGTTTAGAAATTGTGATTCTCTGTACCACATCAAAGGCAGTAGTTTGCTGATGACAATAGCTTATTATCTGAACCCTAAAGGTAATTAGTGGCATGTTAATACAATATTGTAAGCCTAGGCCGCCGGGACTATGCGAATTTGCGTGTTATTATAAACGATAGTCGATCGTTTTGCATATTTCGGTAGTGTTAAACCTTTATTCAGATCGTGCTAAATATTCGATAACGTTGTTAGTTTGGGAAGGACGATTATGTAAAGCGATGAACTAACTTTTGGGAATGCTTTTTGAAGTGCCTACAGCCTATACTGTAAGTAGAACACAGATCAGTTTCGGGGTTATTTTACGTTGCGATTAAAAATCTTGCTTTAAATTTAAACGTAGCCATCATCGTCTTGGCGTCATGGTGGTTGCATTAAAGCCTTTCGCCTTTGAGCTACTTTCTCGTATGCAGATATATAAAACTAAGGTTTTAAAACCGGAGATGCTTCACAGCTAGAACTAAAAATCAGCTTTGACAATATACCTATTCAGTAAAAGGACGGTCTTTTGCTGAATATTTCGTTCTTAAAACAAACTTATGGCAATATTTTCAAAAATATTGAATAAATTATAACATCACTAGCGACCCGCCTCGGCTTCGCACGGTTGGAATGTGCGTGTACTATACATATAAACTTTCCTCTTGAAGCATTATATCTATTAAAAAAAACGCATCAAAATCCGTTGCGTAGTTATAAAAAATTAAGCATACATAGGGACAGACAGACATAAGACAGACTTTGTTTTATACTATGTAGTGATTATACTTATAGTTGGTCGTGGGTTTTCCGCACTTAGCCACTTATTTGGGCTATTGTGCGTATGTGGCGACTTCATTGACGCCGACTACTCATACCACCTTAGTTCCTTCCAGAAAGCCATTAGTTGGCTGGTGTCGTTTAAAGCTTTACTCATGGTTCTGGGGTTGTTCAGCAGCTTTGCCCGTTGATCGCTCACACTTGCACAGTGCAGAATGACGTGAGCGGGTGTTTCTTCGGTTTCCATACAGCCCCTGCACAGTGGGCTGTCCGTAACGCCTATGTTGAATAGGTGCTTGTTGAGTGGACAGTGGCCGGTTATTATGCCCGTCAGATGCTTTAGTGTTTTCCTATTAGAATGCAGCAGCTTGTGTGAGAGTCGCTTGTTCAAGCAGGGGATGGCATCTTTTGTTTGTCTGCATTCTTTTATGTTTGCCCACTGTTCTTCGTGTTCATGTGCGGTTCTCTCACGTAGCCACGTTTTGATTTGGCTTGCTGGTATCGGTACAATCGGCTCGGGTCCCATTATCATTGTGTCTGATCCTTGCCGTGCCAGTTGGTCTGCGGCGTCATTGCCTGCGGAGTTGCTGTGGCCTTTAATCCATTGCAGCGTAACCCGATTCTTCTCTGCAATCTTTTGCAGCTCTAGGTGGCATTCCATGATGAGGCCGCTGTTAAAGCAGTTGCTGCCGAGAGCTTGTAGTACAGAGGCACTGTCCGTGATAATGCGTATAGACAGGTCACTTACGTTCCTAGACGCGATTGCTGTTGCGGCTCTTGTTATCCCAACACACTCGGCTTGGAATATGGTGTTATGGGTGCCAAGGGATGTTGAGATGTTGATGTTTAAGTCATGGGAGAATACGCCCGCACCCGTCCCATACTTCGTTTTTGAGCCGTCTGTGTATACCCTGACTTCGTGTATACCAGAGCAGTCTTTGTGTTCCTCCTGCAATTGGATGCGATATTTTTTGTCAAAGACAAAAGTTTTAGGGATGAGATCGCAAGCGGCCTCTAGCATCGGGATCTCTTTGGTTAAGGTCCCTTTTAGGCGTGCGTGAGTAATTCGATCATCCTTTCTCCATAGCCCGAGCTTGTCTAGACGGATTGCTGCAGCGCCAGCTTCCTGCTGGATCATTAGGTGCAGCGGTCTTAGGTCCAGTAGTATCTCCAAGGTGGCTGTTGGGGTGCTCTTCATGCAGCCTGTTGTGGCCAAGCAGGCTAGGCGTTGAAGGCTCTGTAGCTTTTTTGTGATTGTGCTTAGTTGCGTGCGTGGCCACCACACTACTGCACCATACGTAAGCATGGGGCGTATAATGGCAGTGTAGATCCACAGGGTAATTGATGGTTTGAGACCCCATTTTTTGCCTATGATTCTCCGACATTGCCAGAAGATTGTGCATGCTTTTGTTGATTTTGTACTGATGTGCTTGCCCCAGTTTAGCTTATGGTCAAGTATTACGCCCAAGTACTTGACTTCATTCGATAGGGTAAGCTCCGTTCCAAAGAGTTTTGGTGTTTTGCACATATGGGTTTTCCTTTTGTTGGTGAAAAGTACTAGCTCCGTTTTGTTGGGGTTAACCGTCAGTTCATGTTGGTTGCACCATTCCTCCATGATCCTGATGGCTGCTTGCATCCGATTTCGGATCGTGTCTTCTGAGTCACCTTTGATCAGGATGGTGGTGTCGTCTGCATATCCGACCGTGAAGAATCGTCTATCGTTTAAGTTCCGTAACAGATCGTCCACCACAATGTTCCACAACAGGGGTGAGAGTACACCTCCCTGAGGGCAGCCTTTTGCAACTATGCCCCTTGTGGTGGAGATTACCGTGAATTGTATTGCCTTCTGTTTCAGCAGTTGATCAATCCAGCCACTAAGGGTTTGCTCAACTCCGAACTTTTCGAGGGCCCGGCTGATACAGTTGAACTAAGTTTTGTCGAAGGCACCTTCTATGTCAATGAAGGCCCCCAGTGTCATAAACTTGTTGGTAAGCGCTGTTTCAATGGTTCCCACAATGGAATGCAGCGCCGATTCAGTTGACCTGCCACTTCTGTAGGCGTGTTGATGTGGGTGTAGTGGATTGCGCAGTAATGCGCCCTCACGGAGGTATCGGTCCGTAAGTCTCTCCAGCGTTTTCAATAAGAAGGAGGTCAAGCTGATGGGTCTGTATGCTTTCGCTTGTGAGTAGTCAGTTTTGCCAGGTTTTGGGAGGAATATGACTTTAACTTCCCTCCACCTGCAAGGTATGTATCTGTGCGCTATTGAGGCCCTGTAGATGTCGAGCAGGTGCGGCACAATCGTTGTGCATCCCCACTGTAGGAATGCTGGTATGATTTCATCCAGGTCTGCGGATTTGAATGCCTGGAAGCTGTCTATTGCCCATTTCAGCCGGTCTGTGGTGACCACATTTTCGGCTACCAGCCAGTCTGTTTGGGTCGGTGGTCTGTAGTCTGACTCGTCCCACAGACGGTCATTGGTTACTTCACAACCTGGGAAGTGAGTTTCAATTAGCACTTGGCTAATTTCAGCGTCCGTAGTTGCGTAGGTTCCATCTTGCTTTTTAATGGCGCCAAGGGTTTTGTTGCTGTCCTGAGACAAGATCTTTTTCACCCTGGCTGCTTCATTCGTGGTGTTTATACCGCTGCAGAAACGCCGCCAGGACTCGCCTCTGCGGAATCTTATGCGTTTCTTGTAGTGTGACTGGGCTTCTTTGTATTTGAGCCAGTCTGCTTCCATTGTCGTGTTTTTAGCCCTGTTAAAGAGTTTCCTCAGGTTTTGCCTGAGTCCCTCTAGTTCTCTTCCCCACCAATGGGTTTTGCTAGACGACTTTGGGACTGTGGGTGCACAGGCTTGCTGATAACTTGTTTGTATTTCTGTTAGTAAGTTGGTGTTATGTTCTATGTTGTCAGTGCTGGTCGACATGTCCTTAAAATAGGATTAGTCTACCTGTGATACGAGAATCGTCTTGTATTTCGCGATGTTGGTTCTGCGAGGGTTGCGCCTAGGTTGTTGGACGTTCTCTTGCACTCGTATGTCATAGCAGATTCGTCTGTGGTCTGCGAAGGATGGCTCAGCAGACACATGCCAGTTTGTGACAAGTTCCGCGGCCCCATCCGATGCTAGCGTTATGTCTACTATGGTTTGATATCTGGAGCTAACAAAGGTGGGCTCCGAACCGTTGTTAACTACAGATAGATTTGTTGAAAAGATGTATTCAGTCAAGATCTCACCTCGTCTGTTTGCGTCGGGGCTTCCCCACAGCGGATGGTGCGCGTTTGCGTCCGCCGAGATGATTACCTGCCAGCCGTGCCTCGCAGTGCTGCACCAGCTCGGCCAGCTCTTTTGATGGGATGTCCTCATCGCCAGGCATGTAGACCGAAGCTAGTACTAACATCTGTTTGTTGGGCCCTGTTTGGAGTCCTACGGCAGTGAGGTCTCTAGAACAGAAGTTGGTTAGCAACAGTGCTGGTATTGTTCGGGGAATGTATATGCATGTTCTCGGTTTAGTGACCGAGCAGTTGTGCAGTAGCTTATCTCCGATGTTGTTTAGACCACATATGTTGTCGCCTCTAATCCACGGCTCCTGGATTAGGGCTATTGTCTGTTGATTAACCTCCAGCAGCCTGCGTAGGGTAGCCGTTGCAATTTGTTTATGCTGGAGGTTAGTTTGTATGACTCTAGTCTGACGAAGAATCGAGGACATTGCTGTCCATAGACTCCCCGTCAGACGAGTCGTGCTCGTCTTTTGCGTCCGTCGCAGCGGTGGGTTGTTGTATAGTCGCTGCGGGCGCCGGTGTAATACGGGCTATGCCCGAGGTGCTTGGGATGGCTGGTACAGCTCGTCCCGTTGTGTCCTTACCTTCACTCGGCGTCTTTTTGGGCCCTACAGCCGCAGAGCTCTCCCCCCCGCTGGAAGCGTGGAACATTACGTACACGCTGCCAGCGAAGAAGGAAACCCGACGGCCGCGTCCAGTGATCTTGGGGATCTCGGGTTCCGGGATGCCCAAGGTAAGGTACATGCCGTGCTCCTGCAAGGATGCGCCGTACAATTGCCACGTTTGTACGGCGTACCAGGGGTTTTGGGCAATGAGGAGATGGTGGATCTTAGGTAGCTCCATGGTGATCGACCTCGGCAGCCACAGCGTTGCGCGTACGCGCTTCGCTAAGTCTGACTGCCTGATGACGACCAGCCTGGTCCCCTCAATCGGCGATCTTAGTTTGGCTACTGCATCTTTGAGCCACGTCAGTGAGTGTTCGTTCTCGCACCATAACTTCAGGACACCCTCCACTGCGAGAGGTTTGCCCCTAAAGGAAGGTGCGAGTGCCGGCCCATTATTCGGCGGTGTGGCGAAGGCAGTTTCAACTATACTCTCTTCAATTGAGAGTTCGAGCTGCTTCGCCTGTTCCACCATCAGGTCCGTGGCGGGGGTGGTAGCGATGGCTACCATCAGCTGCGAGTTTGTCGCGTCTGCGTAGCTCTTACCGCTCTTAGGTGTGGCGTCTGTTTTCGCCCGTTTCGACCCGGCGCTGGGTGGTGTAGAGTCCTCAGGGCGATCCCTCTTCGTGCTTGGTGTCGGAGTGGGATGTCCTGGTGGCGCCGGATCGCGTCTTTTTGGGCCGCGATTGCGGCGCGGCTCCTTGTTTCTACACGACGGCTGCGCAGCGTTACCAATCCCCACTGGAGGAGCGCGGCGGGGCGCTCCGGAAGCAGCCGTAGTTGGTGCGCCGCGCGCAGGCGGGAGTGCGCTGTCTGTTATTACAGTCGCGCCCCCCGCCGTCAGCGGCGCTACACAACCGTCCGGCTGCGTCGTCCGGGGTGGAACGTCCGCTCCACCGGTCGAGGTTTGGTCGCCGCGCTGGTTGTTTTTACCAGCCGTCGTGGTCGTAGTCGGGAGTGCGCTAGCCGATTTATTCGATGCGCTAACACCCGACTTTGTTGTTTGCTCACGTGAGCGTTTGTAACGGCGGTAGCGTTTACCGCCTCGTCTACGACTACCTGGATTCGCAGTCGACGCGGAGTCAACGTCCGCCTTTTGGCGTGCGTTTGCTCGACGCGGAGCGATGTTCCAGGTAGTGGACGAAGTGTAGGTTGCACGAGGCATGGCGTTGGCCAGGTCGTGCAGATTTAGTGTGTCTCTGTCTCGGCATTGTGAAACATTGCCCCCCCCAGAATACGTGGGGCAGCCTGCACACGATGGTGCAGAGAGGGATTCTCCAGCGTCACGGACGCTGGTACCCTCCTGGGGTACGATACTGTTTTGTTTCACCTCCATGATAATTTTGTTGGTATGAGTCTGTGTTGAGTATGTGTTTGTGTATGTGTGTGAGTGTTTGAAGTGGTGTTTAGATGCGTGTGTGTGTGCGTCCATGTAAGAGTGTGTAGGTGTGTGTATGTGTGTTATTGTGCGTGTATAAGTGTGTGCGTATAGGTGAATGTGTCTGCTTGCGCGCGTGTTTTTGAGTGTGTCTGCACGCTGTATGTGTGTGGCGGCTGGAGGTCTTGGTTACGTCTGTTTCTTATGGAACCAGACCAACAACGGGCGGCAACCTCGGGAAGGATAGTCCACCAGCCTTGTCCTAGGGATCTGCACGACCTGCGCTACACCTATGACCATTCGCCAAACTCTGCATCGGACGCTGATGCAGAGAGTAGAAGTAAGTCTAAGTCATTGATAAATAAAAGTGTGAGTTAGACCTACTTCCGCCCGTGATTATACTTAATACACCATTATTTACGTCTAAAATATTGATATCAATGTTAACTAAAACGATTGTCCGTAGAGCTGCAAGTTGCAAAAATTAGTAATGATATAATCCTAGGAGTAGGATCTTAGACTATCACTCGATCAACAGTAAAACGCAGTGGGATTCAGGCACAGTGCGTAAACGAAGCTTTAATAACTAAATGAAGAAGTATTTTCAATTAACACTGTCATTTGTATTCCAATGAAGTTTTCATACGAACTGGGTCGCCGTCTAATTTCTTCGACACCGGAGTACATTATTTCTTATTTTTTGTTAAAAGCTCTTTTGTAAAATTATCGTATAGCATGGCATTGTTATAATGGACTATTATATATTATGTATCGTCTAGATGTCAAATTATAATTATTCATCATCATCCTAGTTTATTACGGATCCTACTGCTAGGCACAAACCTCTTCTTAATATGAGAAGCGTTGGGCCATAGTTCGACACACTGGTCAAATGCTAGGTAGGCAAACTACAATGTCATTCGACAATATTTTGGCGAGCTCTCAGATATGCACATTTCCTTAGGATGTTTTCCTTCACGCGAGCGATAATTAAAGTCAGTGCTTCAAGCCATGTATTCGATCCCGGTCCCCTCGCGTAGTAGTTCGTTCGTCTTTTTAGACTAGGCTATCGCTGCTTCTCATAATTATTAAAACAATCTAAATATGTTAACCAAAATACCTTCTTTTTTTACCGTGGAAAAATTATAAAATACTGTGTGCATCTTAAGTCATTACACTAATAATGTAATCAATCAAATCATATTATGCACTCAAAAATTAAAAATGTAAACACTGTATGCACAATAAAAGTACTTAAGATGAACGAAGCTTTCGTTAACGTTGACTGTTATCCAAACAGTGCGAATTCCCCTTTTGAAACCAAAGTCTATAACATAAAATTATGTTTAACCCCATATGCATGTATTTACAAAAAAATAATAATATATGTCTGCTTAGTTTGGGATTAGACTAAGTTTTTGTGTAGGTATGTGATAGGTACATGTATTTATATTTGTTTCTTATTTTATATTTACCTGTATATATAAAAAGCTGAACAACACCACTGTTTATATCTGTGTGGTGCACTCCCCGACCACCGCGGTGAACTCGACTACTCGTTATGCCAGTAGTAGCGTCAGGGTCACACGCATCGCGATTAGCAACCTCTGAACTGAAAATTATCCTAATGCTAATTAATTTTCTAAGCAAAAATTTCCTCGAGATGTTTCAATGTAACTATCATAATTAATATGTTAATTTAATAATGATTATATCAGTTTGCATTAATTGTATGCTCGAAGTTGACAGTGTACGGTATCTTGACCTCTTTAAGTCACGATTATCTCATGATCTGCTACCACAAGCGAGGCAAAACGACCCCTACTATCAAGAAGACGCCTGTTTCAAGGACATATTGCGAATGGACTAATTAAAATGACTATATAGTTTTTCGTGGCTCTGATTATTATGGGTCGCCCGACTGCCTTCAAAATAGCTTTACGATTGCTGTCCTGAGTTGGTGCCGTGGACTTATTCGTTATCATGCGTCATACACGTGAACGGGTGCTTCTTGCGATGACTGGTCGATGTCGGTCTTACGGGCTGGTATTACATTTTTACTATTTAACTGCATCATTTCCATCATGGTTCTGAACATTTGCGCGGATTGCCTTCATTATTAGGTACTTAATGTAAGTGGATGCATCGATGTTTATTTTCAGGAGGTTAATTAAATGAACATCAAAATTTAACTAGATTATGCTTTAGTATTAAGTACAGTAAATATATACAAGTGACAGAGACACCTTACAAAATTGAAATTGTTACGTATTATGTAAAACCTGGCGATGAAAAAGAGTGACCGTGAGCTTTCTGAATCAAAATTAAAGTGGTGTCTAAATAATCAACAAAAAATTAAAATGGATATCATAGCTGAACTTCATTCAAACAAGAAATTCGGTCAGTTCTGGAAAAATACTAATAAAATGAATCACAAGCCGGGGCTCCCCGTGAGCGTTGCGGGAGTGCACGAGCCTAGCGAGATCGCCACTATGTTCTCCCACCATTTCAGGGTAGCCTCTCCTCTTGGGCCAGCGCGGCAGGAGCCCGATGCTGAGGAAGGAAGTGAGCGTAGTGTTCATTTTACTGCGAAAGAAGTATGTGCAGTGTTCAAAGGGATGGTTAGGGGTAAATCCCCGGGTCACGACAGCCTTAGCATCGAGCACCTGCAGCACCCAGGTGTTCACCTACCAAAAGTGCTTGCTATGTTTTTTACCCTGTGTTTAGGTCACTCCCATCTGCCCGATAAACTAATGCGTACTATAGTTGTTCCAATCATCTTAATATATAAAATCCTTGCGTTACTGACTGACTGACAGACACGCTACAGCCGAAACTATTGGTCGCAGGAAGCTGAAATTTGGCATGTATGTTCCTTGTGGACTGTAGGGGTGCACTAAGTAGGGATTTCCCGAAATACCCACGGGATCGGTCAAAACAGATAAATTAAAAAAAATGTGCAGGCGTAGCTGCTGGCGTCCTCTAGTCAAAAATAAAACTGGGGATACATCAGATGTTAACAACTATAGACCGATCTCTCTAGCCACGGTAGTTGCTAAAGTGCTGGACAGTCTGCTTGGTCAGCACCTGGGTAAACACGTATCGTTGAACGACGCACAGTTCGGCTTTAGGCCTGGGCTTTCCACCGAGAGTGCTATCCTGTGCTTCAAGCGGACTGTACAGTACTACATAAGTAGAAAGACCCCAGTGTATGCATGCTACCTAGATTTAACGAAAGCTTTCGATCTAGTATCATATGATGTTTTATGGGGTAAATTAAGGCGTGAAACCTGTTTACCTAATGAAATTGTACTTTTGTTTATGCATTGGTATAAAAATCAAAAGAATTTTGTGCGATGGGCAGGCTCTGTTTCGGAGGATTACGGGCTGGAATGCGGGGTGAGGCAGGGGGGGTTGACCTCCCCTACACTGTTCAACCTGTACGTCAATCGGCTGATCGATGAGCTCAGCAGCACCGGCATCGGGTGTCATATAGATGGCGTGTGCGTGAATAACATCAGCTACGCTGATGATATGGTGCTGCTGAGCCCATCGATTGGTGCCTTACGAAGGCTTTTAAAGATTTGTGAGTCCTACGCGGTGACTCATGGGCTCAAATACAACGCGAAAAAAAGTGAAGTAATGATATGCAGGCCGGACAACAAACGATATACATTCGTTCCGAAATTTACTTTATGTGGTACAGCTCTAAACCAAGTCGAGCAATTTAAGTATTTGGGCCACTGGGTCACTGAGGACCTTAAAGATAATGTTGATATTGAAAGGGAGCGCAGGGCGCTGTCTGTCCGCTGCAACATGTTGGCCCGCAGGTTTGCACGGTGCACGGGGACTGTCAAAATAGCGCTTTTTAAAGCGTACTGTCAGTCCTTTTACACCTGCAGCCTGTGGGTTAACTATACGCGGCGGGCTTACAGTGAATTGCGCGTTCAATATAATAACGCGTTCCGGGTGCTAATGGGGCTGCCGCGCTACTGCAGCGCCTCCGCGATGTTCGCGACTGCTGACACTGACGGCTTTGCGGCTATCATGCGCAAACGTTGCGCTTCCATCATGCGCCGAATGCGTGACAGCCCCAATACTATCCTGTGCGCGTTGGTGGACCGGTGGGATTCTCCGATGCTGGCTCGCTGGATCCGACTGCATGCAGTCGTGTAGTAATTAACAACCAACATCGCAGAGTCCACCCGGAATTTTAAATTAAATTTATATTGTTTTTTTTTATGATTTTTTGATTTCTTGATGTTTTTTTTTTATTATTGTATAGTATATTATCTATTATTTAATTTATTTAATCTTTCTATATTTGGCAATCAATCACAATCACTATTACTAACATTAGTTTATAAGCTCGTTTTACTAACATATATGGATGTATTTGTAATCTGAAATAAATGATTATTATTATTATTATTTTTAGTTGTTTAAATTTGTAACTTCTCGAATAAATTCGGTATTTAATGAAAACCACGGGTCTACGCCAAGTGGAGTTCATTTGGGGTATTATCTATCAGAAGGGGCTCGTCTTGCAAAAACTTACGAACTAAACGGCATGTGTTGAGTATGGCAGCTTTCTGCATTGTAATGTAAATATTGGTGGGTAATTCTATCTGTCGCAAATAGTGTAGTAGGTGTTTGGGTATGACACCAGTGCTGGAGAGGACCAGGGGTACAATATATACTTTATCCATTTGCCAGATTCTAGTAATTTCTTCTTTTAATTCTGTGTATTTGTGTATTTTTTCAGTTATTGTTTTCTGTAAATTATGAGTATTGGGTACTGCTATGTCTATTAAATGTACAATTTTGTTTGGTTTGTCTATAACAGTTATGTCCGGTCTATTGTTATGTATAGTTTTGTCTGTAAGTATTGCTCTGTCAAAGTATATTTTGTGGCTGCTACTCTCTAGTACTGGTTTTGGGGAGTATTGATAATAAGGGACAGCTTTTGTAATAATTTAAATTTAATGGCAAGTTTTTGGTGGATAATATTAGCAATTTGATTGTGTCTGTGAGTGTAATCTGTTTGTGCTAAGGCTGGGCAGGCACCAGTAATGTGTTGGATGGTTTCAGATGCGCGTTGGCATTTTCTGCATTTATCATTTTATATGTTAGGGTCTTTAAGAATGAATTTACTATAATTTTTAGTATTAATTACCTGATCTTGTATTGCTAACATGAATCCTTCGGTTTCAGGGAAGAGGAATCCTAATTTAAGCCACCTATTGGAACTATCTAAATCTACGTGCGGTTGTTCTAGATCGTGGAGATGTCTGCCATGCAATTCTTTTGTTCGCCATCTACATATTTTTTCAAGCCTGTGGTCATCTACTTTATTAAAAATGATGTCTTTCTTAGTTAAGTTCAAAGGAGTAAAGTTCGTATCTATTTCTGTTATTGATGCATGAATTTTACTATGTTGGGATTTATCGTAGAAAAAGTCTCTTAGCTTTTGGATTTGTCCTTCCCACAGTATGGTTAGATCTCTTAATCCTCTGCCACCTTTTTGCCTACTTACTGAAATTCTCTCTATTGCTGATTTAGGGTGAGCATAGTTATGTTTAGTTAGTGTAGTTCTTGTCTTAATATCTAGTCTGTTTATGTCAGTGCGCGTCCATTTAATTAAACCGAAAGAATATGTTAATACGGGTATAGCAAAAGTGTTTATTGCTCTAAACAAATTCTTTGAGTATAACTGTTTTTTACATATTATATTAAGTCTCTTGGTGTATTCTGATACTAGCTGTTCTTTAATTTGTGTGTGGTTGATAATATTAGACTGGTATATACCTAAATATTTATATGTGTCTGATGGTTGCATAAATGTAAATATTTTAGTTTCAGTCGGGTTCATTTGAATGATTGCAATTTTTCCTTTTTGTATATGTAATGTGCGACATTTATCTAATCCAAATGACATATTTATGTCTGTGCTGAATTGAATTGTATCTTTTAAAAGCTGATTAAGGCATTTGTCAGTTCTAGAAAATAATTTAATATCGTCCATATACATTAAATGTGTGATAAATGTGTCAGAATTTAACTTATACCCATTAGCAGTACTGTTGAGAAGATTAGATAAAGGATTTAAGGCGAGGCAGAACCACAGTGGACTCAGTGAGTCTCCCTGAAAAATGCCATTTTCGATGTTGATTTCGTCTGTAGTTATGGTATCTTTACCGTTAGACAGATGTAATGATGTTCTCCAGTCTGACATGGCATTTTTTAGAAAGTTGATAATGGCAGGACTGATTTTATAGATCTGAAGGACTCGAATTAACCAAGAATGAGGTACACTATCAAAAGCTTTTTTATAGTCTATATAAGAAATATGAAGGTTTCTTTTATTGCTATGGGCGTGTTTTAAGATTGTGGAGTCTATAACTAACTGTTCCTTACATCCTCGATGTCCCTGTCTGCAGCCTTTTTGTTCTTCAGCCATAATGTTATTAAATTCTAAGTGTTTGTTGATTTTGTGAGTAATTAATGATGTAATGATTTTGTATATAGTTGGCAGACATGTAATTGGGCGATATTGTGTTGGGTCTAGAGTGTTGTTGCTTTTAGGTAACATATAAGTGATTCCTTTTGTGATGAATTTTGGTATTTCTTGTTCACCCCTTATAATATTTGAAATATTTCTTGCTAAAACATTATGTAGCATATAAAACTTTTTATACCAAAAGTTGTGTAGGTAACCTATCTAATCCTGCTGCTTTCCAGTTTTTCAATCTTCTAGTGGCTATCTCTAAATCGTCCACCGTAATGTCATCCAACTCCATACTCTCTACATTCATCATTCTACATTCTTCATCTTGTATCCATCTAGCTGTATCATTATGGTCCTGTCGCTTTTTCCATAAATCGGCAGTAGTTTTTCAGGTCATCTGAATTAGGCATTTCTCGTGTGGGATGTGTATCTCCTCTATTAAACATTCTATAAAAGCCTTTTTCGTTTGAAATAAATAGATTATTATTTACCTTTCTCTGCAAAGCTTTCATGTATCTCGCTAATCGTTTTGATTTTACTGTTAGTTTTTGTTTTAAGGTATCTAGATATTCTTTTGGCCTAATATTGTTTCTTTCATGAATTGTGTGGACTTTTGTTTTTCTGAAAATAACCTCAGCTGCTGCTACTACTTTTCTACTCCTGTTGTTATTAATATACTGCGTTAATCTGCCTATACTGCTCTTAAATTTTTGATATCATTTTCAATCCTTAATTGCCATGCGGGCTTTAGAGACTTTTTGGTATTATGTGGCGTGTTAGCGTTAGGGCTTCGGACTTTATATCCTAGTTTCTCAGAAATGACAAGCGCGCTACAGTAAATCAATGTATGAATTTCGATTAAATCTGAGTCAATTGAGAAAAATCTGTATAATATTTGCTTATTGAAAATATCTAAATAAGTGTAAAGATTTTTGCATGCTTTCAGTTTTGGTAGTTTTGGACGGGCTGTCGGGTCAGTACCGGTGTATAGTATAAGTGCTGTCTGTAAGTTATTTGTGAATTCAGATGTCATTGTGTCTTATTGAGTTATGTTCTGGGTCATTGTGTATTCTGATGGTTGGGTAATTGAATCTTGTAATACAGTGAGTAGTGAGCCTGTCTGAGTAGAAACGTTTGATTGAGTCTGTGGTATCGTATGTGGGTTAGTCAACGTACTCGACGATGCATCTAACTGGAATATTTGGTGAAAGTGGGATTGGTGTAGCCTGCGAAATATGTTCTTGAGTGTTGGGTGGTTGTATTGTATCTGGCACAAAGGGCTGTTGCGTGTGTTCATCTAGTCTTAGCTGTTCAGTGACTTCCTGTTTTAACCTTTGCATAATATCATCTGATAACATTTTATTTCTAACAATAACCCTTCTTTGATCGGCTATTCGTTGCGCGGAAACTTTTATATGTGGAAATTTTAAAATAAATTGGTCGTGAAGTTTTTTGCAGTACATAGTCATATCAGTTTCTAATTTAGTAATGTATAAATATGTGCGCATGATAAAAGTATTAATTTCGTCATTCCATTGCATGCGCACTCTAGGTTTGCCAGCTTTGGTGGTCGCAGGGCAGGTGGCTAGTGCCCCCTGTGAAACATCTTCAGCTGGGGTTACGACTCTATTACTGTTGTGTGGTTCTACATTAAATTGTTCGCTAAAATGACTAGTTATTGAAGGTGATGTTGGATTCGATGGTGTATAAGACACGGTACTACGACTATAAGGCTCTATGGGAGAACTTGTTCTGTCTGTCATTCTGTCATAGTCTCCGGTTTCGGCTGTAGCATATTGAGTGGTGGGAGCCCGCCTGTTCAGCTCCACACCGCTGACGGATCGCATGCTGAAACACCCAGCGTCAGCTCCAGGTGTGCCCCGGCGATCACCCCCGGGCAGCGGTCCTCTTAGTTTTTTTCTTGAACGGGTCTCCATATCAAATGGGTTACCATTGCCATGTTAGCCACGCCAGTAAAATGTTCGTGTGTCCGCCCCCCACGTGAGTCAGATGTTCCACTCGGACGTATGGTTGGGTTTTAGGGGGCTTATTATTATTATTATTTATTGCCCGTTCTTTCTCATGGTTCTACGCCCTTGCTTTGCAAATGTGGCAGTAAATGTTAATGTAGAAGCTTTCAATTTGACGTTCACAAGTGTCACTTTGTGATTTAAATGAATAAAGGATTTTGACTTTGACTTTATCGGTAGCGCTCTGTTCTAAATGCCACAACAGCCAACCACTTGGTGACTAGCGTAAACGTTGTTTAACTTCGCCTATCTATTACGTAGTGATATCCGGATTTATACGAATGTCTTTATAAAAAACTATTTATTTCGTCAAGGCTGATATTAAGGATTATTAGAGTAAAATTAGACGAGTTCCGTAGTCGTCTTGTACGGATTACGGACTGACTGCCTGAAAGTGGGCATCACGCCACAGCCTAGAGCACGGATTGCTGACCAAGCATTTGGTCGACACAGTGTAGGTATTACATTACTCTTACATTTCAGGGAAATAACAGTACAAAGAGTAAAGTCACGCTAACGGCAGTACATTATATTTGATACTTCTTGATCATATTTGAACCGATGAGAAACCTTTCTAATGTTGGCGTCGGTGTCGCTTACATACAGTCCAACTGTGTTTTAGCACTTTGCTACGGGCCTATTCCTCGAAATATCAAGTTAACTTGTAACAATTGCAAGCTCAAATTTAGTTACAACTCAAATGTAGGTAATTGCCGAAACCACTGTGTCGTGTAGTCAATAATACATTGTAATAAAATATGACCTACCCACATTCGAAAACCGCAGCCCCAAATAGCAGAACACAAATAAGTGTACTGTTACATTTGGCGAAATTACGCGGCGATTTCGGCGCGTGTTTGCGCTAAATACCTGGAGGTATTTAAATTTCAATCTAATGATTGTCAACAACAGTGCAGGCCGATCACATGTAACGATGCATTTGATAACTATCTATCGGTGTCCTACTAGTATTATGATAATGAGAAATTTTGTGAGGTGCAATTTTGTAGGGTCGACGGTTGTTTCTTACTCTTTCACGCAAACAAAAATTTCTTATTCTATCTTTCTATCTAAACATTACGCCTGTCTCTCATTGGGGTAGGCAGAATCTAGAACATGTCGCCTTCAAATAATGGTTTCAAACACATCTCTTTTGCTTCCTTGCCATTTATTAACCTCATTATGCATGCTCATGGTTATGGGTACTTTTGATTTGGCCCTTTTTCATTACGTCACCAATTTGGTCAGCGTAAGTGCGCCTTGGCGTCCTCTACCGACGTCTCAAATTCTTTTTTGTAAATACCAGGTATATATCAAAATAGCACATAGGCTACCTTTTATTGCGATACCCACGCGACCGAAGCTGCCGGATGAAGCTAGTATTAAATAATGCGACCATAAAGAAAGCTCACTTTTGGTGCAAGGCTAGTGAAGAGTGACAACATAGTAGAAGAATAATTAAGTAAATGTTTGTTAATATGACGTTCATAAGCGTCGCATTGCTATCTATGTGAATTAATGATTTTGACTGACCTCGTGTCGCCTCATAAATATTTCTGTCGGAGTCGTCATTGTAGCAAGAAAATGCATTGCATACATGATGCACTGGTGAAACGCCGAAGTTCAGCCGCGTAATTTAGGCATAGTGTGTAGCGGTAAACTAAACGAAGCCATCAAGACTAATGGTTTGTAAACGTTAGTTCGTAACTAATCAGATTAATCAACATTAATTAATTTATGAACTTGTATACCTCACCTACTTTGTTACTTTGTTCCTGCGAAGCTACTTTGTCACCAAAGAGACTAAATACAGCGAGATTTATGGATTACGGGAATAATGTTTATTTTAGGCTTGGCTTGTGGGTAAGAGATTGCTGTTTTACTTAGATAATTGTGGTGTGCCTTAGAGTATGGCTTTTTTATTTCCACAATATGTTTTGCCAAATTGCGCTATTCCCTCCGCCACTCTTAGGTTTGGGCAGGCAGAGGATGTCAGGCATTCTTACAAAGGTGTTCTGGGCCTTCTCATTAAAATCGACGCGTTGAGATCCCGTAGTTGCAAACCCAGGATACCTGGTATATATTTATATTCTCATCATTGTAGCATTTTAATAAAGAGTAAATTCGTCATCACCAATTAAGCCAAAAGACGTCCACCTGTAGACCTTGGCCAAGGCTTTTCATAGATACTGATTTGAGTCACCCGCATCCAACCACTTCTCTCGATCCTAACCAGACGCGATCTCGGCAATTACCAAAAATAATTTAAAATCTTGAACTACGCACTACGAGATTCATCAACCCCATACATTGTTCGTGTAATTGCCCCATAACACCAAAGAGGTTGTCTCAAGAGCCAATATCAATTAATTAATAGTGCAAGTAAGCGACATTTGTGCGGGACACGCCTCGGAATATTAGCAATTACACCACAATTGAGGAGCACCGTAATGTGGTTATATTAACCTCTAGTTTCCTACTAAATGTCAATAGCATTTGTAGGAGTTCCGTCATATATTTATAGGTGAGACGGTAATGGTTATTGGAGATTCCAGCTTCCTGATATGATGAGGTAAATTGGCCTTGTTGATAGCTCTGGTTTATGTGGTAACTAGAGGACGCCAGCAGCTACGCCTGCATTTTTTTTTATTTACCCGTTTTGGCCGATCCCGTGGGAATTTCGGGAAATCCCTTCTTAGTGCACCCCTACGGTCCCCAAGGAACATACATGCCAAATTTCAGGTTCCTGCGCCCAATAGTTTCGGCTGTAGCGTGTCTGTCAGTCAGTCAGTAACGCAAGGATTTTATATATTAAGATTATCGTTATCAGGACTGAAATTAGTGTGTGAGTTACAGATAGTTATTCCTAGCACAGATAATATAATAATACCTAGTATTTTTAAAGTCTTTCATTTCAATTTAAATACAAAGGGTTTTTACGGGCTCATATTGTACAGATCACTAAAGGGTTCGTTAGCAATGCCCCTTGTGATTACAATACAATTTGGATGGTTAAAAGTAGGTACAATTACCTTGGCATAGTCGCTTTTGTGTGATCCATAAAATGTTGTTTCGAGTTAGGGCCTTCTTTGTTGCCGTTGATTCAATAATAATAATAATAATTTTACAAATATTCTCTCATCCATAGTGCAATAGTATATATAATCTAAATTCTAATAGAAAACACAAGTAAAGCAAGAAAATACCTGGTAAAAACAACATAAATACAGAAATAGTAAACATTTCATACAATGACAGCCGTCACGCTAAACATTATGACAGATCAAACAATAAATATATTTACAAAAATGAAGATAAAAACACATTAGCATGTTGACGAGAGCCAGGAAATGATGAGCACACCCATCACCTCCGGACTCGTCGCTCAGCTCCGCCTCGCAGCCGTCGGAACCTGCACCAGTAACGTCGACAGCTGTAGATGCGTCGAGCTCCAGCGACGAGTATTTGTCTCCGCCGTCGACATCGTCACCTGCGCGACGGCGTGGGAGAGGCCGGCCACCAGCGTGCTTAGGACCTCGGGCCTTGGAACCAAGCATCAACGTCACGGCTCAACGACTATCGGATCAGGTACGGGTTATCCAGCGCAATGGCAAGTTGGATAACGCCGTGCTTGATAGGATTCGCTCAGAGTACTTACCTTCGAGCCATGCCAATCCCGTCCGGCCCACACTAACACCGACACCGAGCGCACCGCCAATGGGCGGCAGCGCCGTCAGGGAGGAGCATGACATGGCTGATGATGTAAGTACCCAGTGCAATGAGGAGGTCAAGGACGCTTTGGAATGTGCGATTAGGGACTACCGGTACACGCCATCATCTATTAGGCCTCGCCTACCGCGGTTGCCTATGCATAGGCGAAATAAAGCGCTGGTAAGTGCTCTTGACGCGTTATTATCAAATTATTTAGATAATAGTGAGGATCTCGGTGATACACACTCAATCTTGTACTGTACCGCCATGGCAGCTTGTCGTATAGCTGGTGTAAAGTTTCTTGAAACTGATACCGTTGTACGACAAAGGTCTGCTGTACCGGCGGGGCAGTGCAGGATTGAGCGACGTATTGCCGAGGCAAGGGCACTTATTGGCAAGCTGATCTGTTTTAGGGAGGGGAATACACGCCCTAGGGTAATGCACTTTGTGAAACGGGCTTTTTCGGGGAATAATATTAGTCCTCAAGATTATATAGCCCGGGTCACAGAGCGCATTGACTACCTAAAACAGAAAGTCTATGCATGGGCAAACCGAATACGTAGATTTAAAAAACGTGTGGACCGGTACGTCATTAATCGTACATTCCAGAGGGATCAGAGGTGGGTATACAGAAGCTGGGAACGACCAGATCAATGTGTGACTAATGTGCAGCGGCCAGATGCGAACGCCACAGCCATGTTTTGGCGTAGCATCTGGTCGACGCCCATTGGTCATACTGAAGGTGATTGGATGCAAGATGTCGAACGTTCATGCGAACATATTCCTGAAATGGAATGCGTCGCCATTTCTAGCCAGGATGTTGCACAAGCAGTCCGTCCATTAACTAATTGGAAATCTCCAAGCTTGGACGGGCTGCACAATTTCTGGCTGAAGTGGCTACGTAGTTCGCATGAACGCTTGGCATCTCAATTCCAATCAGCTGTAGAATCTGGGTCGTTGCCATAATTTATGATGACTGGAATTACCCACCTGCTCCACAAGACAGGCAGTACTAGCGAGCCCGGCAATTAAAGACCGATAACATGCCTACCATCGGTCTATAAACTTCTTACATCTATTCTGAGAGCTAAAATAGCTAAACATGTTGAAGACAATTCTATTATGTCAGCCTCTCAGAATGGATGTAGGAAGGGTGCTCGCGGTACTAAGGAGCTCCTCCTCATTGACATGTTTATTAGCCAACAAGTTCACCGTAACCGAAAGGATCTGGCGGCATGTTGGATAGATTATAAGAAAGCGTATGACTCCGTGCCGCATACATGGCTTTTGAGGGTGCTAGAGTTGTATAAAGTAAATACCACTCTACGCACCTTCTTAAAGTAGTGTATGGGGCAATGGAATACGATTCTTTGCTATCCAGGATGCCGAAGGATCCAGGAGGACGGCGAACGTATTAAAATTGAGCGGGGAATTTTTCAGAGCGACAGTCTGAGTCCTCTTTGGTTTTGCCTAGCCATGAACCCTCTCAGTACATTACTGGAGGGTTCAAGGTTAGGCTACAGGTTACAGAGAGGCGGTCAGGTCGTATCCCACCTGTTATTCATGGATGACCTGAAGTTATTTGCCCACTCTGATGTCCAATTGCTAGATTTACTAAACGTAACCCAAAACTTTAGTAAGTCTATCAATATGGAGTTCGGTGTGGATAAATGTGCTGTCATTTATGTGAAGCAGGGCAGGATAGTGGAATCTGAGGGGATCCAACTCTCAGATTCCATTAACCTAAGATCGCTTCTCTTAACCGATACCTATAAGTACTTGGGTATGTCACATGCTTTAATAATAATAATAATATATCTTTATTTCAGACATAGGTCCATACATTTTTAACAAATAGAACGTTAGTAGGGTTGTTAGTAGAACACATAAAATACAAATAACAGGGTGTTAGTAATTTGTTAGTACAAAATTAATATGAGTAGGTCTATAACAGTCTATTTCTTATTTCTGAGTAAGTGAACACTCGCCCAGTAAACAGTAAACGGACCGTTTATTTTGCACGCTAACTTACTGAGGACATCCTGCTCATCATCGATGCGGTTCTTTTCCTGATGATGGAGAAAAAATCATCGAATGAAGCTTCCGCAAACATTTCGGAAGCACTGCAGTACCTGGGTTTCTTCAACACTGCCCTCAGGGCGTCATTGTACTGAACACGCAGGGCATTGTAAGCCCGCCGCGTAAAGTTGATCCACAGACTGCACGTGTAGAACAACTGACAGAAGGCTCTGAAAAGAAACAGTTTTACATCTGTAGTACATTGTGCGAATCTGCGGGCCAACATATTGCAGCGGACTGCCAACGCCCTCCTTTCCCTCTCTAGGTCTGCATCATCCTGCAGGCGATCCGTCATCATGTGACCCAAGTATTTTACTTCAGTCACCCTCACTAGTGACGAGCCCCCGATCCTAACAGGTGGCACATTTGATGGAGCTTTGTTCCCTGCCTTGGATACCATGAGGACACTCTTACTAGCATTATACTTGAGTCCATGCGACGTGGCATACACTTCACAAATGCCCAGAAGTCTTCTGAGCGCACTTACTGACGGGCTGAGCAGAACCATGTCATCCGCATAACTAATATTATTTATTATGGTGCCGTCTATCGAACACCCGACCATAGCTCCGCTGAGCCCACCAATCAACTGGTTAACAAATAGGTTAAATAAACTCGGAGAAGTCAACCCACCTTGTCTGACTCCACATTTCAGAGGATATTCCTGACTAAGCGAGCTGACCCATCTGACTGCATTTTTTTGATTGCTGTACCAGTACTTGAGGAGGGATACCGTCTCCCTCGGCACAGTCGTCTCCTCCAGTAGTTTATGCCACAAAATATCATAATTAACCAGGTCGAACGCCCTCGACAGATCAAGAAAACACGCATATATCGGTGTATTCTTGTTAGTATAGTACCTTATAGTTTGTTTCAGACACATAATCGCCATTTCCGTTGACAGGTTAGGTCTGAAACCAAACTGCAAGTCATGGATCTGAAGGTGTTTGCTCAGCTGTGCGTTCAAGAGACTGTCGAGGACCTTCGCCATGGTAGTGGCCAATGATATTGGGCGGTAGTTACGCTTGTCAGATGGATCCCCGGTTTTGTTCTTCACTATGGGAACTACTACTGTTTTCAGCATATCATCCGGAATAAACGAGTGTCCCACACAAAAGTTAAACAGTAGACTCAAGACTCTGGGCAGATGTACACCTGCGAATCGCAAATGCTCTATACTTATTCCGTCATGACCTGGTGACTTTCCACGTTCCATCTTTATTATGACATTCTTCACATCTACCGGCATAATCCGAGTGTACTTATCACCAGGTCTGACGTCTGGTTTACATAAGTTATCACTCTTACAGGGCATTGGTTCCACAGTAAACAACTCCCTAAAAACATTTGCAATGTTTTGATCACCTACTACACCATCAACGCTCATAGGAACGCTCGGCCCAGGGTTCAAATTCCCCGTATTTTTCCAAAAGCTGCAAAAATCTTTAGCCTTGTGCTTTGCTGCCAGTATGTCCATTTTTATTTGCTCGGCATTATCCTGGCACCATTTTAATTTTTTTTTAAACGCTTTACGTGACTCACACATATCTAAGTAATGTGTTCCTGCTCTCGGCTTCCCTAGTAAAACCCAGTTACTGAAGCTAAGCCGAGCCCTCCTATGGAAATCACTTACATGCTTGTTCCATCCTACAATACACTTCCTCTTATTCCTCCTACTGGCACTTCGAGTTTTTACTGAGGCATCACTCAAGATAGACTTGATGTTCGCGTACATTGCATTAATTATGTTCCTATGATCTGCATTATCACATATGTGGTCACAGCAATCCCGCAATTCTACTGGAAAGTCTATATTTCGTAATGCCTCGTTACATAGCTCCCTATATTTACAAATTTGTTCATCGTCCCTTATTCCCCATACTATTTTGTTATCCACGACTTTGTTTACAGCGGTTTTTCTAGGCAAACTCTTAAGGTTACAAATAATTTCCAATGGAAAGTGGTCTGACCATGACACTTCATACAATACTTTAATACTTTCAATTGTTTGAAATGCCATTGACGAAACCAGGCAATGGTCTAACCATCTGACAGTTCCATGAGCCTCGCTTAAGTATGTATAAGTGTTCAGACCCCTCAACAGTTCTACATCTGCGCATGACCAACTTTGTTCCCTACAGAAATTTATCATTTCACTAAAAAACAATTCTTTCGGATGCGCATTGAAGTCACCCAGAATAAATACTGTATCTACATTATAAGCGTCAATTACCGCATTAATCTCCGATAAACACGCAGTAAATTCAGATAGATTGTCCTGACAGTCTGTAGGCATGTACACTGTAAACACTAGAATTGATTGACACTGACTCACACATTTAATCGCCGCAATTCTTACACTATTACAATTAATAATCTCGACAACACTAAATGCACTCTTTTTCCATAGAAGGGCCACCCCACCATAGGGCGTCCCCCGCAACACACCTATCGCTGTATCAACAGCTGAGACGCCTACTGCCGCAAAGTCACCGTGAATGTCGTTAAGATAGGACAAATCATGTGGTAGCAGCCACGTCTCCTGCAGTGCAACTATGTCCGCATTGTCACACATTTTTTTTACAAAATCTATTGATTTCTTTATAGATCTACAATTAAAACTCAATATAATATTTTCTTGGGTTTACGCGAATGTTACACATTGAAATTAAACTACAGTTTACGGATTTTATCGCGTTATATTGGTTTCACTTGTTTTTACATTTAAACCGAATGATCTAGAAACTACATTTTTTTTTTTTTTTTTTTTTTTTATTACTAGCCAACGTTTCGAATTCTTTACAGGATTCATGTTCACGGCAGACTGAGGTGGTATTTGTCTTTGTCTTGAATTTAAAAGTTATCTCAAAGTACCCGAACATTTTTCAACTATTGGTGTTACTATCTACGCAGAATGTGCTCACTGTGTCTTGATGTCTTCTGGTGACTTTGTCCTTCTTGGGTTTCATTAGCCTGATAACAGGGTCCCAAGCTGGAGGAACATTCCAACCATCTTCCCTATTGAAATTAGGATGTTTTTTAATTTCAATAGCTTCTCGTATCATTCTTGGAATAAAGCGGTGTTCTTTTGCGAGTATCTGTGGTTTATCAAATCGCAGGTAATGGTTGGTTCCTTGTTCTACATGTTCACACACAGCAGACTTCGTCGAGCGTTTGTGTTTAATGTCAGCTATATGTTCCTTTAGTCGAATGCCTATGCTTCTCTTGGTTTGTCCAATGTATGAGAGCCCACACTCACAGTCTATCTTGTAAACCCCGGCCTCTTGTAAGGGTAACTGACTCTTGACAGATGGTAATAATTGGCTTATCTTCGTTGGCGGCTTGTAGAAAGTTTTGATTGAAGCTCGCTTCAAGATGTAGCCAATCTTGTCGGTCACGCCCTTGATGTATGGGAGGACAGCAGGTTGTCTCTCTACTGTGGCTGGCTTGTTCTTCGGGGATCTGTGACGTTGGCGCGGCGGTCGGAGCTTGTTGTCTTGCAGAACTTGCTTGACATGTTGAAGCTCGACGTCCAGGTGTTTCTTGTCACAGATCCCCCGGGCTCTCTGAAACAAAGACATTCCTACGGAAGCTAACTGTTTAGGATGGTGATGAGATTCACCGTTTAAGTACCTATTTGTATGTGTCTTTTTCCTATACACAGTGTGGCTCAAAGAGTTGTTTTTGTTCCTGATAACAAGTACATCTAAGAAAGCTAAAGAATTGTTTGCCTCTAATTCCATTGTAAATTTTATCTGGTTGTGAATAGAATTAAGATGGTCTAGGAATACATTAACACTATCTGTTGGTAAAATTGTAAAAGTGTCATCTACATACCGCTTGTAGAATCGCGGTGTGATGGTGGCAGTCTGCAGGGCTCGCGCCTCGAAGTCCTCCATGAAGATGTCAGCAACAACAGGCGATACTGGAGAGCCCATTGCCACACCGTCTACTTGTATGTAGTATTTCTCATCCCATAACAGATAGCCAGTTGTTAAACAGTGTTTCAATATTTCTGCATATTCCTCAGGCATGTTGTTCTCTACTAGCTTCCTTCTAGTTATCTCAATACAGTCATGTGCTGGTAAGCATGTGAATAATGACTGTACATCAAAACTAACCATAGTTTCCTTGTTAGAAAGATGTAGATGTTTTATTTCACTGACAAAATGGTAGGAATCCTTTACATGCACCCTCGTCTTGCCTCTGAGTGGCGAGAGAATCTTTGCAAGGTGTTGAGCCAATCTATAGGTTGGTGCCCCTATTTGACTGACTATAGGGCGCAGTGGAGCATTTTCCTTGCGTATTTTCGGTAGACCATACAATTGGGGAGGTTTTGCACACGATGGTATTAAGTATTTCACGTCCAGATTCAGTTGTTCGGAGTATTTCTTCACAATATCACTCGTTTGCTTGAGTATTTTGTTGGTAGGGTCCGTCTTAACCAATTTATATGTACTTTCATCCGACAAAAGATTTTCAATTTTTTGTTTATAATCGGACGTGTCCATCACTACCGTTGCATTTCCCTTATCTGCTCGGAGTACTGTTAGTTCAGGTCTAGCTCGTAGGTTCTTCAGTGCGAAATACTCAGGTTTTGGTAGATTCCTTTTCGGCACTTTCGACTGGCGCAATACAGCAGAAACGTCTTGACGTAGGGCCTCGAAATCTTCCTTACTCACATTGTTCTTTACTAGACAATCCTCAACGTTGCAAATAATGGTCTCATACGGTATTCTGGATGGAGTTATCGCATAATTTAAACCTCTCTTTAGTACATTTTCAGTGTTTTGATCTAACGTGTGTTTTGACAGATTGACAACTGTTTGTCTATGGTCGGCGGACGGTAGCGTGTGATTGGTCCGTGCAAAAACGTTCTGTTTCATTTTGTACTGGTCATTTGATTTTTGTTGTAATTTTTAAAATTTTTCTATTTTGTTACGTTTACACGCGTAATATTTTGATGTTTCTCTGTTATTTATTGCATTTATGCATTTTTCAAAATCAAATGGAGTTATCAATCTGTATATTTCGTTAGACAAATTCTCAACATTTCTATTTATTCTGCGTAAGTCAGCGCGGTGTTCGTGTATCTTTTGAATGAGTAACTTATGACTTGCCTGTTTTAAGATCTTAGCGCTCCCACGTATGTCCTTCTTGGCTGATATTTTGCAGCATGTTGGGATGAGATCGTGATCACGGCATCTCTTCAAGAAATTTAACGATGTTATATATCTTGCGCGCTTGGTTTGTAGATCTTCTAACCGGCGTATTTTTGTTGCTGTTTCCAGTCCGTACTGGTTAACATAATATTTTCTTGGGTTTACGCGAATGTTACACATTGAAATTAAACTACAGTTTACGGATTTTATCGCGTTATATTGGTTTCACTTGTTTTTACATTTAAACCGAATGATCTAGAAACTACATTTTTATTACTAGCCAACGTTTCGAATTCTTTACAGGATTCATGTTCACGGCAGACTGAGGTGGTATTTGTCTTTGTCTTGAATTTAAAAGTTATCTCAAAGTACCCGAACATTTTTCAACTATTGGTGTTACTATCTACGCAGAATGTGCTCACTGTGTCTTGATGTCTTCTGGTGACTTTGTCCTTCTTGGGTTTCATTAGCCTGATAACAGGGTCCCAAGCTGGAGGAACATTCCAACCATCTTCCCTATTGAAATTAGGATGTTTTTTAATTTCAATAGCTTCTCGTATCATTCTTGGAATAAAGCGGTGTTCTTTTGCGAGTATCTGTGGTTTATCAAATCGCAGGTAATGGTTGGTTCCTTGTTCTACATGTTCACACACAGCAGACTTCGTCGAGCGTTTGTGTTTAATGTCAGCTATATGTTCCTTTAGTCGAATGCCTATGCTTCTCTTGGTTTGTCCAATGTATGAGAGCCCACACTCACAGTCTATCTTGTAAACCCCGGCCTCTTGTAAGTAATGGTAATAATTGGCTTATCTTCGTTGGCGGCTTGTAGAAAGTTTTGATTGAAGCTCGCTTCAAGATGTAGCCAATCTTGTCGGTCACGCCCTTGATGTATGGGAGGACAGCAGGTTGTCTCTCTACTGTGGCTGGCTTGTTCTTCGGGGATCTGTGACGTTGGCGCGGCGGTCGGAGCTTGTTGTCTTGCAGAACTTGCTTGACATGTTGAAGCTCGGCGTCCAGGTGTTTCTTGTCACAGATCCCCCGGGCTCTCTGAAACAAAGACATTCCTACGGAAGCTAACTGTTTAGGATGGTGGTGAGATTCACCGTTTAAGTACCTATTTGTATGTGTCTTTTTCCTATACACAGTGTGGCTCAAAGAGTTGTTTTTGTTCCTGATAACAAGTACATCTAAGAAAGTTAAAGAATTGTTTGCCTCTAATTCCATTGTAAATTTTATCTGGTTGTGAATAGAATTAAGATGGTCTAGGAATACATTAACACTATCTGTTGGTAAAATTGTAAAAGTGTCATCTACATACCGCTTGTAGAACCTCGGTGTGATGGTGGCAGTCTGCAGGGCTCGCGCCTCGAAGTCCTCCATAAAGACGTCAGCAACAACAGGCGATACTGGAGAGCCCATTGCCACACCGTCTACTTGTATGTAGTATTTCTCATCCCATAACAGATAGCCAGTTGTTAAACAGTGTTTCAATATT
Source organism: Euclidia mi (assembly GCA_944739405.2). Lineage (NCBI taxonomy): Eukaryota > Metazoa > Arthropoda > Insecta > Lepidoptera > Erebidae > Euclidia > Euclidia mi. Next base: position 15,215,556 of record OX123204.2, on the reverse strand, counting down.
TCTGCATATTCCTCAGGCATGTTGTTCTCTACTAGCTTCCTTCTAGTTATCTCAATACAGTCATGTGCTGGTAAGCATGTGAATAATGACTGTACATCAAAACTAACCATAGTTTCCTTGTCAGAGAGATGTAGGTGTTTTATTTCACTGACAAAATGGTAGGAATCCTTTACATGCACTCTCGTCTTGCCTCTGAGTGGCGAGAGAATCTTTGCAAGGTGTTGAGCCAATCTGTAGGTTAGTGCCCCTATTTGACTGACTATAGGGCGCAGTGGAGCATTTTCCTTGTGTATTTTCGGTAGACCATACAATTGGGGAGGTTTTGCACACGATGGTATTAAGTATTTCACGTCCAGGTTCAGTTGTTCGGAGTATTTCTTCACAATATCACTCGTTTGCTTGAGTATTTTGTTGGTAGGGTCCGTCTTAACCAATTTATATGTACTTTCATCCGACAAAAGATTTTCCATTTTTTGTTTATAATCGGACGTGTCCATCACTACCGTTGCATTTCCCTTATCTGCTCGGAGTACTGTTAGTTCAGGTCTAGCTCGTAGGTTCTTCAGTGCGAAATACTCAGGTTTTGGTAGATTCCTTTTCGGCACTTTCGACTGGCGCAATACAGCAGAAACGTCTTGACGTAGGGCCTCGAAATCTTCCTTACTCACATTGTTCTTTACTAGACAATCCTCAACGTTGCAAATAATGGTCTCATACGGTATTCTGGATGGAGTTATCGCATAATTTAAACCTCTCTTTAGAACATTTTCAGTGTTTTGATCTAACTTGTGTTTTGACAGATTGACAACTGTTTGTCTATGGTCGGCGGACGGTAGCGTGTGATTGGTCCGTGCAAAAACGTTCTGTTTCATTTTGTACTGGTCATTTGATTTTTGTTGTAATTTTTAAAATTTTTCTATTTTGTTACGTTTACACGCGTAATATTTTGATGTTTCTCTGTTATTTATTGCATTTATGCATTTTTCAAAATCAAATGGAGTTATCAATCTGTATATTTCGTTAGACAAATTCTCAACATTTCTATTTATTCTGCGTAAGTCAGCGCGGTGTTCGTGTATCTTTTGAATGAGTAACTTATGACTTGCCTGTTTTAAGATCTTAGCGCTCCCACGTATGTCCTTCTTGGCTGATATTTTGCAGCATGTTGGGATGAGATCGTGATCACGGCATCTCTTTAAGAAATTTAACGATGTTATATATCTTACGCGCTTGGTTTGTAGATCTTCTAACCGGCGTATTTTTGTTGCTGTTTCCAGTCCGTACTGGTTAACATAATATTTTCTTGGGTTTACGCGAATGTTACACATTGAAATTAAACTACAGTTTACGGATTTTATCGCGTTATATTGGTTTCACTTGTTTTTACATTTAAACCGAATGATCTAGAAACTACATTTTTATTACTAGCCAACGTTTCGAATTCTTTACAGGATTCATGTTCACGGCAGACTGAGGTGGTATTTGTCTTTGTCTTGAATTTAAAAGTTATCTCAAAGTACCCGAACATTTTTCAACTATTGGTGTTACTATCTACGCAGAATGTGCTCACTGTGTCTTGATGTCTTCTGGTGACTTTGTCCTTCTTGGGTTTCATTAGCCTGATAAGACACTCCTTTGGCATACTCAAGTGGACTCAGTCTGAATTGGACGCCCTGGACAGAAGAGTCCGCACATTGTCCGGCATATCGTATGCATCATCCACGTTCATCCGTGATGAGATTGTACATCCCGCGGAAGTCTGGGGGTCGTGGCTTTCTGTATATCAAGACCCTACACAACCGCGAGCTGTGCAATCTCAGAGAATATTTTCTCCGGGCGAACGGAGACATGCATCGAGATGTTGTCGCAGTGGACAATGGACTCACCCCGCTCAAGTTGGCTAAGGAGAACTGGCGCATACCTGTAGTACTCAGTACTGATGATCGCAAGCGTGTATGGGAGAGCAAGGAGCTTCATGGCAGGTTTCATCGGGCCCTGTATGGACCCGATGTAGACTTATTGGCCTCGGTGAATTGGCTACGCTTCGGTGACCTCTTTGGGGAAACCGAAAGGTTTGCTTGTGCAATTGCTGACGAAGTTATCAAGACAAATAACTACCGGAAATATATCCTGAGAGATGGCACTAGCGATATTTGCCGTGCCTGTCACCAGCCCGGTGAATCCCTCAGGCATATTGTTTCCGGTTGTTCACGTCTTGCTAACGGTGAGTACTTGCACAGACATAACCAAGTAGCCAGAATCATTCACCAGCAACTTGCTCTGAAATACAAACTTGTAGACATCGAGGTACCGTACTACAGGTATGTGGCAGAGCCAGTTCTCGAAAATGGCCATGCCACATTGTACTGGGATCGATCTATTGTCACAGACAGGACTGTTGTAGCCAACAAACCTGATATTGTGGTGATAGATCGATCAGAGCGCCTCGCAATAATTGTTGATGTCACCATTCCTTATGACGAGAATCTCGTGAAAGCCGAGAAAGACAAACAGATTAAATATCTGGACTTGCCTCACGAGATTGTCGACATGTGAGATGTGGACTCGGCAATTTTTGTGCCGATAGTTGTAACAGTTAATGGCCTAATAGCCAAGAGCCTCGATCGTCACCTTAAGAGGCTCGCGTTGGGTGCTTGGCTCAAGGGCCTGATGCAAAAGGCACGGCACGGCAAGACACGGCACGTATTGTGAGGAAGTTCCTGTCTCTGGAGCCCTAACCACCGACAGCTTGGACCCTGTGCCCGTTGCTGGTGGGATCCCACGGTTTTTTTTATATTTTTTAATGTATTTTATTTTTTATTGTATATTTAAAAATGTAAATGAAATCTGAAGAAAAATAAATAAAGGAATAATATTAATATTTTACCACATTCACACAACACCATCTAGTCCCAAACTAAGCAGAGCTTGTACTATGGGTACTAGATAATGGATAAACATACATATATACTTTCTTTTTGTAAATACATACATATTATACATAGAAACAATGTTTGATTAATCTTCCATCTGTGTTAAAAATCTTTTTTATTGTTGAAATTATGTTAAAATTCGATTCGTGTTCCAATTTAGAAATGAGATTCGCAAAACAGTGCAGCAAAAATGGAAAGCATATCAGGCTATATAGGAACATATAAAAATATGAATTGCAGTTGATATTCCAAGACGTTTGGTCATGTTTGTTTTAGTAGATTATTGCATTACGCAAAAGCTTTTGGATGCATTTTGGTGTATTTCTTGAGTGCGATATTCTAGAGGACTTATCACGTCGTAATATGGTTGATTTTAAAGAGTTAAATCATCTAACATAATTTAATAAAAGTATGAAAAGAAGTTATCATAGAATTAGGTATATCACGTTATTACGTGAGTTTACTATAACTAACCCGAAAGAATGTGCATCAAAGACATCCATTGGTTGTAGACGCCAATTCTCTTTAATTATGTAAAGCATCTCTAGACTTCTAGAGCAAAAATTAATTGGGTGTTTGTATTATCTAAATGTTGAATATTTTTGTAACAGCTGAATTGCACAAAATAATCGACTTTAACATTCAGCATCATTATAAACCCTTTAAACAGCTGAAAGGATTACGAAATCGCATAATAAGCGTAGGTAGACGGGAAGCCAATTGTTAGAATGGTACTATCTAACCTTTGACATTTGACAAAGTCATGCCGTTTTTATTATAAAGAAGTATTATTATTAAAAAGTAAAAAATCCGTTTGACCTATAGTTGGTGCCACGAGAAGATAGACTTTTTGTAAACACACATTCAGGGCTTCACAAACTTTTTTCAAACAGTTGTGTTTTAGATTTTATACTTTTTGAACGGTCTTTTTTTTTTTCAATGCCTAATTATGCCACTACGTTTTTATATTTATATTGTAAAATTTTACTGAACTATAAATATTTGATTTTGTGTAAGTCGAATGTTCATAAATTTGCTGATTTTTTTGTCGTTTTACACGCAATTTATTCTGTAAATTAAGGAAAAATAGAGTACCATGCATGTTAATGATAGAGTACATACATGTTACTCAATTATTGACATGATTTTTTATAAATCATAGACAATAAGTAAATCTGTGCTCAAAGTAGCCTACCTATCCTTTTTTTTTTTGTTTTACGAGGTGGAAAATCCCTTCGGATCTCCGACTCTTGGGGGAAATAAGAGCCGGAGTATGTGTGTGTTTCCACTAAAAACCACCTCGACTTCCGCCATGTACCCGTGTGTCGGAGGGTGGGGCATCACCAAAGCACTCGTCGCCACCCTCCGACGGGTATTGGCCCGCCAGATGGTCAGGCGGGCCCCGAACAAAACCCCCTTGGCGACGGATTAAGGTGTTAGACTCCGCCGCCAAAACGCCCAGCGGACGCAGAGGATGGACGGGAGGACGGCAACGCAACACCGCATCTCCTCTTCCTCTGCGGCCCCACCGCGACGCACCGAATGGTGCGCCCCCATTTGGTCGCGGGAGATAGGGCGCGCGGCAACGCAACACCGACACGCCTCTCCTCCCGCGACCGCACCCGACTGCGAGGGACAGACAGAACTGTCCCCCGCACCCGCACCGTTGGACGCATCCTGCGCAGGCCCCTCCAAGCCCACGCGGAGCGTCCCCTCCTGGATCCCTCTTAGCTTCACCGCGGGTGACCAATCCACGGTTACTGAGCCCCCCCACCACGACAAGGTGAAGATCCCACGGGGGGGAGCCTACCTATCCTCCCCTAACCTATCCTACCTATTAACTTATTGACCAACAATGAATAATATTACAGATAACTAGCTAGTACATTGCATAAAAATTTCTAGGCATGGAGATTTTACGTTGTCTGTGAATGAAATCGTCAGAATGAACTTAAACAAAATCCATTAAAAGTTCCGGTAGTCTGAAAACGCAATTTCTTTTGTAGGTATAAATAATTTTCTGTGCTACCAATAGTTTGCCATCTGCTATTCTGCACCCGCTTTTTCGAGATGCCGGCAGCGGGAAGAGCGTTGCGATCCTATAAACTTGTATTTAACTTTACATTAACCCCTTCTTAATAACTAAGTAAAAAAAATAATTTTGTCCTCTGATAAATGCATGTTAAGCCCAAAAATTTAACATTTCAATGAACTAACGCCAAATGTTGACATTCTAGGCGTCAGTACCTAAATATTAAAAGATCCTGTTTACAGCGCATAATATCGATAATAACCCGATCCATTGATATATTAGTTTACAATGACACGTATCTATGTACCGTTACGCTTATTGGATTTGACATTATTTGTTTTTGACAGAACTATCGCTAAGTCACTTAGTAGAAATTCTATGTTTACAAAAAGTCTATGCTCTCGTGGCACGGACTATAGAACAGTTATAAAAACGTATATATTATTATTTTGATTTTATTGCAGAGGTGGTTGCGTTGGCCGGCATAGCTTCGCTGCTTGGAACTGTGCCCAGTGTTCTTGCTTCGATCGTCATACGTGACAATACTTTGTGTCAAACATAAATTGCTTGTAATTTGTGTTCGTTTATTGGCCCTTTAAGCACATGAGTAAATAAACCGAACAGAGAGACAGCTTCTTAAGAGCTTGTAAATTTGTTATCTATTTTGGTAGGGTTGTCACAAAAGGTTAAGACAAATCGCTTGTTCGGTATACGACAGATTCTGGATTGGACAGATTCGTGATTTTGCAGATTCCCAACTCGACAGATTCGTGGATTGGGCAGATTCTTGGACTCGACGGATTCGCTATATGGCAGAAGTACAGCTGTTGTAAATAAAATAGCGAGTGGAACCAAAAAAGGCATGCACCTGAAACTTTTAAAAGCACGGAATAAAAATATACATTTGTTACCAAGGACACGACGTGACGACGTGATTTATTTAACATTCCCAACGATACCACTAATCGTGTTGAATATTTTCTGGTTAAATGATCTATTTTGCTAATAAACATAGGAATCTCCTTTAGCTATTATGGCCACTAGTTTTACCACGGGGATAGGTACCTATCTAAAATAAGTTTAAAAAGAAATTGTGTAAGACAAATGAACGTCTACAAAACAAATGATTATAAAATGATCAACCATCAATAGGGCTTACAAAAAACAGGTGCATGCGATTTTCGACCTTATTGACAATTCATGACAGACTTTTATTTGGTATTTTCTTGCTTTCTGACATTGATACGTTATTAAAATTGTAAATTCTGAGTTACGTCAATAAGGTCGAAAATCACATGCACATGTTTTTTGTAATCCCTATCGATGGCTGATCACTTTCTGATAGGCATTGGTTTGGTAAACATTAATTGCTTTTACACAATTTCACAACTAGAGTTGTTAAGTATTTCGTTGCCAACATTGACAATATTTATTTCAAGATCGAAATATTCGCGAAACTTTTGCTCGAGCAATTCAACAAATGCGACAAAATTATCGGGAGTTATACCTAATTAAAAAACCCAATTGTACGTTACCATTGTTAAAATCATTATAATGATTTAATTATTTCATCTAGTATTATTCATACACACAGAACAATAAACAACCATTATTAATAATAAAACACCACTTTTTTACATTAAAATATTAAAACTTGCAACGTACAAAACAAACAACGTGCGTCGTAATAACCCTAAGATTGTCAACTGCCTGTGCCTACGTAAACCGGTTCTTTCCACTCTCGCCGCGTACACGACAAGCGGCCAGTGGTCACGCACACATAAGCCGCGTGCTCGTAGTAGTACAACCGATTCGCGCTGTTGTATGAAGCTGTGTCTCTGTTCCGTTTATCTACTCATGTGCTTTAAGTATTTAAGCGGTAAATTATTACTCGATTTTTTTTATATAATTGAGACATTTATTTTCCAAACAAAATCAACTATTACATAAAAAGCAACTTAATTATGTCCTAAAATTAAAATAAGCCTATTTAAATTTAGAAGGCATCATGGAAGTCATCCACATCGCAGTCAATCGGAAGCGTGCCCAGAAGACTGGCGGCATTGCCTCGTTGTATAGCAATGCTTATCTTTTGTGCTAAATACGTGCCAGCCCTCTGGTCACCCGAGGCGTCGATCAGTCTCTTTGCGAGATCCCTAAAAAGGGATCTCGCACTTGGACCCCATGGCCCCAAGGTTTCGACCCCAAACGGCTCAAATACATAATCTCCTACAAGATTTACGTATTTGCGCCGTTTGAGGGTCTCTGCTGAAGCAGCAGCAGCGCCCGCACAACCTGCTGTGCTGGAAAGATGGGATGGCGCAAGGGTATCGACACATGTCGCGTCCCATACCAAAGGCCTACCCAGCTTCCACGGCAGTAAAGACATCCCGTCCGGTCTCTTGCCATCGTCGCGTGCCAAGCCCTGAGGTTCAATTTGGGCTGGAACGCCAGCGGTGACAAGAGCACGGCGCAGAATGTCGTTGAGGTTGGCGTGTCGTGAAATACGACCCGCGCTCCTGCTGCATGACAGACCATGGTGACCAAGGCTACCGACAGCCTCTCCGCAGTAACAGCGATGCGGAGAGACACATGACGCGCCTAAACGGACGCAAGTAGCGAAACGGAAGGTTGTATCGTCCAACATGGTACCTATATTGGACGATGGCAGTGCCTGAAGCCAGAGGCCCGATACTCATTCTTCCACAGCCAACAGGCGAGCACGCTCCGCAGCGTTGGCCGATGTATTGAGGAGTTTTTCTCGTACCACGCTGCAAAGCGGCCCAGCCCATTGCCTCTGGGAGAACAAGTTTCGGCGTAACTCTGTTCCTGGACAAGAATTTCTCCAAGCGTTCATGGCATCGGCCTTACACGGCACCTCAGAATCAACCAGTGTAGGTGCTAAGATTTTCCTGGTCAATTGTGCAGTGCTGTGGATCGATGACAAGAACGCTGGCAGGCTTACGTCAGAAATTTTGCGAACGCCGAGGCCGCCTAAGCGCACAGGTAAGGACGCCTGTTGCCACACTCGGTGGTTCAGAGCCACATTCAAAATTTTACTTAGGGTATTCTGTATAATTTTGTAAATTTGAATGAGTGAAGTCGGATTTTTCCAAAAAGTTGAAGACCGTAACGCGTGTGTAAATTTAGGGACAAAAAGACAATATCGAATAATAGTAAAAGCCGAATGTATATTAATTTTGAGTAGCCTGTCTGAAACATCATTAAAATTTTGAATTTTTTCCTGTATAAAGGAATCAAAACCGTCGTCTAAAATTGGGGACCCCAGGAGGCGAAGAGAACTTTTTTCAACTTGGGTGATATTGGGTGCCAGATATTGGAATTTTGAAAGAATAGAGGATTTATCTAAATTTTTGCTCGATTTGAATTCAAATATTATGATTGAATTGTTGACCCAATGACGTATTTAGCATCGTTTCAGACGTCAAATCATTAAAAAAAATAACTGGATTTGTACAAAAAATATCAGAAGGCACTTGAAGTCTTTCGTTATATCATTAACAGAATTCACACTTGTGTGTACACTATAGTGCACAAGTGCGTGCGCAAACACAAGTGCAAATTCGGGACATATTATAATATGTCCCGAGCAGTTGGCAAATCTCATATAAAGACAAGCCACCGTGGCCGGAATCGGTTGGGAGGACATCATCAACAAAATATGACAGTTATTGCAAGCTAGCTTTTTGCCGAACCACTCAGTCTTTGACCAGTGTGTGTTGCCAGTGATGACTTTGGAACTGAGAAGTGGTCGCTAACTATGGGCCTTATTTTCTGATAAGGCCCATAGTTAGCGGTAGGTACAAGGTACTAAGAGGGCGATGAAGAGACCTATGCTCGAAGTTGCCCTGCGAGATCGAATCAGAAATGAGGAGATCCGCAGGAGAACCAAAGTCACCGGCATAGCTATATAAAATCGATGGCCATTGGGCCAGGAGGGTCTTGGAGTGGCGACCACGTAGCGAACGGCGTAGCAGGGATAGGCCTCCCGCAAGGTGGACCGACGATCTGGTTAAGATCGCAGTAAGCGATTGGCAGCTCGAGATCGGTCTGTGTGGGGAGATCCTAACGGGAGGCTTACGTTCAGATATGAACGTCTCTAGGCTGACATATGGAATAATATACAATTTTAGTATTTAGGTAACTTTCGTTGCATAACATCATGAAATCTAGCTAAGAACCATCGCGGCGTGTCAGCTTTCAAGCAAAAAAACGCATCGTAATCGGTCCATTCGTTTAGGAACTACGATGCCACAGACAGACAAACAGACACATCGAACTTATAACACCCCTCTTTCTAGATTTGCCGATGCCTAGGTATTTGACATACTCTTATGTTTATCTATTGCAGAGCACACAGGTGTATATCATATAATATTTACTATTATTTACTCAAATATATACATGAATCCTATCAGATTTGCGTACAGCAACACAGGAATCCGGCCTTCACCACAAGCAACTACCGACGTCTCGTATTTCCCCGCGGAGCTTAGGATAATATTTACGTAACTCCACCGTATAAAGTCGATACTCTATACACGAGGGGCCGGGAAACAATCTTCTCTAAGAAGGATGTTGTTGTTACCCGCCAGTATAATGGGAAAAATATAAATAAAACAGGAACGAGATTTCAGTGCGTAGGTACGCACTTTGTAATTGGTTGGAGGATAAAAATGTACTACATGCCGTAGATAATACTGCCTGGTACACATTTTATAAATCTACTTTTTCTAAAGAAAAATACTTATTTATTTTTTATTCCTACGATTTTAAGGCATCTTACTAAGATAATTTATTTCAGAAGTAAGCTTTTTATAACAAATCCAATTGAGGATTTACAAACAAACAACAACGGATACAAAGTCACTCACTTAATGTGTCGAGCACATTAATTTTATGAATTAAACAGCATGTTGTCTCGATTGAGGATCATGATGATATGACGATGAGCCTCGCACAAGACAACATGTTGATGATATGACGAAATGTATTTCATTCAAATAAATGACAAACGCAAATGAATAGCCACACGTCACTCAATATTCCCAGAAGTACACAGACACCCATATAATTCATAGCAACACTGATTTAATCTACTTACGTAACAGACACCCTATCGAAATTCTACCCCTAAAATTCCATCAGTCAAGTCCTCAATCAAATTGTACCCACAATACAAGCTAAAAGGTTGTTTAGTAAACTTAACGGTAACCCGTCGGATGCAATTAGTGGGTACGTAATCTTTTTATTGGTGACCAAGGAACATGCCGGTCACGGCGGAGCGTTGGAATTGCTCGCCAGAATTCGTGGCATGTGCCACAGTGAATAAGATGCCATTGTGGTAGGTGCTTTATTTTAGAACTATTCAATACCTTTTCGGTTCCATGGTATTTTACCGGGTTATATTGTTTTAAATGGAACACTTCACATCTACCTTTTTGTAAGGTTGTTGTAGGTTGGTTGTCAATACATTGTTGTATTTTTAAACAAGTATACTAGTAGAACCCACCTATGCATTTTTCTTTAAGTTAATTCATCAAGGGATTAATCAAACTAACTTGTTTTTTGGACGCAATGTTACTCAATTGTATTATTTTACCAAATTAGTTATAATGGCGTTACATGATAAGAGTGAATAGGAACAGTAAGTTCTACTTCCATATAATATACATTAAGGATAAATAAATTGATTAGTTTCTAACAGAGTTAGATTACTTTGTTACCATCGTGGTTAAGATAGCTGCCCATAATGGAAGTCGCGAGCTCGATTGCCGGAGTATCAATATTTTCAGATTCTTCAGCAACGTAACGACACGACAGAGTGGTCACTAATTACCAAGAGATGAATTCTCAAAACGATCCGCAACAATACAAAAAAACAAAAACCATAGATTAAATGAATTCGGAGAGGGCAAAATTTACACTCTATTCTCATAAACAAAAACAATGATAGGTTTCGCAAATGTTATTCCTCCTCCAAATACGACAATGTTAGGTTAAAGAATTGTATTCGCGGAGAATGTTTCGAGGCTATTCTGTAATCTAGCAGACATAGTAAGAACGTCAGATTTACAGCCACTTGCTATCCCCAGCAGCCTTTGAAACAGATTAGTATTCTCTCTTTTATCGTTGTAATTGCTGAATCGCACGCGCCTGCTGCTGAATTTTTATGTTTACTGCCGTAGTTTTGAAGTCGTGTTCGGAATAATCGCTAGGTTTTTCTTTTAGGGACTATTTTCTGGAGATTTATTTCGCTAAAGATATGATTGTAATTTAAACGCCGTGTGAGTAAAACAGATGCTTACAAATAAAATAGATAAAGCGTGGGAATAACTATTCATATCTATATACTACATTTTTATTTAACATTAATAAGGTCTTGAAATTTACCAACGTAACGTACATGATTGCTTAACAAAAAAAGAAAGTAAGTACCTATGTCCAAATCTTATATTCTTCGTTATCTCAACACTGAACCCTCTCTCTCATTCACTCTCTTTAGATTAACGGTTATTCATTTAGTGCAAAAATATAAATAAAAGGGAAAGCTAAAAGTCTTTGTTGAAGTGTAAGTATGTCCTACTAACTTCATAGATGATGCAATCATATGGTACTTCAAAAGTCATTATTAGTGTCTATGATGTTATTTCAAATGATATTTTAGTTAAACTTGAAGACAAATAATGGTAACAAAAATTAACTGCCGAGGGCTGAAATAGTTTTGAAATTTGGCACATACCAATTTTTATCTAGTTTTATAAATAGTACATCTATCATACTTACCATGTGGGCGAAGGCGCAGGCAAAATCTAGTAAATTTATTTATCTGAAGATAATCACATAACCTAAGTGTAGTTTAGTTTAGTACTTGTATAAATTATAGCTTGCATATTTCTCTATTTGGATTATGTACAACAAATAACACTATTAGAGGGGATCGGGACTGTCACTCCTTAATTCAGGCTATATTCTAGCCTAGCTAGGAGAACAGCGCTTCACCCACCTGATTGAAGATGTACCTACCCACATTGAACATTTATGTTTTTTACAATACAAATGTCACATGTACATAATATCAATCTGTTTTTTATAAATAAAGTTTTAATTATTTAGTATTATTAATTGAAGGTATAATTACCTTCTACCCGTGACCACGTCCGATGTAAGACGGGCTAAATTTCACGCATGATAAGTGCTGTTCAATAAACTTGTATAATGTAAACTACAAATAATATGTGGTCAATACTATAGAAACGTAAACTTATTGTCCCTCTCGTCAAAAAATCTAAATCAATATTTTTACACTGAAAGGTAGTAATAATAGTAGCTTTTAGCTAGACCTCGCTCAGTACGTAAAATTTTTCAGTTGTTAAAAACCTATCAGATTCGAGTACCAACAGCACTATCTCACGCCTGCACAGTTAACAGTGTAAACCACTCCTATAACACCAATGTGCTCTTACCTTTATGTCGGACGGTGGAAGCACTTAATGACTTAATGCTTTAATGAGCTGTCCATATTATAGTTCTCTAATGGACCACAGTTGATTTCTAAGTGTTACTTTGTACGTACCTTTGGTTTGGATATAACTTTCTATGTGCGGGTGAAAATGGAGGGTGTGTAACGTTGTTTTTCACGAATGCGTGGTACCTAGGTATATCAGTATGTCTATACACATAAATAAAATTGAAATGTCTGTCTGTGATAACAAATAACTATGATTTTTCAAGAGCAGATAGCAAAATTACACGATACCAATTCATTGAAACCGGAATAATCTCTAGAGCTGCACCGGTTTTAATAGGACTTTCACTGGAAGTTAAAGAACTTTATTCAGCTACATTATAAACTGTGATTTGACCCGGTAACTGTTGACGAAATAACGGATATAACGCGGGTGAAACAGCGGACAACAGCAAGAATTGCTATAAAAATAATACTAGTATTCTTATGTGCTACCTACTGCTAAGCTTAAAGTCGATACTAAAATGGCTTCGCGTGATGTAAATTTTGAACGGGCTCGTCCAGCTATACCCGGACTGTGATTTATTTGCTGATGAATTTTATACAGTGGTGAGATTTCTAATAAAATATTGTATGTAAATACGGATAAGGTTCTTTAGTGTAGTAATATGTTTCTCGTTAAACAATACGTAAAGCTACTAAGTGTTAACTTTATACTTAAGCCTCCCAACAAATCATTGATGCTCTTATATAAAAGTACTAAAGAAAATACCTTGTTGTAAAATCTAGAAACAATTTCTGTAAAAGCTTTCTAAAAGAGCGAAACTAAAGGTACGATCTTACTGCGTAAAAATTTTCTTCTTAAATCTGTGTACGTAGAATGACTGTCTGACAGTCGAAACTAATGGCTGCCCCCCTCTGCCTGCCCCTTGAACTTTTGTACTTATAAGCAAAGTTACTGAAAAGTTTCATCAAGAACTATTCAGTAGTTTTTGGATAAATAAGTAACCAACATCAATCCAAGCTTGAAACCTTAACCTTTATTAAACACAGTTTCTGCCCGCGTTCTAATACCTAATCAAAAGCCACTAAACAATCGAAATAAATATTATTATCATAACAAGTACCTAACCCAAAAATGACATTGGATAAAACCTTATTGGAAACATCCCTTAAAAGCCTGAACTTATTTTTTAACATTACGAATCTTAGTAATACAACTTTTCCAGAACCGGTTGGCTTTCAATTTACTTGAATAATTTAATTTTTAAGATGGAATTCACTTTTCCTAATAAATCGGATTGAAGACTTTGTTCTTAGCGGGATTTAATTATGTAGTTGATAATTTGTAATACGTCATAAATTTAGGTAGGTATGTATTTTAACGAATTTTAGCCTTGAATTCAGAGAGGTACTTATTTTGTAGGGTTTTATGCTGTCTTACTTACCTATCTTCTGGCACCTGCCGTATTCGTATATCTCCCGAAATATCATCAGCCACCTTAGAAACAACTAGTATTAGAGGATACCCGCAGCTACTCGTACGCTCGGACATATAATTTTAATTTAACCATTTATCCCAATCCCGTGGTCATTCCTTAGGCCCGTCTTAGTGCACCGTTATCGTCTCCAAGAAATATACATTCCAAATTTCATTGCTATAGTTCTATCTGTGCTTTGTTTGACAGTAACCCATGAATTTTATATATACAGAAGATTTAGTTTGAACAAGCACTTGGTGAAAAGTAGCAGAAACACATTAGTACCCAAGAATAATGCTTAATTGATTAACTTAGTCTAACGAATTAGAAAGTATTACCTAACTACCTTTCTATTTTCATACCGATGGCCAATCCCAATAGACCCCGAGTTAAATAAAGCCCGAGAACTATTTGTTCACACCTGTCACGTTCTTGACATTGTTAACGAATTAATTCATTCCCGGCCAGACATTTCACTGAACGGCTGGGGTCTTACTGCCGATGAGCTAGCGACTAACTAATTAAATTATTAATATTATTATATAACTAACTAATTAATTAAAAAAATTTTCTCGTTTAGGAACCAATAGGAATCCAAAATTGTGTTTAGTACTTACATAGCCGGACTTTATGCCTTAGGCAGTCTTGTCAGCTGAGCGTTGCAGAGATTATTTGTTAGTAGCCAACCTACTATCAAAACAATAATCTCTGCATATTGAAAAATAGAAGAGTTATTTAAAATTTAATCAAATAAGATCAGACAGCTGGCGAGTAATCACTTCACTAGTTTCAGTCAGTCAGTCAGTCGCACTCGGACAATCGCTAACAGCCCAGTAACAAAACTATCGAAACTACACACTCGCTGCTCCTTGCCACCTCGTTTTCACTGCCTGACTTTACTCGCTACTAGTTAATCGCCGACGGTAAGACAACTGCCTAAATCCCACGCAATCGACCTTTTTGCTTCACATATATACCAATGCTTACATGTGGTCAGCGCCTTTACATTGTCTCTTCGATTTACTCCCACGCACATCCACATCTGATTTATTAATATGTATTGGCTCAATATACCCACTAGAGTAAATAGTCAGAATAAATTTCTTAGTTAATCAAAATGGCCGAATTGATTTTATGAATTTTTTATTATTTATTTATCTTTACATCACAAGGTAAGTATCTTATTAGCTAAGCCCCACAAAACCGTTGCAATGGTTTGACTGTGGGTCTGTTGTAGTAGAGGAGCCCAAGAAGGGATTTCGGGATTTACTCGAGCGCGTCAGATATTGATAGCATCCATGTCCTACGTATTTTTAATAAAGTAGGAATGTTAATCTTATGGTTTGCATAGTGGAGGTGGTCGTACGTAATATTTTAAAATGGAAAAGAAAGAAAATTAATCCAGCGCGTCAGATTTTCTAAGGGGATGTTAAGTGAACCTAATAAAAGGCTCTCATTAAATAATCTGTCGATTTCGGTGTGGCGCAAACTCATGATCATTATTAGAACGGGCAAAAAGAATTCGCCATTTTGAATTACTCAAACGCGTCAAATTAAGATATATATGCTTCCTCCTAAAGTCCTAAACGTGCTTTCTCATAATCTGGCGATTATCTTGCAAAGGCATCAGCTCTTTAAAAAGGTATACATTATTAACATTTTTATCTTTTTATCATCTAAGCTTAGCAACCCAATAGGTCTCAATGAAGCTCGAGTAAATCCCAATTTAGCATCGTGGGCTCTCTTACTATTGTAACTACTGACTTTGCGAATCGTGATGTTAAATTGATTTTGTATTGTTTCTAGATAGCGTAGAGAACGGTCACAAGTAGTATGTATTGTAGTGTATGACCGGTACCTACCGAGTGTACGTCATAATACCGTCCATACGCTCGGCCAATCAGAGAAGGCCATCGTCCGCGCCCGTGAGTTTTGCCCATATTTGGTCACACGCCGACACGAATCTGATGGAGGGCCGGTATATAAAGGGGCCGACAGAGAGGCCGGCACCGCTACTCTACACTAACCTACTACCGCTACTAAATTCTATACCGCTATATCTATAATTATACTACTTCATACGTGTATCCTGGTCCCAGCTGTGGGTAAGTTACTACATTTACTGCGTTAGCGTACTGCCCATCTCTCTACCTGCTAGCTGAGGCCGGCTGACGCCGCCTGCCTGACTCTATTGGTTGTGGCTCTCCTAATGCTGCTTTCCTTCAGGTTCCAGGTTCACCCTAAGACTCCGGCTACGCTCCTAGACCGCTACACTTTCCTGCATCGCCTTCGGCTTCACCTCTGGCGAAGAGTCTGGCCTGCCCTGCTCATCGTACACACACCGCCGGCGTCTGCCAGCTGAGCCAACGTCAGCGAGGGCCTGTGCCGCTACGCGCAGCCTTCGAGCAGCCTGCCTACACACTACCGGAGGGAACAGCGTGGGAGACTGCAGCCCTTAGTGTTCAGGCCAGTGTCGTGTTGTTGGTCGGTCATACTCGTGGCAAGGGAAGTGAGACAATACTCGGCAATAAACGCATCTAGAACGTTTGCTGCGTTTTACTACTAGAACCCGTTACAGTGGCGCCCAACTTGGGGCTATTGTCTCGCTTTCCGTGCTCGAGTTCTCTTCTAGCAGGTCTCCATCATTGTAAGCGAGGAGGTGCGGCTACAGCGAACCGGTACGTATTGTTGTACTAATTGTCTACCTTTTAGTGTAACTACCTACTACGTACTAGTTCGCAATTTTGAATTGTAACGTTTTTTCTAATTAGTCCTAACGGTCGAACTTTTACGCCTAATCGTAAAGTAGGCCAATTGTAAGGGTGGAACGCTTGCGCACTAAGTGTAGTGTGTAGTGTATACTTACGCGTTTATTCATACACCATGGGCTCACACCCCATAAAATACTTTCTTTTAAATAAGAACGAGTTAGCTTACGAGGTCGCGATTAGAGGTGAGGAGCCGGCTACCTCTGTCCTAGGTCTGCGGAAGCAGCTCCCTAAATTACTGGAAGCCATTCCAAATGATGACATTTTGGAGTCGGGTCTAGCCATAGCGGTGGACTTCGAGGGCGCTAGCGAGGCCGTCTCTGAGCTGGCCAAGCGACTAAATTCATTATCTCTTTCTTACGACACGAACCTAGCTAGGAGGTCTACCGCACTGCACAACCACATTTTCCATAGACTCCGTAGGATGGAACGTCCTACGGCGTATTCAAAACGAATAACCGAATTGTGCAGCCGGTTCGACAAGCTCTCGGCGGAGCTGTCCGCCATTGAACAATCAGGTGTTCGCACTGCTGATGCTGTGGCTGAGGCCCAACCTGCGCCGTCTACCTCGACGCAGGCAGGGTTAGCCCCAGTGTTGCATTGCAAGCATTTGAGAGTTAGCGAACTGTCTAAGCTAAAATACGACGGTACGGGATGCGTCCGAGCGTTCCTACAACGCGTAACCGAATTCCAAACCGCGCGTAATCTACCTTCCACTAAAATTTTATCATATGCCGCCGAAATTTTCACCGATAACGCACTTCACTGATACCGCGGCCTAAAAGAATATTTCAATACATGGGAAGAACTCACCACTAAATTAATAGACGATTTCACACCGTACGATTATGACTACCGGTTATTAAATGAAATCCGCCGACGTACTCAAGGTGCTACCGAAACTATAATAATTTATCTCTCGATAATGAATCAGCTGTTCGCTAGGCTGTCACCGTCAAAGCGATTGTCCGAACGCGAAAAGTTAGACATCCTATTGCATAACATACGTCCATGCTACTCACTAGTGCTAGCTCCGTCAATATCTTCAATAGACAGTATAGCAACACTGCAGACGTTATGTTTAACCTTTCAAGTACCGCGCCCTCTAAAGCTGCGCGTCCATTGGATCGGAATCGGAGCGTACGGAGCGGACGGAGCGTCGTTATTTACAAAATGCCGATGGGGTGCGTCCACTGCATTCGGATTCAGCATCGGCAATTTAGGTATTTTTAAAGCAGGAGGATAGTGACGAGGATATTGTTGTAGATTAATTTTCGGAGAATATTATACATTTGATGAATATCATAAATAATTAATATCATAGATTTTTGGGTACATTCATATGACTCTACTAAAGTAATTAAAACATCGTCGTTCATCGTGAATAAGTATTTTTGCCTACAGTTTAATGCCGCAAACACGTCAGAACTTGAAACGCTCGAATACCGAATGATGCGTTCACTGCGGATGACGTCATCAGCACAAATACCGGTCTCTGGCGCAGAAATGCCGATCCAGTGCACGCAGTTTCATAGAAATTAATACAAAGCAACAAATCCTTCCGCTCCGTACGCTCCGATTCCGATCCGGTGGACGCACAGCTTTTAACGTCAATTTGGCTATACGACCGCGCCGTTCGACATCATCGCGCGCGCGGTACTAGACATTGAATATTATCGCTCTGAGAGGTCTTTGTTTATGTTTTCAAGAGTTCGAGTTATAATTTCTTGAAACCCACTCATATAGCTGATATTAAAAAAATATAATAATAACATTTGAGTGTATATTTAGTTTTGTATAGGTCTCTGTTTTGAACGGATCTTAGAATACCGGTTCTATCGACAATTGTAGCGTATTACAATCAAAAATAAAATATTTTTTTGTTTATTTTTGTATTTTTATATTCTGTATAATATGGGTTTTCCAATTAAAACTAAAAATATGCATGTATCCATTATAATAATTCCCCCTTTTCAATAGCAAACATTTGCTAAAATTCACAGTTTCGCGCGCATTGAAATGAAATGTCCTTTTACTTTTTAATTTGATATCAAATTGGATCAGAAGAAAGTTTCATAGCTGTCTATGATTCGTAAAAATGCAATGCCATTTGAAATAATTGATAAAATATACTAGGCCAGTGTAAAAAACGTCATAGATTGAAGGACGGAATCTGGACATGAATTCATGTCGTCGGTAAACAAGGGGACTTTTTTGTAGGACATGAATTCATGTCCTCGGTCGTCGAAAGGTTAAACTACGAACGGATGAAATGTTTGAACTCTCAATTCCGCGAACCGTATTATAATAACGACACGTTGGCACCAGACCTAGCTTACAGTCACAAACCTAATAACCGAGCGCGTAATAATTCCTACAATAATTATCCAGTTGTTACTATAGAGGGTACGTCCGAATACACTGAGAACAACGAACCTAGCAAACCTAAGTCTAAACCTAGCTCTGTCGCTCTAGTCACGTCCAAGTACTGCCCGCGCTGCCGTATCAATGATCACAGTTTGAATGAATGCAAACGCGAACGGTTTGCAATTTGCTTCAAGTGCGGCCGTAGGGATGTGACGTTCCCTAACTGCCCGAACTGTAAATCGACGAAACCAAAAAACTAGTTGGTCAGGGTCGGGGCGTGTCAAAATCTAAATTAGGTTCTACAACCTATTCAACCAATTTTGACAAAGATGATTGGAGAAATTGGCTAAACACTCTAAAAGTGTATTTCTCTAGTTATTCCGTCGCTTCGATCCTGGATAATAAACCTAAAAATGACCTACGGCCCTATGTTAACGTAACGATTAACAGTTTACCTATTTGTGGATTGCTCGATTCCGGTTCAGCCATTACAATTCTAGGTAACAACTCCCATCTGGAGGTAATTACTAAAACCGGGTTAGAAATACAGCAGTGTCACAACACTAATTCCATTCGGTCCGCGGGTGGAAATATCTTGTTGCCGCGCGGTCTTATCAACTTACCCACTACTTTTAATAATCAAACCCACTTATTGAAAGCTTATATTATTCCAGAAGTTACAAGTAATTTAATTTTAGGCATCGATTTCTGGAAACTATTTAAATTACTGCCTAACCATATCGCATCCGTATGCATGTCTAAAACATTGCCGTGTAGTGTGTTAGGTGAAAATAAGCTAAGTAACACGAACGTATTGCAATCTTTTAGTGAGTTGAGTGTGTCACAACAGAGAACGGCTAAGTTAATTATAAAGCAATACGAGTCGATTTCTACTGAAAAAACCGGTTTAGGACGAACTCACTTAATAGAACATGCAATAGACACTGGCGATTCTGCGCCGATACGCCAAAGATATTATAGGTTACCGCCGGCGAAATTAAAAATAATTATTGACGAATTAGACGAAATGCTTGCATTGGGAGTGGTAGAAAAATGCGAAAGTCCGTGGTCGTCACCGATTTTACTAACGCCTAAGAAGGACGGAAAACTAAGGTTTTGTTTAGATAGTCGGAAACTTAATTCTATTACTAAAAAAGACGCGTACAAACTACCTTACGAATCCGAAATTTTAGACAACCTTAGGAACGCTAGATATCTAAGTAGTATAGACTTATCTAAGTCCTTTTGGCAGACGCCTCTTCGCGAATGTGATCGTGATAAGACTGCGTTCTATGTGCCTACTAGAGGAACATTTAGATTTGTGACTATGCCGTTTGTTTTAACGAATGCGCCTGCGACACAACAGCGTTTGGTGGATCACTTGTTTACGAACAGTCCTGAGTTCAAAAACTCTGTATTCGTTTTTTTAGATGATATCGTGCTTATATCGCCATCTTTTAATGCTCATGTGTCACTATTAAATAAAGTTTACGAAAAATTAAAATCGGCGAACCTTACAATAAACTTAGAAAAATCTAAATTCTTCCGTGATGAATTGAAGTACTTGGGATACGTAGTAAACTCTAAAGGATTACAAGTAGACCCATGTAAGGTGGAAGGCATTCTTCAATATGCTACGCCTAAGAATAAAAAAGAAGTCAAAAGGTTCTTAGGCATTGCATCATGGTATCGGCGATTTATACCTAATTTTAGTACTATTGCCGGTCCTTTGAACAAACTTACCTCTACCGGTAAGAAAACCGCACCATTTCAGTGGTCGGTGGAAGCTGATGACTCGTTTTGTAAACTAAAACAATTGTTAAGCTCCGCACCAATATTATCGTGTCCCGATTACGAGAAACCTTTTCAAGTTCACGCAGATGCGAGTGCGAGCGGCATCGGTGGGTTACTTACACAAGAAATAGATGGCGTGGAACTACCTATCGCTTACATGAGTAGGTCACTAAATGCACAGGAACAAAACTACAGTATAACAGAACGGGAGACATTAGCAGTTCTAACGGGCCTCGAATATTGGCGCTGTTATTTAGATAACGGGTTAAAGTTCGTTGTGTATACTGACCATTCTGCACTGAAATGGTTCCTAAACTTGAGCAACCCGACTGGTAGATTAGCTCGGTGGTCGGTTCGTCTGTCAGCATATAACTTCGAAATAAAGCATCGGCGTGGCGCGGATAATATTATAGCGGATGCGTTATCACGATCCCTACCTGTAAATATAATTAACGCGAATAATAATAACGTGAATGACCCTAATGTTGACACTGACCAATGGTATTCAGCCACCTACAATGGTTGTTTATCTTCGCCTAATGACTATCCAGACTATTCTATTAAAAATAATAAATTGTATCGTTTGATTAAATCTAGGTGTATGCTACGTAAGGAGTTCGAATGGAAAGAAGTACTACCTTCTTCTGATCGAAATAATGCCATATTAGAGAACCATGCCGAACCCACTTCGGTATATTTAAAACTTACAAGCGCTTAGCACTGCGTTACTATTGGCCCAAAATGCGCGATGACGTAGTTAAGTTCATAAATTCTTGCGACACTTGTATCGCGCACAAACATCAGAACCATGCACCATTGGGAACCATGGGACGACCCAAAGTGTGTTCACGACCATTCCAAACCATTAGTGTAGATTTGGTGGGGCCACTACCCGTCACAAGAAAACAAAACGCCTACATCTTTGTAGTAACTTGCTGTTTCAGTAAATACTGTCTACTTTTTCCTATCAGGCGCGCAACTGCTGAAATAATAACTAATATTTTAGAAGAAAAAATACTTTTGGTTCATGGTATACCATCTACAATTATATTGGACAATGGTAAACAGTTTGTAAGTGCTACTTTAAAAGCTATGTTGCGCAAGTACAAAATCCCTAATCTTCATTATACTCCTAAATATTCCCCACATGTAAATACGGTCGAACGCTATAATAAAACCATTGGTTCTACCTTAGCGGCGTTTGTAGGAAATGACCAGAGATTATGGGACACTCTCCTACCTAAGGTGCAGTTTGCATTAAATACTGCAGTTAATGAAGTCACGGGCTATACACCTAGTTTTTTAGTCTATGGACGTGAACTAGTTCCATGCGGCTCACACTATGTCGACACGGACGCTGATGATATAGTATACATACCTAGGGACGATTACGCAGAAAACATAGGTCACTTATCAGGCATATTTGACAAAGTTCAGGCACTCCTCATTCAAGCTCATGCTAGGAATTCCCAAACGTATAATTTACGCCGTAAACCAGCTGAGTTTAATGTGGGAGACACTGTGTGGAAAAGGACTTTTTATCAGAGTGACAAGGATAAGTCCTTCTGTAAGAAACTAGCCCCTAAATTCGTGAAGTGCACAGTGATGAATAAAAAGTCGCCCCTCGTTTACGAGTTGTCGGACGCGTCTGGAAATTCTATTGGGTTTTGGCACATTAAGGACCTAAAACTTATACACTATGGTGCCTAACTATTTGTTACAAACCGTAGAAGACTTTCCCTTCCTTCTCTCTATATGCCGTCTTAGCTTGGACAGTAGCGGACTCATAGACCTAACGCAGCTAGTCGGATTTTCCTTGTTAGCCACGTAAAATCCTCTCCTAAGGCGGGCGGTATTGTAGCGTATGACCGGTACCTACCGAGTGTACGTCATAATACCGTCCATACGCTCGGCCAATCAGAGAAGGCCATCGTCCGCGCCCGTGAGTTTTGCCCATATTTGGTCACACGCCGACACGAATCTGATGGAGGGCCGGTATATAAAGGGGCCGACAGAGAGGCCGGCACCGCTACTCTACACTAACCTACTACCGCTACTAAATTCTATACCGCTATATCTATAATTATACTACTTCATACGTGTATCCTGGTCCCAGCTGTGGGTAAGTTACTACATTTACTGCGTTAGCGTACTGCCCATCTCTCTACCTGCTAGCTGAGGCCGGCTGACGCCGCCTGCCTGACTCTATTGGTTGTGGCTCTCCTAATGCTGCTTTCCTTCAGGTTCCAGGTTCACCCTAAGACTCCGGCTACGCTCCTAGACCGCTACACTTTCCTGCATCGCCTTCGGCTTCACCTCTGGCGAAGAGTCTGGCCTGCCCTGCTCATCGTACACACACCGCCGGCGTCTGCCAGCTGAGCCAACGTCAGCGAGGGCCTGTGCCGCTACGCGCAGCCTTTGAGCAGCCTGCCTACACACTACCGGAGGGAACAGCGTGGGAGACTGCAGCCCTTAGTGTTCAGGCCAGAGTGTCGTGTTGTTGGTCGGTCATACTCGTGGCAAGGGAAGTGAGACAATACTCGGCAATAAACGCATCTAGAACGTTTACTGCGTTTTACTACTAGAACTCGTTACAGTATGGACTATATCACTTACCATGTAGTTTTTCATTTTAAATATTTTAATAAAAAAAAGGTTGGCAATACCCAAGCTCCTTGAAGAATGAAGTTGGCTGCTGTCCCGAACACAGATTTGCTTGATCCTCAAGATGTATTCTATTCTCATTTGCAACTCAAAACGACGGTAACTACATAGTAGTAAGTATCTACTGTCTATTCTATTGTTAGCAAATTCAAGTTAGTCACAGGGATTGAATGGCAAACTCCAAAGAATACTGTTATCTAAAAATTATGCAACGTTCACTTGAAAAGTGGAATTTAAAGTTGGTGAAGTTGTGTGGTCGTAGCCGTATCTATTTCAATAAATATATATACAGAGAGCAAAAATGTAGCTAATATTTTCGTAGCATTGTTTATTTTTTTTAAATATGCCATATATTTTCACCAGAGTTGATCACACACTCACACGAAAAAAAAAGAGTGCTAAAATAAGAGCATCACACACTTGCTTTAATATTATTCGGTTTAAACGGTGAAGCATTAAATAAAATTACTTTCATAAAACACATTTAAATCACAATAAACGCAGGATTCCATTTGGTACTAATATGATAAACCCATTCCAATTTATGCATTAAGATAATGCTTGCAGCCTTGAGTTTTAGAATAAAAGAAAGTCTTTATGGTTGAAGGTGGCTGCCACTTACACCGAAGTTTGTCATGTGTGTGAAAATCACGAACACTGCAAAGGATCATTGTGATAACTATACGATTGTTTTTAAATGCAATGCAAGCACCTCGACTCTTATAATTTTTATAAATACTTTGAATGATTCTTTATTTAAAAAAAATGTATTACTATTTGTGTCTCCCGATAGATTCTGCTAAACTTAAATTATATATACCTCTTGTTTTTAAGTTTAGAGATATTTGCCTGTTGACCTTTGAGCTGTTTTGCCACTTTTTGTGTTTACATGACTAACATACTTAAAGCACATAAAGATGATAAAGTAAACATGCAAGCAATATATCAGCAAACAAAACTACGTAAATATTCAATAGCAAACCGGAGATAGCTCAAGCTCATCTTGCAATATTTCATTACAGGTACCGACACAATTAAAGTAAATAAAAGCTTGTAAAAGTCTAATACATGTTTTTTATATCAGTTTTCCATACTAGGAGTAAATCCTGTGTCCTGTGAATCTTTATAAATATTCAGTTAACGGTCATAACGAACAACCAGATTAGAAACAACAATTATTAGCCTTACTTAAGCTACACAGTTGCACAACAAACGGTGAGGACTAAACGTTGATGAGAAAGAGGCAAAAATATAGGTAGGTATACATATCAAAATAATCGCAACATGACGCTTCGGTGTTAATTTATCAAACAATATAATCTACCATGTTCATAGCTCATTTAACAAAGACCTTTAATATGAAAGAACTTTTGATTTTCTGATTTCCCACACCAATGAGCACACAAAATAAATGCGCATTTCTCTTTTTTTCCTTAAAACTGTTTACTTGACAAGTGCTTAATTTTGTTCAAAAACAAGACTGACCTTAAACACGAGTTGCTAAAGTTTGATTTGCTTTGATAAAAATATGTCAATATTTTTCAAGTTCTCGTTATGAGCGCCGATTTTTCTTGAAGAACTCGTGCAAGTAAATTTGACTTACTCATACTTTTTTGTTTTTATAGAGATTTTGATGTTTACTTAGAAGTTCGTTCACCTTGAATATTCCGTCGCAAACTTTAAGGGAACGTTGTTATGCTTCACTGGTTGATCTTACATTTTCTCAGACAAATCATAACGAATTTTTGCGACTGAAAATAGCTCGGACGCGTGAACGTTGAAATACTTTTATACAAACTCATCCTAGGTATTGGTTTTTTTTTTCAATTCGTCAAAATAGAACTTTACCTATTGAACTTCATTCATGGGTCAATGGATACAAATTAGTTTTTGGATACTTTTTTATCACTATTTATATTATCTCTATACGTAGGTATCTTTCGCCGAGATATCAAAGTTATTGAATGTTTGGTAACTAACCATGTGCATATTTAACACTACACTAATGTAATGACGTAATGTTTTAATGTTGTTTACCAAGGCAACATTTGGTACGGTCGTGTGACACAGTTGTGTGACTGTGAATTAAAGTACTTCGTTGTCTCCTCGTCTGAACATTGTATTCTCTATTCATGTTATCTTTTTAATATGCAAATTTAATTAAATTCATAAAATAACGCATAAAGTAGACAATTAAAGAATGTACAAGAGCTCAAGTGGAAGAACTCTCTTCTTAGTAGGAGTCGGATGTATTATTATCCCTCTCCCACAATATTATTATTTTTAATGAGACAGTTACCGATATTTACAGTTGGAAGTATAGAATGTATGTATGTATAGAGTCTTGCCTGTATCCTCGAAGGGGTAGGCAGAGGTGTAATGTTACACCCACATTTCATCATCATGAAGTTTTAATTCCCACGTAATAGGGGGCGAGCCTATTGCCATTACCGGGCACATCACCAGACTCCGGGCTGCTACCGAGTATTAGGAATAACCTAGTAACACTTTTGACCGACCCAGGAATCGAACCTGGAACCTCCGATCAGCAGTCGCAAACGCTATACACTGGACCACGGTCGGTAGTTTATTTTACATATACTACCAACCTAAACATGCTACTTTAGCTATCTTTGTCTAATTAGTAGAATTTAGTGATGTAATTGTAATTAGTCCAGTGTAGGATCGCTCACTCATCATCATCATCCACAGCCTGACTTATAAATTTTTTGCCTAAAGTGTAACCAAATAATGCAATAACTGTTATATTAGATTCTTGAAAAAGTATAGTGGGAACATCTTTCCATCGAATACCCGTCCACCACACAACTGAAAAAACAACTATAACCCGACTACTTAAAAAAGGGGGTCTAAATAGGACGAAACAAGAAAAGTATAAGTAGGTAAAGATTAAATGCTCCTGCTAGGGCCGTGTCGCACCTATTAATGCATAATTTCACTCTATCAATTTTTCATAACGCGCCTAAAGAAGTATAACTTCAAGTTTTAAGTCCCACACAAGTAATTGTCATACGCTATGTTTATCTATTGCACAGTAAACAGGTGTATATCATATAATATTTACTCAAATATATCCTTGAATCCTGTCAGATTTGCGTGCAGCAACACAGGAATCCAGCCTTCACCACAAATAACTACCGACGTCTCGTATATCCCCGCAGATCTTAGGATAATATTTACGTAACTCCACCGTATAAAGTCGATATTCTATACACGAGGGGCCGGGAAACAATCTCCTCCAAGAAGGATGTTGTTGTTACCCGCCAGTATAATGGGAAAAATATGAATAAAACAGGTACAAGATTTCAGTGCGTTGGTACGCACTTTGTAATTGGTTGGAGGATAAAAATGTAATACATGCCGTAGATAATACTAAGAGGTAGACATTTTGTAAATCTACTTTTTCTAAAGAAATATACTTATTTATTTTTTGTTCCTACGATTTTAAGGCATCTTACTAAGATAATTTGTTTCAGAAGTAAACTTTTTATTACAAATCAGATTGAGGATTTACAAACCAACAACAACGGATACAAAGTCACTCGCACTCGACAAATTAATTTTATGAATTAAACAGCATGTAGTCTCGTTTGAGGATCATGATGATATGACGAAGAGCCTCGCACAAGACAACATGTGATATGACGAAATGTATTTCATTAAAATAAATGACAAACGCAAATGAATAGTCACATGTCACTCAATATTCCCAGAAATACACAGACACCCATATAATTTATAGCAACACTGATTAAATCTACTTACGTAACAGACACCCTGTCGAAATTCTACCCCTAAAATTCCATCAGTCAAATTCTCAATCAAATTGTACCCACGATACAAGCTACAAGGTTGTTTAAGAAACTTAACGGTAAACCGTCCGATGCAATTAGTGGGTACGTAATCTCTTTATTGGTGACCAAGGAACATGGCGGTCACGGGCGAAGCGTTAGAATTACTCGCCGGAATTCGTGGCATGTGCCACACCTAATAAGAGGCCATTGTGGTAGGCGCCTTATTTTAGAACTATTCAATACCTTTTTGGTGCGATGGTATTTTGCCGTGTTACACTATTTTAATGGAACACTCCACGCCAATATTGGTTTGGAAGGTTGTAGGTATATTGGTTTTGAATAGTTTCTTGTATTTTTAAGTACCTATACTAGTAGAACCCCAATTTTTACTTTAACATATTTAATCAAAGAACTAATAAAAAATATTTCCTTGCTTTTTTGGACGCAATCTTACTCAATCGTAAATTGTTACCCGGTATCAAATATTAAAATAGAATAAGGACAGAGTTATTTTCATATAATAACGATGTAAGAATTGACTGGTTACTAAATGGGTTTGATCGCTTGCTTTTTGATTTCTGAAGTGTGAATATTTACCTACTTTTTAATTCTTTAGTACCAAAACAACAGGATACAGTATTCAGTTACCACCAGCTAGACAGATTATCAATTTCCGGTACTTAAAATTGAGTTTATCACAGAAATTATAAAAATCTGAAGCAAAACAAGAAGCCAATCTTTATATTTTCTCCTTATAAACAATCTCATTATATTGATATCGCAAGTGTAATTTCTCCTCCAAATACGTCAATGTTAGGTTAAAGAATTGTATTTGTGGAGAATGTTTCGAAGCTATTCTGTAATCTAGCAGACGTAGTAAGAACGTGAGATTAACAACCACTTGCTATCCCCAGCAGCAGCTTTTATCGTTGTAATTGCTGAATTGCACACGCCAGCTGCTGAATTTTTATGTTTACTGCGGTAGTTTTGAAGTCGTGTTCGGAATTATCGCTAGGTTTTTCTTGATAACTTGTATATCTTGATTTGATTGTAATTTAAACGCCGTGTGAGTAAAACCGCCGTAAAGGCGCCTTATTTTAGAACTATTCAATACCTTTTTGGTGCGATGGTATTTTGCCGTGTTAAACTGTTTTAATGGAACACTCTACGCCAATACTAGTTTGGAAGGTTGTAGATATATTGCTTTTGAATAGTTTCTTGTATTTTTAAGTACCTATACTAGTAGAACCCCAATTTTTACTTTAACATATTTAATCAAAAACTAATAAAAAATATTTCCTTGCTTTTTTGGACGCAATCTTACTCAATCGTAAATTGTTACCAAATTTGTTATAATGGTATCAAATATTAAAACAGAATAAGGACAGAGCTATTTTCATATATGTAATGACGATGTAAGAATTGACTGGTTACGGTTTTATCGCTTGTTTTCGATTTCCAAAGTGTAAATACATTTTAAAATCTTCGGTATTAAAACAACAGGACACAGTATTCACTTACCACCAGATAGACCGATTATCAATTTCCTGCACTTAAAAACTGCCCAGAAAACTCACAAAATTATAAAAATCTGAAACAAAACAAGAAGCCAATCTTTATAAGTATAAACAAAAGTAATAATATCGCAAGTGTTATTTCTCCTCCAAATACGACAATATTAGGTTAAAGAATTGTATTCGTGGAGAATGTTTCGAGGCTATTCTGTAATCTAGCATACGTAGTAAGAACGTGAGGTTTACAGCCACTTGCTATCACCAGCAGCCTTTGAAACAGTTTAGTATTCACTCTTTTATCGTTGTAATTGCTGATTTGCACGCGCCAGTTGCTGATTTTTTATGTTTACTGCCGTAGTTTTGAAGTTGTGTTCGGAATTATCGCTAGGTTTTCTCGTTCTAGTAGGGACTATTTTCTGAGGATTTATTTTGATAAAGATAATATGATTGAAAGTAATTAAAACGGCGTGTGAGTAAAAGAAATGCATACAAATAAAATAAAAAAGCGTGTGAATAACTATGCATACCTATATTATACTTTTATTTAACATTAATAAGGTCTTCAAATTTACCAACAAAACGTATATGATTGCTTAACAAAAAAAATTGATGTTTATATTCTTCGTTACCTCAAAATTGAACTCTCTCTCTCTCTCTCTCTTTATATTGACGGTTATTCATTTAGTGCAAAAAATATATAAATAAAAAGAAATGCTAAAAGTCCTCGTTCAAGTGTAGGTATGTCAAATAACCAACTTCATAGATGATGCAATCATATGGTACTTCAAAGGTCATTATTAGTATCTATCGTGTATCTATGATGTTATTTTAAATGATATTTTAGTCAAACTTGAAGACAAATAAAGGTAACAAAAATCAACTGCTGAGGGCTGAAATAGTTTTGAAAGGCATACACCAATTTTTATCTAGTTTTACAAATAATACATCTATCAGACTTGCCATGTGGGCGACGGCGCAAGCAAAATCTGGTTAATTTATTTATCTGAAGTCAATCACATAACCTAATGAATTGAAGGTAATTGACCCATGACCACGGCCGATGTAAGACGGGCTAAATTTCACGCACGATAAGTGGTGTTCAATTAACCTGTATAATGTGAACCACATCTTTATTGTATATATATTTTTTGTGTGCAAGTGTATGTCACTGAACTCCTCCTAAACGACTGGACCGAATTTTATGAAATATTGTGTGTGTATTCAAGGGGATAAAGGTTTAGATTCACAAAAAAATGCGAATAAGGTACCCGGGTCGAATATGGCCATATTAAGGTTTGACGCGCTGTATCTTTCAGTTTTGTGTATTTAAAGGAAAGCAGGTGACTAAGTTCAAAGTAAACCTTGTCCAGCTTTAATAATATAAAGCCAGAATTTCCATATTTACGTACAGGGTCGTAAATATGCCCATGATCGTGGCCATATTAACGGTATAGAAAAATACTGTTCTACAAACTTTACATAAACAAATTGAATATAACAATTTTAATTTTAAGTATTATTTTTTATTACATAATCAGCAAAATATAAATCTACCTATAAGTAATAGGACTGGGCATTAGGAACAGTACTTAGAACATAAAAAAGAAAATTTTAAGTAACAAAACGAAACATCTCACTTTAAAACTTCAGGTAATTTTAATACAGATAAATAATAAAAAAAAATTAACTTTTAAGTAATAAAAATCGTGACATCTAATTGAAGAACGAATCACATTTAACATTTTTGAACATCAATTGTCTTTTGAACACACGGTACATATAAAATCATCTTTGTCAGCTGCCTTTAAGCCGACACATTCCTCATGGACATAAGTCGAGCAGGCTGAACATTGGTCCATGTCCCTCGAATATTTGAACATTTGTAAGGTCCCATTTTGGCTAAAACAAAAAAAATATACTTATAAAGCTCATACGGTTAATATGGCCAGGCAATGGCCATATTTTGAGCAACGACATTTTGTTTTCGTAATGCCATGATGCAAAAACTGATCACTACTTTGGAAAACAAACATTTAAATGTCATAATAGTATAGTCAAATCACATATAAACGTCAAAATAACACAATAATATCCAATATTAACGAAAATATAATCAAAAGCTTGCGATTAATTTTTATAACACCGACGCAGCTTTACGCTTCAACGGCCTCTGAGCGACTGACTTATGCGCGGGAGCGCGGGAAGGAGTGCCATTCGGGAACGTTCCTCAGCCGGTCAGGCTGGTTTCAGAGTTACGCGCGCGGCACGCGCCGTCGGCCAGTGCGTCTCAACAGCGCGTTTGGCGCGCGGACCACTGTGAAACGAGTTTGCGTTTCTCATTGCAATGTATGAAGCTTCTGCAGCGCGGCCGGCGCGCGCGTAACACACGCGGCGCGTTTGAACTGCGTGACTATGAAACGCTACTACTAATCTAGTGTAATTGCAAGCGCGCACGTGTGGCCGGCGCGCGTCAGACGCGTGACTCTGAAACCAGCCTCAGGTCCGATCGTGTAACATTGCATTTGTTCTAATAGTGCTTTATTCATACTTAAATGAGTATGTGGCATATTTACCGGCTGGCCAAAGTCGACCCAGGTACCTTATTAAAAAAAGAAATCTGGCAGTACGAAGTACGCCGGGTCAGCTAGTAGGTAGAACATAATATGTGGTTATTACTATACAAATGTAAACTTATTGTCCCGCTCGACAAAAAAGCAAAATCATATTTTTTACACTGAGAGCTAGTAATAATAGTAGCCAAAAGACCTCGCTCAGTACGTAACCTTTTTCAGTTATTAAAAACCTATCGGATTCTAGTACCAGCGGTACTATCACATCGTTTCCTGCTCAGTTAACGGTGTAAACTGTAAACCACTCCTATAACACCAGTGTGCTCTTACCTTTATGTCGGACGGTGGAAACACTTAATGCTTTAATGAGCTGTCCATATTATAGTTCTCTAATGGACCGCAGTTGCTTTCTAAGTGTTACTTTGTACGAACCTTTGGTTTGGATATAACGTTCTGTGTGGCGGGTGAAAATGGAGGGAGTGTAACTTTGTTTTTCACGAATGCGTGGTACCTATATCAGTATGTCAATAGGTACATATAAATAAAATTGAAGTGTCTGTCTGTGATATCAAATAACTATGATTTTTCAAGAGCAGATAGCAAAATTATATAAATAATAATACGAATAATCTCCGGAATGGCTGCACCAGTTTTAATAGAACTTTCACTAGAGGATAAAGGACTTTATTCGGTAACTGGAACTGTTGACGAAATAACGGATATAATGCGGGTAAAACAGCGAGCAACAGCTAGAATTGCTATTAAAAATAATACTAGTATTCGTATGTGCTACCTACTGATACGCTTAAAGTCGATACTAAAATGGCTTCGCGTGATGTACATTTTGAACGGGCTCGTGCAGTTATACCCGGACTGTGATTTATTTGTTGATGAATTTTATACATTGGTGAGATTTCCAATAAAATATTGTAAACACGGATAAAGTTTTTTAGTGTAGTATTATTTTTCTCGTAAAATAATACGTAAAGTTACTAAGTGTTAACTTTATACTTAAGCCTCCCAACAAATCATTGATGCCTTTATATAAAAGTACTAAAGAAAAGACCGTGTTCTAAAATCTAGAAACAATTTCTGTAAAAGCTTTCTAAAAATTACTGACTGACAGTCGAAACTAATGGACGCAGGAAGTTAAAATTTGGCATGTATGTTCCAGGGGTGTTACGAATATTCGCATCCGCATCCGCAAATGCGGAACATCCGCATTTATTCAGACATCTGCATCCGCATTCACATCCGCATCAATCGATGCGGAGTTTTTACGGATGCAGATTCACATAAACAAGTAACTACATGTAAAGAAAGTGGGCGGAGCCAGAGTGGCACTTGCTTCGCGTTTGTTTTGGAAATTTTCTTCTATGGAAGATAACAACTTATATGCAATTTCCACATATTTAGATCCTCGCTATAAGCATAATTTTTCAAACCAGTCACCGAAGAAAAATAAAAGATTAAATAATAAAGATGGTAAATGACCCCATCGTCACTACTTCTCCTATGTCGCCGGACTCGCCGGCGGCACAAAACAAAAAGAATGAGAATGGGAGATTCTCTCGATCCTTAACCAGCAACGTCCTGTACGGGTAAGAAGACTTGCTTAAAAAGCGATCTTGCCATGGTCTTAGATTCATCGGGCGAAGATTAAGGTGAAGGAGAACTGGACAACAGTAGCCACGATGCTAGTTATTTATCGTAACCAGAAAAGACTGGATTTAGATGAAAATCCACTTAATTGGTGGAAGATTAAGTTATGTTATTAACCGTTGTAAAAAATCTCTCCAAATTAGCTATCTATCTATATTGTCATGCCTGTCTCTCATTGGGGTAGGCAGAGACTATGGAACGCCACATGCTTCGGTTCAAACATACCTCTTTCGCTTCCTCGACATTCATTAACCGCTTGCTTGCTCCGCGCCGCAACCCGGGCCGGCCCCTCTGCCCAGCCACTTGAAAGCGATAACGATCAAACGCCCGACGATAAACACTTAGCCACCCCGCGGTGCCCCGCGCGTTTTTATCACCTCGGCGCGCGGGTCGGGTTTCACACAATCGGTCATTGTGATTCAATTTGTTTTGAAAGGTTGTCAAGTGTTACATTATTTATGTTTGTTATGAAACTAACTATACAATGTTATCTTTGTTTATTTAGATTACGACTCTGGTATCGAGTGATGCTCGTTTAAAATTGAGATTTAGAGCTCGCTTTGTATTTATAAGTTCATACCTCAAAACTTAAAGCGGTGACATATCGTTTTTAATATTTAATTACGTTACTTATATAATAGATAATAAGATAAGAAATAAAAAATTACACTTGTTCATACATATTTATGAATTTACAGGCCTCTGATTCCAAACCATTATCTGGCGCCGCGCGGCGTAATTTATGTTAAATTTGATAAGGCCATATAATGCACAAATAACATTTTTAAGCATAAAATTAAATAAACACTAAATAACTAGTCTTATATTCTTTTAAAATAATAAGAAATCATAGGGATAGCATTCACCACTTCTGAGTAATATGAACATTTCTGAAACAGTTCCCATGCTCTCAGTAAAATCACTGTTGCGCGCCAAAATCTACTTAAGATCTCGAAAAAAGTCAAATCTTATATTTCATGCTGGATTTTTATATATACGTGTTAGTTATTTACATACCTTGATAAACACAACACATCTTAAAGAATAAAACTAAATTTAACAGAAAAAACAGCAGAAATACTCACACATTCCGCACATTCCGCACCGACTCAACACTCAATGACAACATTGACAACGAACGTTTTATTTTTTAATTTCTCTATGGAGTTGAAACTCGACTGGGATTAGTATGACGGGAATTTTAACGTAGAAACGAGATACATAATACAAACTAAGCCCTAGTGCGGCAGAGACGAGTATATTTCACTCTTTCGACCGCGGGAGCCATGTCATATACAGTATGACACGGGCACTTGGGCGTGCGGTGCCATGTCGTCTACCATATGACACGGGCAAAGTAGACTCAAATGCGATGTTATATGCCATATAACACGGGCAATTTAGTGTTTGAGTTTTGTTATATGCCATATAACACGGGCAGGCAAGCGGTTAACCTCATCATGCATGCGCGTTGGTTATGGGTACTTTTCATTTGGCCCTTTTTCAGTATGTCACGTATTTGGTCGGCGTACGTTCGCCTAGGGCGTCCCCTACCGACATTTCCATTCATTCTCGCACGATATACTCCTTTCGTATTTCTTCTTTCATCCATCCGTTCCAAATATCCAAACCAACGCAACATGCCTTTTTCAACCTTTGTCACTACATCTTCTTCTAGACCACACTTTTCTCGTATCACACTGTTTTTCACTTTATCTATCAGCCTTACTTCGCACATACTCCTCCAAATTAGCATGCAGATATTTATAACCTCCACCAGACAGTGTTCCGACTGATTTAGTGGAGCTGGGTTAATAGGTATAATCCATTAAGAAACAGGTTGGAAGCTGAGAAGGCTGCAATATTGCTATAAATAAAAAAAAAAAACACCAATTTTTAAGTTTCATTATTAAACAAAGATATTTTATAATGAAACTCGAAGCTCAAAATTCTGTTGTGTCATAAGTAAAACTAAAAACTTGTGCAATTTGTTTTCTAAAAATATGATTAAATAAATAAAAAGTAAAAATTAAATTGATTTTCAGTTATTTATGTACTTAAAATTTAAATAATTATCCTTGTAAAAGCCCAAAATCCGCATCCGCATCCGTATCGCATCCGCATCCGCATCGAATCCGCATCCGCGGATGTGTACTTCTAATAATCCGCATCCGCATCTGCATCCGCGGATGTCTAAATTTTTGCATCCGTAACAACCCTAGTATGTTCCTTGGAGAGCGTAGGGGTGCACTAAGAAGGTATTTCCCAAAATTTCTACGGAATGGGAGAGAAACGGTTAAATTAAAAAAAATGTGCGGACGTAGCTTCGGGCATCCTCTAGCCTGAACATAAGTACAATCAAGTCAGACTTGTTTCATTCCGTTTCTTCGCCCGCATGGGGATCGGTTATTACTTTGTGCTATTCTGCATGTATCTGTACCATATGTACCTAAAAGCAATGTTACTGAAAAGTTTCGTCAAAACTATTCAGTAGTTTTTGGATAAAGAAGTAACAAACATCAATCCAAGCATGAAATCTTAACCTTTACTAAACACAGTTTCTGCCCGCGTTCTAATACCAAATCAAAGGCCACTAAACAATCGAAATAAAGATTTATATGATAAATCTTTATTTCGATAAATATAAAAAATGTTGGTTACTTGTTATGACAAGTAACCAACATTTTTTATATTTATTCTTTTACAAAAATAACATTGGATAAAAACTTATTGGAAACATCCCTTAAAAGCCTAAACTTATTTTTTTACATTAAGAATCTCATTAATACAACGTTTCAAGAACCGGTTGGCTTTCAATTTACTTGAATAATTTAATTTTTAAGATGGAATTAACTTTTCCTAATAAATCCAACTGAAGACTTTGTTCTTAGCGGGATTTAATTATGTAACTGATAATTTGTAATAAATCATAAATTTATGTTGGTATGTATTATAACGAATTTAAGCCTTGAATCCTGAGAGGTATTTTGTAGGGTTTTATGCTGTATTACTTATCTTCTGGTAACTGCCGTATACGTATATCTCCCGAAATATCATCAGCCACCTTAGAAACAACTAGTATTAGAGGATACCCGCAGTTACGTACGAGTAACCCGGACATGTAATTTTAATTTAACCATTTTTCCCAATCCTGTGGTCATTCCCTAGGCCCGTCTTAGTGCACCGTTACCGTCCCCAACAAACATACATTCCAAATTTCATTGCATAAACAGTTCTCTCTGTGCTTTGTCCATCAGTAACCCAGATTTAGTTTGAACAAGCACTTGGCGAAAAGTAGCACAAACACATTAGTACCCAAGAATAATGCTTAATTGATTAACTTAGTCTAACAAATTAGAAAGTATTACCTAACTATGGTTTAGTTCATTAACTTTCTATTTTCATAGCAATGGCCAATTCTAATAGACCCCAAGTTAAATAAAGCCCGAGAACTATTTGTTCAGACCTGTCACGTTCTTGACATTGTTAACGAATTAATTCATTCCCGGCCAGACATTTCACTGAACAGTTGTGGTCTTACTGCCGATGAGGTAGCGACTAACTAACTAATTAAATTATTAATATTATTATATAACTAATTAATCAATAAAACTAATTTTCTCGTTTAGGAACCATTGTCAGCCATGTAAACAAAAGATATACTTCGTATCATATAATTAGTTTTTCTTACAATCCAAAATTGTGTTTACATAC
Source organism: Euclidia mi (assembly GCA_944739405.2). Lineage (NCBI taxonomy): Eukaryota > Metazoa > Arthropoda > Insecta > Lepidoptera > Erebidae > Euclidia > Euclidia mi. Next base: position 15,178,753 of record OX123204.2, on the reverse strand, counting down.
ATAGGCAGACTTTATGCCATAGGCAGTCTTGTCAGCTGAGCGTTGCAGAGAGTAGCGAACCTACTATCAAAACAATAATCTCTGCATATTGAAAAATAGAAGAGTTATTTAAAGTTTAATCAAATAAGTTCACCCAGCTGGTGAGGACTCACTTCACTAGTTCAAAGACAAAACCGCTCATCGATGCTCGCTTGGAACACGTAGATAACGTGTGCAGTGTTGCGCTTTACAAACCAAACCAAACAAGAGTGGTGTGAGTATTCACTCGTCGCAGTCGGACAATCGCTAACAGCTCAGCAACAAAACTATCGAAACTATACACTTGCTGCTCAATCCTCACCTTCTTCAGTACTCGTAAATAGCCAACAGTGGGACAACTGCCTTGATCCTACGCCATCGACCTTTTTGCTTCGCATATATACCAATGCTTACATGTGGTCAGTGCCTTTACATTGTCTCTTCGATTTACTTCCACACACATCCACATCTGATTTATTGATAAGTCTTGACTCAATATGCCGGCTAGAGTAAATTTCTTAGTCAATCAAAATGGGCGAATTGATTTTGTGAATTAGTCTGCTGTAACTACTGACTGTGTGAAATGTGGTGTCAAATTGATTTGTATCATTTCAAGTTAAGCAAGAAATAATTTAAGGGATGATTAATAGAAAGATGCTTATTTTAAATATTTTGATAGGAAAATGGTCCTTTGAAAATGGTCTTGTCTCCCTGATGCAGGTGTGCTTGGTCTCCAAGACCTATGGCAATTTCCTTTGGCTCTGAACTTCGAATGAGTTGTTTCTATACCCACGATTACTTTCTTGCCAAGTGTTTTCGTCAAATTATACAAAATTTAAATATTTCTGTTATATGCTATGATTTATTTTTTATATTAATATTAGATATTAACCTTTAAGTTCTATAACTACTCTTCACTGCTTATTTTAACTTCTTATTTTAGGGAAGTCACACACCGCGTCTGTCCGTTTGCTCGCGATAAGGTCAAAAACTACTGCTCGAATTTTTATTACGTTTTCACCAGTGGACGGCGAGACACGATATGAGAAAGGTAAGGTGTAATTTATCGCTTCCAGATATAATATCATACAAGCACTAAAGCAGCCGACTGTGCTAGTAGTACTATCTATTGTTATTCTATCCTCATTTTCATCAACAGCCCGCCGTGGTCCATTGCTGGATCTCCAAAAAATTTCTAGACACGAAGAGACGAAAATAGGGCTCAGTTCTATAGAATTAGCAAATTCACGTTTGCGACAGGGCTTGAATGGCAAACTCCAAAGAATACTGTTATCTAAAAATTATGCAACGTTCACTAGAAAACTTGAATTTAAAGTTGGTGAAGTTGTGTGGTGGTAGCCGTATCTATTTGAATAAATATTTTTAAAGAGGGCAGAAATATTGCGCATATTTTTCGTAGTTTTCTTTATTTTTAAAAAGTAAGTTTGCCCATATATTTTCACTACAGTTAGCCACACACTCAGGCGAAAAAAAATTATGTGCTAAGATGAGAGTATCACAAGCTTGCTTTAATATTATTTGCTTTAAACGGTGTAGCACTAAATAAAAGTAATTTCATAAAACACATTTGAATCACAATAAACGCAGCATTCCATTTCGTATTGCTATGATAAACCCATTCCAATTTATGCATTAAGATAACGCTTGCAGCCTTGAGTTTTAGAATAAAAGAAAGTGTTTATGGTTGAAGGTGGCTGCCACTTACACCGAAGTTTTTCATGCGTGTGAAAATCACGAACACTGCAAATGATCATTGTGATATCTATACGATTTTTTTAAGTGCTATGCAAGCACCTCGACTTCTATAATTTTTATAAACACTGTAAATGTTTCTATATTTAAAAAAAAATTGTATTACTATTTGTGTCTCCCGATAGATTCTGCTAAACTTTAATGATATGTTTTTAAGTTTAGAGATCTTTGCCTGTTGACCTTTGAGCCGTTTTGCCATTTTATGTGTTTACATAACTAACATACTTAAAGCACATAAAGATGATAAAGTAAACATGAAAGCAATATATCAGCAAACAAAACAACGCAAAGATTCAATAGCAAACCGGAGATAGCTCAAGCTCATCTTGCAAAATTTCATTACAGGTACCGACACAATTAAAGTAAATAAAAGCTTGTTAAAGTCTAATACACGTTTTTTTTAATCAGTTTTCCAAACTAGGAGTAAATCCTGTGTCCTGAGAATATTTATAAACATTCAGTTAACGGTCATAACGAACAATCAGATTAGAAACAACAATTTTCAGCCTTACTTAAGCTAGTTGCACAACAAACGGTGAGGACTAAACGTTGATGAGAAAGAGGCAAAAATATAGGTATACATATCAATAGTATCGGAACATGACGCTTCGGTGTAAATTCATCAAACAATATAATCTACCATGTTCATAGCTCATTTAACAAAGACCTTTAACATAAAATAACTTTTGATTTTCTGATTTCTCACACCAATGAGTACACAAAATAAATGCGCATTTCTCTTTTTTTCCTTGAAACTGTTTACTTGACAAGTGCTTAATTTTGTTCAAAAACAAGGCTTTGACCTTAGACACGAGTTGCTAAAGTTCGATTTGCTTTGATAAAAATATGTCAATATTTTTCAGGTTTACAGAACACCGGAATTCCGTTACGAGCGCTGATTATTCTTAAAGAACTCGTGCAAGAAAATTTGACTTAGGTATACTTTTTTGTTTTTATGGAGTTTTTGAGGTTTACTTAGAAGTTCGTTCACCTTGAATATTCCGTCGCAAACTTTAAAATAACGTTGTTATGCTTCGCTGGTTGATCTTACATATTTTCAGACAAATCGGAACGGATTTTTGCGACTGAAAATAGCTCTGCGCCTTCACTTTAAAATATTTTTTACAAACTTATCCTAGGTATTGGTTTTTCTTTCAATTCGTAAAAATAAAACTTTACCTATTGAACTTCATTCATGGGTCAATGGATACAAATTAGTTTTGGATATTTTTTATCACTATTTATTTTATCTTTATATATAGGTATCTTTCGCCGAGATATCAAAGTTTTTCAATTTTTGGTAGGCAAGTAACAATGTGCATATTATTTAAAGCTACACTAATAAACGAATGATATGACGGAATGTTTTAATGCTGTTTACCAAGGCAACGTTTTGTACAGTCGTGTGACACAGTTGTGTGACTGTGACTTAAAGTATTCCGTTGTCTCCTCGTCTGAACTTTGTATTCTCTAATTAGACAGTTAAAGAAGTTACAAGAGCTCAAGTAGAACTCTCTTCTTAGTAGGAGTCGGACGTATTATTATACCTCTCCCACAATATTATTATTTTTAATGGGACAGTTACCGATATTTACAGTTGGTAGTATAGAATGTATGTATGTATAGACTCTCGCCTGTATCCTCGAAGGGGTAGGCAGAGGTGTAATATTACACCCACATTTCGTCACCATGAAGTATTAAGTCCCACGTAATAGGGGGCGAGCCTATTGCCATTACCGGGCACATCACCAGACTCCGGGCTGCTACTGAGTATTCGGAAAAACCTAGTAACACTTTTGACCGACCCAGGAATCGAACCTGGGACCTCCGATCAGCAGTCGCAAACGCTATACACTGGACCACGGTTGGTAGTTTATTTTACATATACTACCAACCTAAACATGCTAGTTTAGCTATCTTTGTCTAATTAGTAGAATTTAGTGATGTAATTGTAATTATTCCAGTGTAGGATCGCTCACTCATCATCATCATCCACAGCCTGACTCATCAATTTTTTGCCTAAAGTGTAACCAAATAATGCAATAGCTGTTATATTAGATTCTTGAAAAAGTATAGTGGGAACATCTTGCCATCGAATACCCGTCCTCCACACAACTGGAAAAAAACTATAACCCGACTACTTAAAAAAAGGGGGTCTAAAAAGGACGAAACAAGAAAAGTATAAGTAGGTAAAGATTAAATGCTCCTGCTAGGGCCGTGTCGCATCTATTAATGCATAAATTTCACTCTCATCAATTTTTCATAACGCGCCTAAAGAAGTATAACTTCGAGTTTTAAGTCCCACACAAGTTATTGTCATACGCTTATGTTTATCTATTGCACTGTACACAGGTGTATATCATATAATATTTACTCAAATATATCCATGAATCCTGTCAGATTTGCGTGCAGCAACACAGGAATCCAGCCTCCAACACAAATAACTACCGACGTCTCGTATTTCCCCGCGGAGCTTAGGACAATATAAACGTAACTCCACCGTATAAAGTCGATATTCTATACACGAGGGGCCTGGAAACAATCTCCTCCAAGAAGGGTGTTGTTGTAACCCGCCAATGTAATGGGAAAAATATGCATAAAACAGGTATAAGATTTCAGTGCGTACGCACTTTGTAATTGGTTGGAGGATAAAATGTACTACATGCCGTAGATAATACTGAGAGGTAGACATTTTATAAATCTACTTTTTCTAAAGAATTATACTTATTTATTTTTTGTTCCTACGATTTTTAGGCATCTTAATAAGATAATTTGTTTCAGAAGTAAGCTTTTTATTACAAATCCAATTGAGGATTTACAAACAAACAACAACGGATACAAAGTCACTCATACTCGACACATTAATTTTATGAATTAAACAGCATGTTGTCTCGTTTGAGGATCATGTTGATATGACGATGAGGGGCGCACAAGACAACATGTTGATGATATGACGAAACGTATTTCATTCAAATAAATGACAAACAAATGAATAGCCACACGTCAATCAATATTTCCACAAATACACAGACACCCATATAATTCATAGCAACACTGATTTAATCTACTTACGTATCAGACACCCTATCGAAATTCTACCCCTAAAATTCCATCAGTCAAGTCCTCAATTGTACCCACAATACAAGCTACAAGGTTGTTTAATAAACTTAAAGGTAACCCGTCGGATGCAATTAGTGGGTACGTAATCTCTTTATTGGTGACCAAGTAACATGCCGGTCACGGGCGGAGCGTTGGAATTACTCGCCAGAATTCGTGGCATGTGCCACACTTAATAAGAGGCCATTGTGGTAGGTGCTTTATTTTAGAACTATTCAGTACCTTTTCGGTGCGATGGTATTTTGCCGTGTTATACTGTTTTAATGGAACACTCCACTCCGCCTATATTGGTTTGGAAAGTTGTAGGTATGTTGGTTTTGAATAGTTTCTTGAATTTTTTAAGTATACTAGTAGAACCCCACTTTTTACTTTAACATATTTAATCAAAGAACTAATAAAAAATATTTCCTTGCTTTTTTGGACGCAATCTTACTCAATCGTAAATTTGTACCAAATTTGTTATAATGGTATCAAATATTAAAATAGAATAAGGACAGAATTATTTTCATATAATGACGATGTAAGAATTGACTGGTAAGTAAATGGGTTGGATCGCTTGGTTTTTGATTTCTGAAGTGTGAATACTTTTAAATTCGTTAGTACCAACACAACAGGACACAGTATTCAGTTACCACCAGATAGACAGATTATCAATTTCCTGCACTTAAAAATTGCCTAGAAAAACTCACAAAAATTATAAAAATCTGAAACAAAACAAGAAGCCAATCTTTATAAGTATAAACAAAAGTAATAATATCGCAAGTGTTATTTCTCCTCCAAATACGACAATCTTAGGTTAAAGAATTGTATTCGTGTAGAATGTTTCGAGGCTATTCTGTAATCTAGCAGACGTAGTAAGAACGTGAGGTTTACAGCCACTTGTTATCACCAGCAGCCTTTGAAACAGTTTAGTATTCACTCTTTTATCGTTGTAATTGCTGATTTGCACGCGCCAGCTGCTGATTTTTTATGTTTACTGCCGTAGTTTTTCAGAAAATAGTCCCTATTTTCTGAGGATTTATTTCGATAAAGATCTATGATTGTTAGTAATTAAAACAGCGTGTGAGTAAAATACATGCATACAAATAAAATAAAAAAGCGTGTGAATAACTATGCATACCTATATTATATTAAACTTTTATTTAACATTAATAAGGTCTTCAAATTTACCAACAAAGCGTATATGATTGCTTAACAAAAAAAAATAGATGTTTATATTCTTCGTTACCTCAAAATTGAACTCTCTCTCTCTCTCTCTCTCTCTCTCTCTCTCTCTCTCTCTTTATATTGACGGTTATTAATTTAGTGCAAAAATATATAAATAAAAAGAAATGCTAAAAGTGCTCGTTCAAGTGTAGGTATGCCAAATAACCAACTTCATAGATGATGCAATCATATGGTACTTCAAAAGTCATTATTAGTATCTAACGTGTATCTATGATGTTATTTTAAATGATATTTTAGTCAAACTTGAAGACAAATAAAGGTAACAAAAAACAACTCTTGAGGGCTGAAATAGTTTCGAAAGGCATACACCAATTTTTATCTAGTTTTACGAATAATACATCTATCAGACTTGCCATGTGGGCGACGGCGCAAGCAAAATTTGGTTAATTTATTTATCTGAAGGTAATCACATAACCTAATGAATTGAAGTTAATTACCCATGACCACGGCCGATGTAAGACGGGCTAAATTTCACGCACGATAAGTGGTGTTCAATTAACCTGTATAACGTAAACCACTTCTTTATTGTATATATATATTTCTTGTGTGCAAGTGTATGTCACTGAACTCTTCCTAAACGACTTGACCGAATTTTATGAAATATTGTGTGTATTCAAGGGGATAATGGTTTAGATTCACAAAAAATGCGAATAAGGTACCCGGGTCGAATATGGCCATATTAAGGTTTGACGCGTTGTATCTTTCAGTTTTGTGTATTTAAAGGAGAGCAGGTGACTAAGTTCAAAGTAAACCTTGTCCAGCTTTAATAATATAAAGCCAGAATTTCCATATTTACGTACAGGGTCGTAAATATGCCCATGATCGTGGCCATATTAACGGTATAGAAAAATACTGTTCTACAAACCTTTTCATAAACAAATTGAATATAACAATTTTAATTTTAAGTATTATTTTTTATTACATAATCAGCAAAAATATAAATCTACCTATAAGTAATAGGACTGGGCATTAGGAACAGTACTTAGAACATAAAAAAAGAAAATTTTAAGTAACAAAACGAAACATCTCCCTTTGAAAACTTGAGGTAATATTAATACAGATAAATAATCAATAAAAAATAAACTTTTCAGTAATAAAAATCGTGACATCTAATTGAAGAACGAATCACATTTAACATTTTTGAACATCAATTGTCTTTTGAACACACGGTACATATAAAATCATCTTTGTCAGCTGCCTTTAAGCCGACACATTCCTCATGGACATAAGTCGAGCAGGCTGAACATTGGTCCATGTCCCTCGAATATTTGAAGATTTGTAAGGTCTCATTTTGGATAAAACAAAAAAAAATATACATATAAAGCTCATACGGTAATCAGCTTTAGCTGGCCATATTTTGAGCAACGACATTTTGTTTTCGTAATGCCATGATGCAAAAACTGATCACTACTTTGGAAAACACACATTTAAATGTCATAATAGTATAGTAAAATCACATATAAACGTCAAAATAACACAATAGTATCCAATATTAACGAAAATATAATCAAAAACTTCCGATGAATTTTTATAACACCAACGCAGCTTTACGCTTCAACGACCTCTGAGCGACTGACTTATGCGCGGGAGCGCGGGAAGGAGTGCCATTCGGGAACGTTCCTTAGGCAGTCAGGCCCGATCGTGTAACTTTGCATTTGTTCTAATAGTGCTTTATTCATACTTGAATGAGTATGTGGCCATATTTACCGGCTGGCCAAAGTCGACCCAGGTACCTTATTAAAAAAAGAAATCTGGCAGTACGAAGTACGCCGGGTCAGCTAGTAGGTAGAATATAATATGTGGTTATTACTATACAAATGTAAACTTATTGTCCCACTCGACAAACAAACAAAATCGTATTTTTTACACTGAAAGCTAGTAATAATTGTAGCCAAAAGACCTCGCTCAGTACGTAACCTTTTTCAGTTATTAAAAACCTATCGGATTCTAGTACCAGCAGTACTATCACATCGTTTCCTGCTCAGTTAACGGTGTAAACCACTCCTATAACACCAGTGTGCTCTTACCTTTATGTCGGACGGGGGAAACACTTAATGCTTTAATGAGCTGTCCATATTATAGTTCTCTAATGGACCGCAGTTGCTTTCTAAGTGTTACTTTGTACGATCCTTTGGTTTGGATATAACTTTCTATGTGGCGGGTGAAAATGGAGGGAGTGTAACTTTGTTTTTCACGAATGCGTGGTACCTATATCAGTATGTCAATACATATAAATAAAATTGAAGTGTCTGTCTGTGATATCAAATAACTATGATTTTTCAAGAGCAGATAGCAAAATTACACGATACCAAATCATTGAAACTTGTCCGGAATAATCTCCGGAATTGCTGCACCAGTTTTAATAGGACTTTCACTGGATAAAGGACTTTATTAGGCTACATTAACTGTTGACGAAATAAAGGATATAATGCGGGTAAATCAGCGGGCAACAGCTAGAATTGCTATTAAAAATAATACTAGTATTCGTATGTGCTACCTACTGCTAGGCTTAGTCAATACTATGATGGCTTTGCGTGATGTAAATTTTGAACGGGCTCGTCCAGCTATACCCGGACTGTGATTTATTTGCTGATGAATTTTATTCACTAATAAAATGTTGTAAGCACGGATAAGGTTGTTTAGTATAGTAATATTTTCTCGTAAAATAATACGTAAAGTTGCTAAGCGTTAACTTTATACTTAAACCTCCTAACAAATTATTGATGCTTTTATATAAAAGTACTAAAGAAAATACCGCGTTCTAAAATCTAGAAACAATCTCTGTAAAAACTTTCTAAAAGAGCGAAACTAAAGGTACGCTCTTACTGCGCAAATTTTCTTCTTAAATCTGTGCACGTAGAATTCTACAACTACTGACTGACAGTCGAAACTAATGGGCGCAGGAAGCTAAAATATGCCATGCACTGACATATACTCTACATATATATCGATGATGCCATGTATGTTTCTTGGAGAGAGTAGGGGTGCACTAAGAAGGAATTTCCCAAAATTCCTACGGAATGGGGAAGAAACGGTTAAATTAAAAAAATGTGCGGACGTACTAGTAGCAGCGGGCATCCTCTAGCCTAAACAAAAGTACAATCAAGTCAGACTTGTAGTGCCTTGCTACAAGTACTTGTACACCAGTACAAAGATGATCAGTCCGTTTCTTCGCCCGCATGGGGATCAATTATTGCAACAAATGTTGACTTTGTGCAATTCTGCATGAATCTGCATCTTATGTAGAAGCAAATTTACTGAAAATGTTCATCAAGAACTATTCAGTAGTTTTGGATAAAGAAGTAACAAACATCGATCCAATCTTGAAACCTTAACCTTTATTAAACACAGTTTCTGCCCGCGTTCTTATACCCAATCAAAAGCCACTAAACAATCGAAATAAAGATTATTATCATAACAAGTAACCAATAATTTTTATATTTATTCTTTTACAAAAATAACATTGGATAAGAACTTTTTGGAAACATCCCTTAAAAAGCCTGAACTTATTTTTTTACATTAAGAATCTCATTAATACAACTTTTCAAGAACCGATTGACTTTCAATTTACTAGAATAATTTAATTTTTAAGATGGTATTAACTTTTCCTAATAAATCCAAGACTTTGTTCTTAGCGGGATTTAATTATATAATTGATAATTTGTAATAAGTCATAAATTTATGTAGGTATGTATTTTAACGAATTTTAGCCTTGAATCCTGAGGGGTATTTTGTAGGGTTTTATGCTGTCTTACTTATCTTCTGGTAACTGCCATATTCGTATATCTCCCGAAATATCATCAGCCACCTTAGAAACAACTAGTATTAGACGCTACCTAACGATTATCTTTATCTTTTATCTTTATATCTACAGCTACTGCCGGACATGTAATTTTAATTTAACCATTTTGCCCAACCCCGTGGTCATTCCCTAGGCCCATCTTAGTGCACCGTTCCTCAAGAAAAATACATTCCAAATTTCATTGCATAAATAGTTCTATCTGTGCTTTGTCTTTTAGTAACCCAAGCATTTTATACAGGATGTCACAAGAGCCATCACCAAGCCGAAGTCTACTCGTTGTGGACATCATGCCAAGTCATACTAACCAAAAATAATACCAGGGAAACGAGTTTTGAGTTTTCACATATCCATGGGGTTACAGGGCATCTAAAGAACATATTGGCGGGGTAAATGTATAAATTTTGTACCTAATGTATAAATTTTGTAACTTTGAGCCTTTGGTGCCGAAGTAAAAAATGGTCGTAGTGATTGGTACAACATGGGATTTCAGTTTTCGTTAAGGGTCTTTTTACACCCTGTATATACAGAAGATTTAGTTTGAACAAGCACATGGCGAAAAGTTGCACAAACACATTAGTACCCTAGAATAATGCTTAATTGATTAACTTAGTCTAGCGAATTAGAAAATATTAACTAACTACCGTTCTACTTTCATACCGACGGCCAATTCTAATATACCTTGAATTAAACAAAGCCCGAGAACTGTTTGTTCACACCTTTCACGTTCTTGACATTGTTAACGAATTAATTCATTCCCGGCCAGACATTTCACTGAAAGGCTGTGGTCTTACTGCCGATGATGAGTGGTCATATGTAATATTTTAAAATGGAAAAGAAAGAAAATTAATCCAGCGTGTCAGATTTTCTAAGGGGATGTTAAGTGAACCTTAAAAAAGGCTCTCATTGAATAATCTGACGATTTGGGTGTGGCGCAAACTCATGATCATTATTAGAACGTGCAAAAAGAATTCGCCATTTTGAATTACTCAAACGCGTCAAATTAAGATACATATATATGCTTCCTCCTAAAGTCCTAAACGTGCTTTCTCATAATCTGGCGCTTGTCTTGCGAGTGCAACAGCTCTTTAAAAAGGTGTACATTATTAACATTTTTATCTTTTTATCATCTAAGCTTAGCAACCCAATAGGTCTCAATGAAGCTCGAGTAAATCCCAATTTAGCATCGTGGGCTCCCCTACTATTGTAACTACTTTGCGAATCGTGATATTAAATTGATTTTGTATTGTTTCTAGGTAGTGTAGAGAATGGTCACAACTAGTATTTATGGACTATATCACCTACCATGTAGTTGCTCATTTTAGATCTTTTAATAAAAAAAGGTTGGCAATACCCAAGCTCCTTGAAGAATGAAGTTGGCTGCTGTCCCGAACACAGATTTACTTGGTCATCAAGATATATTTCATTCGCATTTGCAACGAAAAAACGACGGTAACTAGTAGTAAGTATCTATGGTTTATTCTATTGTTAGCAAATTCAAGTTAGCCAAAGGAATTGAATGGCAAACTCCAAAGAATACTGTTATCTAAAAATTATGCAACGTTCACTTGAAAAGCGGAATTTAAAGTTGGTGAAATTGTGTGGTGGTAGCCGTATCTATTTGAATAAATATATTATATTTTCGTAGCTTTGTTTTTTTTTAAAGAGTATGCCATATATTTTTACCAGAGTTGGTCACACACTAATACGAAAAAAAGGACTACAAAGATAAGAGCATCACAAACTTGCTTTAATATTATTCGCTTTAAACGGTGTAGCATTAAATAAAAGTACTTCCATATAATACATTTAAATCACAATAAACGCAGCATTCTATTTGGTATTAATATGATAAACCCGTTCCAATTTATGCATTAAGATAACGCTTGCAGCCTTGAGTTTTAGAATAAAAGAAAGTGTTTATGGTTGAAGGTGGCTGCCACTTACACCGAAGTTTTTCATGCGTGTGAAAATCACGAACACTGCAAAGGATCATTGTGATATCTATTCAAAATTTTTTAAGTGCTATGCAAGCACCTCGACTTCTATATTTTTTATAAACACTGTAAATGTTACTATATTTAAAAAAAAAATGTATTACTATTTGTGTTTCCCGATAGATTCTGCTAAACTTTAATAATATATACTTCTTGTTTTTAAGTTAAGAGATCGTTGCCTATTGACATTTGAGCCGTTTTGCCACTTTTTGTGTTTACATGACTAACATACTTAAAGCACATAAAGATGATAAAGTAAACATGAAAGCAATATATCAGCAAACAAAACAACGCACAGATTCAATAGCAAACCGGAGATAGCTCAAGCTCATCTTGCAATATTTCATTACAGGTACCGACACAATTAAAGTAAATAAAAGCTTGTAAAAAGTCTAATACACGTTTTTTTTAATCAGTTTTCCAAACTAGGAGTAAATCCTGTGTCCTGAGAATATTTATAAACATTCAGTTAACGGTCATAACGAACAATCAGATTAGAAACAATAATTTTCAGCCTTACTTAAGCTAGTTGCACAACAAACGGCGATGACTAAACGTTGATGAGGAAGAGGCAAAAATATATATCTAAATTATCGCAACATGACGCTTCGGTGTAAATTCATCAAACAATATAATCTACCATGTTCATAGCTCATTTAACAAAGACCTTTAACATGAAAGAAGTTTTGATTTTCTGATTTCTCACACCAATGAGCACACAAAATAAATGCGAATTTCTCTTCTTTTCCTTGAAACTGTTTACTTGACAAGTGCTTAATTTTGTTCAAAAACAAGACTGACCTTAAACACGAGTTGCTAAAGTTTGATTTGCTTTGATAAAAATATGTCAATATTTTTCAAGTTCTCGTTATGAGCGCCGATTTTTCTTGAAGAACTCGTGCAAGTAAATTTGACTTACTTACTCATACTTTTTTGTTTTTATAGAGATTTTGAGGTTTACTTAGAAGTTCGTTCACCTTGAATATTCCGTCGCAAACTTTAAGGGAACGTTGTTATGCTTCACTGGTTGATCTTACATTTTCTCAGACAAATCATAACGGATTTTTGCGACTGAAAATAGCTCGGACGCGTGAACGTTGAAATACTTTTATACAAACTCATCCTAGGTATTGGTTTTTTTTTAAATTCGTCAAAATAGAACTTTACCTATTGAACTTCATTCATGGGTCAATGGATACAAATTAGTTTTTGGATACTTTTTTATCACTATTTATATTATCTCTATACGAAGGTATCTTTCGCCGAGATATCAAAGTTATTGAATGTTTGGTAACTAACCATGTGCATATTTAACACTACACTAATGTAATGACGTAATGTTTTAATGTTGTTTACCAAGGCAACATTTGGTACGGTCGTGTGACACAGTTGTGTGACTGTGAATTAAAGTACTTCGTTGTCTCCTCGTCTGAACATTGTATTCTCTATTCATGTTATCTTTTTAATATGCAAATTTAATTAAATTCATAAAATAACGAATAAAGTAGACAATTAAAGAATGTACAAGAGCTCAAATAGAAGAACTTTATAGATATAAATAGAAGATTTATTATTATCCCTGTCCCACAATATTATTATTTTTAATGAGACAGTTACCCATAAAGTTTACATACCTATACTACCAACTTAAACATGCTAGTTTAGTTAACATTGTCTAATTAGTAGAATTTAGTGATGTAATTGTTATTAGTCCAGTGTTGGATCGCTCACTCATCATCATCATCATCCACAGCCCGAGTTATAAATTTTTAGCCTAAATTGTAACCAAATAATGCAATAGCTGTTATATCAGATTCGTGGAAAAGTATAGTGGGAACATCTTTCCAACGAATACCTGTCTACCACACAACTGAAAAAAAAAAAAACTATAACCCGACTACTTAAAAAACCGGCCAAGTGCGTGTCGGGCCACGCACAATGTAGGGTTCCGTAGTTGCCCATAATGACTTGCTGCAAAGGGTATTAATGTACAACAAATCCGACTGTTTATTTTGCTGACAAATAATTTTAATAACACTATTATAAGAACCTAAGTTTTGTTTAGAAAAATACTAGGTATGTATCCAGTTATGTATTGTAAACATAAAATGTGGTTTCCAAGATATACTACTACTATACATACGTAGTACCGTAGTACATTACATACCAAAGTAAGTATATCTTTATGATTAAGCCAGCGCGCCCAATGTAAACTTACAGAAATAAGTATTTATAGTTAACCGACGATTACTCGTAAACTAGTGATATCTACTTAGCCGTGATAGTTTTCCTTTTAAATTCGTTATATGTACTACATTTGTGATTTTTTTCACCTCTTCCAAATTAATAGTTTAGCCGGCAGAGGGGGGGGACACTCGAGTCTAACAATTTTTTTCACTTCAAAGCTTGATATTTGACAAACCAATCACTTGATCGAAAAACAATTTGAGCAAACTAATAACATTTTTTTAAAACCTATCCAATGATACCCTACATGATGGGGTACTCAAGCAAAAAAAAATTCATCCCCACTATATATGTAGGGGAGATACCCTTAAAAAAATATTTTCCTAAATTTTATTCTACAGTTTTGTTGCAATATCTTATGTCTATATTCATGTCAAATATCAGCTTTCTAGCACCAGGCATCTTTGAGCTAGGCTGCGGACGGACAGACGGACGGACATGACGAAACTATAAGGGTTCCTTGTGGACTACGGAACCCTAAAAAGGGGTCTAAAAAGGACGAAACAAGAAAAATATAAGTACAGATTAAATGCTCCTGCTAGAGCCGTGTCGCACCTATTAATGCATAAATTTCACTCTCATCAATTTTCGTAACGCGCCTAAAGATGTATAACTTCAATAAAGATATGCCGAGGTAAATTTAATGTCATATATAAGTAAGTACATACATACATAGACTGCCAAAATCATTACCCTTCCTTTTGGCTTAGCCGTAGTCGGGTAAATAATATTAATTAATTAACTATGTTATATAGCTTTTAGTCTACTTTGTATTTATGACTACATTCAGTAAGACTAAAGTACCTTAATTGTTCTACGAATCACTGAATGCCCAGACGGTATGTTACGTCCATCTGCTTAAATAAGCGCAATGCCTCTAACAAGAGCTATCTCATTTTATATTTCGTTTTCTTATTGCACGGACAATTTCACTTTCTCTCGACGATCTTCAACAAATTTAAATAATACATTCTCTTCAAATTATGAAGAGGAAAGAAGTCTGAACGTCTCAGCTGTTGCAAACAGTAATAATGTTCTGCGAAAGTTGCCTGTTACTTCTTTTATTATATTAATAAAAGACGTAACAGGCAACTACCGCGGTTAACATAAACTTGGCTAACGTTGTTGAAGAGTTGGGAGCAACAACTGTCACTGGCGGCAGACTGAATTAGCTGTACCACAACCGACCGCGGTTTGTAAGGCGCTTCTCACACTTAGGTATGCAGCGCACACTCTTATATAAGCGCGTAGAAAATTGCAGTCAATAAGTAGTTGTGTTTAAAACTATAATATTTTTAATAATAAAAAAAAAATAGTTAAAGGTTAGAGGTTTCAAAAGTCTGATTAGGCTATAGATACATACATACATAGACTCACGCCTGTTTCCCCGAAGGGGTAGGCAGAGGCATATTAAACGCCCACTTTTCGCCAGTGTTTTGATCCCACGTAATAGGTGGCGAGCCTATTGCCGCTTATCGGGATATTTTGTTTGCCAGAGCCTCGTCCGTTGATCGGCAGGTGCACCACTTGCAGGTGAGGTTGGCTTGGGACCCTAAGTTCTTGGTGGGAACCCTATGCACCGTAGGCTATAGTTATTAGGTACAATATGAGGAAAATGTGTTTTGGGCACAAAATTGCATTTTGTGATCAAAAAAACTTTTGTAACTGCTGATATTTTTATGTACTCAATGAGAGCCGTAGGAGTAAGAAGTTGGCAAGCAACGATTCGTTATGTACTTGACTGTAAAATAATTTTCTAATTTTCGTATTTGGTATTTTTTTATTTTTCTGGAAATAACATGTCATGTTGATATTCTCCACCTCATAGTTGCCAAGAGCCCGGTGCCCGTGCAACATATTCAGGTAAAAGTTTAGAGTTTAAGCAAGTCGAATAACATAATAAAACCGCTATAGTTTCATTAATGCCATCAATTAATTTAATTATTACGTCAAGACCAATTATTTTAGCTTCCGCTTTTTAGACGCTCAACAAATTATTAAGTGTAAACACACCTTTAACTTAGCTTGCCCACTCCACGTTTTGTAAGAACACAGCAATTTAATTTGACAAACTCTATAATTATGATAAAAAGAAATAAATTGTGTTACTTGTGAAGGTTGAAAAATCACGTGAAAAGTTGACAACGTGTTTTTATTTGGTGTCGGAGTCACAGAAAAAGTAGGTTTCATTCTTCAAATTGCCCAAGTATTCAGTAAAAAAGTACTTCTGCCTGTGACTTGCTGCATCAAGGAAACTTCGAGGAAAAGTTATGGACAAGTCTTATTAAGTTAGATCAACGAATAAATGCCTCAAAAGTTTTGAGGCATTTATTCGTTGGAACCGAATGTTGAAAAGGCTTTTCAGATCAAGAATTTATTGGGGTCCTTAATTGTAAACTAGATTTCTGATTTGTTATGATTTTTTTTTCATTTGAATATACAGTAACTTAATTTACTAAGTACTGTAATTCAACAATGTTAATCCATCAAAATTATTTTGCTGATATTTATTATAAGTCACCTTACTTGATACTTATAGGGCTATAAATGAAGAAACAAAAAGTACTAAATCCTTTTTCTTTTTTATAGACTCATGCCTACCTATTATGCATACGGGTAGGCAGAGGTACACATTTAATGACACCCACATTTCGTCATTTTATGATTTTTTTAGGTCCAACGTTATAATGGGCGAACAAAAATACTTCTACAAAATAACGTAAAGCTTTTTGTAGAATTTGCACGTATTTATACACTTTTACAGCTAATGCTAAAACTATGTTTGACTCCCACGTTGCTCAAAAAATTGTCATGGGACATGAAGCTATTTTAAGCAAAATCGACGTTTCTCGGAAAATTATATTTCCTACTGACAGATATGTAAAACCAGTAAAAGCCTTATGCCACAAACAGCTTTTAAAATAACTTTGCTATTTTATAATAACCGTTTCTAAGCGAAAGGTTGTGTTTGCAAATATATGTTCTGTGTGTGAATGTAATATGTATGACATACATGATTTAAAAACGTGTAGTTTTATTATGTCTAGTGGGTATATTACAATTTATGTATGTATAGTTACCTGATTAGAATGATAATAATTATAATAGTTAAATGTGTATATCCTCTAGACACCTGGAGTGCTATAAATAGTATTAAATAAATCTTGCTGTAAAGGCCGAACGTTTTAGAACTTTGTGCTTCGAGTACGACCGGCCAACCTTTTTATAGCATCAATTCCCGAGTGTTTGTTTTTTCCCGCTAAATAAGTTTTGGTCATGTGATTTCTTTTAACCAATTAAAATAAAGCAATGGCGATAGTTAGTCCTTGGATTTCGATAGAAATTTCTTTCCGAGCGGCTGCCATTCTTGCGACGCGTGCTCACGAGTTTTCAACAATGGCGGCACGTGGTCGACGAGGTAAGTAAAATTTGTTTTTTGTTTGATAATTTTACTTGTTTTGGTTTAGTTTTTTTATAGAAATGTTAGTTGTTAAACATTCTATGGAATTCACTTAATTTTGGGGAGGAATACAAAATAATTAAGGAATTATACCGTCGTAAATTATTTAAACCTATAAATAGTCCCTTCGGTCGGACTTCATGATTTAGGTATAATGAATTGATCGTATATTAGTACTTTCGGCGTTAGTACTAATAGTAGGTATTTATTATTTTCAGCGTTACAAGTCACCGATATCACGGAAATTTTAAATAACTCCGAGTTTGAAGACTCGGGTGACGATGAAGATTTCGTTGGGTGTTTAATACCTAACTACCGATGATAGGAGTGATACAGCTCAATCATCGGAAGATGAAGACTCGAGCGACAGTGATGATGATAGCAACTTGCCAGAGGTTCGAGCTGGTTCTAGTGGCGTCGGCAGGACTACAGCTGGTCGTCGAGGTCGGGGCAGACGCCGTGCTGGTGCCCGAGTTCATACGCGTGGTGGCATGTCTTCTTTTTTCTGATTTGACCAATGTAGATTTAAGTTGTTTCGATAATAAGGATTATTGAAGACATTGCTAATGATAATTATGTTGTTTGGTTATTAGAATTTTTGGAAAGTCCTATGAACCAACATAAAAAATTGATAGAGTTGATTAGGTTTGTAAATATGTTTTTTGTTTCTTAATTTGTGTCATTTAATTAAAATAATGTGAACAAATTAAACTATTTGTTTAATTTATACAACTAACCTACTTATGCAATAACGACCGGAAGTCCTATTTATAGAATGAAAGATACCTAAACACAAATCTGCTCAATATCTTTGTTAAAAAATACTAAAAAACATTTGTTTTAGTGAAAACCCTGGAAACCCTTAGTTTATGTTTTATTTAACTTGAAAGGTCTCGGCCTTTGCAGCAATAATAATTTGATGCTTTATTTAGTACATTCGGCCGTAGTCGCAAGTGATTTTAAAAGAGGCTTCGGTGTCTAGAGGTTAATTTAACTACAGGTTCATGGGTGACTCTAGATCGGTATATGTGGAGAGCCTTGGGGGAGTCCTATGTCCAGCAGGAATGCAGTAGGATGTCTCTAGACTGAAAAGGTGATACATACATATTAAAGGTAATTTACATACTGTAACAAAACGAATAATCGGGTTCATTACACAAAGATTAGGTATCATAAGCAGAAATCGAAATCACGACTACCAGCTCTCTGCTCTGACCACCCAGTCAAACTGTCAAATCAAAGCAAAATTTCTGCCATCAAGAAAAAGAGGAAAATTTCAGAGCAAAATTCAAAATACTCAAACATTTACCTCTGTTAGTCTGAAGCACTGTAATCGATTAGATTTGTGCAGGTCGCCACAGTCGATCTCGGTCAGTTAATACTAGGTACCTGCATTATGCATATTTGGTACAATTCAATAGCTTTCCTCTGTTTATTGAAAGTGATTAAGTTTTGTTTTGAAGGCAGCTAAGACGAAAAGCAAAAAATTAAAATGCCTCATAGCTAATGGCAATGTCTATGACAATAATGGAAATCTGTCACAATTGATTTATTTGGTTTTGATATACCAAGAAATGTGTTCGAAGTGTAGGAAATCCACCGGCTAGGTGAAGTAACGATATATGCAAAGCAGAAGGCAGCGGCTGGACTCGAAGGAAGACAGCAGTGGACTATTATGACAGGCTGGTGATGATGATGATAGTACCGAAGAAAATGTGATTGAAATATTCTAACTAAGTTTCATTTTAGGGATTTTTGAATACCAATGTCTAGAGGAAATAAGCTAAAATACTATTTGCAAAGCAGCCATAGCCGAGTGGTGACACCGACAGAATGCTACGCAGAGGGTCTCGGATTCGAATCCACGGCACGCACCAATGACTTTTCGAAGTTAAGTGCGTATTATCGCTTGCTTATCGGTGAAGGAAAACATCGTGAGGAAACCTGCATGTCTGAGAGTTCTCCATAATGTAAGACATGTGAAGTCTACCATCCCGCACTTGGCCAGCGTGGTGGACTATGGCCTTTAGTGATGTGCCGAGTCGGCTATTATTGGTATTCGAATGTTTTGGTATTCGTTAAGAAAAGAATCGAATTAGAATTCGAGTCGGAGTACTCGAAGAGGTATTCGAATACCTGCTTCAGATACTCGAATACTCTTTGAACCCAACTTTGTAGTTTGTTTTTTTTTACGACAAATCCTATTATTTCCTCACAAATCATGTATGTTCGTAGGTTCCCTAAGAAAGTATATTAGGCATGTAAATAATAACAGATGTATATATATTTAATGAATAAATTGATTAATCAGTCTTTGGTAATTATGGCATGACATTAAGGCTAGCAATTATCCACTAATAATAATTATCAATTGGACTTAAGTATATCAAATCAAAGAAGATCTACAATTTCAAAATCACGATTTACTTAAGAATACGCGTAAATCAAGATTCTTAAGTAGGTAATTAAAATCAAAATAATTGGTATTTATTTAAACATAAAGCTATGATGAATAACTTCCATACTTCTGACTTTTTCTTCGGAGCCATCCTATCCCAAAGTAATTGAATAGAAACACTAAAACACACTAAATGCCACAAACCGACAGGTCGTCACATTAAAATAATAACTTTCAAGAGAAACAAGTCACTACATCTATAATAACATCTTATTAAACACAGATTTAACAAACAAGAACCAGATGGAATGTATTCGTCCAACTAAGTGAGGCACGTTGACAGCTATGTGTGCGTGACATATGGCGACTGGCACTGTACGGACACGCGCGTCTAGGTGTGTGTAAAGTTGCCAGATTATGAATAATCTCCCACTATTTTACATATAGTTTTTGCAAACGAATATAAAAATATTACACAGGTAATATTTTATATTCGTTTGCGGTTTTGAAGAATTTACCATGGATTTAATTAATGCTTTTAATACGTAATGCTGTTGTGAAAATTATTCAAATAAAAAATACCATTAAAGTATGCTTTTATAAATACATTTCTTAAATGTAGGTACCGAGTTAAGTTTTAACTAATTTTATTCGTAAATTGAGAAATAAATAGATTATGTTTTCTGAATCATAGCCTCGATCCAGAAGAAATACTTATATAATACCAACTACTCATTTACGAATACCAATCATGAGGTTAAATTTTAGATCGGCGAATATGTTGTTTATTTTTTGTTTAGAAATTCTCAGTATAGTATCTGCAAATGTTTGGTTAATTGCAATAGGCTTGCGTCCTAAATATTAATAAGCTAAAAACATTTTGTCATGCACTCAACCAATTATGAATATTATGATTCATAAATCATAATATTCATATTCCTGTAATTGGCTGTATGTTGCGTAGTTATAGTCACATACTCATTTGCTGTAGCTGTTGGTTTTCCTTAACTAAATAAATAAATAACCAAAAAAAATGCAACTAAAAATAAATAATGGGTGCAATCAATAATTTATGTTTCTGTACGTAATGTACACACGGCGCCAAGTCAAGCTAACAGTTGCAGTACGATTTTGATACTTATTCCCTACGCCATAAGAACGGTACAAAGATTTATTCTGTGACAAAGGTCAAAGTGTATAGTATATGGGGATCGAACTCAAAACAATGTATATACTAATGGAAATTCTATTACTATATTTATAAGAAAAAAGATAATCTACAATATACTTTTACAATACGTTAATGTATTTTTTATTAACATGACAATACCTACATAATCAATTGACAAGTGCATTTTCCCTAATTCAGGGAAAATGGTGTCGACGTAAACTGGCAACACTTACATATTTTCTGCAGAAATACGAATTTTATCGAAATAATATTATAAAACAGTCAAATAATCCATAGTTATCTGTAAAAATATATTCCATCTTCCCGTTTTTTGCTTTTGGAAACAACTTTTACAATGTTTAAAAACGCAAGACGGCATTTTATGAATTTAAAAGCTGGAATGACCGTGGCGTGTGAACTATGCGATGCTTCGCAGCGCACTGAGCCGAGTTTGTATTCGCTTTTCAATTTTGTATTTGCTATAGTGGCCTCACGCAAGTGTTCCGCGCGCTACGTCTGCCTTTTATTCTGTAGTCTTAGTTATTAAACATAAAAATATCTAACTGACCGTCCGGGTAGGAAATGTAAACACGTTCGAACTTGCAACGATACAACACTTCGTGTCAATCGTGTCGTGCATAACTTACTTGTGGCCATTCAAAATTCGACTGTACGCTTGAAGCTATAAGGTTGCTATTAGAATCCACGGCTTAGTATTCGAATACTTTAAGTACTCGAAATCTGTATTCGAGTGCTGGGGATCCGAATACTGTATTTGGTATACTCGAGTACACGAATACTTGCTAGGTATTCGAGTCAGTACTCGAGTCAGCCTGACTCGGCACATCTCTAATGGCCTTACCCTTCTCATTGTGAAAAGTGGGCCATGCCCAGCAGTGAGACAGTATAAAGGGCTGCTGATGACTATTTGCCTGCAATATGTCATCTAAATATTTGCTAGCCAGAGCCTAAACTTGTATGTAGGTGAACTTTCATTTGAAATATCAGATATAATAGATGTTATCCTATGTTTTTTTTTCTATGAAGTAAAATAGTAATTCAACGCGCTTTTTATGTTCATGTTTTTAAACGGTGATGCTGGCACAACTTCTCGGAGTCTTTACAAACATTTAACCAGCAGACTCGAAGTAACAATTTGTGGATCAAACATAGTCTTGTCCCTTGTCTAGTCTTGTCTCCACACGGAACAAGACTAGACAAATCACTTACAACAGTTATCCCAAGGTTACATAATATGAAGTCACTGCTTAAGTCAATACGTCAGTGTTGTCAAATTATTCTTTCTTTTTAGAAATGTTTGTATTTATTTAGTCTCGTCTCATTTCTTCAGTTGACATAAAATATAATATTTATATATTTTTATCTGGAAGCTCGTGACTTGTAGGCGGAGGAATGAAAATAGATAAGCTGTCAGCCTGAGACCTAGGGATTTGCGGCTTAGGAGGAGGACCACTATAATGCCGTTTGTGGAAATTCGAGAAATCTATTTAGAGTTGCGTGTAGAATAATAATTTCACTAAAAGGTACTTTCGGTGATGGACGTTTCATTTAGGTCTTGGTTTTTTTGAAGTACCTCGTTAAATGAATAAAATATATATTTGCGAGATAAGTGATAAGGTTTCTTTTTTAAGTAAAATGCGTAGAACATAAGGTGTTAGTGCTCGTAATTGGCAACATTTAAGTTTGCTGTGATTTGAAGCCAGACCTTTCAGCATACAAAGCTTAAGAAACTCTTCCGTCACATCCCACACACGACGGTAAATAAATTTTAGAAGTCGAAGTCCTTTAGAGTTCATAACAGTAAATTAATTTTGTGTTTGATCAAAACAAGTTATTCCCACCACGTCAGATAAATTAGGCGAAGTCAAGAAGACTAATAATAATAATAGTTAATGTTAGATTTTCTTATAATCCTGCATTCAAAAAAAATAATCTGCCAAGTGTAGCACCTGAGATTATTAGAGATCGTACAGAAGTTATCAAATGCGTTTTTAAGCCATTCGAACTACAAAAGTAACATCAGTAAACTAGTTAGTATAAATCTGAACTATCTGCGTCTAGTGGTCTATAAATACGTCTTTTAACGGCCGGTCCCAATATTTAATCTATCCATGGATTTGTCTATTAGAGATACCTACATATTTGACGTAAGCTCCGTACAATATATGTCTCACATGTAGTAGCCAAATCGATGGATCAATCAAATATTGGGACCGGGCGGCGGCGGTGAGATGACATAGACACCTATAATTATGAGTCCTTGAGCTAAAAAGCTTTTTAATTATAACGTTTCCAAAACGCGGCGGTGCTGGGATTTGAACCCAGGATTTTCAGCATGCGAAGAAGACACTCTACCACTGAGTTACACCCCCTATTGGCATCATGCCTAAACAATACTAGGGACAATATAAAGGGACAAACCAGGGATTGACGCTTTAATTCAAAGTACATAAGTATATCATATCATAATGTTTAGTCGTGTTCTACTAGCATTTAAAGTAATAAAGCACAAGGGAAATGCGTTCAAGCCACCGGCTATATTGTGGAAAAGGCAAAAATAACATATGGGAAGGTAAGTGTTGTTATGGGAAGGTAAGGACTAAGGTCCTTCTGAGTCTGTTGTCACTAATTGTAATGCCGCACCACTTAGAATCATGACATAAAAAAATAATTTCGTCGCTTTCGATGGTACCTACAAATTAACTATCATACATACATACATACATACATAACGTCACGCCTTTTATCCACGAAGGGGTAGGCAGACGTGTATTTCTACACCCACTTTTCGCCAGATATACTTTAGTCCCACGTAATAAGAGGCGAGCCTATTGCCGTACCGGGCACATTTCCAGACTCCGTTCTGCTACTGAGAATTTCGTGACCGAAAAACTCAATAACACTGCCCGACCCAGGAATCGAACCCGGGACCTCCCGATCCTACGCGCACAATTATGCCGCGAGACCAACGGGGCAGTCGTATAAGGTTTGATGTCGAGTTTTCCGTCCCTACGCAAGATGGTATTTGCACCGTGTTATCCCTTAGTCGCCTCTTACGACACCCACGGGAAGATAGGGGGTGCTGACACTTGTATACTATGCCATCAACCACACGGCCAGCTAACGTCAACTATCAAAATTATAATAATTCCGATAAGCGGCAATAGGCTCGCCACCTGTTACGTGGGATCAAAACATTGGCGTAAAGTGGGCGTTTATTATGCCTCTGCCTACTCCTTCGGGGAAACAGGCGTGAGTCTATGTATGTATGTATGATTATATTTTATTAGTTTAATATTTGACAAGATAGCCTGTCAGGTTTATTACCTTGCTGCTAACGACACAGCCAATTACACTTTACACGTCTCTTGTAATAAGCTTGCCAGACGTCTAAATAATTCATTGATTTCTCATTTCCCCCCAAATCCTCACATATTGAAGTTTAATACTGTGGCAGCAATAACTTCGCTTCAAAGAGGGAAGTCATAAAAGCTCATATTATAATTTGTCAGTCCCCTGTCGAGGATAATAAATAGACGACGCTTACACAAGTTGTTTCATAAATCAAGTGGGGACTACAGATCGCTTCTGACGCCTTATCTTCTTAATATATAAAATCCTTGCGTTACTGACTGACTGACAGACACGCTACAGCCGAAACTATTGGGCGCAGGAAGCTGAAATTTGGCATGTATGTTCCTTGGGGACGGATCGGCCAAAACGGGTAAATTAAAAAAAAATGCAGGCGTAGCTGCTGGCGTCCTCTAGTATCATATATATTTTATTTGAGTTGTGGTGAGTATGACAAATGTACTATCACGTATGTCGTAAATCATGTGATGAGGCCAATTTTTTTATATTCCGGTTTTGGAAAAGTCACATAGTGAGAAGCGAACTATTTTTATTTCATTTTATAAACTTATGTGATATTGGGAGTGATCAATTACAAAAATGGTTCAATTTTATATTGACTCAAAGTCAAAGTCAAAAATCATTTATTCATCTAGGTCACAAGGTGACGCTTATGAACGTCAATTTTTTAAATCGAATTACTTAATGCTTCTACATTTACATTTACTGCCTCGTTCGCAAAGCAATAGGTATAATTACGAGAAAGAACGGGCAATAAAACTCGTGGCCACTCTTTTAAATCGCCAATATTATGGTACATATGTATTTTATTTTTGTAAGGAGCTGCAACTGTTTCACATTGTACTTAATTACTTTTAAATAGTAATTAGTTACAGACATAATACTTAAGAAATTAATGCAGTTACTAAAATTAAGTGCCTTAGTTAGCCTGCCAATGTGAATAATGTGTAACAGGAGCATCCACGTACGTCTTGTAATGTAGGCAACTCGCGACCATGTTCAGAATAATGGTGGAAATGTATGTTACAGAAGTGACTGTATATGAATACACAAAATTACAAAAACATTAGTTTACAGCCCATGATCACGAGTTATCTTCATCTTACAGTGCAGTAAAACTTTAATAAAATTAGTGGAACAACAATGCAAATATAAATGTAGTAAGTTGAATGACCTAATAATACATGAACAGTAATTTAAAAGAACTAGAAATATTATATAAAAATTTACTGAAAAATGCAAAGTATCTATATAATTCTAATTAGGTATAAAAATCATGAGTTGTCTAGCGTAAGTGACCAACTATCCTTGTCACTGAAATAATCATTAATAGTATAATAACCTTTCTTAATAAGGCAGTCTATTATTTTAGTTTTAAATTTACTAAATGGTAATTCTTGAAGACTTATTGGTATTTTATTGTATGAATACCTAGCCCTACAAAAGAATTATTAACTTTATGTAAACGATGATAAGGGGCATATAACCTATGCTTGTTTCGAGTATTTATAGTATGTATATCGCTTTTTGTGGTAAATAAACCTATATTTTGAATAATGTACAAAATATTAGCAAATAAAAATTGCGAGGCTACTGTAAGAATTCCTATAGACTTAAAGCGTTCCCTAAGAGTATCTTTTGCACCTAACATGTATATTGCTCGTACCGCTCGTTTCTGTAGAACGAAGATATTCTGAATATCCGCTGCTTTGCCCCATAACAAAATGCCGTAGGACATAACACTGTGAAAATAGCTAAAATATACTAAACGAGCCGTGTCGATGTCAATAAGTTGCCTAACTTTTCTGACGGCATACGCAGCAGAGCTGAGCTTTCCTGCAAGACACGCTATATGTGCACCCCATTGTAACTTATTATCTAATGTAATATCTAGAAACAATGTTGAGTCTACTGTGTCAAGTTCCTCCCTATCTAGCATAATATTAGGTCCCAGTTGTCTAACGTTAGGTAAAGCAAATTTAACGCATTTAGTTTTCCTAGAATTAAGTACTAGGTTGTTTGCTGTAAACCATTGTGTAACTTGTAATAGTGCATTATTTACATCATCAAATTGATTTCTATTCCTATCTACTTTAAAAATAAGTGACGTATCATTTGCAAAATACTACGACATCACAGATGTTTTTTAAATAAAATGGTAAGTCTTAATATATACTACAAATAGAAAAGGACCTAAAATTTAGCCTTGTGGATCGCCTAGCTGTATAGGTAATTTAGAGGATGTAGTCCCATTTACATCGACACACTGAAATCTTTGCCGCAGGTACGAATCGACAACACTAATAGTGGCCCACTGGTTAAAAGATCCCATAGTACCCTTTAGAATGACAGTTTTACTCTTGAAAGTATTTTGAAATTCATTATTTACTAGTCCAAAAAGTGAGTTATAAATTGTATTTGGATTTTGAGAGTTCAATATAGAGGTATTGAGTTTAGCAATAATATTGTTTTTGAAACGTATTAGACGATTGGTAGTCTGAGGCCTAAATTCTACAGTACGTGATTTATCATATGTTGAACAGGGGAAACTAGCTATCTATCCATGGTGATCAGAAGGGAGAGAACTAGTTACTACTGGGTTTGTGGCAGCACAAGAACTAAATATGTTATCCAAACAAGTAGAAGATGATGCAGATACTCTAGAAGGTTCACAGAAATTGTTACTTAAATTAAATGACTTGAAAAATTCAGAAATCTAATACACTATGAAGAATTCTCTAAAAATTAATATTAAAATCGCCACATACTATAATATTCTTATTACTACATTTAATTTTATTGATAGCATCTTCCATAACAGTCTCAAATAGATTATAGTCACCAGAAGGAGGTCGATATACACAAATTACTATATATAGGTCTAGTTTCACACAGGATAACTCAATAGTGCGCTCAATAGATAAATTAACAATATCTTTACGTTCCTTACATTTTAATAAATTTGAAGTTATTATGAGAGAACCACCTCTAATAGCCTGCATTCTTATATACGAACTCTGCTCTGTATAATATTCATTTATAACTATAAGCTCATGGTTCTTTAACCAATATTCAGTTGAGCACAAAACCTTAACATCATATTTTTCTAGAAATTAACTTAACTCTAATTCTTTGCCAGATAGGCCCTGCATGTTTTGGTGTACTTTATTCAAATACTGCAGCCTAACTGTTGTCCTATCTTGGAGTTTAAATCACAACTTGTGATATTAAAACACTGCACCTTTAATTTATGTATCCTAGTATTTCAAGTTCCATAAAAAATATTTTTGTTTTTTAAGCTGCTCAAGAAGGAAATAATAATAGCGCTGCCACGGATATCGGCATTTGAATGCATCTGGCTAGAAATCCAGAATGATGACGATAGTAAAAATTATAATAAGTATTACGACTCGCCTCAAAAATCATCTAAATTTACAATGTAAATAAATATTATATAGTAGAGAATCAGACAATTATTAAGGCAATTTTTATTCAAATTATATTCTTACTTCTCATAGAACTTTTATTCTATATTACATATATAACATGGTTTCACTAGCTCTAATCTATAAACATAGGTACCTAATATAAATACGAAAAGAAATAAAAAATATTCAATTAGGACGCAAGGTAGTACCTGGCTTCATAACTTAGTAATCAAAGGCGAGAGTGCTGGCATGAATATAAAAAATGACAATATAACTTAGTTATGAGCCGAGTTAACTGCTAATAACAGTAGCGGAGGACTGTTAGAGTCCAATAAAAGTGTTAATGAGGTAATAAGTGAGCATTACATGCGTACATACACGTGCTCGTAAACGATAATGAAATTCTTCATTAACATTGTTTCATCAAAATATGCGACGTGTATTGTGTTGTCAAAAGAGGGTCAGACAAAAGAGGGGTTGTCTGATGAAGGAAACTAATTACTTATTACGACCCTTACTTAGTAGTGGTAACATGACTTGCCGTGCCGCTCAAAAAAAATAGGCATTAGCGTACATATATAGCATTCCGTACCCACCCCAGTATGGTCTAATGGTAAATGGTGCCAACCCCAGAATTTTAGTTACCTAGTGAAAATTCTAGGCTCAATCTCACAGGTACTTCACACCGGTGTATATTAAGGATCCACCCTGAAACGCCAATGTTGGGAAAGTAATGCAGTGCTTACAGAGGACTTCTTTTAGATGGTTGACCTCCTGCTGTAGCGTTTATATTAAAGTGCTTCCATGCTGCAGACGACAATCACGGTCCCGATAATTGTCTGAGGACACTAATTGTCAAGACATAACGAAATTATCGTCAGGCTTTAACGGAAAGACACACGAAAAGAAAAACGAGAATAATTATTCTTACTGCTATTGTTCTTCATATAGACTTTTATTAGTGGCAATTGTAATTTTGATACTACAACTTAGCTATGTTTGTGAATTTACTAACTAGTTTGTAGAAAAACATATCTTCATAGTGATAAGTGATAATCACAATGTGACGATGAACCTAGTAAGGTTTTGATTTTGTAAGTTAGAATTGATGGAAGATTTTTACAGTCAGTATAGTGAGTCAGTACTCATGAAATATACTGAAACTGTTCTAACTTATGGAATATCCCGACCATGGGTACATTGCAACGGTTAGGCGGCAGTCCTCTGAGGAAATGCGAATATTCGGTTAAATCTGGTTAGACTAGAAAATACCAGGCTTTCTTTTTCCAAGCATTTCGTCTTGAATGCAACCAGGATTACCCTTTACTTAGACGATGATGACGTACACAAAATATAGTTTGTGTGTAGGGTGCTTATTCACAAGAATACTAACTCCCAATAGCGTGCCTAATAGGTATACGATCGTTACAGGTCTAAGAAAGAAAAGCTAATTATTTGCTTGATGTAACTGATACAAGTGATACGACTTCAATGCTATATAGAAAAGCAGTATAAAGCAAATTAAGCTTTAATCAATAAGCAACACCCTCGCACTAATAGCCGCACAAAGGGAACCATTTATAAAAGCTACGCACTAGCGCAGAAGAAGTCATGAATATGTATCTTTCAATGCGCTTTGAATGTAAATTACATTTGAGTTCGTATTCTTGTCAATGGGTTCAATTCATTGATGCTTTTTAACTGTACAGTCATCCTCCCAGCGTTATCCCAGTTTCAACCTGGGGTCCGCTTATTGGTCTAACCGGATTTGGCTAAATAGTAGCTTTTTCACAGAACTACTGCCTGTCTGACCTCCGCAACCCGAAGGTATTGCGATATGCCATGGTTTAGACTAGTGTCAGATTATTTAGAGGTGCTGACGCCCTATAATCACTCTCAAAGATCTTCATGACAGCTGGGATCCAAGGCTTAACGTGCCCACCGAAGCACGGGACAAGCGATAATTAACACTTCAATACGCACATAGCTCCGACAAGTCATCGGTGCGCGCCATGGATTCGAACCTGATACCCTCTGCATTGCAGGCTGTTAGTATCTCCACTAGGCTATTGCTGCCTTTTAGCTATAAAACTATACAGTGTTCTGTGCAATATACTACTGGTTTTATTATACACAAGCGGATCCTAAGTTGAGAGACTCGTCTCTCAACTTAGGATCCGCTTGTGGTCTTGGATCACAGCTTTTTCCCTTAAGGTGATGATGATGACCATTTCTTTTATTTTTTAAATCTAGTTAAAGTACTGTAGGAGCGGATCTAGAGAGAAAAGGGGCAGGGCTGAGACGCCGAAACTGCCCAAGATTATCCATTCCAAATTTTTTTCCATAACTATTGAGATTTTAAAAATCGCTTACTGATGTGCTCTATCTGTTTGAACCTGACTCCTTCCACGCAGCAGTCTGTTGGTCTCACTACTAGGTTACCGCTGTCGTCAACATTTATTAACAGTAAAATCAGTATATTTAAAGCAATCCAATTTTATGCACCATCATTCCCGTTAAAGCATAGTGGACAAAATCGCCAGTTAATACTGTCGTTTTCGACTAAAGTGATATTTAGACCTATTTAGAAATTGTTATTCTATGAACCACATCAAAGGCAGTGGTGTGCTGATGACAATAGCCTATTATTTGATCCTAAAGGTAATTAGTGGCATATTAATACAATATTGTAAGCCTTGGCCGCCAGGACTATGCGAATTTGCGTGTTATCATAAACGATAGTCGATCGTTTTGCATATTTCGGAAGTGTTGTTAGTTTGGGAACGACGATTCTGTAAAGCGATGGACTAACTTTAGGGAATGCTTTGTGAAGTGCCTACAGCCTATACCATAAGTAGAACACAGATCAGTTTCTGGGTTATTTTACGTTGCGATTAAAAATCTTGCTTTAAATTTAAACGTAGCCATCATCGTCTTGGCGTCATGGTGGTTGCATTAAATTTCATCATCATTGCCTTTCGCCTTTGAGCTACTTTCTCGTATGCAGATATATAAAACTAAGGTTTTAAATCCGGAGATGCTTCACAGCTAGAACTAAAATCAGCTTTGACAATATACCTATTCAGTAAGAGGACGGTCTTTTGCTGAATATTTCGTTCTGAAAACAAACTGATGGCAATATTTTCGAATATACTGTTTTTTATCATATATATTTCAAAAAGATTGATTAAATTATAAAATCACTAGCGCACCGCCTAGGCTTTGCACGGGTGGAATGTGCGTTTATTATACATATAAACTTTCCTCTTGAAGCATTATATCTATTAAAAAATCGCATAAAAACCGTTGCGTAGTTTAAAAAAATTAAGCATACATAGGGACAGACAGACAGAAGACAGACTTTGTTTTATACTATGAAGTGATTATACTTAAATCACCATTATTTACGTCTAAAATATTGATATCAATGTTAACTAAAACGATTGTCTGTAGAGTTGCAAGTTACAAAAATTAGTAATGATATAAACCTAGGAGTAGGATCTTAGACTATCACTGGATCAACAGTAAAACGCAGTGGGATTCAGGCACAGTGCGTAAACGAAGCTTTAATAACTAAATGAAGAAGTATTTTCAATTAACACTGTCATTTGTATTCCACTGAAGTTTTCATACGAACTGGGTCGCCGTCTAATTTCATCGACACCGGAGTACATTATTTCTTAATTTTTGTTAAAAGCTCTTTTGTTAAAGTATCGTATAGCATGGCATTGTTATAAAATGGAC
Source organism: Euclidia mi (assembly GCA_944739405.2). Lineage (NCBI taxonomy): Eukaryota > Metazoa > Arthropoda > Insecta > Lepidoptera > Erebidae > Euclidia > Euclidia mi. The sequence continues at coordinate 15,146,981 of OX123204.2, read as the reverse complement.
TATTAATGTATCGTCTCTCTCCACAAATTATATTTATTCATCATCATCCTAGTTTATTACAGATCCTACTGCTGGGCACAAACCTCTTCTTAATATGAGAAGCGTTGGGCCATAGTTCGACACACTGGTCAAATGCTGGGTAGGCAAACTACAATGTCATTCGACAATATTTTGGCGAGCTCTCAGATATGCACATTTCCTTAGGATGTTTTCCTTCACGCGAGCGATAATTAATGTCAGTGCTTCAAGCCATGTATTCGATCCCTGTCCCCTCGCGTAGTAGTTCGTTCGTCTTTACACTAGGCTATCGCTGCTTCTCATAATTATTAAAACAATCTAAATATGTTAACCAAAATTCCTTCTTTTTTACCATAGTAAAATTATAAAATACTGTGTGTATCTTAAGTCATTACACTATAAATAATGTAATCAATCAAATCATATTGTGCTCTCAAAAATTAAAAGTGTAAGCACTGTTTGCACTATATAAGAAAGCTCTTAAGATGAACGAAGCTTTCGTTAACGTTGACTGTTACTCAACAGTGCAAATTCCCCTTTCGAAACCAGTCTATAATATAAAATTATGTTTAACTCCATATGTATGTATTTACAAAAAAATAATAATATAATAATGTATGTCTGCTTAGTTTAGGACTAGACATAGTTTTTGTGTATGTGATAGAATATTATACTAGGTACATGTATTTTTATTTGTGTCTTATTTTATAATTCCCTGTATATATGAAAAGTTGAACAACACCACTGTTTATGTCTGTGTGGTGTCAATAACTGGGTGGTACACTCCCCGACCACCGCGATGAACTCGACTGCCCGTAATGCCAGCGACTAGCATACTCTGTTGGCAAAGCCTAAAGCTAACAGGAACCTCTAAACTGAAAATTATCCTAATACTAATTAATTTTCTTTGCAAACATTTCCTCGGGGTGTTTCAATGAAATTAACTTAATTAATATGTTAATTTAATAATGATAATATCAGTTTGCATTAATTGTATGCTTGAAGTTGACAATGTACGTACATCTTGACCTCTCTAAGTCACGATTATCTCATGATCTGCTACCCCGAGCGAGGTAAAACGACCCCTAGTATTAAGAAGACGTCTGTTTCAATGACATAGTGCGAATGGAAATGATTAAAATGAATATATAGTTTTTCGTGGCTCTGATTATTATGGGCCGCCCGAAGGCCTTCTAAATAGCTTTACGATTGTTGTCCCGAGTCGGTATCGGGGACTTATTCGTTATCGGTAGCGCTCTGTTCTAAATGCCACAACACCCAACCACTTGGTGACCAGTGTAAACGTTGCTTAACTTCGCCTATCTATTACGTATATACGTATTACGTAGTGATATCCGGATTTAAACGAATGTCTTTATAAAAAAATATTTATTTCGGCAAGGCTAATATTAAGGGTTATTAGAGTAAAATTAGACGAGTTCGGTAGACGTCTTGTACGGATAGGGAGAAGGGACCGACTGCCTGAAAGTGCCGGATTGCTGACCAAGCATTTGGTCGACACAGTGTAGGTATTACATTACTCTTACATTTCAGGGAAATAACAGTACAAAATGTGAAGTCACGCTAACGGCAGTACATTATCTTAATATATAAAGTCCTTGCGTTACTGACTGACTGACAGACACGCTACAGCCAAAACTACTGGTCACAAGAAGATGAAATTTAGCATGTATGTTCTTTGAGAAGTGTAGGGTAGCACTAAGAAAGCATTTTTGGAAATTCCACCCCTAATGGGGTAAAACTGGGGGTCAAAATTTGTATGCAACTTTTTATTCCTTCAATGGATTGACTCCAAACTTTGTATATTAGGTCCTCAAACGATCATAATGAACACTAAGAATTATTTTTTTCGGAAATTCTTACCCTAAGGGAGTAAGATAGGGGGTCAAACTTGGTATGTAACTTTTTATCTCTCTAATGGATTAACTTCAAACTTTGAATAATGGTTCCTTAAACGACGATAGTGAAAACTAAGATATTGTTTTTCGAAAATTCCTACCCTCAGGGGGTAAGATAGGGGTCAAAGTGTGTTACTTATTATTCTTTTAGTGGATTGACTTCAAACTTTATATATTGGTTCCTCAAATGATGGTAGTGAACACTAAGAATTTGTTTCTTTGGAAATTCCTACCCTAAGGAAGTAAGATAGGGGTCAAAGTTTGTATAAAACTTTTTATTCCTTTGATGGATTGACTTCAAACTTTGTATATTGGTTCCTCAAACGACGATAGTGAACACTAAGATATAGTTTTTCGAAAATTCCTACCCTCAGGGGGTAAGATAGGTGTTCAAAGTGTGTATGAAACGAAAATTATTATTCTTTCAGTGGATTGACTTCAAACTTTGTATATTGGTTCCTCAAACGACGAAAATGAACACTAAGAATTAGTTATTTTTCAAATTCTTACCCTCAGGGGGTAAGATAGGTGGTCAAAGTGTGTATGAAACTTATTATTCCTTCAGTGGATTGACTTCAAACTTTGTATATTGGTTCCTCAAATGAGAATAGTGAACACTAAGAATTATTTTGTTGGGGATTCCACCCCTAAGAGGATAAGACTGAGGGTTAAAGTTTGTATGTAACTTTAAATTCCTTTAATGGATTGACTTCAAACTTTGTATATTTTATAGATAGATAGATAGATAATACATTTTATTGTACACCAAAATAAAATACGTACGTACAGTAGGTACATTGGTAAATTAACTAATATCTATGTACAATCGGCGGCCTTATCGCTAGATGCGATCTCTGCCAGGCAACCTCAGGATGGACAGAAACAATGTAAGCAGTCATGTGTGGCGATGGTATAAATAATGAAATTAAGAAAAACATGATGTTATATATTTTTATTTATTTAATTATTTACAGTCTCACGCCTGTATCCCCGAAGGGGTAGGCAGAGGTGTTAATATAACACCCACATTTCGCCATGAATTTTTAGGTCCCACGTAATAGGGGGCGAGTCTATTGCCGTTACCGGGCACATCACCAGACTCCGGGCTGCTACTGAGTATTCGAAAAAACCCAGTAACACTTTTTGCCCGACCCGGGAATCGAACCCGGGACCTCCGATCAGCAGTCGCATACGCTATCCACTGGACCACGGAGGCAGCCGTACATTATATATAGGTTCCTCAAATGATGTTAGTGAACACCAAGAAAGGAGTTTTGGAAGTCACACCCCTATGAGGGTTAAGAAAGGATGTTCCATTATGTAATATAAAAAAAACTTCAGTGAATTCACTTGAAACTTTGTATATTGGTTCCTCAAACGACGATAGTGAACTCTGAGAATTTGTTTTTCGAAAATTCCTTCCCTCAGTGGGTAAGATAGGGGTTCAAAGTGTGTATGAAACGAAACTTATTATTCCTTCAGTGGATTGACTTCAAACTTTGTATATTGGTTTCTCTAATGACCTTAGTAAACATTAAGAAAATCTTTTTGGCATTTCTTACCCTAAACGGTTAAAAAGGGGAGTCAGAATGTGTATAAAATCTTTTTATTCCTTTATTAGATATATTCCAACTTTGTATATAGGTTCCTCAAATAACGTAAGTGAACACTAAGAAAAGAGTTTTCGAAGTCACTCTCGTCTGGGAGTTCAGAAAGGGTGTCTCATTTTGTAATATAAAAAAAATCTTCAATGGATTCACTTGAAACTTTGTATATCGGTTCCTCAAGTGACGTTAGTGAATTCACCACTAAAGCGGGGAGTTCAAAAAGGGGTCCCAGTTTGTAAGAAACTTTTAATTACTTCACTTGATGTGCATTTAATTTTCATTAATTTAAATTAATGCAGCTGGCTCTAATCTAAGTGCTCTTCATCTTCACTAACTAAATGTAGGATGGTTCTTTATATGACCAATAGAAGCCAAAATACTGAGAGCCCTTACTTTGCTATTTTTATTTATTTTTAAGCAGGTAAACACTTTTTATCAGTTATCTGCTTTGTCCAACTGCTGACCACGGCTTCTCTCATTTCTTTAACCTAAAATACTAAGAAAGGGTTTTTGAACTAGGATAAATTATTTTACATTTTTTTTACAATGTCGCTGAGATAAACAAATGTATACTGTGACGGAATCCTTGACTAATTTAACTTTAACTAGCTTTTGCAAGCAGTTTGTTCGAGAGTTTTCATGAACCATTAATAAAATACACAACTAAATCGATTCAGCCATTTTTAAGAATACCCTGAATAATTAGACAGACAGAAAAACAATCTAAATAAATCATTGGGGTACTGGAAACGGTTTAGCAACAATATGCAATACAGTTATTTTGAGGTTACAGACAGTTTTTTTTATATAGTCTCACGCCTGTATTCCCGGAGGAGTAGGCAGAGGTGTAATATTACACCCACACTTCGCCATGTTGCATATAAGGTCCCACATAATAGGAGGCGAGCAATACTTTTGCCCGACCCGGGAATCGAACTCGAGACCGACCAGAGAGTTTGGCAGACGCATACGCTACTGTACCACGGAGGCAGTCAAATATTATTTATTTGTATAATCTGTCTGTATATAAAATCCTTGCGTTACTCATTGACTGACAGACATGCTACAGCCGAAACAACTGAGCGCAAGTAGATGTTTTGTATGTATGTTCCTTGAGGTGTGTAGGGGCACAATAAGAGAAGAATTTTGGAAATTCCTCCCCTGAAGGGGTTAAACTGGTTGTCAGAATTTGTATGAAACTTTTATTCCCTCAATGGATTAACTTCAAACTTTGTATACCTATTGGTTCCGCAAATGAAGTTAGTCAACACTAAGAAAGTCTTTTTGGAAATTCTTACCCTAAGTGGATAAAACCCCTTTTTATCCACTTAGGGCAAGAATTTCCAAAGTCATAATTTGCATACATACTCTTAGTATGACCAGTACAGACTTAGTATGTCCTTAACCTTTTATACATTCAAGGGATTATCTTCATACTTTGTTTATTGGATCCGCAAATGACGTTAGCGAACACAAAGACATTTATTTTGGAAATTTTCCCCTAAGAGAGTGGAAAAGGGATTCAGAGTTTGTGTAAAAACTTTTACTTTTTCAACGGAATCACTTCAATCTGTGTATATAAAATCTTTTCGTTACTGACCGACTGACAGACACATTACAGCCGAAATAACTGGGCGCAAGAAGGTTAAAGAACAATGGCAGAATTTGGTCTGGGTTTGTTGTGGCGACCTTAAACTTCATATGAACAAAACAAATTGTTTTTTTTTCTACGATTTTTAATACTTTCACTTTGTGTCGTTAAAGCTGGAGTATTTTATGATTATAAAAAGCATTCCAATTGATTACGAATACTTTATTATTTGATTGTTACCATAGACAATGGTGTGACAGGAATAGACGTGAGTGCTGTATCTGTATCGATTATTAAATAAGTAATCGATACGATCGACTTTTATAGAGTTGGTTTGGTTTAAAATGCAGTTATTTAATATTTAATCAACATTATATCAATAAGCTAACATTTTTGAAGCAAAACTACGTTTAAATCAAATAAAAACGCCACAGCATCGTTTTAATTTTGTATCGATTTCACATAAAATCGATTCAAAATGTGCAGCTCTGCTTTTGTCTTTGGCTGTGACAGTTAGATGCTACAAAATCTAGTACAAAATACTGCCGCGTTTTGATGTCAATCTGACATATGTCATTTGATAGTTCAAACGTACCTACATTGTTTAACTTACTTTCCTTCTACCTACATTGTTCATTCTTAACTAAAAATTCAAACACCGATATCTTCTTTTTCCACCTTTCCTGAGTGAAAATAGAATCATTTATAGACTCTGTTACTTACGCCAAATTTTTTGATATATTTTTTATTAATGTACGCTTCAATTCAATGTCAGACGTTTTGATGTATGGAGATCTGCCATTGTCCTTTAGGATGTATGTTCCTTGAGGAGGGTGTTTATACAAAACAATTTATCTAATCGTATTTTAAGCGTGCGAAGCAGCGGGCAAAATCTAGTCTTTGATAATATACTTCTTTATCATGTTTGAACCGATAAGAAACCTTTTTAATGTTGTCGTCAGTGTCGCTTACATACAGTCCAACTGTGCTTTAGCACTTTGCTCCGGGCCTATTCCTAGAAATATCAAGTTAATTGGTAACAACTGCAAGCTTAAATTTAGTTACATCTCAAATGTAGGTAATTGCTGAAACCACTGTGTCGTGTAGTCAATAATACATCGTAATAAAATATGACCTACCCACATTCGAAAACTGCAGCCCCAAATAGCAGAACACAAATAAGTGTACTATTACATTTGGCGAAATTACGCAGCGATTTCGGCGCGTGTTTGCGCTAAATACCTCCAATAAATTTCAATCTAATGATTGTCAACAACAGTGCAGACCGATCACATGTAACGATGCATTTGATAACTATCTATCGGTGTCCAACTAGTATTATGATAATGAGAAATTTTGTGAGGTGCAATTTTGTTGGGTTGTTTCTTACTCTTTCACGCAGACAAAAATTTCTTATTCTATCTTTCTATCTTAACATCACGCCTGTCTCTCATTGGGGTAGGCAGAATCTAGAACATATCGTCTTCAAAGAATGGTTTCAAACACATCTCTTTTGCTTCCTTGCCAATTATTAACCTCATTATGCATGCTCATGGTTATGGGTACTTTTGATTTGACCCTTTTTCAGTACGTCACCAATTTGGTCAGCGTAATGTGCGTCGACGTCTCAAATTCATTTTTGTAAATATCAGGTATAAATCAAAATAGCACATAGGCTACGTTTTATTGCGGTACCCACGCGACCGGAGCTGCCGGAATAAGCTAGTATTAAATAATGCAACCGTAAAGAATAAATGATTTTGACTGACTTCGTGTCGCTTAATAAATATTTCTGTCGGAGTCGTCATTGTAGCAAGAAAATGCATTACATACATGATGCACTGGTAAAACGCCGAAGTTTAGCCGCGTAATTTCGGCACAGTGTGTAGCGGTAAACTAAACGAAGCCATCAAGAGCCATCAATAATGGTCTGTAAACGTTAGTTCGTAACTAAGCAGATTAATCAACATTAATTAATTAATGAACATGACTTTGTTACTTTGTTCCTGCGAAGCTACTTTGTCATCAAAGATACTAATTATAGAGATTTATGGATTACGGGAATAATGTTTATTTTAGGCTTGGCTCGTGGGTTATAGTTTGATTTTTTACTTAGATAATTGTAGTGTGCCTTACTTAGAGTCTGGCTTTTTTATTTCCACAATATGTTTTGCCAAATTGCCGCTATTCCCTGCGCCACTCTTAGGTTTCGGCAGGCAGAGGATGTCAGGCATTCTTACAAAGGTGTTCTGGGCCTTCGCATTAAAATCGACGCGTTGAGATCCCGTAGTTGCAAACCCAGGATTCCTGGTATATATTTATATTCTCTTCATTGTAGCATTTTAATAAAGAGTAAATTCATCATCACCAATTAAGCCAAAAGACGTCCACCAGTAGACCTTGGCCAAGGCTTTTCATATTGATTTGAGTCACCCGCATCCAACCACTTCTCTCGATCCTAACCAGACGCGATCACGGCAATTACCAAAAATAATTTAAAATCTTGAACTACGCACTACGAGATTCATCAACCCCATACATTTTTCGTGTAAATGCCCCATAACACCAAAGAGGTTGTCTCAAGAGCTAATATCAATTAATTAATAATGCATGTAAGCGACATTTGTGCGAGACACGCCTCGGAATATTGGCAATTACACCACAATTGAGCAGCACCGTAATGTGGTTATATTAACCTCTAGTTTCCTACTAAATATCAATAGCATTTATACGAGTTCCGTTATATATTTATAGGTGAGACGGTAGTGGTTATTGGAGATTCTAGCTTCCTGATATTATGAGGTAAATTGGCCGTGTTGATAGCTCTGGCTTATGTGGTAATTTTCGTTATCAGGACTGAAATTATTGTGTGAGTTACAGATAGTTATTCCTAGCACAGATAATATAATAATACCTAGTATTTTTATAGTCTTTAAGATCAAATTAAATACATAGGGTTTTTACGGGCTCATATTGTACAGATCACTAAAGGGTTCATTAGCAATGCCCCTAGTGATTACAATACAATTTGGATGGTTAAAAGTAGGTACAATTTCCTAGTCGCTTTTGTGTGATCCACAAATTGTTGTTTCGAGTGAGAGGGCCTTCTTTGTCGCCGTTGATTCAATGTTTGTTTATCTTCCATCTGTGTTAAAAATATTTTTATATTGTTGAAACTATGTTAAAATTCGATTCGTGTTCCAATTTAGAAATGAGATTCGCAAAACAGTGCAGCAAAAATGGAAACATATCAGGCTATATAGGAACATATAAAAATATGAATTGTAGTCGATATTCCAAGACGTTTGATCATGTTTGTTTTAGTAGATTATTGCATTACGCAAAATCTTCTGAATGCATTTTGATGTATTTCTTGAGTTAACTAACCCGAAAGAATGTGAATCAAAGACATCCATTGGTTGTCGATGCCAGTCCTCTTTAATTATGTAAAGCATCTCCAGACTTCTAGAGCAAAAGTTCATTGAATGCTTGTAGTATCTAAATATTTTTGTAAAGGTTGAATTGCACAAAATAGTCGACTTTAAAGCATCAACCCTTATAACCCTTATAAACCCTTTAAACAACTGAAAGGATTACGAAATCGCATAATAAGCGTAGGCACTGTCTAGACGGGATCTCAATTGTTAGAATTGTACCGTCTAACCTTCGACATTTGACAAAGTCATATCGTTTTTATTATAAAGAAGTATTATTATAAAAAAGTAAAAATTCCGTTTGGCCTAGAACAGTTATAAAAACGTTTATAATATTTTGATTTTATTGGATAGGTAGGTTGCGTAGGCATAGTTAGAACTGTACCCAGTGTTGTTGGTTCAATCGTCATAATACGCGACAATACTTTGTGTGAAACATAAATTGCTTGTAATTTGTGTTCGTTTATTGGCCCTTTAAGTACTTAAGCGGTAGATTATTACTCGATTTGAATTCAAATGTTATGATTGAATAGTTAATCGATGACGTGCCTAATTAGCATTGTTTCAGACAAAAAATATTAGAAGGCGCATGAAGTCTTTCGATATGTCGTTAACAGAACTTGCACTTGTGTTTGCGCACACACTTGTGCACTATAATATCTCCCGAGCAGTTGGCATATCTCATATAAAGACAAGCCATCGTGGCCGGCATCGGTTGGGAGGACATCATCAACAAAATATAACAGTTATTACAAGCAAGCTTTATGTTGAACCACTAAGTTTTTGACCAGTGTGTGTTGCCAGTGATGACTTTGGAACTGAGAAGTGGTCGCTAACTATGGGCCTTATCTTCTGATAAAGCGTAGTTAGCGGTACGTACAAGGTACTTAGAGGGCGATGAAGAGAGCTATGCTCGAGGTTCCCTGCGAGAACGAATCTGAAATGAGGAGATCCGCAGGCGAACCAAAGTCACCAGCATAGCTATATAAAACCGATGGCCATTGGGGAAAGAGGGTCCCGGAGTGGCGGCCGCATACCGGACGGCGAAGCAGGGATAGGCCTCCCGCAAGGTAGACCGACAAATTGGTTAAGATCGCAGTAACCGATTGGTTTCCGTCAGCTCAAGATCGGTTGTGTGGGGGAGATCCTAAGGGAAGGTTAATGTTCAGCAGTGAACGTCTCTAGGCTGACATGATGCATAATATAAAATTTATCTTTTCATCTTTAGGTTTCTTTCCTCGCATATCGTCATAAAGAAAAACGCATCGCAATCGGTCCATTTGCTTAGGAGCTACGATGCTACAGACAGAGAAATAGACAGATCGAACATATAACACACCTCTTTCTAGCTATGCCAACACCTAGGTAATTGTCATACGCTTATGTTTATCAATTGCACAGTACACAGGTGTATATCATATAATATTTACTCATATATATACATGAATCCTGTCAGATTTGCGTGCAGCAACACAGGAATCCAGCCTTCGCCACAAATAACTACTGACGTCTCGTATTTCCCCGCGGAGCTTAGGATAATATTTACGTAACTCCACCATATAAAGTCGATATTCTATACACGAGGGGCCGGGAAACAATCTCCTCCAAGAAGGATGGTGTTGTTACCCGCCAGTATAATGGGAAAAATATGAATAAAACAGGTACGAGATTTCAGTGCGAAGGTACACACTTTGTAATTGGTAGGAGGATAAAATGTACTACGTGCCGTAGATAATACTGAGAGGTAGACATTTTATAAATATACTTCTTCTAAAGAAATATACTTATTTATTTTTTGTTCCTACGATTTTTAGGCATCTTACTAAGATAATTTATTTCAGAAGTAAGCGTTTTATTACAAATCCAATTGAGGATTTACAAACAAACAACAACGAGTACAAAGTCACTCACAGTCGACACATTAATTTTATGAATTAAACAGCATGTTGTCTCGTTTGAGGATCATGATGATATGACGAAGAGCCTCGCACGAGACAACATGTTGATGATATGACGAAATGTATTTCATTAAAATAAATGACAAACGCAAATGAATAGCCACACGTCACTCAACATTCCCAGAAATACACACACACCCATATAATTCATAGCAACACTGATTTAATCTACTTACGTAACAGACACCCTATCGAAATTCTACCCCTAAAATCCCATCAGTCAAATCCTCAATCAAATTGTACCCACAATACAAGCTACAAGGTTGTTTAATAAACTTAACGGTAACCCGTCGGATGCAATCAGTGGGTACGTAATCTCTTTATTGGTGACCAAGGAACATGCCGGTCACGGGCGAAGCGTTGGAATTACTCGCCAGAATTCGTGGCATGTGCCGCGCTTAATAAGAGGCCATTGTTGTAGGTGCTTTATTTTAGAACTATTCAATACCTTTTCGGTGCGATGGTATTTTGCCGTGTTATACTGTTTTAATGGAACACTCCACTCCGCCTATATTTATTTGTAAAGTTGTAGGTATGTTGGTTTTGAATAGTTTCTTGTATTTTTAAGTATACTAGTAGAACCTCACTTTTTACTTTAACATATTTAATCAAAGAACTAATAAAAAATATTTCCTTGCTTTTTTGGACGCAATCTTACTCAATCGTAAATTGTTACCAAATTTGTTATAATGGCATCAAATATTAAAATAGAATAAGGACAGAGTTATTTTCATATAATGACGATGTAAGAATTGACTGGTTAGGGTTGGATCGCTTGTTCTCGATTTCCAGAGTGTGAATACTTTTAAAATCTTCGGTATTAAAACAACAGGACACAGTATTCAGTTACCACCAGATAGACCGATTATCAATTTCCTGCACTTAAAAATTGCCCAGAAAACTCACAAAATTATAAAAATCTGAAACAAAACAAGAAGCCAATCTTTATAAGTATAAACAAAAGTAATAATATCGCAAGTGTTATTTCTCCTCCAAATACGACAATCTTAGGTTAAAGAATTGTATTCGTGGAGAATGTTTCGAGGCTATTCTGTAATCTAGCAGACGTAGTAAGAACGTGAGATTTACAGCCACTTGCTATCCCCAGAAGCCTTTGAAACAGTTTAGTACTTACTCTCTCTTTTATCGTTGTAGTTGCTGATTTGCACGCGCCAGCTGCTGATTTTTTATGTTTACTGCCGTAGTTTTGAAGTTCGGAATTATCGCTAGGTTTTTTTGTAATATAGTCAAAGTCTTGTAGGGACTATTTTCTGAGGATTTATTTCGATAAAGATAATATGATTGTAAGTAATTAAAACGGCGTGTGAGTAAAAGAATTGCATAAAAATAAAATGAAAAAGCGTGTGAATAAGTATGCATACCTATATTATATTATACTTTTATTGGTCTTCAAATTTACCAACAAGACGTATATGATTTCTTAACAAAAAAAAATATAGATGTTTATATTCTTCGTTACCTCAAAATTGAACTCTCTCTCTCTTTATATTGACGGTTATTCATTTAGTGCAAAACATATATAAGGGTGCTTGTACACGGCGCATGTAGCTTGAGGATGTTGAGGCACTTGCGCGGGTTACATGCACCGTAAACATATCGTTTAAAACAATGTGCGGGTCCAGCGACTCGAGCATGTACCAAAGCGAGCTACCCGCGCAAGTAATTCGCGTGCTCTGCGACGCGCGCGGGTCACTCGCGCATGTTATCTGTTAAAATTACATTTTTAACATATGATTTTAAAATAATTTTTGTTCGTCGAGACATTTGACGCGATTCAAGTCATAAAGCTACCGCGCGAATAGCATGCACATGTAGCTCTTGACCACGAACAAATAACCTGTACATAGGTACAGCTTGCGCAAGTAGCCCGCGTCTTTACTTGCTCCAGTTATTTGCACCATGTACAAGTACAAGCGAGTAACTTGATCAAGTAGCTTGCGCATATTACCCACGCGTGTAACCCGCACCTTTACTTGCTCCAGCTACATGCACCGTGTAGAAGCACCCTAAATAAAAAGAAATGCTAAGAGTCCTCGTTCAAGTGTAGGTATGTCAAATAACCAACTTCATAGATGATGCAATCGTATGGTACTTCAAAAGTCATTATAAGTATCGACCGTGTATCTATGATGTTATTTTAAATGATATTTTAGTCAAACTTGAAGACAAATAAAGGTAACAAAAAACAACTGCTGAGGGCTGAAATACTTTTGAAAGGCACACACCAATTTTTATCTAGTTTTACAAATAATATCAGACTTGCCATGTGGGCGACGGCGCAAGCAAAATCTGGTTAATTTATTTATCTGAAGGTAATCACATAACCTAATGAATTGAAGGTAATTACCCATGACCACGGCCGATATAAGACGGGCTAAATTTCACGCACGATAGGTAAGTGGTGTTCAATTAACCTGTATAATGTAAACCACATCTTTATTGTACCTATATATATTTCTTGTGTGCAAGTGTATGTCACTGAACTCCTCCTAAACGATTGGACCGAATTTTATAAAATATTGTGTGTGTATTCAAGGGGATAATGGTTTAAATTCACAAAAAAATGCGAATAAGGTACCCGGGTCGAATATTGCCATATTAAGGTTTGACGCGTTGTATCTTTCAGTTTTGTGTATTTAAAGGAAACCTTGTCCAGCTTTTATAATATAAAGCCAGAATTTCCATATAACCATGTACGTAACAGGGTCGTAAATATGCCCATGATCGTGGCCATATTAACGGTATATAAAAATACTGTGCTACAAACCTTTACATAAACAAATTGAATATAACAATTTTAATTTTAAGTATTATTTTTTATTACATAATCAGCAAAAATATAAATCTACCTATAAGTTATAGGACTGGGCATTAGGAACAGTACTTAGAACATAAAAAAAGAAAATTTTAAGTAACAAAACGAAACATCTCACTTTGAAAACTTGAGGTAATTTTAATACAGATAAATAATCAACAAAAAATAAACTTTTAAGTAATAAAAATCGTGACATCTAATTGAAGAACGAATCACATTTAACATTTTTGAACATCAATTGTCTTTTGAACACACGGTACATATAAAATCATCTTTGTCAGCTACCTTTAAGCCAACACATTCTTCATGGACATAAGTCGAGCAGGCTGAACATTGGTCCATGTCCCTCGAATATTTGAAGATTTGTAAGGTCCCATTTTGGCTAAAACAAAAAAAATATACATATAAAGCTCATACGGTAAATATGGCCAGCCAATGGCCATATTTTGAGCAACGACATTTTGTTTTCGTAATGTCATGATGCAAAAACTGATCACTACTTTGGAAAACACACATTTAAATGTCATAATAGTATAGTCAAATCACGTATAAACGTTAAAATAACACAATAATATACAATATCAACGAAAATATAATAAAAATTCCGATGAATTTTTATAACACCGACGCAGCTTTACGCTTCAACGACCTCTGAGCGACTGACTTATGCGCAGGAGCGCGGGAAGGAGTGCCATTCGGGAACGTTCCTCAGGTAGTCAGGCCCGATCGTGTAACATTGCATTTTGTTCTAATAGTGCTTTATTCATACTTAAATGAGTATGTGGCCATATTTACCGGCTGGCCAAAGTCGACCCAGGTACCTTATTAAAAAAAGAAATCTGGCAGTACGAAGACCGCCGGGTCAGCTAGTAGGTAGAATATAATATGTGGTTATTACTATACAAATGTAAACTTATTGTCCCACTCGACAAAAAAACAAAATCATGTTTTTTACACTGATAGCTAGTAATAATAGTAGCCAAAAGACCTCGCTCAGTACTTAACCTTTTTCAGTTATTAAAAACCTATCGGATTCTAGTACCAGCGGTACTATCACATCGTTTCCTGCTCAGTTAACGGTGTAAACCACTCCTATAACACCAGTGTGCTCTTACCTTTATGTCGGACGGTGGAAACACTTAATGCTTTAATGAGTTGTCCATATTATAGTTCTCTAATGGACCGCAGTTGCTTTCTAAGTGTTACTTTGTACGAACCTTTGGTTTGGATATAACTTTCTATGTGGCGGGTGAAAATGGAGGGAGTGTAACTTTGTTTTTCACGAATGCGTGGTACCTATATCAGTATGTCAATACGTATAAATAAAATTGAAGTGTCTGTCTGTGATATCAAATTTTTCAAGAGATGATAGCAAAATTACACGATACCAATTCATTGAAACTTGTCCGGAATAATCTCCGGAATGGCTACACCAGTTTTAATAGGACTTTCACTGGAGGATAAAGGACTTTATTCGGCTACATTATAGACTGTAATTTGACCCGGTAACTGGACCTGTTGACGAAATAACGGATATAATGCGGGTAAAACAGCGGGCAACAGCTAGAATTGCTATTAAAAATAATACTAGTATTCGTATGTGCTACCTACTGATACGCTTAAAGTCGATACTAAAATGGCTTCGCGTGATGTACATTTTGAACGGGCTCGTGCAGTTATACCCGGACTGTGATTTATTTGTTGATGAATTTTATACATTGGTGAGATTTCCAATAAAATATTGTAAACACGGATAAAGTTTTTTAGTGTAGTATTATTTTTCTCGTAAAATAATACGTAAAGTTACTAAGTGTTATAACTTTATACTTAAGCCTCCCAACAAATCATTGATGCCTTTATATAAAAGTACTAAAGAAAATACCGTGTTCTAAAATCTAGAAACAATTTCTGTAAAAGCTTTCTAAAAATTACTGACTGACAGTCGAAACTAATGGACGCAGGAAGTTAAAATTTGGCATGTATGTTCCTTGGAGAGCGTAGGGGTGCACTAAGAAGGTATTTCCCAAAATTTCTACGGAATGGGAGAGAAACGGTTAAATTAAAAAAAATGTGCGGACGTAGCTTCGGGCATCCTCTAGCCTTAACATAAGTACAATCAAGTCAGACTTGTTTCATTCCGTTTCTTCGCCCGCATGGGGATCGGTTATTACTTTGTGCTATTCTGCATGTATCTGTACCATATGTACCTAAAAGCAATGTTACTGAAAAGTTTCGTCAAAACTATTCAGTAGTTTTTGGATAAAGAAGTAACAAACATCAATCCAAGCATGAAATCTTAACCTTTACTAAACACAGTTTCTGCCCGCGTTCTAATACCAAATCAAAGGCCACTAAACAATCGAAATAAAGATTTATATGATAAATCTTTATTTCGATAAATATAAAAAATGTTGGTTACTTGTTATGACAAGTAACCAACATTTTTTATATTTATTCTTTTACAAAAATAACATTGGATAAAAACTTATTGGAAACATCCCTTAAAAGCCTAAACTTATTTTTTTACATTAAGAATCTCATTAATACAACGTTTCAAGAACCGGTTGGCTTTCAATTTACTTGAATAATTTAATTTTTAAGATGGAATTAACTTTTCCTAATAAATCCAACTGAAGACTTTGTTCTTAGCGGGATTTAATTATGTAACTGATAATTTGTAATAAATCATAAATTTATGTTGGTATGTATTATAACGAATTTTAGCCTTGAATCCTGAGAGGTATTTTGTAGGGTTTTATGCTGTATTACTTATCTTTTGGTAACTGCCGTATACGTATATCTCCCGAAATATCATCAGCCACCTTAGAAACAACTAGTATTAGAGGATACCCGCAGTTACGTACGAGTAACCCGGACATGTAATTTTAATTTAACCATTTTTCCCAATCCTGTGGTCATTCCCTAGGCCCGTCTTAGTGCACCGTTACCGTCCCCAACAAACATACATTCCAAATTTCATTGCATAAATATTTCTCTCTGTGCTTTGTCCATCAGTAACCCAGAATTAGTTTGAACAAGCACTTGGCGAAAAGTAGCACAAACACATTAGTACCCAAGAATAATGCTTAATTGATTAACTTAGTCTAACAAATTAGAAAGTATTACCTAACTACGGTTTAGTTCATTAACTTTCTATTTCCATAGCAATGGCCAATTCTAATAGACCCCAAGTTAAATAAAGCCCGAGAACTATTTGTTCAGACCTGTCACGTTCTTGACATTGTTAACGAATTAATTCATTCCCGGCCACACATTTCACTGAACAGCTGTGGTCTTACTGCCGATGAGGTAGCGACTAACTAACTAATTAAATTATTAATATTATTATATAACTAATTAATCAATAAAACTAATTTTCTCGTTTAGGAACCATTGTCAGCCATGTAAACAAAAGAGATACTTCGTATCATATAATTAGTTTTTCTTACAATCCAAAATTGTGTTTACATACATAGGCAGACTTTATGCCATAGGCAGTCTTGTCAGCTGAGCGTTGCAGAGAGTAGCGAACCTACTATCAAAACAATAATCTCTGCATATTGAAAAATAGAAGAGTTATTTAAAGTTTAATCAAATAAGTTCACCCAGCTGGTGAGGACTCACTTCACTAGTTCAAAGACAAAACCGCTCATCGATGCTCGCTTGGAACATGTAGATAATGTGTGCAGTGTTGCGCTTTACAAACCAAACCAAACAAGAGTGGTGTGAGTATTCACTCGTCGCAGTCGGACAATCGCTAACAGCTCAGCAACAAAACTATCGAAACTATACACTTGCTGCTCAATCCTCACCTTCTTCAGTACTCGTAAATAGCCAACAGTGGGACAACTGCCTTGATCCTACGCCATCGACCTTTTTGCTTCGCATATATACCAATGCTTACATGTGGTCAGTGCCTTTACATTGTCTCTTCGATTTACTTCCACACACATCCACATCTGATTTATTGATAAGTCTTGACTCAATATGCCGGCTAGAGTAAATTTCTTAGTCAATCAAAATTGGCGAATTGATTTTGTGAATTAGTCTGCTGTAACTACTGACTGTGTGAAATGTGGTGTCAAATTGATTTGTATCATTTCAAGTTAAGCAAGAAATAATTTAAGGGATGATTAATAGAAAGATGCTTATTTTAAATATTTTGATAGGAAAATGGTCCTTTGAAAATGGTCTTGTCTCCCTGATGCAGGTGTGCTTGGTCTCCAAGACCTATGGCAATTTCCTTTGGCTCTGAACTTCGAATGAGTTGTTTCTATACCCACGATTACTTTCTTGCCAAGTGTTTTCGTCAAATTATACAAAATTTAAATATTTCTGTTATATGCTATGATTTATTTTTTATATTAATATTAGATATTAACCTTTAAGTTCTATAACTACTCTTCACTGCTTATTTTAACTTCTTATTTTAGGGAAGTCACACACCGCGTCTGTCCGTTTGCTCGCGATAAGGTCAAAAACTACTGCTCGAATTTTTATTACGTTTTCACCAGTGGACGGCGAGACACGATATGAGAAAGGTAAGGTGTAATTTATCGCTTCCAGATATAATATCATACAAGCACTAAAGCAGCCGACTGTGCTAGTAGTACTATCTATTGTTATTCTATCCTCATTTTCATCAACAGCCCGCCGTGGTCCATTGCTGGATCTCCAAAAAATTTCTAGACACGAAGAGACGAAAATAGGGCTCAGTTCTATAGAATTAGCAAATTCACGTTTGCGACTGGGCTTGAATGGCAAACTCCAAAGAATACTGTTATCTAAAAATTATGCAACGTTCACTAGAAAACTTGAATTTAAAGTTGGTGAAGTTGTGTGGTGGTAGCCGTATCTATTTGAATAAATATTTTTAAAGAGGGCAGAAATATTGCGCATATTTTTCGTAGTTTTCTTTATTTTTAAAAATAAGTTTGCCCATATATTTTCACTACAGTTAGCCACACACTCAGGCGAAAAAAAATTATGTGCTAAGATGAGAGTATCACAAGCTTGCTTTAATATTATTTGCTTTAAACGGTGTAGCACTAAATAAAAGTAATTTCATAAAACACATTTAAATCACAATAAACGCAGCATTCCATTTCGTATTGCTATGATAAACCCATTCCAATTTATGCATTAAGATAACGCTTGCAGCCTTGAGTTTTAGAATAAAAGAAAGTGTTTATGGTTGAAGGTGGCTGCCACTTACACCGAAGTTTTTCATGCGTGTGAAAATCACGAACACTGCAAATGATCATTGTGATATCTATACGATTTTTTTAAGTGCTATGCAAGCACCTCGACTTCTATAATTTTTATAAACACTGTAAATGTTTCTATATTTAAAAAAAAATTGTATTACTATTTGTGTCTCCCGATAGATTCTGCTAAACTTTAATGATATGTTTTTAAGTTTAGAGATCTTTGCCTGTTGACCTTTGAGCCGTTTTGCCATTTTATGTGTTTACATAACTAACATACTTAAAGCACATAAAGATGATAAAGTAAACATGAAAGCAATATATCAGCAAACAAAACAACGCAAAGATTCAATAGCAAACCGGAGATAGCTCAAGCTCATCTTGCAAAATTTCATTACAGGTACCGACACAATTAAAGTAAATAAAAGCTTGTTAAAGTCTAATACACGTTTTTTTTTAATCAGTTTTCCAAACTAGGAGTAAATCCTGTGTCCTGAGAATATTTATAAACATTCAGTTAACGGTCATAACGAACAATCAGATTAGAAACAACAATTTTCAGCCTTACTTAAGCTAGTTGCACAACAAACGGTGAGGACTAAACGTTGATGAGAAAGAGGCAAAAATATAGGTATACATATCAATAGTATCGGAACATGACGCTTCGGTGTAAATTCATCAAACAATATAATCTACCATGTTCATAGCTCATTTAACAAAGACCTTTAACATAAAATAACTTTTGATTTTCTGATTTCTCACACCAATGAGTATACAAAATAAATGCGCATTTCTCTTTTTTTCCTTGAAACTGTTTACTTGACAAGTGCTTAATTTTGTTCAAAAACAAGGCTTTGACCTTAGACACGAGTTGCTAAAGTTCGATTTGCTTTGATAAAAATATGTCAATATTTTTCAGGTTTACAGAACACCGGAATTCCGTTACGAGCGCTGATTATTCTTAAAGAACTCGTGCAAGAAAATTTGACTTAGGTATACTTTTTTGTTTTTATGGAGTTTTTGAGGTTTACTTAGAAGTTCGTTCACCTTGAATATTCCGTCGCAAACTTTAAAATAACGTTGTTATGCTTCGCTGGTTGATCTTACATATTTTCAGACAAATCGGAACGGATTTTTGCGACTGAAAATAGCTCTGCGCCTTCACTTTAAAATATTTTTTACAAACTTATCCTAGGTATTGGTTTTTCTTTCAATTCGTAAAAATAAAACTTTACCTATTGAACTTCATTCATGGGTCAATGGATACAAATTAGTTTTGGATACTTTTATCACTATTTATATTATCTTTAAATAAAGGTATCTTTCGCCGAGATATCAAAGTTTTTCAATTTTTGGTAGGCAAGTAACAATGTGCATATTTAACGCTACACTAATAAACTAATGATATGACGGCATGTTTTAATGCTGTTTACCAAGGCAACATTTTGTACAGTCGTGTGACACAGTTGTGTGACTGTGACTTAAAGTATTCCGTTGTCTCCTCGTCTGAACATTGTATTCTCTATTCAGATTATCTTTTTAATATGCAAGTTTTATTAAATTCATAAAATAACGAATAAAGTAGACAATTAAGGAAGTTACAAGAGCTCAAGTAAAACTCTCTTCTTAGTAGGAGTCGGACGTATTATTATCCCTCTCCCACAATATTATTATTTTTAATGGGACAGTTACCGATATTTACAGTTGATAGTATAGAATGTATGTATGTATAGACTCTCGCTCGCCGGGTGAACAGCGGAATAGCAGCCTAGGGCTACTGACCCTGCTGTACAGAAATGCCTAAATGCTAAGGGCCTAATCTAACTTGTTAACCTACACTATCCTAGAGTCGTAGCCTATCACCTATACCTAATATCCTATCCTAGTTATCCTAATCCTTATACCTATATGTATCCTAAACCTATCCTAACTTGCACCTAGCGTAAAATGCGTATAGGCTTGGTGCTCTGTGGTATTCTGTGATACAGACCAGCACTTATATGCACCTACTACTATGCGCCTAACCTATGGCACGTACTATCGTGGTACTACTGTGGTATGCTGTGATACAGACCTACGATTCGTACGCGCCTAAAACCTAACCCTATTTGTCCCTACAATCCCTATTAGATCCTAGCCCTACCATACGTATTTATATATACTTATATAGATAGGTGCGGGATATCTGCCACCGGAGACCTATGATGACAGACGGACTGTGGGTAGGACTTAGGTATGGTGGAAATGGTTTTCTGACGGCCAACTCGACAGACTCACCGAGCTGATCAGTACTGATGGCTAAAGGTGTCTTGGCCACCGTCAGAGGTATGGGAAGGGTATCGAGTCAAAGTCGGATTAAACTTGTGACTGGTTTATTTCTTAAACTACATGATCTTATATACTAAACTTATCCTATGTACACACACGCAACTTTACAGTTGTGTGCTGTGTGTGTAAGGTGCCATCTCAGCGGTACATGCCTTTCGTGAATACGTGATTTTCTCTTAATTTAATAAAAATCACGAACAATAATTGTTGTGGTAAAAACTCACGTAGGATTATATCGCTGATATGGCATGGCATGTTCATGTGTGAACATTCTGGCCTCTCCGAGGAACAGGCAACTCCAGTTGGTATAATTCTATGGAGTCATCCTTGGCTGCGTCCTGGTTCCGCGGCTGCTTCCTGGGAGGCTTCGGCAAATGGTTCGGCTGGCTGTAGACGGTGTTCCATGCAGTGGATGGTTGTTTGCTGTCTTGATTTGCTGCACGTTGCGGGAGTGGTGGATCCGATCTTGCTGATTTGGGATGTTTTTCTTCGCTGATGTATTCTTGTTTTTGTACATGTGATTATCCTTGGACCATAACAAACGAATATAATTATAATTATCATCAATATTGTTGATGATACACAGCTCACTATGTATGTGTGGGACTGGATGTTTTTCCATATGTTGTCGTTAAGCTCTATGTCTAGATTCGATTCTTTATTTATTAAGTGCTGGTAAAAATCACTGGAACTTTCTATTACATCTTCCTTAGATACATTCAGTTTCTTATTTCTATTTGATACATATGTGTCTGTACTAAAATTTAATTGTTTTGAAAAAGACTCCGCTACCTGAATTGATAATGCTCTCTTAGCAGCAAGTCTGTTGTTAATGGATTTTATTATGCAGTTGTCGGCGATTTTTATTACTCCTACATCTCGAATAGTTATCTCCTCTCGCTTATTGTCACAAACTATGGATATAGTGATACTGGATTTTGTGATAAACAACCATGAGTTTTGCATGCATAGTTGTTTCCAAATTATGTTACTTGACATTTCAAAGATATTCGTAGGACATTTAATGGTGCTTTGATTTTTAAATAATTGGTCAACGATGCAATTTTCATTTAATTGCATGTTCTTCACCACTCCAGGGAAGCAAAGAAACTGTTGGTACCTTTGTATACAGTCTTTAAATTCATCATGGTCTAGTTCAAAGTACAATTCATTATTGTAATCAACTGCTAAATATGGTTTTGACACTTCTATGCTCTCGAACGTATTGTTCATATTCTTCTTAGGAACGGGTGTGATATGAATTAAAGTGTATCTTGTAATATCTTTAATTGGAAAATAGGCGTGTATTGCCTTCAAACTTTCGTTCTAATTGTAACAGTCTCGCAGCGGCTTTTAGGCGTGTATTCCCATAACTAACGTCAGGTTTTTTTAATGGAAGCCGAACGGTGTAGGTTCCATCTCGATTCCTTACTGTGGTTTGTTGGTACAGATGTTCGCATAATTGGTCTTCGTTGGATACACTTTCTCTCTCCGGTATCTCTTCTAATTCCCAAAATTTCGTTAATTGTTGCATTTCAACTGAGCGCGTTGTCATACTAGCAATTCGTATGTTGCTGGTGGCAGGATTACTGCATATACCGGATAATATCCACCCAAACTCGGTGTCCTGGGCAATAATACCGTTTTCTATTTTGTGTAAGCCTTGTAACAATATTCTACTACTATATTCTTGAGCGCCCAATATTATGTCTATTGGACCTCGCTTATAATAAGTGGGATCTGCAATTAGCTTGTTTACTAAGCAGTCCGCTTCTATTTGTTGTATAGTTTTATTTGGTAATGCACCCGTTAACTTCGGTAATATAATGAGTTTTACGGGTAACTTAAATTCGCTTGGGAATCTTGGTTGTAAGTTAACTTGAATACTGTAGTTTGAAGTCTTCGGTGTCTCATCACCGATACCTACTATCTCGCATTTTATTTTGCTGCGAGGGTAGGAAAGTAATTGGGCTACTTCTTCCGTGCAGAATGAAGCCTGGGAACCTTGATCACACGGTACTCTTAGTAGGTGTGACGTGCCATCTTTGGCGTATGTGTGCACTAGGGCCGTCGCTAAAAGTGTTGTATTCTGTGTGTCTGGTACCGTCGCGGACGACATATTTGACTTGGTTTTTGTCCAAGCTGTACTTGTAGTTGGGTTTTCAAAGGTTTTCCGATCCTTTAACCCTTTATTGTTGTCATTTCTGTTGACGTAATTGTTGACATTGACCTTCTTTTGAGGTTCAAGGTGCAATAATGAATGGTGACCTAGTTTGCCACAATATTTACACTTTCCACTACTATAACATTGATTGGATGAGTCATGTATTATGCACTGTCTGCATATGTGATTTTCCTTGACTTTGTTATTACGCTGTTCTGCTGACAATGCTTTAAATTGCGCGCACATGTATATGTTATGCGTGTTATTATTACATAGCCAGCACTTGTAGCCGTACGTGCTATTTATAGATTTTGTATTGTACAGTTGTTTATAATCGGTTTTTCTTTCATAGTTGGTATTTTCAAGACACATAAATCGTTTTTCCAGGAACGACATCATTGATGAGAATGGTTGAGGCTTGTTCGGCTCTACGAGTTGTTGTTCGTATTTTTCGTCAGTTTCCGAATCCCAAGTGCGGCTCAATATCCTTGTCAAAATAGGATCCCACGACGAAATATCAATTTTCTGATTTCTAATCGCCTCTAAATTTTCGTTTATTGTATCATGCAGGACCTTCAAATTATTCGCAGTGCCCACGTTTAATTTTTGTATGTTGAGAATGTTGTCAACGTGCTTAGTGATAATCATTCTCTCATTTTTGTAGCGATTTTTAAGCAACGTCCACGCAGTTTCATAGTTGAATTCGCAGACTGTCAAATGCCTAATGAGTCTAGCTGCATCACCTTTCTCGTGCGTCTTCAAATACTGCATCTTTTCTGTATCTGTGAGTGATTTATCTTCGTGAATAATTTTCAAAAATAAATCATAGAACGACCTCCAGGACTCATAGCCTCCCGTGAACATAGGGATGACTATTTTTGGTAGTTTTACGGATGGTTTGTGATCAGTGTGATGTTGTTGTAACTTTTCATATAATCGGTCGATTATGTCATCGTAGTCCATTTTCAAGTTTTCAAACACTTTATCCTGAACATAACTATGCTCCAAGATATTTTCTTCCTCGTAGATACTGAAGTGGCCTTCTTCCACTTTATCACACTGCTTTTGTAAGGCTTCTATCAATGTCTTATAATGATAGCTGGGTCTATCGTCTTCAATCGCCAAAGCTGCTTTTTTGAGGTCTTGACGCAAGTGATTGATGCGATATAATTGCAAATTCATTTTTGCGGAATTGGTACTGTTGGTTTTGATGTTTACATTTTCTAAGCCATGACGTTGCTGACAAGTGGAAAGTTTTGTCTCATATTGTTCCAAGTAATCCATAGCGTCTGTATAGAGGTCTTTAATAATCCCGAAATAGTTAAACTTTATATAAGTATGTTCTTCTAAGATTTCCTGGTCTTCAAGTAGTGAATGGTTCTCCGATGCTCTGGTAAATACTTCTGTGAGTTGCGATCTTCTTTCTGCGATGTATTTTTCTGTTTTCCTGGATGCCGAGTCCTTTTTGATGTTGGTCAATATGCGTCCGATTTCTTTGTAGTAGCTCTCCTGGCTTTTTACAATTGCGTTGATCTGTTGTACGTCCATCTTGCTGCCCCTATCCTATCCTGTTTAACCTAACAAGGGGTGGGTTGAAAACAAAAAGTAACTTAGTTGCGATCTGTTTCCTCGTTACGGTATGTGCGACTTCTCGAGCACCGGGGCGACCCTGTTCAGGGAGACCGATACCTGATCCGCTACCGAACGACGCAACTAAGTTAGTCAGTCACTTAATATACAACGAAACAAGCGCTAGGTTGGTGCGCAAGTCTGCTGTATATCAGTTGTCAGTCAGTAAATTTGTCAATTTAAGGGACAAGAGGACCACGTGCTTCGGGGGGGTGGGCAATTACTGATTCTAATAGGACCAATCCTAAATCCTATCCTACCGGCGAAGGACCACACTGAACAGCGGAATAGCAGCCTAGGGCTACTGACCCTGCTGTACAGAAATGCCTAAATGCTAAGGGCCTAATCTAACTTGTTAACCTACACTATCCTAGAGTCGTAGCCTATCACCTATACCTAATATCCTATCCTAGTTATCCTAATCCTTATACCTATATGTATCCTAAACCTATCCTAACTTGCACCTAGCGTAAAATGCGTATAGGCTTGGTGCTCTGTGGTATTCTGTGATACAGACCAGCACTTATATGCACCTACTACTATGCGCCTAACCTATGGCACGTACTATCGTGGTACTACTGTGGTATGCTGTGATACAGACCTACGATTCGTACGCGCCTAGAACCTAACCCTATTTGTCCCTACAATCCCTATTAGATCCTAGCCCTACCATACGTATTTATATATACTTATATAGATAGGTGCGGGATATCTGCCACCGGAGACCTATGATGACAGACGGACTGTGGGTAGGACTTAGGTATGGTGGAAATGGTTTTCTGACGGCCAACTCGACAGACTCACCGAGCTGATCAGTACTGATGGCTAAAGGTGTCTTGGCCACCGTCAGAGGTATGGGAAGGGTATCGAGTCAAAGTCGGATTAAACTTGTGACTGGTTTATTTCTTAAACTACATGATCTTATATACTAAACTTATCCTATGTACACACACGCAACTTTACAGTTGTGTGCTGTGTGTGTAAGGTGCCATCTCAGCGGTACATGCCTTTCGTGAATACGTGATTTTCTCTTAATTTAATAAAAATCACGAACAATAATTGTTGTGGTAAAAACTCACGTAGGATTATATCGCTGATATGGCATGGCATGTTCATGTGTGAACACCGGGGGCGAGCCTATTGCCATTACTGGGCACATCACCAGACGCCGGGCTGCTACTGAGTATTCGGAAAAACCTAGTAACACTTTTGCCCGACCCAGGAATCGAACCTGGGACCTCCGATTAGCAGTCGCAAACGCTATCAACTGGACCACGGTTAGTAGTTTATTTTACATAATTATACTACCAACCTAAATATGCTAGTTTAGCTATCTTTGTCTAATTAGTAGAATTCAGTGATGTAAGTAGGTATAATTATTCCCGTGTAGGATCGCTCACTCATCATCATCATCATCCACAGCCCGACTTATCAATTTTTAGCCTGAAGTGTAACCAAAAAATGCAATAGCTGTTATATCTGATTCTTGAAAAAGTATAGTGGGAACATCTTTCCAACGAATACCCGTCCACCACACAACTGAAAAAAAAACTATAACCCGACTACTTAAAAAAGGGGTCTAAAAAGGACGAAACAAGAAAAGTATAAGTAGGTACAGATTAAATGCTCCTGCTAGAGCCGTGTCGCATCTATTAATGCATAAATTTCACTCTCATCAATTTTTCATAACGCGCCTAAAGTAGTATAACTTCAATAAAGATATGCCGAGGTAAATTTAATGTCATATATAAGTAAGTACATACACATCGCTTGTCCCGTGCCTCGGAGAGCACGTTAAGCCGTCGGTCCCGGTTGTCATGAAGATCTTTGACAGTCGTTATAGGGCGTCAGTACCTTCTAAATAAACTGACACTAGTCTAAACCATGGAATATCGCTATCCCTTCGAGTTGCGGAGGGCAGACAGGCAGTCGCTCCGTGGAAAAGCTAATATTCAGCCAAATTCGGTTAGACTAGTAAGCGGACCCCAGATTGAAACTGGGATAACGCTAAGAGGATGATGATATAAGTAAGTACATACATACATAGACTGCCAAAAACATTACCCTTCCTTTTGGCTTCGCTGTAGTCGGGTAAATAATATTAATTAATTAACCATGTTATATAGCTTTTAGTCTACTTTGTATTAATGACTACATTCAGTAAGACAAGTTACTTGTCTTAGTGATTCGTAGAACAAATAGGGTACTTGTCACAAGTACCCTATTTGTTCTACAAATCACTGAATGCCCAGACAGTACGTATGTTGTATGTTACGTCCATCTGCTTAAATAAGCGCAACGTCTCCAACAAGAGATAGTTTTCATTTTATATTTAATTTTCTTATTGCAGGGACAATTTCACTTACTCTCGACGCTCTTCAACTAAAATTAAATACCTAATAAATTCTCTTCAAATTATGAAGAGAAAAGAAGTCTGAACGTCTCAGCTGTTGCAAACAGTAATAATGTTCTTGTTATATTATATTAATAAAAGACGTAACAGACAACTGCCGCGGTTAACATAAACTTGGCTAACGTTGTTGAAGAGTTGGGAGCAACAACTGTCACTGGCGGCAGATTGAATTAGCTGTATGTACCTCAACCGACCGCGGTTTGTAAGGCGCTTCTCACACTTAGGCACACTCTTACAAAAATGCGTAGAAAATTGCAGTCAATTAGTAGTTGTGTTTAAAACTATAATATTTTAGAAAAAAGATTTAGTTAAAGGTTAGAGGTTTCAAAAGTCTGATTAGGGTATAGATACATACATACATAGACTCACGCCTGTTTCCCCGAAGGGGTAGTTAGAGGCATATTAAACGCCCAGTTTTCGCCAGTGTTTTGATCCCACGTAATAGGTGGCGACCCTATTGCCGCTTATCGGGACATTTTGTTTCCCAGAGCCTCGTCCGTTGATAAGCAGGTGCACCACTTGCATGTGAGGTTGGCTTGGGACCATAATTTCTTGGTGGGAACCCTATGCACCCTAGGCTATAGATATTAGGTATAATATGAGGAAAACGCGTTTTAGGCACAAAATTGCATTTTGTGATCAAAAATCTTTTGTAACTGCTGATATTTTTATGTACTCAATGAGAGCCGTAGGACTAAGAAGTTGGCAAGCAACGAGTCGTTATGTACTTGACTGTCCCCCCCGTGGGATCTCCACCTTGTCGTGGTGGGTGGGCTCAGTAACCGTGGGTTTGAGGTACACCCACGGTGAAGCTAAGCGGGATCCCGGGAGGGGACGCTCTACGTGGGCTTGGGTGAGGCCTGCGTAGGATGCGTCCAAAGTGCGGGTGTGGGGGACAGTTCTGTCTGTCCCCGGTCGCGGGAGAAGAGGCGTGTTGGTGTTGCGTTACCGCGCGCCCTATCTCCCGCGACTAAATGGGGGCGCACCATTGTTGCGTCACGGTGGGGCTGCAGAGGAAGAGGAGATGCGGTGTTGCGTTGCCGTCCTCCCTATCCTCTGCGGCCGCTGGGTGTTTTGGCGGCGGAGCCCAACACCTTGATCCGCCGCCAAGAGGGTTTTGTTTGGGGCCCGCCTGACCATCTGGTGGGCCAATACCCGTCGGAGCGTTGCGACGAATGCTTCGGCGATACCCGACCTTCCGACACACGGGTACATGAGAAAGTCGAGGTGGTTTTTAATGGTAACACCACATACTCCGGCTCTCATTTCCCCAAGAGTCGGAGATCCGAAGGGATTTTCCACCTCGTAAAACAAAAAAAAAAAGAAATGTACTTGACTGTAAAATAATTTTCTAATTTGGGGCTGGAATTTTTTTATTTTTCTGGAAATAACGTGTCATGTTGATATTTTCCACCTCATAGTTGCCAAGAGCCCGGCACCCGTGCAACATATTCTGTTAAAAGTTTAGAGTTTAAGCAAATCGAATAACATAATAAAACCGCTATAGTTTCATTAATGCCATCAATTAATTTTGTGATGTTTGTATGTTTAAAAGATATTTGTTACTTACTCTATGTTAATCTCTAATTGTGTTAAGTACTCTATATTCCCTATTTGTAACCATATATATCATCTATTAATTGGAATAAATACACAGTATTATTCGAGCATTCGGTCGTATCATTTACCTCCACCTCCACACCGTACATGGCGACCCTGCCGACGGAGTCTGCCTGCGCGACGCGAATTTGACACTATCCCGTATATGGACATAGTTCTCGATAGTTCGAAGAATTTATAACTATGGAGAGAGTGCAATTGGATTGTTACTGCGCGGTACCCGTGTACTACACTATACATTACATCCTTGAAAATTTGGAAAATGGGAAAACAGCAATCTAAGGAAGAGACAGTTATCGTCCAAAACGCTGCCGCTGGGGACAATACCTCTACCAACGAAGAAATTCGGTTCCATATGTCCACCACCTATATATTACTTTCCGTCGTTCTGATGGTGCTGTTGCTTGGCCTTCTATACTTCATATACAAGTTTTATCGAAAATGGATAAGTAAAGAAATAAATCGGACGGCTATTCGGAGATCGCTGTTTCGACACCAGCTACAGTCGGGGCCTGGAGATGCGCCGAAAATCTACCCCGATGTATAAGCAAGTATGCGGTAAATAAAAATTACAAAAAGTGCGACAAATAAAATATAACAAGTGCTTATAGTGCGATAAATAAAATTATAAAAAAGTGCGTATAGTGCGGTAAATAAATATCGGTATGCGTTAAAGAAAAACAAAAATTTTAAACGTATGTGTGTATTCTCGTAATAGTGTTTAAACATACATATTCATAATAAATCAATCGTAATACGTCTATCATAATCGTTATTGGAACATGCATCGCTTCGCGTGACCATGAACCTTACAGAATGCAGTGACATACCATATTCGGCAAGTGTACCTAACATGCAGGATGAACTTTGAACACTTATAGTTTATTGCGTTGTTTAAGATAAATAAATGTGTATGCTAATGTTTTGCAATGAATTACAGGCAAACAATTGTTTCAATTACTGATTTCTACACTATGGTGGCAAGGTATGGATGATGTTGTGGCACTATATGAAGATTTAAAGAAAATAAGAGTATATTTAATCAAGCTAGGACCGCAAAGAAGGACCGAAAAAGTAAGTTTAATACAAAATAAATTAAAGGAAGTTAGTGTAATTTATGAGAGATATGAGTCTTGGCTAATTGATTTTAAAGATAAATTAGGTAAGAAATATTATAAGGAGCAAGATATTTTACTTATAGAAAATTATTGTCATTTATTTTTAGCTTTACGTGACGAAATTTTCTTATTGTGTCAAAGTGATAAAACCGAGTCGACTACCAAAATGTCTTCGTTTGATTTAAAGACCGCTTTGAATCTTTTACCTGTAATGACCAATGAAGAGACGAATATGAAACAGTTAATTGATAATATAGAATATTACGATTCTTTATTAAAAGATAGTGCTTGCCAACAAAATTTAATTAACTTTGTTTTAAAAAGTAGATTGTCACAGGAAGCAAAGTTAAAGTTAAAATTTAAATATGGCTCTGTAACTGACTTAGTTTGCGATATGAAAAATCTATTATTGTCAAAGAAAGCTGCAACGGCAATACAAAATAAATTACAAAAAATAAGGCAAAATGATACGTCTATTGACAATTATGGGCAAGAGATTACCAAATTATTTGTCGATCTCACGATTTCTCAAGCCGATGGCAATGAGCAATGTTATGACATTTTGAAACCGCATAATGAAAATATGGCAATAAAACAGTTTGCAGACGGCTTGAGGGATCGTATATTAAGCACGATTATTTCAGCTAGAAATTATAGCTCATTGAAAGACGCTATTCAAGCTGCTAAAGACGAGAAAAGCTCATCATCTTCATCATCCGGTGAGATTTATGGTATGTACAAAAGACCATATAATTATTTTTACTATAATAGGTCTCGTATGTTTAACTTTAGAGTACAGCGTGGCGGTCGTGAAGCTTTCAACCCGAATAGAGGCAGAGAACATGGTCAAGGTTATGGGCGTCCGCGTATTATTCGAGGAAGGTCGTCTCGAGGCAGAGTAAACAACCACAGGCAACAAAGAGGTAATTTCTCTTATAATTATAGAAATCAAGCGATACGTTCTAATAATATTAATATGCTAACTGAGGCGTCTTCGCAAAATACTGACCCTTCTACGGATTCTAAAATGCCTAATCAGTTTTTTCGTGAACAATAGAGATAATATTATTTTAGCTAGTGACAGTAATTGTTACATATCCTTATATTTATTACCACATTTTGGAGAAGAAAATTATTTTCTAGTAGATTCAGGTGCGTCATTATCGGCTTATAATTACAGACATGCGCTTGAATATAAAATTCCAGTCCATAAAGAGAACATAAGCATAAATGGATTAGGAGGTACAGTTCAAGCAATAGGATACATATATTTACCTTTGACTGTTGGTAATGAGATCATCAGTGACAAGTTTTACGTTTTTAATAACTTACCTATTAAAGGAAGTGGAGTTTTAGGTCGTGATTTTTTAAATATATACAGAGCTCATTTAGATTTTTACAAACATTTATTAACGTTGAGTGTTAATCAAATACCTATTACTTTACCTATAGTAAATAATACCTGTAATGTTGTGTTCAAAATTCCTGCTAGATCGGAATCAATACATTTTATAAAAACAGACTTAATAGAAGATTGTGTAGTTTCGGCTAAAGAAATAAAAGAAGGTGTGTATTTAGCCAGTTCGATAGCTACTCCTAAAAATGGGTTGATACCCAACCGATTACTAAATGTTACTGAAAATGATGTAACGATAACGAATTTAGAGGCATCAATTGATAAACTTAGTAAATACAATATTTGTTCATTTGAAAAATCAAACAATAATTCAGATACAGTCAAAACATTATTCATCATCAGCCTTTAACAGTCCACTACTGGACTAGGCCTCTCCCTTGGAAGGAGGAATTGGCCTACTATACCACGCTGGCCAAACGGGTTGGTATAGGGTTTGTATCAAGTTTTCCTTCCTATATATAAGCATACTATTTCAGTAAAACCAAATACAGTTCCAATTTTTTCCAAACAATACAGATTACCGATATCTCAGAAAAATGAAATTAAACGACAAATAGATAAATTGTTAGATGAAGGAATAATTGAGCCTAGCAAAAGCGATTGGTCAAGTACAATATTATTAGTACCTAAAAATCTGATTCAGGCAATGGAAAATGGAGGTTAGTAATAGACTATAGAAAATTAAATAATTGTATTGAAAATGATAAATTCCCTTTACCAGATATAACTGAGATTTTAGAGTCATTAAGTGGAAGCATTTATTTCACGCATCTAGATTTGCACCAAGGTTATTATAATGTTAAATTAGATGAAAATAGTAGAAAATTTACATCATTTTATTCAGGACAATACCAGATGTCGCGTATGCCAATGGGATTGAAAACTAGCCCAAGTTCGTTTTCTAAAATGATTACAATGGCAGTGGCAGGTTTAAATAACGAAAAATTTTTAATATATTTAGATGATTTAATAGTTTTTGGAAGAAACCTTCAAATTCATAATAAAAATTTGCAAGATATATTTGAAAGGCTGAGGACAGTTAATTTAAAATTAAATCCTGCTAAATGTGATTTCTTGAAAAAATACATTTTGTATCTCGGTCATGTTATATCATGTGATGGCATAAAACCGGATCCACAAAAAATAGAAGTTGTGAAAAATTATCCATGTCCTAAAAGTACCGACGAAGTAAAAAGATTTGTAGCTTTCACAAACTATTACCGAAAATTCATACCCAATTTTGCAGAAATTACATATCCTTTAAATAAATTAACAAGAAAAGGCGTACCTTTTGAATGGAATCGAGAATGTCAGGAGTCATATGAATTATTAAAACAGAAATTAATAAGCCCAGCTATTTTAGATAATCCCGATAATCACCTCCACAACGTACAATTTAATTATTACGTCAAGACCAATTATTTTAGCTTCCGCTTTTTAGACGCTCAACAAATTATTAAGTGTAAACACCGTTATCTTAGCTTGCCCACTCCACTTTTTGTAAGAACACAGCAATTTAATTTGACAAACTCTATAATTCAGATGAAAAGAAATTGTCAAATTGTGTTACTTGTAAAGGTTGAAAAATCATGTGAAAAGTTGACAACGAGTTTTTATTTGGTGTTGGAGTCGCAGAAAAAGTAGGTTTCATTCTTCAAATTGCCCAAGTATTCAGTAAAAAAGTACTTCTGCCTGTGACTTGCTGCATCAAGGAAACTTAGAGAAAAAGTTATGGACAAGTCTCATTAAGTTAGATCTTTACTCAAAACTTTTGAGGAATTTATTCCTTGGTACTGAATGTTGAAAAGGCTTTTCAGATCAAAAAAATATTGGGGTGCCTTATTGAAAACTAGATTTCTGATTTATTATGAATTTATTTTTATTTGAATATAAAGTAACCTTATTTAACACTGTAATTCTACAATGTTAATACATCAAAATTATTTTGCTGATATTTATTATAAGTCACCTTTTACTTATAGGGTTATAAATGAAAAAACAAAAAGTACTTAATCCATTTTCTTTTTTATTGACTCATGCCTACCTATTATGCATATGGGTAGGCAGAGGTATACTTTTGATTACACCCAAATTTCGCCATTTTATGATTTTTTAAGGTCCAACGTAATAATGGGTGAACAAAAATACTTCTACAAAATAACGTAAAGCTTTTTGTAGAATTTGCATGTATTAATACACTTTTACAGCTAATGCTAAAACCATGTTTGACTCCCACGTTACTCAAAAAAATGTCGTGGGACATGAAGCTATTTTAAGCAAAATCGACGTTTCTCGGAAAATAATATTACGTTCTGACAGATATGTAATACCAGTAAAAGCCTAATGCCACAAACAGCTTTTAAAATAACTTTGCTATTTTATAACGAACATTTCTAAGCGAAAGGTCGTGTCAGGAAGTATATGTTCTGTGTGTGTATGACATACGAATTTAAAAATGTATAGTGATTTTACTATTTCCGATGGATATATTACTATTTGTGTATGTTTAGTTACCTGATTAGAATGATAATAATTATAATAGTTAAATGTGTATATTTTAACTACGGGCGACTCTAGATCGGTATATGTGGAAAGCCTTGGGGGAGTCCCTTGTCCAACAGTAATGCATCAGGATGTCTCTAGGCTGAAAAGGTAATACATACATATTAAAGATAATTTACATACTGTAACAAAACAAATAATCGGGTTCATTGCACAAAGATTTTCATAAGCAGAAATCGAAATCACGACTACCAGCTGTCTGACCACCCAGTCAAACTGTCAAATCAAAGCAAAATTTCTGCCATCAAGTAAAAGAGGAAATTTTCAGAGCAAAATTCAAAATACTCAAACATTTAACCTCTATTAGTCTGAAGCACTGTAATCGATTAGATTTATGCAGGTCGCCACAGTCGATCTCGGTCAGTTAATACTACCTGCGGGTACCTGGCGGCGACAGTATATTTGGTACAATTCAATAGCTTTCTTCTGTTTATTGACAGTGATAAGGTTTTGTTTTGAAGGTTTTCTATGACGAGAAGTGAAAGTTTTTCATTTTAAGAACTTAAAATGCCTCATAGCTAATGGCTACCGTCTATGACAATAATGGAAATCTGTCACAGTTGATTGGGTTTTGATACACCAAAAATGTGTCCGAAGTGTAGGAAACCCACCGGCTAGGTTGCTGTACGCAAAGTAGAAGGCAGCGGCTAGACTGGAAAGTAGACAGCAGTGGACTATTATGACAGGCTGATGATGATAGTACCGAAGAAAATGTGATTGAAATATTCTAACTAAGTTTATTTTTAGGGATTTTTTAATACCAATGTATAGAGGAAATAAGCTAAAATACTATTTACAAAGCAGCCATAGCCGAGTGGTGAGACCGACAGACTGCTACGCAGAGGGTCTCGGGTTCGAATCCACGGCACGCACCAATGACTTTTCGAAGTTAAGTGCGTTTTATCGCTTGCTTATCGGTGAAGGAAAACATCGTGAGGAAACCTGCATGTCTGAGAGTTCTCCATAATGTTCTCGAAAGACATGTGAAGTCTACCATCCCGCACTTGGCCAGCGCGGTGGACTATGGCCTTACCCTTCTCATTGTGAGAAGAGGCCCGTGCCCAGCAGTGGGACAGTATAAAGGGCTGCTGATGTCTATTTGCCTGCAATATGTCATGTAAATCTTTGCTAGCCAGAGCCTAAACTTGTATGTAGGTGAACTTTAATTTAAATTATCAGACATAATAGATGTTATCCTATGCTTTTTTTTTTCAATGAAGTAAAATAGTAATTCAACACGCTTTTTTTGTTCATGTTTTTAAACGGTGACGCTGGCACAACTTCTCGGAGTCTTTACAAAAATTCAGCCAACAGGCTCGAAGTAACAATTTGTAGATCAAACATAGTCTTGTCCCTTCTCTAGTCTTGTCTCCACACGGAACAAGACTAGACAAATCACTTACAACAGTTATCCCAAGGTTACGTCAGTGCTGTCAAATTATTCTTACTCTTTAGAAATGTTTGTATTTATTTGGTCTCGTCCCATTTATTCACTTTACATAAAATAAAATATTAATTTATTTTTATCTGGAAGCTCGTGACTTGTAGGCGGTGGAATGAAAACAGATAAGCTGTCAGCCTGAGACCTAGGGATTTGCGGCTTAGGAGGAGGACCACTATAATGCCGTTTGTGGAAATTCTAGAAATCTATTTAGAGTTGCGTGTAGAATAATAATTTCACTAAAAGGTACTTTCGCTGATGGACGTTTCATTTAGGTCTTGGTTTTTTTGAAGTACCTCGTTAAATGAATAAAATATATATTTGCGAGATGAGAGATTAGTTTTCTTTTTTAAGTTAAATGCATAGAAGAAATTGGCGGTGATTTGAAGCCAGAACTTTCAGCACACAAAGCTTCACTCAGAACTCTTCCGTCACATCCCACACACGACGGTAAGTAAATTTTAGAAGTCGAAGTCCTTTAGAGTTCATAACAATAAATTAATTTTGTGTTTGATCAAAACCAGTTATTCCCACCATATCAGATAAATTAGGCGTACTCAAGAAGACTAATAATAATAGTTAATGTTAGATTTTCTTATAATCCTGCTCTCAAAAACAAGAACCTGCCAACTCTAGCACCTGAGATTATTAGAGATCGTACAGAAGTTATAAAATGCGTTTTTAAGCCATTCGACCGGCAAAAATAACATTAGTAAACTGGTTAGTATAAATCTGAATTTTCTGCTTCTAGTTGTCTACAAATACACCGCTTGGCTTACACAGGTACGAAATTATTCAAGTTGTAACTAAAATCTCAATTCTGTAGTTAATATTGGTACTGCAGTTGCTGCTTTTGATTCCTAGCTTTGATGAATATTGAATCCATTGCCTTGTAGTTGGGAATGAAACTTCACTTATAGATGTCGAAGTTTCAATAATTAGTTGTGATGTTTTATTAAAGTAGCCACTAGTTGACTTTTAACGGCCGGTCCCAATATTTGATCTATCCATGGATTTGTCTACTAGAGATACCTACATATTTGACGTAAGCTCCATACAATATATGTCTCATATATAGTAGCCAAATCGATGGATCAATCAAATATTGGGACCAGCGGTGAGATGACATAAACACCTATAATTATTAGCCCTTGAGCTAAAAAAGCTTTTTAATTATAAGACCGCAGCTCGGTGGGATTTGAACCCAGGACTTTCAGCATGCGAAGCAGACACTCTGCCACTGATTTACACCCTCTATGGGCATCATGCCAGAAAATACTTGGCTTTTTCCTTACTGTTGCTAATAATGACAGTTAAAGGGACAAACCAGGGATTAAGTGATGGTGATTGACGCTGTAATTCAAACTACATAGGTATATTATATCATAATGATTAGTAGTGTTCTACTAGCATTTACAGTAATAAAGCACAAGGGAAATGCATTCAAACCACCGGCTATATTGTGGAAATGGCAAAAATAACATATTGGAAGGTAAGTGATGTGCTTAGTCATTCTGAGTTTGTTATCACTAGTTTTACCTAATGCCGCACCACTTAGAACCATGACATAAAAAATATTTTCATGGCTTTCGATGGTACAAATTATCTATCAAAATTATATGCCCTGATATATTTTATAAATTAAATATTTGACAAGATAGCCTGTCAGATTTATTACCTTGCTGCTAACGACACAGCCAATTACACCTTACATGTCTCTTGTAATAAGCTTGCCATACGTCTAAATAATTCATTGATTTCTCATTTCCCCCTCAAATCCTCACATATTGAAGTTTAATACTGTGGCAGCAATAACTTCACTTCAAAGAGGGAAGTCATAAAAGCTTATATTATAATTTGACAGTCCCCTGTCGAGGATAATAAATAGACGACGCTTACACAAGTTGCTTCATAAATCAAGTCGGGTATACAGGTCCTTTTGACGCCTTTTATCATATATATTTTATTTGAGTTGTGGTAAGTATGACAAATGTATTATCACGTATATCGTAAATCATGGGATGAGGCCAATTTGTTTATACTGCGGTTTTGGGAAAGTCACATTGTGAGAAGTGAACTATTTTTATTTCATTTTATAAACTTATGTGATATTGCGAGCGATCAATTACAAAAAATATACAATTTTACAGTGATTTGTAATATTAAAACACTTTGCATCTTTAATTTATGCATGTCTTTCAAGTTTCATAAAACATATTTTTGCATCTTGATCTCCTCAAGAAGCAAATAATAATACCTAACGCTCCGTGGAAAAGCTAATATTCAGCCAAATCCGGTTAGACTAGTAAGCGGACCCCAGATTGAAACTGGGATAACGCTAAGAGGATGATGATATAAGTAAGTACATACATACATAGACTGCCAAAAACATTACCCTTCCTTTTGGCTTCGCTGTAGTCGGGTAAATAATATTAATTAATTAACCATGTTATATAGCTTTTAGTCTACTTTGTATTAATGACTACATTCAGTAAGACAAGTTACTTGTCTTAGTGATTCGTAGAACAAATAGGGTACTTGTCACAAGTACCCTATTTGTTCTACAAATCACTGAATGCCCAGACAGTACGTATGTTGTATGTTACGTCCATCTGCTTAAATAAGCGCAACGTCTCCAACAAGAGATAGTTTTCATTTTATATTTAATTTTCTTATTGCAGGGACAATTTCACTTACTCTCGACGCTCTTCAACTAAAATTAAATACCTAATAAATTCTCTTCAAATTATGAAGAGAAAAGAAGTCTGAACGTCTCAGCTGTTGCAAACAGTAATAATGTTCTTGTTATATTATATTAATAAAAGACGTAACAGACAACTGCCGCGGTTAACATAAACTTGGCTAACGTTGTTGAAGAGTTGGGAGCAACAACTGTCACTGGCGGCAGATTGAATTAGCTGTATGTACCTCAACCGACCGCGGTTTGTAAGGCGCTTCTCACACTTAGGCACACTCTTACAAAAATGCGTAGAAAATTGCAGTCAATTAGTAGTTGTGTTTAAAACTATAATATTTTAGAAAAAAGATTTAGTTAAAGGTTAGAGGTTTCAAAAGTCTGATTAGGGTATAGATACATACATACATAGACTCACGCCTGTTTCCCCGAAGGGGTAGTTAGAGGCATATTAAACGCCCAGTTTTCGCCAGTGTTTTGATCCCACGTAATAGGTGGCGACCCTATTGCCGCTTATCGGGACATTTTGTTTCCCAGAGCCTCGTCCGTTGATAAGCAGGTGCACCACTTGCATGTGAGGTTGGCTTGGGACCATAATTTCTTGGTGGGAACCCTATGCACCCTAGGCTATAGATATTAGGTATAATATGAGGAAAACGCGTTTTAGGCACAAAATTGCATTTTGTGATCAAAAATCTTTTGTAACTGCTGATATTTTTATGTACTCAATGAGAGCCGTAGGACTAAGAAGTTGGCAAGCAACGAGTCGTTATGTACTTGACTGTCCCCCCCGTGGGATCTCCACCTTGTCGTGGTGGGTGGGCTCAGTAACCGTGGGTTTGAGGTACACCCACGGTGAAGCTAAGCGGGATCCCGGGAGGGGACGCTCTACGTGGGCTTGGGTGAGGCCTGCGTAGGATGCGTCCAAAGTGCGGGTGTGGGGGACAGTTCTGTCTGTCCCCGGTCGCGGGAGAAGAGGCGTGTCGGTGTTGCGTTACCGCGCGCCCTATCTCCCGCGACTAAATGGGGGCGCACCATTGTTGCGTCACGGTGGGGCTGCAGAGGAAGAGGAGATGCGGTGTTGCGTTGCCGTCCTCCCTATCCTCTGCGGCCGCTGGGTGTTTTGGCGGCGGAGCCCAACACCTTGATCCGCCGCCAAGAGGGTTTTGTTTGGGGCCCGCCTGACCATCTGGTGGGCCAATACCCGTCGGAGCGTTGCGACGAATGCTTCGGCGATACCCGACCTTCCGACACACGGGTACATGAGAAAGTCGAGGTGGTTTTTAATGGTAACACCACATACTCCGGCTCTCATTTCCCCAAGAGTCGGAGATCCGAAGGGATTTTCCACCTCGTAAAACAAAAAAAAAAAGAAATGTACTTGACTGTAAAATAATTTTCTAATTTGGGGCTGGAATGTTTTTATTTTTCTGGAAATAACGTGTCATGTTGATATTTTCCACCTCATAGTTGCCAAGAGCCCGGCACCCGTGCAACATATTCTGTTAAAAGTTTAGAGTTTAAGCAAATCGAATAACATAATAAAACCGCTATAGTTTCATTAATGCCATCAATTAATTTTGTGATGTTTGTATGTTTAAAAGATATTTGTTACTTACTCTATGTTAATCTCTAATTGTGTTAAGTACTCTATATTCCCTATTTGTAACCATATATATCATCTATTAATTGGAATAAATACACAGTATTATTCGAGCATTCGGTCGTATCATTTACCTCCACCTCCACACCGTACATGGCGACCCTGCCGACGGAGTCTGCCTGCGCGACGCGAATTTGACACTATCCCGTATATGGACATAGTTCTCGATAGTTCGAAGAATTTATAACTATGGAGAGAGTGCAATTGGATTGTTACTGCGCGGTACCCGTGTACTACACTATACATTACATCCTTGAAAATTTGGAAAATGGGAAAACAGCAATCTAAGGAAGAGACAGTTATCGTCCAAAACGCTGCCGCTGGGGACAATACCTCTACCAACGAAGAAATTCGGTTCCATATGTCCACCACCTATATATTACTTTCCGTCGTTCTGATGGTGCTGTTGCTTGGCCTTCTATACTTCATATACAAGTTTTATCGAAAATGGATAAGTAAAGAAATAAATCGGACGGCTATTCGGAGATCGCTGTTTCGACACCAGCTACAGTCGGGGCCTGGAGATGCGTCGAAAATCTACCCCGATGTATAAGCAAGTATGCGGTAAATAAAAATTACAAAAAGTGCGACAAATAAAATATAACAAGTGCTTATAGTGCGATAAATAAAATTATAAAAAAGTGCGTATAGTGCGGTAAATAAATATCGGTATGCGTTAAAGTCTGTCCGTGTGGTGACGGATTAAGAATACGGAATGTCACCACCCCATATCATCCCATGGGTGTCGTAAGAGCCGACAGAGGGAGCATATTATGCAGAGAACAGCACAGTAAGAGAAGGAAAACTTGATACAAACCCTATACCAACCCGTTTGGCCAGCGTGGTATAGTAGGCCAATTCCTCCTTTCAAAGGAGAGGCCTAGTCCAGCAGTGGACTGTTAAAGGCTGATGATGATGATGCGTTAAAGAAAAACAAAAATTTTAAACGTATGTGTGTATTCTCGTAATAGTGTTTAAACATACATATTCATAATAAATCAATCGTAATACGTCTATCATAATCGTTATTGGAACATGCATCGCTTCGCGTGACCATGAACCTTACAGAATGCAGTGACATACCATATTCGGCAAGTGTACCTAACATGCAGGATGAACTTTGAACACTTATAGTTTATTGCGTTGTTTAAGATAAATAAATGTGTATGCTAATGTTTTGCAATGAATTACAGGCAAACAATTGTTTCAATTACTGATTTCTACACTATGGTGGCAAGGTATGGATGATGTTGTGGCACTATATGAAGATTTAAAGAAAATAAGAGTATATTTAATCAAGCTAGGACCGCAAAGAAGGACCGAAAAAGTAAGTTTAATACAAAATAAATTAAAGGAAGTTAGTGTAATTTATGAGAGATATGAGTCTTGGCTAATTGATTTTAAAGATAAATTAGGTAAGAAATATTATAAGGAGCAAGATATTTTACTTATAGAAAATTATTGTCATTTATTTTTAGCTTTACGTGACGAAATTTTCTTATTGTGTCAAAGTGATAAAACCGAGTCGACTACCAAAATGTCTTCGTTTGATTTAAAGACCGCTTTGAATCTTTTACCTGTAATGACCAATGAAGAGACGAATATGAAACAGTTAATTGATAATATAGAATATTACGATTCTTTATTAAAAGATAGTGCTTGCCAACAAAATTTAATTAACTTTGTTTTAAAAAGTAGATTGTCACAGGAAGCAAAGTTAAAGTTAAAATTTAAATATGGCTCTGTAACTGACTTAGTTTGCGATATGAAAAATCTATTATTGTCAAAGAAAGCTGCAACGGCAATACAAAATAAATTACAAAAAATAAGGCAAAATGATACGTCTATTGACAATTATGGGCAAGAGATTACCAAATTATTTGTCGATCTCACGATTTCTCAAGCCGATGGCAATGAGCAATGTTATGACATTTTGAAACCGCATAATGACAATATGGCAATAAAACAGTTTGCAGACGGCTTAAGGGATCGTATATTAAGCACGATTATTTCAGCTAGAAATTATAGCTCATTGAAAGACGCTATTCAAGCTGCTAAAGACGAGAAAAGCTCATCATCTTCATCATCCGGTGAGATTTATGGTATGTACAAAAGACCATATAATTATTTTTACTATAATAGGTCTCGTATGTTTAACTTTAGAGTACAGCGTGGCGGTCGTGAAGCTTTCAACCCGAATAGAGGCAGAGAACATGGTCAAGGTTATGGGCGTCCGCGTATTATTCGAGGAAGGTCGTCTCGAGGCAGAGTAAACAACCACAGGCAACAAAGAGGTAATTTCTCTTATAATTATAGAAATCAAGCGATACGTTCTAATAATATTAATATGCTAACTGAGGCGTCTTCGCAAAATACTGACCCTTCTACGGATTCTAAAATGCCTAATCAGTTTTTTCGTGAACAATAGAGATAATATTATTTTAGCTAGTGACAGTAATTGTTACATATCCTTATATTTATTACCACATTTTGGAGAAGAAAATTATTTTCTAGTAGATTCAGGTGCGTCATTATCGGCTTATAATTACAGACATGCGCTTGAATATAAAATTCCAGTCCATAAAGAGAACATAAGCATAAATGGATTAGGAGGTACAGTTCAAGCAATAGGATACATATATTTACCTTTGACTGTTGGTAATGAGATCATCAGTGACAAGTTTTACGTTTTTAATAACTTACCTATTAAAGGAAGTGGAGTTTTAGGTCGTGATTTTTTAAATATATACAGAGCTCATTTAGATTTTTACAAACATTTATTAACGTTGAGTGTTAATCAAATACCTATTACTTTACCTATAGTAAATAATACCTGTAATGTTGTGTTCAAAATTCCTGCTAGATCGGAATCAATACATTTTATAAAAACAGACTTAATAGAAGATTGTGTAGTTTCGGCTAAAGAAATAAAAGAAGGTGTGTATTTAGCCAGTTCGATAGCTACTCCTAAAAATGGGTTGATACCCAACCGATTACTAAATGTTACTGAAAATGATGTAACGATAACGAATTTAGAGGCATCAATTGATAAACTTAGTAAATACAATATTTGTTCATTTGAAAAATCAAACAATAATTCAGATACAGTCAAAACATTATTCATCATCAGCCTTTAACAGTCCACTACTGGACTAGGCCTCTCCCTTGGAAGGAGGAATTGGCCTACTATACCACGCTGGCCAAACGGGTTGGTATAGGGTTTGTATCAAGTTTTCCTTCCTATATATAAGCATACTATTTCAGTAAAACCAAATACAGTTCCAATTTTTTCCAAACAATACAGATTACCGATATCTCAGAAAAATGAAATTAAACGACAAATAGATAAATTGTTAGATGAAGGAATAATTGAGCCTAGCAAAAGCGATTGGTCAAGTACAATATTATTAGTACCTAAAAATCTGATTCAGGCAATGGAAAATGGAGGTTAGTAATAGACTATAGAAAATTAAATAATTGTATTGAAAATGATAAATTCCCTTTACCAGATATAACTGAGATTTTAGAGTCATTAAGTGGAAGCATTTATTTCACGCATCTAGATTTGCACCAAGGTTATTATAATGTTAAATTAGATGAAAATAGTAGAAAATTTACATCATTTTATTCAGGACAATACCAGATGTCGCGTATGCCAATGGGATTGAAAACTAGCCCAAGTTCGTTTTCTAAAATGATTACAATGGCAGTGGAAGGTTTAAATAACGAAAAATTTTTAATATATTTAGATGATTTAATAGTTTTTGGAAGAAACCTTCAAATTCATAATAAAAATTTGCAAGATATATTTGAAAGGCTGAGGACAGTTAATTTAAAATTAAATCCTGCTAAATGTGATTTCTTGAAAAAATACATTTTGTATCTCGGTCATGTTATATCATGTGATGGCATAAAACCACAAAAAATAGAAGTTGTGAAAAATTATCCATGTCCTAAAAGTACCGACGAAGTAAAAAGATTTGTAGCTTTCACAAACTATTACCGAAAATTCATACCCAATTTTGCAGAAATTACATATCCTTTAAATAAATTAACAAGAAAAGGCGTACCTTTTGAATGGAATCGAGAATGTCAGGAGTCATTTGAATTATTAAAACAGAAATTAATAAGCCCAGCTATTTTAGATAATCCCGATAATCACCTCCACAACGTACAATTTAATTATTACGTCAAGACCAATTATTTTAGCTTCGCTTTTTAGACGCTCAACAAATTATTAAGTGTAAACACCGTTATCTTAGCTTGCCCACTCCACTTTTTGTAAGAACACAGCAATTTAATTTGACAAACTCTATAATTCAGGTGAAAAGAAATTGTCAAATTGTGTTACT
This sequence comes from Euclidia mi, assembly GCA_944739405.2. NCBI lineage: Eukaryota > Metazoa > Arthropoda > Insecta > Lepidoptera > Erebidae > Euclidia > Euclidia mi. The sequence goes on along the minus strand of OX123204.2, from coordinate 15,103,009 downwards.
TGTAAAGGTTGAAAAATCATGTGAAAAGTTGACAACGAGTTTTTATTTGGTGATGGAGTCGCAGAAAAAGTAGGTTTCATTCTTCAAATTGCCCAAGTATTCAGTAAAAAAGTACTTCTGCCTGTGACTTGCTGCATCAAGGAAACTTAGAGAAAAAGTTATGGACAAGTCTCATTAAGTTAGATCTTTACTCAAAACTTTTGAGGAATTTATTCCTTGGTACTGAATGTTGAAAAGGCTTTTCAGATCAAAAAAATATTGGGGTGCCTTATTGAAAACTAGATTTCTGATTTATTATGAATTTATTTTTATTTGAATATAAAGTAACCTTATTTAACACTGTAATTCTACAATGTTAATACATCAAAATTATTTTGCTGATATTTATTATAAGTCACCTTTTACTTATAGGGTTATAAATGAAAAAACAAAAAGTACTTAATCCATTTTCTTTTTTATTGACTCATGCCTACCTATTATGCATATGGGTAGGCAGAGGTATACTTTTGATTACACCCAAATTTCGCCATTTTATGATTTTTTAAGGTCCAACGTAATAATGGGTGAACAAAAATACTTCTACAAAATAACGTAAAGCTTTTTGTAGAATTTGCATGTATTAATACACTTTTACAGCTAATGCTAAAACCATGTTTGACTCCCACGTTACTCAAAAAAATGTCGTGGGACATGAAGCTATTTTAAGCAAAATCGACGTTTCTCGGAAAATAATATTACGTTCTGACAGATATGTAATACCAGTAAAAGCCTAATGCCACAAACAGCTTTTAAAATAACTTTGCTATTTTATAACGAACATTTCTAAGCGAAAGGTCGTGTCAGGAAGTATATGTTCTGTGTGTGTATGACATACGAATTTAAAAATGTATAGTGATTTTACTATTTCCGATGGATATATTACTATTTGTGTATGTTTAGTTACCTGATTAGAATGATAATAATTATAATAGTTAAATGTGCATATTTTAACTACGGGCGACTCTAGATCGGTATATGTGGAAAGCCTTGGGGGAGTCCCTTGTCCAACAGTAATGCATCAGGATGTCTCTAGGCTGAAAAGGTAATACATACATATTAAAGATAATTTACATACTGTAACAAAACAAATAATCGGGTTCATTGCACAAAGATTTTCATAAGCAGAAATCGAAATCACGACTACCAGCTGTCTGACCACCCAGTCAAACTGTCAAATCAAAGCAAAATTTCTGCCATCAAGTAAAAGAGGAAATTTTCAGAGCAAAATTCAAAATACTCAAACATTTAACCTCTATTAGTCTGAAGCACTGTAATCGATTAGATTTATGCAGGTCGCCACAGTCGATCTCGGTCAGTTAATACTACCTGCGGGTACCTGGCGGCGACAGTATATTTGGTACAATTCAATAGCTTTCTTCTGTTTATTGACAGTGATAAGGTTTTGTTTTGAAGGTTTTCTATGACGAGAAGTGAAAGTTTTTCATTTTAAGAACTTAAAATGCCTCATAGCTAATGGCTACCGTCTATGACAATAATGGAAATCTGTCACAGTTGATTGGGTTTTGATACACCAAAAATGTGTCCGAAGTGTAGGAAACCCACCGGCTAGGTTGCTGTACGCAAAGTAGAAGGCAGCGGCTAGACTGGAAAGAAGACAGCAGTGGACTATTATGACAGGCTGATGATGATAGTACCGAAGAAAATGTGATTGAAATATTCTAACTAAGTTTATTTTTAGGGATTTTTTAATACCAATGTATAGAGGAAATAAGCTAAAATACTATTTACAAAGCAGCCATAGCCGAGTGGTGAGACCGACAGACTGCTACGCAGAGGGTCTCGGGTTCGAATCCACGGCACGCACCAATGACTTTTCGAAGTTAAGTGCGTTTTATCGCTTGCTTATCGGTGAAGGAAAACATCGTGAGGAAACCTGCATGTCTGAGAGTTCTCCATAATGTTCTCGAAAGACATGTGAAGTCTACCATCCCGCACTTGGCCAGCGCGGTGGACTATGGCCTTACCCTTCTCATTGTGAGAAGAGGCCCGTGCCCAGCAGTGGGACAGTATAAAGGGCTGCTGATGTCTATTTGCCTGCAATATGTCATGTAAATCTTTGCTAGCCAGAGCCTAAACTTGTATGTAGGTGAACTTTAATTTAAATTATCAGACATAATAGATGTTATCCTATGCTTTTTTTTTTCAATGAAGTTAAATAGTAATTCAACACGCTTTTTTTGTTCATGTTTTTAAACGGTGACGCTGGCACAACTTCTCGGAGTCTTTACAAAAATTCAACCAACAGGCTCGAAGTAACAATTTGTAGATCAAACATAGTCTTGTCCCTTCTCTAGTCTTGTCTCCACACGGAACAAGACTAGACAAATCACTTACAACAGTTATCCCAAGGTTACGTCAGTGCTGTCAAATTATTCTTACTCTTTAGAAATGTTTGTATTTATTTGGTCTCGTCCCATTTATTCACTTTACATAAAATAAAATATTAATTTATTTTTATCTGGAAGCTCGTGACTTGTAGGCGGTGGAATGAAAACAGATAAGCTGTCAGCCTGAGACCTAGGGATTTGCGGCTTAGGAGGAGGACCACTATAATGCCGTTTGTGGAAATTCTAGAAATCTATTTAGAGTTGCGTGTAGAATAATAATTTCACTAAAAGGTACTTTCGCTGATGGACGTTTCATTTAGGTCTTGGTTTTTTTGAAGTACCTCGTTAAATGAATAAAATATATATTTGCGAGATGAGAGATTAGTTTTCTTTTTTAAGTTAAATGCATAGAAGAAATTGGCGGTGATTTGAAGCCAGAACTTTCAGCACACAAAGCTTCACTCAGAACTCTTCCGTCACATCCCACACACGACGGTAAGTAAATTTTAGAAGTCGAAGTCCTTTAGAGTTCATAACAATAAATTAACTTTGTGTTTGATCAAAACCAGTTATTCCCACCATATCAGATAAATTAGGCGTACTCAAGAAGACTAATAATAATAGTTAATGTTAGATTTTCTTATAATCCTGCTCTCAAAAACAAGAACCTGCCAACTCTAGCACCTGAGATTATTAGAGATCGTACAGAAGTTATAAAATGCGTTTTTAAGCCATTCGACCGGCAAAAATAACATTAGTAAACTGGTTAGTATAAATCTGAATTATCTGCTTCTAGTTGTCTACAAATACACCGCTTGGCTTACACAGGTACGAAATTATTCAAGTTGTAACTAAAATCTCAATTCTGTAGTTAATATTGGTACTGCAGTTGCTGCTTTTGATTCCTAGCTTTGATGAATATTGAATCCATTGCCTTGTAGTTGGGAATGAAACTTCACTTATAGATGTCGAAGTTTCAATAATTAGTTGTGATGTTTTATTAAAGTAGCCACTAGTTGACTTTTAACGGCCGGTCCCAATATTTGATCTATCCATGGATTTGTCTACTAGAGATACCTACATATTTGACGTAAGCTCCATACAATATATGTCTCATATATAGTAGCCAAATCGATGGATCAATCAAATATTGGGACCAGCGGTGAGATGACATAAACACCTATAATTATTAGCCCTTGAGCTAAAAAAGCTTTTTAATTATAAGACCGCAGCTCGGTGGGATTTGAACCCAGGACTTTCAGCATGCGAAGCAGACACTCTGCCACTGATTTACACCCTCTATGGGCATCATGCCAGAAAATACTTGGCTTTTTCCTTACTGTTGCTAATAATGACAGTTAAAGGGACAAACCAGGGATTAAGTGATGGTGATTGACGCTGTAATTCAAACTACATAGGTATATTATATCATAATGATTAGTAGTGTTCTACTAGCATTTACAGTAATAAAGCACAAGGGAAATGCATTCAAACCACCGGCTATATTGTGGAAATGGCAAAAATAACATATTGGAAGGTAAGTGATGTGCTTAGTCATTCTGAGTTTGTTATCACTAGTTTTACCTAATGCCGCACCACTTAGAACCATGACATAAAAAATATTTTCATGGCTTTCGATGGTACAAATTATCTATCAAAATTATATGCCCTGATATATTTTATAAATTAAATATTTGACAAGATAGCCTGTCAGATTTATTACCTTGCTGCTAACGACACAGCCAATTACACCTTACATGTCTCTTGTAATAAGCTTGCCATACGTCTAAATAATTCATTGATTTCTCATTTCCCCCTCAAATCCTCACATATTGAAGTTTAATACTGTGGCAGCAATAACTTCACTTCAAAGAGGGAAGTCATAAAAGCTTATATTATAATTTGACAGTCCCCTGTCGAGGATAATAAATAGACGACGCTTACACAAGTTGCTTCATAAATCAAGTCGGGTATACAGGTCCTTTTGACGCCTTTTATCATATATATTTTATTTGAGTTGTGGTAAGTATGACAAATGTATTATCACGTATATCGTAAATCATGGGATGAGGCCAATTTGTTTATACTGCGGTTTTGGGAAAGTCACATTGTGAGAAGTGAACTATTTTTATTTCATTTTATAAACTTATGTGATATTGCGAGCGATCAATTACAAAAAATATACAATTTTACAGTGGGCGTTTTTAGGTGGCGACACCTATTACGTGGGATCAAAACACTGGCGAAAAGTGGGCGATAAATATGCCTCTGCCTACCCCTTCGGGGAAACAGGCGTGAGTCTATGTATGTATGTAAATATATTATTTATCGCGAGTAAGACCCGCTATATAACCTTGTATAATACGTTAATAGTTATTCCGTGTGGTGACGGATAAAGAATACGGCATGTCACCATCCCATATCATCCCATGGGTGTCGTTAGAGCCGACAGAGGGAGCATATTATGCAGAGAACAGCACTGTAAGAGAAGGAAAACTTGATACAAACACTATACCAACCCATTTGGCCAGCGAGGTATAGTAGGCCATTTCCTCCTTTCAAAGGAGAGACCTAGTCCAGCAGTGGACTGTTAAAGGCTGATGATGATGATGATTAATACGTTAAAGCGCTTCCATGCTGCAGACGACAATCACGTCCCGATAATTGTCTGAGGACACAAATGTCAGGCAGTAACGTAAGTCTATAAACGCCGTCACCAGAGTTAGCCCTGACAGCTAGTGACCTTGTTTGTTGGTGGCTATTGTAATTTTGAAAAGTGATACCACTTCAACGCTATACAGCGAATAAAGCAAATTACACTTTAATCAATAAGCACCACCCTCGCATTAATAGCTGCACAAAAGAAACCATTTACAAAAGCTACGCACTGGGGCAGAAGAAGTCATGAATATCTTTTAATGTACTTTGAACGTAAATGACATTTGCGTTCGTATTCTTGTAAATGGGATCAATTCGAAGATACCATTTAGCTGTACAGTGCAATATACAATTAGTTATATCACACACAAGAGGATCCTGAGCTGAAAGGCGAGCTTGGATCATTGATGTATGATAACGTTTAGATTTTTTTAAATATAATAAAAGTACTGTAGAAGCGCATCTAGAGAGAAAAGGGCGAGAGGTAAGGCGCCAAAACAGCCCAAAATTATTTATTATATTATAACAACATCTTTTTCCATAACAAATGAGATTTTAAAAGTCGTTTACTACACACACGCCATCGAACCCGACTCCCTCCAACGGAGCAGTCTGTTAGTCTCACCACTAGGCCACTGCTGTCATCAACCTTTATTAATAGTATGTTTAAAGCGATCCTACTTAAGCACCATCATTCGAATTAAAGCATAGTGGACAAAATCACTAATTAGTACTGTCGTTTTCGAATAAAGTGTACTGTTTTTTTTCGAGTAAAGTGATATTATTTAGTCCTGTTTAGAAATTGAAATTCTCTGAACCAAATCAAAGGCAGTAGTTTGCTGATGATAATAGCCTATTATCTGAACCCTAGAGGTAATTAGTGGCATGTTAATACAATATTGTAAGCCTAGGCCGCCGGGGTATGCGAATTTGCGTGTTATCATAAGCGATGGTCGATCGTTTTGCATATTACGGTAGTGATAAACCTTTATTCAGGTCGTTCCTGCTACGTAATATTTGATTTAGCGTTATAATATAACAGTTTCATCTAAGCGTTTCCACAATGAGCCCGCGGTGGACTTTGTCGTCTAAATAGATATGATAGAATACTTCGTCACAGAGTGCCACCGTTAGACCTCTGCAACCCAAAAGAATAGCCATATTCAATGCCTTAGACGAGTGTCAGTACAAGTCAATGTTGTTCGCCGTCAGTTTCAACCCGATACCCTCTGCAAGGTGGTCCGATTGTATCTTTTAAAGGCTATCACAACCTCCATTGCGCAATCGCACTATGAATAAACACCTACCCAGTGTCGACTTTTTTGTAACCTTTGAACTACTGCAACCTAAATTGCAGTTAAGAAAGTTATTAAAGGTATAAACCATTGTATAAATGAAGAAACCTTGCAGTGGGATCTTAAGCCATCTCTGGTTCAACGAAATCGCAGTGGTAATCTAGCATAGGGCGTACACAAAGCTTTAATAACTAAATGAAGAAGTATTTTCAATAAACGCTCTCATTTGTATTCCAATGAAGTTTTCATACGAACTGGGTCGCCGTCTAATTTTTATAGCGATGTTTTTTTATTCTTCGAATCCATCGACACCGGAATATACCTGTTACTTCTTTTCTTTTTTGTTGAAAGCTCTTTTGTAAAAGTATCGTATAACATGGCATTGTTATAACGGACTACCTATATATGTCTAGACGTCATATTATAATAATTCATCATTATATGAGTCTTGTTTATTAACAGTCGTACTGCTTAGCACAGACTTCTTCTCATTTTGAGGAGGTCAACCACGCTGGTCAAGTGCAGGTTGGGTGACTTCACTGTCTTTTGACAACATTTTGGTGAAGTCGCACGGTTACCTGCACCATTGGCAATGATGACACTTTAAACGAAAGCTTCTCTAATCTTAAATAGGTAACAGTGCGAATGTCTCTTTCAAAATAAAAGTCCATAACATAAAATTAAGTTAAACTTCATCGGCTTCTCAGCTTATGTTTCTCTGTACATTTAATATACCTAGATGACAACATTAATTTCAAAGGTGTGTGTGTGAGACTCTCCCCTGACCTCCACGGTGAACTCGACTACACTTAGTAGCTGCGGGATCGCACGAATTGCGGTAAACATACTTAGATGCGATCTCGTCCAGAAAGCCTTAAGCTTACGGCAACCTCTAAACTTAAAATGATCCTAATAGTAATTAATTTTCCAAGCAAACATTTCCTCGAGATATTTCAATGTAATTATCTCAATTAATATGCTAATTTAATAATGATAATATCAGTTTGCATTAATTGTATGCTTGAAGTTGACAATGTACGGTATCTTGACCTCTCTAAGTCACGATTATCTCATGATCTGCTACCCCAAGCGAGGCAAAACGACCCCTACTATTAAGAAGACGACTGTTTCAAGGACATTGTGCGAATGGAAATGATTACAATGAATACATAGTTTTTCACGGAGGGGAGGACTTCATGGTTGTCAAAACTCGTTGTCAACGGTCACTGCTGCTGAACCTAGCTACATTGGTGACACAGTAGTGGGAATTAATTAAAATATTGCAATTCATTTATTTTCCACTAAAGCAAAATAAACTCTCCCAATAACAGCAATTAAAATCTAAATCACTACTTAATCGGGAACCATCTTGAGGTTGTCACAGCGATAAGCATGACCCCCATCACATAGAAACTTTATACTGTCATTGGCAACTGCTACAAAAATGTTGTCTTTAGGGAGCCCCTTCCGTGAATTACAGACGTGACCGTTTGCCAACTTATCGTTTAGAAACGAGGCAGTATGATGCAATGTTTTCCCTGAAGGAGCGACCTGAACTCAATGCTTCCGCAAACTGGGGAAGTATGTCAACAGGTGTTTAAGAATGTTACAGATAGATTAAATTGATGAATTGAGTTTGGGATTTGTACTAAAATGTATTTATTTTACTGTGTGACTGTGTGTAGATTCAAAGACACGTTCTAAAATGTCCAATAGCAATAAAAATCGTGTATTGTTTGTTTTTTCTTTTACTTTTAAGAGACAACTGCCCGTCTTGTGAGTCTAATCTCTATAGAAGACAAAACGCGTGATCCACATTTTGTTGTTTTGAGTCTAAGTATTCTCTGTGTCCCTTGATTGAATGTAACTGTTCACCGGAACATGATTTATTTATTGTGCGGGAGTTCTATTTTAAAACATAAAAAAATATCGCTTGCTGAAATATAAGTAAGGCGACATATTATTTCACTTAATTCCCAAGCTCTAAAAGCTTAAGGGGCTTCCATTTACCTAACATCCATGTCATGAACAATGTGTAAAGCTCGTAGTTACAAATTACAAAGGCCTTAATAAACTGCTTTTAATTACGCTAGTAAAACAAATATTTGGCTAATCTAACCTCCTGCGGTTCGCTACTTACCTTCATGAAGTTTTAAGGTCTCGTAATTGGACGCTTTAATCCTATAACGTGCTTAGTTTATCAGGTAATAGGTACTCTGTAATACTTTACTAAATGGGTGATTCAATTATAAGGAATGTGTGTGCTGAAAGCTGTTTAATCTTCGTTTCATTATTCACTTAACACGTCCTTCGTATCTCTACTGACATAAATTTACATGCTAATGTTTGTTCACAGTAAAGTAATTAAATTTATTTTCATCTTCTGCATGAAATGCTAGGTTAGAACTCGGAAAATTTTGTATTAGGTGCTTGCACAGACTCGTGTACAACATAGAGTTTATTAAAATACATCCACTGATTGACTGATAGCCTATTGGTTTAAGCAGCCAGCTCTTCACTTAACTATGCATCAAGTGTTGTGAGTGGATCTCCTTTCGGCTCAACACTTTGCGTGGGCTTTATTATATTTAGGACTTCATACTAATACATATGCTATGAAGTAAATCCAAAATCCACATGAAAGTAAGTAGACCGCAATTTGACGAACATCTACAAACAGAATATTAAGTAAAACGGAGTAACACGTATTCAAAATACTTGAGTGTCGATACAACAGCGTACAGTCGTAAGCAAAGGCGCTACACACAAAAAATGTTAGTTTATTTTTTTGAAGCGGTATCTGCAAACCACTGAGGCCATCTATCGGACAATAGTGAAGACAGTCAAACCTGGCGACATGTAACGGACACCGACAGAGATCCTGAAACGCGGTATTAAAGCTCGCAAGGTATTACTGTATAAATAGACAAATTCTCAGCAACCTCTTCCAAACCGCGCTCCACCAAGCACAATCAAACTTGGGAAGAAGATCCGCTGCATTTTGTAGTATCTAACAAGTTGGACTAACACTACACCTTTTTCTTCCAAATAGTTTATCTCTATATTGTCGATGTCTTTAATTAAAACCTAAAAGATAATTTTATATGCTTTTGGAAGAGATATGGCATAGTTAAAGCTACCATGGAATCTGAAGTATTTATGGTGGAATTTCTACCACCACCATCACTAGTACTTATGTACAAATGGGCTTAAAAACTAGTAAGACCTGATTAATCTTCTGAGGACAAACTCTGAACTAATAATGAGATATTTTGTTTACGGTATAACATTTATAATCTATGCAAAAACATAGGTAACCTTACTAATAAAATTTCTACGTATTTAGGCTGATGTGATTTTCATTATTTCATTTTAATAAAGAGTTTCAGTGCCTTTCATAATATACGTATTGTCAAATGTATTTAATATTACACTGTAATTATAGCGATCAGAGATAGAGTTTTCTTCAGTTGGAAATGCTTTTAAATATTAAGCACAATATAATGTCCGATAAAAAATAGGTTTAATATTTCTGTAAGATACTTATGTCGCTGACTGTAAGCGATACAAAACGTTTTCTACGTAAGTCGAATTGGAATTTGCACATCAGTGAATTATTTGCTCGATTTGACATATTTACAAAGGCGTTACGTGAATACAACCGTGTTGCCATCAAAATAGCTAATCCATATCTAGAATATAGATACCTTTTTGATTCTTTTTAATTTTTTTGTTGAACATTTAAGCTGTTATGTACCTAAACTTAGTAGAACGTATTTAAAACATAGTTTTTTCGTTTAGAAAGTACTTTGGTGCGGCGAAATCTAAATATCTGTAAACATAAAATCCTTGCATCACAGACTGACAGACAGTGCACAGCCAAAACTATAGGGCGCAACATATATGTTCCTTGAAGTTCTTAGGGGTGCACTTACAAGCAATTTGCCAAAATTGTCACGGAATCGGGTAGAAACGGTAGATGAAAATAAAATCTGCGGGCATTCTCTAGTCAGATTATAAAACGTGTAGTTTACGATTAGGTTAGGCTTCTAAAATCATTTAGTAGATGCCTTGCTGTCAGAAGGTCGCAGTTTAGCAGCTTATGTACATTGTGCTTACGGCGGGATTACGGAAAAGTATGCTGACCGCGATTCGCGTGACTTGTTCGCGCCATTATGGAACAACGATGAACACCGCAATATTATTACTAGTTATGCTCTGAATACTTCTTTGAGAGTGTCTCTCGCAATCCTTTTGCCTGCCTCAAAACTGAGGATAATACGGAGGAAGGGCCTGCGATTTGGGTTTTCATCGTGAAGAAAAATTAAATGTGTTAAAATAATTATATCTTTAGTCATCATCATCCTGCCATAGTGCACTGCTGGATACATGCCTCTCCAATGGTACGCCACTGAACCCGATTTTCGGCTTTTCGTGTCCATCCGATGCCTGACACTTTGCGTTAATCGCCAATCCACCTAGCCGGAGGCCGTCCTACCCGTTTGCTAGTAATACCTGACTAAAAACTCGTTGGCTGCACGGCACCTACGTATAATGTCGACAAGTTCCATTAGCAAAGGCACTAATGTATCTGTGAAGTAAATGTAAAGATTTTTAAATCAGTTCATCAGCATCATTTTTAAAGTGAACATGTCTAAAGCAAGCCCATTACCGACTCCACACACATAAATCAAGACGAAAAACATACATCCTACATTAGCATCTTGTCAAGTTATTTGATCGATCTCAATGTCGGGCAATAAATCACTGTAAGGTTGCATATCTACAGGAGATGTGTGGGGAAGCGGAGTGGCGTGCAACGGACACATCTCACCATTTTATTTTAAAGTCGCGAAGCCAACGTAGTGGAAACTTTGGGTATGCCTATAGGTAAACCAATGTGCCAAATGTTGGCCAGTTCACCCGATAATTAAGTGGCCTTTATTTGTTTTTATGTTCCTTCTTAGGCAATGTGCCGGTTATTATAAATCTTGACGCCACCTCCACTTGAATTGCATCTAATGTCGCGGTAGACAAACATTCAAAAAACGTACATGAAGAAACACGCAAACTCGAAAGGGCAATTTGTCGATCGCACAAAGCTGTCCAATATAGGGATTCAACCCACAACACTCGGCGCAATTTTAAGAACGAGACAAACACTTACACAACTACGACTTCTATGCAGTCAACGCCTAAATTCGTTGAAATTTAAACCTTGCCATTGATAGATACACTTGTAGGCACTATGTTGGATATCGGTCGTTAGCTGGATTATCGTCCCAACATCCATATAAGAGTCCGTTCCCACAATCTTATACGTAGACTCGATCCGCGCTGGTTCTTTTTTTAAGCAATCGTGTGTGTAACTTCTAACAGCGCGTTTCTAGAGCTTCAACACTTCTTCGTAATTCTGTAAGTGTCCGTTAGATGTCGCCATTGTTGGTGTTTCCGTTCACTATAGATTTGTTGCTCACACACTGTTCAGCTCGCTCCCTCACACATCTTAAGTTCATACACATACGCAACCTCACACTGTCACTGGAGTGGATTCACTGAAGCGACGAGGTCTTGAGGTTATGGCCCTTAGTGATATATCGGCGTCTTTCTACGTTCCATTACTTACAAGGTAGCTTGATTGAATATCGAGTGCTTTTAATTAAAATGCTCGATTTATAGGTTTTTGGGCTTTTATGGGACAATTAATGGTCTTGCAATGATGAATTGGTCTTTAGGGCAAGCCATTTATAAGGTCGGTTAAACAACGTATAGGTAATGTGATTGCGGGGCTTCGTTGTCTTGTAGTAAGACTGTTTTATTATAAAAGAGGTAGTTCTACTGTCGGTGTATAGTATTATGTATATTAGTAAAAGTAAGTTTTATTTATGGATAGGTATATATCGTAACTTTGGTTATTAAAAGTTTTGGAAACTGCGCTGAAATATGATAATGTGACCTGTAAGTTTTCAGTAATGTTTGAAGTCAATATTATTTTACTCTATTTTATTTTACTGCTCGTCTCTGCAAGCGGGTGTAACTTACTAATGCTATTAGAAGTATGTTTATCTATTGCAGGTTTGGTATGTATCTGAGAACTTATTAAACCGTCACCAGTTGTTTGAAAACCAACAAACTTATATTCCTAAACGTAAAAGCATAATATTGATTTCAATTTTCATTCAGATGTCTGTGACATAATGAACAACCTTTCCCGGCAAAAATAATTATATCATCCTCTTAGCGTTATACCAGTAGCATCATGGGATCCGCTTACTAATCTAACCGGATTTGACTGAATATTAGTTTTTCCACAGAGCGACTGCCTGTCTGACCTCCGCAACCCATTTATATTCTATGGTTCCTGATTAGTCCAAGACTAGTCTCAATTTATGCAAAGATCTTCATGACATGCGGTACCGACGACTTAATGTGCTCTGCGAGGCACGGGGCAAACGATTTGCCAGTCAAAACGCACATAACCCCGAAAAGTCATTGTGTGTGTGTGTGTGTGTACGTCGTGAATTCGAATCCGATACCCTCTGCATGGCAGTCTGTTGTCACAAACCCAAGGCAAAAAAAAAATATAATAAATAATTGCTATTGTCTTTAAGACAATACAAAAATTGGCAAGATTGAAATGTATCCGGTCGTGCTCTCTTCATTAACCACTAAACGCATTTGTTAACATAACTGTAGACTATTATCAAAATACCAAAAGAGCACCAATCCCTTATAAGTAGAATCGTGCCATTTATTTCCAATTAACAAATATATGCTGATTATTTCACACAAAAGGTTATTATACATACCAAAAAGTAATTTTGCAAATCATTTGCACACGAGTTATTTCAATTGCGAACATTGAAAGAAGTAGCAAAATAATCACTATCCATTGGAACGCTTAGGTTCAAATTAATTTGTAGGTAGATTCGTGTTTTAATTGAATAATGTACGATGTGGGTTCTGGTTGAAGCCATTTTCGTCAGTAGATAGGTTTAAATGAGAGAGACTTTAGTTTTAAAGATATGTGAATTTGATAGTTGAACTACCTATTGTGGATCACATTTGAATACAGGTATTATATTAAAACTATACCAGTTAAAATTTGTCTTTTATTTAGTATCATATAAGTATTTTTTTTGACTCCTGTGGAAACTCTCCTTATAAGCCATCTCAACTCGACGCCAACCCGGCCAGAGTGTGATCGACCGGGCTTGGGACTGGCGGAAGAGGTGTGTGGAGGCTCTCCCCTAAAGGCGTTCGGGGCATAGCCACTAAAACCACCGCGGTGTCCCTACGCCCATGTAGTCGCGGGGTCACGCGATTCGCGGATAGCATATTTTTCCGTGACCCCACCCGAGTTTGGCCCGCCGTCGTTGTTGGCGGGCCCCGTCTTGTTATGCTACGTGGGAGGCGGTGCGAACACTACGCGCCTCCATGCCTTTTGGGTGGACGTGAAACAGCCCCAGAGCTCGCCGTCCGCAGGCACTAAAACCTAGCGGCCGCAGAGGATAGGGAGGACGGCAACCTGATAACACCGCATCTCCTCTTCCTCTGCGGCCCCACCGCAACGCATCACATGGTGCGTCCCCATTTGGTCGCGCGAGATGGGGCGCACGGCGACGCAACACCGCAACGCCCGACTGTGAGAGACAGAAAGAACTGTCCCCCGCACCCGCACCTTAGGACGCATCCTACCCAGGTTTCACCCAAGGCCACGTGGAGCGTCCACTCCCGGGATCCCGCATGTAAGTGAATTTAGCAGATCATTGTCCAGTAGATCAATAATAAATCCGAGTTCTTATCGCATGCAGCCGAGTTCTATAGTACCTTAAAAAAAATACTTAATAATCTGCTAACTTCACCTAGCTCTGCTACGTGAAGTTAACAGATCATTAGCAGCAAATTTAAAACAAAAGTGAGTTTTCCTACATGCGAATGAGTTCTACAGTTCCTGATACTTTTTAGCAAATGTTCTGGACCTATGTTCGAGTATAAGCAATAATACATATGGAAAAAAAAGAAGAAAAAAAAGAAGATTTCGTAAATTTAAAATTTCACACAAATCACGGAAGTTTGCATGCTCTGCTGGCACTTTGTTCTGAGTTCTCGACTAGTATCGAAATCTAGGTTACAATTTTAATAAGGACTTGTAAAGAACTAAAGAGTTCTAGCTTCCCCTAGATTTGTCTGAAATTTTAAATTGACGAAAATGTAATTTTTCAATTTTTAGACTTTGTGAGATGTCATTTGTGAGGTCTCGCCTCGAATCGAGTTCGAGATTACAGTTCTAATACGGATCTATTAAGAACTAAAGAGTTCTAGCTTCCTAGATTTGTCTGAAATTTTAAATTGAGAAAGTTTAAAATTTTCGATTTTTAAACCTTGTGACATGTTCTGCTGGCACTTTCTTGTGAGTTCTCGACTAAAATCGAGTTCTAGATTATGATTCTGATACGGATATATAAAGAACTAAAGAGTTTTAGCTTCCTAAATTTGTCTGAAATTATAAATTGAAGAAAATGAAATTTTTCGATTTTTAGACTGTGACATGCTCTGCTAGCATATTATTGTGAGTTTTCGCCTAGAATCGAATTTTAGATTATAGTTCTAATAAAGATCTGATTAAAACTAAAGAGTTCTGGCTGCCTAGATTTGTCTGAAATTTTAAATTGACGAAAATGTAATTTTTTAGGTTTTAAGACGTTGCGACATGGTCTGCTGGCACTTCCTTGTGAGTTTTCGACTAGAATTTAAATCTAGGTTACAGTTCTAAAACGGACTTGTTAAGAACTAGAGTTCTAGCTTTCGAGATATGTCGGAAACTTTAAATTGAGAAAAAATAAAATTATCGTTTTCAAAACCTTGTGACATGCTCTGCTGGCACTTTATTGAGAGTTCTCGACTAGAATTGAAATCTAGATAATAGTTCTGAGACGGATCTGTTAAGAACTAAAGAGTTCTAGCTTCCTAGATTTGTGTGAAATTTTTAAATTGACGAAAATGTAAATTTTCTATTCTTTGACCTTGTGACATGCCCTGCTGTCACTTTGTTCTGAGTTCTCGTTTAGAATCGAGTCCTTGATTACAGTTCTAATACGGATCTGTTAAGAACTAATTCATAATTCTTTATTTGCACAAAATGTAGGTACATTACAAAAGGTAGATTTGGTAACAAGCAGTTCCAGGTACATTCTGTCGTGTCAAGACATGCAAATATAGGTGGTATTAAATTTATACATAAAAGTTAAGATGATTAATTTTATATTAGTATCAGACTTAGGTACAACAATAATTAAGTATGTGCTCAATATATGTATATTGTTTTAGTAAGACCAATTGTGAGCTGCTATTTAACTTTATAACACAATATTCGTATAATATTATGGTCAATACAAATGTCAAAGAGTACAATTAAATGTCAATACTAAATAAACAAATATTAAAACAGTATCAATTCAAAAAATATAATTCAGATAAAATGTCAATGTTGTGTAAAAAAAAACGATGGTCAAATGTCAAATATAAATATACAAATAGTTAAATATCAAAAATGTCAGTTGCGTTAAATGTCAAATTATAGTTTTATACTTTTAATAATTCTGATACTGAGTAAAAACATTTATCAATGAGCCACATTTTCAGTTTTCTGTTAAACATGTTTGGGGGTACATTTTTTATGGTGTCAGGGATAGCATTGTAAATACGCCTACACATAACAGAACAGCTTTTTAGAATCATTGTTGTTCTAGGTACATTTGATAAGACTATTCTATTTGGATTTCTAGTGTTTCTAGGAAACACGTCCTTAGCTGCTTTGAATAAGTCACCATTTTGTTTAACAAACTTAGCTGCCTCCAGAATGTACATACAGGCCAAGGTTAGGATCTTATACTCCTTAAAGAGTGGCTTGCAAGACTCCCAAGGTGGTATCCCCGCAATGGCTCTTACACACTTTTTCTGAGCTAGAAAAGCTTTATGACTATCGGTTGAGTTACCCCATAATACAAGACCATAGTTTAAAACGGACGACACGTAACCATGATATGCCGCTAGTACCGTTTGAGAAGTAGAGGTTTTTCGCAGTTTATACAGAACATATATGAATTTATTTATCTTGCTACAAACTCTATCAACATGGCTTTTCCTGTTTAGGTTTTTATCAAGGGTGACACCTAAGAATGTTGTTTCATCTACCTCAAGGATGTGATTATTTTCGTATTGGATTGACAACTGTTTGCTTATTTTCTCATATGTAGCAAACTGGATAAAGTTTGTTTTACTTAAATTGACCATTAAATTATTATTATTTAGCCATTTTATTACAGATTCTATAGAATTATTAATGTCAATGGTATAAGTATTTATGTCGGCATTATTATCACAAGTCAAAATTAAGGAAATGTCATCGGCATATAGAATACAAGGTTTTAAAATAAAGAAAGAATTCTAGCTTTCTAAAGAATTCTAGTTTTCTAGATTTGTCTAAAATTTAAATTAAATTTTCAATTTTTAGACCATATATATGTATAGAGCTACAATTCTTTAGTTCTTAACAGATCCTAATTAGAAATATAATCAAGATTTCGATTATAGTCAAGAACTCACAATTAAGTGCCAGCAGAGCATGTCACAAGGTTTAAAAATCGAAAATTTTAATTTTTCTCAATTTAAAATTTCAGACAAATCTAGGAAGCTCGAACTCTTTAGTTCTTAATAAATCTTAATTATAACTATCATCTAGATTTCCATTCTAGTCGAGCACTCACAATAAAGCGCCAGCAGAGCATGTACCAAGGTCTAAAAATCTAAAAAATTACATTTTTGTCAATTTAAATTTTCAGACAAACCTTGGAAGCTAAAACTCTTTATTTCTAAACAGATCTGTATTGGAACTAAATTCTAGTCGAAAAATCACAATTAAGTGCCAGCAGAGCATGTCATAAGGTTTAAAAAACAAAAATTTTTAAATTTTCTCAATTTAAAATTTCAGATAAATCTAGAAAGCTAGAACTATTTAGTTCTTATCAGATACGTATCAGAACTACAATTTAAATTTCGATTCTAGTCGAGAACTCACAATAAAGTGCCATCAGATAATGTCACAATGTCTAAGAATCTAAAAAATTACATTTTCGTCAATTCAAAATTTCAGACAAATCTAGGAAGCTAGAACTCTTTAGTTCTTAATAGATCCGTATCAGAACTATAATCTAGATTTCGATTCTAGTCAAGAACTCACAATAAAGTGCCAGCAGAGCATGTGACAAGGTCTAAATATCTAAAAAATTACACATTCGTCAATTTAAAATTTCAGACAAATCTAGGAGGCTAGAACTCTTTAGTTCTTAACAGATCCCTATTAGAACTGTAATCTGAATTTCGATTCTAGTCGAAAACTCACAACATAGTGCCAGCAGTGCATGCAAACTTCCGTGATTTGTGTGAAATTTTAAATTTACGAAATCTTTTTTTATTTTTTTTTATTTTGCGTATGTAATGCTTACACTCGAACATAGGTCCAGAACTTTTGCTGAAAAGTATCAGGAACTGTAGAAATCATTCGCATGTAGGAAAAACTCACTTTTGTTTTTGATTTGCTGCTAATAATAATAATAATATGATTTTATTTCAGAAATTATTTCTATATACAAATTTCAAAAATAATCAAATAATTATAAAAATCAGCAATCATCTAATGCTCTGCTACGTGAAGTTAGCAGATCATTTAGTTTTTTTTTTTTAAGGTAAAAATGGCAGCCCCCACGTGGGATCTCCACCTAGTCGTGGTGGGGGGGCTCAGTAACCGTGGATTGGTCACCCGCGGTGAAGCTAAGAGGGATCCAGGAGGGGACGCTCCGCGTGGGCTTGGAGGGGCCTGCGCAGGATGCGTCCGCGCGGGTGCGGGGGACAGTTCTGTCTGTCCCTCGCAGTCGGGTGCGGTCGCGGGAGGAGAGGCGTGTCGGTGTTGCGTTGCCGCGCGCCCTATCTCCCGCGACCAAATGGGGGCGCGCCATTCGATGCGTCGCGGTGAGGCCGCAGAGGAAGAGGAGATGCGGTGTTGCGTTGCCGTCCTCCCTATCCTCTGCGGCCGCTGGGCGTTTTGGCGGCGGAGTCCAACACCTTAATCCGTCGCCAAGGGGGTTTTGTTCGGGGCCCGCCTGACCATCTGGCAGGCCAATACCCGTCGGAGGGTGGCGACGAGTGCTTTGGTGATGCCCCACCCTCCGACACACGGGTACATGGCGGAAGTCGAGGTGGTTTTTAGTGGAAACACCACATACTCCGGCTCTTATTTCCCCCAAGAGTCGGAGATCCGAAGGGATTTTCCACCTCGTAAAACAAAAAAAAAAAAAGGTAAAAATGGCAGAACTATTTCTGACAAGTATCAGGAACTATGGAACTCGGCCGCATGCAATAAGAACTCGGATTTATTATTGATCTGCTGGACAATGATCCGCTAAGTTTACTTACATGGATCCCGCTTAGCTTTACCGTGGCTGTACAAGCCACGGTTACTGAGCCCCCCCACCACGACAAGGTGGAGATCCCACAGGGGGGAGGGGTATCATATAGGTATGCTTCACAATGATTTTCTAGATTCTGCGTAATATTTCGTGCCACGGGCTAATAATCTATATTACCTCCTCTACGTTTTTTTTTTCATAAAATGGTATTTGCTATTACGTGCAAGTACGTCAGTAGTCCATATTACCTGCTATATATGGTCTTTTTCGCGTTTGCAAATGTGCCCCTACATTTACAAAAATAGAAGGAATAAATGACAATTATTAGAGTCAATGACAATCATAACAATATTATAATATTAATTTTTAATTTCCATACAGTATTGTGTCAATTACCGGTATTATTTTTAGATTGCTGATGTAGTATTATTTTATTCTTAATTCAGCGCATAGGTTTAGTATCATTATACGTTTGCCAAATGCTCAAAGAGACTGAGTAATAAACTATTTATCAAGCTCAAATAAAATAAATGTTAAAAAATATTGTAATGTTTGTCAGTACTATACACCGTTATTTTTTAATTAGTACAAAAACTTTAAGGACATAATAACGAAGACATTATTATCATATAAGTGACGTAAAAATTTCATAATATCTATAAATAACAAAGTTATAATCATTTGTTTTTTGTAGAAAATCTCACCCAATTCATAGACATATTTTACAATCCATTCACTACTTCATTGATAGTACTTACTTTACGTCCTACTCTTACGCATTCTTTCCGTCGCACTTATAATGCAGGTAGCCGTAGACAATAAAATGAAGCAAAATAATAAGTGTAGGTAGATATTTTTTATTTTTTTAAATTCTACCCACTCCTTCATACTTCATCCTGTCTTAGGACCGGCAAAATTTACCGTTTTACAAGTAATTAAATACGGAGGTAGGTATGTAATTAGAAAGCAAACACGTCATATCAAAATAAAAGAAAGTATTCTGTAATAAAAGAAAAGAGTAATTTTGGCGTATTTATGAAGTAAGAATCGGCTGCTATTTTCAATTACTATTAAATCGTCATCACGTCAGCCTAGAGACGTCCACTGCTGGACATAGGCCTCCCTCAAGGTTCTCCACACAGACCGATTTTGAGCCGCCCGCATCAAATTATTATTTAGTTAAGTAGGTAATATTTACTTTACTTACAAGTATTTCAATTGTTCTTCGAAATATCCATCACTATTGTCAATACACAGCACGTTTTATTTAATTGTTTTTTAACGAGATAAGTAAGCTTCTCTGACTTTTTACTGCGTCAAAAGCGTCCAATATGCACTGTTTAAATTGTTCGACACTCACACTCACAACGGCTCACTTTTGTACACAGTGGTGAGCATGGAGGCCAAGCTACGACCCGCCTCGACCGATCCACTGGCTTCCAAACACTTCCCTGTACAAACGCATAGCTGCACTCGCGTGATGTGAACTAATAAGCCATCCCGTTGGGCAAACGTAAACATAAAATAATTGTTTCCACGAAAAAACATCCACTCGCTATCACCTTCAATTTAGCACTGCGGCGCGCGCGCAGAGGGACAGGGGGTGGCGAGCTTCGAGTTTGCACAAATTTATCAATGGAGTAGTGGCGCGTAAAATTACTACGACAACATAGTATTTAGTTATGCATTTACCAAACATTACGTATTTTTGTGGACAGTTTTGGGACAGTTTTGGAACTTAGTATTTTTATTTTTTACATACATATATATGATTAGTTAAAGATGCCTAGAGCCCCATTAAATTTTTTGTACTAATTAAAAAATAGCGGTGTATATATTAGTCTACAATTTATTTACTTGCTGCCAAATGCAATTTCGAAGCTAAGTAGACCATTGAGTACAGTCCCTAAGTATGGACGTCAAATCTATCATTTTTGATGCGATGTGATTCTGCCAAAATTTCTAAAATATCGGTCGAATTCACCGCTCCGCTTTGCAATCCTAGTATTAACAATACTGCACAAACATGTGGGTTTTACAAGTCTTTTCGTACAACTATCATTGTACGAAAAGACTTGTAAAACCCACGAAGACGGAGACAAATTAAGTCGTAGCTAAACGTTGATAAAGCTCTATCTAAGTTTTAATCTCAGTCGGAGCTAGCTGCAGCATAAACATTGTAGGTATTATACTAACTGCAAGATGCCTTTCTTCGTTCCATATAAAAATATAAAAATGCTTTGCATATTCCCGGCTTTTATGTAAAACAGTTTCGAACTTAAGCCTTTTTACCGAGGGAAACGGAAAAAATGTTCCAAGAAAAATCTCCTTTTTACTTTATGGTCGAGCTTGTTTCTTTTCTTGATTTCGCTTTAGATATTTATAGAGAATTCTTGGCGGGAAGAGTTTCAGGTATAATATTGCGGCTTGAATTTAAAATAGCTTGCCTAATTTATTGGAAATTCTAATTACCTACTTGGATTTTTCCCTGTGCTGCATTTAAGGTATAAATGGATATTTCGACTGCATATATTATGGCGTAATAGTCCAAACGGTTAATTAACGGTCGTTTCGATTCTGTGTCTTCTTTGTGTCCTTTACTTGAATTTTTGTTGTTTGGGTTGGGATTTCTTCTATAACTGGCAAATCATCGGCCATGCAGATAAAAATCAAAACACGTTTGATTACAAATTAAATTCCCTATAACTTTTGTCCCGTAGCATTTAGTCGTAAAAAAAAAATAACAAAGATACAAACGAAAGTCGAAAAAATTTCGCAACAAATTTTATTTTCAATGTATTATGATTTTTTTGTCGTCGGTAATAAAAAATATATTTAATGTGTCTTTATTTCTTCCTTAACTGCAGAGTCTCAAGTTGGAAGAATGGGTCTTGTCCAGTCTTCCAACTTGAGACTCTGCAGTGTCATAAGGTCCAATTTTCACGCATAACAAAGGCCCTAAAAATCTGAAGTTTATGCTCTGCCCAACCAGAGGATACTGCAATTTGTTCTGCAGTGCCTAAATTTTCTGGAGACACCTGCTGGAAAATTACTGAAGATATCAAAATTCATTAAGGAAAATGATGAATTACTGACAAAAATGCGACTTTCCTCCAAAGCTCTTCATCGACAATTTAATACCGGCGCTTGAACAGACCCTGTGCCAAAGCTTGGCTCATCTTAAAAAGCAGACATAGAACTTATTATTGAAAAACGTTAAAATGGCCATAAAACAAAAGTAGTAAAGATATAACTTTTTATTGTTAGCTTTACAACAAAAGTATCATAATCAAAGTTGTAGAGAATTTAATTTGCAACAAAATACTCATTCACACTTTCTTTGTGCAACCAATAGTTTACCAGGTAATCAAGAAAAACTATCTGCACCTGCACTCTTTCCAAGATGGCGCCCGAGGGACAAGAGATACGACCTCACTTTGGATCAAGCTTTACTATTGTAAAGCTTGATCCAAAGTGAGGTCGTATCTCTTGTCCCTTCCTACATATTTGTAAAATAAAATCGCGTCCTCTGATAAATGCAACCCCTAATGTACCTTTTCAATGGACTACAAGTAAAAATCATATAATTATAATAATAAGTTTTTAAAACTTTTTTTTTTTGCATTTTTGATTTTATTTTTGGGTCTTTATACTCTTTAATTTTTTTTTTGCTTTGAACAGTTTTATTGCGCAATAGGTAAAAAACATATATATATATATATACATTGTAATATATATATATATATATATATATATATATATATATATATATATATATATATATATATATATATATATAAAAGAAAGTCGTGTTAGTTACACTATTTATAGCTCAAGAACGGCTGAACCAATTTGGCTTAAAATTGGTGGAGAGGTAGCTCAGAACCAGGAAAAACACATAGGTTACAATTAGTTGCAAAAAAGGGAGGGATTTTAGAGAGGGTTGAAGTTTGTAGGGACAAACCTACTACCTATTGACAGTAAGAACGCATGCGCTTTTCTATCGTATATCTGTCAGTACTGTCAGATTATACATTGTCATATGGTGCACTGTCATTACTTCGTTCGCTTACTTATATAAACTAATAATTATTGTAACAGCCTTGGCTAATCCCTACTAATATTAGGTACAAATGCATAAATGTGTATGTATGTACCTATGTACCAATTTCACGCTAAACCGGCTGAACCAATATTCTCTACTCATAAATGTGAAAGTGTGTATAGAGATATATCGGACCATGGCTTTGACATTTGACTGTATGCAAAGTGACGTTGTTGAGCACCTTTCGGTAGATAATGTCATGAATACTGACCAAGTTACTTCGTACCCTATAGAGTTTCTGAATTCCTTATCATGAGTACCTTCACGCAACTTGAGACTGAACATTGGTGTTCCAGTCCTGTTAATGCGTAATCTTAATGCACCAAAGCTTTGTAATGGCAAACGGCTACAAGTAACACCTAGGACGAAACATTATAAAAGCTATTCGCTATTGCGAGTCAGACTCGCTCATGAAGGGTTCCGTAGTGGAGGTATCCACTTACCATAGCCATTATCTTCGACTAACTATTAATAGTATTTGTATAAACGACAAAGCTATATTTGCGGTTTTTAAGATGTGCTTTATTTCAAAAACTGCTGACTACATATCGTTAAAACCATCGTCAATTTTTGTTGGAAGTTTTTATAATGATCTACAACATAAATATTTTTTTTGATTTGTCACTCTCTTACTTTAAAATTTAGAGACACACACACACCCATTTTACCACTTTGTAACCGTACTTATATCTTTCAAACGATTGACTTTGAGAAACAATCGTTTTAAGAACCTCAAAGTAATTTTTAACGACCCATTTTCCACATAAGTTCCATGTATGAAGAGCCCTCCTTAATATTCAATATTTTTTATTTTCTACTACGTCGTAACACAGAATACATCTACCTTTGAATTTTCAAATGTGTAAACTGAATAGTTTCGGCATAAAGTGGCTGTGACATACGGATAGACTGACAAACATAGCGCGTCTACAAGGATTCCGTGTTTAGCCATTTTTGACTACGGAACTCTAAAAATACTGTTTACAGAAATGTTTTAAATACTTATTGTGATTATATTTCTTATCAGGCCCTATGAACAGAATTAAAACGAATATTACTACCGAACGATGAAGGAGTTTTGTGTTACCCCGAATTTAACGTAAGCGAAGCCGCGGACAAAAGCTAGTAATTCAATATTAAAGACAAAAGCTAAACCTAAAACTAATCTACAATTAAGAAAAAAAAAGAACAAAAGAAAAACAAGGAAAAAGAAAAAAATATATATATGCTATACTGCGTCCAAGAATTCTTCCGCAACGCTGTCTACTGGTAGCGTGCCTAGAAGACTGGCAGCATTGCCACGCTGGATGGCAATGCTTATTCTCTCTGCGAAAATTAGGCCAGCCTTCTGGTCACGGGAAGCATCGATCAGCCTTTTTGCTATTTCTCTGTATAATTAAATATACGTAAGTATCTAAAGATTTTTTTAAAATATATTTTGTTGTCCAACAGCACCATTACGTACTTATCAGAAAAAATGTTATAAAATCAACCAGGTTAGCCGTCCACTTGTTTATAAGGGGTGATCGGTTAAGAAAAAACACATCGCAGCAAGTCACGTCACTCCCAGATATCGTAAAGATTTTTGACATTCGTTCGGATAGTCAGCATCCCGAAAACCGTTAAAATCTATGAGTATAAAGTCAGGTGACTAAAGTTATTTTTTGTTCGACATTTATTGTTGTTCGAACAAATGTATCATCAGCGTCATCGTCCTAGCGTTATTCTAGTTGCGTCTAAGTTTGAGTTAAAGCCCGGGATCTACCTACTAGTCTAATCAGTTTTGTCAGAATGTCAGCATCTCCATAGAGTGACTGCCGTCTGTCCTCCGCAACCCAGAGAGATAGCGATGTTTCATGGTTGAGTGTTGGTTTATACAGGGGTACTACTGTCCATAAATTAAATACTACCAATTCGAATACATGTAATAATAAAATGTATTATCAGCATTAATGAATTTGATGCGATCTGTACACTTTTAGTTAAACATCAAATAAAAAAAAGAAGATATATATAATTAGATTTTTAATATTTATTTTTCCATAAGATTTTTAATATTTTCATTAGCTAACGTTGCCTTTGATATTTACAAAAGGATGTACATAAGGAAGGCATGACTCGTCATATCTAGCGCTTGCTTCATAATAGAATCAAGGTTTACTACATCCTCTGTAAATAAACAAAAATTAAACATTTAAATTATGTAGTGGATGAAACTTGATAATAGAAAGACTGAAGAGCATGCATGAGCAATCTGATAAGAGTGAATGAAGCAAGATAGATATGTCAGGATTGTTGCAAATGGCGTTCCCTAGTGTCTGCCTACCCCTCTAGGAAACAGGCGTGAGTCTATGTATGTATGTAGAAAGAACGCATTATAAGTAGATATGCGTCTCGTGATCCCCACCCGGGAATCGAACTTGGGACTGGCAAAAGTGTTACTGAGTTCTGTTTTTTCGAATTCTCTGTAGCAGCATCGAGTCTGGCAAAGCGCCCGGTAACGGCAATAGGCGCGAACCGTATTACGTGGGACTGAAAATTCATATATGGCGAAATGTGGCCTGCCCCTTCGGAGGTACAGGCGTGACTCTATAAAAAAAAGCTTTTGCTTTTCTCTCAAAATATATTTGCAAGATGAGAGAAGAGAATATTTTATTTGCATAAACAAACCTAAGAAAAATATATGAAACAAAACACTTCTTACTTCATGACAGATAAGCCAAAAACGCAAAATATTTTTATGATTTTTAATCATTTTTGCCGAAATTTAGGAAGCACTATTTTGAAACATCAATCTTATCATGCCCTACATATTGCTTTACGAGGTATGTATGATTTATATTGTTATATTTCGATGATATAGGTGATGATATAATAGGTACAGATCCTCTGTACCTATTTGATAATTTAAACTCATTATCATTATACGTTTACAAGGTAGCAAACATTAAAGAAAAATGCTAATTTCATTCTACTCAGCACTTGTAGAGTTATATTACATTTAATTTTATAAATATGTATGTTACATTTAATCAATACATGTTTTACAATAACTTTGAAAATAAAACTGAGCTACAATTTTGCCACTTTAAAGAACAACGGTTATGGATTGCTAATAAATGAACTGCTAAATTGGAATTTACTGTTGAGTGTTGTTACGTTGCAATCCAGAACAGAAATATCTAGTTTAATATTTATTTTTGTAAAATGATTGTAATGTGTTTTGTGCATCTAAATAAAAAAAAACTTTCGTGGTCATTTAAACTGATTTTAAATTGTATTTCGGGATGAAACAAGGATACGTGGTGTATGTAATCCCGAATGACAATTAAAAAGCTTTTTCCATTATATAAGACAACGTATAAATCCTGTGTCATAGTAGACTTAGCAAACTCTTTATCAACGGACAGAAAGTATACCCAAACTTAAACAAATATTCGAAGATCGCACAAAGTGTGCTCAGTTGTGGGAATCAAACCCACCATCCCACACTCAGGTAGTTACAGTCGGCGTCTGAGTTTTAAAATCGGTAAATATCGATATTATATTACACTAAAGAGTTTTAGCAGCGATAACCTAGTGGAGATGCCAACTGCAACAAAGACTGCCATGTAGAGGATATCGGGTTAGAATCCACGGCGTGCACCAATGACTTTTCGGAGTTATGTGCGTATTGCAAAAAAAAAATATTCAATAGGTACTTTATTTTCTTAAGCACGACTCCATTCAATGCCCAATAAACGATCATGCTATAATGAGTTAGCTTACCTGGCTCTAATGTTATATTATGATCAAATCGCACCAGTTCAGTGTGTGGCCACAGCAACTGCACAGTCGGTGGCTTATAAATCGGCCTCCGAACATCTGTGTGGACATTTAGAACACTCCAGCAGTTGACTCTGGAGCGCCACATCCGCACTGCTTGAGAGTGATTACCACGGTTGTCCCTTGCTCTGTGCTTCACAATGCAGTATATGGCTCATTCGGGACTTGACTTAAAAGTCATTTATCTACACCCGCTTAAACTATTATGCCATGCGTACAGTCAAACTCACTGTTAATCTTATTATCATATTATTGATTGATTTACCGGAAATGACATTTATTCAAGAGGACCATCACTTGTTGTTATTGTGCCAGCTCATATCTTAATTACCCTTAAGTGCCACTTCAGTTTTTAGTACATACATTCATAAGAACATACAAATACTCAGGACTTTTTCCCGTCGGGGTAGGCAGAGACAACGGAATGCCACTTGCTTCTATCCTTACAAACCTCACGCGCTTCCCTACTATACATTCATTACTCTTTTCATACATATCATGGAACCGGTAAGTTTTCAGTACACGTACATTTTGGACAGAGTTGTGGTCTGGTTATATTGCGGTAAAGGTAGTTGAGTCTTGCCGAGCGTAGGCTTTTGAAGAACGTATGCGCAGCGCAAACGCCACGTTTGCGCAACGCGTGGCGCCAGCTGGGGCATATAAGTACGTTACGAATTGTGTAACGTCAGTGTCACGGTGTTTAGACTACAAAGAACTGCAGAGGAAACGCTGTGATTACGCGGCGCAAGCGTCGCGTTGTCACAGCGAACGCGCAGCACATACGCCTACGCTGAATAGACGCTCGTGTGAATGGGCTCTAAGAAGCTCCCTCTATTTGTCAATTATCTAATTTGGTAAGTCACGAATAGAGGTCACTCGACAGATTCTCTCACTTTACGTTGAGAATTGCAAATCATACTTATTCAGACATTTTAAAGTAATTGCTTATCAACAATGACTAGCGAATAAATCGAGTAAAAATATGATTATGTTGTTACTCTAATTACACGCAATACTAGGTTTTATCCGATATTTCAGTGCGCATAGTATACCTTTTATTCTTTATATAGCACTTCTCCGTTCAGTTTCCCACGTTAAGGAAAAAGTTCAAAGGTCAACTTTAAAGAAAACTCAAACTCGTCAACTTCTGGTCAGCGTGACAGTGTTTTGACTCACAATGTTATTGTAACCCAAATTCTTGTATGATGATAATATTGCTAATTATAAGCCTGGGTTCTGCACTGTTGCCTACAAATAAAAATCCTCAGTACACAAATGATGCTCACGGCGAGAATAACGAACTAGGAGATAAAAAAAATCTGCAATATCTTTTTATAAAATCGAATTATAGTTATAAACATTGAATCATTATCATTGAAATCTATTTTAGAGCCCACAATCTAGTGAAGCTTGGCAGTCAGCTCTGAATATTTATTTTTGTCTTTCGCTAGGTTAAAGAGTATGGCTCTTTTTACGTCTGTCCATTCCTTGTTATGCCGAAATTTTTCATCATAGTTTGTAGAACTACTTATAATTTTTCATCATAGTTTGTAGAACTACTCTTCTGATATTACTGGTCCACCGGAATTTTGCTATAACTAATGGGGGTAATATCTAAAAACTAATAGGGTTCTTCGTTTTTTGTGGATCGACTCGAGTCTAACTTCCGCAATCCACAACGTCAAACATCATTCTAAGGTTAGAATGATGAATTAATCATTCGTCAGTGACGCCCCAGTAACGAGTTAATTAGATGTTTATGCAGCTTCAACTTATTTAATATTCATTTTGAAATGTTGCTACAAGCAGCGATAGCTGAGTGGAGAGACCGACAGACTGCTACATAGAGGGTTTCAGGTTCAAATCCATGGCACGCACCAATGACTTTTCGGAGTTAAGTGCGTTTTGTATAGTTAATTATAGCTTGCTAATCGGTGAAGAAAAACATCGTGACTAAACCTGCATGTCTGAGAGTTCTCCATAATGTCCTCGAAAGATATGTGAAGTCTGCCATTGACTTGGCCAGCATGGTGCCTTAACCTTCTCATAGTGAGAAGAGGCCCGTGCCCAGCACTGGGGCAGTGTGGAGGGCTGATGATGATGAAATGTTGCCCAAAAAAATAAAACCAAAAATCCAATCAACGATTTTCCAGCCACAATCCGTGAATCGAACTCATTAAAGGTTGACCCAATAATTGATCTATACCTACATAGCAAAGTCTGCGAGCCTTCTCTACTAGACATACATATTTGACATTTTTTGTATGGATCTTAAACATCAAATATTCTATTCTATATACTGCTACATACACACCACACCATCTAGTCCTAAACTAAGCAGAGCTTCTACTATGGGTACTAGACAATAGATAAACATAAATATATTATGCCTTTTCGTAAATAAATACACATGATACATAGTATCTCTAGCAAATATGTACCTATCTTTAGTAGCCAAATCCATGGCTACCGACCATGAGTCAGTCAATTTACAAAACTTGAATTAACATACATAAATTATTATCAGACTATAAAAACAGACATTGTATAGTGTACGATCTTTTTGCCCAGTCAATACAACACGGTGTGACGTGAAGAGCATAAATTAATCACTACCGCTCAAAGACCTTGAATCTACGGCGTTTGATCTTTGGTCCCACAATATGACTGAGGTCTTTTGATACCTTTTTGTCTTGTGAATTAATAGCAAACTGTCTTATGATCCACCAGATTAATAAAATATAGCTGCAAAATATCACTTTGTGTTCATTAAGTTTTTGTGATCATTTACTATTTAGTCATAAATAGGTAGTAAATGATCACAAAAATTGTATGCCCATTTTAACGTCATATATTAAGTAAACATAGGTATATTAGAATAACGCTTGACGCAACTGTATGCAGATTGAAAAGTAAATATAATTATTCTTACACTTTACTTATAGGTATGTATAATAATATTATATGACCAATTACTGACTGACTGACAGAACACACAGCCAAAACTATTGGGCGCAAGACACTGTAATTCGGCGTGTACGTATGTCCCTTGGGAACCGTAGAGGTGCACTTATAAGGAATTTTTCCACGGGATCGGGCAGAAATGGATAAAGTAAATTAAAAAGGTGCGTGCGCAGCTGCGAGAATATTCATATAAAAATTACGATTTTCGGATTTATTGCGGCATTTCTGCCCAAAGAAGCAAGCCAAATGTTCTTTAAATTTTCTCATGATTCTAAGTAAATTTGAAAAATCTTATGGGTTTTGATAGATTTCTTGATTGATATCATTCTATGTCTATCAATCTATATCTATGTCGTATCAGCTTATTTTCATAGTCAAGCCACTTCTTCATCGATTGAATAATTTTGCCTACCCAAAATTAAGAGCTGTTTATATCCTCAAAACGCTAAATCAGGATGAAAGTTTATGGTTCAGGCCTTTAAATCAGTGCCCATCGAAGCTCCTAGAACTCTGAAGGAAAGCCATGACAAAAAATGTCGTGTAGGTGTAAGGGAAAACTGCCTTCTTTATGGCCAATGCCGTTTATACTTATGATATTTTAGTTTTTATTAGCTTTGTATTGTTTTGTTGTGTTTTGGTCGATCAATGGGAAAAGTAGAAATTTAAGCACTGAAATCGCAGAAAACCGATGTCACCACTTTTCCTTCTGGAAAATATATTTCAGTTTTAAATAAATCTGGTTTTCATTTATGGTGGTTTCTTAAAATCAGATCCAAAAATAATTTTAAGTTTTCTTCTGATTTGTTCAAGAAGAGAATTAAACATTCACAAAGGTACTGTAAGCAAATAGAATTTCGAGACTGATTAATAAAAAAAACGGAATATATAAATACTACGACTCCTAAACGCCTCGTGCCTTACCTTTTTTAAGTGTATATTATTTTGTTGCCCTTTTAATTTCGTTGTATGTTTATAAGTATAGTTTCAGTTGTAAATATTAAATGTGTAATACTTAGTGTAAGTGTAAATAGTTGTTAAATATTTGAATTAAAATAAAAGTATAAATACTAATTATTATTTTGTATACAAATAACAAATTCATAATAAATATGATAACATTTACGCAAAGGTATTTACTCAATTTTGCGTGTTTATAAGCCACTTAAATCAGTACGTACGATATCAGTTGTGTACCTACAATAGCCGGTTCTCTTCATATAAATACATCTACAGAATTAGTTGACACATGACTCGCATAACTTCTTAGCGTTCGGTCGCATAGATAACAAGAATAAAATAGTTTGATGCGACAGAAATTATAATAAAAATATTCAATCAGTGCTACTAATTTATAACGGTCAGTTGATGCATTATTATTGCATTTGTGGATGTGTTTATGATTCAAGTGTGTGTGTTTATTTACCGTAGGATATTTGACGCCTTTTGTGGCTAGTTTCATATGTGCCTGATAAGTTCTCGTTATTCAATCTGTCAAATAACTCATTCAAAATTCATTATAATTCTGAATATATTTGGAAAATACGGCCCATCAAGAGATGGTGAAACCTTTGTGTCTAAATTGCGATGTGAATATAAAATCGTTAATTATAATTCATTGTAATTTAACATAGAAATGATATAGATGGTATATATGAATGATACAAAACTATGCAGTGAAAGGTTGTTTATTAACCTTTTATTTGAATTTAAATAATATACTAAACAGTGTCTGCCGTTAAGCGCTTTACTTAAAAACCGTTAGTCTGATACCTCAATCAACATACGTTACTTAATTATGATGTAATGTGTAAACAAAGAGATAAGATAAACAGATACATAAGTGGCTGATATTATGTGACATATTAATTACTATCATCAGTACGAATAATGACCTTGGTTAAACTTGTTAGTTTTAACTGACCAGTTGATCCAAGGTAATTTATTATAAGAAACGTCTGTTCAAAACATATTTGTTTTTGTTAAGGTAAATCTACAACAAAGTAAGAAAACTGCGCAATATAATTTTTAAACTACAGTAATCTTATTATTAACAGATGTAGACCTTGAAGATTATTCTGCTGCAAATCGGTATTATTTTAACATGTTGCGAAGCATACAAAGTGCTTGTCGTGTTCCCTATGCCTGGGAGAAGCCACGCAATCCTTGGAGATGGGATCGTCAGACATCTAGCCAATGATGGTCATCAGGTTAGTACAAAAAATTTGCCAATATTCATTATTTATCTTAGACTTCTTACACAAAACAAAATGATTTGTACAAAAGCGGACTTAATGCCCAAGGTATTCTCTACCAGTCAACCTTTGGGTGATGTAGAGACAATATTATATATTTACAGATCGTCCGAGAAGAACCGATTTTAAACATTTTCCTTATTATCTTATTAGCTGTTATGAAACGCTGCAAAGGAATTTAGATCTCTTTAAAATCAATCAAGTATTAGTAGATAAATTATGTTGATGAAAAAACATAAATGCAGATGTCATCAAATTCTATTATCTGCTCGTTCAGATTAATAAATAGCCAAGGCCAATGTACGAAGATCACATCAATTTTATTTTTGTCAGCAGCGAGGATGTACCTACCTAACGCGTTACAAGGTGTCTGGCATATTATATTTCGAAATTTGTAACGTAAATTGGGACTACAGATTTTAATGTCATTGAGCAAGATAAATAAACAAATATATAAAAGCTATGGTCTCAAACCATTTAACTCGACGCATTTGTCTTCGAGTTAAATTTGTGTAAAAATACACCTCTGCCTACCCCTTCGGGGATTAAAGGCGTGACGTTGTGTGTAAATTTATGAAAAAGACGCGAGACTGAAACTGTTTGTGTCATGATGGCATATATTGTAATTTTGTCCTCGTTGCTTATATTGAGTAATAGGTGCAATTTGCTGTAATCAAGTAATACTGTTATTTGCGTTGTTTACGATAGCAGAGCTTGCAAAAGGTATAGGTATTGATTGGTCCTATAATCAAAATACGGACCTATAGTATTCCTCACTTCAATATTTTAGTATTTTTAACGGAGGTATCAAGCCTGGTGGAAAACCTTTAGGTAGGGCCACATATGACTTGTATTTGACGTCTATTGGCTGAAGGATGATGGTGAATGAAGGTGCAAATACTCTTTGCAAGAATCTAAAGATAACAATAATCAACACTGCTTTTTGTTTTTAATATAATTATGTAAATGATGTGACTTTAAACAATACAGTATTTTTGGTTTTTCTTTACATTCATCGTAATCTAAGTAATAATGTTAGGTACTCTGTAACATAAGTAACCATACAGCGCAGTTGAAAAAATAATTACATCATGATGGTATTTTAGTTTTACTATCACTAAACGTTAGTGATCGAACTGTGATCTAAAACTTGTCTACACGTTCAAAGACGAATTTGCCATGATGACATAATATTTTCACGAAAGAAATTCAAAAGTCTAATGAAAGATCGGCACTATCCTATATGATGATTTTTGGCCGTTCAGCAAAGCCATCCGTACGTATATACCTGCACAGATATAACAGAAAAGGAATTTTAAACTGATCTGATAGCAAACTTGCACAAAGTCTTTGTGAGACCATGACTGGCATTGTCTTGGCCTCGACGCTGTAGCGATAAAAGGCTTAATAATCTCAAGAATTACTAGTCCGATTTAAATAATTATTTTTGTATTGGATAGTCCATTTATCGAGGTAGGCTATAAGCTGTATAACATCACGCTATTGCCTAAATAATGCATGTGTAAATAGGGCCCAGCTAGTTGTCTCATCAACGAAGACTAAGTGGCGTAAGCTTGGTTACTGCTAAGAAAAAGATAATATAGGTATCCCATTCAATTCGTTGAAATGTTAGAAAATTGAACCGCTAGACATCTGAAATTAAAGATAAGATGATAAGTCTCATTGTTGTGTGTCATTGTTATCAATTGTGATCCATTTAATCCCAGTGACATTAATTCCCCAGGCACCTCACGACTGCGTGCCGTGACCACCACGCATGGTTAGTTCAATGTACCGAAACTTACCACGCATAGATCATTCGCTGAAACATAACATTTTTAATATGAAACGAAATTAAATTATTTATTTGTATGAATTTGATATTACAGTTGTCAAAGAAAACATTATATAGCTTTTATATGCTGTGCAAGAGGACGTGTAAATAGTACAAAAATGTATCGTATTACATGATAAAATTACAACATATGTATTTAGATATACTACAGTGAATTTAATAAATAAGGTGTTAATTTATCTTCGTAATACTCCTTAATGCGTACTTTTTACTAATTAAAAACTTCGATTTCTTTTTAACACCTGCTGAGTGCAGTGTTCTGTCACACACACGCTACGGCTTAACTCGAACCTGTCAAATATTCCCTATAGTATGAGGCTAGCCTTAGCTGACCTTGCACCGCGGTTTGCAGGAACGATGTTCTAGATTTCTAGAATCTAGATTGATTCAACAAATGATTATGCAACCAAATAATGAATTATGATAGAATATATTTGACTGTTATCAGCTAGACTGTACTGCAGACAGAAAATGCGTAAGACTGATTAACAAAGTACCTACTCAAAGTGAGTTCAAAAAAGTTTTTGTTCAAATGTTCACTTTATTTATTTATAGTCTCACGCCTGTATCCCCGAAGGGGTAGGCAGAGGTGTAAATATTGCACCCACATTTCGCCATGAATTTTTAGGTCCCACGTATTAGGGAGCGAGCCTATTGCCGTTACCGCGCACATCACCAGACTCTGAACTGAGAATCCGGAAAAACCCAGTAACACTTTTGCCCGACCAGACCTATCCAGTGGACCACAGAGGCAGTCTGTTCACTTTAATATAACTAATTAATATTTCACTCAGTCTTAAAATATTTGTTTTCAGGTGACGTACATTTCACCGTTTGCTTACAAGCCAGCGACTCCAAATGTTCGAACCATCGATGTCAGTGATAACATTAAACTAATGCCAGGTAAGCCAAATTTTAATACCGTGATCGTTTATTAAGCATTAAATGAGGTCATCGAAAAAGTAAATAAAGTAGCTATGGACGTAATTTTTTTTTCATCGGTCGACCAGTAGCCGCCAACATGGCCTAACAAAAGTTGTTTAGGAAAAACTACCGGGCTGATGGCTTTATATTCCCTTCTGAGCCCGGTAGTCTTCTGATGAAATTCCTTACAAGTGGGTGCCCATCTATCTTTTCTTAATTAATACGTCATCTAACGAGTCTCATAGAAATGTTTAGTGTGATTCGAAAATTTCCAATTTTAAAAACTTTGACGCTGACTGCACCTGGTCGAATGTTTTGGGTTCGATTCCTAGTCTGGGTAAACTGTTTGTCCAACAGTTTACTAAGTCCACTGTGACACAGGATGTATTCTTAGTGCGGACTTCTTCTTCTTCTTCTTAAGGTGGAAATAGGATAACTCATTTTTATTTTCAAAGTTATTATAAATCATGGATATGAAATTTAATGTATTGTAACTCTACAAGTGCTGAGTAGTATGAAGTCAGCATTTTTTTTTAATCTTCGTTAACTCGTAAACGTATAATGATTAATGAGTTTGAATTATCAAATACGTGCACATCCTATTAAATTATGACAATATAAAGCACTAATTTAGTTAAATGCAGATTAAAAATAATTAATATATTTTGAATTTTCGCCTTATCTGTCACGAAGTTGGAAGTGTTT
Source organism: Euclidia mi (assembly GCA_944739405.2). Taxonomy (NCBI): domain Eukaryota; kingdom Metazoa; phylum Arthropoda; class Insecta; order Lepidoptera; family Erebidae; genus Euclidia; species Euclidia mi. Next base: position 15,067,572 of record OX123204.2, on the reverse strand, counting down.
TGTGTCATATATTTTTCTGTATGTTGTTTTTTCTGATCTTATAACTATATTTAATGAAAATAGAGCTTAAGCTTTTTATTTCTGTATTTTCTTAAAATTCTTTCTTTTTATTATCAAGTTTTATCGGGTCTTTCTCTTTGGGCCCCGATCCCCGAGGGCCCTGATTTGTTTATTTCTTGGTAAACTCAATTTAACTTAAAAGTACCGTCAACAGCAGCATACTGTTTATAAAATATTAATTACTAAAATTAAATACTTAACTTTTCGGATCGGGAAAAATGATATTGTTTTGCTTGTTTCTGTTAAATATTATCATTAAAGAATGCAACACAGGCTTTAGTTATTGAAACAATCGTTTCTTTTTCAATACACAAAAATTTAAATATCTAGAATAAACTAATGGAAAATCAACATAATTTAAAAACAGGCAAATTTTGACTTCGGACATTTCAGTTTGATTTTCATATTTTTTACAATATAGAAAATATAAAATGTGTATTAATTATTTATTATTATACATAATCCAGTACAGATTAAATGACTATTTATTATATTTTGCGATGCAGTATCGAAAATTCTGATCTCTGTTGGCTTAACAGTCTTCAACGTTAAAAAATCAAGTATAAAAGTAATCAACATTACAACAACGTATAATAATAATGTAGTAATGGTAAAGTTAAACAATAGGCAGCAAGTACGTATAATTTGAAAAGTATCTATTGTTGTCATAAACTGTAAAATATATTTGTTTATTATCATTTGAACATATTGTAATATTTCCGTTCTTCTAAAATCCTATTCTTTTTAAACATTTTATTAAAACTGCATTATCCTCTGATAAATCTATGAGTTGGTGTTGTACAGAATTTCAATTTAAATACCTCCAACTAAAATATTTCAAACACATACATCATCATCATCCTCTTAGCGTTATCCCAGTTTCAATCTGGGGTCCGCTTTCTAGTCTAACCGGATTTGGCTGAATATTAGCTTTTCCACAGAGCGACTGCCTGTCTGACCTCCGTAACCCGAAGAGATAGCTATATTCCATGGTTAAGACTAGTGTCAGTTAATTTAGAAGGTACTGACGCCCTGTAACGACTGTCAAAGATCTTCATAACAACCGGGACCGACGGCTTAACGTGCTCTCCGAGGCACGGGTCAAGCGATAATTAACAATTCAATACGCACATAACTCCGAAAAGTCATTGGTGCGTGCCGTGGATTCACAATTTCAATTGGCAGTCTGTTGGTATATCCACTCGGCTATCGCTGCCTATTATTTCATTATATTTCAAACACATACATATATGCACTTTTTATGTCGACGCTACAAATCGAAAATTATAGAAAAAATAAACAAGATAAATGTTATTTTATTAATTGTTATCGGGGCTCGCGAGAACGTGGGCCTCGGGGATCGGGGCTTTAAGGAAATAACCCGTTTCATCCTTTACATAATTGAAATGTTAAATTTTATTTTATTTGCAGAGGATGTGGTTAACCTTGATTCAATTATGAAGAAAGAGATAGATATGACGAGTCATGCCTTCATTATGTACATCCTTTTGGAAATATCAAAGGCAACGTTTGCTAATGAAAATGTTAAAAATCTTTTGGAAAATCCTGCGGAACAATTTGATGTTATTATTGCTGAATGGATGTACAGTGACTTGGTGGCTGGGTAAGTTATCTGTCTGTACATAAAATTCTTTCGTTACTGTTCGGCTGACAGACAACGTACAGCCGAATCTTCTAGGTGCAAGAAGCTGAAATATGACGTTTATGATCCTTGGGGACCGTAGAGGTGCACTTAGAAGGGATTTGCAGAAACTCCTACGGGATGTGAGAAATATGAGCGGACGTTGCTGCGGGCATCCCCTATTTATTTACTATTGCTATTTACGATAAAAATTCCTTAGTAGACAATACATTTTAAGACTATTTTCTTTTTATCTGTTTTCACGGTGCAAACCCAAATAACTTCATGCCCTGAGAGACGGAGTGTGTGGGACTCTCCCCATTCGAAGCATACTGCTTTCTGCAAACCCAATGCATTGAAGACTTCCAAAATAATATCAACCTAAAATATCCTATAGGTATTAAGACACAATCTCCCTCGGTTGTAACTTTGACGAACCTTTGATTGTCGTTATTGCCAAATAGTAATGTATTTTGTATTATTTCAGATTATCAGCAGTATATGACTGTCCCTTCATCTGGTCTTCATCCATGGATGTTCATTCCATGGTACTGAGTTTGATCGACGGGCCTTCCAACCCTGCTTATAGTGCAGATGTGATGTCCGCCATAATGCCGCCATTTACCTTCTGGCAGCGGACCTATGAATTATACTTACAATTGAAAGTGGCGTTAATTAAATATGCGTAAGTATCTAAAGATATTTTTACCTCATGTATTGCAAGAAAACTATTTTGCGTTCTAACAGTAGGTAGGTACCTACTATTACTTACAGAAAAAAAAGTTATGAAATCAGAGGTCAACCGAGTTAGCCACACACTCGTTTATAGGGGGCGGTTAAAAAAACACATCTCAGCAAGTCACGTCACTCCCAGATGTCGTAAAGATTTTTGACATTCGTTCGGGTAGTCAGCATCCCGAAAACCGTAAAAATCTATGAGTATGGAGTCAGATGACTAAAGTTATTTCATCTTTGTTCGACATTTATTGTTGTTCGAACAAAGATGAAAAACCATCATCGTCCTAGCGTTATTCCAGTTGCATCCAAGTTTGAGTTATAGACCGGGGGCCACCTACTAGTTTATTTAGTTTTGTCATTTTCACAGAGCGACTGCCGTCTGTCCTCTGCAACCCAGAGGGATAGCGATGTTCCATGGTTGAGTGTTGGTTTATACAGGGGTACTACTGTCCATAAATTAAATACAGCCAATTCGAATACATGTAATTTAATAAAATGTATATAGTTGATTGAATCAGGCGTTACTTGGCGGAACTCCATTGTAATCTAATGGAAGGAAAGAGGAACCCACCACGCACCCTCGAATTGACAACGACTGAGCTCTCAGTCGTTGCCCATCGGTCCAGAGGATGCCTCGTGGAGAGGCGAAACACGTGTCGAAGCATAGTCGGCGCATAGAGCGGGATACTGCACGTCAGATATTTTCCTGGAACCCATTTCCGCATTATTCCATCTATCCCTTATCCTTTGTCTTTAGAGGAGTTCGGTATTGTCAACCTTTTTCTATTGCAATAGTTGTGGTGGGCAATCGGAGGGTGCGTGGTGGGTTCCTCTTTCCTTCCATTAGGTAATAAAATGTATCATCAGCATTGATTAATTTGATGCGATCTGAATACATTCAGTTGAACATCGAATCAAAAACTTGTTATATTGTACGATGAAATCAGACCCAAAACCAGAAAATTAACACTTCGCATTTTTTGAGTATTAAAAATAAATAATATTTTTTATTTTATTTAGGATCTTCGATTTCCTCGAAAGAAGAGAATATGATAATTTGCTGGTACCGGCCATGATAAAACGTGGCAGACAACCGCCAAATTACTACGACGTCAAATATAACGCATCATTGATGCTGGTAAATTCTCATCCCTCGTTGTCTACAGCACAAAACATGCCGCAGAATGCTGTACACATTGGAGGATACCACATCGAAGAAAATGTCAAGCCTTTGCCTGAGGTTCGTGTTTCGTTATTCTTATAGTAGGTATCGGACATAAGAAAGAATCGACAGATCATGACCTCAGTGAATGCTTACTAACCAGACAGCAGCTAAAAGACCTAACACAAACTCAAAAGGAGTGTTTACTCTTCTTATTTAACAGAGTTCTAATATTATTGATGTTGAACTATGGCGATTTGTATTGTGTATATCGTATAGAAGAATTTTACCATAAAATATTAGCTTCTGCCATTAATTTCATACATTTGTATGATGGCCTGCTGAAGATCATTTTTATAAAATCAGAGTAATACTTATGCAACTACTTTCAGGATTTAAAAAAGATAATGGACAATGCCAAAAATGGTGTGATTTACTTCAGCATGGGCTCCAATCTGAAAAGCAAACATTTTACAAAAGAGCTCAAAGATAGCATTTTAAACATGTTCGGTGAGCTAAAACAAACTGTCTTGTGGAAATTTGAAGAAGACTTACTTAATACTCCTAAAAACGTCCACATTTTGAAATGGGCGCCGCAACAGAGTATACTTTGTAAGTATCTACCTACTTAAATCTACCATTATTTATTTGTACCTAATTGCCTTTTATGTAACGCCTTTACAGATCAAGTTTATTTAGATGGTCTAGATTAACCATCTAAACAGTCTTTAACATTAGTCTCATGCGACAATAAGCATCGTAAGCCATTATTAACACGCTTTTATTAGGTCGACATGTATGTAACTATGTAATGGAATCTAAGGTATCTAATTTAACCATCTGCCAAGGGTCGTAGCGTAATGATAATTGGCAGCTATATGTAGTTCTGCTGACAATACAATAATATGGTACTCTCGAACTGATCTGATGGAGCCGGTAGATATTAACTGGAACTTCATGATGGAAAATCGTATCATAGCTGTTTTGGATTTCTTAGAAAAGTCTTGTAATGAACTTTGATCTGGATTACGTTTCAAGGGCTGATGTTGAAACTGGAAGATAGGCATTGGCTTTGCATGATGGAATATCGCATCATAGTCGTTTTGCACTTGTGAGGAAGGCCACGTAATGGACTTTGAACACGATCAGGTTTCAAGGATATAACAAACCAATTATATATTGTAGACCACGCGGTGGGGGTTTAAGTAGAATAAAATCACTTAGTCGTCTCCAGATCGAAGTGTTCGATTGTTCTAAGCTGACAGATAAAACACCTTACAATACAGACGCACTGGCGGAAATGGAGCGGATGCGGGCTCATTCGCCTACTTAAAATAAATCTATAAATGTTACAAATATTTTGTTATTAAGGACCAAAAAGTATAAAATAAATATTAATTTATTTTATACTTTTTTGGTAAAAGACACTAGATAAACACGCATTTATAAATGCACGTAAAAACAAAAAATAAATTATGGACCGTACAAGTTGTCCCTATTTCTGGGCTGAAGTGTAAACTACATATGTGCTTTTAATTATAATATTTGATTGCAAAAGTGTGTGGCGCTGGAACAGGAAAAACTTTATTGTTAACAAATAATAATACTTACTTCCTGGCGGAAGCTGCATGCGGTCGCACAAGAGCATAATAATTATGCCGCCAAAGGGTTACCAAAGGGAACCAAAAACATCTCGTCCACGAACAAGAACTCTACATGTTGCCACTGTTGACGCATTGCCCTTATGTATTAATTACCTGAAAAAAAGAGGCGTTCAAAATGTCGGTGACTGTTGTCTCTCCTTGCTGCTGGCGCATGTTTTGTCTGAGTTCGACAAGCTAGTACTTTGAACAGACTGTTTAATGAAGAGCCATCTTCTAGTCGTGCTGCAACTCTAGTTAGAGCGCCAATCGGTGTAACCTGCTTCCTGTAACATCTGTTCACTTGATTTTTGAACAAAATAAACAAGAACATCTTTCCTGTTCCAGCGCTCCACCCTTTTACAATCAAATATTATAATTAAAAGCACATAGTTTACACTTCAGCTCAGAAATAGAGACAACTTTAACGATCCATAATTTATTTTTTGTTTATACGTGCATTTATAAATGTTTTTTTCTAGTATTTTTTAAACTATTAATTTATTTATTTTATTTCAATAGCTATCATTCCGGATTGTAATTAAATGTTTCTTAAATAAAATTTTCAGCGCATCCCAATACAATTCTCTTTATCACACACGGTGGCCTTCTATCAACGACAGAAACAATACACTTTGGCAAACCTATCATTGGCATTCCAGTTTTCGCTGATCAGTTTATAAATGTTAAAAGGGCGGTATTGAGAGGTTTTGCTAGGAAGGTAGATCTTTCTTATACTATGGCTGGAGAAATGAAACTTGCTATTGGAGAAGTGACTAGCAACCCCAGGTAAGATTGCACATTTTTTTAATTCTTATAGTAAACGTTTGAGTATCGTTATTTATAAATGGTAAGAGCCACTGGAGACGAAGAGTCGAAAACCTTGCTCAGTGGCAAAACCTTGGTGAGGCCTATTATATCCAGTCAAGGACTACAGCAGATGATAATTGATGAATAATAAATAATCAATTAATTATGAATTTAATTTAATAAAGTTATTTGAAAGACTAAGAAGAGTCATGTTCTAAGTTGTTTTTTTACCAAGTGTTTACTAAAATGAAATACTCACCAGTAATCACTCTGTTCCATAGGTACGCAGAAAAAGCCAAACAGCTGTCGTTGATATACCACGATCGTCCAGTATCTCCAGGCAAGACTCTGGTTCACTGGGTGAAGCACGTGGTCAAAACTCATGGCGCCCCACATCTTCGCTCACCAGCGCTCAACGTACCGTTCTATCAAAAGCTTTACTTAGATCTACTGGCAGTTATTCTAGTCATTTCATACGTAGCTTTAGTTGTGTTTAAGCGTGTATGGTCAATATTTTGTTCTAAGAAAAAAAATGTTGACAGAAAGAAAAATAATTAAATATACATAATTATGTATGTAGATATTATTCTTAAGGCCTAACGAATAAAACCTAATTATAAATTAAATAAAATTTTTAAACTTTCGTGGTCATTTAAACTTGCTTTAAATTGTCTTTCGGGATATATACCACGTACCTTTGTTTGGAGTAACCGATATTTCGGCACTGTTGCAAGCGCCATGTTCACGGATGTACTGAGGGTATTGCGGGTGGATGAATGTTACGAGCAAGTATAACGGTCTACCCCTATATAGGACAAACGAAACGCACCATCTCTTGCCGGATAAAGGAACACATCAGGGCAGTCAAAAATAACGAGCCACATAAGTCAGCCATAGCTCAACACCTTTTAGACTCGGGTACCGACCACTGGATTGAGTTACACAACCCTCAGGTGCTTTCGACAGAACGCCACTACATACCTCGAATGGTTAGGGAGGCTATTGAAATCAAAAAGTTTAATAATTTCAATAGAGAGGATGGGTTTCAACTGTCGAGTATCTGGCATCCAGTGGTGCGTCTATGTAAAACCCGTGAAACGGAAAAACTCAAACCGCGAGCTGACGTAGTGAGTGTAGTATGTCGTGATCGGGTACAGTGCGATAGTGAAAACAGTGGCAGTGGTGTTGTACGCAAAAAACGAGTGAGAAAGCGGGTAGACCGTTATACTTGCTCGTAACATTCATCCACCCACAATACCCTCAGTACATCCGTGAACATGGCGCTTGCAACAGTGCCGAAATATCGGTTACTCCAAACAAAGGTACGTGGTATATATCCCGAAAGACAATTTAAAGCAAGTAAATAAAATTTGTATGATTTTTACTTGGTCTATAAATCCTGTAACATAATAAATATTCAAGTAACGGACACAAAGAAGACACAGAATCGAAACAACAATTTATGTATAACACAAAATATTGAACCGTGTGGGTACAATATTAAAGTACAACAATAATATTAACCGTTTGTACCATTACGCCATATATGCAGTCAAAATATCTATTAACACTGTAAATGCAGCGCAGGGAAAAATCCAAGTAGGTAATTAGAACATCCGAGAAATTCTACACGGTAAGCTATTTTAAATTCACGCCGCACTATTATACGCGAAACTCTTCCTGCCAAGAATTCTCTAACCAAAACGACGATTGCACCGAGAGGCGAAATCAAGAAAAGAAACAAGCTCGACCATAAAGTTAAAAGGAGATTTTTCTTGGAACATTTTTTCCTTTTCCCTCGGTAAAAAGGCTTAAGTTCGAAACTGTTTTACATAAAAGCCGGGAATATGCAATGCATTTTTATGTATATGGAACGAAGAAAGGCATCTTGCGGTAAGTATAATACCTACAATGTTTATGCTGCAGCTCCGACTGAAATTAAAACTTAGATAGAGCTTTACTAACGTTAAGCTACAACTTAATTTGTCTCGATCTTCGTGGATTTTACCAGTATTTTCGTACAATTGTCATGCAGTATTGTTAAAACTAGGATTGCAAAGCGGAGCGGTGAACGCGACCGATATTGTAGAAATTTTGCGAGAATCACGTCGTATCAAAAATTATTGCTGCATCTTACATACTAAGAGTATGTATTGAGTATTCTACTTTGCTTTGGAATTTGGTAACAAGTAAATAAAATGTAGACTGAAAGATACAGTACTGACTTTTTTAATTTATTCGGGCTTTCTAAGTCAAGATACCTCTAGTTCATCTTTCAGTCCCTTTGTGCATCTGGCAATATGTTGAGATTAAGGAACAACACGACGATTAATAAAACGTGATATAATATAAAAGTTATGCTTTGAAATAAGGTACATCATCAATCGAAAAATAAAATCGGTAATTAGACACAATACCTTATAAAATAAAAATTGTTATGATCTACTCAATAAATTGCATACTGCCGATGTAATAAATTTTAAACATTAAACATAAAGAACAATTAAATGTCGTTTATCCCTTTCAACCATTTTTGTAAATGAAGTGGGAAATTTGCAAACGCAGTGCGACACGCCGGGTAGCATTTTATAATAAAAAAACGTAAAGCATGTAATATAACGCAGAATATGAAAGATGATTGTGTAGGCATACTTAAACGTCACTAGATTAAATACAAGTTTAAACTGTTATCGTTTTAATATAATCCTGAATTCAAATGTCATCCAGAATAGGTAGTCCAACTATCAAATTCACGTAACTTTAAAACAAAAGTCTCATTTAAACCTATCTAGCCTAGAAAATGGCTTCAGTCGGAACCCACATCGTACGTACCTTATTCAATTAAAAACCCAATCTACCTACAAATTAATTTGAACCAATCGAATTATCGGTTTCAATGGATAGTGATTATTTTAATACTTCTTTTAATGTTCGCAATTGAAATAACTCGTGTGCAAATGATTTGCGAGATTACTTTTGGTTTGGATAATACCCTTTTGTGTGAAATAATCAGCATATATATTTTGTTAATCGAAAATAAATTGCACAGTTCTACTCTGATTGGTGCACTTTTGGTATTTTGATAATTGCTTTTCGTGGTTAATAAAGAGCGTACGACCGGGTATATTTCAATTGTTGCAATTTTTATTGCCTTTAAGACAGCAAAAAATATTTAATATACATTCTTTATATGTTTAGCCACGAGAGGTCATTTTATTCCGCAAACCTCTGAATACACAAATAAATATAATAAATAGAATACACAAATGAATATTATGCTTTTACGTTCAGGAAAGGAAGGTTGTTGGTATTCAAACAATTACTGGCCGCCGTTTACTTATTTCTCAGATAGAAACCAAACCTGCAATACATAAAAATACTTCTAACAGAATGAGTTAGTTACAACTTGTAGAGACTAGCAGTTAAATGAAATACAGAAAAAATATTGACTTTAAACATGACTGAAAAGTTACAGGTCACATTGATACATTTTAGCGCAGTTTGCAGATCTTATGATAATTAAAATTGTATACCTATACGTAAATAAAACTTACTTTTACTAACTTCTACTTTTAGTATACGTAATAATATACAGCAACAGTAGAAATAATTCATATATGATAAAACAGTCTTACTACAAGATAACTAAACCCCGCAATCACATTACCTTTACATTGGTTAACCGACCTTATAAATGGCTTGCCCTAAAGACCGATTCATCATTGCAAGACCATTAATTGTCCCATAAAAGCCCAAAAACCTATAAATCGAGCATTTTAATTAAAAGCACACGATATTCAATCAAGCTACCTTGTAAGTAATGGATCGTAGAAAGACGCCGATATATCACTAAGGGCCATAACCTCAAGACCTCGTCGCTCCAGTGAATCCACTTCACTGACAGTATGAGACTGTATATGTGTATTAACTTAAGATGTGTGAGGGAGAGAGATGAGTAGTGTGCGAGGAACAAATCTAAAGTAAACGATAATACCAACAATGGCGACATCTAACGGACACCAATGGAACTACGAAGAAAGGTCGAAGCTCCTGAAACGCGCTATCAGAAATTGCACACGCGATTGCTAAGTAAATAACAACCTCGGATCGAATCGTCGTATCAGATTGTGGGAACGGACTCCAATATGGATGTAGGGACAGTCTCTCAAACAGAAGGCCAAGCCACCAATATACATTGCCTACAACTGAACGTATTGCTGCACGGATGACCTTGACTACAAGGTCATCCGTGCAGCAATACGTTCTTACACTAGTAAGTGGTCATCTCGCCGTTTAACGCTGCGATGAGTGTTGTGGGGCCGATTCCTACATTGGACAGCATTTTGTGGTCCACAAATTGCTCTTACAAGTCTGCGCGTTCTTTATGTTCGTTATTTGAATGTTTGTCTACCGCGACTTCGGACGCAATACTAGTGTAGGTGTTGTCGTTTAAATGAGATAATAAAATAGGTACCTATTTTATGATAAGCGCTGATGCAGCACACGAAAAAAGTTGTGGATACAGCTACCCTATTGGATAAAGGGCTAGCTTCCACCAGCCAGCACATTTCCTGCAAAGGAACATAACAAAAACCATTAAAGGCCTCCCAATAATAAGGTCAAGCGGCCAACATTTGGCACATTTCTTTGCCTATAGTCATGCCCTCATCCACTACGCTGGAATCCCGACTTAAAAACGAAATGGTGAGATTGCATCCCGCTCCGCTCCCCCACACATCTTTTCTACATATGCAGCCTTACAGTGATTTATTGCCTGACATTAAGATCGATCAAATAACTTGACAAGATGCTAATGTAGGATGTATGTTTTTGGTCTTGATTTATGTGTGTGGAGTCGGTAATGGGGTGGCTTTAGACGTGTTAACTTTAAAAATGATGCCGATGAAGTGATATAAAAAGACATGACATTTACTTCACTGATATTAGAGCCGTTGTTAATGGAACTCGTCAACATTATATTAAGGATGCTTATAAGACTGCTGTGTAGCCAACGAATTTGCAAGTCAGAGATTACTGGTACTCGTAGAGTAGTATGCTTTCCGGCTAAGTGGAGACATACGCAAACTGACTGGCAGCGCTGAACACGAAAAGCCGAAACTCGGGCTCAGTAGCATGCCATTGGAGAGCCTTTGATCTAGCGGTGGATTATGGCAGGAAAGAAAAAGAGGTCTCAACGGTTAAACCCCTAATCACGGGCTTAGCCTCTTGGTCCAAGAGTTTTGAGACAGACAGAGGGGGTGTGTGAGATTCTCTCAAACAGGCATTCAAGCCAGGAACAATACCGCTGTGTTGATTGATAACCCTTAACGGCGCGACTAAGTCACGAGAATCGCGATCAGCTTGCCGTTACGCCGGCGTAGAATACATCATGATCATCATTAGCCCTTTATGCTGTCCCACTACTAGGCACGAGCCTCTGCTCACTATGAGAAGGGTAAGGCCATAGTCCACCACGCTAGCCAAGTGCGGGTTGGCAGACTTCACATGTCTTTCGAGAACATTATGGAGAACTCTCAGACATGGAGGTTTCCTCACGATGTTTTCCTTCACCGATAAGCAAGCGATAATTAACAATTTAATACGCACATAATTCTGAAAAGTCATTGGTGAGTGCCGTGGATTCGAACCCGAGACCATCTGCTTAGCAGTCTGTCGGTCTCTCCACTCGGCTATCGCTGCCTTTTAGTAGTTTTAGGGTAGAACACAATGCATGGGTATATGTATGTTGGGCTGCCGCTTACATAATGGCTTTAGAAGCCTTACACAGCTTGTTTAGAGTATTCCGTAGCGAAAGTACTTTCTTAATGATTTTGATCGAGATAAAATCAATTCCAGGCGTATAGCACGCACCATCTTTTAAAAACGTTTTACTATGTTTAGACACACTATAGCTTAAATATTCAACAAAGAATACTAAGAATTGGTATCTATATACTAGATATGGCTTAGCAATTTTGATGGAAACACGGTTGTATTCACGTAACGCCTTTGTAAATATGTCAAATCGAGCAAATAATTCACTGATGCGCAAATTCCAATTCGACTTGCGTAGAAAACGTTTTGTGTTGCTTACAGTCAGCAGCATAAGTATCTTACAGAAGTATCGAAAGTATTTTTCATCGGATATTAATTAATATTGTGCTCAATATCTAGCCATATTGCAAACTGTTGTTGTTTTGTTGGGATCGTGGGTAGCGGATGGATGTGGTTGCATCAAGATCGGTCCGAGTGGAGAGCCTTGAGGGAGCCCTATGTCCACGTCACGACTGGTATGGTGATAAGGGTACTAGATCATAATTATAGATAACATAATTATGTACTTTATTTTTGTAAATACATCACTAGGTGTAATAATACAAAATACACTAAAGCTCTATTTTATAATGAAATAAAGAAAATCATTTTTAGGTATTTTTTTAATAAAGAGAAACAGAGAAAATATAATTATTTTTAATGTACCAAGTTCTGCATAGATTGTTTTTTATAGTGAAAGTGATGCTAGAAATTCTACCATTTCCATAATACATTTCATAATGTTGCTATATCTCGCCTCCTGAAATTTTCTTGAAAGAAAATTGTCTTTTACTGATAAATTTAATGATATCGACAATAATAATATGTAGAGAAGTAATTTAGAGGAATAATATTCTTCAACATTCACACAACACCATCTAGTCCCAAACTAAGCAGAGCTTGTACTATGGGTACTAGACAATGGATAAACATACATATATACTTCTCGTTTTGTAAATACATACATATTGTTACGCCATCTGTCGGTGAATAGGGGGTACTAGAAGAGATTGAATGTATCGGTGGTTTAAAGGTAATTCAGCTATTCTGTACTAGATGGCGTTGCTGTATCGAGTAATCGACTGTTCGAGATTATTTCGACAGTTTTGTAGAAGCATCTAGAATGCGCTAGTGATGTTATCCGGCCAGTATAAATAGAGCGCGACCGAACGGAACGGACACAGTTACAATTGGAAGAATCGACAGCGATCAAGTAGCGAAGAGAAATAAGTCGGAAGTGTTTAGTGTTGTTCTAGTGGTGTGAATAGTGTGTTTTATTAGTGTTGTGAAAATAAGTGTGTGTATCTAGTTTTATTGTGTTAGTGAATAAAGTGCAGTGTTTCTGGCATAGTGTATATAATTTATCACGAACCCCAGCTCGTAACAATATTATACATAGAAACACCCAGACCAAGACAAACATTCATGTTCCTGCACACAAATGTTTGACTTGAGCGGGAATCGAACCCGCGACCTTCGGCGTTGCAGTCGCTTACAGTCCCGCTTTGCCAACCGGTCGTCAATAAAGTGTGGTGTTAGTCCAATTAGGTAGATACTAGGGAATCCGGCCGATCCTCCCACCAGCGTTGGTGATCGTGTCTGGTGGACCGGTGTTCGACAGAATGTCACCGATTTTCCCTGTATTTACTATTGTACGATAGACGGGAACAGTATGTATGTAGCTTTCACTGTCGTACGATAGATGATCTCAGTTGCATGACGCTAAAAATACATACCAATATTTTTTGTGTGATAGCGTACAGTCGTCTTACGCCGACGACTGTACGCTGTTGTATCGAGACACAAGTATTTTGAATACGTGTTACTCCGTTTTACTTAGTATTCTGTTTGTAGGTGTTCGTCATATTGCGGTCTACTTACTTTCATGTGGCTTTTGGATTTACTTCATAGCGTATGAGTTACTATGAAGTCCTTAATATTATATAGGCCACGTATAGTGGCTCAACACTTTGCGTGCTCTTTATACTATTTAGGACTTCAAAGATCCAACTCACAACACTTGGAGCATACTTGTAGTGAAGAGGTGGCTGCCTGAACCACTATTAGTGTAGTGGCTACCTATCACTCCATCAATTGATGTATTTTAATAAACTTTTCGTAGTACACGAAACTAATCAAGCACCTAATGCCAAATTTTCCGAGTTCTAACCTAATATTTTATGAAGAAGATGAAAATAAATTTACTTAATTTACTGTGAACAAACATTAGCATGTAAATTTATGTCAGAGGAGATACAAAGGACGTGTTTAGTAACGAAACGAAGATTAAACAGCTTTCAGCACACATTCCTTGTAATTGAATCACCCATTTTGTAAAGTCTTACAGAGTACCTATTACCTGATAAACTAAGCACGTTATAGGATTAAAGCGTCCAATTATGAGACCTTAAAACTTCATGAAGATAAGTAGCGAACCGCGGGAGGTTAGATTAGCCAAATATTTGTTTTACTAGCGTAATTAAAAGCAGTTAATTAAGGCCTTTGTAACTAGCTTTACACATTGTTCACGACATGGATGTTGGCCAGATGGAAGCTCCTTTTACTTTAAAATCTTGGGAATTAAGTAAACTAATATGTTACTTTACTTTAATTTTAGTAAGTGACTTTTTTAAATACTACTACAGTAAGAATAAATCATGTTCCGTTTTAGATTCACATTTAATCAACGGACACAAAGAATTACCAGGCTCGAAACAGTAAATCGGTGGGTGAATGGACAAGACACAGCATCGTTGTCTCTTATAAAATAAACGAAAAACAAATAATAATAATTATACTGCCTCGTTGGTCTCGCAGCATAAATGTGCGTGTGGGATCGGGAGGTCCCGGGTTCGATTCCTGGGTCGGGCAGTGTTATTGGGTTTTTCTGTCATGAAATTCTCAGTAGCAGCACGGAGTCTGGAAATGTGCCCGGTACGGCAATAGGCTCGCCCCTTATTACGTGGGACTAAAGTATATCTGGCGAAAAGTGGGTGTAGAAATACACCTCTGCCTACCCCTTCGGGGATAAGGCGTGACGATATGTATGTATGTATGTATGTAATAATTATACACGTCCTATACGTATCTCTGAATCTCCCTACACAGTATATTTATACATTTTAGTATATATCCCAAAATCAGTTTATCAATCAGATCTATCTGTAACAATCTTACCCACCCGTTGACATACTTCCCCGGTTTCCGAAAGCTTTGAGTTCAGGTCACTCCTTCGGGGAGCACATTGCATCACACTGCCTCGTTGCTAAACGATAAGTTGGCAAACGGTCACGTCTGTAATTCACGGAGGGGCTCCCTAAAGACAAAAGTTTTGTAGCAGTTGCCAATGACAGTATAAAGTTTCTATGTGATGTAGCTCATGCCTACCGCTGTAATCGGTGTGACCTCAAGATGGCTCCCGATTAAATTGTGATTTAGTTTTTGATTGCTTTTAGTGGTGAATTTATTTTGCTGTAGTAGCAATAAATATATAAGAATAACTGATTAAGGCAGGATCATAAATATAATTGCTGCAATTTCAAAAGTATTTTATTTCTTAGATAAAATTAAGTGAAACTCAATTGGTGTAAACTCAATTGGTGTCTGTATAAGTACAGCAAATTAAATGCAGCACGTTCTGTTCGCTGAATATTTGCGACCGTTGCAACGGACTTCCTAAGAACTTAATACTAAGGAGAAAGTAGTTAAGGAATCTCAAGCTTTTAGTGAGTGAGCTACTGCAGGTATTTACAAAAGCAGATCAAAAATGTACGAGTTGTACGGTATGAAGAAATACAATGCTGATCCGAACTTCACAGAGTATGTTAGGAATTATTCCAAGATATTAAAAAGAGTGTGCAACACAGCTAAGGCATTATTCGTTAGGGACAAAATTAAACAATCCTCGAATAAAATTAAGGCAACCTGGCGAGCTATTAATGAAGCAACAGGTAAGACAACACTAAGAAGTAATAGTTTTAGTTTAATTGATAGTAACAAATTAATTCATAATGACAAAGAAGTCGCACACACATTTAATAAATTCTTTGCTAGCATACCACGTTCTACTACTAGAGAATTAAAATCATCAGCTATAATTGCAGACAACCTATTAGAATCTAGTGTAGGAAAATGTGATGTATTATTTAAGTTCAATTGTATCAATTCTACCGACATTATAAGTACTTTTCAATTTCTAGAGTCTAAGAATACAGGTGATCTCTGGGGCATTTCTGTTAAGGTTCTGAAAAGTATAATTGATGTAGTAGCTCCTTACTTAAGCAAATTATTTAATAAGTGTATTGAATCAGGTGTTTTTCCCGATCTTATGAAACATAGTAGGATAATACCTCTTTTCAAATCCGGCAGTAAGACTGATCCTAGTAATTATAGACCAATATCGATACTACCTGCCTTTAGCAAGATTTCTGAAAAGATCATACTCAAGCAACTATTTAGACATTTTAATCTAAACAGCCTCCTTCATAATGAGCAATATGGTTTTACCAAGGGTCACTCGACAACAGATGCAGGAGTAGCGTTACTTAAACACATATTCAGTGCATGGGAGAATGCCCAAAATGCTATTGGTGTGTTTTGCGACCTTTCGAAAGCATTCGATTGTGTCTGCCATGAAACGCTCTTATACAAACTTAGACATTACGGCGTACAGACTAAAGCATTGGATGTTATTAAGTCATACTTAAGTGACAAAATCCAATGTGTTGAAATAAACGGCTCAAAATCCAGTGGTTTACCTGTTGATTTAGGAGTGCCGCAAGGCAGCATCCTAGGGCCTTTTTTGTTTCTTGTTTACATTAACGATTTACCTTTTTACTTGAAAAGCATTTGTGACGTTGTACTGTTTGCTAACGATACTTCTTTGATATTCAAAGTAGATGGAAATAAGGAACATTTTAACGAAATAAACAGTGCGCTCATTCAAGTAACTAAATGGTTTAATGTAAACAATCTCGTACTGAACGCCAAAAAATCAAAATGTATTAAGTTTGCCCTGCCTAATGTCAGAAACCTTGGTCCTAGTATAGTTCTAAATGATGATGTACTCGAAACATCTGAATCTACATTATTTCTAGGAATAACACTAGATTCGAAATTGCAGTGGGGTGCACACGTTACATATCTCTCAGGGAAACTTAGCTCAGCTTATGCCATTAAGAAGGTTCGTAGGTTGACTGATGTCGATACGGCTAGATTGGTTTACTTTACCTATTTTCATAGTGTTATGTCGTATGGCATACTATTATGGGGTAGGGCTGCTGACATCGAAAATATTTTTATATTGCAAAAACGGGCTGTTGGGGCCATTTACCAGTTAAAGACAAGAGTCTCACTTAAAGAAAAAATTAAAAATATTGGTATGTATTCTTACTGTAGCATCACAATATATTTATGCCAGTGTTATGCATGTACGACAACATATAAATTCTTACAAAATGAATAGTGACATACACAATATTAATACTAGGAACAGGAACAAATTATGTGTACCGTATTTCTGTTTACACAAAACACATAGCTCTTTTATTGGGCTTAGTATAAGAATGTATAATAAAATCCCATCTAATATTTTAGAATTGCCGTTAAGGTCGTTTTAGACAATAGTTAAAAATAATTTTATACTAAAGGCATACTATAGTGTAAATGAGTATCTTGACGACAAGTACGCTTGGAAATAAATATTATTTTTTACTAGCTTTTGCCCGCCGCTTCGCGCGCGTTAAATTCGGGGTAACACAAATCTACTTTCAGTCTCAAGATGTGTGAAGACACTCCTGATTATTCTAAAGACTTCAGAAACTCTATGGAGTACAAAGTAACTCGGGCAGTATCCATGACATTACCTACCGTTATCTACTGAAAGGTACATAATAACATCACCTTGCATACAGTCAAATGTCAAAGCCATGTTCTAATACATGTTCAATATATCTCTGTAAACATTTTCGCATTTTTAATATTAGGTAGTAGGGAAAATCGTTTCAGCCATTTATGCTTATTATATAATTATTAGTTTATATATGCGAACAATTTTATCTAATAGGTCGGGGCAAAAGTATTTTAGTATTTCGAATGTATTATTAGTAATAAATCCTCTTTGGCTGTACTGAATGTAACTGGCTGGTTTTTCAACCTGCACAATATGACATTATGTATGACGTAACAGTACTGACAGATATGTTAGCACATGCGCAACACTCAATTATTAGCGCATGCGTTCTTACTTCCAAGAGGTAAATTTGTGCCGTACAAACTTCTACCCTCCCTACAATCCCTCCCAGTTTAATTTTTGCAACTTATGGTTGCCTATGTCTGTCTCCATGGTCCAATATATCTCTGTATTAAATTTCAACAAAATCGGTTCAGCCGTTTTAGCGTGAAAACGGAACATACATACATACATACATACAAACTTTCAAATTTATAATATTAGTATTAGTTTATATATGCGAACAATTTTATCTAATAGGTCGGGGCAAAAGTATTTTAGTATTTCGAATGTATTATTAGTAATCAATCCTCTTTGGCTGTACTGAATGTAACTGGCTGGTTTTTCAACCTGCACAATATGACATTATGTATGACGTAACAGTACTGACAGATATGTTAGCACATGCGCAACACTCAATTATTAGCGCATGCGTTCTTACTTCCAAGAGGTAAATTTGTGCCGTACAAACTTCTACCCTCCCTACAATCCCTCCCAGTTTAATTTTTGCAACTTATGGTTGCCTATGTCTGTCCCCATGGTCCAATATATCTCTGTATTAAATTTCAACAAAATCGGTTCAGCCGTTTTAGCGTGAAAACGGAACATACATACATACATACATACATACACACTTTCAAATTTATAATATTAGTAGGGATTAGGCCAAATTTTTGTTTATTAGGTCAATAAGCAGTTTTGTTAATTACCGTATTTTCTTTTTTTACTACATTTGCATTCTTGTCCTACTCTTTTTAGTATAATTTGTTGGATTTGTAAGGTGAGGGTAACCCGTGGTCATGAACTGCTAACTAATGGATTGTAAATTGCTGCAGGTTTATATACCGTTATTACTTTTCGGGACATACTGTTCCACCATAGCTCTGAGCAGTCATGTTCACGAGTTGGCAACATCAAAAGACGTAAGTTAATGCTCCTGTTTCACCACATTTACTTTGGGAGGCTGACCAAATGAACATCATTTATTGCTTGAGTACGATATCAATAACTATTAAAATTTTGCATTTGTAGATAACTCATAATGTGAAACAGTTGCAGCTCCTTACAAAAATAACATGTAAAAACATTATACTGGCAGTTAAAAAGAGTGGCCACGAGTTTTATTGCCCGTTCTTTCTCGTAGTTCTACCTACTGCATTGCGAACGTGGCAGTAAATGTAAATGTAGAATCATCTAGTAATTAACTTAAATTTTTGACGTTCATAAGCGTCAGTTTGTGGCCTAAATGAATAAATGATTTTGATTTGATTTGATGATTTGGAGCTGACCACGTCAGACGGGAAAGTCGCAACTTCTAGGCCGGAGATTCTTGCGGAGGTTCAGAGCTTCTACGGCAACCTCTACACTTCGAAAGCGTCCAATCCAACATCCGACTTCGATGATCCAAGAGCCACTTTAATACGCCACTCCACGGAAGAGCTGCCAGATGTCAGCCAAGACCAAATCGTGGTGGCCCTGAGGCAGCATAAAAATGGAAAATCCCCGGGGGATTTTCCATTTTAGGAAGATGGAATTACAACGGAGCTGCTAAAGGCAGGTAGGAAACCTATACAGGTGCAGCTCCAACGCATATTTAATTCTGTCCTGTTCTCGGGGAGAACTCTAAAGGCGTGGTGCAAGAGTATTGTCGTTTTGTTCTTCAAAAAGGGAGATAAAACCCTTTTGAAGAACTATCCACCTATCTCGCTCTTGAGCCACGTCTATAAGCTGTTTTCCAGGGTCATTACGAACCGTCTCGCGTGTAGACTTGACGAGTTTCAGCCGCCCGAACAGGCCGGTTTTCGAGGAGGATACGGCACCATATACCACATCCACACAGTTCGGCAGATTATACAGAAGACAGAGGAGTATAATCAGCCCCTGCGCATCGAGGTGTGAGACAAGGGGATGCTATCTTCCCCAAATTGTTCACGAATGCAATGGAGGATATGTTAAAGATGCTGCACTGGAAAGGACGCGGTATTAACATAAACGGCGAGTACCTCTCACACTTAAGATTTGCAGACGATATCGTCATCGTGGCTGAAACCGTGCAAGACTTGCAGTATATTATGATGATGGCAGCCTGGCTGATTTATCTGCTCGCATCGGTCTCCGGATGAACTTGGACAAAACGAACATAATGTTCAATAAACATTGTAACGCTGGGCACCCCTGTAACGTTGCACGTGGGTCAACACTGTTTAGTTAAATAAAATTTCGATATATATCGGTAACAATATGTATATTTCTGTTAAAAGAATCTATACAACCTTTAGCAAGAGGAAAAGCAAAGTGATTTTATACAATTGTGCCTCTAAAACAAATTAAAAGAGGGGGGGGGGTTCGTGTAGTCCAACTAAAACGCACTCCTGGATATGCAGAGGGAAGACGACTTTGCTTGCGATGCTGGGGTGGCCAAAAAGGGAGGGCTACCGCGCGCGCGGCCCTATTTAAGGACCAGAGTCGAGGTACGCGGGAGGCGAAGACGGCCGACCTGACAGGAGCGGGGCGATCGGCCAGCCAAGAGTAGTGGGAGGAGGGCGTCCGCTACGATATAAATAAAAATTATATAATTTAAAAACAGGCAAAACTGGACTTCGATAATCAACTATAAAAATATTTAACATTAATACCAACTTATAGTCATAGTAAAATAAAGTTTAAACAAAATATTGGCAGCAAGTGCGTCTAATTAGAAAAATATTGCTGTCATAAAATGAAGAATATATTTAATAATATTGTATTTCTTCAAATATCCTATTCTATTCGAAACATTTTATTCAAACTGTATTAACCTCTAATAAATCTTTGAGCTGGTGTTCAAGAAAATTTCAAATTAAATACCTACTTTCGTCTTATATATTTTAAACTCATACATTTATGCACTTTTATGTCCACGCCTCGTTGGTCTCGCGGCATAAATGTGCGCGTGGGATTGGGAGGTCTCGGTTTCGATTCACGGGTCGGGCAAAGTGTTATTGGGTTTTTCCGTAAGGAAATTCTCAGTAGCAGCACGGAGTCTGGTAATGTGCCCGGTACGGCAATAGGCTCGCCCCCTATTACGTGGGACCTAAAAATTCATGGCGAAATGTGGGTGTAATATTACACCTCTGCCTACCCCTTCGGGGATACAGGCGTGAGTCTATAAAAAAATAAAATAAAAAATTATGTCCACGGTACAAGTCAAAAATAATAAAAAATGTAAACAAGATAAATGTAATCAACTTTATCTGTTTCGAGGCTCTCCAAAACGTGTGTCTCTAATTTTACTCTAAAATCCTTAACTAATATTAAGGATTTTAGACTAAGATTAGAGAGTTAAAAAACCTTTAAAAAACTTTTAAGAAGACATTCGTTTAAATCCAGGTAACAGTACGTAATAGATAGGCGAAGTGAAGCAACGTTTTCACTGGACACCAAGTGGATGGGTGTCTGCTTGCTGTGATATTTTGATCAGAGCGCTACCGATAGCGACCAAGTCCCCAGTGCTAACTCAGGACAACAATAGTAAAGCCATGTAGAAGACCTCGGGGTGGCCTCTAAATTCTAACATCAGTTGGCTCGCACGTAGGTACACGAAAAAATACAATATCATCATAATCCTTTCCATTCACACTATGTCCTTGAAACAGACGTCTTCTTAATAGTAGGGGTCGTTTTGCGCGCTTGGGGTAGCAGATCATGAGATAATCGTGACTAAGAGAGGTCAAGATACCGTACATTGTCAACTTCAAGCATGTACAATTAATGTAAACTGATATTATCATTATTAAATTAACATATTAATGAAGAAAATTACATTGAAGCATCTTGAGGAAATGTTTACTTAGAAAATTAATTAATATTAGGATCATTTTCAGTTTAGAGGTTGTTGTTTAAGCTTGAGGCTTTGCCGACGGAGTCAACAAAGTATGCTAATTGCGATGCGTGTGACCCTGAAGCTACTACGGTCATAACGGGAAGTCGAGTTCATCGCCGTGTGTACCACACAGTTATTGACACCACACATACATGCATAAAAAGTGGTGTTGTTCAACTTTTCATATATACAAGGAAATATAAAATAAGAAATGAATAGAAATACATTATCTTCTTAATATATAAAATCCTTGCGTTACTGACTGACTGACAGACACGCTACAGCCGAAACTATTGGGCGCAGGAAGCTGAAATTTGGCATGTATGTTCCTTGGGGACCGTAGGGGTACACTAAGAAGGGATTTCCCGAAATTCCCACGGGATCGGCCAAAACGGGTAATTTAAAAAAAATGCAGGCGTAGCTGCTGGCGTCCTCTAGTAAAATATAATATCCTATCAAAAACACACAAACTAAGTCTAGTCCCAAACTAAGTAGAGCTTGCACTAAGTGATAGAGAGAGATATTGCATAAAAATACATAATTATATATCTTTTTTAGGGTTAAAAGGTAAAAAAACGGGACTATATTACTAAGCCTTCGCTGTCTGTCTGTCACCAGGCTGTATCTCATAAACCGTGATAGCTAGAAAACTGAAATTTTCACAAATTATGTATTTCCGTGGCCGCTATAACAACAAATACTAAAATTAAAAAAAAAATGGTAATATTAAGGGGGTCCCATACAATAAACTTTTTTTTTCGTATATTTTGCTCAATATTACTATCGGTAACAGTTAGACGCTTAAAATTTTGACCGAATATGTAGTTGAATATTACCTTTCAAAATAAATAATTAAATAAAAATAAAGTAAAATTAATGAGGGGCTCCCATACAACAAACGTAATTTTTAAGCAATTTTTTTTCTCGATCTTAATAAACAGATAGTAACTTAAAAATATTTAAGAATACATACAAGAAACATGATTTTCTTTTATAGATGATGGTACGGAACCCTTCGTGCGCGAGTCCGACTCGCACTTGGCCAATTTTTTGTAATTACATACTTAGTGTTAAAGATAATTTTATGTTATGGACTTCGGTTGTCAAAGGGAAAGGAGAACTGTCATGGCCCATAGAAAATGTACCCAGGCCCGACACAAACGAAACATACCTCAGTTTTTTTGTTATATTACATATAACAAAAATATAGTAACAGTATTTTAAATAACAGTAGTTAATAACTATTTATAGCTATGTGACCTTACTCAGGCAAAATATTGAAAAACAATTTATTTTTCACTTAATAGCAATTGTATCCATTTAGACTGACCCAATAATACTAATTGGAAATATAGACAATCACCAAACTTTTATCTCCATTAGAGCAAAGATAAAATATTGGTAGTAGAATATACTATATCCGAAAGTGTATTTGTGCCTTTATTTGTTTTATATTCTATAACATAACATAACATAACTTCACGTCTTTAATCCTCGAAGGGGTAGGCAGAGGTGTATTACACACACACATTTCGCCAGTTATGTTTAGGTCCCAATGTGATAGGGGGCGAGCCTATTGCCATCTACCGGGCACGTTATTAAGCGAGCGATAATTAACATTTTTAATACACACATAACTTCGAAAAGTCAGAGGTGTGTGCCCCGGGTACCTGGGGATCGAACCCGAGACCATCGTCTCAACAGTCCGTTACGTACACCACTGGGCTATCGCCGCTATATTCTATAATTAATTAATTACATATAATGTGTAATCTTAGTTTTAATACCTGCCGGGCTAGACATCGAGATCACTTTGATCATCCCGCACTGGGTATTGATTATGTACTTAGAGACATAGAAATAGAAAATGAATAAAAACTGATTTACAGAATTATTGTTTTTTTATTTATCAATATTATATTCCACTATCAAGCTCCCAGATTTGTAATGATACGTTTATTCTTTACCTTCGAAGATTTAAATGAATCTTAACTCGATTGATATAACTTACTTGCAGATTAAAAATTATGTAATAGTTACGTTTTATTATTTACGAGAACTTTAGGTAATCTGGATAATCCAATCTTTATATTATTTTACAAGTTTTGTGAGTAAATAAATATCAAACATTTTTTTAGTATGAAAAAGTCAAAAGTAAGTATTTTGTTGTTAACCTCTTATTTCGAATATAACAATAATACATATTTGTTATACTCAAAATAAGAAAAAAACTGGGATATGTTTATTTCATGTCGGGTCTGGGTCACAAATGACAGTTCTCCTTTGCACTGTTACCTACCTAAGATTAACGAGGTTTTCGTTTAAAGTGCAAACAGTGCTGAATAATAATTTTTGAGTGCATAATATCATTTGAATAGGATAGAATATCACCTATATTACAATATTAGTGTAATGACATAGAATACATACAATATTTTATAATTTACTTTAGTAAGAAAGAAGGTATTTTGGATAACATTTTAATATTGTTTTAATAATTATGAGAAGCAGCGATAACCTTGTGGAGAGACGAACGGACTGCTACGCGGAAGGAATGGATTTTAGAACTTATACATACATACAGACATAGTCTCACGCCTATAACCCCGAAGAGGTAGGCAGAGGTGTATTTCTACACCCACTTTTCGCCAGATATGCTTTAGTCCCACGTAATAAGGGGCGAGCCTATTGCCGTACCGGGCACATTTCCAAACTCCGTGCTGCTACTGAGAATTTCGTGACAGAAAAACCCAATAACACTGTCCGACCCAGGAATCCCACCCGGGACCTCCCACACCTATTTAAGAATTTATGTGCCAATTAAACTGTTAATTATCGCTTGCTAAACGGTGAAAGAAAACACTGTGAGGAAACCTGCATGTTTGAAAGCTCGCCAAAATATTATCGAAAGACAGTGAAATCTACCAAACCGGAAATGGCGAGCTTGGTGGACCAAGACCTAACCCTTCTCAAAATGAGAAGAAATCTGTGCCCAGCAGTACGACTGGTAATAAACAAGGCTCATAATGATGAATACTTATAATTTGACGTCTAGACGATATATTTATAGTCCGTTATAACAATGCCATGCTATACGATACTTTTACAAAAGAGCTTTTAACAAAAAAAGGAATAAAAAACTCCGGTATCGATGGATTTGAAAAATAAAAAGCAACGCTATGAAATTAGACGGCAATCCAGTTCGTATGAACTTCATTGGAATACAAATGAGAGTGTTAATTGAAAATACTTCTGCATTTATAGATATGAATAGGTGATAGCCTAGTGGAGATACCAACAGACTGCCACGCAGAGGGTATCGGGTTAGAATCCACGGCGTGCACCACTGGCTTTTCGGCGTTATGTGCATATTAAATTGTTATGTGAGCACGTTAAGCCGTCTGTCCAGGTTGTAGTGAAGATCTTTGATAGTCGTTATATGGCGTCAGTACCTTCTAAATAAACTGACACTAGTCTAAACCATGGATTATCGCTATCCCTTTCGGGTTGCGGAGGTCAGACAGGCAGTCGTTCTGCGGAAAAGCTAGTATTCAGCTAAATCCGGATAGACCAGGGGTCGGCAACCTGAGGCTCGCAAGCTGCATGTTTTTGGATGTGAAGCTGCAGCTCTTGAGTTCCATACGCAAATATTATATACTAGCTTTCGCCCGCGTGACACACCTAAACCGACCCTTAAGTGTTTCATGATAATGTTTGTTTCATTTTCTAACTTTAACAGTAAGTTATCATTTAATAGTACGTATTTATTATACTATCTAGTTTGTTGTGAACAAAACCGCTACTTATCAATCATAATCGATCAATATATGTATTATAAGATTCAGATGTGGAATTTCTTTAAAAAAAAATACAATTCACAAGAAAGAAACCATTTTTATTTCATAATTAAAATCGACACAAATAACAATCAGCAAAATTACTTACAGTTCACATAAACTTAACATCCACCAAGCAATTGTTCATCAACACTTAATCACTTTAGCAAATAATCGAATAACTAAACTTAAATGGCTTACGTAACTTTGCGACTGACGATGATTCGCACGTCCGAGAATAGAGAAACAAATGGACAAGCTATTTTTTTTTTTTGTGTGTGTGGACGAGTTGTTGGCCGCAGATGGCCTTGACAACTTTACGCGGACTATGGGTGCGCGCAGAAGGCTCCCAAGCCGTTAAAGTATACTAGACAGCGTTTTGATTCCCCAAGGGTGGACTACCACGGACCTCGGCTTGGGGCGCTGTCGGCAATGCGGGACTAAGGTGTCCCGCGGTATTAACGTTAACGCGTCGCGTATTCCGTCCTCGTCAGCGAGTACGGAACCGCGGTCGAATTTGTGTGGCTTCGCGAGCCGTGTGTGCTCTGATTTGAGCGAGTGTAGTGTCGACGTCTGGTTCGTCTAAGACGTGCCTAGGTCTCCTAATCTTAGAAATCCTAGATGGTGTATAATTTATCGCCACAACCAATAGAGGGTTGAGGTGTGTCGAAGCAGAGTCAAAGTAACTACGGGAGCAATGTTTCATGAATTGCCTGATGGTCGGCAGTTGTAAGTCTACGTGTAACTCCTCGTTACGTACTGTTACGCGGGACCGGGAAAGTGTCTTTTAAAAAAAAGATATTTAAACTAGCTAAAATTATTTATTGGAACACGGTACACACGTAATATTAGATATAGTAGAAACTGATTTAGAACTTAGAACTGGTACAAAGATTTAGGACTTGAGACTGGGACACTAAGGATATGGTAGAACTGTTCGCGTTAGATGATGGATGCAGACTGAGGTTGAAAAGGACTGAATGAATAAGGAAGGCAAAAGTGCTGACACGGAGATTTAGGCATTGGTAGGGATTTGTGATGAGTAGTATGGATAGGCAACTGTGTTAGCATTTTAGGCTTCAAGAGGCGTTTGTAACAGCCCCCTGATTTAGAGTAAACTTCACGGTAAAAATGAAGTTTACGGGAAAGGAAAGAAATAGCAAGGATTACGAGTTGCGAATACGAAGAGTAGGTGATGTTATAGTGGGAAGTTCAACTTCATCATTTTCGGTTTCAGGGATAGGAGTTTCACGAGATTTTAAAATTTTGTTTTACAAATTAAGAAAATAGTACAAATTAAGACTAGAATTAGGATTACATAGATTGTGAAGTATAGTACTACTCATAGAGTACAATATGCGGTTTTTCAATAATTCGTTTAATTATTTAAGTAGTTAAGAATTTTAAAAGCAATGGAATCTAGATTTACATTTTTCAAGTTAACAGGAGGTAAGTTGGATACAATACTAGTATATTTATTGAAATTACAGCAGGAGTCGTTAAGGATATTTAATTTTGCGATTATAGGTTTTAATATAATATTAATATTATTCTTAGAGACTAGCCGTGTGTCTTTACAATAGGCGACACACCCTTGGGGTAAGTACAATAATCCGCTACCACTTATATCTAGGTCTACAATAGAGGTATTACATTCTATACTTAGCTTACTTTTATCGGACATGACAAACAACCATTTGATGTTTTGTAAATGTTGCCAAATGTTTACATCTCCAGTGAAAAACTTAGTGTTACATAATTCGGGAATTTCGGTAAGTACTTTAGTGATAATTTCTGTTTCGCAGGATGGAGTTGCGACAGTAGAGTAGGATATCGGAGTGTTACATAGGTAATGTTCGTGGATTATCATCTTACAGTCATTCAGATTATTAAGTTTACAATAAGTGGACTTATCTTTACTTATGCCTATATACTTGGTAGAAGGAACAATAGTAGTATAAGATACATGGTTACGAGGTTCATAGGGTACTGGACAGGGTAAATTATGGTACAAGTAGAAATTAGTAGGATTGACTAATGGAATATCTAAGACGAAAACTATTTTGTTTTTGTTTTCATAACAAGATATAGAAGACACATTTATAATTGTTTGTATATTATTTAGGCTTAGAAGGACTGGAAGGCGTTTAGAATTTGGTATGAATCTATAATTATTAATCAACTCAGTATAGAGTTCTTTAGGCGTTAGAATAGAAGGGTAAAGTATATTTGATTTACTAAACATTATTGAGCTTATAATATCTTCGACTTTGAAGGATAGTGTTAAGAGACTATTCTCTATCATGGAAATTAATTCTAGGATACGTGATCTTATTCCTAATTCTCTGGCGATAAAAGTTAGATTTTTAATGTCTTGGTTAAGACCGTCGATGGCGACATTTAATTCATGCTCGTTATGATTTATAGTATAAATGGTTACTTACTTGATACTTGATGGCACGGGCTGTTTCCGCAACTCCACGTCTTGGCGTGTATTTTGCGTGCGGGTGGGAATGGTGTCGTCATTCGAGCCACCCCAGCTCTTCGAGGAAGGCCAGCAGACTCTTGATGTGGCCCACGGCCTCCCTCAGGGTGCTGTATCTGCTCAGGTACTGCTGCCTGTACTGTGCGACCTCAGGGCAGTCGAGGAGCAGGTGGGCTGCCGTCTCGTCTGCTGCCATACAGGCCCTGCACAGCGGGCTGTCGGTGATACCTATAGTAAATAGGTGTTTATTAAAGAATCCGTGTCCTGTGTAGGCGGCCGTGACTGTCCGTAGTTGTTATTTGGACAGCCGGAGGATTTGTTTAGCTATCTTACCGTCTACTGCGGGAAGAGCCTCCTTGGCCTGTCTACATGTTTCAATACCAATCCAGGACTGGTTGTGTTTGGTCCTGGTCCTATTTCTTACCAGGTTGCGATAAAAACCAGAAGGGAGGGGAATAATGGGCTCGGGTCCCACCACCTCCAAAGTGGCCCCTCTTCTGGCAAGTACGTCGGCTGCGTCATTCCCTCTTGAGCCATTGTGGCCCTTAATCCATTGCAGTGTTAATTTGTTTAGTTTACCTACCTCTGTTAGTTTCTTCTGGCATTCAAGCGTGAGTGCCGAGGTGATAGTATGGCTTTTGAGGGCTGAGAGGACAGCCGTACTATCTGAGAGGATCGTTCCCTTACCTCACGTGCCATGATTGCTGTGGCAGCTAGGATTATGCCAAAACATTCGGCCTGGTAGACCGTGTTGTAGGCTCCCAGCGGTGCTGCGATGTTGATGTTTAAGTCCTCGGAGAATACTCCTGAACCCGTACCTGTATCTGTTTTAGACCCATCTGTGAAGATCGTGAGCTTGTTGTGGTTAACTGCTCCTTCGTGTATGTCCTCGTACAGTTGGATTTTGTATTTCTTGTCGAAAACAAATTGTTTCGGTATACGGTCGCCAATGGCTTGTGTGATAGGAACTTCTTTAAAGAGTGTATTTAAGTTGTTAGTGTGCGGTGTGTTAGTGTCTTTCCAGAGCTTCAGAGCTCTTAGCCGGACTGCCGACATCGTTGCTTCCTGTTGTATGAACAGGTGCAATGGAGGCAGGTCCAGCAACACTTCAAGTGCCGCTGTTGGCGTTGTTTTCATACAGCCCGTGGCCGCTAGGCATGCAAGTCTTTGAAGCTTCTAAAGCTTGTTGGCGGCCGTTATTAGGTTGGTCCGAGGCTACCACACTACTGCGCCGTAGCTTACCATCGGACGTATTATTGTCTTATAGAGCCATAAGACAATTTTGGGGGATAGGCCTTTTTTGTTGTTTACCTATCATCTTCTTGCACTGCCAGAAGATGATGCTGGCTTTATTGAGCTTATTTTCCATGTGGCTGTTCCATATCAATTTGCTGACGAGAGTGACGCCCAGGTACTTGACCTCGGTAGACAGCTTAAGCTCTGTATCAAATAACCTGGGCAATCGGTAAGTACCCAGCGCGCGTTTGTGTGTGAACATAACCAATTCGGTCTTGGTCGGGTTTACAGATAATTCGTACTCATTACACCACCACTCTACTATGCGTAGGGCTTGTTGGGTTAGGTCGTACACTGTACTGGTTACCTTACCTGAGGTGAGTATGGTTAGATCATCTGCATAACCTATTGTAAAGAAGTATCTCGCGTTGAGTTTGTCTATGAGTTCATTGATGACTAAGTTCCACAATAGCGGGGAGAGTACACCTCCCTGCGGGCACCCTTTAGTTATCAAGGCTGTCTGAGTGTCGCCTTGCAGGCGCACTACCCTTTTGCTGAGCATGTTTTGGATCCACTGTATGAGCATCTGGTCCACACCATGCCTGGCTAGGGCGTTGCTTATGCTGGAAAAGTTTGTCTTGTCGAAGGCTCCTTCTATGTCGATGAAGGTGCCCAGGCAGATGCTTTTTTGTTGTATAGCAGCTTCTATCTGGTTCACGACCGGATGATGTAAGGCCGATTCCGTCGATTTCCCTGAGCTGTATGCATGTTGGTTGGCATGTAAGGGTAGGTGCTTAAGAGCCCCACTTCTTAGTTCCCTCTCGCAAAGCCTTTCCAAGGCTTTAAGCATGAATGAGGTGAGGCTTATTGGTCTAAAAGACTTTGAATGGGTATAGTCTGTTTTGCCTGGTTTTGGTATGAAGATTAGTTTAACTTCCCTCCACCTCTTCGGTATATATCTGAGGGCCAGGCTAGCCCTCATAATTGCCAGGAGTCTTTTAAGGACAGGTTCTCCTCCCCATTGTAATAACCCTAGGAAGATGCCATCAAGTCCGGCTGCTTTGAAGGGGTGGAAGCTATCGATAGCCCATCGGAGTTTTTCTTCTGTGAACACGTTGTTTGCGTGTCTCCATTCGTGTTCGGTCGCCACTGTTGGTGTATCGTGCCACGTTATTACCGGGGTGAGGACGCAGCCTGGGAAGTGTATTTCGAGTAGGACGCGTCTTGTCTCCTCCTCCGATGTGGTGTGTTATCCGGTTTACGGAGAGTACCTGGTGCAACCGTTGGTTGCTGGGCCAGTAGTTTCCTTACCCGGTTTGCTTGTTGGCAAGATTCAATGCTCCCACAGAATTTCCTCCATCCCATGGTGCGTCTGAATCTGAGGCATTTCCTGTAGTCTGATTTGGCCGCTTTATAAGCGTCCCAATCTGCGTCCGCGCTTGTGTTCATTGCCCTATTTAGAGACTTTCTTACCTTCTTGCGCTTACGTTCAAGTTCAGCGCCCCACCAGGGTTGTTTCCCCGGGGTTGAAGGCTGAGTGGTTTCCGGGCAAGCTGCATAATAGCTGTCAAGCATCGACTGCGTCAGTATACATACCTGATCGTCGATCTGTACAGTGTCACCCAGTACCGGCGGCGTGGCCGTAAGGGTAATTTTCTCTTTAAGTAGTAGGACATACTTTGCTTTGTCAGTGTTGTGTGGTTTCCTGCGGGGCTGTGTGGGCTGTATATCGACTTTTATGGAGAAGCTGATCCATCTGTGGTCTGAGCATGATGCCTCTTTCGAGACGTGCCATCCCTTGATGCGTTCAGCCGCTCCTTCTGTTGCGAGAGTTAAGTCGATAATTGTCCGACTACGTTTAGTGACGAAGGTGGGCTCCGTACCTGTGTTTAATAGGGTAAGATTAGTGGTGAATAAGTATTCAACCAATGACATACCTCTGTTATTGTTGCAGTCCATGCCCCACATTTGGTGGTGGGCATTGGAGTCCGTTCCTATTACGACCTCCGTATTGGTTCTCTCGCACTGGTTAACCAGACGCGTGAGGTCGAACGGAGGCGGGTCTTCGGCCTCGGGCATGTAGACCGATGCGAAAACGACCGCTATACTCCTTGGCTGCTGTATTATTTCGATTTGTATTGCTGTGATGTCTCTGGAACAGAACTCCATTAAAGCTTGGGCTCTGATGTTTTTAGTATAAATGGTTTCGTTAAAGGCTTTGAGGGTTGAGGTAGTAATGAGGATATTCTGTTCTACTAATGACGCTAGTTTCTTTTGATCGGACTCAACTTCTTGGATGGCATTATTATACCGGATAGCGTCATCTTCGTCCATGGTTCCGAATAACTTTTTCGAAATAGATCCTATGATAGATAGGGGTGCGCCTCTCCGAGATTGATGAGGGACATGGTAAAGGATAGATTCAGTGTTAAGATATAGGTCTTCAAAGCGAGTAATTAGAGGTTGAAAGAGATTGAAACATTCTACGTTATCTAATGCATTATCATTTTCACAAAGTGATTTAGAAATGTTGAGAATATAGTATAAATTATCTATATGTGGGAACAGGTAAGATATGTCTACTGGTATAACTACGCTAAGGTAACTATCAACTAAATTTAACGATCCTAAGGGGTCGAAATATATTCCTGAACTGTTTGTCAGGGGTTCGACGAATTCTTGACCCGTTGAAGGGTTGCTGTAAGAGAATAGAATAATGTATAGTGAACTAATCTTCAGTACTAGATCTAGAAGCGAGTTTCACCTCATCATAGTGATGGGTGATGTGCCTACGGTTTATTAGAAGGGTAAGTGTATTTCTGCCGTTTATCTTCACGACTTTGTAAGGGCCTTTCCACACTGGTGATAGGGCTTTGCGCAGTCTTACATGATTTTTCAGGTAAACGTTATCGCCTACTTTATATTGAATGGGACGTGAGTGATTGTCATAATATTACTTGGATCTTTCTTTTGACCTTTGAATATTTTCGAGAGCTTTGTCTCTTGAGAGTTAAGAGTCTATGATGTAGGAATTTTACATATTCAGGGTATGTTAGTTCTGGGCGTAGTTCGTAGATAGAGTCAGGGATGACGGCTTTGTGGCCAAATAGGAGTTCGTAAGGGGTAAAATAGGTTGACGCATGAACAGAGATGTTATAGGCTAACATTGCCGTGAAGACGAATTTGTGCCAATCGGTATGGTTCTCATTAACGTAGGATTTGAGGTACTCCTTAAGGGTAGAATGACTACGCTCTAAGGCGCATTCAGTTTGAGGATGATACGGGGATGACCATATTTGTTTGATTTTGAGACATTCGCAGGTTCTCTTGAACATCTCTGCGGTAAAGTTGGTCGGTTAGGCTAGTTTTAGGGATGCCGAATAGAGAAATAAAGTGTACTAGGCACTCGCATGTGTTTTCTGAGGTAGCATTAGCGATAGGATAGGCAAATGAGAATTTAGTAAGGTCAACTTGCATAGTGAGTATGAATTTGAATTGTTTTAACCCTGCTTCTGGCAGAGGGCCTACGAGATCCATGCTAATGCGTTCAAAGGGTTTGGTAGAAGTGGTAGTTATTTGCATAGGAGCTCTATTAGTTTGTCTGAGGGCTTTATTGCTTTGACACAGTGTGCAGTTTTTTTATATAGGTCTCGATATCTGAACGCATGTTTTTCCAATAGTATTTTTCTTTAATTCGATTTAGCATTCGGGCTGTGCCAAGATGACCGGCAATAGGGATATCATGATTTTCACGAAGGATTGTAGGTATTTCTGAGAGGGTTGGAAATATGAGAGTATTGTGATAGACGTCGATGCTTATGTTAGTGTTATTAAAGGTATAGCAGCACATATTGTATATTCTTGACCAAATATGTTTCTCGAAATCGCGGAAATCAGTGATAGCTATTTCTAAGCTTTCGTTGGTAAGAGATCAGGATATAGCAAGGAATTGATTTTTAAGATAGATAAGGCTTTTATAAATAGATTCATAGGGACAGTTGTCGAAATGGTATACTTTGGTAAATAGAAAGTATATAGTGGATCCTTTGTGCTCAAAGGATATAAACGTATATAGGGTTCTTTCCCTATTTAGGAATTCGCTAGGATCTGGGACGTTGCTTAGGATTTCTTCGATATACGGGTTAGAAGTATCAAGGTCGATTGAGGTAGGAATAACGATGTGTTTGCTAGGAGTTTTAAGAATACTTTCGTTAAATTCGAGGATTTTAGTATTACTATTAAATTGTTTTTCCGACATGATTTTCAGGAATTTGCTGTAGTTTTCGTCAGAAGGAGGAACGGGATTAGGAGGTGTTAGAAAGTATTAGTTTTATATAAACCAAACAGATTGTAAATTAACTAGTGTACAACTCGACTATGTGAGGTTGCCAGTCATAGACTTGATGTTTATACTCTAGTATTGTTTCCGCTTCCGTACAACGCTTGTACTAACTCTTTCCTTTTTATAATGAAGCTCGCTCTGACATGTATGTATTCGTGTGCCATTAAAATCTGCTCACAAGAAATAAACTATTGTAACTACAATCCTGGCTCGTTTCTGTTCATAACCCAACAGGAGGAGAAGCAGTGGAACCAGAAGGTGAGTGAGGATTTAGAACGGGTTCAGTGGATTCAGCAGGATCAGCGGATTCGGCGCAAGGAAGCAGAGGGTTGGAATTATCAGGTGAGTGATTATTGCTTTCAGGATTTAGGATATCTGATAAAGCGTCGTCGTTTTCTAACAGGTCCATCGAAGGGACTTCATTAGAGCCTAGAGGAACAGAGGGTATCTGGATATCGAGGTCGTCAAGAGTTATAGGGCTAAACGCAGGTGATGGATATTGAATATCTTGACGGGAGGTAGAAGGAATAGGATTATCGTATGGATTTTCTACTGAGTCTTGAGTTGGTTGTACAGGATTCACTGGGAATCTGGATAGAGCATCAGCGTTGCTGTTGATTACGCCTTTCTTGATTTTGTAATCAAACTCTTCTAGTTTTAGACGCCATCTGACTAAACGAGAACCTGGGTCTTTACAATTGAAAAGCCATTTTAATGGCCTATGATCCGTGACAATAGTGAATTTATGACCATATAGATAGGGACGGAAAGTTTTTGTGCCGAATACAATGGCTAAGCATTCTTTTTCGGTTGTGGAATAGTTAGTTTCGGCTTTATTTAGTGTTCTCGAAGCATAAGCTATAGGGCGGTCTTTACCTATATGCTTGAGATAGGATAGCGGAGATAGCATAGTTAGACGCGTCGCAGGTTAGGACAAAAGGTTCAGTGAAATCAGGGTAAATAAGGATAGGGGCAGAAGCGACTTTTTCTTTTAATTCGTGAAACGCTTGTTGTTGCTCGTTTGACCAGGAGAAAGTGATGTCCTTTTTTAGTAAACCAGGGGTTTGGCGATTTTGGAGAATTCAGGGATAAAACGACAATAGTAAGAGACTAGACCTAGGAAGGATTTGGTATCTTTTGGACATAAAGGAATAGGAAACTGTGTTACAGCCTTGATTTTGTCTGGATTTGGGCTTATGCCTTTGTCACTAATAATGTGACCAAGATAGCCGACTTCTTTGCGTAGAAATTCGCATTTGTCGGGCTGGACTTTGAGGTTATGTTTACGTAATCTTTCGAAGATTTTAGAGAGCTTTTCGCAGTGATTAGGGAGGTCGTGTGAATAGATAACAATATCGTCGAGGTAAATGTAGCAGTGAATGCCTTGAAGGCCGGCTAGGGCTGTGTTCATGAGACGTTGGAAAGTTGCGGGAGCATTTTAAAGTCCGAACGGCATGCGTTTGAACTCGAAATGACCTTGCGGAACGGTGAATGCAGTTTTAGGAGCGTCTTTTTTTGATATGGAAATTTGGTGAAAACCAGAACAGAGATCGATAGTGGAAAAGTATTTGCTTTGACCAAATTGGTCTAGGATTTCGTGAATTTGTGGAATTGGGTAACTTTCCCCGACGGTAATATCGTTAAGCTTTCTGTAGTCTATAACGATGCGCCATTTCTTTTGGCCGGAAGAGTCAATTTTCTTTGGGACTACCCATATAGGGAATGACCATGGAGAAGTAGAAGGTTGGATAATGTCTTGAAATAGCATTTTGGAGATTTGGGTTTCGACTTCCTTTTTGTGGATTTCTGGGAATCTGTAGGATGTGACGTTGATAGGCTCAGAGGGATTAGTATTTATCTCATGCTCTAGTAAGTCGGTGGTAGTAAGTTTGTCGTTAGGTAATTGGAATATGTCTGAATATTAGGAACATATGTCGAGGAGTGGAGATTTTTCTTCGTCGTTTAAATGTTCTGTCCTAAGCATGTTAAGGACTTGATTTCTGCGGGATGTAGAAGATTTAGTATTATAGGGTTCGGAGTTATAGATAAAGGAGGAATTAGCATTGAAGGGTTGGAGATTTATTTTAATATCGGAATTTATTTCGACTGTGTCTTCAAGATGTATTTAATACAGATACGTTTACTCTGTTGTTGACTTTTACAGTGACAAGGGAATTAACAATTAGGAGAGAGTCGGAGATATGTTGATCTAGAATGAGTCCTACACGATATTCGGGGTTAGTAACTGCACATTCAATTATTGTTTCGGTGCGAGGCGGAATTTTGTAGGTTAGCTCGTAATATTTTATTCTAACCACGAAATGTCTGATTTGTAATGTACTGGAATTGTAATCAATAATGCCATCTAAGTCATTGAGAAGATCGGTGCCGATGATGCCATCGTAATTCAAGTCTATTTCTTCAATTACGTGGAATTTATAAGTAAGATCGGAATGAGCATCTGTGAATAATTTAAATTGGAAGTGGCCTATAGTAGACACGGTTTCGTCACTGGTATTAATACCTTTTAATTGAATGGTTTCATTTTTCAGAGCTGGCATCACGTTCATTGAAGATCGTTTTACTAGACTGACACAGAAACCGGTGTCAACTAAGAATGAGAGGTAGCGGTTATTGACTTGGGTTCGGATATTGACGTGAGGTAGGTATCGTTTATTAGAGCTGATTTCGTATATAGTAGGGGTTGGAATGGAATTGGCTGAATTACGAAGTACAGAGGATGTAGTAGATGCAGTGAATTTAGAGGAGTTGGTAGTCGCAACGGATTTGGTAGGTCTATTGGTAATTGGAGGTTTAGCAGGTATAAAGCAGGATTCAGTGGACTTGGTAAGTGAATGGTAAGGTTTTGAGGATACAGCGGATGCAGTGGGAGCAGTGGATACAGCGGATGTACGAGGCACAGTGGATGCAGAGGATCTGGTAGGTATTTTATAGGATACAGAGGGAGCAGAGGATACAGTGGATGTAGGAGGTCTAGGAGATTCGGTAGGATTATCTCGGGATGCAGTGGATATAGAGGATGCAGTGAATGTACGGGGCACAGCGGATGCAGAGGATTTGGTAAGTATTTTATGAGATGCAGAGGATACACTGGATATAGAAGGTTTAGCGGATCTAGTAAGACTATCTCGGGATGCAGTGGATACAGAGGATGCAGTGGTAGAGTTTCGCGGTCGAACTCCTGATACGGCGGATGCGTAGTATTTAGTAGGAACAGCGGATACAGAGGATACAGAGATAGAGCTTTCCTTGTGGGGCTGGTTACCCTGCAGTGTAGCTCTGGATACAGAGGATTTAGTAGATACAGTGACTGAGCTTCCCTTTTGGGGCTGGTTACCCTGCGGTGTAGCTTTGGATACAGAGGATTTAGAAAGGGTGTTATGAAAGGATTGAAACGATTTTGAATGGTTTTGGGGTCTCACGAGACACCGTCGTGAGCCCTCTATTCGTTTAAAGGAAGGTCTTCCTCGTAGGTAGAATCGTCTTGGGTGTAGTGGGCTCAATTTTGGAAGTTTGGACGTTGGGGAAGACAAGTCATGTTCGGGTTAGAGCGTTGGGGGTAGGTGTTATTACTCCTAGCCCTATTGTTGTTGTATTCGCGCTTCCGATAGACGTCTATGGTATACCCTACGTTCTTACAATATCGACACGTAGGTGGCGTAGAGTTGGACGACTGACCAACGTTGTGGACCATTGGTTTAGGGCAATCTTGGGCATTAGAAGGTTTTGGTGAGTATCGATTTTGGTAAGGGTTACGTTTTGATAGTAGCATTTGTATTTTTTCCTCGGATATAGCATTGTTAATAGCTTCGTTGAGCGTAGAAGGACTTTTCATGCGAACTAGGTTGCCGATTTTGGGTATAAGACCCATTAGGAAAGAGTGTAAGGCTAGATCTTCCATAGCTGAAGTCTTCCCTGACAGCTCTGCTTTTTTCTTATTTGAAAGAGTGATTTCTGTAAGAATTTGAGCGAGACACGTTTCAATTTTGATTGAGTATTGGCTGACCGACTCACCCGGCGATTGGCGAGTTTCTTGTAATTCACTGATTAAGTGAGCGTAATGTTTACGCTCGCCGAATTGCGATTGTAAGAAAGAGCTAATTGACACCCAACTGTCGAAGTCTTTTATAGAAGCAGCGGATTCAGCCTTGCCTTCAAACCGGCAAAGAATGAAATTTAAAAGGATTTGTTTTCGGGTTGTTGAAGCTAATCGATATGTGTTTTCGCAGTTATTTATAAAAGAATTTAGTTTATCGCGAGACCCATCGTAGGGTTTAATGAATTTGAATAGTGTATTAATATCGATACGGTCAAGGAAAACGGTTTCTTCCTTCTTTGTCGTCATTGTTCAAAGCTAAAAATAGTACAAAGAAACACAGAAATACACAAAGGTAATGGAAAGATATAGAACTTATAGTAAGAATTAGAACAAAGGGTTTCCTAGATAGTACAAAGCTTGACTAAGATTTGGTATAGTGTTACAATGTAAGTAACAATGGGGTTTGTTGTAGCTCGATGCGGCGACGGTCGGACGGCCGGAACTGATAACAATGTAGTACTGAGAATATGGGATTGCAACGCACTGTGTGGACTTTCTTCACTTGATGAATTTGGGCACTTTCGATTTGAAATGGAATAATATAGCACTGCACTGGATAAAAATGTTTGCACTTACAGGACGCTGGCGACGATGATGAGGAGAATGAACATGGTCACCTCGTGTAGAGTTGGTATGTCCCTTCTAAGGAACCTGGAGCTCGGCGGCCTGTCTGCGGGCCACTCGGGAACTGGAACTCGGGAACTCGGGTGTTGTTCACCGCGCAGTATGCGGCGGATGGACGGTTCGAGAGATAGCGCGATTCTCGAACTACGACGAATGCGATGCAGAGACGAATGCGAGACGGCGGAGTATTACCGGAGCGAGATACGGAGACGGACCGAGGATTTCTGAGGAATCCCACCGCTGCCACCAAATGTTACACGGGACCGGGAAAGTGTCTTTTTAAAAAAAGATATTTGAACTAGCTAAAATTATTTATTGGAACACGGTACACACACGTAATATTAGATATAGTAGAAACTGATTTAGAACTTAGAACTGGTACAAAGATTTAGGACTTGAGACAGGCACACTAAGGATATGGTAGAACTGTTCGCGTTAGATGATGGATGCAGACTGAGGTTGAAAAGGACTGAATGAATAAGGAAGGCAAAAGTGCTGACACGGAGATTTAGGCATTGGTAGGGATTTGTGATGAGTAGTATGGATAGGCAACTGTGTTAGCATTTTAGGGTTCAAGAGGCGTTTGTAACAGTACGTACCAAGGTGCGCCCGTAGCTCGCCGCATGAACTTATTTAATGAGGAAATGCGGTGTTGCGTTGCCGCCCTCCCTATCCTCTACGGCCGCTGGGTGTTTTGGCGGCGGAGCCCAACACCTACATCCGCCGCCAAAGGGATTTCGTTCGGGGCCCGCCTGACCATCTGGCGGGCCAATACCCGTCAGGGGGTAGCGAGGAATGCTTCGATGAAACCCTATCCTCCGACACATGGGTACATGAGGAGCACGGGTTGGTTTCTAGTCAGTAAGAGTCTGACAGTCCCCTTTGTGATTCCTCCCCAGGGCGGAGGGACTCCATGAGGAATTTCCAACCCGACACCAAAGAAAAAAAAATGAGAGGTAAGGAATCCCCTCCGTGGGATCTCCACCTTGTCGTGGTGGGGGGAGGGGCTCAGTAACCGTGGCTTGGACACCCGCGGTGAAGCTAAGAGAGGGGGCTTGGAGGGGCCTGCGCAGGTCGCGAGCGGCCAAAGGTGCGGGTGCGGGGGACAGTTCTGTCTGTCACTCGCAGTCGGGCGCGGTCGCTGGAGGAAGGGCGTGTCGGTGTTGCCTTGCCGCGCGCTCTATCTCCCGCGACCAAATAAGGGCACACCATTGTTGCGTCGCGGTGGGGCCGCAGAGGAAGAGGAAATGCGGTGTTGCCAGATTGCCGTCCTCCCTATTCTCTGCGGCTGCTAGGTGTTTTGGCGGCGGAGCCCAACACCTTCATCCGCCGCCAAGGGAGTTTTGTTCAGGGCCCGCCTGACCATCTGGCGGGCCAATACCCGTCGGGGGGTAGGGACGAATGCTTCGGCGATACCCGACCCTCCGACACACGGGTACAACATGAGGAACACGGGTTGGTTTTTATTCAGTAACAGGCTGACAGTCCCCTTCGCCCTTCCCCCTGGGCGGAGGGACTCCATGAGGATTTTCTAACCCGACACCAAAAAAAAAAAAGAAAGAAAAAAGAGAGGCAAGGAATGAAAGTGCAACTCAACACTTTTTGGCGCTAGAGGACGCCACATTGAGTTTCGTGACACGTTCTACACGCTTATGTTCAGCGGACGATCAAGACTGTTCTAACAACACCTCATTTGTCGAGTTCCGATAAGTAGCTTAGGAGCTATGAGGGAACAGATGAACATACACACATACATAGTCAAAATCATAACCCTCCTTTAGCTTTGCCTTAGTCGAGTAATTAATCACTACCGCTCAAAGACCTTGAATTCGGCATGTAGGTATGTCGTTTGGGGACCGTAGAGGTGTATTAATAAGAGATTTCCCGATTTTTCTACGGGATCGGGCAGAAATGGATACATTAAAATAAAAAGGTGCGTGCGCACCTGCGGGCATAGGCAAACAAAAAATGAGATTTTCCGATTTATTGCTGCATTTCCACCCAATGAAGCAAGCCAAATTTCCTTTGAATTTTCTCATTATTCTATGTCAATGGGCAAATTCAAATCCAAATTCAAATGTCATTTATTGCGATAATAGGTACAGCAATTATGGTATACAATATAAATTAAAAATGTTTCTCCATTATCTGCCTCAAGGCGTGCAATACATAATAATAATAATTTAATTACAAATGAATAATAATAACAATACTAATTTATGAATACAATGTCAGTTTAATATAATTATGTCAGAAAAAAAATATAATAATGTCTTAAAAAAATATAATAATGTGGAAGAAATATTTTGATAGATGTTTTTATTGATAAAATTCTATTACTTTGTCGTATCAGCTTATTTTTATGGTCTAGCCACCTCTACATCGGTGGAACAATTTTGCTTAACATTGTAGGATTTTTAAATTAATATTAATTATAGCCTGAAAATGCTAAATCAGGATGAAAAGTTCATGGTTCAGACCTTTAAATCAGTGCCTATCGAAGCTCCTAGAACTCTGATTTAAAGCCATGACAAGAAATGTCGTGTAAGAAAAAAATGCCATCTATATGGCCAATGCCGTGTATTTTTACGATATTTGAGTTTAGAAGAGTTTTGTATTGTTTTGTTGTGTGTCTGTTGATCAATGGGAGAAGTAGATATTAAAGCATTGCAATCCTAAAAATATATTTCACTATAAAATAAATCTAGCTCCTACTTATGGTGATTTCTTAAAATGAGGTCCACGAAGAATTTGAAGAGTTGGTTTCTTCTGATTTCTTCAAGAAAAGCATTAAACATTCACTAAGGTACTGTTAGCAAATGGAAGTGCGAGACTTTGGTTAATAAAAAAATAGTACACTTAATAAGAATAAAAATATAAATTATTTGTTTTGTATACAAAACAAAAAAATCATAATTACTAACATATTATAATATATACGCAAAAGTGCTCAATATTGTGTGTTTATAAGCCACTTAAATCAGTACCTACGTACGATATCAGTTGTCTACCTACAATAGCCGGTTCTCTTCATATAAATACATCCACAGAATTTTTCGACACATGCCTCGCATAAGTTTTTAGCGGACGGTCGTTTAGATAACAAGCGGCAAATAGTTTGATGCGACCGAAATTGTAATAAAAATACTCAACCAGTGCTACTAATTTATTACGCTTAGTTGGTGCAGTATTTTCTTTTGTGGGTGTATTTATGTTTCCAGTGAGTGTGTTTTTATTTACATAGGACATTTGAAGACTTTTATGGCTAGTTTCACTGCTGCCTGATAAGTTCACCTTAAATGTTATTTGTCAGATAACTTGTACAAAGAACATTACAATTTTGAATATATCTAAAAAGTTTGTGTCTATAAATTGTTAATTTTAATTGCTCTGTGAATTGTTAATTTTAATGAATTCAACATTGAATCGATTTTAAAACCATTATGAGGTTGGAATACACACGATTTATAAATAATACGAAACTTCGAAGTACTAGATTTATTAATTTATTGACCCTTTATTTGAGTAAATGGTGTTTGCTCAAATAAAGGGTCAATAAATAAATCTAGACAACATTTTCAGGATATAACAGTGATCTCATTGTAAACAGATGTCGACCTTGAAGATTATTCTGCTGAAAATTGGTGTTATTTTAACATGCTGTGAAGCATACAAAGTTTTGGTGGTATTTTCTACGCCTGAGAGAAGCCACGCAATTCTTGGAGATGGAATTGTCAGACATCTAGCCAATGATGGTCATCAGGTTAGTGAGATAAATGTGCTAATATTCACAGAACGTCCATAGTTTCTAAATAATTATTTTCCTTATTATCTTATAAGCTGTTTAAAATCAATCAAGTATTAGTCGATCAATGATGTTGATAAAAAAACATGAATGCAGATGTTATCAAATTCTATTATCTGCTCGTTCAGATAAATGAATAGCCAAGGCCAATGGACTTGGGACTACAGTTTTAATGTGATTGACCAAGATAATCATAAATCTTCAACATCTGTTTTTTCTAAGCATTTTATCTCAAAGCAGAAAAGCTTTTGTAAATTAAAAGAAAATGATGAGACTGAAACTGTTTGTTAAGGTATTGCTTACATTGAGAAATAGGTTCAATTTGCTGTAGTGAGGTAGGTACTGTTATTTTGTTGTTCACGATGGCATTTTGCAATAGGTATAGATGTTGTTCCTATAATTAAGACAAATGATCAACAGCATTTCTTACTTCAATATTTTTTATTTATTTATAAAATAAATTGTGTCAATATCGCCAAAAACAGTACGGTATCTTGGTTTTCTGCTTAAATTCGCTTAGGTCCCTCATTTTTTTTTCTACCTCATTCACACACCACCATCTAGTCCCAAACTAAGCAGAGCTTGTACTATTGGTACTAGATAATGGATAAACATACATATACACCTAAAAGTATTGAGCACCTTAAAAATTTCGCAGGTGCACAGCAAGTGTTGGAAAGAACAAAGCTATTGTTTAAGGATTCTTTTGTCGGCATCTAAAAAGGATTAAAAATAATTACTTGTGCCGCAAAAAGCAATAAAACACCTGGGTGCCATAAAGTTTGGTATTTTTGCAATTTTTGCCTTTATATATCAGTTCGCTACTGCCCTTCGTTGTGGACACATCCAGTGGTTTAGTTTGCTTTTGGTGATTGTTTGCGGAAGATTAGAGTGATATCGTTATAATATGCCAAAAAGAAACGAACTTTCGTTAGAAAAACGTGTGCAGATACAAGTTCTGCATGAGCAAGGGAAATCACAAGTAGAGATTTCCAGAACTGTGAAATGTTCGCGCCGATCCGTGCAATATGCTATTGAGCGATTCTCTGCTACCGGATCTCATCGGAATAGGCCTAGAACCGGGCGCAAACGCATCACTACAGGCCGTCAAGATCGTCAGTTAATGAGAGAGTCATTAAAAAATAGGAAAAAAACTTCTTCCGAGCTTGCTGCTGAATTGTCAGTAGAAATTAGGAAATCAATTTCTGCTCGCACAATTCGC
This sequence comes from Euclidia mi, assembly GCA_944739405.2. Classification (NCBI taxonomy): domain Eukaryota; kingdom Metazoa; phylum Arthropoda; class Insecta; order Lepidoptera; family Erebidae; genus Euclidia; species Euclidia mi. Next base: position 15,023,945 of record OX123204.2, on the reverse strand, counting down.
AGACGACATCAGAAAGCTGGTTTGAGAGGGTGTAAAGCCAGAAAGAAGCCATGGCTCTCGGATGACAACAAGAAAGCTTGATATGAATGGGCTTTAAAACACCGAAGTTGGGCTGCAGAAGATTGGTCAAATGTCGTGTTGTCAGACGAATCAAACTTTGAGGTAAGTTAGTTAATTTAATGTCCTTACAATATTTAATAAACATTTTGAAAAAAATCCTCTTTACTTTAATTTAATATTTTTCTCGGGACTCAATATTTTTCTCGTTGTTGCAGATTTTTGGGACTTTTGTGCGGCGCCGGGTAGGTGAAGAATTTAAACCAGAGTGTGTAGTACCAACTGTAAAACACGGTGGCGGCAGCATAATGGTTTGGGGCTGCATGACTGATTGTGGAGTTGGCGAATTGTTCGTGTGTGAGGGCCGCATGAACTCTGAAAAGTACATAAATGTACTAGAATCTGCGTTGTTGCCTTCATTCACCACACTTTTTGGAGACACAAATATGGATGGCGTTAAATTCCAGCAGAATAACGCCCCGTGCCACAAGTCTGCTCGCTCGATGACATGGTTTCATGAAAATTCAATTGAACTTCTGGACTGGCCTGCCCAGTCCCCGGACCTTAATCCCATAGAGCATTTATGGGGTTTATTAAAGCGCAGAGTCCGACGCCACACTATTAACAACAAACAAGAGCTAAAACGCTGCTTGCGTCTGGAGTGGGACGCGATAACGGCTGAAGACTGTAGAAAACTAGTACACTCGATGCCAAAAAGAATCTCTGCCGTAATTAAAGCAAAAGGTGGACCCACAAAATATTGATTATGTATTAATAAATAATGATATAAACATATAAAAATTGTTTCATTTCATTTCGGTTTGACCCTGTTAAAAAAACTGAATGGTGACATGGGTGCTCAATACTTTTGGCCAAGGCGTGTATATATATTTGTAAATACATACATATTATACATAGAAACACCCAGACCAAGACAAACATCCATGTTCACGCACACAAATGTTTGACTTGAGCGGGAATCGAACCCGCGACCTTCGGCGTGGCAGTCGCTTACACTCCCGCTGCGCCAACCGGTCGTCATACATTCCTTGACAATATACCGTAACATACGCTATGTGCCACGCATCGGAACAAATACGTACATCATGATGCTTATTTTAGTTTTACTACAATCATTAATGTTTAATATCATTTAAAACACGTCTACACGGTCAGAGACGAATTTGCCGCAATGAGATAATATCTTACGATAGAAAATCAATCAAAAGGTCGGCACAAACCATCATGGATCATACATAGATTTTTTGTGCAATCACGACTAAAGCTGAAATACCTGCACAGCTATATCAGTCAAGTAACTTTAAACTGACCGGTAGACATCCACCTAATAGTAAACTTGTACGAAGTCTCATAAATACCATGACTCTGGTAGTGGCATTTTAAACAGTTCCATAGGGGACATTGATTTGTTAACTGACCGATTAACCAGGTAAACCATATAGGTAGGTTATGGAAGGTTTTCTTGTGACCCTGCACCTAACAATAGGAGCCCCGTCAACTTAGCTTATTAAACATTGTCCCCTGACTCCATATTTCATTATAGCGTGGCTTGGTGATCACGCCACGCTGTATCGGAGTAGTAAAGCAAGTAATTCGTGTCGTATTTATTACTTTGACTATTTTGCTTTTATGAGTAACATTCAGATGAAGTGATTAATTTATCAAATTGTTCAGGCGATTTAGTAATTATATATATTGACCAGTCATTATGTATTATGTCATATTTAATCACTATAGCATATAATAATATATAATATACATAGTTTTCAGCATATTCTCTCCAGTAGCACGTGCAAATGGTACAAATGTTTATCGTGTTCCTTAAGCAAATTACGACATACAGTGAATTTTAAAAACGAAAGAAACAATAGTAATTAGTGCATGAATCTATCTTCAAAATATTCCTTTATGCTATAATACATTTAACTTATTAAAAAGCAAAACAATTTCTTATAAAACCTGCAGAGTGCAATGTTCTGTCACATACGCTCTACGGTTTAATACCTACAGTTCCTTCTACAGGTGAACCTGTCAAATATTCCGTATCGTATGTGGCTAGCCTTAGCTGACCTTGCTCCGCGGTTTGTAGGAACGATATTGTAGAATCTAGATTGATTAAACAAATAATGATGCCACCAAATAAAGAATTATGACAACATAATATGTTTTACTGTTATCAGCCAGATTGTACGGCAGATAAACAATGCGTAACACTGATTAACAAAGTACCTACTCATAGTCTAACATGATTATGTGTTTTCCCAATTGAAAAACTACTGAACTAAGGAGTTTGGTAGCTTGTGATCGTTTTCAGAATATACAGCTCTGAATATCATACATCATAGAAATATTGCATCACGGCGATATGCTACCACATCGCAGTGAATAAAATAACGAAACGGCCTGAATTCCAAAACCTCGATGAAGATTATGTATGAATTTGAGACGTCTGAAGTCAAAATTTCCAGTCCATTTCCAGTTCCATAAGCCAAGTTCTCCAAGTCACTTTGATATATATATATATATATATATATATATATATATATATATATATATATATATATATATATATATATATATATATATATATATATATATATATATATACAGGGTGTAAAAAGACCCTTAACGAAAACTGAAATCCCATGTTGTACCAGTACCTGGGAAATTACTGATTCAGGAGATATTGAGGCTCAAAGTTAGTATAGAATTTTTCTAATTAGGTACAAAAACGATGCATTTACCCCGCCAATATGTTCTTTAGATGCCCTATGACCCCATGGATAAGTAGGTATTTCGGGGATTGCACACGCGCGCTTTTAATTGCGGTTTAAAAAATGGGAAACCTGAAAAAATAAATGTTTTCCCAGGTATTATTTTTGGTTAGTATGACTTGGCATGATGTCCACAACGAGTAGACTTCGGCTTGGTGATGGGTCTTGTGACACCCTGTATAATGATATCTAGCAAAGATATTGCTCGTCGCTCTTAATAATATGACAATGCGGCGTCTTCGTAATACCTATGCTTTTTCTGAGTCTTATGACGTGAATGTATCAATTACATAATTACTTAATAATTATAAATCTTAGCCGACTTATCATCGCTGACACTAAACTATTGAAGTCAGGCATTTGAAATTTGGATAGTAGACACCCTTTATAACGGACTAACCCACTAAGGATGGTCTTTTCAACTTTAAAGCAGGGAGTTCAAAATGTTCAGTATATGTACCTTATTAATATTTTATTCAGTTTTAAATTATTTGCTTGCAGGTGACGTACATTTCACCGTTTGCTTACAAGCCAGCGACTCCCAATGTTCGAACCATCGATGTCAGTGATAACATTAAACTAATGCCAGGTAAGATAACTCCTTATACCATGATCGTTTATTGGGCATTGAATGGAGTCGTGCTTAATAAAATAAAGTACCTATTGACTCTATTTTTTTCAATACGCTCATAACTCCGAAAAGTCATTGGTGCACGCCGTGTGTTCTAACCCGATACCCTCTACATGGCAGTCTTTGTTGCAGTTGGCATCTCCACTAGGCTATCGCTGCTAGAACTCTTAAGTACATACATACATATGTATGTATGTATGTACTTAAGAGTTCTAGCAGCGATAGCAACGACATATGCTCACGCCTTTTTTCCGTCGGGGTAGGCAGAGATAACAGAACGCCACTTGCTTCTCTCCTTGCAAACCTCACGCGCTTCCTCTATATTCATTACACTTTTCATACATGCTCGCCGGTTACGGGTGCTTTGGACTTTTCCGTTTTTCAAGACGTCCCCAATTTGGTCGACGAACGTCTTACGAGGTCTGCCGCAACCAGCTTGCCCACAACAGAACCAGAACTCAGTGTGATATAAAATCGATATTTTTTTCAATTTTAAAACTCAGAGTCAGCTAGTTACAGTCCGCTGACTGTAACTAGCTGAGTGTGGGGTGATGGGTTCGATTCCCACAACTGAGCACATTTTGTGCGATCTACGAATATTTGTTTAAGTTTGGGTATACTTCCTGTCCTTTGATTAAGTGTTTGCTAAGTCGACTATGACACAGGCTTTATACATGGTCTTATATAATGGAAAAAGCCAAAAGGATTTAACAATTTAGGAGATATGATTTTTAATTGTCATTCAGGATAATATACCACTTTGTTTCATACCAAAATACAATTTAAAATCAGTTTAAATGACCTCGAAAGTTTAAATTCCAATTTAGCAGATCATTTATTAGCAATCCATAACCGTTGTTCTTTATGGGTTGATTACACCTAACGAGTACAGTGGCGAGTCAGTTAATGCGCTCTCGGCCGAGAGAGTCGCCGAACCGAGTGGGTGGTCACACGTGTTTACTATAGTGGCGAGTGAGTTTACTTTTGATCACGCTTACGTCTGCAATGGATCGCAAAAAAAATTAATTTAAACGAGTTTTCAACCGGCTGTTACCGAACGAACGAGTGACGAGTGGCCGAGTGACAATCGAGAGAGTGTTCATGCGTGCCGAGCGGGATACCGAGTCGCTGCGGGGGTAGAAAAATGATGCGGGGAGGTGAGTACTCGGCCTAGTAAACAGATTGCCTTTCTAGTGACTCTCTCGCCTCTCTGCTCGACCTAGCACTCGGCCGAGCACTCATTAAAGTGTTTATACCAACCAAATACTCGGCCAAGTACACTGACTCGCCACTGTACTCGTTAGGTGTAATCAACCCATTATAGTGGCAAAATTGTAGCTCATTTTTATTTTCAAAGTTATTGTAAAACATTTATTGATTAAATGTAACATACATATTCATAAAATTAAATTAAATTATATACAAGTGCTGAGTAAAATGAAATCAGGATTTTTTTTAATGGTTGTTATCTTGTAAACGTAGGTATAATGATAATTAGTTTAAATTATCAAATAGGTACAGATCCTATCATCGAAACATGACAATATAAATCATACATACGAGTACCTCGTAAAGCACTATGTGGGGCATGATAAGATTGATGTTTCAAAATAGTGCTTAAATTTCGGCGAAAATGATTAAAAATTATAAATATATTTTGCGTTTTTTGCCCTATCTGTCATGAAGTTAGAAGTGTTTTGTTTCATATATTTTTCTTAAGTGTGTTTATGCAAATAAAATATTCTCTTCTCTCATCTTGCAAAGATATTTGATGAGACAAAAGCAAAAGCTTTATTTTTTTATAGAGTCACGCCTGTATCTCCGAAGGGGTAGGCTGGGGTGTAATATTATACCCACATTTCGCCATATATGAATTTTCAGTCCCACGTAATAAGGTTCGGGCCTATTGCCGTTTATTGCCGTTACCGGGCACTTTGCCAGACTCGGAGCTGCTACTAATAATTCGAAAAAACAGAACTCAGTAACACTTTTGCCCGTCCCGGGTTCGATTGCCGGGTCGGGATCACCAGACGCATATCTACTTATAATTCGTTCTTTCTACATACATACATACCGGAAAACAGACTATCCCTCCAACTACCCCTACCGACCTCCCCCCCCCCCGGAAAACAGACTCACGCCTGTTTCCCGGAGGGGTAGACAGAGACTACGGAAGGCCATTTGCAACGATCCTGACATATCTCTTTTGCTTCATTCACTCCCATCAGATTCCTCATGCATGCTCTTTAGTCTTTCTATTATCAAGTTTCATCGACTACATAATTTAAATGTTCATTTTTTGTTTATTTGCAGAGGATGTGGTAAACATTGATTCTATTATGAAGCAAGAGATAGATATGACAAGTCATGCCTTCTTTATGGACATGCTTTTGGAAATTTCAAAGGCAACGTTAGCTAATGAAAATGTTAAAAATCTTATGGAGAATCCTTCGGAACAATTTGATGTTGTTATTGCTGAATGGATGTACAGTGAGTTGATGGCTGGGTAAGTCACGAATGCTTTATTTCGATAAAATTTATAACCAACTTTCTTATCCTTAGCAGTCAAGACTATCCGCTTTTTTCTGTTTTATGGCACAAACCTAAACTTCTGCATGCCCTAAGAGATGCAGTGTGTGGGATTTTCCTCTAAAGGTGTTCGGGGTTTAACGACTAAAATTACCACGGTGTCCATCGACATCCCATAGCGGTAGGATCCTGTGAATCGCGGTCAGCATACCTTTCTGCAACCCTGGTACATTGAAGATTGTCAGAATAATATCAACCTCAAATATTCTATTGGTATTATCTTCTTAATATATAAAATCCTTGCGTTACTGACTGACTGACAGACACGCTACAGCCAAAACTATTGGGCGCAGGAAGCTGAAATGGCATGTATGTTCCTCGGGGACCGCAGGGGTGCACTAAGAAGGGATTTCCCGAAATACCCACGGGATCGGCCAAAACAGATAAATAAAAAAATGTGCAGGCGTAGCTGCTGGCGTCCTCTAGTTAAGACACAATCACCCTCGGTTGTAACTTCAACGAACCTGTGATTGTCGTTATTGCCAAATAGTAATGTATTTTGTGTTATTTCAGATTATCAGCAGTGTATGACTGTCCCTTCATCTGGTCTTCAACCGTCGATGTTCATTCAATAGTACTGAGTTTGATCGACGGGCCTTCCAACCCTGCTTATAGTGCAGATGTGATGTCCGCCATAATGCCGCCATTTACCTTCTGGCAGCGGACCTATGAATTATACTTACAATTGAAAGTGTCGTTATTTAAATATGCGTAAGTATCTAATAATAATAACACACCTCTGGGGCAGTTGCTATCTCATCATGAGACTAACGCAATCTCAGAGGGCAGAGTAACAGCTTTGAAACATCACCTTCATCTTGTGACAAAAACAAAAAATGTATTACAAGATGAAAAGAAAGCATACAACCGCAGGCCAGCTTTGTGGCGAGCCGAATGTGTGTGGCGACACTGCGGTCCCGAACGCTTCAGAGAGTCGGCCAGGGCCTCGTCTCCGGCTTGCCTTTACTGGCTGGTCGGAGTGGATTTCCAAGAGCGCCCGCAGGTCTCTCAACTCTGGCCTGCCTTGGTCTTTGTTTGACCTTGGTGGCTATTTAGAGAGGGCCCATCTAGTGAGTTGGCGAGTCAACCGTCTGCCCCTTTTCGACGTACTATAAGAGTACTTAGGGCAGGCGTCGTTTTTCATCCTTAGTTTCCATAATAACTAATCCATTGAACACCCATCACAATAGCCTAGAGTAATAAGTTTCCATACAAGTAGCAATAGTCCTACACCTACTGCGGCTAATCCGTGGCTGTACTTCATAGTGCTGTTATGGAGGCTCCTCAGTAGGTGTCCCATCTCATTCTAGATTAAAAGTCTCAAAGGGCCTCTGCGCGTTGGATGGACCTATGTCTCCGTGTACGCCTGCCAAAGGGCCGGGTATTGTTCTAACAAATTTGAATAACACCCTTTTAAGAGAAACAAGTAATAATATTCTACCCACATTCACACAACACCATCTAGTCCCAAACTAAGCATAGCTTGTACTATGGGTACTAGACAATGGATAAACATACATATATACTTTCTTTTTTGTAAATACATACATAGTATACATAGACACACCCAGACCAAGACAAACATTCATGTTCCTGCACACAAATGTTTGACTTGAGTGGGAATCGAACCCGCGACCTTCGGTGTTGCAGTCGCTTACACTCCCGCTTCGCCAACCGGTCGTCAAAATCTAAACATTTTTTTACTTAATGTTTTGCGAAATATATAATTATTTTGTCGTCCAACAGCACCATCACGTACTTATCAGAAAAAAGTTATACGACCTTCGTTGTTGCAGTCGCTTACACTCCCGCTTCGCCAACCGGTCGTCAAAATCTAAAGATTTTTTTACTTAATGTTTTGCGAAATATATAATTATTTTGTCGTCCAACAGCACCATCACGTACTTATCAGAAAAAAGTTATAAAATCGGAGGTCAACCAAGTTAGCCGCTCACTCATTTATAAGGAGTGATCGGTTAAGAAAAAACACAGCGCAGCAAGTCACCTCACTCCCAGATGTCGTAAAGATTTTTGACATTCGTTCGGGTAGTCAGCATCCCGAAAACCGTAAAATTCTATGAGTATGAAAAGTCTAAAGTTATTTCATATTTTTTCGACCTTTGTTGTTGTTCGAACAAAGATGAAAAAACTTCATCGTCCTAGCTTTATTCCAGTTGCATCCAAGTTTGAGTTATAGACCGGGGTCCACCTACTTGTTTATTTAGTTTTGTCAGAATGTAAGCATTTTCACAGAACGACTGCCATCTGTCCTCCGCAACCCAGAGGGATAGCGATATTTCATGGTTGAATGTTGGTTTATGCAGGGGTACTGACTGCCCATAAATACTGCCAATTTGAATACATATAATAATAAAATGTATTATCAGCATTAATAAATTTGATACTATCTGTATACATTTAGTTAAACATCAAATAAAAAAGCAATTATTGCTATTTATTAAAAATTGTATGGTGAAATCAAACCCGAAACCAGAAAATCAATTCTTCACATTATTTAACCTTTAAAATGAATTACTATCTATTCTACTCTTCATTTAGGATCTTCGATTTTCTCGAAAGACGAGCATATGATAATTTGCTGGTACCGGCCGTGATAAAACGTGGCAGGCAACCGCCAAATTTCTACGACCTCAAATATAACGCATCATTGATGCTGGTAAATTCTCATCCATCGTTGTCTACAGCACAAAGCATGCCACAAAGTGCAATACACATTGGAGGATACCACATTGAAGAAAACGTCAAGCCTTTACCTGAGGTCTGTATTATTCTTACAGTATTTTATTTACTTATTTTAGGTTACACGAGACAGATATCAGACTGATCTTTGAGTATCCTGTTATGGTTTTACATTTCGACTAGGATTGAGAACATAATTTTCAAACAAAAGCTTCGGAATGATGAGAGTAATATTAGATGAAACTAATAAAAGTCCATAAGCTAAGTGAATGTTAATTAATTAAAATGCCACTAGAAAACTAAAAAGAACTTAACATAAGCGTTTCCCATTTAGAGACAATACACATATTTATGATATTATTTATACAGTGAATTGATTTTAGAATTTCATGATCTCTATACATCATAAAAACGCATTTATTAATTTATACAATAAAATACATAAGTTTATGCGATTAAATTATTACTCAAATGACCAAATGAATATAGATTCTATAAAATCATAAATAATTTTCAGGATTTAAAGAAGATAATGGACAATGCCGAAAATGGTGTGATTTACTTCAGCATGGGCTCAAACTTGAAAAGCAAACATTTTCCGAAAGAGCTCAAAGACAGCATTTTGAACATGCTCGGTGGGCTAAAACAGACTGTCTTGTGGAAATTTGAAGAAGATTTACCTAACGCACCTAAAAACGTCCACATATTGAAATGGGCGCCGCAACAGAGTATACTTTGTACGTATCTACCCACTTAAATATACCACAATATATTCTTCTAATTGCATTTTAAGTAAGTAACATAAATATGTTACTCTATCTATCTATTAAACCATCCAAAAACTTGATCTTGGACCGATTTTTTTGTATGGTTGAGATTAACTATCTAAAAATATTATTATTAGTTTTATGCCAAAATAGACATAAAAATCTTAAAGCGTTCTTTAAAATAATCGTATGCGTTTATTTTTTATTTCAATAGATATAATTCCTTACTGTTACTAAATATCAATTTAATATATTTTCAGCGCATCCAAATACAGTTCTCTTTATCACGCATGGAGGTCTTCTATCAACAACAGAAACAATACACTTTGGCAAACCTATCATTGGCATTCCAGTTTTTGCTGATCAATTCGTAAATGTTAAAATGGCAGTATTAAGAGGTTTTGCTAGGAAGGTAGATCTATCTTATACTATGGCTGGAGAAATGAAACTTGCTATTGAAGAAGTGACTAGCAACCCCAGGTACGTTAAGATGACATGTGAATGTTTAAATTAATTTATACATATACATACCTCTTAAAGAACTACAGACCCATCACACTTCTGAGCCACGTCTACAAGCTGTTTTCGAGGGTCATCACGAATCGTCTCGAGAGCAAGCTAGACGACTTCCAGCCTCCCGAACAAGCCAGTTTCCGTAAAGGCTATAGTACCATAGACCACATACATACGCTGCGGCAGGTTATACAGAAGTCCGAAGAGTATAACCAGCCTCTATGCTTGGCGTTTGTGGACTATGGGAAAGCCTTCGATTCGATCGAAACCTGGGCGGTGCTACAGTCTCTCCAACGGTGCCGGATTGACTACCTGATATATCGAAGTGCTGAAGTGTTTGTATGAAAACGCCACTATGTCAGTCCGCCTCCAGGATCAGAGTTTGAAACCTATTCAGCTCCAGCGAGGGGTGAGACAGGGGGAAGTCATATCCCCGAAACTATTTACCACTACGCTGGAGGATGATTTCAAGCTTTTGGACTGGAATGGACTCGGCTTCAACAACAACGGCGAGTACATCACTCACCTTCGATTCGCAGACGATGTCGTAGTCATGGCTGAGACCATGGAAGACCTAGGCACAATGCTCGATGGCCTCTGTAGAGTCTCCCAACAAGTAGGTCTTAAGATGAACACGGACAAGACAATTGGTTGGATACGGGTGGCTCAAGGCCGGCCTGTGTGGAGAACCTTGGGGGAGGCCTATGTCCAGCAGTGGACATCGTTTGGCTGATATGATGATGATGATACATACCTATACAAATTACTTAATAATTATAAATATCACATTCGACGGATCTAAATGTTCGTAATGTTTTTACTTATGCATCGTGTTTAAGAAATGGAATTTACGTTTCATTAGATCCTGATTGTACAGCGTCGCAGAACAAGTTTTCTGCTGACTCAGCCGCATTATTTCTACTGAACTGCACTAAATCACACTGTTAATTAGAGAACATGCGAGTAGTGGATAGCAACCTGAGTTACTACCGTCCCATCCAAATTTAAGTTGAGCGTTGATAGTGGTAGGTACTCAAAGTAAACGACTCTCGACGCACAAAATGACACTTGTTTGGCCTCACTCTAACTACGGCATTCAATATTCAAATTATAGATAGATCTGTAGATTTTAGATTCGTTTTTGACAGTTTTTGACATAAGCTCCATACAAAATATGTCAAACACGAATCTAAAATCTACAGGTCTATCTACAGTTCGAATATTGAAAATGGCCGTAAGTAGTGCACATTTGAAGTAACTATAGTAGGTACTTATACTCGCCAATGATTTATCCTTTTATTCCATAGGTACGCCGAGAAAGCCAAACAGCTGTCTTTAATATACCATGATCGTCCAGTATCTCCAGGCAAGACTCTGGTTCACTGGGTGAAGCACGTGGTCAAAACTCAGGGCGCCCCACATCTTCGCTCACCAGCGCTCAACGTGCCGTTCTATCAAAAGCTTTACTTAGATCTACTAGCTGTTGTTCTTGTCATATTTTACGTAACTTTAGTCGTCTTTAAGCGTGTATGGTTAACATTTTGTTCTAAGAAAAAAAAATTTGACAGAAAGAAAAATAATTAAATAGAAGTATATGTGGAAATTAATGTTGTAAGATAAAATTAATTAAAAAAATATTATTATAATTATATTATTTTTACTTGTAGTCCATTAAAAAGGTACATTTGGAGTTGCAATTATCAGAGGACGCGATTTTATTTTACAGATGTGTAGGAAGGGCTATTGTAAAGCTTGATCCAAAGTGGGGTTGTATCTCTTGTCCCTCGGGCGCCATCTTGGAAAGTGTGCAGGTGCAGATAGTTTTTCTTGATTACCTGGTAAACTATTGGTCGCACAAATAAAGTGTGTATATATTTTGATATTTTAATGTAAAGTATTTTGTTGCAAATTAAATTCTCTACAACTTTGGTTCTGATACTTTTGTCGTAAAGCTAAAAATTAAAAGCTTTATCATTATTACTTTTGTATTCTGGCCATTTTAACGTTTTTCTTATTATAACTGTCTGTTTTTTAAGATGAGCCAAGCTTTGGCACATGGTCTGTTCAAGCGCCGGTATTAAATTGTCGATGAAGAATTTTGGAGGAAAGTCGCATTTTTGTCAGCAATTCATTATTTTCTTCAATGAATTTTGATATCTCCAGTAATTTTTCAGCAGGTGTCCCCAGAAAATTTAGGCACTGCAGAACAAATTGCAGTATCCTCTGGTTTGGCAGAGTATAAACTTCAGATTTTTAGGGTTGGAACCAGAGCTTCAAGTTAGAAGACTGGGTCTCATTTTGGAAGAAATAAAGAACTATTAATATATTTTTTAATACTGACTACAAAAAAATCATAATAAATTGAAAAGAACATTTGTTACGAAATTCTTTCGATTTTCGTTTGTAACTTTGTTATTTTTTATTTTACGACTAAATGTTACGGAACCAAAGTTGTACGGAATTTAATTTGCAATCAAACGTGTTTTGATTTTTATCTGCACGGCCAATAATTTGCCAGTTATACGTAGAAGAAAACCCAATACAAATAACAAAAATTCAAGTAATGGACGCAAAGAAGACAGAATCGAAACAACTATTTATGTATCACACAAAATATTGAATCGTGTGAGTACAATATTAAGTATATATATTTTTATAGACTCACGCCTTTATCTCCGAAGGTGTAGGTAGAGGTGTAATATTACACCCACATTTCGAAAAGAATTTTTAGGTCCCACGTAATAAAGGGCGAGCCTATTGCCCTACCGGACACATTACCAGACTCCGTGCTGCTACTGAGAATTTTCCTAACGGCAAAACCCAATAACACTTTGGTCGACCCGGGAATCGACTCCGAGACCTCCCAATCCCACACGCACATTTATGCCGCGAGACCAACGAGGCAGTCAATATTAAGTACAACAATAGTATTAACCGTTTGTACTATTACGCCATATATGTAGTCGTAATATCCATTTATACCTTATATGCAGCACAGGGAAAATTCCAAGTAAATAATTACAACATCCAAGAAATTCTACACGGCATGCTATTTTAAATTCAAGCCGCACTATCTAACCAAAACGACGATTGCAGCGAGAGGCAAAATCAAGAAAAGAATCAAGCTCGACCATAAAGTAAAAAGGAGATTTTTCTTGGAACATTTTTTCTTTTTCCCTCAGTAAAAAGGCGTAAGTTCGAAACTGTTTTACATAAAAGCCGGGAATATGCAATGCATTTTTATATGGAACCAAGAAAGGCATCTTGCGGTTTGTATAATATCTACAATGTTTATGCTGCAGCTCCGACTGAAATTAAAACTTAGATAGAGCTTTATCAACGTTTAGCTATAACTTAATTTGTCTCCGTCTTCGTGGGTTTTACAAGTAATTTCGTACAACTGTCATGTTTGTTGAGTATTGTGAAAACTAGAATGCAAAGCGGACCGGTGAACGCCGTGCTCGCCTTATTGAACAAATTTTGACGGAATCACCGATCACGTCGCATCAAAAATCGCCGTACACAATTAGAGAATGTATTCAGTTCTACTTGGCTTTGAAATTGGCTTTGGCAACAAGTAAACTGTAGTCTGAAACGTACAGTACCTACTGACTTTAAGCTATGCGGTGAAATAGTCTACATATATTATGCAATTGAAAATAATATCGGTATTTGATACAATACTTTATAGAAATTGAAAATTGTTGTGATCCACTCAATAAATTGCATACCGCTGATAAAATAAATATTATACATATAAACAACAATTATATATAATAATCTTGGGTCTGCCGCGTGACCTCTTTCGATCTGGGACCCACAAGGTGGTAGTTTTACCCAAAGATCGTCAGACATACGACAGATATGACCGGCCCAGTCATATTTTAACTTGGCTGCTTTTTGGGACACATCTGCGATTTGTGTTTTAGACCCAGACCCAAGATTTGGTGGCAAAACGATTTAAAACTGTATAATGCAGAGTGGACAACAATAGATCTCGATAGAGAGAGGTGGAAAGAGGGTAGGGAGGCCTTTGCCCTGCAGGTTATGTTGTAAATAATAATAATATATAACATAACAACAATTAAATGCCATTAATTCCTTTTAACCTCGTAAGGCCCAAGTGAAAAAACCTATGTAACTAATTACTACCCATTGTCCTTATGTGATGACATAATCCTCATAGCAGCTGCAGCCCAGAACAACAATTTTGTGAAAAAGCGAAAATAAAGTGAAAAAAGCACATGGTGTATTTTTTTCACTTAGAATATAAGGTAAGGCTTATGTTCCTGCAAAGAAAACACAGTTTTATTTTGTTCTCATATGATCACATTGGGTTGTAGTTGCAAAATCTGTTATATTATTTTTGTGATCATATAATCACATTGGGTCTATGTTAGTGTACTACTCCGAGGAATGATATTCAAATGAGACATTAAATTATATCTCAAATCAGTCTTTATTACTATTGTAAACTCATCTGGTCTATTCTTGATACTTTGAAACGCTGCCGTGTCGACTGGCGATACATAGAAGTGATGAGATGTCTATATGAAGCACAGGGCGACGTGAAATCACTGAAACTGTTTACCAACGCGCTGGAGGATATGTTCAGGATGCTGGACTAGATAGATCATGGCATCAATATAAATGGAAACATGTCTCCCACCTACGATTCGTAGACGACATTGTTATCATGGCAGAAACGTTGCAGGAATGACAACAAATGCTAGACAATCTGGCTACATCGTCTCAGCGGATTGGAAAGCAGAAAAGACAAAAAAAAAATGATTAACGAGCATGTTGAACCGGAACCAGTCGCCGTAAACTGAGCCTCCATCGAGGTCAAGGCTGTTCCCAAAATATTTACCTAGGACACCCAATTAGGTAGAAACAGCTGCGATAAGGAAGTCAAGAGACGGATACGGCTGGGCATTTGGAAAACTTCGTTGGATCGGTCCTCAAAGCTTGAAGACAAAGTCTTCGAGGTTTGAGAATCGGTGACGGAGTCATCAGTGCGTTCTATCCGTATTGACGTACGGGGCTGAGACGTGACCACTCACTGTACGACTTGTCCACCAATTCAAGGTTGCTCAGCGAGCTATGGAAAGAGCTATGCTCTTAGTTTCGCTTAGGGATCGAATCCGGTACGCAATTATTCGACAGAGAACTAACGTAACCAACTTAGCGAATAAGCAAGCTGTAGTGGCAATGGGTAGGTCATATTATTATATGCCGCAGAATAGATGGCTGCTGGAGCAATCTGGCTGGAGAAAAGGTTGTTGTGTGGCGACCGCGTCTCGGCAAGCGAAGGACATCCTGTAGCCAGGTGCTGCGAAGATATTTGGAGGCCGTGGGCAGGGATTAAAAGAGGAAAGCTGAAGACTGATTCAGATTCACTTGTGTGATGGCCCGATTTCGCAGTGAAAGCAGGATTATCAAAGTCTTCATTGCGGGGAATGTAGTTTTCTCAATCAGACTGCGATAAATAGTCAATGACAGCATTTCACTGGTGGGTCGCGAGCAAATATTTGCGTGGGTCCTATGTACGGCGATTGCGATTCTAATTTGGCTAAATACTCGTACTACAGCGTTAATTGGTGCGCTACTTGCTACAATAGAATCTGAGCATTATAACAAGATCCTCCTTTTTTCTAAGACAGCTAAGATTTGGGTCACAATTTTGGATTTTTTGTTTGGTGGGTCACTTATACAACTTTGGGAACCACTGTTCTATGATAATTTTCTCTTGAAGGGCTGCGAAAAGTAGAATTAAGAATTATTATACACAATATAAAACAAAATTATAAGGTGAATTAGGTTCCAATGTGATCAGTTGATGACAAACAAAATGGGACTAAAATCAGAAGTAAAACTCGTTGTGATCAGATGATCACATAAAAATTTAATGAAAATTTTCTCCACTAGTAACCAGTGTTTTTAATCGAATATTATTTGTAACTTACACGACAACATCTTATTTTTTTAATAAAAGTTATAAATTAACAATCACTAAAGAGATTCATACGATAATAAGCAATTAAACATACCTTGATTGCGTCGACCCACCATGATGGTTAACTCTGAGTGAATAATTTTCTGACTCGTTATTGGTTCATTGATTCAACCGCTAAATCTGCCAAGAGCATCTAATAGCCAATGACGTGCAAGAAAAATGAAGAAGCCTAACCCCGCAAATTTTGAAATATGTTCGTAAATTCAATATGTCATCGGGTGAGGTCACTGGTTGCGAATTTCAGATTGACATAAAAGGGCCTGGGTTGTAAGCACTACTTCGTTTATGTCATCACATGAGGTCGCTGGGTCTTACGAGGTTAAATATTTTGAAAATGACGAGGAAAATTTACAGAGGCGGTTAAACTCGTCAAGTAGCATCCAGTAATTTGAAAAAAAAAAACCACGGAAATGGTAAAAGAACGCTGAATTTAAAAGAAGATTCTGTATATTCTATACTACTAGGTACATGGAAGACAATTATAGGCATACAAAACGCTACTAGATAAAAGGCAATTTCAAACTGTTATCGTTTTAATATAATGCCTGAATTAAAATGAGCCCCATGATAGGTAGTCCAACTATCAAATTCACGTAACTTTATAACAAAATCACAGCGTCTCGTTTAAACGTATCTAGTGACGAAAATGGCTTAGATCGGTACCCATTTTGTATCTTATTTAATTAAAACCCCAATTTACCTACAAATTAATTTGAATCTATCGAATTATCGGTGCCAATGGATAGTGATTATTTTAATACTTCTTTTAATGTTCGCAATTGAAATAACTCGTGTGCAAATTATTTGCAAAATTCCTTTTTGGTTTGGATAGTACCCTTTTGTGTGAAATATTCAGCATATATTTGTTAATTGAAAATAAATGGCACAGTTCTACTTATTTGATTGGTGCACTTTTGGTATTTTGATAACTGCCTACTTTTAGTTTTATAGTTAGTATTTTGTTTATTTAGTTAGTCTTTCTAGTTATTTTAACAACTGCGTTAAGTAGTAATTGAAAATCACATGACCGGATATATTTCAATCCATGCTATTTTTTATTGTCTTAAAGACAATATAGCAATTCTTTTTTATACATTATTTAATTATTTGTTTGCCAAGAGGCTGCGATAGCTTAGTGTAGATACTAACAGACTGTATTGCAGAGGTTATCGAGTTCGAATCCACGGCGTGCACCAATGACTTTTCGAAGATATGTTCGTATTGAAATGTACATTATCGCTTGCCTCGTGAATCGGTGAGCACGTTAAGCCGTCGGTCCCGGCTGTCATGAAGAAGAAGATGACGGTCGTTATAGGGAGGCAGCACCTATATAAACTGACACTAGTCTTAACCATGGAATATCTATAGCTGGGTTGCGGAGGTCAGACAAGCAGTCGCTCTATAGAAAAGCTAGTATTCAGTCAAATTTGGTTAGACTAGTAGGGTGACCGCTAGGAGGATGATAGGTATTTTTTTTTTGCCAGGATAGGTTAGTCATTATGTCACAGATATCTGAATGCAAATAGACATCAGTATTATGCTTTTACGTTTAGGAAAAGGAGGTGATTGGTTTTCAAACAACTGGCCATGGTTTTATTACTTCTCAGATACATACCAAACCTGCAATAGAAAACATACTTCTAACAGCATTAGATAATTCCAGCTTGCAGAGACTAGCAGTTAAATAAAATACAGTAAAATAATATTGACTTCAAACATGACTGAAAAGGTACAGGTCACACTAATGTATTTTAGTGCAGTTGCCAATGCTTCTGATAACCAACATTATATATTTACCTACACTTACTTTGCACTAAATGATAAAATTGCCTTACTACAAGACAACTAAGCCTCACAATTACATTGTAAACAAACGTATAGGTAATACGTTGTTGATCCGCCGTTATAAATGGCTTGCCCTAAAGACCCATTCATCATTGCAAGACCATTAATTGTCCCATAAAATCCCAAAAACCTATAAATCGAGCATTTTAATTAAAAGCATACGATATTCAATCAAGCTACCTTGTAAGTAATGGATCGTAGAAAGACGCCGATATATCACTAAGGGCCATAACCTCAAGACCTCGTCGCTTCACTGAATCCACTCCAGTGGCAGTAGGAGGTAGAGTATGTACACAAAATGTGTGAGCGATAGAGCTGAGCAGTGTGCGAGGAACAAATCTATGGTGAACGAAAATATCAACAATGGCGACATCTAACGGACACTTGCGGAACTACGAAGAAGTGTTGAAGCTCTAGAAACGCGCTGTTAGAAGTTACACACACGATTGCTAAAAAAAGAACCAGCGCGGATCGAGTCTACGTATAAGATTGTGGGAACGGACTCTTATATGGATGTTGGGACGGTCATCCAGCTAACGACCGATATCAGACATAGTGCCTTCAAATGTATCTATCACTGGCAAGGTTTAAATTTCAACTCATTTAGGCGTTGACTGTATAGAAGACGTAGTAGTGTAAGTGTTTGTCTCGTTCTTAACATTGCACCGAGTGTTGTGGGTTTAATCCCTATACTGGACAGCTTTGTGTGATCGACAAATTGCTCTTTCGAGTCTGCGTGTTCTTCATGTACGTTGTTTGAATGTTTATCTACCGCGATGAGATGCAGTTCAAGTGAAGGTGTCGTCAAGATTTATAATAACACACATTTCCTACGAAGGAACATAAAAACAAATAAAGGCCACCTCATTATCGGGTCAACTGGCCAACATCTGGCACATTGGTTTACCTATAGGCATACCCAAAGTCTTCACTACGCTGTCTTCGCGTCTTTAAAATAAAATGGTGAGATGTGTCCATTGCACGCCACTCTGCTTCCCCACACATCTCTTCTACATACGCAACCTTACAGTGATTTATTGCCTGACATTAAGATCGATCAAATAACTTGACAAGATGCTAATGTAGGATGTATGTTTTTCGTCTTGATTTATGTGTGTGGAGTCGGTAATGGGGTTGCTTTAGACATGTTCACTTTAAAAATGAGGCTGATGAACTGATATAAAAAACATTACATTTACTTCACAGATATATTAGTGCCTTTGCTAATGGAACTTGATGACATTATACGTAGGGTACTGTGCAGCCAACGAATTTTCAGTCAGGTATTACGAGCAAACGTAGTGTAGGACGCCCTCCGGCTAGGTGGTTTACCGATTTACGCAAAGTGTCAGGGATCGGATGGACATGAAAAGCCGAAAATTGGGTTCAGTGGCTTACCATCGGAGAGGCATATATCCAGCAGTGGACTATGGCAGGGTGATGATGACTAAGGATATAATTATTTTAACACATTTAATTTTTCTTCACGATGAAAACCCAAATCGGAGACTCTTCCTCCGCATTATTCTCAGTTTTGAGGCAAGCAGAAGGATTGCGAGAGACACTCTCAAACAAGTATTCGTAGCATAACTAGTAACAATACTGCGGTGTTCATCGTGGTTCCGTAATGGCGCGAAGAAGTTACGCGCATCGCGGTCAGCATACTTTTCCGCAATCCCGCCGTAAGCACAATGTGCATAAGCTGCTAAACTGCCAACTTCTGACAGCAAGTCATCTACTAAATGATTTTAGAAGCCTAACTCATCGTAAACGACATGTTTTATAATCTGACTAGAGAATGCCCGCATGTTTTATTTTCATTTACCATTTCTACCCAATTCCGTGGCAATTTTGGCAAATTGCTTGTAAGTGCACCCCTAAGAACTTCAAGGAACATACATGTTGCGCTCAATAGTTTTGGCTGTGCATTGTGTGTCAGTCAGTAACGCAAGGATTTTTTGTTTACAGATGTTTAGATTTCGCCGCACCAAAGTACTTTCTAAACGATTTTGATCGAAAATCCGGTTTTAAAAACGATCTACTATGTTTAGGTACGTAATAGCTTAAATGTGCAACAAAAAAATGAAAAAGAATCAAAAAGGTATCTACTATTCTAGATATGGCTTAGCTATTTTGATGGTAACACGGCTGTATTCACGTAACGCCTTTGTAAATATGTCAAATCGAGCAAATAATTCATTGATGTGCAAATTCCAATTCGAATTGCGTAGAAAAGGTTTTGTATCGCTTACAGTCAACGACATAAGTATCTTAGAGAAGTATCGGATGTATTTTTTATCGGACATTATATTGTGCTTAAGATTTAAAAGCATTTCCAAAAATCTATCTCTGATCGCTATAATTACAGTGTAATATTAAATACATTTGACAAAATTTATAATATGGAAGGCACTGAACGGACTTAACAAACATACAACTAACGGACACAATGAACACCCAGACTCGAAACACCCATATATGAATCACACAAAGTGTTGTCTCGTGTGGGGATAGAACCCACAACACTTCAGCTCAGTGTCGAGCGGTGAGGCTGCCACTTAAACCACTACGCCAACCGTGCAGTCAAATTGTAAATGTTATACCGTAAACAAAATATGGAGAACCTTGGGAGAGGCCTATGTCCAGCAGTGGACGTCTCTAGGCTGACATGAAAAACAAAATATCTCATTATTAGTTCAGAGTTTGTCCTCAGAAGATTAATCAGGTCTTACTAGTTTTCTCTATGCCCATTTCTCTAAGCCATCTCTAAGCCCATTTGTACATAAGTTCTGGGTGTTAGAAATTCCACCTTAATACTTCAGATTAAATAGTAGCTTTAAATGCCATATCCCTGCCAAAAGCATAATTATAAAATTATCTTTTAGGGTTTAATTAAAGATATCGACAATATAGAGATAAATTATTTGGAAGAAAAAAAGGTTGTAGTGTTAGCCCAGCTTTTTAGATACTAGAAAATTCAGCAGATCTTCTTCCCAAGTTTGATTGTGCTTGGTGGAGCGCGGTTCGGAAGAGGTTGCTGATAATTTGTCTATTTATATAGTAATCGCGTGCGAGCTTTAATACCGCGTTTCAGGATCTCAGTCGGTGTCCGTTAGATGTCGCCAGGGATGACTGTCTTCACTATTTTCCGATACTTGGCCTCAATTGTATGTAGATACTGCTTCAAAAATAAAAGTTATACCAAATTTTTTGTGTGTAGCTCCTTTGCCTACGACTGTACGCTGTTGTATCGAGACACAAGTACCTATTTTGAATACGTGTTACTCCGTTTTACTTAATATTCTGTTTGTCGAAGTAGATGTTCGTCGAACTGCGGTCTACTTACTTTTATGTGGATTTTGGATTTACCTACTTCATAGCGTATGGATTACTATGAAGTCCAAAATATTATAAAGCCCACGCAAAGTGTTGAGCCGAAAAGAGATCCAACTCAGAACACTTGATGCATAGTTAACTGAAGAGATTGCTACCTACTTAAACCTTTAAGCCAGCTACAAAGTGTGCTCCGCGGAGCCCCAGGGCTCAACAAAGCATCTCTAGGGGCTCCACGCAGATGTTTTTCTGTAAAATAAAAGGTTTTAAAGTGCATGTAGGACTCGGCTTTGTATTATTTTAGGGCCCCACCAAATATTTGGTCAACCAAAAGGGTTCCATCCCTAAAAAATGTTTGAGAACCACTGCTCTAAGCTATCGGTCAATCAATTGATGTATTAGAGTCTAAGCAGCCTAATTCTAAATTTGCCGAGTTTTAACCTAATATTTCATGAAGGAGACGTAAATAAACTTACTTACGAGTACTTTACTGTGAACAAACATTAGCATGTAAATGTATGTTAGAAGAGATACAAAGGACGTTATAGTGAATGATAATACGAAGATTAAATAGCTTTCAGCACACACATTCCTTGTAATTGAATCACCCATTTTGTAAAGTCTTACAGAGTACCTATTACCTGATAAACTAAGCACGTTGTAGCATTAAAGCGTCCAATTATGAGACCTTAAAACTTCTTAAGATAAGTAGCGAACCGCAGGAGGTTAGATTAGCCAAATATTTGTTTTACTAGCGTAATTAAAAGCAGTTTATTAAGGCCTTTGTAACTACGGGCTTTACACATTGTTCACAACATGGATATTTGGTAAATGGAAGCTCCTTTAACTTTAAAATCTTGCGAATTAAGTAAAATAATGTGTCGCCTTACTTATATACATAATAATATCAATAAAAGATTTTAATTTATGTTTTAAAATTCTTCGCCCGCACTAAGTGTAAAAATTATGTTCCGTTGAAGAGTCACATTCCATCAACGGACACTAAGAACACTCACACTCGAAACAACAATATGTGGATCACACAAAGTGTTGTCCTCTATAGAATTTAGACTCACAGCAATGACAGTTGTCTCTGAAAAAATTAAAGAAATAATATATTTTTTATGCCTATTGAACATTTTTGGACGTGTCTTTGTCCGTGTGGTGACGGATTAAGAATACTGAATGTCACCATCCCATATCATCCCATGGGTGTCGTAAAAGCCGACAGAGGGAGCATATTATGCAGAGAACACCACTGTAAGAGAAGGAAAACTTGATACAAACCCTATATCAACCCGTTTGGCCAGCGTGGTATAGTAGGCCAATTCCTCTTTTCAAAGGAGAGGCCTAGTCCACCAGTGGACTGTTAAAGGCTAATGATGGACGTGTCCTTAAATCTAAACGCAGTCTATTCATACATTTTAGTATTATACATCCCAAACTCACTTTTTCACTATGATCTATCTGTAACGATCTTAAATACCTATTGACGTACTTCCCCAGTTTCCGAAAGCATTGAGTTCAGGTCGCTCCTTCAGGGAAAACATTGCATCATACTGCCTCGTTTCTAAACGATAAGTTGACAAACGGTCACGTCTGTAATTCACGGAGGAGCTCCCTAAAGACAAAAGTTTTGTAGCAGTTGCCAATGACAGTATAAAGTTTTTATGTGATGTAGGTCATGCTTATCGTTGTAATCGATGTGACCTCAAGATGGCTCCCGATTAAATTGTGATTTAGACTTTAATTGTTGTCAGTGGGAGAATTTAGCTGTAGAGGAGAAAATTTATTAGAATAACAGGTTAAGACAGGATGATAAATATAATTGCTGAAATTTTAAAAGTGAATGTTTTGTTAGTTAAAATAAATTGAAACTCAATTGGTGTTTAGGGTGTGTCGGTGTCTACACACCCGTAAACTAAAAGCAGCACGTTCTGTTCGCTGATGAGAGCATTTGCAACCGTTGCACAACAGTTCCTCACTTACCACCTCCTTTTCCTCACTCCTTTATCGCTCCTGTTAAGAAAGACTATACAGCACAGTTTTTCTTTTAAACATTCTAATAACAGAGGCAAAGTAGGTACACGAAATAACAACTTATGCCTCAGATGAAGCGATGTCTCGTGGGGAAATCGAACTCACAACCCACGGCAAACTGCTAGGCAAGGCGACTACTAAGTTATACCGTTATACATGCAGTTGACGGCATGATTTCTGTATTGCTAAAACACGGTTTGACTGTATGTAAGCGACACCGACGACCAGCATTAAAAAGGTTTCTCATCGGTTCAAATATGATAAAGAAGTAGATTATCAAAGTAACGTACTGCCGTTAGCGTGACTTCACTTTTTGTACTGTTATTTCCCTGAAATGTAAGAGTTAATACTTACCCTGTGTTGGCCAAATGCTTGGTCAGCAATCCGCGCTCTAGGCTGTGGCGTGATGCCCAACTTCAGGCAGTCGGTCCCTACTCCCTATACATACAAGACGTCTACCGAACTCGTCTAATTTTACTCTAATAATCCTTGACAAAATAAATCTTTTTTTTTTTTATAAAGACATTCGTTTAAATCCGGATATCACTACGTAATAGATAGGCGAAGTTAAGCAACGTTTACACTGGTCACCAAGTGGTTGGGTATTGTGGCATTTAGAACAGAGCGCTACCGATAACGAATAAGTCCCCGGTACCGACTCGGGACAACAATTGTAAAGCTATTTAGAAGGCCTTCGGGCGGCCCATAATTATCAGAGCCACGAAAAACTATATATTCATTTTAATCATTTCCATTCGCACAATGTCCTTGAAACAGACGTTTTCTTAATAGAAGGGGTCGTTTTGCGCGCTTGGGGTAGCAGATCATGAGATAATCGTGACTAAGAGAGGTCAAGATACCGTACATTGTCAACTTCAAGCATGCAATTAATGCAAACTGATATTATCATTATTAAATTAACATATGAATTAGATAATTACATTGAAACATCTCGAGGAAATGTTTGCTTAGAAAATTAATTACTATTAGGATAATTTTCAGTTTAGAGGTTGATGTTAGCTTGAGGCTTCTCGACGGGCTTGCAACTTTATCGCAACAAAGTATATTTACCGGTTTACTATTGTTTGACAAAAAACGTATGACAAAATATCATTTTACAAACAACATTTGAAAAACTAATAATTTGACAAACTTTCATTTCGCAAACATGTTACTTTAAAAACAATCATTTGACATAATACAGGTTTCGCAAATGTTTTACTTAGAAAATAATTAAAATGTTAAATAATTATTTTAAAAATAATCATTTGACTAAATAATTCGTTTGCCAAATTGGTGATTGTACAAAAAGTTAGAATATATATTATTATTTTTTAAAAGTAACTAATTTCTAACCAATACTTACGCGAAATTTTGAAAATATATAATTGCTTGGTTGCAATTTTCATCTTGGACAGATTATTTATAGGCAAGTAATAATGTTGTATTAATACTACTTCCATAGAAACTTAAGTCTTTTAAAAAAAATACACACTGCCTGAATTAAGCGAAATAAGTAGAATTCGGTTCTGGCACTCGCCGGCCGCTGCCGCGGCACGCTCGCTTCGTGCGTTGTGGTCGCAGTTCTAACCTAACCTAACCAGCCATTGCAATTGTTTCAGTTGACCCTACACAAATATTGTTGTGTTAACGTATAAAAACGTTTAGTTAATAAAATATTTACCAAGCAATGCATTTTGTCAAATGTTATTTATGCTTTACGTTGTTTTGCCAAATAACAGGTTTAAAAAATAATCAATTTGTAAATTAATGTTTTAGCATAATAACATTTTTATAGTAAATATATTGTCTAATGAGTAGTTTATTAAACAATAGTTTGTAAAATAATAAATTTATCAAGTATAATTTTGTCAAATGTTAATTGTCAAATGAAAATTTTTCATTTGTTTTTTGTCAAATGATTGGACACCATATTTACCGCAATGCGTGCAACCCCGCGGCTACTACGGGCAGTCGAGTTCACCGCGGTGGTCGAGGAGTGTCCCACACACACATACCTTCGGAAGGTGTTGTCATCTTTATCTTAATATATAAAATCCTTGCGTTACTGACTGACTGACAGACACGCTACAGCCGAAACTATTGGGCGAAGGAAGCTGAAATTTGGCATGTATGTTCCTTGGGGACCGTAGGGGTGCACTAAGAAGTGATTTCCCGAAATTCCCACGGGATCGGCCAAAACGGGTAAATTTAAAAAAATGCAGGCGTAGCTGCTGGCGTCCTCTAGTTACATATACACAGGCAAATATAAAATAAGCAGCAAATGCAGGAAAACTTAATATTTATGCTATGGTTTCCAAAGACAAACCCGCACTTATACCTACCTACTTCAGATGAACGAAGCTTTTATTTAAAGTACAGACTTTACTATCACTTATTATAAGGAAGCATAATTTAATTTGATTCGATTAATTTAATTTTAAGATTAGTACAATGACTTATAAAACATTTAATAATAATTTATCTTTACTTAAAATACAGTATGATGACGGTTGGATTTTTAGATTCTTTTAATAAAATTATGAGAAGCAGCGATAGCCTATGGGAAACGTCAACGGTCTGCTACGCTGAGGATCCAGTATCAAATAAATGGCTTGTTAGTAGTTATCACTTGTTACAAGTTGAAGGAAAATCTTGAGAATTCGCGAAAATGTTGTCGAAGGACAGCGAAAACTACCAACCCACACTTGACCAGCGTAGTAGACTATGACCTTCTCATAATAATAATAATAATAATAATTATTATTATTATTATTACCTTCTCATAAGTCTAGACGATACATTTATAGTCCGTTATAACAATGCCACGCTATACAATACTTTTACAAAGAGCTGTCAGCAAAAAAGAAGAAATAATATACTCCGGTGCCGATGGATTCGAAAAAGAAAAAAACAATAGGAATTAGACGGCAACCCAGTTCGTATGAAAACTTCATTGGAATACAAATGAGAGCGTTAATTGAAAATAGTTTTTCATTAAGTTATTAAAGCTTTGTGTACGCACTATGCTAGATTACCACTGCGTTTACTGTCGAACCACTCATAGTTTAAGACTCTTATGCAAGAATTCTGCGATTTTACTTACTTCAATAACATGCAACCATATTTTCGGAGACAACCAAGGAGATCCGTTATAGGCTGTTTAGTAATAAAATATAAACGGGACTTTTTTATTAACTGCGCCCTATAGTCAGTCAAATAGGGGCACCAACCTACAGATTGGCACGACACATTGCGAGATTCTCTCGCCACTCAGAGGCAAGACGAGAGCGCATGTAAAGGATTCCTACCATTTTGTCAGTGAAATAAAACACCTACATCTCTCTGACAAGGAAACTATGGTTAGTTTTGATGTACAGTCATTATTTACATGCTTACCAGCACATGACTGTATTGAAATAACTAGAAGGAAGCTAATAGAGAACAACATGCCCGAGGAATATGCAGAAATATTGAAACACTGCTTAGCAACCGGCTATCTGCTATGGGATGAGAAATACTACATACAAGTAGACGGTGTGGCACACAGATATAGATCTACATAGATAACGCAATTATCACGATTTGTATTGAAACCAAGCGTGCCGACTTGATGACTGCACGGTTGGCGTAGTGGTTTAAGCGGTCACCTCGCCGCTTGACACTGCGCTGAGTGTTGTGGGTTCGATCCCCACACGAGGCAACACTTTGTGTAATTCACAAATTGTTGTTTCGAGTCTGGGTGTTCATTGTGTCCGTTAGTTGTATGTTTGTAAAGTCCCCCGCGACACAGGATTTAGTCCTAATGCGGGAGTTGTCTTTTAAAAAAAAAAAAAAAAAAAAATACCTACTGTGACGTTGCCTGTATCACGAAGTCGAAGCGATGCGCGACAGTATCGTTTGTGCGATATTCATCGTCTCCTAATACACAACGTCAGATCAAACGTCCGAAGCAAACGCGGCAACGTAATGTGAATAAAGTTTACTTAACGGTAAAACGGACGCGCGGGGACTGAAGTTAGTGGCGACCAAGCTCGACGCTTGGTCGGAGTTCAGACACGCGAAGTGCATGCATTTGCGTTATCTATGTAGATCTATGTCTGTGGTGTGGCAATGGGCTCTCCAGTATCGCCTGTTGTTGCTGACATCTTCATGGAGAACTTCGAGGCGCGAGCCCTGCAGACTGCCACCATCACACCGAGGTTCAACAAGCGGTATGTAGATCACACTTTTACAATTTTACCAACAGATAGTGT
The DNA here is from genome assembly GCA_944739405.2 of Euclidia mi. Classification (NCBI taxonomy): domain Eukaryota; kingdom Metazoa; phylum Arthropoda; class Insecta; order Lepidoptera; family Erebidae; genus Euclidia; species Euclidia mi. Next base: position 14,996,403 of record OX123204.2, on the reverse strand, counting down.
TAATGTATTCCTAGACCATCTTAATTCTATTCATAACAACATCAAATTTACAATGGAATTAGAGGCAAACTATTCTTTAGCTTTCCTAGATGTACTTGTTATCAGGAACAAAAACAACTCTTCGAGCCACACTGAGTATAGGAAAAAGACACATACAAACAGGTACTTAAACGGTGAATCTCACCACCATCCTAAACAGTTAGCTACCGTAGGAATGTCTTTGTTTCAGAGAGGCCGGGGGATCTGTGACAAGAAACACCTGGACGCCGAGCTTCAACATGTCAAGCAAGTTCTGCAAGACAACAAGCTCCGACCACCGCGCCAACGTCACAGATCCCCGAAGAACAAGCCAGCCACAGTAGAGAGACAACCTGCTGTCCTCCCATACATCAAGGGCGTGACCGACAAGATTGGCTACATCTTGAAGCGAGCTTCAATCAAAACTTTCTACAAGCCGCCAACGAAGATAAGCCAATTATTACCATCTGTCAAGACTGCATAGGGTTCCCACCAAGAACTTAGGGTCCCAAGCCAACCTCACCTGCAAGTGGTGCACCTGCCGATCAACGGACGAGGCTCTTGCAAACAAAATGTCCCAATAAGCGACAATAGGCTCGCCACCTATTACGTGGGATCAAAACACTGGCGAAAAGTGGGCGTTTAATATGCCTCTGCCTACCCCTTCGGGGAAACAGGCGTGAGTCTATGTATGTATGTATGTATGTCAAGAGTCAGTTACCCTTACAAGAGGCCGGGGTTTACAAGATAGACTGTGAGTGTGGGCTCTCATACATTGGACAAACCAAGAGAAGCATAGGCATTCGACTAAAGGAACATATAGCTGACATTAAACACAAACGCTCGACGAAGTCTGCTGTGTGTGAACATGTAGAACAAGGAACCAATCATAACCTGCGATTTGATAAACCACAGATACTCGCAAAAGAACACCGCTTTATTCCAAGAATGATACGTGAAGCTATTGAAATTAAAAAACATCCTAATTTCAATAGGGAAGATGGTTGGAATGTACCTCCAGCTTGGGACCCTGTTATCAGGCTAATGAAACCCAAAAAGGACAAAGTCACCAGAAGACATCAAGACACAGTGAGCACATTCTGCGTAGATAGTAACACCAATAGTTGAAAAATGTTCGGGTACTTTGAGATAACTTTTAAATTCAAGACAAAGACAAATATCACCTCAGTTTGCCGTGAACATGAATCCTGTAAAGAATTCAAAACGTCGGCTAGTAATAAAAATGTAGTTTCTAGATCTTTCGGTTTAAATTTAATAGCAAATAACCAGTAGTAATATATAACGCGATAAAATCCGTAAACTGTAGTTTAATTTCAATGTGTAACATTCGCGTAAACCCGAGAAAATATTATGAAGATTTGACCATTATTTTTTGACAATTTGAGTTGAAATAATGTAATATAAATGGCTACAATCATACATAGCGCTCTGGTAATAAGTGGCACCTAAACCATTTCTAATATACATTTATCGTCTACTATTTAGACTAATGGTATTGGAGGAAGAACAATGCGAAACGTCTGCAAAAGAGCATTCTCTTGCTGAATATCTTTTCAAACCCGATGTTTCGCTTTGATGTTTACTCTAGCTGTGGAGTGACTCCGGTTTTGTATGCATTGCCTTAAATTTCTGGATTGCAATCGTTCAAAGGATACAAAAAATATTGTTCTTGTCACTAGACAGGTTCTGATTTTGTATACCACCTCTTTTGGGTTGCAGAGGTTGGACTGAGCTGCTTGGTGGCAAAGCTGATATCCTATTATCTGGTCAGACGAGAAAGTCGACCGATGGCTCAGACGACAAAGGGTAAGATGTAACCAGGATAACGCTACGATGATGACTGAGATTGCACAAGGGCTAAGATTATATTTAAAGCAAGGTTTCAAATCGCAACGTAAAAAAATCCCGAGACTGATCTGTGTTCTACTTAAGTATAGGCTTTAGGCACTTTAAAAAGCATTCCCTAAAGTTATTTCATCGCTTTACATAATCGTCGTTCCCAAACTAACAACGTAATCGAATATTACGTAGCACGATCTGAATAAAGGCTTAACACTACCGAAATATGCAAAACGATCGACTATCGTTTATGATAACACGCAAATTTGCATAGTCCCGGCGGCCTAGGCTTACAATATTATATTAACATGCCACTAATTACCTTTAGGGTTCAGATAATAGGCTATTGTCATCAGCAAACTACTGCCTTTGATGTAGTTCAGAGAATAACAATTTCTAAACAGGTCTAAATATCACTTTGCTCGAAAACGACAGTATTAATTTATGCTTCTGTCCACTATGCTATAACGAAAATGATAGTGCATAAAATAGGATTGCTTTAAACATACTGATTTTACTATTAATAAATGTTGACGACAGTGGTAGCCTAGTGGTGAGACTAACAGACTGCTGAACAAGATTACCTCCAGGTAATCTGGTTCAAACAGATTAAGCACATCAGTTAGCGATTTTTTAAATCTCATTTGTTATGGAAAAAGATTTTGGAATAGATAATCTTGGGCAGTTTCGGCGTCTCAGCCCTGCCCCTTTTCTCTCTTGATCCGCTCCTACAGTACTTTAACAATATTTTAAAAATAAAAGTAATTGTCATCATCATCACATTAAAAGAAAAAGCCATGATCCAAGACCCTCGTCTTTCAACTCAGGATCCGCTTGTGTGTTATAAAACCAGTAGCATATTGCACAGAACACTGTATAACTAAATAGCTAAAAGGCAGCAATAGCCTAGTGGAGATACCAACAGACTGCAATGCAGAGGGTATCAGGTTCGTATCCATAGCGCGCACCAATGACTTTTCGGAGCTATGTGCGTATTGAAATGTTAATTATAGCTTGTCCCGTGCTTCCGGGACAAGCTATAATTATTAGGGATCCACGGCTTAACGTGGATCGCTGGGATCCACGTTAAGCCGTGGATCCCAGCTGTCATGAAGATCTTTGAGAGTGGTCATAGGGCGTGAGAACCTCTAAATAATCTGACGCTAGCAGAACCATGGCATATCGCCATCCCTTCGGGTTGCGGAGGTCAGATAGGCAGTCGTTTTGTGAAAAAGCTAATATTCAGCCAAATCTGCTTAGATTAATAAGCGGACCCCAGGTTGAAACTGGGATAACGCTGGGAGGATGACTGTTCAGCTAAAAAGCATCAATGAATTGAACCCATTGACAAGAATACGAACTCATTTACATTCAAAGCGCATTCAAAGATATTCATGGCTTCTTCAGCCCCAGTGCGTAGCTTTTATAAATGGTTCCCTTTGTGCGGCTCTTAGTGCGAGGGTGTTGCTTATTGATTAAAGCGTAATTTGCTTTATACTGCTTTTCTATACAGCGTTGAAGTCGTATCACTTGTATCAGTTACATCAAGGAAATAATTAGCTTTTCTTTCTTAGGCCTGTAACGATCGTATATTAGGCACGCTATTGAGAGTTAGTATTCTTGTGAAGCACACTATACACATACTATATTTTGTGTACATCATCACCGTCTAAGTAAAGGGTAATCCAGGTTCAATCTAAGGCGAAATTCTTGGAAAAAGAAATCCTGGTATTTTCTAGGCTAACCAGATTTAATCGAATATTCGCTTTTCCTCAGAGGACTGCCGCCTAACCGTTGCAACGTACCCATGATCGGGATATTCCATGGGTTAGACCAGTTTCAGTATATTTCATGAGGACTGACTCACTATACCGACTGTAAAAATCTTTCATCAATTCTAACTTACAAAATTAAAATCATACTAGGTTCATCGTCAAATTGTGATTATTCCTATGAAGATATGTTTTTCTACAAACTAGTTAGTAAATTCGCAAACATAGCTAAGTTGTAGTGTTAAAATTACAATAGCCACTAATAAAAATCTATATAAAGAACAATAGCAGTAAGAATAATAATTACTCTCGTTTTTCTTTTCGTGTGTCTTTCCGTTAAGGCCTGACGATAATTTCGTTATGTCTTGACAATTTGTGTCCTCAGACAATTATCGGGACCGTGATTGTCGTCTGCAGCATGGAAGCGCTATAATGTAAACGGCACAGCAGTCAACCATCTAAAAGAAGTCCTCTGTAAGCACTGCATTACTTTCCCTATCAATCCGTTCTTCCTTAGAATACTTCGTTGATCATTGTAATGCCATATTTGAAAAGATTAGAAATTCTCATATATGTTTAATAGGTGATTTTAATTTGAGCCAAATAGATTGGTCGGGTATGAATAATCGGGGCAGTGGATTACCGGTTACAAGCGAAATTCTACTAGATTTTACACATGTTAACAATTTAAATCAATGCAACCTTATAAACAATACAACTGGACGTATTTTAGATCTTGTACTGTCAACTTACACATCTTGCAATGTCATGCGAAGTACATGTGAATTATCTTTTATTGATCCATATCACCCTCCATTAGATATAACAATATTGTTGAAAAAGAAAGCAAGGTTACCTTATAATCTCAACGAAAGACTAAATTTTTACAAAGCAGATTATCAATCTATTCGCAATTTCTTGAATGAACAGGACTGGGATTCGCTTTTAACTGGTCAAGGTGGAGTTGATGCAATGCTGTCGGCTTTCTATGATGTCATAACAACAGCAATTAAGAAATTCGTACCCGTACGTGCACCTAAAAATAATAAATACCCTTTGTGGTTTAGCCGAGGCTTAATAAAGTTATTAAACGTAAAGTTTAGGCTAAGAAAACGTTTTCAACAATATAAAAATCCACTGGATCGTATTGAACTGAAATTCATTAGAAAACAGTGTGACAGGTTATCAAAAGAATGTTATTCTGCCTTCATAAAGACGTCAGAAACCAAACTCACTGAGAACCCAAAATTGTTTTGGTCGCTTGTGAAATCGAAACGCGGGGGTTCAAGTGCGTATCCCACTGTCATGACAGATGGATCTACGACTACGAGTGATGGCAAAACAATATGCGGGTTATTCGCCTCCCATTTTTCATCCTCTTATAGTTCTGATGAGCCATGCAACTATTATAGCGAAATATATAACAGCGACCTACAATGCCGGAATGACCATAGTTTGAACCTACTAAATATTTGTATGGGATCTGAAGAATTATTGAACAAATTAGAGGGTCTAGATTGTAATAAAGGTGCAGGACCTGATGACATACCACCAGTCTTTATTGTGGCTTGCGCGCACGAGCTTGTGCGACCACTCTTATTGATATATAACAAGTCACTGTCCTCTGGAACTTTTCCAGCAAAGTGGAAAATAGCCAAAGTAGTGCCTATTTTTAAATCGCATGATGAAAGCATGATTCTGAACTATAGGCCTATTTCAATTTTGTCGACGTTTGCAAAGGTTTTCGAATCATTGATTTGTCCGTTTATACAAAGGCAGTTAAAACTATATCTCACCGACCAACAGCATGGGTTCGTTTGCTCACGATCGACCAGCACCAACTTGGTCCTATATACTGAGCTGTTGAATGAAACTATTGATTCTGGGGGACAGGCTGATGTAGTATATATGGATTTTTCAAAAGCTTTCGACAAAATTCCCCATAAAATAATAGTGAACAAACTTCGTACATACGGCATTACTGGTTCGCTGCTGAAATGGCTATATTCGTATCTAACTGATAGATTTTTTTTTGTTGTAGTCAATGGCTTCCAATCAGCAGTACAACAGATTTCATCTGGTGTTCCCCAGGGTTCACATTTAGGCCCTGTTTTATTTAATTACGTTATAAATGATATTCCCAACTGTTTCCAGAATTCCACAATTTTTATGTTTGCCGATGACTTAAAAATTGTAAGAATAATACAAACCGACGATGATCCCCATTATTTACAAGAAGACATAGATAGACTCGTCGAGTGGTGCAAACTAAATGGAATGCAATTAAATCCTTCTAAATGCCAGCATATCAAATTTTCTAGGAAACATAATATTTTTCAATCGAATTACCATATAAACGGGCATGTGATAGAGGAGGTGTCCGTTATCCGTGACTTAGGTTTTCTGTTTGATTCCAAATTAACATTTGTACCGCATATAAATTATATTGTTACGAGAGCATCCAAGATGATGGGATTTGTTTTAAGATTTTGTAAGCCACTTCGCAATATAAACACAAAAATAACACTTTACAACAGTTTGATCCGTAGCATCTTAGAGTACTGCAGTGTTGTCTGGAGGCCACATTATGCAGTTCACTCGTTGCGTCTTGAACGTGTGCAAAAGCGCTTTCTTTGGCACTTAGCATTTTCTACAGGCAATGCAAAGAAAATTAAATCGTATAAAAATAGATTAAAACACTTCAAAATCAATTCATTAGAGAAGCGCAGATGCTTAAATGACGCTATGTTTGCGATTAAAATTTTAAAACATAAGATTGATTCTCCTCAACTGTTGGCCTTGTTCAAATTTCGTGTTCCATCTAGACTCCCGCGCAGCTGTATCACTCCACTTTGCCCGCCCCGCAGAAGGACGGTATTAGGGTCAAATTCGCCTTATGCAAGGATGTGTAAAATTATAAACACTTACAGTGATTGCATAGATCTACATACTTATTCTATAATAAAACAAAAAAAAATATTCCTCAACCAGTTGCCTGAATAGTATTGTATCTTAACTGTCAATGTTATTGCATTTCGACTTTTCGTCTTAAAATAATTTTATTAAGAACACCTTAACATTTTATAATATTTTATTTTTGTTTCCTGGCCTATGTAAAATTGAAGAGTTGTCAATTGTATTGCCATTTCTATGAAGTTCTGCTTAAGTAACTATACTTCGAGCTATGAAATTATTGTAACAATTGCATGTGGTGTTTACCTATAATTGTTTAATACACTACTGTATTTTTTTGTGTTATTCGAGAATATTGTGCTGTACCAGTGTAATTAAATGTTGGTAAACCAAATAAATAAATAAATAAACATTGGCGTTTCAGGGTGGATCCTTAAAATACACCGGTGTGAAGTACCTGTGAGACCCAGCCTAGAATTTTCACTTGGCAACAAAAATTCCGTGTGGTGACGGATTAAGAATACGGAATGTCACCACCCTATATCATCCCATTTGGTGTCGTAAGAGCTGACAGAGGGAGCATATTATGCAGAGAACAGCACTGTAAGAGAAGGTAAACTTGATACAACCCGTTTGGCCAGCGTGGTATAGTAGGCCAATTCATCCTTTCAAAGGAGAGGGCTAGTCCAGCAATGGACTGTTAAAGGCTGATGATGATGATGATGATGAACTAAAATTCTGGGGTTGGTACTAGACCATACTGGGGTGGGCACGGAACCCTTTAAACGCATCGCCAATGCCTTATTTTTTGCGGCACGGTAAGTCATGTTACCATTACCAAGTAAGGGTCGTAATAAGTAATTAGTTTCCTTCATTAGACAATCCCTCTTTTGTCTGACCCTCTTTTGACAACACAATACACGCCGCATATTTTGATGAAACAATGTTAATGAAGAATTTCATTATCGTTTACGAGCACGTGTAATTACGTATGTAATGCTCACTTATTACCCCATTAACACTTTTATTGGACTCTAACAGTCCTCCGCTACTGTTATTAGCAGTTAACTCGGCTCATAACTAAGTTATATTGACATTTTTTATATTCAGGCAAGCACTCTCGCCTCTGATTACTAAGTTATAAAGCCAGGTACTATGTTGCGTCCTGATTTAATATTTTTTTATTTCTTTTCGTATTTATATTAGGTATGTATATTAGATTAGAGCTAGTGAAACCATGTTATATATGTAATATTATTATAGAATAAAAGTTCTATGAGAAGTAAGAATATAATTTGAATAAAAATTGCCTTTATAATTGTCTTATTCTCTACTATATAACATTTATTTACATTGTAAATTTATGATGATTTTTGAGGCGAGTGGTAATACTTATTATAATTTTTTATTATCGTCATCATTCTGGATTTCTGGCCAGATGCATTCAAATGCCGATATCCGTCGCAGCGCTATTATTATTTCCTTCTTGCGGAGCTTAAGAGCCAAACATATGCTTTATAGTACTTGATAGACTAGGATACATAAATTAAATATGCAAAGTGTTGTAATATCACAAGTCACTGTCAAATTGTATCATTTTCGTAATTGATCGCTCGCAATATCACAAAAGCTAACAAAATCTAATAATAATAGTTCACTTCTCACAATGTGACTTTTCCAAAACCGCAATATAAACAAATTGGCCTCATCCCATGATTTACGACATACGTGATAATACATTTGTCATTCTTACCATAACTCAAATAAAATATATATGATATAAGGAGTCAAAAGCGACCTGTAGTCCTGACTTGATTTATGAAATAACTTGTGTAAGCGTCGTCTATTTATTATCCTCGACAGAGGACTGACAAATTATAATATGAGCTTTTATGACTTCCCTCTTTGAAGTGAAGTTATTGCTGCCAAAGTATTAAACTTAAATATGTGAGTATTTGAGGAGGAAATGAGAGATCAATGAATTATTTAGACGTCTGGCAAGCTTATTATAAGCGACATGTAAGGTGTAATTGGCTGTTTCGTTAGCAGCAAGATAATAAGCTTGATAAGCCATCTTGTCAAATTAAATTTAATAAAATAAATCTGACCATCATTTACTATCAGAAAGTGACAAAAAACATGAAAGTTTCGAAGTCGTGATTCTACGTCATTACTTACCGTTCTATAGTTTATTTTTGCCTTTTCCACAAGTTAAAAGTTGGTTTGAACATAATTCCCTTGTGCTTTATTACTTTAAATGCTAGTAGAACACGACAAAAAGTTACGGATATAGTTTGAATTGCAGTGTCAATCACTATAATTTCCACCGCTGGTTGGCCCTTTATCTCTCATCCCTACAGTAAGCAATAAGCCAAGGATTGCTTAGGCATGATGCTCATAGGGGGTGAAACTCAGTGGTAGAGTGTCTGCTTCGCATGCTGCGAGTTCTGGGTTCAAATCCGAGCACCTGCAAATTTTGGAAATGGTATTATTACAAAACCCTTTTTAGCTCAATAGGTCTTAATTATACTTGGGACCTAGATAGACGACATACATTCCTACTTATGTTGTCTTTCTTGGTCCATTTTTTGTATGGAGCTGATGACAAATATGTATCTCTAGTAACCAAAATATCCAAGAATAGTTCAAATATTAGGACCGCCCGTTAAAAGTCAATGGCTACTTTAATAAAACATCACAACTAATTGTCCAAACTTCGACATCTATAAGTGAAGTTTCATTCCCAACTACAAGCAACGGATTCAATATTCATCAAAGACGGGTATCAAAAGCAGCAACCGCAGTACCAATATTAACCACAGAATTCAGATTTTTGTTACAGCTTGAATAATTTCGTACCTGTGTAAGCCAAACGGTGTATTTGTAGACAACTAGACGAAGATAGTTCAGATTTATACTAACTAAGTAGTTTACTTCTTGACTACGCGTAATTTATCTGATGTGGTGGAAATAACTTGTTTTGATCAAACACAAAATTAATTAATGTTATGAACTCTAAAAGACTTCGACAATTTACTTACTGTCGTGTGTGGGATGTGACAGAAGAGTTCTGAGTGAAGCTTTGTTTGCTGAAAGTTCTGACTTCAAATCACAGCAAACCTAAATGTTGCCAATTACGAGCATTAACACCTTATGTTCTACGCATATTACTTAAAAAAAGTAACCTAATCTCTTATCTCGAAAATATATATTTTATTCATTTAACTAGGTACTTCAAAAAACCCATCCATCACCGAAAGTACCTTTTAGTGAAATTATTATTCTACACGCAACTCTAAATAGATATCTCGAATTTCCACAAACGGCATTATAGTGGTCCTCCTCCTAAGCCGCAAATCCCTAGGTCTCAGGCTGACAGCTTATCTGTTTTCATTCCTACGCCTACAAGTCACGAGCTTCCAGATAAAAATAAATAAATATTATATTTTGTGTTAACTGAAGAAATGAGACGAGACCAAATAAATACAAACATTTCTAAAGAGAAAGAATAATTTGACGGCACTGACGTATTGGCTTAAGCAGTCACTTCATATTATGTAACCTTGGGATAACTGTTGTAAGTGATTTGTCTAATCTTGTTCCGTGTGGAAACAAGACTAGATAAGAGACAAGATTATGTTTGATCCACAAATTGTTACTTCGAGTCTGCTGGTTAAATGTATGCAAAAGGTCGTGTTTGGAAATATAATTATGTTATGTGTGTGAATGTGATATGTATGACATACGGATTTAAAAATGTATAGTGATTTTACTATTTTTAATGGGTATATTACTATTTATGTTTGTTTAGTTACCTGATTATTATGAGTATATACTAGTTAAATATGTATATTTTAATTACAGTTTTCCCAGGCAGTTCAAGATCAGCGGAAATCGGAAAGCAGCGATAGCCTAGTGGAGTTACCAACGGACTGCCATGCAGATGGTATCGGGTTCGAATCCACCGCGCGCACCAATGACTTTTCGTTATGGGCGTATTGAATTGTAAATTATCGCTTGCCCCGTGCCTCGGAGAGCACGTTAAGCCGTCGGTCCTGGCTGTCATGAAGATCTTTGACAGTCGTTATAGGGAGTCAGTACCTGTAAACAAACTGACACTAGTCTTAACCATGGAATACCGCTAGCCCTTTGAGTTGCGGAGGTCAGACAGGCAGTCGCTCTGTGGAAAGCTAATATTCAGCCAAATACGGTTAGACTAGAAAGCGGACTCCGGGTTCTAACTGGGATAAACGCTAGGAGGATGGGCAGCACAAGATCGGTCTATGTGAAGAGCCTTGGGGGAGTCCTATGTCCAGCAGTAACGTAGCAGGCTGTCTCTAGGCTGAAATGGTGATACATACATATTAAAGATAATTTACATACAATAACAAAACAAATAATCGTTCACGTTGCACAAAGGCTTCCATAAGCAGAAATCGAAATCACGACTACCAGCTCTCTGACCACTTAAATCAACAGGCCAGTGAAACTGTCAAATCAAAGCAAAATTTTTGCCATCAAGAAAAAGGGTAAATTTTCAGAGTAAAATTCAAAATACTTAAACATTTACCTCTATTAGTCTGAATCAATGTAATCGATTAGATTTGTGCAGGTCGCCACAGTCGATCTCGGTCAGTTAATACTACCTGCGGGTACCTGGCGACGATAGTATATTTGGAACAATTCAATAGCTTTCTTCTGTTTTTCTAAGATGAAAAGCAAGAATTTAAAATGCCTCATAGCTCATGCCTACATATCATGCCTACGGGTAGGCATGATATGTAGGCATGAGTCTATAAAAAAGAAAAAAGATTTAGTACTTTTTGTTTTTTTTTTCATTTATAATCCTATAAGTAAAAGGTGACTTATAATAAAGATCAGCAAAATAATTTTAATGGATTAATATTGTAGAATTACAGTAATAAATTAGGTTACTTTATATTCAAATGAAAAGAAATTCATAATACATCAGAAATATAGTTTTCTATTAAGTGCCCCAATAAATTCTCAATCTGAAAAGCCTTTTCAACATTCAGTACCATCGAATAAATTCCTCAAAAGTTTTGAGTAAAAATCTAACTTAATAAGACTTTTCCATAACTTTTTCTCGAAGTTTCCTTGATGCAGCAAGTCACAGGCAGAAGTACTTTTGAGTATGACTTTACCGAATACTTGGGCAATTTAAATAATGAACACATTTTTTCTGTCACTCCAACACCAAATAAAAACTCGTTGTCAATTTTTTACGTAATTTTTCAACCTTCACAAGTTATACAATTTCTTTTCATCCGAAGTACAGAGTTTGTCAAATTAAATTGCTGTGTTCTTACAAAAAGTGGAGGGGGCAAGCCAAGATAAAGGTGAGCGTCTAAAAAGCGGAAGCTAAAGTTATTAGTCTTGACGTAATAATTAAATCAATTGATGGCATTAATGAAACTATAGTGATTTTATTATGTTATACGACTTGCTTAAACTCTAAACTTTTCACTGAATATGTTGCACGGGCGCCGGGCTCTTGGCAACTATGAGATGGAAAAGATCAACATGTATTTCCAGAAAAACAAAAAAATACCAACCGCAAATTAGAAAATTATTTTACAGTCAAGTACATTACGAATCGTTGCTTGCCAACTTCTTACTCCTACGGCTCTCACTGAGTACATGAAATATCAGCAGTTACAAAAGTTTTTTTGATCACAAAATGCAATTTTGTACCCTAAACACATTTTCCTTATATTGTTCCCTAATATCTATAGCCCCTTTTGAAACCTTTAACCTTTAACTAAATCTTTTTCTAAAATATTATAGTTTTAAACACAACGGCTTATTGACTGCAATTTTCTACGCGCTTACTTAAGAGTGTGCGTTGAATACCTAAGTGTGAGAAGCGCCTTACAAACCGCGGGCGGTTAAGGTACAGCTAATTCAATCTGCCGCCAGTGACAGTTGTTGCTCCCAACTCTTCAACAACGTTAGCCAAGTTTATGTTAACCGCGGAAGTTGCCCGTTACGTCTTTTATTAATATAATAAAACAAGAACATTATTACTGTTTGCAACAGCTGAGACGTTCAGACTTCATTCCTTTTCATAATTTGAAGAGAATTTATTATTTAATTTTTGTTGAAGAGCGTCGAGAGTAAGTGAAATTGTCCGTGGAATAAGAAAACGAAATATAAAATGAGAACTATCTCTTGTTGGAGACGTTGCGCTTATTTAAGCAGATGGACGTAACATACTGTCTGGGCATTCACTGATTCGTAGAGCAAATAGGGTATTTGTCTTACTGAATGTAGTCATAAATACAAAGTAGACTAAAAGCTATATAACGTGGTTAATTAATTAATATTTTCAGTGGTGTGGTGGACGGGTATTCGTCGGAAAGATGTTCCCACTATACTTTTTCAAGAATCTGATATAACTGCTATTGCATTATTTGGTTACAATTTAGGCTAAAAATTGACAAGTCAGGCTGTGGATGATGATGATGATGATGAGTGAGCGATCCTACACTGGAATAATTACAATTACATCACTAAATTCTACTTATTAGACAAAGATTGCTAAACAGCTATCTTTGTCAAATTAGTAGAATTTAGTATGTTTAGGTTGGTAGTATATGTAAACTATACTACTAACTGTAAATGTCGGTAACTGACTCATTTAAAATAATAATATTGTGGGAGAGGGATAATAATACATCCGACTCCTACTAAGAAGAGAGTTCTTCTACTTTAATTGTCTACTTTATTTGTTATTTTATGAATTTTAGTAAATTTGCATGTTAAAAAGATAATATGAAAAGAGAATACAATGTTCAGACGAGGAGACAACGGAGTACTTTAAGTCACACGACCGTTCAGAATGTTGCCTTGGTAAACAGCATTAAAACATTCCGTCATATCATTAGTTTATTAGTGTAGTGTTAAATATGCACATTGTTACTTACCAAATATACAAAAACTTTGATATCTCGGCGTAAGATACCTACATATATAGAGAATTAGATAAAATAGTGATAAAAAGTAATTTATATCCATTCAACCATGAAGGAAGTTCAATGAGGTTATTTTTTGACGAACTGAAAGAAAATCCAATATCTGCCTAGGATAAGTTTGTAAAAAAATATTTGAACGTTCAGACACCCGACCTATTTTCAGACGTAAAAATCAATCAATATTCAAGGTGAACGAATTTTTAAGTAAACCTCAAAAACTCCATAAAAACAAAAATAAGTCAAATTTTCTGCTCATAACGAAATTCCAGTGTTCTGTAAACCTGAAAAATATTGACATATTTTTATCAAAGCAAATCAAACTTTAACTCCTCGTGTTTAAGGTCAAAGTCTTGTTTTTGAACAAAATTAAGCACTTGTCAAGTAAACAGTTTCAAGGAAAAAAAGAGAAATTCGCATTTATTTTGTGTGCTCATTGGTGTGAGAAATCAGAAAATCAAAAGTTCTTTCATGTTAAAGGTCTTTGTTAAATGAGCTATGAACATGGTAGATTATAATGTTTGATGAATTTACACCGAAGCGTCATGTTGCGATAATTTAGATATATATTTTTGCCTCTTTCTCATAAACGTTTAGTCCTCGCCGTTTGTTGAGCAATTGTGTAGCTTAAGTAAGGCTAAAAATTGTTGTTTCTAATCTAGTTGTTCGTTATGAACGTTAACTGAATGTTTATAAAGATTCTCAGGACACAGGATTTACTCCTAGTATGGAAAACTGATTCAAAAGACTATTAGACGTTTTACAAGCTTTTATATATGTAGCGTGTGCGATTTGTGCCTTATAATATTATCTGTGTTCTTTTTTCACATTGTTTATGTTATGTCACATGTCCTTCGTCTGTTTAAAATAAACGATTCTTATCTTTCTTTTTTTCTGCTTGATTTACTTTAATTGTGTCGGTTCCTGTAATGAAATATTGCAAGATGAGCTTGAGCTATCTCCGGTTTGCTATTGAATCTTTGCGTTGTTTTGTTTGCTAATATATTGCTTACATGTTTACTTTATAATCTTTATGTGCTTTAAGTATGTTAGCCATGTAATCACAAAAAGTTGCAAAACAGCTCAAAGGTCAACAGGCAAAGATATCTAAACTTAAATACAAGAGGTATATATCATTAAAGTTTAGCAGTATCTATCTGGAGACACAAATAGTAATACAACATTTTTAAAATATAGAAACATTTACAGTGTTTTTAAAATTATATGTGTCGAGGTGCTGGCATTGCAATAAAAAATCGTATATATCACAATGATCCTTTGCAGTGTTCCTGATTTTTACACGCATGAAAAACTTCGGTATAAGTGGCAGCCACCTTGAACCATAAAGACTTTCTTTTATTCTACAGCTCAAGGCTGCAAGCGTTATCTTAATGCATAAATTATAATGGGTTTATCATATTAGTACCAAATGGAATCCTACGTTTATTGTGATTTAAATGTGTTTTATAAAAGTACATTTATCTAATGCTGCACCGTTTAAAGAGAATGATGTTAATGTAAGTTTGTGATGCTCTTATCTGAGCACACTTTTTTTCGTGTGAGTGTGTGGCTAACTGTGGTGAAAATATTTGGGTAAACTTACTTTTTAAAAATAAATAAAACTACGAAAATTGTACTTGCAATATTTCTGCCCTCTTTAAAAATATTAATTCAAATAGATACGGCTACCACCACACAACTTCACCAACTTTAAATTCCACTTTTCTAGTGAACGTTGAATAATTTTTAAATAATAGTATTCTTAGGAGCTTGCCATTCAATGCCTAAGAAATTTCCTCTGACCATTTACTCTAGTGGTTTTATTGAGTCAAGACATATTAATAAATCAGATGTGGATGTGTGTGGGAGTAAATCGAAGAGACAATGTAAAGGCACTGACCACATGTAAGCATTGGTATATATGCGAAGCAAAAAGGTCGTGAGATTTAGGCAATTGCCCGATCATTGGCGATTTACTAGTGGTGAGTAGAGCTAGCGACGGAAAACGAGGTGGTGAGGAGTGAGTGTCGAGTGTGTGTTTCGATATTGATTAGTTGCACCATAGACCTGACCACGCAAAATTTTACGCATTATATTCACGTGTTTAGAGCGAGCTTTGATGAGCGAGTAAGCTAGTTAAGTATAAAGTCTGGGCAGCAGTCAGAACTTATAGCAACGTTTCTACATATCAAATAACCCTTGCACCAGCAATTAATAATATCCGTCTTCCCATAATATCCGTCTATGTACAAAACTTGGGAAGTGCAAGAAAACTATTACTTTAGTATGTATCTCTTTTGTTAGCACTAAATATAATAATATAAAATTCTCGTGTCACAGTTTTCGTTGCCATACTCCTCCGAAACGGCTTGACCGATTTTGATGAAATTTTTTGTGCTTATCCGGTATCTATGAGAATCGGATAACATCTATTTTTCAAAAAAAAAAGAAAAAAAATTTGCAAAACAACGTTTGCCGGGTCAGGTAGTATAATAATAAATCTATTGTATGTTTGATTTCCTGGTTTGTGGCGGAGAGCCTTTGTCCGTCCTTTGCCTAAGATTGCCAATCCATCTCTTCCTGAGCACCTCCGTCCCATTTCCATACTCCCATTCCTATCCAAAATCCTAGAAGCATGTGTAAATAAGCACTTGTCCGTGTTTGTGCATCAAAACAATATCCTTAGTCCACTCCAATCCGGATTCAGACCCGGACATAGTACTGTATCTGCCTTGCTTAAAGTGACTGACGATATTGGGGCAGGAGTGGAAAATTCCAAAGTCACAGTGCTGACTTTGGTTGACTTCTCAAATGCCTTCAATACCGTCAGTCACGAAGTCCTTCTGGCCATCCTTTCCCACCTTCGGATCTCATTTGTGGTGCTGGAATGGTTCTCATCATATCTTCGTGGTCGCCAGCAGTCGGTTTGCAGTGAGGAATCATCTTCCAACTGGTGTGAAACTGATTCTGGCGTTCCACAAGGCGGCATCTTATCTCCACTTCTATTTTCACTATTTATCAATCTCATTACTAAAGAACTTCGGTGTGCGTATCATCTGTATGCTGACGATTTACAGATGAATTCTTAGGCGAAAGTTGACAACCTATCCATCGCAATTGATGATGTGAATCGAGATCTAGTTTTGATAAATGAATGGTCACCGAGATTCGGGCTTCGGGTTAATTCCACCAAGTGTCAAGCTATTGTCGTGGGAAGTACACGTATGTTGGCACGTGTAGACTTTACTTCACTACCCCTAATCATCTTTAATGGCTCTGTGATACCATTTAGCCCCTCTATTAAGGATCTCGGTTTGCACATCGATGCGACTCTACACTGGAAAGTTCAAGTCTCGAAAGTCAGCAACAAAGTGGTGAATACTTTACGTTCTCTCTATCGCCTGAAGAATTTCCTCCCGATCAAGACAAAGATAATGCTTGTGCAAACTTTGGTATTCCCTGTTATTGACTATGGTGATGTATGTTATTTCGACTTGAATGCACATCTGCTCAACAAACTTGACCGACTTCTTAATAATTGCATTCGGTTCATTTTCAATCTTTGTAAATTTGATCACGTATCAAATTATCGGTCCCAACTGAATTGGTTACCAATTCGTCAGCACCGGAACTTAAGAGCATTGACTACCCTTTTTTCTCTTCTCCACTCTCCCAACGCACCTTCTTACTTGATGTCTAACTTTAAATATCTATGCTCCACTCGCAGTAAGCAGTTAAGGTCCTCTAATAATCTTCTTCTTGTTTGTCCTTCCCATCGATCTAGTCTCCTACATTCATCTTTCACTCCATGTCAAGTCCATACATCTTTGGAACGCGCTCCCACTGGAGGTCAGGACGAGCTCGAGCCATGCTATCTTTAAATCTAGAGTCCGCAGATTGTTTCTTGAATCATTGTCTGGAGCTCTCACTAGTCAGTAATTGTATATATATATATAATAATAATAATAATAATATTCTACCACACACACACATCACCATCTAGTCCCAAGCTAAGCAGAGCTTGTGTTATGGGTACTAGATAATGGATAAACATACATATATACTTTTTTTTTGTAAATACATACATATTATACATAGAAACACCCAGACCAAGACAAACATCCATGTTCATGCACACAAATGTTTGACTTGAGCGGGACTCGAACCCGCGACCATCGACGTAGCAGTCGCTTACACTCCCGCTGCGCCAACCGGTCGTCGATATATACAGAGTGCCACAAGATCCATCACCAAGCTGAAGTTTACTCGTTGTGGACATCATGCCAAATCATAGTAACCAAAAATAATACTTGGGAAACGTAATAATGTAGTTTCTAGATCATTTGGTTTAAATGTTATCATCTCAGTCAAACCAATATATATAAAATCCCCGTAAACTGTAGTTTATTTGAATAATACAAAAATGTTAAAAAATATTACTATTCTAAAACCTAATCCGTATTTGCAATATTTTAATGGAAACCTCACCACTGTATAAAATTCATCAGCAAATAAATCAATGTCCGGGCAAAACTGCACAAGCCCGTCAAGCCAAATGATCATGAAAGAAATTGAAATGACAGCAAAAAAAAGGCTCTGAGTTTGTTTTCGCTTATCTTCTCAAGAGTCATTAGGCTAGGAAAAGCTAAGTATTGTAAACAACAAAAATGCAGAAGTAAATATGTCTCGTTCTTTAAAATTTACATCACGCGAAGACATTTAACACGTTCGCGAGCGGTAACTTGACTGATCATTACACAAAAAGCACTAAAAATTTCCATACATTTTAGGGGCACTGTAATAAGTTTATAACCGTACTGTCGTTACACAAAATAGTGCAGCTGTGTGCGCACACTATTATATGTCTTAAATAGACCACAACAAAAATTGGCCTAGTACATAGCATTTTGACAGTAGAATTATTTATTCCTCACACAGATTGCCAGTGGATATGTGTTGTATAAATAACGCACAGTCATTGAGCTGCTTGGACCGTACTGATAATAAGAAGTGTTTGAAAGTTTATGGCAATAACCATACTGGCGATATTTAAAATCGAAAGAAACTGCTATAGCCGTTACCGCGCGCGAACGTGTTAATAGTAGGAAGCACATGCGAATCACGAATTGTATAAAATATTTATAGTCATACTAGCTGTTGCCCGTTGTTTCACGCGCGTTTCTTCTTATATCTCGTCAACTACCTACCGGGTCAAATTATAGTCTAAAATGTACAAAGTCCTGTCTTCCAGTGAAAGTCCCATTTAAATCGGTTTAGCCATTCCCAAGATTACCATGAACAAGCAGACATACAGAATTTTTCAAAAAAGGTTGTTTCTGTATTGATATCGTATAATTTTGCTATCTGCTCGTAAAAATCATAGTTATTTGATATCACAGACAGACACTTCAATTTTATTTATATGTATAGACATTCTGATATAGGTACCAAACGTTCGTGAAAAACAAAGTTACACTCCCTCCATTTACATCCGCCACACGACTTCAAAAATACGGCAGTAAACATAAAAATTTAGCAGCTGGCGCGTGCAATTCAGCAATTACAACGATAAAAGAGAGAATACTAATCTGTTTCAAAGGCTGCTGGGGATAGCAAGTGGCTGTAAATCTCACGTTCTTACTACGTCTGCTAGATTACAGAATAGCCTCGAAACATTCTCTACGAATGCAATTCTTTAACCTAAGATAGTTGACTTTGGAGGAGAAATAACATTTGCGAAATCATTATTTTTGTTTACGAGAATAGAATATAAATTTTGACGTTTTCTTATTCATTTAATTTATTATAACTGACTGTAATTACTGACCATTGTGTCGTCTCGTTATGGTGCTGAAGAATCTAAAAGTATTGAAACTGCAGAAATCGAATTCGCGACTTCCAAAGTGGACAGCAAATTTTGATCACTATAGTAACCAAGCGATTCAACCCTGTTAGTAACCAGTCAATTTATCCATCCTCATTTATATTAAAAGAAGTAACTCTGTCCGTATATTTTCTATGACTTAAAACCGTGATAACTAATTTGATAAAAAAATACGATTAAATATGATTGCCTCAAAAAAATCAAAGTATTTTTATTTGAACTTAAAGTAAAAGGTAAAGTGATGTTCTGCAAGTATACTTAAACAAATATAACAAACTATTGACAACCAACATACTTACACCATTTGAAACACATATAGGTGTAAATAGAACTGTTCCATTCAAAACAATATTACACGGCAAAATACCATCGCACCGAAAAGGTATTGAATAGTTCTAAAATAAGGCGCCTACCACAATAGCCTCTTATTAAGTGTGGCACATGCCACGAATTCTGGCGAGTAGTTTCAACGCTCCGCCCGTGACCGGCATGTTCCTTGGTCACCAATAAAGAGATTACATACCCACTAATTGCATCCGACGGGTTACCGTTAAGTTTATTAAACAACCTTGTAGCTTGTATTGTGGATACAAATTGATTGAGAATTTGATTGATGGAATTTTAGGGGTATAGTTTCAATAGGGTGTCGGTTACGTATATTAAATTAGTGTTGTTTATGAATATAGGTATCTGTGTAACTATTAAATGTTGACAGAAGTATGGTTATCCGTTTGCGTTTGTCATTTATTTTAATGAAATATGTACATTTCGTCATATCATCAACATGCTGTCTCGTGTGAGGCTCATCGTCATATCATCATAATCCTCGCACGAGACAACATGTTCTTATTCATTTAATGTGTCGAGTCTGAGTGACTTTGTATACGTATATTATTTGTTTGTAAAGCCTCAATTGATTTAAAAAAGCTTAATTCGCAGACAAATTATCTTAGATACCTGAAAATCGTCGGAATAAAAAAAATATATTTCTTTGGAAAAAAGGAGTACATTTATAAAATGTCTACCAGGCAGTATTATCTACAGCATGTAGTACATTTTTATCCTCCAACCAATTACAAAGTGCGTACCTTTTTTTTTTTTTTTGTTTTACGAGGTGGAACATCCCTTCGGATCTCCGACTCTTGGGGGAAATAAGAGCCGGAGTATGTGGTGTTTCCACTAAAAACCACCTCGACTGCCGCCATGTACCCGTGTGTCAGAGGGTGGGGCATCACCTAAGCACTCGTCGCCACCCTCCGACGGGTATTGGCCCGCCAGATGGTCAGGCGGGCCCCAAACAAAACCCCCTTGGCGACGGATTAAGGTGTTGGACTCCGCCGCCAAAACGCCCAGCGGCCGCAGAGGATAGGGAGGACGGCAACGCAACACCGCATCTCCTCTTCCTCTGCGGCCCCACCGCAACGCATCGAATGGTGCGCCCCCATTTGGTCGCGGGAGATAGGGCGCGCGGCAACGCAACACCGACACGCCTCTCCTCCCGCGACCGCGTCCAACGGTGCGGGTGCGAGGGACAGACAGAACTGTCCCCCGCACCCGCACCGTTGGACGCATCCTGCGCAGGCCCCTCCAAGCCCACGCGGAGCGTCCCCTCCTGGATCCCTCTTAGCTTCACCGTGGGTGACCAATCCACGGTTACTGAGCCCCCCCACCACGACAAGGTGGAGATCCCACGGGGGGGACAAAGTGCGTACCTACGCACTGAAATCTCGTACCTGTTTTATTCATATTTTTCCCATTATACTGGCGGGTAACAACAACATCCTTCTTAGAGAAGATTGTTTCCCGGCCCCTCGTGTATAGAGTATCGACTTTATACGGTGGAGTTACGTAAATATTATCCTAAGCTCCGCGGGGAAATACGAGACGTCGGTAGTTATTTGTGGTGAAGGCTGGATTCCTGTGTTGCTGACAGGATGTGCAAATCTGACAGGATTCATGTATATATTTGAGTAAATATTGTATGATATACACCTGTGTGCTCTGCAATAGATAAACATAAGCGTATGTCAAATACCTAGGCCTCGGCAAAGCTAGAATGAGGGGTGTTATAAGTTCTGTGTCTGTCTGTCTGTGGCACCTTAGTTCCTAAACGAATGGACCGATTACGATGCGTTTTTTTGTTTGACAGCTGACACGCCGCGATGGGTCTTAGCTAGATTTCATGACGTTATGCGACGAAAGTTACCTAAAAACTTAAATTTTATATTATTCCATATGTCAGCCTAGAGACGTTCACTGATGAACATAAGCCTCCCCTTAGGATCTCCCCACACAGACCGATGTCCTAGCTGCCGGAAACCAATCGCTTACTGCGGTCTTAACCAGTTCGTCGGTCCACCTTGCGGGAGGCCTATCCCTGCAACGCCGTCCGGTACTTGGTCGCCACTCCAGGACCCTCCTGGCCCAATGGCCATCGGTTCTATATAGCTATGCCGGTGACTTTGGTTCTACTGCGCATCTACTCATTTCTGATTCGATATAGCAGGGAAACTCCGAGCATAGCTCTCTTCATCGCCCTCTGAGTACCTTGTATCTACGGCTAACTATGGGCCTTATCTTCAGATAAGGAGATAAGATAGTTAGCGACCACGTCTCAGTTCCAAAGTCATCAGTAGCAGCACACACTGGACAAAGACTTAATGGTTCAACAAAAAGCTTGTTTGCAATAACTATCATATTCTGTTAATGACATATCGAAAGATTTCACGTGCCTTCTGATATATTTTTGTAAAAATCCAGATATTTTTTATTATGCGACGTCTAAAACGGTGCCACTTACGTCATTGGGTCAACAGTTCAATCATAATATTTGAATTCAAATCGAGTAGTAATTTACCGCTTAAATATTTTAAGGACTAATCAACGAACACAAATTACAAGCAATTTATGTTTCACACAAAGTATTGTCACGTATGATGATCGAATCAAGAACACTGGGCACAGTTCTAAGCAGCGAAGCGACTACTAAGCCACTATAGGTATATGCACTATATACGCAACCTACATATGCAATAAAATCAAAATATTATATAACTACCTACGTTTTTATAACTGTTATAGGTCAAAAGGTTTTTTTACTTTTTTATAATCGCCGTGTGGTTGACGGCATAGAATACAAGTGTCACCACCCCTTATCTTCCCGTAGGTGTCGTAAGAGGCGACTAAGGGATAACACGATGCAAATACCATCTTTGCGTAGAGACGGAAAACTCGACATCAAACCCTATATGACTGCCTCGTTGGTCTCGCGGCATAAATGTGCGCGTGGGATCGGGAGGTCCCGGGTTCGATTCCTGGGTCGGGCAGTGTTATTGGGTTTTTCTGTCACGAAATTCTCAGTAGCAGCACGGAGTCTGGAAATGTGCCCGGTACGGCAATAGGCTCGCCCCTTATTACGTGGGACTAAAGTATATCTGGCGAAAAGTGGGTGTAGAAATACACCTCTGCCTACCCCTTCGGGGATAAAAGGCGTGACGATATGTATGTATGTATGTATGTATGTATGTTATAATAATACTTTCTTGTAATAAAAACGGTATGACTTTCTCAAATGTCGAAGGTTAGACAGTACAATTCTAACAATTGGCATCCCGTCTAGACAGTGCCTACGCTTATTATGCGATTTCGTAATACTTTCAGCTGTTTAAAGGGTTTATAATGATGCTGAATATTACAGTCGATCATTTTGTGCATTTCAGCTTTTACAAAATTATTCAACATTTAGATAATACAAACACTCAATTAATTTTTGGTCTCGAAGTCTAGAGATGCTTTACATAATTAAAGAGGATTGGCATCGAAAACCAATGGATGTCTTTGATTCACATTCTTTCGGGTTAGTTAA
Organism: Euclidia mi; assembly: GCA_944739405.2. Classification (NCBI taxonomy): domain Eukaryota; kingdom Metazoa; phylum Arthropoda; class Insecta; order Lepidoptera; family Erebidae; genus Euclidia; species Euclidia mi. The sequence goes on along the minus strand of OX123204.2, from coordinate 14,973,099 downwards.
CTCAAGAAAAACATCTAAATGCATCCAGAAGCTTTTGCGTAATGCATTAATCTACTAAAACAAACATGATCAAACGTCTTGGAATATCGACCGCAATTCATGTTTTTATAATTATGTTCCTATATAGCCTGATATGATTTCCATTTTTGCTGCACTGTTTTGCGAATCTCATTTCTAAATTGGAACACGAGTCGAATTTTAACATAATTTCAACAATATAAAAAGATTTTTTAACACAGATGGAAGATGAATCAAACATTGAATCAACGGCGACAAAGAAGGCCCTCTCACTCGAAACAATTTGTGGATCACACAAAAGCGACTATGCCAAGGAAATAGTACCTACTTGTAACCATCCAAATTGTATTGTAATCACATGGGACATTGCTAATAAACCCTTTAGTGATCTGTATCTCTATAGGTATCTGTATATCTATTTATTTAAGTTGAAATGAAAGACTTCAAAAATACTAGGTATTATAATAATTATTATCTGTGCTAGGAATATCTATCTGTAACTCACACAATAATTTCAGTCCTGATAACGAAAATTACCACATAAACCGGAGCTATCAACACGGCCAATTTACCTCATAATATCAGGAAGCTAGAATCTCCAATAACCATTACCGTCTCACCTATAAATACATAACGGAACTCCTATAAATGCTATCGACATTTATTTGGAAACTAGAGGTTAATATAACCACATTACGGTGCTCCTCAATTATGGTGTACTTGCCAATATTCCGAGACGTGTCTCTACTAAATGCCGCTTACGTGCATTATTAATTGATATTGGCTCTTGAGGCAACCTCTTTGGTGTTATGGGGCAATTAATCGAAACATTTATTGGGTTGATGAATCTCATAGTGCGTGGTTAAATATTTTGAATTATTTGCGGTAATTGCCGTGATCTAGTCTAGTTAGGATCGAAAATATGGTTGTAATATTTACATCTCCTACCTACCCCGCGGGGATACAGGCGTGAGACTATAAATAAATAAAAATAAAAGTAGGATCTGTTAGGCGGCAGCAGCTGATTGTCTTTTTAAAAAAAACACCAAAAGTTCCAAACTACCGAATTTATTACCGAAAACGATACAACGTATTTGACCTCACTTTTCTCTTCACGATACTACACGCGGGAACGCGGTTTTAGGGAGTACTGGTCGGTACTGATGTATGGCTGTGACTGATTGAATGCACATGGGTACAAGCTTTTATATTAAAATAATAAGATTACGTTTGCAAGTAATTACGTAGTGAAACTGGGTATAACATCTCCCCCCTTTAAATGGAGCTTTATCCCAAGATGAAGCGAAATTAAGAGAAAAGAAAAATGAGGCTTACATGATTTAGTAATGTTAAGATCTAGTATAAAATTTAACATAAGATTTAGGATAAGTTCTTGTATAAGATTTAGCATTATATTTTCTTATAAGATTTAGGATTATAATTAAACAATTTTAAACATTAAAATAGTAAAAATGAAATTGTATAGAAATAGTAAATTATAAAATTGTTTATGAAAACATAAGATATAGTATTAATATTACCAAAAATATAATTTTAGTTATTTAAATTTCTATTAGAAGAATATCTAAGGTTATTATCATCATCTGAATTAGAGTGTTCAAACATCTCAATGGAATTACTGATTCTGTTTTCATTTTGTACAGTTCTTCTCGTGTTACACTGGTTAAAGATTTGGATGCAACAAGATTCTTTCTTAAGATTAAAATAACGATTATATAATTTATACAGAATTAGTAGGAAAATAGCTATGATTACAATATAAGAGAAACTAGAATAATAAGTTGCATATTTAACAAAATGATTTTGTTGTCGGAATTTATTTATTTCTAACTCGAGGTCATCTAATTTGTGATATGTATGTTTTAAAGAATCTAAATCAATATTACTCAAAGATAGTGGTGACAATAGTGGTAAGGTTTTGTTTACAATTTCTTTGTTACAACAATCATCCTTAGTGATATCAAAGTCAATTAAAAATTGATTTTTATAAACAGATGTAGAAATAGTTGAAGGTACAAATTGCAATGTTTTATAGTAACCAATACAATCAGGCGACAATCTTAATACACCTGTACCTAGGACAGAGTAATCTTTGATATCTGTTTTACATTTCACAGTTAATTTATTAGGATTAGACTGTACATAAATCCATTCATTATTCATAAGTTTATGCCAGATGTCGATCTGACCATATAACACTTTATAATCACACATACTGGGTATTGACAATAATACCTCGGTTAACAATTTTGTCTCACAAGATGGGTGAGAGCTACTAGAATAAATTGTAACTAATTGACAAATAGAAAAATCATTCTTAATTTTGAGACATTTTTCAATGTTCATATTAGACAACAATGCATAATTTAGTCTATCATCTGTGATAGCGAGATAAGGGTTTGATGGATGGATAAGGGCAAACGCGTTAGGATTAGTGTGATCTGGTGGGGTAGGCAGAGGAATCATTTTATAAACATTATACTTAATTGGAGAGATAAGAGGGATTTGTAAAATAAAGATAATTTTCTTGTTATAATAGTATGAGGTTAACGTTGATACATCAATTATAGTGTGAATTGTTACTATGTTAAGAGGCACTGGGAAATCTAAACGTTTATTCATAACGTTGCTTTGCTTTGCTAATTCCTTTAGGAGGTTAGTAGGAGTGATAACAGATGGGTGAAGGACGTTAGCTTTAGCGAATAAGATAGAATTTAGGACAGAGTCTAAGAAATTGGAGATAGTTAAAAGAGAACCTTCGATTATATTTACTAAATTATTTATCTTAGATATATACATAATTTCATTATTATTTTTAGTCGTTTGCGACAAAATATAATTTAACTTATTAATTTGAGAAGTTAACCTAATTTCATTTTTATTTAATCTAGAAATAGTAGAGTTAAACGTATTAATAGAGGATTTTACGATATGAATATTTTCTTTAATTAAATTGAACAATTCATTCTCGTTCTTTTGACACGCGTCGATTGCGGCATCATATTTACGCGCATCGTCAGCATCTAATGTGCCAAAGAAAAACTTTAAGACTTTGCCTCCAAACTCTAGCGACCTTTTAAATCTATTGGGCGAGTCTGTAGATATAATATGCAATAGAGAATCTAATTTTATCAAGTTAGCTTGTAAGTTAATCTCGATAGGACTAAATAAATCTTTACATTGTATAAAATCATTTAACTGAGATCTGATACAGAGGTCTAGTGTACTTTTAATCAAATTATCAATATTATTTAGATGAGGTTCAACTGATACGATATCTATGTATGTTATAACTTTCCAATAGTCATTATAAAAATAAATTGTTTTGATAGGGTCGAAATAGATTCCAGGGCTGTGCACTATCGGAGTTAAGGTAGGTTCTGCGAAGCTGTGACGACATAGCGTTCTGAAACGAGATAGTAACTAAGTGTGAGCGGGTTTGATTTCGTTTGTGTGATATTTAATATGCCTACGGTTAATACATATAGTGACATTATGATTACCGTTTAATTTTATTATCTTATAGGGACCTTTCCACACTGGAGATAAGGCCTTTCGAAGTCTGTGGTGATGTTTAACGTAGACCATATCACCAACTTTATACGATGTGCTACGGCTAGACTCGTCATAGTACCGCTTGGAAGCTTCTTTACTATTCGAGATATTTTCTAATGCCTTCTGGCGACTAAATTTCATTCGATATTGTAAAGCGCGCACATATTCGTGGTAAGTATTATTATCATTAGTTTCATACAGAGAATTAGGAATGACGGGTTTATAACCAAACAAAAGTTCGAATGGAGTAAATTGAGTGGTAGTATGAGGAGTAGTATTGTAGGACAATAGGGCAGTTGCTAAGTAACAATGCCAGTCGTTCTGGTTGTCGTTCACAAATGATTTTAGGTACTCTTTGAGAGTAGCATGACTACGTTCTAGGGCTCCGTTTGTTTGTGGATGATAGGGTGTAGTAAAGATAGATTTAATTTTACAAATATGTGTAACCTGCCTAAAAAGGTCAGACGTAAAGCATGTACCTAAGTCGGTAAGTATTGTTTTAGGGAAACCAAATAGTGACATGAAATGAATTAAATTACGCGCAACTTCGTCGTAGTAGAGGAAATCATGGGATAAGCACAGGTAAATTTAGTAAGATCATCTTGTAATGTTAAGATAAATCTGAATTTTTGGAAACCAGCTTCTGGTAGTGGTCCTACTATGTCTAGTGCTAGTCTCTCGAGTGGTCTAGTACTAGTGGACGTTATCTCCATGGGAGCTTTATTTGATAAACGTAAAGGTTTATTGACCTGACATAATTTGCAATTTTTAACATATTGTTCGATATCTGAGCGCATTGATTTCCAATAATATGACGCTTTGATACGACTCAGCATCCGTTTTGAACCTGGATGTCCCGCAATGGGTGAGTCGTGATTTTCTTGTAGAATTTTGGGAACTTCAGCTGGGGTAGGATATATGATTTGGTTTTTGTAGATATGTATCTTAATATTAGTATTATGAAATATAAAAGTAAGCATGTTATAAATTTTATTATAACAAAGTTTAGAGAATGGTTCACTGAAATCAGATATCGCGAGCTCGGATTCATTTGTATCTTGATCCTTAATATAGTCGCGTAATTTTATCAAGAGATTATAAATTGTTTTATAATTTACTTCATCGTAATGGTGAACCTTAGTAAATAGGAAATAGTAATATCTTCCGTTTGATATAGTTGAACATATCGAATCGGATTCGCGTTCGGATGCGATTATATCAGCTGAGTTTTCGATTTGGGAAAGAAGATTTTGGCAATTTGGCATTGAGTTGTCGAAATCTAAAGATGTTGGACAAGCTATCGTTTTACATTTAGTGAGATGTAAGGCTTGAAAATGTTCTTCAATTTGAGTATTTGTAGTGGGAATAGCTTTAGTAAATTGTAACTTAAAGTATTGCTCATAAGATTGATTATTGAAACTGTTACTACGTGTGATAGCGAGTATCGGATGACGCGACAGAGCGTCCGCGTTAGAATTAAGTTTGCCTTGTTTATAAACGATTTCGTAATCGTATTCTTCGAGTTTTAACCTCCAGCGAATGAGTCGACTACCGGGGTCTTTAACATTAAAGAGCCAAACAAGGGGTCTATGATCTGTTATAATTTTAAACTTATTACCATAGAGGTAAGGACGGAATGTTTTGACTGCGAATAGGATAGCTAATAATTCTTTCTCGGTGGTTGAGTAATTACCCTCGGCTTTATTGAGTGTCCTCGACGCATATGCAATGGGCTTATCTTTGCCAATCGGACCTTGAGAGAGTACTGCGCCTACGGCGTAGTTACTTGCGTCTGTAGTGACGAGAAAAGGTTGAGAGAAGTCGGGGTATTGAAGTAGAGGAGCTGTAGTTAATTTTTCCTTTAAGATATCGAAAGCGTTTTGTTGTTCGATACTCCAATGGAAGGCAGTATCTTTCTTTAAGAGAGAGGTTAAGGGCTTAGTGATTTTGGAAAAGTTTTCGATGAATCGGCGATAATAGCCTATGAGACCTAGGAAGGACTTTATATCTTTCTGATTTTTGGGAACTGGATATTCTGAGACGGCCTTGACTTTATCAGGGTTAGGAGAGACACCGTTATCGGTGATAGTGTGGCCTAGATAATTGACTTCGCGTCTTAAAAATTCGCATTTATCCGGCTGAAGCTTTAAATTGAATTTACGAAACCTTTCGAAGACTAAACGTAGTTTTTCTGTCATTGAAGGCAAGGAATTTCCATAGACTATACAGTCATCTAAATACACATAACAATGAAGACCTTGTAGACCTGATAAAACGGTATTCATGAGTCGTTGGAAGGTAGACGGTGCGTTTTTAAGACCAAATGGCATCCTAGTGAACTCATAGTGGCCAGATGTACCATTTGTGTTGATAACAGTGAAACCGGTTTTTGCTGAGTCAGCGGGATTTAAATTAATTTGGTGAAAACCAGATACTAAATCTAAAACAGTGAAATATTTGGAATGACCCAACTGGTCTAAGATATCTGAGATAAGAGGAATCGGATAGACTTCATTAACAGTGACGTCATTAAGGCGTCTATAATCAATTACGATTCGCCACTTTCGTTGGCCGGAAGCGTCCATCTTTTTGGGGACTACCCAAACAGGTGCGCTCCAAGGTGAATTAGAAGGCCTAATAATATTTTGATCAAGCATCTTTTTGATTTGCTTGTCGACTTCGTCCTTATGGCACTCTGGGAAACGATATGACTTTACGTTAATGGGCGGTGAATTACCCGTATTGATTGAGTGTTCGATTGCGTTAGTGCAAGTGAGAGGGTCTCCCTCGAGATAGAATATATCGCTGAAATCAGCGCAACAGTCTAAAAGAGCTTGTCTTTCCTCAGAGTTAAGATGATCGTGTCGAATGAGGCTAAGGACTCGATCTCGTCGATCAGACGGAGATGAAGAAACAGAGTGAATGATTTCGTGATTTGTATAAGATTTAGGAAAGTCGATAGGGGTTAATTTTACTTTAAAATCATGAATTCGGACTTAAGACTCGGTGGTGTTTAATACAGAAATGTTAACACGGTTATTCGGTTTCAAAGAGACAATGCAGTTAGCTAGGTAAACACCTTCACTTATAATATGATCTAGAACAAGCGCTTCGCGTAAGTTCTGTAGTTCCGACGTAACGTAACGTGCATAATTTAGTCTATCATCTGTGATAGCGAGATAAGGGTTTGATGGATGGATAAGGGCAAACGCGTTAGGATTAGTGTGATCTGGTGGGGTAGGCAGAGGAATCATTTTATAAACATTATACTTAATTGGAGAGATAAGAGGGATTTGTAAAATAAAGATAATTTTCTTGTTATAATAGTATGAGGTTAACGTTGATACATCAATTATAGTGTGAATTGTTACTATGTTAAGAGGCACTGGGAAATCTAAACGTTTATTCATAACGTTGCTTTGCTTTGCTAATTCCTTTAGGAGGTTAGTAGGAGTGATAACAGATGGGTGAAGGACGTTAGCTTTAGCGAATAAGATAGAATTTAGGACAGAGTCTAAGAAATTGGAGATAGTTAAAAGAGAACCTTCGATTATATTTACTAAATTATTTATCTTAGATATATACATAATTTCATTATTATTTTTAGTCGTTTGCGACAAAATATAATTTAACTTATTAATTTGAGAAGTTAACCTAATTTCATTTTTATTTAATCTAGAAATAGTAGAGTTAAACGTATTAATAGAGGATTTTACGATATGAATATTTTCTTTAATTAAATTGAACAATTCATTCTCGTTCTTTTGACACGCGTCGATTGCGGCATCATATTTACGCGCATCGTCAGCATCTAATGTGCCAAAGAAAAACTTTAAGACTTTGCCTCCAAACTCTAGCGACCTTTTAAATCTATTGGGCGAGTCTGTAGATATAATATGCAATAGAGAATCTAATTTTATCAAGTTAGCTTGTAAGTTAATCTCGATAGGACTAAATAAATCTTTACATTGTATAAAATCATTTAACTGAGATCTGATACAGAGGTCTAGTGTACTTTTAATCAAATTATCAATATTATTTAGATGAGGTTCAACTGATACGATATCTATGTATGTTATAACTTTCCAATAGTCATTATAAAAATAAATTGTTTTGATAGGGTCGAAATAGATTCCAGGGCTGTGCACTATCGGAGTTAAGGTAGGTTCTGCGAAGCTGTGACGACATAGCGTTCTGAAACGAGATAGTAACTAAGTGTGAGCGGGTTTGATTTCGTTTGTGTGATATTTAATATGCCTACGGTTAATACATATAGTGACATTATGATTACCGTTTAATTTTATTATCTTATAGGGACCTTTCCACACTGGAGATAAGGCCTTTCGAAGTCTGTGGTGATGTTTAACGTAGACCATATCACCAACTTTATACGATGTGCTACGGCTAGACTCGTCATAGTACCGCTTGGAAGCTTCTTTACTATTCGAGATATTTTCTAATGCCTTCTGGCGACTAAATTTCATTCGATATTGTAAAGCGCGCACATATTCGTGGTAAGTATTATTATCATTAGTTTCATACAGAGAATTAGGAATGACGGGTTTATAACCAAACAAAAGTTCGAATGGAGTAAATTGAGTGGTAGTATGAGGAGTAGTATTGTAGGACAATAGGGCAGTTGCTAAGTAACAATGCCAGTCGTTCTGGTTGTCGTTCACAAATGATTTTAGGTACTCTTTGAGAGTAGCATGACTACGTTCTAGGGCTCCGTTTGTTTGTGGATGATAGGGTGTAGTAAAGATAGATTTAATTTTACAAATATGTGTAACCTGCCTAAAAAGGTCAGACGTAAAGCATGTACCTAAGTCGGTAAGTATTGTTTTAGGGAAACCAAATAGTGACATGAAATGAATTAAATTACGCGCAACTTCGTCGCTAGTAGAGGAAATCATGGGATAAGCACAGGTAAATTTAGTAAGATCATCTTGTAATGTTAAGATAAATCTGAATTTTTGGAAACCAGCTTCTGGTAGTGGTCCTACTATGTCTAGTGCTAGTCTCTCGAGTGGTCTAGTACTAGTGGACGTTATCTCCATGGGAGCTTTATTTGATAAACGTAAAGGTTTATTGACCTGACATAATTTGCAATTTTTAACATATTGTTCGATATCTGAGCGCATTGATTTCCAATAATATGACGCTTTGATACGACTCAGCATCCGTTTTGAACCTGGATGTCCCGCAATGGGTGAGTCGTGATTTTCTTGTAGAATTTTGGGAACTTCAGCTGGGGTAGGATATATGATTTGGTTTTTGTAGATATGTATCTTAATATTAGTATTATGAAATATAAAAGTAAGCATGTTATAAATTTTATTATAAGAAAGTTTAGAGAATGGTTCACTGAAATCAGATATCGCTAGCTCGGATTCATTTGTATCTTGATCCTTAATATAGTCGCGTAATTTTATCAAGAGATTATAAATTGTTTTATAATTTACTTCATCGTAATGGTGAACCTTAGTAAATAGGAAATAGTAATATCTTCCGTTTGATATAGTTGAACATATCGAATCGGATTCGCGTTCGGATGCGATTATATCAGCTGAGTTTTCGATTTGGGAAAGAAGATTTTGGCAATTTGGCATTGAGTTGTCGAAATCTAAAGATGTTGGACAAGCTATCATTTTACATTTAGTGAGATGTAAGGCTTGAAAATGTTCTTCAATTTGAGTATTTGTAGTGGGAATAGCTTTAGTAAATTGTAACTTAAAGTATTGCTCATAAGATTGATTATTGAAACTGTTACTACGTGTGATAGCGAGTATCGGATGACGCGACAGAGCGTCCGCGTTAGAATTAAGTTTGCCTTGTTTATAAACGATTTCGTAATCGTATTCTTCGAGTTTTAACCTCCAGCGAATGAGTCGACTACCGGGGTCTTTAACATTAAAGAGCCAAACAAGGGGTCTATGATCTGTTATAATTTTAAACTTATTACCATAGAGGTAAGGACGGAATGTTTTGACTGCGAATAGGATAGCTAATAATTCTTTCTCGGTGGTTGAGTAATTACCCTCGGCTTTATTGAGTGTCCTCGACGCATATGCAATGGGCTTATCTTTGCCAATCGGACCTTGAGAGAGTACTGCGCCTACGGCGTAGTTACTTGCGTCTGTAGTGACGAGAAAAGGTTGAGAGAAGTCGGGGTATTGAAGTAGAGGAGCTGTAGTTAATTTTTCCTTTAAGATATCGAAAGCGTTTTGTTGTTCGATACTCCAATGGAAGGCAGTATCTTTCTTTAAGAGAGAGGTTAAGGGCTTAGTGATTTTGGAAAAGTTTTCGATGAATCGGCGATAATAGCCTATGAGACCTAGGAAGGACTTTATATCTTTCTGATTTTTGGGAACTGGATATTCTGAGACGGCCTTGACTTTATCAGGGTTAGGAGAGACACCGTTATCGGTGATAGTGTGGCCTAGATAATTGACTTCGCGTCTTAAAAATTCGCATTTATCCGGCTGAAGCTTTAAATTGAATTTACGAAACCTTTCGAAGACTAAACGTAGTTTTTCTGTCATTGAAGGCAAGGAATTTCCATAGACTATACAGTCATCTAAATACACATAACAATGAAGACCTTGTAGACCTGATAAAACGGTATTCATGAGTCGTTGGAAGGTAGACGGTGCGTTTTTAAGACCAAATGGCATCCTAGTGAACTCATAGTGGCCAGATGTACCATTTGTGTTGATAACAGTGAAACCGGTTTTTGCTGAGTCAGCGGGATTTAAATTAATTTGGTGAAAACCAGATACTAAATCTAAAACAGTGAAATATTTGGAATGACCCAACTGGTCTAAGATATCTGAGATAAGAGGAATCGGATAGACTTCATTAACAGTGACGTCATTAAGGCGTCTATAATCAATTACGATTCGCCACTTTCGTTGGCCGGAAGCGTCCATCTTTTTGGGGACTACCCAAACAGGTGCGCTCCAAGGTGAATTAGAAGGCCTAATAATATTTTGATCAAGCATCTTTTTGATTTGCTTGTCGACTTCGTCCTTATGGCACTCTGGGAAACGATATGACTTTACGTTAATGGGCGGTGAATTACCCGTATTGATTGAGTGTTCGATTGCGTTAGTGCAAGTGAGAGGGTCTCCCTCGAGATAGAATATATCGCTGAAATCAGCGCAACAGTCTAAAAGAGCTTGTCTTTCCTCAGAGTTAAGATGATCGTGTCGAATGAGGCTAAGGACTCGATCTCGTCGATCAGACGGAGATGAAGAAACAGAGTGAATGATTTCGTGATTTGTATAAGATTTAGGAAAGTCGATAGGGGTTAATTTTACTTTAAAATCATGAATTCGGACTTCAGACTCGGTGGTGTTTAATACAGAAATGTTAACACGGTTATTCGGTTTCAAAGAGACAATGCAGTTAGCTAGGTAAACACCTTCACTTATAATATGATCTAGAACAAGCGCTTCGCGTAAGTTCTGTAGTTCCGACGTGTCATTAGACACCATGCATTCAATTACCGCTTCGCAGCGAGCAGGTATGACATAAGTCGGCTTATCAAATAGAATAGGTAGCTTATGATTACGTAAATGAACATACTTAGAATTATAATCAATGTTAGCGCTATGGATACGTAAGAAATCGGTACCAATAATACCGTCGTATTTAAGATTTACTTCGTCAGTAGTAACATGAAATTTATGCAAAAAATGGTCTTCACAGACTTGAATCTCTAGGTCAAATGCACCTAGGGTTTCGTTACAAGATTCAGCGTTATTTATACCTCCAATCTGAATTATTTCATCAGTGAGTTGAGGTTTACATGATAAACTCGATAACTTTACAATACTTATGCTTGAACCCGTATCAATAAGAAAACTTAGCGGCTTCTCAGAATAGTTAGTTATAAGCTTAGTAAAAGGTAAAGAGACCTTGTATTTATGGATCTCGAAAATAGGCACTGAAGTCTTTGAGCTTTCAGGCGATTGAGATTTCTCAATATGTAAATTATTTTCAGATATAGGAGACTTAGAACAAAAAGGTAAGTTATTCGAATTAGTATTAAGATTCACTTGAACCTGAGATGTAGTATTATAAGGCTTAGTATTACTATTTAACTTATATTTATTAGTTATAGGACTCAGATTGTTCTGAGATATATCATAAGACTTAGACTAGTATAAGAATTAGGACACGATTTAGGATACGACCTTGTATATGAATTGGGATACGAATTAGCATACGATTTAGGATAAGACTTAGTATAAGAATTAGGATACGAATTAGTATTATAAGATTTAGGATACGATTTAGGATAAGAACTAGTAATATTCGACTGCTCGTTTGGCAGATGTAAGGTACAAATATTCGTACAAGATTTAGGAAGACTCGGCTGCTCGTTGGTCAGCTGAGATATAAAAGATTTAGTATGACTCAGTCCCTGTTTGCAGGCGTCCTGAGATATAAAAGATTTAGGAATAGAATTTGTGCCATTATAACTAAAAGATTTCGGTAGGCACGCACCCGAAATCACTCTGTGTTTAAATCATCGTTATTATGATCGCAACAATGTACGGTATGTATGCGTGTACTGCTATTCGGTGCATGTGAACCGGCGGCGCTACTTTGAGCTCGTGTGGCGGCGTCGGGTTGAGAGTTGTGGGAACGGTTCATATTATTATTATACTGACGCTTACGACACTCCGTAATAACATGACCTTTATGTTTACAGTAAGCACAAAATTTATTAAAATTTGGGTTATAATTATTACCTACGTACTAGTACTCCCTAAAATCGCGTTCCCGCGTGTACTACACGCATTTTAGGGAGTACTGGTCGGTACTGATGTATGGCTGTGACTGATTGAATGCACATGGGTACAAGCTTTTATATTAAAATAATAAGATTACGTTTGCAAGTAATTACGTAGTGAAACTGGGTATAACAGATCGAGGGAAGTGGTTGGATGCGGGTGACTCAAATCAGTATCTATGAAAAGCCTTGGGCGAGGTCTACAGGTGGACGTCTTTTGGCTTAATTGGTGATGATGAATTTACTCTTAATTAAAATGCTCCAATGAAGAGAATATAAATATATATCAGGTATCCCGGGCTTGCAACTACGGGATCTCAACGCGTCGATTTTAATGAGAAGGCCCAGAACACCTTTGTAAGAATGCCTGACATCTTCTGCCTGCCCAAACCTAAGAGTGGCGGAGGGAATAGCGGCAATTAGGCAAAACATATTGTGGAAATAAAATAAGCCATACTCTAAGGCACACCACAATCATCTAAGGAAAAAAGCAAACTATAACCCACAAGCAAAGCTTAAAATAAACATTATTCCCGTAATCCATAAATCGCTATAATTAGTCGCTTTGATGACAAAGTAGCTTTGCAGGAACAAAACAAAGTAACAAAGTGGGCGACGTATATAAGTTCATAAATTAATTAATGTTGATTAATCTGTTAAGTTACGAACTAACGTTTACAGACCATTAGTCTTGATGGCTTCGTTTAGTTTACTGCTACACACTGTGCCGAAATTACGCGGCTGAACTTCGGCGTTTTAGCAGTGCATCATGTATGTAATGTATTTTGATCCGTGTATTAATTCCTGTTACAATGACATCACCGACAGAAATATTTATTACGTGAAACAAAGTCAAAGCCAAAATATTTTTGTTTACATAGATTGCAATGTGACGCTTATGAACGTCATATTTACAGATTAATAACTTAATGATTCTGCATTTACATTTAATGCAAAGCTCGCAAGGCAAGTACGTAAAATCACAGGCAATAAAACTTATGACCATTATTTTTAAAGTTACACTACAAGAAAGGATAAGCATTCGCTCCTTTGCCATATAACACATTTATATACTTTGTCGTTGTACTACTATAGTACTATTTACGTTGTCGCTTTTCACTAGCTTTGCACTAGGACTGAATATTTTTAATACTAGCTTCTCCCCGCAACTTCACTCGCATGGGTATCAGATACTGCAACAAAACGTAACCCGTGTGCTATTTTGATATATACCTGATATATTTACAATAAAGATTTTTGAGACATCGGCGTCGGTAGAAGACGCCAAGACGCACTTACGCTGACCAAATTGGTGCCTCACTGAAAAAGGGCCAAATCAAAAGTACCCATAACCGACGAGCATGCATGATGAGTGGTAGCGCCATCTACCTTCCTATCTACAACTAATCGCATCAACATGAATCGTTCCACGCTTGTCTAGTGCGAGCGATATCATATTTCCGTCCCTCTCTTTCCCTCTCCCTGGAAGAGGCACTGCCTTTCACCTGATTCGTCGACGCGAGGGACAGTCGAGAACATTCCGCTCGCTGAGAACGTGTCCGCGATACCGTACCGCGCCGCACCGTTGTATGTGATTTATTACCGCTTCCACCAAGGAAAACCCGCTCGCGAATGGTGAATTGAAGTGAAAACAAGCAGCTGCATCACGAAACCACCAGGAGACTGCCCTACGGAAACGAAGAAGGTTGTATAAGGTAGGTGCCCTCCATCCTTGAAATATCCTATACCCACTCAATCACCCCTTAGCGTATCCGTCTCCTAGGCGGCGAAGAACCGCTATCCTCTATCATCCATACAGTCCATTTCCTTCTCCAAGTCGCCTAGAACCCTACGGTTTCGGTGTAAAGCCGAACCATTTTTTTGATCCATACGAGTCGGATTCATTTACGTTTTTATACGTTATATCGTTATACCTAGGCAGTTATAGCACCTAGCTATACTCCTAATATATTCACATAACCGTCACATGGTTATTTCCGCCCGCATTAGTAGGTAAACTTTTATGTAGCTACCTACTTATTAAATTATTATTTCTGCAACTATCATAGTTGTCTTATAAAATAATAGGTACATTAGATATTCTTATTTTGTTTCGTTCTCATTAGCTTATACTTACGTAAGCATGTCACAACAAAAGAAGTCACGCGTGTCGGAAGACAAAGAGATGACAATCTTAGAAGCGAAACGCAATATTTTATTTGAGCGCATTCAAAATATCTATGAAAGATCAAAAACCGCATCTATGTCTGACAGTAATAGCGAAGCATTTCTCAGTTATTGTATAACAGTAGATAGTATTCGAACAGATTTTCATAGGTTGTTAGACGATTATAACGCAAGATTACTTTCTATCAATCCTGATGAAAAACCGAACTATCAGGCGTATACCTCATTCGAAGATCTTTATTGTATTATTAAGCGTATACAATCGCAATTGGAGGGTAAATGTTCAGCAGAGCCCGTTGCCCGCAAACCGAGATTACCACCAATCGAGATTATGTCGTTTGACGGAGATATACGAAATTTGCCGTTATTCTATGCGAGTTTTAAGTCTACAGTGCACGATAATGGTTCTCTGACAGATGCTGACAGGTTGTACTATTTAATAGGTAAACTGTCACCGAAAGCCCAGTCCGTATTTGCAGGTGTCACACCCAGTGCTGAGAATTATCAGGTCATATTTCAGTCACTACTTGACAGATATCAGGACACGCGCGTCCTAGCGTCTACGTACTTTGACCAAGCTTTAAATCTCAAACTGTCCGGCAACGCGTCTGTCTCGAATTTCCAGCTGTTTATTGATAACTTCGTTACCGCGGTTAATTCTCTTAGGAATTTAAAATTAGAAGACCTTTCCGACTTTATGTTGCTTCAACTCGCTTTAAAAAAGTTTGACACTGATACAATTCGCGCATTCGAGATGACGGAACGCAATAATAAAATACCTACACTAGATAGTTTTATTTCGTTCATAAAAGATCAGTGTCGAATATTTCATAATACGCAGTCTGGTTCACCTGGCCCGTCTAACACTAACAGCAACAAACAAAGGTTGAATAAATCGCGAAATAGTAATAATAACTCGGTCCCTAATCCACAATCTTACGTAACATGTTCGGAATCTAATAGTAATAATTCACAGAAGTGTATGTGCAGTAATATAGTGCACGACCACTTATACAAGTGTCCCGCCTTCGAAAATCAGAATGCAACCGCTGGTTTTAAATGCGTAAAAGATAGCAAAGCTTGCATTAATTGCTTAAGCATAAAACATAAAACGAGTAATTGTTCCAGTAGAACGAGATGTCGCTCGTGTAATCAAAAAAATCATACACTGTTACATTTCGATAAAAATAACCGGTTGTCAAGTCAAGCCGCTAACCATGACACACTCGCGCCGCAGGTGCAGACCACGGTAGCTGCGCCTTCCGCGTCTGAGGGCGAAGTATCGTTGTGTATGACATCCATTGCGCGGGCGACGCGCACGCGAGGACGGCACTCGCGCATCTATAATGATCCGCGCAGGGCCAAAACGCAGTGTACGGCGTCTAAGACTGTTCTGTTAGCGACAGCGCAAGTTATCGTATATGATGTTAATGGGTCGCCGCACATGGTACGTTGTCTGCTAGATAGCGCATCTCAGACCAATCTAATAACATCGGAATGCTTCAAACGCCTCGGATTATGGCATAACTTTAAAAATACTAACTCAACCGTCAAAGGGATAGGCGGATCAGAAAGGCATTGCAGGGGTTCCGTAGATATTAAAATACATTCGCGTTTTGATAGGAATATTAATTTTAACATTTCTTCGCTTATCGTGGAGCGTATCACGGACGCATTGCCGAACGCTAATGTAGACGTAGCATCACTCACTCATCTCGAGTCATTGCCGCTAGCCGATGCGGAGTTTGCGAATCCGGCAGGCATTGATCTTTTGATCGGAGCTTCAATATTTCCGCACTTGCTACTAACTAAAATAGTACGTAGTGAGCGATATGATTTACCGCCCGCTATTGAGACGGTACTTGGGTATGTGATTATGGGTACCATACCTACGTTACATACTTCTCATTGTATTACGTCTTGTTGTTGTTCTGCTCTTCAAGAGATCAAGGTGGGTGCTAAAACTGTGTGTAAGATAAAGCACTAATTAGCTATGCTATGCTATGCTATGCTATGCTATGCTATGCTATGCTACGCCATGCTATGCTACGCTATGCTACGTTATGCTACGCTATGCTACGCTATGCTACGCTATGCTACGCTATGCTATGCTATGCTATGCTATGCTACGCTATGCTATGCTAAGTTACGCTACGCTACACTATACTATACTACACATCCGCTTTGTATATAGATGACATTGCCTGTAATATCATACCCGCTCCGCTAGCAATTTCGCTTTGTGAAGAGCTTATTCAGCTTTTCAAGCGAGGCCAGTTTGATCTTGTCAAATAGACAAGCAACTCTAAGGAGGTTCTCGCACGCATACCAGATTCTCATAAAGCTTCTCCAGACATTGAGTTTGAGAAGTCTGTACCGCATAAGGTTCTCGGTTTACGCTGGGACAAATCCTGTGATTGTTTTCGGTTTGACGTCTCACCACCAGATGATAAGTGCACCAAACGCACTATGCTGTCCACAGTGGCTCGACTATGGGACATAATGGGTTTGTGGCTCCCATAATTTTGTACGCCAAGCTCTTGATCAAAGAGCTTTGGCTATCAAAGTGTGAGTGGGATGAAATACCCCCTGACCATATTGTCGCCGCTTGGGGCCAGTTTGTATTGAGCTAACCGCGCTCAATCAAATTACTATTCCGCGTCATCTTGGGTACTGATCAACTCGCGTCCGCTTCCAACTCAGTGAGATCTAGCCTGAAGTTGGACCTACCTCTTAGTTTAAGTATTTAGTTAGTAGTTTTCGCTATTATTGCGTTTATAGCTTTCGCTAAAGTTAATTTAGATTAATTTATTGTCATATCGCTGTCTTAGCCTATTGATGGGTTATGCGGTAGTACACCCAACATAGCTAAGTTCAATTCTATTTATTTTAAAGGCAACCCTTTAGGGCCGGGGGGATATGGTAGCGCCATCTACCTTCCTATCTACAACTAATCGCATCAACATGAATCGTTCCACGCTTGTCTAGTGCGAGCGATATCATATTTCCGTCCCTCTCTTTCCCTCTCCCTGGAAGAGGCACTGCCTTTCGCCTGATTCCTCGACGCGAGGGACAGTCGAGAACATTCCGCTCGCTGAGAACGTGTCCGCGATACCGTACCGCGCCGCACCGTTGTATGTGATTTATTACCGCTCCCACCAAGGAAAACCCGCTCGCGAATGGTGAATTGAAGTGAAAACAAGCAGCTGCATCACGAAACCACCAGGAGACTGCCCTACGGAAACGAAGAAGGTTGTATAAGGTAGGTGCCCTCCATCCTTGAAATATCCTATACCCACTCAATCACCCCTTAGCGTATCCATCTCCTAGGCGGCGAAGAACCGCTATCCTCTCCATACAGTCCATTTCCTTCTCCAAGTCGCCTAGAACCCTACGGTTTCGGTGTAAAGCCGAACCAATGAGGTTAATAAATAAAAGAGATGTGTTTGAAACCGAGGATTTGTTCCATTGTCTTGGTAAACAGGCACGATGTTTAGATAGATATATAGATGATACAGCAAAGTTGCATCAATAGCTATTCAGTAGATTTTGCGTGAAAGAGTAAGAAACAAACATCGACAACATTGCATATTTGTAAAACTAGTAGGACACCGATCGATAGTTATTAAATACATCGTTACATGTCATCGGCCTGAACTGTTGATGACAATCATTCGATTAAAATTTATTGCAGGTATTTAGCGCTAACACGCACCAAAATTACCGCGTAATTTGGCTAAATGTAACAGTACACTTATTTGTGTTCTGCTATTTGGGACTGGGGTTTCCGAATGTGGGAAGGTCATATTTTATTACAATGTATTATTAACTACACGGCACAGTGGTTTCGGTTATTACCTACATTTGAGTTTTGACTAAATTTGAGCTTGCAGTTGTTTACAAATTAACTTGATATTTTGAGGAATAGGCCCAGCACAGATAAATAGCAAAATACATGGAATTATTGTTATTGATGAATTAAGGCCAAAGTTCAAAACTAGCGTAGTGCGGTTTGGCGGACTTCACATGTCAAATGTCAATATAAAAAATTTCAGATTAGCTTCCTCTTTTTCTAGAACTAACCAGCGTCGAGGAGGTTCATGCATTTTAATTAAAAATAACTTACAATACATAGAAATTAACAATCTATTTACATCAGTATCTCTACATTTCGAATGTTGCGCTATTGAAATACCAAAATATAGTCTTATAGTAGTATGTATTTATAGAACTCCAACGTCAAGCGAAAGAATTTTCCTAACCAACTTAGAACTTCTATCAAATAAACTTTCCAAGAAAAAGAATAAGAATATCATTTTATGTGGTGACTGGAACATTGACATTCTTAAAACAAATAAGGTATCGAATGATCTGAAATCTATTTTAAAAAACAATAACCTAAAAAATTACATATACACACCGACACGCAAAAAATCATGCCTAGACCTAATAGTTAGTAATATGCATAATGCGATGCCAGCCCAGCATTACTTAGCACTGTCAGATCATGAATTAGCACAGTCAATTACATTTAATATTGAAATTAATCAAAAATTTAAAGATAACCCACCGTTTTCGTTCATGAGAAAATTGTCATAAATTCAAAGACTGCATTTGCAACTTATCTTTTTCTGAAGTCTTTGACTATAAGACAACAAATGACGCATTCAATAGCCTACACGACACACTCGCCCTCTTTTATAATCTATGCTTTCCCATAATTAGAATCAAACATACGTTTAAACACGTAAAAAATAGAGGCTTAACAAAAAGTATAAAACGTTGCTGCATTAAGAAAAGAATATTATACCTTAAGTATCATAAAAGTAAACACAATAAAAAACACCATAAAAAAGGATATTACGAATACAGTAAAATACAAAAAAAATTATCTACAAAGCTCAACAAATTAATAACTTACAGCACATTAATAATTCAAAAAATACCAACAAAGCGGCGTGGCAAATAATTAACGAAAATACCAAAAACACGACATATAATACTGAAATTAACACTATTATCATTGACAATATGACCTATGATAATCCTAAAGACATATGCGAATTATTTTACAATTTCTATATATCCTTAACCGACACTAAAAATACTAAAAAAGCTAACACTGACATTAAGCCTATTACAATAAATCCTAAGACTGGGTTGCATCATCTTACTTTAACAATGACAAAGATCGCAACATCTGTCAAAGTACCGGTTTAGCAAAAAATTAGTTGCACCACTTGACAATTGTTAAAATGACGTCATAATTTTACGTTAACTGTAACCGCCCGATATTGGCCGGTTAATGTTATTGTTAAAGTCAGTTCTATTATTCTATTATTGATACGCATCGAATATAACCACCAAAAATGTAATTGCTTCGAGAAATACTCGCAGAAACTAGTTCTTCTGAAGACGAATGTGATTTAGACCCGATAAGTGTAAGGCCTAGGAAAAGAAAAGTGTATTTCTCCAGAATCGATCGAGTTTCAAAATGGGACAACAAATCATTCTTGGCTAGATTTCGAGTCTCCAAAAATGTAGCGCGGTGGCTAGCTCAACGGTCGAAACACTCTGTGTACTAGCTACCTGAAATGTTATTAGGTAGAAATGAAAATAATAACAGTTGAAAAGATAAATGTGACGATGCCAGGAATCGAACCTTAGCTGGTCCGCCACAGTGCGCTGGTGGTGTGTGACTGGCGAGTGTTCCTACGACGATCATCTTCTATGTGCTAGTGGACTGTATGGCTTCGATCTATTCGGGGCTTCAGAAATAAAACATCCTCATACGTTGAGAGCGATGCTGTTCAGGTGTTCGGTGCTGGATGGCTACATATAGTTACTTGGTTACAACATGGTGGTTGGGACGCCAACAAACTGGCCAAAAATATGGTCGCTTAGCTACTTCGAAATTTTACCTTAACGCCGACCACCGCACCGAACATATGCACAACAAATCTTTAATTGTGATACATGTAATTATCTTAGATACTATGGTACATGCATATATGTTCTATACATAGCTAGATAGGTCTCAAAAAGTTCTATCGAACGGTATATAATACATAAACCTAACTGTTTGCATCTCTAAGTTAGAAATTTTTTCGAAAAATGTCGTCACACAAGGATCCGCCCACTATATTTTCTATAAAAAACTGTGAAATACTATAGTTACGTATGTAATTTTGGTGGACCGTTGTGTGCATCTATATGGAGCATCTAATAAAACAAACGCCATGGAAATAGCTTTATTCAATTCTAAGATAACATAATAAAACCTACGATGCATAAGTAAAAATACAAATTTTCTTAAGAAAACAATATCGTACATAAACAAAGTTTATGATAAACATGCAAATGTTTATTATTACGATTATTTCGACTATATAAACCAATAACTAGCAATAAGAAACTATTTAAACATGATTTCAAGCCTATTCAAAGCTAAAACATACATACATACATAACGTCACGCCTTTTATCCCCGGAGGGGTAGGCAGAGGTGTATTTCTACAACCACGTTTCGCCAGATATACTTTAGTCCCACGTAATAAGGGGCGAGCCTATTGCCGTACCGGGCACATTTCCAGACTCCGTGCGGCTATTGAGAATTTCAAGACAGACAATCCCAATAACACAGCCCGACCCAGGAATCGAACCCGGAACCTCCTGATCCCACGCGCACATTTATGCCGCGAGACCAACGAGGCAGTTGTATAGGGTTTGATGTCGAGTTTTCCGTCTCTACGCAAAGATGGTATTTGCATCGTGTTATCCCTTAGTCGCCTTTTACGACACCCATGGGAAGATTGGGGGTGGTGACACTTGTATTCTATGCCGGCTACCACACGGCTGTCAAAGCTCAAAAACACTTAAAAAACTATAAAACTACTATGTAAACAAAACAGCTGTTTATCAACGATTACTTCTTATCTATTACAACTGATAACACTATTTATGATCGATATCTAAGTCCCTACGGTTAGCACAAGTATAAGTTTAATGCTTATACACTACACGGCACTACTTATTACCGATTTGCGAGTTTTCACAATTCTAGCGTTATTTTATCACTTTGACGCGTCCGGGAACTGAACCCGGTATACCTACCGCACGATTGGATAGTACTATTTTTACACGATATTCACTCGCGGAGTTTTTTAATGTCTGTCGCGAAGAATAAATAAGTATGAAATTTTGAGCACCAGGCCCTTCAAGATATTTATCATTGTATCTATTTATGTTTCTTTATGCCACTCTCTTGATATTCTCAAATTTGTATTTGAGCTGCTTCACAGTGCGCGGGATCTCTCCAAGGGCATATTCGCTTTCTATTAAAGTCCACACGCTATCCTTTTGCTTACTACTTATAGCATCGTCGGTTTTCTTACAAAATAATACATTTAGATGTTTGGTTATTAACGATTGAAGTCTATCGACTTCAGCTCCGGTAAACTTTACGCTTCTTTCCCTGAAATATACAGAATTTAACGTAAAGATAGGCATACGTTTGTGTGCTGTAAAAAGAATGGACAACAGAATTAGTTGTGCATACTTACTTTGTTTGGCTGTTTACGTACAAGCTTTTTGTATTTGATGCCATTATTATCTTCTACACTTCGTAAAACTTGAACTCGTAATAGGTGTAGTATAAACAAGAAAGATAGTCAAAATCTTTTAAAATGATGCGCGTTCAGCGCGTTCAATTCGTTTGACGTTCGATATAATATTTGACAATTGACATCTTGACTTGACATTATCAATAACTGCGAAGCTCTAGTATTGCCGGACTTAAAAATAGTTCCCGCAGCGAATCGGGGTAGATTACGCCTCATTTGTCTAGCAACCCTGTTAACTTTAACATTAGCAACAAAAACGTTGGTGCAACACATTTTGCGGCAGCCGTCAAGTTTACTGTTAAAGTTATTGTAAAATTTGACTTTAGCTTTTACTTTGACCGGTGATGTGGTGCAATCCACTCTTAAAGTATATATCTAACACCAGTTGACCCAATTGACATATATAGAATCATCAAAAATCTGAATAATACCAACTCGACAGGATATGACGAACTAGGTACTAAAGTAATTAAAATTTGTGGAACAGTTTTAACTAGCCCATTAACTCACATAATTAATATGTCTCTGTCAGAGGGCGTATTCCCTGAATGCCTTAAATTATCAATAGTTAAACCTCTTCATAAAAAGGTAATAAAACCGACATGAATAAATTGTCAAAAATTTTTGAAAGAGTCATGTATAATAAAATAGAACTTTTTTTAACCTCATGTGACATACTAAAAAGCGAACAATTTGGATTCAGAAAAAACAGCTCTACCACCTTAGCATGCTTTTCTTTAATAAAACAAATAACTGAGAGCCTAAACACCAAAGCTAATATAGCCTGCATCTTTGTAGACATGACCAAGGCTTTTGACTTTGTATGTTACGAAACTTTATTATCCAAACTCATATCTTATTTTATACGTGGGATCGCTAATGACTGGATCAGGAGCTACCTCAACCAAAGGTCTCAATGTGTGGAAATAAGAAAAACCTGTCGGTTCGAACAAAAAATATTTAGGTCTAGTTACAAACAAATTAGATATGGAAGTCCACAAGGAAGTATTCTATCCCCACTACTCTTCCTAATATATATAAATGACCTCCCAGACTCTGTAAACAAAGATTGTATTCTCTTTGCTGATGACACCACAATAATCGTCAAAAGTGACAATAGTAACAATCTTAAAAGGGAAATTTGCAAAGCTCTTGACGACACCACCACCTGGTTAGAATATAATAACCTTAAAATAAACATGACTAAGACAAAAATAGTACAATTCCAGACGCATAATACTAACACAACTAACATAGACATTTACCACAACAATTATCACCTAACCGACTCAAATGATTGTGTATTTCTAGGTATAACTGTAGATAAGTACTGTAATTGGAAGGCCCACATAGACAACATCCTTAATAAAATAGATCGCTTTGTATTTGTATTAACAAGATTTAGACAAACAGTAAATCTAGATTGTGCTAAAGCAACTTATCATGCTTATGTATCTTCCGTTCTCAGATACGGGATAATACTCTGGGGCAACTCTGTAGACAGCAATAAAGTTTTTATAGCACAAAAAAAATATATACGAGCTATGTGTGGAGCCCACTTCTTAGATAGCTGTAAACCACTTTTTCAAAAATATAATATACTCCCATTACCCTGTTTATATATATACGACATCTGTATATTCGTAAAAAAACACCCCGAACTGTTTGAAAAATTTGGTGATTCGAAAAATAGTAGAACTAGACATAAAAATAAGCTACGCTTACCACAGATTAAATTAGAGGTCCTTAAGAAAAATGTTTATTGTATGTCCATTATAATTTTTAATAAGTTACCAGAAAATGTTAGTACCTTACCATTAACGTCATTTAGAAAAACCTTACGTAAAATTCTTGCAAACAAAAATTATTATTGTATAAAAGATTACCTAGAAGATAAGAATATAAGTATATGTTAATACCCAACTAACACCAGCTTAAGAAGCTGTATTTGTACGCCATTCTTGGCAGAATATGCAGAAAATCATTGTCATAACACCATTGTAACTACCATATTCTTGCAAATAAATGATTATTGATTGATTGATTGATTGATTGTCTTTCGGAAATATTCAGTGGAACTCTACGACCTGCAGGTCTCCTCACGATGTTTTCCTTCACCGTTTAACAAGCAACAATTGTCAATTTAATACGCACTTCGGAAGTCAGTGGTGAGCCCCATGAATTTGAACCGAAGGGCCTCTGCACAGCATTCTGTTAGTCTCTCTACTAGGCTATCTATTTACAAAACTCGATATATAGAAAGAAATAAAAAGCATTTATTTCTAACAGACGAAAGACATGAAAAAGTCAATGTGACAAAAAATTCTACACGCCTGTCGTCTGCATAAAAATAGTCCTGCTATTTTTATCGAGTTATCTTGACCACAAACAATTACTTTTTTGGTGGTAACAGAAACAAAGCATAGTCCTGTTAGCAAGAGAGCACAGCCTAGAAATATTGCCGGATCACACAAATTATTTAATTTTATATTTTTTTATACACTCATGCCTGTATCGCCGAAGGGGTAGTAATCATTCCCATATTTTGCCATTTTATGAATTTGTAGGCTCCCGTAATAAGGGGCGAGCGTATTGCCGTTAACAGGCACTTTGCCAGACTCCGTATTGCTACTGCGATTTCGAAAAACCCAGTAACTTTTTTGCCCGACCCAGGAATCGAACCTGGGGCCTCCTAATCAGTAGCTGCATACACAATCCTCTGTACCACGGAGGCAGTCTCTCAAATTACTCTCGCACAAATGTCTTAACGTGAACCGTAAAGTGAATTTAAACTTATTATATACAGGAATCTCTAGAGTATTTTTCTAAAGCATAACAAAACATTAAGTATCGTTACAATACACGTTGTTCAACCGTAAAAAGACGTTTGGGATCAATGTAGAACTCAGTGAAGTATGCTTACTCTCGACTGTAAATCCTAACAAACATGCGTTTTGCAATCTTTAGCTACAGATTTCCTTGTAAATGGTGTTATGTTACTGAATCAAAAATCTAACTCTGGGAACACAATTTGCATTCGGAAGTGCAAAATAACTAATATTATTAAAGCCGGTTTTCTAATACGTTTCGAAATATTTTTTATATATATTAGGTACTATATACGCCGCCGGCTCCGCCTGTGTATATTATCTAGACAAATGAAAGCATATATGCTATTCTTATGTTTAAACTATATTACTATAAAGTTCAATCAAAATCCGTTACATAAAAGACTACGGAGATTTTACGTGAAAGATTAATAATACATCCTTACACCATCACGTAATGAGTTCATAACAATCGCACAATGAAATAAAAACGCATAACTTCCAACAAATAAGTGAATAACAGAAGTAAATTTTTTATCTAAACTCCGTTTAAAAGTTGGAACACATCGCGCTATTGCACTTAGAAGTTAGACACTTCGATTCAAAGTTTGTTAGCGCTGACCCGAAGCCAGCATAAAATTCCATGTGTATTCTTAAGCTGAAATGGCAATCATCCGAACGTATTGTTGTTTTGTATGTGAGACCTTTTCCTTTTTAACCGACTTAAAAAAAAATGAGGAGGTTCCGGTGCCGGTATATTTTTTTTTTCGATTTACGTGATTCTTTTTTGTTTGATGCGGGATAGTTTCAAATTGGTCTCATAAAAATTTGATTCAGGTAGGCCTAGTAGTTTTTATTTTATTAGCCGTTTTTTATTTACCTTCACCTATCCCGATGTCTGAAATAAAATCTCGCCAGTAAAAATCCACTTCCCGGTTACTGATTTAGCTGAAATTCTGTCATCATCATCATCATCCTCTTAGCGTTATCCCAGTTTCAATCTGGAGTCCGCTTTCTAGTCTAACCGGATTTGGCTAAATATTAGCTTTTCCACAGAGCGACTGCCTGTCTGACCTCCGCAACCCGAAGGGATAGCGATATTCAATGGTTTAGACTAGTGTCAGTTTATTTAGAAGGTACTGACATCCTGTAACGACTGTCAAAGATCTTCATGACAACCGGGACCGACGGCTTAACGTGCTCTCCGAGGCACGGGACAAGCGATAATTAATAATTCAATACGCACATAACTCCGAAAAGTCATTGGTGCGCGCCGTGGATTCGAACCCGATACCCTCTGCATGGCAGTCTGTTGGTATCTCCACTCGGCTATCGTTGCCTTAGCTGAAATTCTGTATATGTATGTAAAATACATGACAACGAAAAATGATTATGATATAGAGCTGATCTGATGATGGAAACGAAAGGTGGCCATAGGAACTCAGTAAATAAATTATAAAATTCTATCGAGTTTGGGCTCGTTACATTCGTCTTAACGAGCTCTTTGATGCGAATGGTAACTAGGATCCTCTAGGGTCCGATGAAGGAGCCAGAAGGTGGCCATACGAAGTCAGTAATTACAAAAATCAATTTGGCTTGTACAATGATGATAATGGTGACTTCAAGGACGTAAATCATGCGGTAAGGCAGTTTCTTGAGATCTATATTTTTTGAGGGGCGCAGCACCTAGTATAAACACCAAACTATTTGAGTTAATTTAAAAAATATGGGAATCAGAAGTCATACCTCAGGCCTGGAAAAATGCATCCATATGCAAACTGTACAAAGGCAAAGGCCATCGTTCAGATTGCGGTTCGTACAGAGGCATATCTTTGCTTAGTGTTACCGGTAAGGTTTTATCCCATATTATCAACAGACGCCTCAACTCTCTAGCCAAACGAATCTTACCTGAGACACAATGTGGTTTCCGGCCCAACAGAGGCACGGTGGATACTATATTTGTATTGAAACAAATTCAGGAACAGTCCCTAGAACAACACCATGACCTCTATATGTGCTTCGTTGATTTAGAGAAAGCCTTTGATCGTGTCCCCAGAACTGCACTGTGGTTGATTCTGCAGAAGGTCGGATGTCCCGAAAAGTTTATCGAACTTATCCGCCAATTCCATGATGGTATGATGGCTTGCGTTCAGCACGAAAACAACTAAGGATTACTTTTCGGTGACTAGTGGCGTAAAACAAGGATGCGTTATGGCTCCCACACTCTTTGCCATATATTTTACTGCCGTGATGTATGACGCTCTTCAGAACTGCAACGATCAGATTGCTCTAAATGTCCGTTCTGATAGAAGTGTATTTGATCTCTCGCGATTACGAGCTAAGCGGAAAGTTAAAGAGCTAAAGATATTAGAAATCCTGTATGTTGATGACGTATGTCTTATGGCTGACTCAATGGAAAATCTGCAGCTTAATCTAGACCATCTGGATACTTCGTGCCGAAAAATTGGCCTAGTGATAAGTGTGTCGAAGACCCAGGTAGTGAAACAACCTGCTCGAGGTTTACCTCCAGACGTTGCTCCTCTTAAGCTGGGTACACAGAAACTAAGGGAAGTATCATCTTTTCGATATCTGGGATGTACGATCCGTAACGACAATCGGCTGGAGACTGAGATAGCTTCAAGAATAGCAAGAGCAGCTGCAGCTTTTGGCGCTCTGAACCGCAGAGTTTGAAATTCAGATGAGCTACACCTGAAGACCAAACTGTCTGTCTATAGAGCAATCATCATTCCCATTTTATTATATGCCTCAGAAACATGGGTTCTTTACAAAAATGAGATCAAGCACTTAGACAGCTTCCATATGAATTGCCTCAGGGCTATTTTACGAATTAAGTGGCAAGATCGGATCTCAAATTCTGTGGTTTTGCGGCGGTGTGGCATTTCCGGCATTGCATCCCTACTAATTAAAGGCCAACTACGCTGGTGCGGTTACCTGGTACGGATGGGTGATGAGAGGCTGCCTAAAGCGGTATTCTACGCTGAGCTTCAGCGCGGCAAGCGTAAAGCTGGTGGTCAATATCTCCGCTACAAGGATGTCTTTAACAGGCACTTACATTAGTACAATATTCCTGTACAGAGCTGGGATGAACAGTGTCTACAAAGGCTTGAATGGCGGCGAACAATAAAGAAAGCCGCTGACTCGTACGAGAAAATGCGTCTCGAAGACCTTGATGCAAAACGCCAAATACGGATGACTCGACCGAAGCCTAATTATAATTATACGTACAACTCCAATAGCCAGCTCTACTGTACCATCTGTGACCGCATATTTTCAACAAAGTTTGGCTTTGCCAGCCACATCCGGGCACATGCCAGAAAAGATGTTTAGGGTCGCCGTCGACGGACACGTCGAGGAGGACATCATCATCATCATCACACTAAAAAGTATTTAATAAAAATAACTACGTTAAAATAAACCGACATTAATTTTATCATTATAAACAATAGGTAGTATTTAATTAATATTATTTTTTTATAATTTTTTACTTTGTACTTTTTGATGTCGGTTTTTTTAGGGTAGTTATTTTTATTGTTCTCTCAGTCCAAAGCTCTATTGCCAGCCGTCCACTATTCTATAGGTAGAGTTTGGGGCAAGCGGAGGAGTATCAGATGGTGGACCAATTTGGATTAAAGAACAATGACCAAATGTTTATAGGCAGTAGCGGCTTTAGGGGGGGCCGACCGGGGCGGTCACCCGGGGCGCCAGGATCTAGGGGCGCCGCAGGCGCCCGGGCCTAGTCAAGTGCGCGGTTAAAAGTTACACTAAATGTGTCAGTTTATAAGATTTTTAAAGATGCCAGAGGGTTGTTGTAGTAAAATGCTATGAAATAGTAGATATACTATTAATCGCGGGGTATGGTAAATTGAGTGAAATAATCGCAATAGGTTGATCATCGGAAATAAAATAATTAAGTAAAGAATTTATCTCCCTGACAAACAGGTATCTTTTTAAATAAATCTAAAGTTATAGACGTTTTCTTCATGTAGACAAAATGTTTTAACTGATTAGGTATGTTATACTATTGGTCGGCAAGGCTTAGAATAAGAACAACATAATATTGCCTTCTGTTCGTGAATGTATGAGGCGACTAACGAATTGGCAGCGGAAAATGTGCAGCAACGTTCCTTTGTGCAGGTAACGATCTTACTGTGGTTGCTAACCTGCATAATATCCAACGTGGTGATTATGGGCACAACCTACCATGAAAAGTAGCCAAAAAATACGGTGCCTAGTCCATAGCCATATTATGCCTGCTCACGGCAGCGGCCTTGGTCATGGTAGTGTAAGGGATGCTAAGAATCCCCGGGCTATGGATAGCTGCCAACATCGATTGAACCTAGCTACAGACAAGGAACTCAGTTGCCGGCTGGAAAAGAGTGGAAAGTCACGATAACCCTTGGATCAGGCGGGCTGCCTATTTTACTTCAGGCATGTAAGCTAACGACCCTACGGTGACGTGGTTATCTCGACAAAAAACAACTGTCTGTGACAACGGGACTGAGATCTGCAACGTTTGGACCCAGGTAGAGTACCTTGCACTGAATTAGGGTTATCGCGTGGAGAATCATGTTTAGGACCGCATAAAGCGCATAATTATGGGAACATAAGAAACCATAGGAGGCAAATGCTAAACAAGTTCGAGCAGGAGATGATCTGCATGAAGATGAACTTGGACGATGGATGTAGATATGACAGCACCCCGACAGTGACACAAATAAGGAGATTTATGTACGTACGTAACACCCTTGAGTAACACTAGATGAGCCCGTGGTTACACCCGCGTTATTTAGGGCTATGAGTAGCGTCACGCTGATGTTATATAGCCGTATAACATGATGAGATACACAAAAGTAATTATTTCAATCACACCATTGCAGTTATTCATGAAATTAGCGCGTTCAACCCTGTGACGGATCTAGATGAGGACTTAAGCGCATAGTCGGTACTGTACATCAACTAGGAATAAGGCACATTAGGAAAATATGACTTGTTGGGAAATCTAAACTTTCAAATGATCTTCTGGAACTAATGCGACAGGAAACACCAGAGGAAGCCTTGTTAAACCCTCATTCACCGTGTAGAGATCTGGAGCTAGGCGAAACTGAGAGAGAGAGAACTCATAGGAGGCGATTGTGCAAAATCCGTGGTCAAAAGTCTTCGCGAAAGTACTGGGAAAGACTCATCTGACAAAGCTGGCTACCTCGAGTAGTGATACCATAGATGCTTGCTGTTTAATACTTCTGCGAATATCTGTATGTATGCACCGACGCCTCCACCACTAGCCAACCGGAGGCGTACTTACTAGCTATTTAATAGTTACAGATTTCCCAGACGTAGATGTCGAGTAAATCAGTGCGCCTCTCAGGCAGCTTAGTAAAGGCTCCCGGGAAAGACGGTGTAGCCGCTTGGTTCTTGTGGATTACGAGAAGCCTTAGATTCTATCGAAACTTTATTTTTATATAACCTCACGCCTGTATACCGGAAGGGTTAGGCAGAGGTATAGTATTGAAAGCCCATTTCGCCAGGTTATGTATTTTAGGTCCCACAGGTTGAAGGGCGATAGCCGAGAGGATATACCAACAGACTCCCATGCAGATTTATTAAATTGTCAATTATCGCTTGTCCCATGCCTCGGAGAGCACGTTAAGCCGTCGGTGCCGGTTGTCATGAAGATCTTTGACAGTCGTTATACCTTCTAAATAAACTGACACTAGTCTAAACCATGGAATATTGCTATCCCTTCGGGTTGCGGATGTCAGACAGGCAGTCGCTCTGTTGAAAAGCTAATATTCAGCCAAATCCGGTTAGACTAGTAAGCAGGCCCCAGATTGAAACTGGGATAACGTTAGGAGGATGATGATGATGTATTTTAGGTCCCACGTATGAAGGGGCGAGCCTATTGCCGTTACACTGGATCATGAAGCGTTTCACAGAATACATCTACCTACTAATTTTCAAATGTTAATAATGTGGTTGAGACGTATGGACGGACAGAAAGACATGGCGAATTCATAAGGGTTTCGTTTTTTGCCATTTTGGCCACGGAACCCTAAATAGGGGGGCGCCAAATGAATGGCTCGCCCGGGGCGCCTGGATGGCTAAGGCCGGCCCTGTACATTAAACAAACTATAGTGCGATTTGTTTGTATTTATGTATTAAACACTATTCCGTCAGAAAATGGCACGGAAGAAGCCAGAATAATTTAATATTTATAAAAATACTTTGAAGGTTAGAATCTAAAAATACATACATACAAACATAGTCTCAAGCCTATAACCCCGAAGAGGTAGGCAGAGGTGTATATTTCTACACCTACTTTTCGCCAGATATACTTTAGTCCCACGTAATAAGGGGCGAGCATATTGCCGTACCGGGCACATTTCCAGACTCCGTGCTGATACTGAGAATTTCGTGACAGAAAAACCCAATAACACTGCCCGACCGAGGAATCGAACCCGGGACCTCCCGATCCCACGCGCACATTTATGCCGCGAGACCAACGAGGCAGTCTTATAGGGTTTGATATCGAGTTTTTCGTCTCTACGCAAAGATGGTATTTGCATCGTGTTATCCCTTAGTCGCCTCTTACGACACCCACGGGAAGATAGGGGGTGGTGACACTTGTATTCTATGCCGTCAACCACATAATCTACATATCTACAAATAAGTTACCAAATAGGTTTCAACACCTTTATGCTCATCAAAATGATTTAAGAATGTTTTTAGGTATTTAGTATGTGAATAAATATAACTCTTAATGTATTTTATCACAAAAAATGCAATTGCAACCATAGAACGTGTACCTACCTGATATCAAAGACATTAAATACTACCTTCTGATAAATAATTAACCTACTGTAACCAAATATGATGGCATTAGGTAGGGTCTTGTTTTAATATAAGTAGTAAAGATCTAAAATCGCTTAAAAGAACGTATCACAACCTCACAAGTCACAACAAACGCAGTGGATCGTAACAGCCAATAGTGTCAATCAATGACAAATCACGTTTCGTTATACGCTTATTAGCAAAATGTTGATGCAATTTTTACTTTTGTTAAGTTTTCTATTTTATAAAATGAATAATACAAACATATTTTGAGTTATTGTGATATTTACTTATTAAGTATAAAATAATATAATATATATTCTACCACATACACACATCACCTTCTCACCATCTAGTCCCAAACTAAGCAGAGCTTGTACTATGGGTACTTGATAATGGATAAACATACTTATATACTTTTTTTTTGTAAATACATAAATATTATACATAGAAACACCCAGACCAAGACAAACATCCATGTTCATATACACAAATGTTTGACTTGAGCGGGAATCGAACCCGCGACCATCGGCGTAGCAGTCGCTTACACTCCCGCTGCGCCAACCGGTCGTGAAATATTTTTTTAATTACCGCTACTTAACAATTAAAAATGAAAATAATGTATTTAAGTATAATCGATGAAATAATTTATACGAAATGAAACTTTAATAAGGTACATTCTGATTGCAACAAAATGTACGATGATAAAAAAATTAATATCTTTTTTATGAGATATTTTTTACTGTTTATATAACTCTGAAAAATTACGATTTTTTTTTTCATGTATATAACATACGTGTACACGCTCAGGTACGATTTGGCCAATGTTCTTTGTGCCTATACTTCAATGAATAATGCCTCAAAATATAATTGGACCAGGTCCAAAGGTGGCGCTGCAGTCAATGTGTCCCAAATTTGATTTGCAGGACAGTCAAGTTCCGGCTACTTATCAAAAAACGAGCGAGTTATTGTCATAAAGCGTGTTCGAGTTGAGAATGGAAATCAACAATCGACTTGTCAGTACAAGCTGTTAAACTTTTTTGCTTATTAACATGAGCTTCACTCTGTATTACAGGATATCACGACACGAGTCTATCCAACAAGAATGTAAAATTTCACACCTTTCCTAAGCCTGAAAATCAGAGTCAAACATTTTAATGGTCACTACATATTCCGTAAATAGCCTCTTTATGTATTCTAATACACCTAAGGTCTGCAAAAAAACTATCAACGGTATCGGCTATTAAAAATATACATACTACGATCGGAAGTTACGCCTCAAGCAGACCGTAATAAAATGCTCGGTTTACGTTTTACTGCTGCCCTAACGTAGGATGGCCTCCAAGATGAAAATAAATGGCTTTTTATATTGCCGACTATACTGTTAGGCTATGAATAAAGTTCGATTTTAATCAAAATAACCGAACATTTTATTTGAGATGTAATATCGATGTAGGGTGGAAGCGGTGGAGGTATTATTTTCGGTAAACATCGTAAAATTGTGCGTAAAGATTGATTAAAAGCACATTAAAAAGTAACTGCGGGCGTAATCGAAAAGTGGAAACAAAGTTACAAAACTGGGGCCCAGCCATGGTGTAGCTAAGATTTATACTCTCATAGTTTTTTAATTTTGTAACTTAGATAAGATTAGATAATTGTTTATTGTACATAAATCACATTACAGGGTGCATAGGGTTTCCACCAACAACTTAGGGTCCCAAGCCAACCTCACCAGCAAGTGGTGCACCAGCCGATCAACGGACGAGGCTCTGGCAAACAAAATATGCCGATAAGCGGCAATAGGCTCGCCACCTATTACGTGGGATCAAAACACTGGCGAAGACTGGGCGTTTAATATGCCTCTTCCTACCCCTTCGGGGAAACAGGCGTGAGTCTATGCATGTATGTATGTATGTAATCACATTACAGAGTTAGAAGATAAATAGAAGTAGTTAACTTAATTTTCACTTAATTCTATAGTCTATACTACTAGCAAGTCAAACAATACTTGAAAATAATAAGATAAGAATCTTTCATAACATTGCTGCTGAGCTTTGGAAGCAAATCATTTACAGTTTTACGGCTCAAAACCAAATTTCTATAGGTTAGTAATGATATCTTTTAAAATCACAATATTCCCCATTAAGATTCCTGCAAAATTAAGTAAGGATCTCACTCCATGCTAAACATTGTTATTGATAACGACGTGTAGTCCCCTTTTTGTAGTGTTCACAATAACTTCCTCGTTCTCCTTCCTTCATAAGTCGATTCTTACTGGTATATACATACATACATTAGGGAGGCTATTGAAATTAAAAAGTTCAAATTTCAATAGAGAGGATGGGTTTCAACTGTCGAGGATCTGGCATCCAGTGGTCTGGTTATGCAAAACCCGTGAAACGAAAAGACTCAAACCGTGAGCTGACGTAGTGAGTGTAGTATGTCGTGATCGGGTACAGTGCTATAGCGATAACAGTGATAGTGGTGTTGTACGCAAAAAACGAGTAAGAAAGCGGGTGGACAGTTTTACTTGCTCGTAACATTCATCCACCCGCAATACCCTCAGTACATCCGTGAACATGGCGCTTGCAACAGTGAAGAAATATCGGTTACTCCAAACAAAGGTACGTGGTATATATCCCGAAAAACAATTTAAAATAAGTACATAGACTCACGCCTATTTCCCGAAAGGCAGGCAGACACTACAGAACGCCATTTGCAACAATTCTGACAAATCTCTCTTGCGGATAATGTTGTCAATTGCTACTCCATTTGCTGTGTGACAATGTGACCGTGCAGTGCCTATATTTCGGCGGTTGTATCACCAAGGTAGTCTGGTTCTGTAACGAAGATAATCGAAAACAGTGAGTTTTGACTATCGTAAAGTCCCTGTCTAACTCGCAGTAATTAAATGAGAAGAACGCTGGCGGAGTTGGAAAATAATTCAATGACTTTTAAAGAGCAAAACGGATGATAAAAAGCTGCGACATATATAGCTGAAGAGCCGAGTGGATTTGGAGTACTGGAAAACTAAGTAACTATATTATGTCAAGTGGATTTAGTGTTTTTCGTAGAAGGAGAATTAATGACGTATGCTTTCTTGTGATTCACAGATAAGTGGATGTATTTTTTTTTTAACATTGCGGGCTTATTCTTTGCATCAGGACATGGAGAGATAGTGTGTCTGACGGGAGAGTCAGCCTACAAGCCTTCGGGGTCAAGTCACTAAACACCGTGGTCTCATCTGACGACCCGTAATGATAGGCCACATGAAACGCAAATTCACGCTGGGAGATAACCAAAACTCTAAATGAAAAGTAGAATTAAGTAGAAGCATTCAATTCTCACAAGATAACGCAAGTTATCAAATATTTACTCACAATATACAATTTCTTGAAGTTCAACACTTTATGCCTATAATAAACGTTGTCGGGAAATATTTATAACAAAACGAAATATTTTGCTTCAGAAAATACCTCGATTTTCTTGTAACAACCAATATCTTATTGAAAAAGAGTTTACCCATAAAATATAAGAGACTTATTTCAAGCGGATGCAATTTTGTTATTCATATATTTTTATCACAATATTCAATAAGTATCGTATTTATTTACCATACTATAAGTATTCAATTTATTTAAGCGTACCCATCCAAAATGTATAAACGGTATGCGTTTTTTACTTTTACTACTTAGAGTGGGCTACAGTAGATACTAATTCATTTTACATATTAGTAAGCATTATTTACGGTAAATTGTAATTAAAATGATTTATTTACGACGGCTTTTTTAAAGACACAGAGTTTTAAATCATTTAATTCAAGGTAGTAGAGCCTTGCTTGACTTCAGCCTGAATGGGCCGGCTCGACCGGGGAAGTACTACCCTCTCACAGAAAATCGACGTAAAGTATCAGTACCTAAACTGTTGCTTTTCGTTCGGTGAGTGAGAGTGCCGGAGGCCCTATCCCCTATTCCTTCTCCCTCATCCCACTCCTCATCCTATCCCTTTACCCAACCCCAAGGGGCGGCATCGCACTTGTGACTCCTGTGGTGTTGCTTGTATCCATGGGCGGCGGTAATTGCTTACCATGAGGCAATCCGTCTGCTAGTTTGTCGCTTATTAACATAAAAAAGACCAGTCTGTCGCATTATAATGATGATAAACTCGGGTGTTATTCATACAACGGCATTAAAAAAAAAAAATAACGAACTAAAGGAAAGGAACAAAACCATTAGTTTTTCCAAAACTGTGCAAACTGACGTCAAATGCGGTCGTTAGATATCATTTGGCGTCAAGATCTTTGCTTTGGAAAGCTTTGACAAAAAAGTTAAAAGTTCGCACAAAATTAAGTGAAAATTCAAAATTAAGTCAAAATTAGGTGAAGCGCGCTGCCTTCCCTGGAGCTGAGACCATCCAACACTTAAAGACTATTCGCAGAGTTAGCCTAGGCGCCGTGCTGTGAAAATTCTGATTAATTTTATACCGATGTTTCTGATCTATAGAATCCTAAGCGCTGTGTTTAATTTTGAACCAGTAGCCTTTTTACAGTATTCATTAAAAGAAGTTTTCCTTGAGGGAGGGCTTGAATTTTCAGACTAACAATCTGAACCCTGTTTGACGAACCATGATTCTATAATGAATACTTCCAAACTTTTGCAATTTGTCCACTTATTAATTACTTAACATTAATGTAATGTATCTCAATCCTTATGCTCAATTCAATCGACATTCAATCCACAATCTTATGCAGATACCTATTTTAAATTTATTTTTATATAATTACGCGTTATAGACCGAATATGTATGTGTATATTTACGAAATGATTAGTAGGTATACTATATGTAATGAATATACTTGTAGGCATTTCTTTATACAACAAATAAAAAATATTCAGGTTCACAAACAAATGCTTTTCTCTAGTAAAATTAGTTATTTGTGAACTTGAAAACTTTGAATTATATACCTAATAAGGATCTGGTCAAAAAGCCAAAATGTATATAAAGAGCATCAAAACTAATATAAGTTACGAATAAGTAGCCACGCTAGCTCCTAGGCTACACTTTGCTTTTTCCGACAGCTGTCATAGTTGCGGAGATATTTAATTAGTTCAGTCTTGACACAGCGCAGCGCAGTAAACACTTAGCTTTGTTAGCTTAAAGATTAAATTATTTTATACTGTGATTTATTTGTACTAATATTATAAATGATATAGTTTCTTTATTTATGTATTTGAGCGATGACAGACTTTTGTGTATACAAATAGGACTACGAGGCTAGAGAGTGACATATACTTTACCTCGATAAATGACGGGGAGAGCCATGGACGAAATCCTGTAGTTTTATACAAATGGTTTCTTATGAAGTAACTAGTTTACGCTCATTTCGGTTTCAGTATATACAAAAGTGCTACCTAGATAATGTTATTTTGATGTATGTTCAGTAATTTTACTTTAAACAGTGACATCCATCTATCCAGACTAGAAAAAATAAACAAAACCTTGTCCTTTACGTGGATTTCAAAAACTCGGCGCACTGTACGAGCTATATCCAGAATTTGGATCCCTAGATGTAGATCATGTAGATATAATTTAACCATGTACAAGCTTCTGCGCTCTGTACTACAAGCAATATACCAGTATAATACTTGTAACTATAATTACCACATTGTTTGTTCTCTCGCTCCGAGCTATACGTGACGTCACCAGCATATCCGCAGTACTATTCAATTAGCCGACAGCTAATTACACGACAAGGAATGACAATGGAAAGTATTTGATCCTTAGGTGTAGCGAATTCTGATTGCAAGTATAATGCGGTGGTTTAACCGACCACCTCGTCGTTTAGTACTGATATTGTTTAGGTTCAATGACGGACTATGATCCATTAACTGTTGCTTCGATTCATTACGAATATTTTAGCCATGACAATTCTCAACATTTTATGAAACAAACAAAAATATTAGCCAATATCTGTTCCCCTTGGTTTCACCCGCAATATTTTTTGTATTGTTGTTAAAAGTTGTATAATAAACACCTAGACCTTCTTCAGGTATCATACACTATATTATAATATAGTTATATAATATATGGTTTGAGTGGCTGCTTCACCGCTTAGCACTGATCCTAGTGTTCTGGTTCGATGGCGGGATCCACAAATTGTTGCTTCGAGTCATCAAGAATATTGCAGTCATGACTATTCCCAACAGTTTATGAAATAACAAAAATATTGTAGTCTGTATTAAGAAAACAGCGCCACCTACTGGCTTGAGTTACAGCTTATATCTAGCCCAAAAAAGTCCCCTATATTACTGTGAAAGTCCTATTAAAATCGGTTCTGCTACTCCAAAGATTATCCCGGTTAAGCAGAAAGACAGACAAACAAATAACGCACTTGAAAAACATAGCTATCAATTTTATATTTATATGCTTA
Source organism: Euclidia mi (assembly GCA_944739405.2). Lineage (NCBI taxonomy): Eukaryota > Metazoa > Arthropoda > Insecta > Lepidoptera > Erebidae > Euclidia > Euclidia mi. The sequence continues at coordinate 14,934,789 of OX123204.2, read as the reverse complement.
TTAATTTAAATTGTTTAATTCAGGTACATTAGTTGCACTGAAATAATTTATTAGTTTAAAACAAGACAATTTTATAACTATACAATTATTAATTAGTTTAGTTTGTCAACCATGTGTGGTGCTGGTTATTAAAATGATAATAGCTGCTTTTGAATTCGACCAAAATATGGAAATTCAAATGTTGGTTAATATTTATTAACTAAGGTAGTTAGAGTTGCTAACGTTAAAAATTGTTGTTTCAACACGTAACTTTTAGTATGTCGGCTTTTGTTATGAGAACTAGTTAGTATTTTTTTTGAGTTTTCATATGAATGTATGATATTTATTTGATCAAATTACTTAAAAGCCTCTGGCAGCCATTACGTAGTAAGGTAATGGCTGTAGTAAGGTGCGTGTGCTGAATACAAACCCCTACCATCTGCATAGCAGTCTGCACGCTAAGCTATCGCTTATATTATGATATACAAACCAATAACACACCTATTCCCGACTGATGACTAACACAATGGCAACGTACCCGGCTTATTGCGATAGACACTAAGATCGTTAGCGAAATTCTAATTTAGATAGCGACCAGAATAATCTGACGGCAGTTTCAAACGGTCTATGTTACACAAGAGCTTCGGGACAAACACGTCTGTTGTGCGTTTCATCGCATGAGGTAACGCATCTAGCACTACCTAGATGACTGACAGAGGCATACTGAGATTCAGACTATTAGGAATACACTAAAATAATGTTATGGCTTGAAAAGGCGTTATAACAATTGGGCGATTCAAAAGACTGGCATATATTTCTACCGGGATTTTCTGCAGGTTGATATATCGATAGCATTTCCACAAGTCTGAACATAAATTAAAAATATATTAGTATACTCTGGAGCTTAAATCAATCTGAATTTGAAGATAAACAAATTGCTGTATGAAATGCATACCTTTCTTGTAAAAATAAGACGGATATTAATACACTATTCCATAAGTATGGCGTACATAGCCATTTTCATTCATTTTTTATATTGTTAAAGTAGGGTACTTTTTATTTAGTAATCCATCCTTCACCCGTTTCTCAATCGCATTTTTTTTCGGATTATCGCAACGTTTGAATAACATTACTGGTATTATTAGAGTTTGAAAGCAAATGTATCTACTTACATTTGTTTTTTAGCCAGTATAAAAATATAAAAAACATCTTGTCCTCATCCGCCTTATAAAGTTTCCGTAACTTCTTCAGTCTATAAAATTCTATGCGAAATACTTAAAGACCCTAACTTTTACTTCCTATTAAATCCTCGTCATCCGCTACACAACTGTCCCGACTGAGTAAGAGACACGACGGCGAGCGACGTCAGACCGCCTAAAACAACCAGACAGACGGACTCCTTATTTGAAATGCAAAGGGTCGCATGTTGTCTGCGTTAGGAGGAATACACAGTAGACGTATTTAAGGTCTTTAGTTTTGGACCTATTTAGATATGTTCTAATTTTTGTACCGATTGATTGACTTCCATTTTTAAATCATGACCTGAGTTTACGATGGTTTGTTGTCTAATCAGCAAGCCAATTTCACATTCTGATGACAAGTGGTATCTGTGGCACTTAAGTAACACTTAATTGTTATCTCTTTTATCTCATCTATCGCGTCGCGTTCATCGCTTTTGCGTCTAACTCTATCAAAAAAGGAAGAGAGGTAAAATAGCTGGGTGCTGGGCAAGGCTGTATGTTTGGTCGTCTTTGCTAAACTAAGTTCGGGTGTCCGCGCCAAATCGTTGGTCAAGTTTGGAACAAAGCAATAGTTTGAACTTGTCAGTCCTCAACTTGTGAGCTTACAACTAGGTTTCTACTGCGAGGCGAAAAAAGAGGGCACCATGATTCGGTAATTGGTTTCCTCCCACCAAATTATTAATTCGTTATTTTACTGATCGTCAATAATGAAATTCAATTCCATGAAAATAATCATTAATTAAGTTGATGATTTGAAAAGTCTTAAATATTTTTAATATAATAATGAACTTTACAATAGAAATAATGTTTTACTTTATATATGAAAATAAAAGCAGTCTATGTGAACACCATCTTACGAACCGCATCGATTCTATCGGCCAACGTTTTAGTTTAAACGGCATTGCTAGAGATTCCTAGTGATTGCTAGATTGTGGGCATACCAGATCGGTTTGTGGAGCAACATACACACTCTACTTTATGTGCTTGTAAAGCATTTCAGTTCTGTTTGTTACTTAGTCTTTAAGGATCAGTAGAATTGGAAATACCTTCAAATGCATCATGTAAATTGGATGAATGGGGATAGAAATATGTAGATGTAGCCATGTCAACGTATTGGATTGGCTAGGAATGTAGCAACCGTTACTGATGTTCCACTGAACGTTTTAGAGATTGTCTGTTCAATGATACTTCATTGGATAGACAATCATTTCATCATTTTGTTTGTCTTTAGAAAAATACCAACCACTCTCACTCAGGTGTTGTGGTCGATTTAACGTTCAACAAACGGACACAAAAATAAATAAAATTCCTCGTGTGCCCGGAGTTGAGATCGATCTCAAAAGGCGCGGCGCAATGTTCAGCAGGAAAGGCGACCACTTTAAACTACGGGGCTATCAGTTCAAATGTATATAATACAATCAAACCGTACAGTATAAACAATCGATAATATATACAATCTGAACACTAAAACGAATTGAAAACAAATAGAAACTTCGTTGACTACCAATGCCACTGACGCCAATTAAATTATTTTAATAGCCTTTGACATTGAAATGAATTCTACATTCATGTCTAAATATTTTTTGACAAATATGTTGTGCACTACATACTTACTTAATTCATTTAATTTTGAAATCACCACATTTCTTCCCACTATGCTAGATGTGATTGCATTACTGATAAGTCTCCTGTAAAATCCCAATGCACAACACCCTTCGGAAAAAGCTCTTCCTTATGGAAAAAAGCAATTTGTTACAGCTGATGGTAGCTGTCAACTTTAGCGTGTCATCCTGCTAGTGCAAAGCTCTAAAGACAAACTAAATAATGTACTTCGCTAATAAAGTTACCGTTTAAAACCACCTGTTCTTACTTAAAAGGGTAGGTATGAATAACAGGGATTACCGTCCATTTTACTTAATCTAAACGGGTTAAGGTTTTGAAACACATGGCTTAACTCTTAATAAATGGGGTCAGTTTATGTAATTATGATCTTAACAAAAACATACATGTGAAAATGGGTCTCTTGATTATATTCAATTTTTGTTTTTAAAAATACCTAAACATAAAATAAGTTAATAAGTAACAAAATAAGTAACAAAGACAAAAATAGCTACTTCAATTCCAACCTAAGATTGCAATCTTGATATAAAATAAAATTTTCACCATTAAACATCATTAATCAAACATTTGAAAAATAAACATCAGGGACGCGGTATCAAAACGCGATTTAAAAAAATAGCGGGAATAAAGTAAACATATAGTAAACATATACGTAGATTCCTATAGTCTGTGGTAAACATTTCGCTGATGCTGATAGCGTATAGCGTAACGTGTTAAATTATATTAATATAAAATACTTAATCTAAAAAGATGAATGAAACTAGCGATGATGACTGTACTTTAACACCAGAAGAGTTAAAACAACAAGTGATTAATGCAGAATTTTGTTTTCAATTTATTCCTGTTAATTTTTATGTCTGCTAAGTAATATGTGTTCTCACTGCTGTGGTGAAAAGTTATGTGTGCTACACGATAGCAAAGTTTTTTTCATCTCTTGCTATTGAGTCCCTCACAACGCTCAGGATTCTAACTTTAATTCACTCGCTACGCTCTTGAATCAATCATAGAATCCTTCGCTTGCTCGGGACTCAAAATCAGCACTCGAAACAAAAAACAACTTTGCTCTCTTGTTGCACAAATAACTATTTCCCTACTTCAAAGAACAACAGTATATTTCAGAATACTAAATATCCAGACGCATGCAAAACTAGTGAAATAAATAAAATGGCAATTCTTTTCCCTCGGCATATCCTTTTACTTCACACTGTGTTATTTCAATGCGCTGATATCGAAACATTGGATTTTCACCCGTGCTCACTCATCAATACAAATGTCTGTTACAATAGAGGGACACACAGGTGAATTGGTTGGACAGCAAATATTATAGTAATGTTGGCAAACTTCTTTTTATAGTAATAGGAGACAAACAAGCAGACAGATCGCACGATCGTAGGCAATTGCCGCCGCTCATTGGCACAAGCAACACCACAGGAGTCACAAGTGCGTTGCCGCCCCTTGTGTTGGGAAAAGTGATTGGAGGAGGGGTGGGATAAGGGAGAAGGAATAGGGGATGGGGCCTCCGGCACTCTCAGTCACCAAACAAAACGTATCAGTCTAGGTACTGTTACTTTACGTCCATTTTCTGTGAGAGGTTAGTACTTCCAGCCGAGCACCATCTTCCAAAAATTACACTAGTTTACAAAATTTAACTTTTTGTCTGTTGCCGCGAATTTGGTGGTAGATAATGTTCACTTATGACTTGTTTTTGTCAAATCTACACTCAAAATTTTTTGAACAGCTCGAGTTACTTTGTTTTCGATTTTTATCATTTAAGCGTATATATTAATCGATAACAGGCGTATTGTACTGTGTTAAGATTAGTATCTGAAGTTTTTGCGCCATGAGTAGTTCAAAAAGTCGTTGTTTAAACAATCCAGAACATTTTTGCTATATATGCGGAGAATATGCCTATATATAATGGGTGCCTATTGCCCACAGTACGAAGTTAAAGGAAAAATATTGTAACATTTCGCTAGTCTTGAATAAAATAAAATACAATGACCATAAGTGGCAAATTTGTGTCAATTTAAATATGGTGAACATTACAGAACACTAAGTTTCCTTGTTTTATATGTCTTTGGGACAGTAGAGCTAAAGAAGAGCATTGGGTAAGAAGAAACTGGCCCTTGAGACAAAATGTGCAGCCTGGCATCATGAAACAGTTCGTAAGATCACTGGATAAAGACGGAAACTGCTTTTCTTACATTTGCCTAAAATTTCCTCAGCTCACTATGGAAAAGATTAAAGCCGGGCTCTTTAATGGCCCCCAAATTAGACAACTTACGAAATATACTCAATTTAGAAATTCTATGACTGAGTTAGAACTAAAGGCTTGGACAGCTTTCGTCTCTGTGATGCAAAATTTTCTCGGATAAAAAATCTAAAAATTATATTGAACTTGTAGAAGACCTTGTGCTACAATTAAAAAATCTGGGGTGCAATATGAGCATAAAACTTCACTTCCTCCATAGTCACCTGGACAAGTTTCCAGAAAATTTAGGAGATATGAGCGAAGAACAGAGAAACCGTAAGCATCAGGAGTTACGGGTCATGGAAGAGCGCTACCAGGGTTTCTGGGATACGAATATGATGTCTGACTATTGACACACATCAGAGAAGAGCTTTAAAACTAAGATTTTTAGAACTCAATGATTAATTATTTTTTTTAGTACAGCTTTTCTTAGTTTTTTTCCTTTTTTATACCTAATACAGCTAAAACTCAGGAACTAGAGCTGATGAAAATCTTTTAATTATATCTTTGAAAACAGCATATCATATGTAGTCAGCAACAGCTAAAATTTCTTCGCCAACAGATGTACTGTAAACTAGTGTTATAGGCATGTTGTTAGCACCATTGCATTTGGTTCAGTGTGTAAGCTGGAGGAATAAGCGAGTGGGATCTCTACCTCTGAGAATAATGTAATGATAGCTTCACCAAGCTTGACAACGCACTAGACAGCTTGGCGCCACCGAATTTAAAGCCTACGAATACCCGCCTAACAGCAGACTAACTCCTTTGTTACACTTTATCTTCATCATCATGATAATTTCAACCGAAAGATGTACACTGCTGGATATTCCCAAGGTTCCAGTGGTTCCCGCAATCCTAACAAAATCGTTGCTCGATCGACCTAACTGTGGGCCCACGACTGCCCTGCCACTAATCTGTAAAGCCCTGCTCTGACTATCGCCTCTTCAGTTTGACTATTTTGAAAGCTATATCGCGTCTTTGTTCAATATTATTAACCGACTTGAAAAGAAAAAAGGAGGTTCTCAGTTTTACCTGTATGTATGTTTGTCCGCGATTATCTCGCGTTTGGCTGAACCAATTTTAATGCGGTTTTCAGAAAAGTAGAAGAGATTGAGTTTGAGTTTGAGTTTGAGTTTGAGTTTAGGAGAAGGTTTTAGGCCCTTAACCAACTTTAAAATAGAAGGTTCTGAGTTTGACCCGTATATATATGAGTTTGCCCACGATTAACTCGAGTTTGGCTGAACCGATTTTTATGCGGTTTTCAGAAAAAAGTATTTGTTACACTTAGGAGAAAGTTTTAGTATTTTAACCGACTTCAAAAAAAGAAGGTTCACAGTTTGACCCGTATACATATATTGGTTCTTAGTATGTTTGTATGTATTATGTGTGTGTGTTTGTACATGTGTACGTGTCTAAAAACAAAACAAAGAAAGTCAGTGAAAGAATCTAATGCAAGAGCATATTTCTCATTCTTGTCATTTCGGAGAAGGCTCTGTTGTCGTGGGGATGGTTGAGTAATTTGTTCGAGTCAATATTACTTAAAGCCATACTTTTTAGGGATTTGACCCGACTCAAGACAACATAGCATTGTCTTTTAGCAAAAAATTCAGGCCCTAGGTCGATTAACGCGGAACTAAGTGTACATCCTTGCAACTTGTGTACCGTCACAGCCCAACTCAACATGACTGGCAACATCCGCCTCTCGATATCACCGTAACCGCGATTGTTTTGATAGGTCGCTTTTACTGGAGCTATGGAAATGTATCCATCATCATCATCATCATCTTAATATATAAAATCCTTGCGTTACTGACTGACTGACAGACAAGCTACAGCCGAAATTACTCGGCGCAAGAAGCTGAAATTTAGCATGGATTTCTCGAAATTCCCACGGGATCGGGCAAAACGGGAAATTCGAAAATATGTGCGTGCGAAGCCGCTGGCGTCGACTAGTAATATATAAAATCCTTGTTTTACTGACTTACTGACAGACAAGCTACAGCCAAAACTATTGGGCGCAGGAAGCTGAAATTTGGCATGTATGCTTCTTGCGGACCTTAGGGGTGCACTAAGGAAGGATTGCCCGAAATACCCACGGGATCGGTCAAAACAGATAAATTAAAAAAATGTGCAGGCGTAGCTGCTGATGTCTTTTAGTCATCTTTAAGACGCAATGCTATTGATAGATCATCAAGTAATATCAAAATGGCATCAGGCAGTTCACTTGGCTCAAGTGGATCTCTTCTTAGTGCCGGCCATTTAAATCTTTTAGGAACACGCATTGCCCCGTTCGCTAAGCCATCCGTTATTGACATATTTCTCCAGAGCATACCTTATACGAGAGCTCACAGCCAATTCAATAGTATGTACAAGTCCGGCGCATTTGTTTGGATCAGCCGGAGCAGCATTTGCGGAGAGCGTCCTTCCGTATGTGGCTGATTCCTTAGACTCATCTCTCTCTTGCAGCATCAAGCCTAAGCCCATAGGCACACGGAATAAAAGTAGGTACCCATGTCAAAATCATGATTACAGACTGATACTAGCAGAAAACTTATCACTAAAATAATTTAAGAATCTAACTATAAACTAACTATTAATTAGCCCAAAACTTAAAGTAAATGGAGTACCTATTACTAAAAAGTATGAAATAAATAAAAGAGTAGTTAACACAAAACCTGAAGTAAACGAATGAAGTACCTAACACTAAAAAGTATGAAATAAAAATGATGAGAAAAAAAACAAAACGAAAATGAAAACTTAAAAATCGCAACAAAAATGTTAACTAGGTATTTAGTTTCTTTTTTAAAAAAAGAGAACCACCTTCAAAACATGGACCCACTGAAAAGTACGAAATAATTTTTAGCCAAACCAAATTTGTTACTATTTAGAATATATAGGTATATGCTTTTAAATTTAATTAATTCAGGTATTTTTTTGAGGCTTTATTGATTTGATACATTCGTCGTATTATTTTCTCTGTTTGCCAGTACCTATTCTTTTTTGTTTTTGTTGGTTTGGCACCGACTTCAAAAACGAAGTATTTAGTTTAATTTAGTAATTAGGTTTTGGGAGAAATTCGAAAGGAAATTTGAGAGGATTAGGGTAGCGTATGTAAAAATTATTTCGTACTTTTCAGTGGGTCCATTTTTTGAAGGCGGTTCTCTTTTTTTAAAAAAAAACTAAATACCTAGTTAACATTTTTGTTGCGATTTTTAAGTTTTCATTTTGTTTTTTTTCTTATTATTTTTTATATTCTTTGACTTAATCATTTTTATATTTCACATAAGTCTTTATAATGTCACTCTCCGTTCAAGCTGTCTGTGTGTCCATTTAAAACTCAATAATACAAGACCATGAACCAACATCCTATTTCAAGCTGAAGGCACAATGTCTATGACTAGTTTCCCCATTCAACGTATTTGCGGTCGTTCAGTGCACTTTGCTTTGTAATCCTAATCATTTTCAACGGATTTAGTCCGGTTTAGATCCGATGCTTGGAGCTATTTGTGACTGAAGCTATAAATGTTCTGTCTGGTAAGAGCCAATATTGCCAGGCATTCTCTTGTTTGCTCACTTAACTTAAATGTTGCTGTGTTTTACTGATTCCGCCATAATACAATAAAATTTTTCATGACTACTGTTTAGGCAGGTGAAGAACCTTTTACAAATGATCCTTCTAGCAAGACATACCTGTATCGCAAGGGACTTCAGAAATACATTTGTGTCATCAATAGACACAGGGAAGAGCCAGAAAAAAAAAAGGAATTTGCAGAATACACGTGCTATCTTGTATCGGAATAGCACCTTTTTCTCTCAGGAAAGTGCTAAACAGCGAGGAATGGCGGATTCAGAGTTATGCTTTATTACAGTTTTTTTTTTATAATTTTGTAGAAGATGACTGCAGCTACGACCGCTCATTTCTTTTTTAATTAACTCGTATCTGCCTGATCCCGTTTGGATTCCGGGAAATCCCTTCTTAGTACACCCATAAAATCATGAAATTACTTATTTTATTATTTATATATTGTAGTGGTACCTTGAAGATCATAAACCATACAAATATAAGACAAATTCTCCGCAAGCAAATTAGCGGACACAGTTAGTTAATATGTACAGTAACTTGGATTTAAAATGTACATAATATTCTTGATTGAGTAAAGTTAAAATTATTGCTTATAATGATGCCTTTGCATTAATAAAAACAGAAATAATATTTTGCTAAGCAAATAAATAAATATAGAACCATTATACAAGGTTATATAGCGGGTCTTACTCGCGATAAATCTTATATTTAAGGCATAAATACGTCGGTTTTTTGCCTTAAATATAAGATTTATCGCGAGTAAGTCCCGCTATATAACCTTGTATAATGTATACTAATCGCTAAAGTTTAAAATCGTTTAAATATAGAACCATTGAACAATAATAATGTAATTTGTTTCACTTATTGGCAACAAATTAACAAATTAATTTTCTTAATAGAAAGTAATCCTGTGGCGTACTGACTGATGGGCTTACAGAACCATTTGTAAAATCGTAAGCTTAGCTTGTTAGTCTAAATATCATTAGCGAGGTAAACGATACACATTTTCTAGCTTCCACGGCGAAGTTAGTTTTTAGTAGATATAAACAGAAAAGCCGAAAATCAGGCTTAGTGGCGTGCCATTAAAGAGACCTATACCTAGCAGTGGACTATGGCAGGCTGATGATGATGATGATGATAAATATAAACATAACTCTTAAAAGGAAAATGTATGAAGGAGTTGAATTGAAGACGTTTAGTGAACCAAGACAAGAACCGCTTTTGAAACACACCGATAGACTAGAGGAGAGACTAACAAAATTGCTACGCGAAGGATTATGTTATTTATGTTTAAACCTACGGCCCCACCTTGCACAAAATTGTTCATTAAAGACTGCTGAACGGAGAAGGAAAACATCGTGAGGACACTTGCATGTCTGAGAGGTCACTATAACATTATTGAAGGCCATGTGAAGTCCGCCAGGCCACACATGGCCAGCGTGGTGAATTTATCGCCTGCCCTCTAGCCCGAGGCTCCACCCGCGTGAATTATACAACATAACATAACTTCACGCCTTTAATCCACGAAGGGGTAGACAGACGTGTATTACACACCCACACTTCACCAGTTATGCTTCACCCCAATGTAATAGGAGGCGAGCCTATTGCCATCTACCGGGCTTATTGTTAAGCAAGCGAATTATACAAATATACACCTAAACCTTCTTCACTATCTTTTGGTTGAAATCGTTCAAAAATCCGTTGGGTAGTTTTTGATTTTATCTTGTTCATACAGACAACCAGGACATCTGGGTTCTTCTTTGAATACTACATATTATTCCATACCTATAGAAGAGACCAATGCCCAGCAGAGGGACAGGTTACATATAGGGCTATTATAAGCAAAAAACAAAAATGTCTAGAAATTGTGAACGAATTTCAAGATATTTACGATGAACTCGAATCATAATATTCAATTAGTGGTAATTAATTATGCATGCCAGAAAGTTCCGCATGCCTCGGGTAGAACATCATAAAATAAGGAACGTCTGGTAAGAATTGTTGGGAAGTTTTATAATTTAATTAAAAAACCTTAATGATATATTTGCCTTATAAGTATTGTTTGAAATAGATATATTGTCTTTGATAATCTAGAATATGCGTTTAATAACATTTGTTATCTATGGCAATTAATTTTGACACTGGTTACATTTGTAAGAACTGCCAAGTCATTCTCCCCGTTTGGTACTCGCCTGTTGAAAAGCACATTGTAGAACCAGCTACGCGGAGTGAATTTTGTGTACCCTTGTAAAATTGCCGCTATTTGATTTGTCCGGCACGGTTCAGTCAGCCTTTGTTGATAACTTTGTGATATTATATTGGACGATTTTGTAAAATTGTGAATTGTGTGACATCGTGTCTCATGCCTTGAATACTTTTGGAGTATGGCAGCTAAGTAGATATATCATTCAATCTATCGTGGCCACTTTAGTTTTGTGGGTTAATCAAGCTTGGCTCCAGGACTGACACCAGTGAAGATTAAGGTAACAGTACATATTGTATTTGATTCTTAGCGCTGAGTAACTCAATCAATATATGTCAGACTTTTATTTGCCCTGGTCAATTTATACCCAAATTAGCTTCCACTGCCTTCTGCAACAATTCCCACCTGTCTTGGGTAACTCTAGAACAAATTTTCTGATAGCAGAGCGTAGTTCCAATGTCAAACCAAATTTCAATGTCAAAGCATGCATAACCTCAAATTAGCCTTGTTATCTTGTATCTGAGTTAGACATAGTAGTGATAGATAGATAGTATTTTATTGTGTCAGTTTTGTTTAAATACATAACAGTTATAACTACATATGTAATAATTGATCTATTTAATTATAAACATTGATTTTTAGCGCTGAGTAACTCAGTGAATATATGTCAGACTTTTGTTTGCCCTGGTCAAGTGGGTGTAAATTAGCTTCCACTGCGTTGTGCAACAATTCCCACCTGTCTAGGGTAACTCTAAAACAAGTATAGTAACTGAATGTTACATAAATAGTTCCAGTTTTAAGCTTAATAAATAAAGTAAACATTTTTAAGTAAAGTTCATTTTATTGCTCGTATTGTAATTATTTAAAAGGGTATGGGGTGCACGGATCAAGTCTTTTCTAGGCTAAAGGTCAAAAGGTCTATTGCGCATTCGTGGATTTGGAAAAGGCTTACGATAAAGTGGTGAGCAATGAAATGTGGTCGGTACTGTCGGTGTATGAACAGCAACCTCATACGAGCTCTAAAATCCCTTTATAGAGATTCTATAGCTTGTATGAGGATAAATGGATCGTACACTGATGTGATGACAAGTGTTAGACTGGGATGTGTAGCGTCGCTGTGGCTGTTCAACCTCTTCATGGACAGTTGTTTGCAAAGTTTGAAAAATAGTGACTGTGGATTAAGAATGAATGAGTTACTTGTCAAATGCCTCCTTTATGCTGATGATCAGGTAATACTTGCGTCTTCAGCGGAGGAGTTGCAAGAGATGGTGGCAATCATGCGTGGTGCTTTAGGGAGGAAAGGAATGAAATTGAATGTGGGCAAGACGAAAATTATGGTTTTTGAAAAGGAGGAATATGTTACGGCTTGTAATGTTATGATCGATGGACATAAAGTGGAGCACGGACAGTGAATGATTTTGTATATTTAGGTACGCTGTTTACTAGGAATGGTAAGAATCAAGAAGATATTCAAAGAGGAGTTAATGCAAGTAATAGGGTTAATGGAGCTTTGAAAGTTTTTATGAACAGTCGAAAGGTTTCCAAAAAGGCACATTTGGCTGTGCATAGAGGGGTGTTAGTACCTACACTTATGTATGGTAGTGAAAGTTGGGTATGGCAGAATCGACATAAAAGTAGAATAAATATCGTAGAAATGAGAGCATTGAGAAGTATGTGTGGAGTGTCTTTGAACGACAGAGTAAAGAATTGCGTGGTAAGAGAGTGTTGTGGGGTAAAAGAAGATGTAGAGACAACTATTGAAAAAGGTATGCTAATATGGTTTGGACACATGGAAAGGATGGATGACAAAAGACTGACCAAGAAGTTATATAAGTCAAGTGTGAATGGGACAGGAGGAAGGGGAAGACTTAGACGGACGTTCTATGACCAGATTGGAGACATCCTAAAAAAAGGATAGGTTAGAAGCACCTTTAGCCAAAACGCATGGATGAACAATTTGATGAAAGTGAATGAAGTAAGGGAGATACAAGATCGTTGCAAATGGTGGTCTGTAGTCTCTGCCAATCCGTTGGGGAAACAAGCGTGAGCATGTATGTGTTATTAAAAAAAATGCACGGACTTCTTCATAAAGTAGACAAACTCTTAAAATTTCCGCACAAACATCATCAAGATTGAAGATGTTTAATATCCATGGGTTTTTAACCATTCTCGCCGCTAATGAGGTTTCCGGCTGCCACTTATTTTATTCAACGGGTACAACACATGCCACTTAATTACGACCTTGGCCCCTATGTTGCAAGTTGACTAGAAACTCTCTCCTTGGTTGTTTGCTGTGTGTAAAATATGCAACATAAGTCATGTTAAACTATGCATATTTGTGATAAGAATACTTTCTATAGGGAATTATTCCAAAGGCCGCCTAATATAAAGGATGACTATTATGACTATGTTTATTCGATCTTTCTCTTAGCGTTATCCCAGTTTCAATCTGGGGTCCGCTTTCTAGTCTAACCGGATTTGACGGAATATTAGCTTTTCCACGGAGCGACTGCCTGTCTGACCTCCGCAACCCGAAGGGATAGCGATATTCCATGGTTTAGACTAGTGTCAGTTTTATTTAGAAGGTACTGACGCCCTGTAACGATTGTCAAAGATCTTCATGACATCCGGGACCGACGGCTTAACGTGCTCTCCGAGGCACGGGACAAGCGATAATTAACAATTCAATACGCACATAACTCCGAAAAGTCATTGGTGCGTGCCGTGGATTCGAACCCGATACCCTCTGCATGGCAGTCTGTTGGTATACCCACTCGGCTATCGCTAGCTGTGACTATGTTTATTCGATCATCTGTTCTAAAGGTCACTTTAAAGGGCAATTATTTCAAAGATCACTAAGCATATATGAAGGATGTTTATTTGTACATAATTATATTCTGAAGATCAACTTCATTAACAATCGTCAGTACAAGAATTAGGCTGTGATATATTTTGAATTAAAAAATATTTATCAGTGGACTCTGCCATTGATAAGTTGGTCCATGAAAATAGAATAGGTTAGTAAAGCGCAACACTGCACACATTATCTACGTGTTCCAAACGAGCATCGATGAACGGTTTTATCTGTGAACTAGTGAAGTGAGTCCTCGCCAGCTGGGTGAACTTATTTGATGAATTTTTAAATAACTCTTCTATTTTTCAATATATAGATTATTGTTTTGATAGTAGGTTCGCTACTAACAAATAATCTCTGCAACGCTTAGCTGACAAGACTGCCTAAGGCATAAAATCCGCCTATCTACTAAACACAATTTTGGATTGCAAGAAAAACGAATTATATGATACGACGTACACTTTTGTTTACATGGTTGACAATGGCTCCTAAACGAGAAAATGAGTTTAATTAATTAATTAGCTATATAATAATGCATGAGTAACTTGATTGGACTGAATGAAGCAAGAGAGATTTGTTAAGATCGTTGCAGGTAGTATTCCGAAGTCTCTGACTACGCCTTCGGGAAACAGGCGTGAGTTTATGTATGTATATGTGTTGCTTGGAGACCATAAGGTGAACTCAGAAGGGCCTAGGGAATGCCCGCGGGATTGGGCAGAAATGGTTTAATTAAAACTAATTGTGTGAACGCAGCTGCGAGCATCCTCTAATATATAAGTTACTAGTTGTTGCTAAGGCGGCTGATGATATTTCGCGACATTTACGAATACCACAGTTACCAGAAGATAAGTAAGACAGCATAAAGACGAACAAAATACCTCTCAGGATAGGTTTAAATGCACATAAATTCATGACTTATTACAAATTAACAATTACATTATTAAATCCCGCTAAGAACAAAGTCTTCAATTAGATTTAGAAGTTAATTACATAATAAAAATTAAATTATTCAAGTAAATTGAAAGCCAACCGGTTCTTGAAAAGTTATATTTATGAGATTCTTAATGTTAAAAAATAAGTTGTGAGGCTTTTTAAGGGATGTTTCCAATAATTTTTTATCCAATGTTGTTTACTTGTTATGATAATAATCTTTATTTCGATTGTTTAGTGGCTTTTGATTTGGTATTAGAACGTGGACAGAAACTGTGTATAATAAAGGTTAAGGTTTTCAAGCTTGGATTGATGTTTGTTACTTCTTTATCCAAAAACGACTGAATAGTTCTTAATGAAACTTTTCAGTAACTTTGCTTATACATAAGATGCAGATGCATGCAGAATTGCACAAAGTCAACATTTGTTGCAATAATCGATCCCCATGCGGGCGAAGAAACTGACTGAAACAAGTCTGACTTGATTGTTCTTTTGTTAAGGCTAGAGAATGCCCGCTGCTACGTTCACATTTCTTTTAA
Organism: Euclidia mi; assembly: GCA_944739405.2. Taxonomy (NCBI): domain Eukaryota; kingdom Metazoa; phylum Arthropoda; class Insecta; order Lepidoptera; family Erebidae; genus Euclidia; species Euclidia mi. The sequence continues at coordinate 14,919,589 of OX123204.2, read as the reverse complement.
TTTAACCGTTTCTTCGAATGTCGGGAAATCCCTTCTTAGTGCACCCCTACGCTCTCCAAGGAACATACATGCCATTTTTTGACTTTCTGTACCCATTAGTATCGACTGTCAGTCAGTAATTGTAGAATTCTATGTACACAGATTTAAGAAAAAAAAATTGCGCAGTAAGATCGTACCTTTAGTTTCACTCTTTTAGAAAGCTTTTACAGAAATTGTTTTTAAATTTTAGAACACGGTATTTTCTTTAGTACTTTTATATAAAGGCATCAATGATTTGTTTCGAGGTTTAAGTATAAAGTTAACACTTAGCAACTTTTTACGTATACTTTTTACGTTACTTCGCGCAAAATATTGTTTATGATTGCATATTATTGTTTTTTTTTGTGTGCTTAAGAATTACCAATTACTATAATCAAAATAATACAAAAAGTGACTACGGCTTCTGTAAAGAAATCAAAACGTCGGATAGTAATAAATAATGTAGTTTCAAGATCATTTGGTTTAAATGTTATCTCAGTCAAACCAATATATCGCGATAAAATCCGTAAACTGTAGTTTATTTTAATAATACAAAAATGTTAAAAAATTTTACTATCCTAAAACCTAATCCGTGTTTGCTATATTTTAATGGAAACCTCACCACTGTATAAAATTCACCAGCAAATAAATCAATGTCCGGGCAAAACTGCAAAAGCCCGTCAAGCCAAATGATCATGAAAGAAATTGAAATGACAGCAAAAATAAGGCTCTTAGTTTGTTTTCGCTTTTCTTCTCAAGAAGTCATTAGGCTAGGAAAAGCTAAGTATTGTAAACAACAAAAATGCAGAAGTAAATATGTCTTGTTCTTTAAAATTTACATCACGCGAAGACATTTAACACGTTCGCGAGCGGTAGTTTGACTGATCATTACACAAAAAAGCACTAAAAATTTCCATACATTTTAGGGGTACTGTTATAACCGTACTGTCGTAACACAAAATAAAAAAGGTATTCCTGTAAGCAGTACGGGTATAACCGTGCGGCACTGACTCGCGCGACGAAGTAACACACGTACAATCACAACGGTGATAGCCGTAGTCCAGCTGTGTGCGCACACTATTACATGTCTTAAATAGACCGCAACAAAATTTGTCCTAGTACAGTAGTAGTAGTGAGGAATAAACAATTCTACTGTCAAAATGCAATATTTTGACAGTAGAAATGTTTATTCCTCACATTTCTTCATTCCTTAAATCGGTTCAGCTATTCCCAAGATTACCAGGAACAAGCAGACATACAGAATTTTTCCAAAAAAGGATGTTTCTGTATTGGTATCGTATAATTTTGCTATCTGCTCTTAAAAATCATTGTTATTTGATATCATAGACAGACACTTCAATTTTATTTATATGTATAGACATTCTGATATAGGTACTAAACGTTCGTGAAAAACAAAGTTACACTCCCTCCATTTTCATCCGCCACATAGAAAGTTAGTAAACAACTGTGGTCCATTTGAGAACTATAATATGGACAGCTCATTAAAGTATTAAGTGTTTCCACCGTCCAACATAAAGGTAAAAGCATACTTGTGTTATAGTAGTGGAATTAAACAACAGTTTACGGATTTTATCGCGATGTTTCACATTTGAAACTAATGATCTAGAAACTACATTTTTAATTTATTACTAGCCAACGTTTCGAATTCTTTACAGGATTCATGTTCACGGCAGACTGAGGTGATATTTGTCTTTTTCTTGAATGTATAAGTTATCTCAAAGTACCCGAATATTCGCTTGACTTAGTTAATCAATTAGGCATATATTCTAGGATACCAATGTTTTTATAGTGCCACTTTTTGCTAAGTGCGTGTCCGAACTAATTCCGTATATGTAATATGTAATATGTACGGAATTAGTTCGGACATTCTTGGTTATTGACTGACTGACGGAAAACACACTGAAAAAACTATTGTAAACTACTGGTGTTACTATTTATGCAGAATGAGCTCACAGTGTCCTTAGGTCTCCTGGTGACTTTGTCCACCCAAGAAGGGTTTCATTAGCCTTATGACAGGGTCCCAAGCTGGAGGAACATTCCAACCATCTTCCCTACTGAAATTAGGGTGTCTTTTAATTTCAATAGCTTCTCGTATCATCCTTGGAAGAAAACGGTGTTCTTTTGCGAGTATCTGTGGTTCATCAAATCGCAGGTAGTGGTTGGGACCTTGTTCCACATGTTCACACACAGCAGACTTTGTTGAGCGTTTATGTTTTATGTCAGCTATATGTTCTTTGAGTCGAATGCCTATGCTTCTCTTGGTTTGTCCAATGTATGAGAGCCCACATTCACAGTCAATTTTGTAGACACTGGCCTCTTGCAAGGGTAACTGACACTTGACAGTTGGTAATAATTGACTGATCTTCGTTGGCGGCTTGTAGTAAGTTTTGATTGAAGCTCGCTTCAAGATGTAGCCAATTTTGTCGGTCACGCCCTTGATGTATGGGAGGACAGCAGGTTGTCTTTCTACTGTGGCTGGTTTTTCTTTCTTCTGGGATCTATGACAGTGGCGCGGCGGTCGGAGCTTGTTGTCTTGCAGACCTTGCCTGACATGTTGAAGCTCAGCGTCCAGGTGTTTCTTGTCACGGATCCCGCGGGCTCTCTGAAACAGAGACATTCCTACAGTAGCTAACTGTTTAGGATGGTGGTGAGATTCACCGTTTAAATACCTATTCGTATGGGTCTTTTTCCTATACACAGTATGGCTTAATGAGTTGTTTTTATTCCTGATGACAAGTACATCTAAGAAAGTTAAAGAATTGTTTGCCTCTAATTAAATTGTGAATTGTATTTGGTTATTAATAGAATTAAGATGGTTTAGGAAAGCATTAACACTATCACCTGCCGATCAACGGACGAGGCTCTGGCAAACAAAATGTCCCAATAAGCGGCAATAGCCTCGCCACCTATTACGTGGGATCAAAACACTGGCGAAAAGTGGGCGTTTAATATGTCTCTGCCTACGTGAGTCTATGTATGTATGTATGTATGTAACACTATCTGTAGGTAAAATTGTGAAAGTGTCATCTACATACCGCTTGTAGAACCTCGGTGTGATGGTGGCAGTCTGCAGGGCTTGCGCCTCGAAGTCCTCCATGAAGATGTCAGCAACGACGGGCGATACTGGAGAGCCCATTGCTACACCGTCTACTTGTATGTAGTATTTCTTGTCCCATAACAGATAGCCCGTTGTCAGGCAGTGTTTAAGTATTTCTGCATATTCCTCAGGCATGTTGTTTTCTGTCAGCTTCCTTCTAGTAATTTCTATACAGTCATGTACTGGTATGCATGTGAATAATGACTGTATATCAAAACTAACCATAGTTTCCTTGTCAGAGAGATGTAGGTGTTTGATTTCACTGACAAAATGGTAGGAATCTTTCACATGTGCTCTCGTATTGCCTCTGAGCGGTGAGAGAATCTTTGCCATGTGTTGAGCCAGTCTGTAAGTTGGTGCGCATATCTGACTAACTATCGGGCGCAAAGGAGCGTTTTCCTTGAGTATTTTTGGTAGACCATACATTTGAGGAGGTTTTGCACACGATGGTATTAAATATTGCACGTCCAAGTTTAGTTTTTCGGAGTATTTATTAACAATATCACAAGTTTGCTTGAGAATTTTGTTCGTAGACTGACTTAACCAACTTGTAGGTACTTTCATCCGACAAAAGATCTTTCATTTTTTGTTTATACTCGGATGTGTCCATCACTACCGTTGCATTTCCTTTATCTGCTCGGAGTACTGTAAGTTCAGGCCTAGCTTGCAACTTCTTCAGTACGAGATATTCGGTCTTTGGTAGATTCCTTGCCGGCACTTTCGATTGACGCAATGAAGACGCGAAGAAATCTTCCTTACTCACATTGTTCTTGACTAGGCAATCCTCAACGTTGCAAATAATGGTCTCATACGGTATTCTGGATGGAGTTATCGCGTAATTTAAACCTCTGCTAAGTACTTTCTCGGTATTTTGATCTAACGTGTGTTTTGACAGATTGACAACTGTTTGTCTATGGGCGGACGGTAGCGTGTGATTGATCCGTGCGAAAACGTTCTGTTTCGTGTTGTACTGGTCATTTGATTTTAGTTGTATTTTCGCGATCACTGCTAAAGTTAAGGAGGTTATTCATGTTAACAGTAGAAAAACTTTTCTTATACTTATTTTAGCAATATTTTATAACGGCACTCGACATAAAAAACGGGCAAAATTCGTCTTGATACACGATGCAATGCGTACGGAACCCTAGGTGCGCGGGTCAGACTCGCACTTGCCCGAATTTTTTATATGAATTCCTAGATTAATTAACTTAAAGTAAATGGTAAAGTAATGTTCTACTTGTATACTTAAACAAATATAACAAACTATTGACAGCCAACATACTTACACCCTTCGAAACACATATAGCTGTATATATAACTGTTCCATTCAAAACAATATTACACGGCAAAATACCATCGCACCGAAAAGGTATTGAATAGTTCTAAAATAAAGCACCTACCACAATGGCCTCTTATTAAGTGAGGCACATGCCACAAATTCTGGCGTAATTCCAGCGCTCCGCCCGTGACCGGCATGTTCCTTGGTCACCAATAAAAAGATTACGTACCCACTAATTGCATCCGACGGGTTACCGTTAAGTTTATTAAACAACCTTGTAGCTTGTATTGTGGATACAATTTAATTTAGAATCTGACTGATGGAATTTAAGGGGTAGAATTCTGATAGTATGTGTTACGTAGATTAAATTAGTGTTGTTTATGAATATAGGTATCTGTGTTACTATGAAATGTTGACAGACATGTGGTTATCCATTTGCGTTTGTAATTTATTTGAATGAAATACATTTCGTCATATCATCAACATGTTGTTTCGTAAGGATCATCATCATATCATCATGATCCTCGCACTTGACAACATTTTGTTTCATAAAATTTATGTGTCGAGTCTGAGTATCTTTTCTCAATTGGATTTGATTTAAAAAGCATACTTTGCAAACAAATTATCTTAGTAAGATGGAAAAAAAGAGTAGATTTATAAAATATCTACCAGTTAGTATTATCTACAGCATGTCGTACATTCTATCCTCCAACCAATTACAAAGTGCATACCTACGCACTGAAATCTCGTACCTGTTTTATTCATATTTTTTCCATTATAGTGGCGGCTAACAACAACGTCTTTCTTAGAGAAGATTGTTTCCCGGCCCCTCGTGAATAGAGTATCGACTTTATACGGTGGAGCTACTTAAATATTATCCTAAGCTCCGCGGGGACATACGAGACGTTGGTAGTTATTTGTGGTGAAGGCTGGATTCCTGTGTTGCTGTACGCAAATCTGACAGGATTCATGTATAAATTAGAGTAAATATTATATGACATACACCTTTGTGCTCTGCAATAAATAAACATAAGCATACGACATATATCTAGGTAGCGACATAGCTAGAAAGAAGTGTGTTATATGTTAAATGTGTCTATTTGTCTGCTTGTGGCATCGTACTTCCTAAACGGATGGACCGACTACGATGCGTTTTTTGTTTGAAAGCTAAAACGCCGCGTTGGCACATGAGTAAATAAACCAAACAGAGACAAACCTTCTTAAGAGCTTGTCAATTCGTTACCTATTTTGGTAGGGTTGCTACAATAGATAAAGACAAATTAAAGAAAACTTTTGTCAAATAGTTTTCATATTGTGTTAGAAACCTTTACAAATTACTTACTATAATAATTTTCTTTTTATAATTTTTGTTTTTTAATAATTTATTGATTCTTTTCTATGGTATGGTAAATTTTGAATCTAACATATAGTTTTTTTAAGTAATCCAATGGGAAACACCCACAAGCCATATCAAATTTACAATCTTCAATACGTTTAAGTATTTCGTTGCCAACCTTGACAATATTTATTTTAAGATCGAAATATTCGCGAAACTTTTGCTCGAGCAATGCAACAAATGCGATAAAATTATCAGGAGGTATAATTAAAAAACCCAATTGTACGTTACGATCGTTAAAATCTTTATAATGACTGAATAGAGCATCTTTGCCTATATTTATAAACAAACAACGTGCGTCGTAACAACCCTGAGATTGTCAACTGCGTTCAACTGTCTGTGCCTACGTAAACCGGTTTTTTCCAGTCTCGCCACGTACACGACAAGCGGCCAGTGGTCACACACACATGCACGTGCTTGTAGTAGTGCAATCGATTTGCGCTGTTGTATGAAGCTTTGTCTCTGTTCCGTTAATCTAGTCATGTGGCGATGGTTCTTAGCTATTATGACGATATGCGAGGAAAGTTAACTTAAGTTTTAAATTTTATATTATTTATCATGTCAGCTTAGAGACGTTAGGCACTTCAACAAGCATTCCCTAAGTTAGTTCATCGCTTTACACCATCGTCGTTCTCAAACTAATAACGTAATCGAATATAACATAGCATGATCTGAATAAAGGTTTAACACTAGGTACCGAAATATGCAAAACGATCGACTATCGTTTATGATAACATGCAAATTCGCATAGTCCCGGCGGCCTAGGCCTACAATATTGTATTAACATGCCACTAATTACCTTTAGGGTTCAGATAATAGGCTATCGTCATCAGTAAACTACTGCCTTTGATGTGGTTCAGAGAATCACAATTTCTAAACAGGTCTAAATATCACTTTGCGTGAAAACGACAGTAATAATTTCTGCTTCTGTCCACTATGCTATAACGAAAATGATGGTGCATAAAATAGGATTGCTTTAAACATACTGATTTAACTATTGATAAATGTCGACGACAGCGGTGGCCTAGTGGTGAGACCAACAGACTGCAGCGTGGACGGAGTCAGGTTCAAACAGATAGAGCACATCGGTTAGCGATTTTTAAAATCTCATTTGTTATGGAAAAAGATTATGGAATAGATAATCTTGGGCAGTTTCGGCGTCTCAGCCCTGCCCTTTTTCTCTCTGATCCGCTCCTACAGTCATCATCATCAGCCTTTAACAGTCCACTGTTGGACTAGGCCTCTCCTTTGAAGAGAGGAATTGTCCTACTATACCACGCTGGCCAAACGGGTTGGTATAGGGTTTGTATCAAGTTTTCCTTCTCTTACAGTGCTGTTCTCTGCATAATATGCTCCCTCTGTCGGCTCTTACGACACCCATGGGATGATATGGGGTGGTGACATTCTATATTCTTAATCCGTCACCACACGGACACGGCTCCCACAGTACTTTAATTATATTTTAAAAATAAAAGTAATGGTCATCATCTTCACCTTAAAGGAAAAAGGCATGATCCAAGACCCTCGTCTTTCAACTCAGGATCCGCTTGTGTGTAATAAAACCGAGTCTCCCTTGTTTGACCGAAAGGAATTTGACAAATTTTCACTTCCCAAAAAATTTTCGTATAATTTCATTTGCCAAATTATTACTTAGCAAAATATCTATTCACAAAAAATTGTAACGCAAACCTAATGTTTGGGAAATGAACGTTTAAACTATAACCTGTTTACCAACTAGTACTTTTATTTCGTCAAATATTTCAGTTGGAATAACAGTTTTTACGCGAAATCAATAATTATCCTAATCTAAATAGTTTAGTTCCGGGTAACCTACTAAAAACAATCTTTTTTCTATTAATGGAAGTCGTTTCTGGCGTAGGAGGTCACAGTTCTAACCTAACCTAACCCAACAATATTTTTAATAATTAACCTACTCTAACTACTTCCATAAATAAACTAATATCACCAAACGCTTACTGTCTGAAGATTGTTTGCTGTAATAAATCATTTGATTAAAGACCGAATGCTATAATGACATTATACTTGGTAATATTTTGCCAAGTAAAAATTTGACCAAATAAAAATATGCGTACTAAAATCATTCGAAATATTGCAATGGTATAAAAAAATGTTGCTAAAATTTGTTTGGGTAATGAAATTTTCCCAATAAAACCAGTAGTATATTGCACAGAACACTGTATAGCTAAATAGCTAAAAGGCAGCAATAGCCTAGTGCAGATACAATCAGACTGCAATGCAGAGGGTATCAGGTTCGAATCTATGGCGCGCACCAATGACTTTTCGGAGCTATGTGCGTATTGAAGTGTTAATTATCGCTTGTCCCGTGCTTCGGTGAGCACGTTAAGCCGTGGATCCCAGCTGTTATGAAGATATTTGAGAGTGGTTTTAGGGCAGACAGGCAGTCATTCTGTGAAAAAGCTAATATTGAGCCAAATGCGGTAAGACTAATAAGCGGACCTCAGGTTAAAACTGGGATAACGCTGGGAGGATGACTGTTCAGCTAAAAATCATCAATGAATTGAACCCAGTGACAAGAATACGAAATCAAATGTCATTTACATTTAAAGCGCATTGAAAGATATTTATGACTGCGTCTGCCCCAGTTCGTAGCTTTTATGGATGGTTCCCTTTGTGCGGCTATTAGTGCGAGGGTGTTGCTTATAGATTAAAGCGTGTTTTGCTTTATACTGCATTTCTATATAGCGTTGAAGTCTCATCACTTGTATCAGTTACATCAAGGAAATAATTAGCTTTTCTTTCTTAGACCTGTAACGATCGTATGTTAGGCACGCTATTGGGCGTTAGTATTCTTGTGAAGCACACTATACACATACTATATTTTGTGTACATCATCAGCGTCTAAGCAAAAGGTAATCCCGGTTGCAACCGAGACGAAATTTTTGGAAAAAGAAAGCCTGGTACTTTCTGGGCTAACCAGATTTAACCGAATATTCGCTTTTCCTCAAAGGACTGTCGCCTAATCGTTGCAACGTACCCATGGTCGGGATATTCCATGAGTTAGACCAGTTTCAGTATATTTCATGAGTACTGACTCACTATCATCATCAACCCTTTATACTGTCTCACTGCTGGGCACGGGCCTCTTCTCACTATGAGAAAGGTATAGCCATAGTCCACCACACTGGCCAAGTACGGGTTGGCAGACTTCACATGGCTTTCGAGAAAATTGTAGTGAACTCTCAGACATACAGGTTTCCTCACGATGTTTTCCTTCACCGTTTAGCAAGCGATCACAATTTAATACGCACAAAACTTCGAAAAGTCATTGGTGCGTGCCATGGATTCGAACCCGATACCCTCCGCATAGCAGTCTGTCGGTCTCTCCACTCGGCTATCACTGACTCACTATATCGACTGTAAAAATCTTCCATCAATTCTAACTTACAAAATTAAAATCACACTAGGTTCATCGTCAAATTGTGATTATTACTTTGTAGATATGTTTTTCTACAAACTAGTTAGTTAATTCACAAACATAGCTAAGTTGTAGTATCATATTAGTATATGTATAGTGTATAGTATAAAAATTACAATAGCCACTAATAAAAGTCAATATAAAGAACAATAGCAGTAAGGATAATTATTCTCGTTTTTCTTTTTGTGTCTTTCCCTTGAGGCCTGACGATAATTTCGTTTTGTCTTGACAATTTGTGTCCTCAGACAATTATCGGGACCGTGATTTTCGTCTGCAGCATGGAAGCGCTTTGATGTAAACGCTACAGCAGGTGTTCAACCATCAAAAAGAAGTCCTCTGTAAGCATTGCATTCCTTTGCCTATCAACATTGGCGTTTCAGGGTGGATCCTTAAAATACACCGGTGTGAAGTACCTGTGAGATCCAGCCTAGAATTTTCATGTGGTGACGGATTAAGAATACTGAATGTCACCACCCCATATCATCTCATGGGTGTCGTTAGAGCCGACGGAGGGAGCATATTATGCAGAGAAAAACACTGTAAGATAAGGAAAACTTGATACAAACCCTATACCTAGTGGTATAGGGTGGTATAGTAGGCCAATTCCTCCTTTCAAAGAGAGGCCTAGTCCAGCAGTGGACTGTTAAAGGTGATGATGATGATGAACTAAAATTCTGGAGTTCGCACTAGACCATACTGGGGTGGGCACGGAACCCTATAGATGTATCGCCAATGCCTTATTTTTTTTTTTTTGCGGCTCGGTTAGTCATTTTGCCCCTCCAAAAAAGGGTCTTAATAAGTAATTAGTTTCCTTCAATAGACAATGCCTCTTTTGTCTGACCCTCTTTTGACAACACAATACACTTTGCATATTTTGATGAAACAGTGTTAATGAAGAATTTCATTATCGTTTACGAGCACGTGTATGTACGTATGTAATGCTCACTTATTACCTCATTAACACTTTTATTGGACTCTTACAGTCCTCCGCTACTGTTATTAGCAGTTAACTCGGCTCATAACTAAGTTATATTGACATTTTTTATATTCATGCCAGCACTCTCACCTCTGATTACTAAGTTAAGCCAGATACCACCTTGCATCCTGATTTAATATTTTTTATTTCTTTTCGTATTTATATTAAGTACTAGCTTTTGCCTGCGGCTTCGCTCGCGTTAAATTTGGGATACAGTCAAATGCCAAATCCATGGTCTAATATATCTCTATACACACTTTCGCATTTATAATATTTAGGGAATATCGGTTCAGCCGGTTTAGCGTGCCATTGGTACAGTCAACAGCAAAAGTAGATGATCAAAATCAGAAATTCAATACTAATGAATGGAGTTCGCGTCAGAACTATGTGGCGTCGAAGTGATTCAAAAGTATGTGATTGTAAATTATACCAATCATTTACTACTAGTACAGCTGCCATATATTCGTGATCAGGTTTGACTCCAAAAGTTATAAACTCAATTCACATCAGAACTAAGAAGTGAAAAAAATGTTCAGAACTATTCAACAGTTAAAATCAAATATAAATGAAGAAACTGAGGCCACGTAATCATGAGGCAAATAATTTACCCATACTTATTTTTAAATACCCCAGTAATTTAATTTATGTTTTACGAAAAAACAGCTGAATTGGATAAAATATTTAATATAATTTTAAAATGTTAATAAAATATTTAATATTATTTAATATAATTTTTTTATAGACTCAGGCCTTTATCCCCGAAAAGGTAGGCAGAGGTGTAATATTACACTCACATTTCGACATTAATTTTTAGGTCGCACGTAATAGGGAGCGAGCTTATTACCACTACCGGACACATCACCAGACTCCGTGCTGCTACTGAGAATTTGGAAAAACCCAGTAACACTTTTCGGGAATCGAATCCGAGACTTCCGATTAGCAGACGCATACGCTATCCACTGGACCACGGAGGCAGGCACTGGACCACAGAGGCAGTCATTGTATATTTAATATAATTATGCCAAATTTCCGTGTGGTGACGGATTAAGAATATGGATTGTCACCACCCCATATCATCCCATGGGTGTCGTAAGAGCCGACAGAGGGATTATATTACGCAGAGAACAGCACTGTGAGAGAAGGAAAACTTGATACAAACCCTATACCAACCCGTTTGGCCAGCGTGGTATAGTAGGCCAATTCCTCCTTTCAAAGGAGAGGCCTAGTCTAGCAGTGGACTGTTAAAGACTGATGATGATGATGATGCCAAATTTCATCTCTCATGTATTTTGTTTTCTGTCAAATGTTTAAAAGTAACTGATGTGATACAAAACGATAATTCAATAAATATTATTATCTTTGCATGTTTGTGCATTAATGTCAGTGTTCAAAAGTAGCTGATGCGATACAAAATTTATTATAACTCAATGATTGCTTTTGCCTAGTCGGCTACAATATATCTGTCACAGTAGGTACACAGTGTACCTACCTATCTGTCACAGACTAATGCTTTGCCCTGCGTTTTGTTTCTTTTTTATGTTGTACATTTTCTGTGTCTGTGACAAATATATAGTTTTTCTATAGGTATATATAAAACCGGAAGGTTATATATTGACTTCGCGCTTTTGTCACACTGTTAGCAAGAGTTCTGTGGGAATAGTGCAAAAGTCCAAGTACTGAAACTCTATAATGTCAATCTGATGTCACATACAATAGGTATATAAATTTGAATTTAGAATACAGTATTGATGAATTTTACTGATTACGAATATATGGCAGCTGTACTAGTAGTAAATGATTGGTATAATTTACAATCACATACTTTTGAATCACTTCGACGCCACATAGTTCTGACGCGAACTCCGTTCATTAGTATTCAATTTCTGATTTTGATCATCTACTTTTGCTGTTGACTGTACATACATACACACTTTCGCTAATATAAGTAGGGATTAGCCAAAGCAGTATAAGTTATATATGGGAACGATGTAACAGTGCACTATATGATAATGTATGATGAGATTATGAGACAGTACTGACAGAAGTGACAGATATACGATAGCACATACGTACCACAGCGCATGCGATCTTACTGTCAATTGTTAGATGGGAGGGTCGAAATTTATGCTTTACAAACTTCGACCCTCCCTAAAATCCCTTCCAGGTTAATTTTTTGATAAGATTTTGCAATTATTTGTGCTTTTCCTGGCCCTAAACTACCTCCCCACCAATTTTCAGCTTAATCGGTTCAGGCGTTCTTGAGTTATAAATAATGTAACTAACACGACTTTCTTTTAAATATTTTCTATATATATAAAATTCTCGTGTCACAGTGTTAGTTAAAATACTCCTCCGAAATGGCTGGACCGATTTGTATGAAATTTTGTATGTATATTTAGTAGGCCTGAGAATCGGTCGTAATCTATTTTTGGAACCCCCAACTCATATGGGTTGCCCAATACAAAAAATATTTTTTAAATATTTTGGCCAATTTTTTAAATATTTATTTTTTATGATATGGCAATAAAAAATAAATACATCCCTTTATTTTTACCCTTTTATCACCAACCGATATATTTTAAAGGCCATATTAGTAATTTAAATATATCAGTACCTAGACCAGTTATCCACGCCAGACGCATACTTACAGGCGCTAGGCGTTAAACAAAGAATTGTGTTGTAGGGTTAGTCACAATACTCCTCGGAAACGGCTGGATCGATTTGTATGAAATTTTATATGTATATTTGATAAGTCTGAAAGTAAATCGGTCGTAATCTTTTTTCAAATCCCTAAGTCATAATGGTGGTCCAACACAAAGACGTTTTTTTAAATTTTTGGACAACATTTTTTTTAATGATGTGGCATTAAAAAATAATGAGAACCCTTAATTTTTACCATTTCATCACCAACCCCTGTTTTTAATAGCCATATTAGTAATTTAATCATATGTCTAGCACGCCTCGCGTATAACGGTGTCAAAAAAACGTGTCACAATGTTAGTTACGATACTCCTCCGAAACGGCCGAAAAAATTTTTACACTTATATTTGGTAGGTCTGAGAATCGGTCGTAATCTATTTTTCAAACAATAAAGATGATTTGAATTTGAAAAACCTCTAAGTTATAAGGGTGGTCAAAGTAAACATATAATTGTCTACGTTTACCGCATTAGAATTTTCTGTAATGGTAGATGTTCTAAATAAATAAATAAATATTTTTTACTTTTTTGTTTTATTTTTATTTTAATTTCAATAAGATGTGGCTATAAAAAATACATACAACCCTTTATTTTCACCCTTACATCACCAACCCCTTTTTAATGGAAATGTCAGTAATTTAATTATATCACCAGATCAGTTATCCACGCCAGGCATATACAAGTGTCAGAAAAATCTATTCACATTGTTAGTCAGACAGACTGCCTCCGTGGTCCAGTGGGTAGCGTATGCGACTACTGATCGGAGGTCCCGGGTTCGATTCCCGGGTCGGGCAAAAGTGTTACTGGATTTTCCGAATTCTCAGTAGCAGCACGGAGTCTGGTGAAGTGCCCGGTAACGGCAATAGGCTCGCCCCGTATTACGTGGGACCTAACAATTCACGGCGAAATGTGGGTGTAATATTACACCTCTGCCTACCCCTTCGGGGATCAGGCGTGAGCCTATAAAAAAAAAAAGTTAGTCACAATACTCCTCCGAGACGCCTTGACCGATTTGTATGAAATTTTTTATATATATATTCGGTAGGTCTGAGATGTCACATAAAAATCTATTTGACCTATGTTGTCTCTTCTCTCCATCACTTCTAAGCGTCCCTATCTTCTACGAAGTTGGGCCAGTTGCTGTCAAAGTTGTCTAGATTGTCACGCCATCGTTTTCGGGGTCTGCCTCTGTACCGCCGTCGGTCTTGCAGCACTCATTGTGTGAGGATCTTTGCCCATCGACTTGGATTCATCTGGATCACGTGACAAGCCCAATCCCACTTTAGGTTGGTAGTCTTCCGTCTCACATGAGCATCACATTCATGTCAGAGATCGTCACCTATTATATAAATATTTATACGAAAATGTTCAATGTTTGTTTGTTTGTTCATTATAGACTCTGTAATGGCAAGAGATTAATTACTTTTTCTATCACACGTCTTAGGTAACTTTTTTCAGAACCGTTTGGAAAAAAAGGGAAAAAGAAAAATACCTTGAAAAGGCGACACAAAGTTCGCCGGGTCAGCTAGTATAGATATATATATATTAGATTAGAGCTAGTGAAACCATGTTATATATGTAATATAGAATAAAAGTTCTATGAGAAGTAAGAATATAATTTGAATAAAAATTGCCTTTATAATTGTCTGATTCTCTACTATATAACATTTATTTACATTGTTTTATGATGATTTTTGAGGCGAGTCGTAATACTTATTATAATTTTTTATTATCGTCATCATTCTGGATTTCTGGCCAGATGCATTCAAATGCCGATATCCGTCGCAGCGCTATTATTATTTCCTTCTTGCGGAGCTTAAGAGCCAAAAATATGCTTTATAATACTTGAAAGACTAGGATACATAAATTAAAGATGCAAAGCGTTGTAATATCACAAGTCACTGTAAAATTGTATCATTTTCGTAATTGATCGCTCGCAATATCACAAAAGCTTACAAAATCAAATAATAATAGTTCACTTCTCACAATGTGACTTTTCCAAAACCGCAATATAAACAAATTGGCCTCATCGCATGATTTACGACATGCGTGATAATACATTTGTCATACTTACCACAACTCAAATAAAATATATATAATATAAGGCGTCAAAAGGACCTGTAGTCCCGACTTGATTTATGAAACAACTTGTGTAAGCGTCGTCTATTTATTATCCTCGACAGGGGACTGACAAATTATAATATGAGCTGTTATGACTTCCCTCTTTGAAGTGAAGTTATTGTTGCCAAAGTATTAAACTTCAATATGTCAATGTAAATGATCAATGAATTATTTAGACGTCTGGCAAGCTTATTATAAGAGACATGTAAGGTGTAATTGGCTGTGTCGTTAGCAGCAAGAAAATAAGCTTGATAAGGCATTTTGTCAAATATTAGGCCCGCCCGTTAAAAGTCAATGGCTACTTTAATAAAACATCACAACTAATTATCCAAACTTCGACATCTATAAGTGATGTTTCATTCCCAACTACAAGCAACGGATTCAATATTCATCAAAGCCAGGTATCAAAAGCAGCAACCGCAGTACCAATATTAACCACAGAATTCAGATTTTAGTTACAGCTTGAATAATTTCGTACCTGTGTAAGCCAAACGGTGTATTTGTAGACAACTAGACGCAGATAGTTCAGATTTATACTAACTAAGTAGTTTACTTCTTGACTACGCGTAATTTATCTGATGTGGTGGAAATAACTTGTTTTGATCAAACACAAAATTAATTAATGTTATGAACTCTAAAAGACTTCGACAATTTACTTACTGTCGTGTGTGGGGTGTAACAGAAGAGTTCTGAGTGAAGCTTTGTTTGCTGAAAGTTAATTATTAAATCACAGCAAACCTAAATGTTGCCAATTACGAGCATTAACACCTTATGTTCTACGCATTTTACTTAGAAAAAGTAACCTAATCTCTTATCTCGCAAATATATATTTTATTCATTTAACTAGGTACTTCAAAAAACCAAGACCTAAATGAAACGTCCATCACCGAAAGTACCTTTTAGTGAAATTATTATTCTACACGCAACTCTAAATAGATTTCTCGAATTTCCACAAACGGCATTATAGTGGTCCTCCTCCTAAGCCGCAAATCCCTAGGTCTCAGGCTGACAGCTTATCTGTTTTTATTCCTACGCCTACAAGTCACGAGCTTCCAGATAAAAATAAATAAATATTATATTTTGTGTAAACTGAAGAAATGAGACGAGACCAAATATATACAAACATTTCTAAAGAGAAAGAATAATTTGACAGCACTGACGTATTGGCTTAAGCAGTCACTTCATATTATGTAACCTTGGGATAACTGTTGTAAGTGATTTGTCTAGTCTTGTTCCGTGTGGAATCAAGACTAGACAAGGGACAAGACTATGTTTGATCCACAAATTGTTTGTTTGTTTTTCGTGTGAGTGTGTGGCCAACTCTGGTGTCGGAGTTTTCAGACCGCCCGAAGGCCTCCGACATGGCCTAACGATCCTTATCCTTAGGCAAGAACCGGGACCGACAGCTTTACGTACCCTCCGAAGCACGGTAGCGCTCAGATGTAAATGCCACACACGGTCACCCATCCAAATGGCGACCTGTGCTAGCGTTGCTTAACTTTGCCGATCTGTTACGAACCGCAAGCCAAGTCTCGCTATGAGCGCTACAAATTGTTACTTCGAGTCTGCTGGTTAAATGTTTGTAAAGACTCCGAGAAGTTGTGCCAGCGTCACCGTTTAAAAACATGAACATAAAAAGCGTTTTAAATTACTATTTAACTTCATAGAAAAAAAATCATAGGATAACATCTATTATATCTGATAATTCAAATGAAAGTTCACCTACAGACAAGTTTAGATCTGGCTAGCAAAGATTTACATGACATATTGCAGGCAAATAGTATTTTAGCTTAGTTCCTCTAGAAATTTGCATTCAAAAATCCCGAAAAAAAACTAAGTTAGAATATTTAAATCACATTTTTTTTGGTACTATCATCATCATCATCAGCCTGTCATAATAGTCCAATGCTGTCTTCTTTCGAGTACAGCCGCTGCCTTCTACTTCGTGTACATAGTTACTCCACCTAGCCGGTGGGTTTCCTACACTTCGGACAAATTTTTTGGTATATCAAAACCAAATAAATCAACTGTGACAGATTTCCATTATTGTCATAAACGGTAGCCATTAGCTATGAGGCATTTCAAATTCTTGCTTTTCATCTTAGCCGTCTTCAAAACAAAACCTTATCACTTTTAATAAGCAGAAGAAAGCTATTGAATTGTACCAAATATACTATCGTCGCCAGGTACCCGCAGGTAGTATTAACTGACCGAGATCGACTGTGGCGACCTGCACAAATCTAATCAATTACAGTGCTTCAGACTAATAGAGTTAAATGTTTGTCTATTTTGAATTTTGCTCTGAAAATTTCCTCTTTTTCTTGATGGCAGAAATTTTGCTTTGATTTGACAGTTTGACTGGGTGGTCAGAGAGCTGGTAGTCGTAATTTCGATTTCTGCTTATGAAAATCTTTGTGCAATGAGCCCGATTATGTTTTTTACTGTATGTAAATTATCTGTAATATGTATGTATCACCATTTCAGTCTAGAGACATCCTGATGCATTATTGCTGGACATAGGACTCCCCCAAGGCTCTCCACATAGACCGATCTTGTGCTGCCCATCCTCCTAGCGTTTATCCCAGTTAGAACCCGGGGTCTCCGCTTTCTAGTCTAACCGGATTTGGCGGAATATTAGCTTTCCACAGAGCGACTGCCTGTCTGACCTCCGCAACCCAAAGGGCTAGCGGTATTCCATGGTGAAGACTAGTGTCAGTTTGTTTACAGGTACTGACTCCCTATAACGACTGTCAAAGATCTTCATGACAGCCAGGACCGACGGCTTAACGTGCTCTCCGCGGCACGGGGCAAGCGATAATTTACAATTTAATACGCCCATAACTCCGAAAAGTCATTGGTGCGCGCCGTGGATTCGAACCCGATATTATCTGCATGGCAGTCCGTTGGTAACTCCACTAGGCTATCGCTGCTTTCCGATTTCCACTGATCTTGAGCTGCCTGAGAAAACTGTAATTAAAATATACATATTTTACTAGTATATTCTCATAATAATCAGGTAAGTAACTAAACAAACATAAATAGTAATATGAAAGATGATTTGAATTTGATAAACCTCTAAGTTATAAGGGTGGTCAAAGTAAACATATAATTGTCTACGTTTACCGCATTAGAATTTTCTGTAATGGTAGATGTTCTAAATAAATAAATAAATATTTTTTATTTTTTTTCGTTTCATTTTTATTTTAATTTCAATAAGATGTGGCTATAAAAAATACATACAACCCTTATTTTCACCCTTACATCACCAACCCCTTTTTAATGGAAATATCAGTAATTTTATTATATCACCAGATCAGTTATCCACTCCAGGCATATACAAGTGTCAGAAAAATCAATTCACATTGTTAGTCAGACTGACTGCCTCCGTGGTCCAGTGGGTAGCGTATGCGACTACTGATCGGAGGTCTCGGGTTCGATTCCCGGGTCGGGCAAAAGTGTTACTGGATTTTCCGAATTCTCAGTAGCAGCACGGAGTCTGGTGAAGTGCCCGGTAACGGCAATAGGTTCGCCCCTTATTACGTGGGACCTAACAATTCACGGCGAAATGTGGGTGTAATATTACACTTCTGCCTACCCCTTCCGGGATCAGGCGTGAGCCTATAAAAAAAAAATTACTCACAATACTCCTCCGAGAAGCCTTGACCGATTTGTATGAAATTTTATATAATTATATATATTCGGTAGGTCTGAGATGTCACATAAAAATCTATTTGACCTATGTTGTCTCTTCTCTCCATCACTTCTAAGCGTCCCTATCTTCTACGAAGTTGGGCCAGTTGCTGTCAAAGTTGTCTAGATTGTCACGCCATCGTTTTCGGGGTCTGCCTCTGTACCGCCGTCGGTCTTGCAGCACTCATTGTGTGAGGATCTTTGCCCATCGACTTGGATTCATCTGGATCACGTGACAAGCCCAATCCCACTTTAGGTTGGTAGTCTTCCGTCTCACATGAGCATCACATTCATGTCAGAGATCGTCACCTATTATATAAATATTTATACGAAAATGTTCAATGTTTGTTTGTTTGTTCATTATAGACTCTGTAATGGCAAGAGATTAATTACTTTTTCTATCACACGTCTTAGGTAACTTTTTTCAGAACCGTTTGGAAAAAAAGGGAAAAAGAAAAATACCTTGAAAAGGCGACACAAAGTTCGCCGGGTCAGCTAGTATAGATATATATATATTAGATTAGAGCTAGTGAAACCATGTTATATATGTAATATAGAATAAAAGTTCTATGAGAAGTAAGAATATAATTTGAATAAAAATTGCCTTTATAATTGTCTGATTCTCTACTATATAACATTTATTTACATTGTTTTATGATGATTTTTGAGGCGAGTCGTAATACTTATTATAATTTTTTATTATCGTCATCATTCTGGATTTCTGGCCAGATGCATTCAAATGCCGATATCCGTCGCAGCGCTATTATTATTTCCTTCTTGCGGAGCTTAAGAGCCAAAAATATGCTTTATAATACTTGAAAGACTAGGATACATAAATTAAAGATGCAAAGCGTTGTAATATCACAAGTCACTGTAAAATTGTATCATTTTCGTAATTGATCGCTCGCAATATCACAAAAGCTTACAAAATCAAATAATAATAGTTCACTTCTCACAATGTGACTTTTCCAAAACCGCAATATAAACAAATTGGCCTCATCGCATGATTTACGACATGCGTGATAATACATTTGTCATACTTACCACAACTCAAATAAAATATATATAATATAAGGCGTCAAAAGGACCTGTAGTCCCGACTTGATTTATGAAACAACTTGTGTAAGCGTCGTCTATTTATTATCCTCGACAGGGGACTGACAAATTATAATATGAGCTGTTATGACTTCCCTCTTTGAAGTGAAGTTATTGTTGCCAAAGTATTAAACTTCAATATGTCAATGTAAATGATCAATGAATTATTTAGACGTCTGGCAAGCTTATTATAAGAGACATGTAAGGTGTAATTGGCTGTGTCGTTAGCAGCAAGAAAATAAGCTTGATAAGGCATTTTGTCAAATATTAGGCCCGCCCGTTAAAAGTCAATGGCTACTTTAATAAAACATCACAACTAATTATCCAAACTTCGACATCTATAAGTGATGTTTCATTCCCAACTACAAGCAACGGATTCAATATTCATCAAAGCCAGGTATCAAAAGCAGCAACCGCAGTACCAATATTAACCACAGAATTCCGATTTTAGTTACAGCTTGAATAATTTCGTACCTGTGTAAGCCAAACGGTGTATTTGTAGACAACTAGACGCAGATAGTTCAGATTTATACTAACTAAGTAGTTTACTTCTTGACTACGCGTAATTTATCTGATGTGGTGGAAATAACTTGTTTTGATCAAACACAAAATTAATTAATGTTATGAACTCTAAAAGACTTCGACAATTTACTTACTGTCGTGTGTGGGATGTGACAGAAGAGTTCTGAGTGAAGCTTTGTTTGCTGAAAGTTAATTATTAAATCACAGCAAACCTAAATGTTGCCAATTACGAGCATTAACACCTTATGTTCTACGCATTTTACTTAGAAAAAGTAACCTAATCTCTTATCTCGCAAATATATATTTTATTCATTTAACTAGGTACTTCAAAAAACCAAGACCTAAATGAAACGTCCATCACCGAAAGTACCTTTTAGTGAAATTATTATTCTACACGCAACTCTAAATAGATTTCTCGAATTTCCACAAACGGCATTATAGTGGTCCTCCTCCTAAGCCGCAAATCCCTAGGTCTCAGGCTGACAGCTTATCTGTTTTTATTCCTACGCCTACAAGTCACGAGCTTCCAGATAAAAATAAATAAATATTATATTTTGTGTAAACTGAAGAAATGAGACGAGACCAAATATATACAAACATTTCTAAAGAGAAAGAATAATTTGACAGCACTGACGTATTGGCTTAAGCAGTCACTTCATATTATGTAACCTTGGGATAACTGTTGTAAGTGATTTGTCTAGTCTTGTTCCGTGTGGAATCAAGACTAGACAAGGGACAAGACTATGTTTGATCCACAAATTGTTTGTTTGTTTTTCGTGTGAGTGTGTGGCCAACTCTGGTGTCGGAGTTTTCAGACCGCCCGAAGGCCTCCGACATGGCCTAACGATCCTTATCCTTAGGCAAGAACCGGGACCGACAGCTTTACGTGCCCTCCGAAGCACGGTAGCGCTCAGATGTAAATGCCACACACGGTCACCCATCCAAATGGCGACCTGTGCTAGCGTTGCTTAACTTTGCCGATCTGTTACGAACCGCAAGCCAAGTCTCGCTATGAGCGCTACAAATTGTTACTTCGAGTCTGCTGGTTAAATGTTTGTAAAGACTCCGAGAAGTTGTGCCAGCGTCACCGTTTAAAAACATGAACATAAAAAGCGTTTTAAATTACTATTTAACTTCATAGAAAAAAAATCATAGGATAACATCTATTATATCTGATAATTCAAATGAAAGTTCACCTACAGACAAGTTTAGATCTGGCTAGCAAAGATTTACATGACATATTGCAGGCAAATAGTATTTTAGCTTAGTTCCTCTAGAAATTTGCATTCAAAAATCCCGAAAAAAAACTAAGTTAGAATATTTAAATCACATTTTTTTTGGTACTATCATCATCATCATCAGCCTGTCATAATAGTCCAATGCTGTCTTCTTTCGAGTACAGCCGCTGCCTTCTACTTCGTGTACATAGTTACTCCACCTAGCCGGTGGGTTTCCTACACTTCGGACACATTTTTTGGTATATCAAAACCAAATAAATCAACTGTGACAGATTTCCATTATTGTCATAGACGGTAGCCATTAGCTATGAGGCATTTCAAATTCTTGCTTTTCATCTTAGCCGTCTTCAAAACAAAACCTTATCACTTTTAATAAGCAGAAGAAAGCTATTGAATTGTACCAAATATACTATCGTCGCCAGGTACCCGCAGGTAGTATTAACTGACCGAGTTCGACTGTGGCGACCTGCACAAATCTAATCAATTACAGTGCTTCAGACTAATAGAGTTAAATGTTTGTCTATTTTGAATTTTGCTCTGAAAATTTCCTCTTTTTCTTGATGGCAGAAATTTTGCTTTGATTTGACAGTTTGACTGGGTGGTCAGAGAGCTGGTAGTCGTAATTTCGATTTCTGCTTATGAAAATCTTTGTGCAATGAGCCCGATTATGTTTTTTACTGTATGTAAATTATCTGTAATATGTATGTATCACCATTTCAGTCTAGAGACATCCTGATGCATTATTGCTGGACATAGGACTCCCCCAAGGCTCTCCACATAGACCGATCTTGTGCTGCCCATCCTCCTAGCGTTTATCCCAGTTAGAACCCGGGGTCCGCTTTCTAGTCTAACCGGATTTGGCGGAATATTAGCTTTCCACAGAGCGACTGCCTGTCTGACCTCCGCAACCCAAAGGGCTAGCGGTATTCCATGGTGAAGACTAGTGTCAGTTTGTTTACAGGTACTGACTCCCTATAACGACTGTCAAAGATCTTCATGACAGCCAGGACCGACGGCTTAACGTGCTCTCCGCGGCACGGGGCAAGCGATAATTTACAATTTAATACGCCCATAACTCCGAAAAGTCATTGGTGCGCCCCGTGGATTCGAACCCGATATTATCTGCATGGCAGTCCGTTGGTAACTCCACTAGGCTATCGCTGCTTTCCGATTTCCACTGATCTTGAGCTGCCTGAGAAAACTGTAATTAAAATATACATATTTTACTAGTATATTCTCATAATAATCAGGTAAGTAACTAAACAAACATAAATAGTAATATACCCATTAAAAATGTTAAAATCACTATACATTTTTAAATCCGTATGTCATACATATCATATACATAAGGCCCAGAAGGAGATGGCGGGATGAGTTGGACGCATATCGGAGGGATTGGCGGGAACTCGCATTTGATCGCGACAGGTGGAAGTTGGAAGGGGAGGTCTTTGCCCAGCAGTGGGACACAAATTAGACTGGTAATAATGTCATACATTTCACATTCACACACAGAACATAATTATATTTCCAAACACGACCTTTTACTTAGCAATGTTTGTTATAAAATAGCAAAGATATTTTAAAAGCCAGTCAGTAGGTAATATTATTTGTCGAGAAACGTCAATTTTACCTAAAATAGCTTCATGTCCCATGACCATTCTTTGAGTTACGTGGTAGTGAAACATAGTTTTAGCATTAGCTGTAAAAGTGTGCAAATACATGCCAATTCTACAAAAATCTTTACGTTATTTTTAGAGTATTTTTGTTCTGTAATATATTATTAAGAAATACGAGAAACTAGTCAAGTGTATATTACGGGCGCTCGGATGCGCTAATGGTAAATAGCGCCGCAACCGTGATCGGACGGATTACCGGGTCAGGCAAAAGTGAAACTGAGTTTTTCTGATAAGGGCAATAGACACTATTGCGTTGGACCTAAAAATCATAAAATAGCGAAATGTGGGTGTAATAAAATGTATACCTCTGCCTACCCGTAGGCATGATATGTAGGCATGAGTCTATAAAAAAGAAAAAAGATTTAGTACTTTTTGTTTTTTTTTCATTTATAATCCTATAAGTAAAAGGTGACTTATAATAAAGATCAGCAAACTAATTTTGATGGATTAACATTGTAGAATTACAGTAGTAAATTAGGTTACTTTATATTCAAATGAAAAAAATTCATAATAAATCAGAAATATAGTTTTCTATAAAGTGCCCCAATAAATTCTCAATCTGAAAAGCCTTTTTAACATTCAGTACCGTCGAATAAATTCCTCAAAAGTTTTGAGTAGATCTTAATAAGAGTTTGCCATAACTTTTCCTGGAAGTTTCCTTGATGCAGCAAGTCACAGGCAGAAGTACTTTTGAGTGTGACTTTACCGAATACTTGGGCAATTTGAAGAATGAACCCATTTTTTCTGTCACTCCAACACCAAATAAAAACTCCTTGTCAACTTTTTACGTAATTTTTCAACCTTCACAAGTTATACAATTTCTTTTCATCCGAAGTACAGAGTTTGTCAAATTAAATTGCTGTGATTTTACAAAAAGTGGAGAGGGCAAGCTAAGATAAAGGTGTGGTTACACTTAATAATTTTTTGAGCGTCTAAAAAGCGGAAGCTAAAGTTATTGGTCTTGACGTAATAATTAAATTAATTGATGGCATTAATGAAACTATATTGATTTTATCATGTTATACGACTTGCTTAAACTCTAAACTTTTCACTGAATATGTTGCACGGGCGCCGGGCTCTTGGCAACTATGAGATGGAAAAGATCAACATTTCTTTCCAGAAAAATAAACAAATACCAGCCGCAAGTTAGAAAATTATTTTATAGTCAAGTACATAACGAATCGTTGCTTGTCAACTTCTTACTCCTACGGCTCCCATTGAGTACATAAAAATATCAGCAGTTACAATAGCTTCTTTAATCACAAAATGCAATTTTGTACCCAAAACACATTTTCCTCATATTGTACCTAATATCTATAGCCTAATCAGACTCTTAAAACCTTTAGCCTTTAAATAAATCTTTTTTCTAAAAGATTATAGTTTTAAACACAACGACTTATTGACTGCAATTTTCTACGCGCTTTTGTAAAAGTGTGCATTGCATACCTAAGGGTGAGAAGCGCCTTATAAACCGCGGTCGGTTGAGGTACAACTAATTCAATCTGCCGCCAGTGACAGTTGTAGCTCCCAACTCTTCAACAACGTTAGCCAAGTTTATGTTAACCGCGGAAGTTGCCCGTTCCGTCTTTTATTAATATAATAAAACAAGAACATTATTACTGTTTGCAACAGCTGAGACGTTCAGACTTCTTTACTCTTCATAATTTAAAGAGAATTTATTATTTAATTTTTGTTGAAGAGCGTCGAGAGTTAGTGAAATTGTCCGTGCAATAAGAAAATAAAATATAAAATGAAAACTATCTCTTGTTGGAGACAGTGGCGGCTCGTTCAAAGGAGCGATGGAGCAGTGAACTCCCAAAATTATAAAATATACATATGTATACAACTCATATAAACTTTTCTTTAAACATGCTCAATATTTTAATACACCTATTCTCTTTTCTATAATGCATATCTACAAATAAGTATTTGACTACTAAACTGTTTATCATAATTTTGTCAACACTCTTGAAACATACATAGGTACCTATTTTTGTTGAGTGGAGCGCTCATAACAGCGCTCTTCGTCGACGAATGCTTAGTACAACGCTTAAGAGGCCGTTCCAAAATTCACGGACTGCGTGAATAGGTATTTTACGCCAAGCGCGTGGGCAACGCGATCAAGTTGTCAATGTGTGCGTCTGTGTAGCCCAACAAAATCTACCTTGCAGTGAACTCACTGAGACAACACAAATTGATACTTTGACCAATAAAATTTATGATCGTAATACAGAATTATTTTGGCTAAGGTATTTTGATGTTTAAATGTAATAACTCCAGGTAGATTCCATTGTTGTTGTTAAAAAAATCCGACTTCAAACAGTCGTAGAAACATGCAATCTCATTTACTTAGATTACACACACGTGCATACATAGACTCACGCCTGCTTCCCCGAAGGGGTAGGCAGAGGCATATTGAACGCCCACTTTTCGCCAGTGTTTTGATCCCACGTATTAGGTGGCCTATTGCCGCTTATCGGGATATTTTGTTTGCCAGAGATTACAATAAATGACTTAGATTACAATAAATGACTTAGATTACAATAAACTGACTTAGATTACAATAAAGACTAATTCTAGTTATTCTGTGATAAAATCCAAAATACTGAAGCGATTTCGGAAAACTTTCTATGGGACCAAGCTGGAAGTAATATCATTATATCCTATGAAATAAAAATAAATCCAAATTGGTCCATAAATGATGCATTAGTGAGGTAACAAACATGAAACAATATGAAAAATAATACAACCGAATTTTGAACCGCCTCCGTTTTGAAGTCGGTTGAAAATATTAATCCCTACTAATATTATAAATTCGAAAGTGTGTATGTATGTATGTATGTTCCGTTTTCACGCGAAAACAGCTGAACCAATTTTTTGAAATTTAATATAGAGATATATTGGACCATGGAGACGGACATAGGCTATCATAAGTTGCAAAAATTAAACTGGGAGGGATTGTAGGGAGGATAGAAGTTTGTACGGCAGAAATTTTCCTCTTGGAAGTAAGAACGCATGCGCGAATAATTGAGTGCTGCGCATGTGCTATCTGTCAGTAATTTCACATCATACATATTTTCATATTGTGCACGGTGATTCCATTGTTCGCATATCTAAACTAATAATTATATACTACGCTCAAACGGCTGAAATGATTTTCTCTACCCACTAAAATTATAAATGCAAAAGTGTTTATTTTATAGATATAATAATTGGACATGTATTGAAACATGGCTTTGACTTTGTCATGGATACTGATCGAGTTACTTTGTACCTTATAGAGCTTCTGACTCTTTAGAATAATCAGGAGTGTTTTCACACAACTTGGGACTGAAAGTAGATATGGCTTATCCCGAATTTAACGCGCCCAAAGCCGCGGGCAAAAGCTAGTATACAATATAAATGAGATTTTACTTAAGCTGAAATAGTAGCCGAATCTTTTTCTGGGGTATCCATCTCCTCATTTATTGTACTATTACAAATCGCTATGTACTGTTTGCTAAAATGAATAAGTAAAAGTAACGTCTTCATGTTTTGTTTTCAATACCATGCTGTCACCATTTATAACACATAAATCATATACGAACCAACATTTTTGCAGGAAGTATGTAATAATCAAACCTTATAGTAAAAACCTCTTAGACGGTGATTGAGTCATTATTAAAAACAACATTTTAGCTGTAACTTTATTTTTACTTTGGCACCATATCTGGGAAATTACTGGTTCAGGAGATATTGAGGCTCAAAGTTAGTATGGAATTTTTCTAATTAGGTACAAAATCGATGCATTTACTCCACCAATATGTTCTTTAGACGCCCTATGACCCCATGGATAAGTAGATATTTCGAGCATAGCACGCACGCGCTTTTAATTACGGTTTAGAAAAAACAAAAATATTTGTTTGTAAAATCTTAAAAATATTTGTTTCCCTATCATTCTTGGTAAGTATGACTTGGCAATCATGTACACAACCAGTAGACTTCGGCTTTGTGATTACACAATATTCTTAACTAATCTGTCATAAGGCGCTAAAACTATCAATATATTGGGTGAATAGCCTGTCGTGGGTCGTAATTGCAAAACTTGCTCCAGTCATTAACCACATAACTGACAATGTCTGAACGCACCATCGCTCTATTTTGTGTTCCGTATAAGAGAGAGCACGAAGCAAACATGCACCGTCACCAACAATAGGGACGACAGTACATTCTTCAACTTCTCCATTAACGTTCAGATTTTCTTTAGCCATTTTAAAAAAGTCTATCCGACAAAACCTACGCTTAAACCAAACGAAAACAAAATAAATGCCAAATACAAAGCTGAGTCTATAACCAAAACTTTTTAACCGAAACAAAGCAAATGCAATCCAATATATTTCAAGAAAAGAACAGCCAAAATCGTCAAATATAATGCGCTAGAAATATTTAGGTATGGTATGTACTATACAGCAAACAAAACGATTTAACGACCAACAACATCCAACTGCGTACAACTAATCTACTTGACTATGAAAGTTAAATAATAACTGGAGAGGGTCATTAATCCACAGAAAATCTTAACACCTCGATTACAAAAATGACGTAACTGCACAACGCTATCTATTGTCAACATTTATAACTAAAATTATTTTGCTCGTCTTAATTTATTCGTTCCATTAGGTAGGTACTGATAGTTCAAACTAATACATACACATCATCCATCATCCCTTAGTTTATCCCCATGGGGGTTGAATTTATCAAAATCATATTTAAGCGGACGTCTTCATCATAGTAGCGCCACTCTTTAATTTCAGTTCAATCAGCCGAAAATCTATGAAAATTTATACAAACTTTCATCCCCTATTTTATCCCCTTAGGGGTGGAATTTATCAAAATTCTTTCTTAGGGGATGCCTACGTCATAGTAACTATATGCATGCAAAGTCTCAACCCGATTGGTTTAAAATTGACAAAGTTTCATACAAACTTTCATCCCTTATTTTATCCCCTTGAGGGTAGAATTTATCAAATTCCTTTCTTAGCGGATGTCTATGTCATAACATTTACCTGCATGCCAAATTTCAGTCCGATCCCTTCAGTGGTTTGGGCTGTGCGTTGACCTTTGAGTTTTATATATACTTAGATACAATTTCTGACATTCATAAGAGTCACCTTGTGACCTAAGTGAATATAGTATTTTTGAATATTGCGGTATTTATTTTATAAGAGCATCGATTTCGTTACCATTATTTTATTATACATATTCAACAATAATAACTCACATCAAGAAGGGTTGGTCGCGCTATAAATACAGTGGTGTTTACAAGGCACGCACACAGACGCAGTGACAACGGCAAGCGGCACACGTCCTACCTCGATGAGCGCTCAGCGCGGTCTAAAGTTCTGTAGACGCGTACAGGATTTATATAACGATTTCTAGCTTCGTTTAAAAATTAATTTAAAATATTTGTAATCACATTTAGAAGCTGATTTTTTTTTCCTAGCAAGGTATTATATCAAATCTTATTAGAGACTATTTGTTTTTTGATTTCTTATTGTATTTTATGTGATAAAAAATAATCCATTTAGACGTAAACTGACAATTTAATGACATTTTACGTAACATTTTTTGGTTTATTTCTGAATGAAACCTAACATTCTGGCACAGTCATACCAAGGGGCAGGATGTTGTTATGTTGTAGATGCATTTAAAAGTTAATTACTCACATTATTTTCGATGTCATGGACCATCGCGTAATGCTCATAAAATGATTTCTTCAAAACATGCTTTGCGGAAACTTGATTTTTCTGTTGTAAGTAATTAAACACTTATTTTTACTACAGTCATACAATAGTAAACGAAGTGATCTAATGGTGTAATCGTTAATTTCTTAATTTGTTGATATATCTGAGTCACAATCACGTATCTCCGCGCGTGTTAATCGCCAAAATGGCTTAAAAAACGGGAACGGCCTCTTAATACTGAAATGTAATGAGTGCGAAAGAGAGAGCGTTCTATGCGCTGGGCGCGTGAGACAAAAGATTTGTATGAGAAATAAGCCAAATACGGAGCGCCGCTCCTGGCTAGCTTGACGAGGTGCGCATGCGCGAATATATTACCCGACTAAATGATATGACCATTTGTCACGAAGAAAAATTAAAACGTATGCTTCGTTTTTTTTTAATACTGTTTTGCCGGTATCATTTGAATGTAAACAAAAGCAAAACATTTCTCTGCAAGTGCGTTGGTAATTAGAAAAGGATTGGTGTTTAAAATATTGTTAATTGTATGTGTGATTGTGTGTAGGTATATGTTTAAGAAAGACAGTTAAATTGTGTAACTAATATGGAATATAACAGCGTAAACTTTATAAACGGATGGATGAAAGAAGAAATACGAAATGAGTGTATTGTGCGAGAATGAATAGAAATGTCGGTACGCCCTAGGCGGACGTACGCCGATCAAATAGGTGACGTACCTACTAAAAAAGGGCCAAATTAAAAGTACCCATAACCGACGCGCATGCATGATGAGGTTAATGAATATCGAGGAAGCGAAAGAGGTATGTTTGAACCGAAGCATGTGGCGTTCCATAGTATCTGCCTACCCCAATGGGAGACAGGCGTGACAATATAGATAGATAGTTAGAACTTTATAAAAAAACTGTGAAAAATTTTTAGAAAACGACCAATAGGATAAAACGCTTTGGTTATGTGGTTGCGAAAATGCGAAGGAAGTAAGAAGCGGTTTTGTTTAGTGGCGTGTATTTTGTTTAGTGGCGCCGGAGTTGATACTGCGTAGACGGTTCAGGTAGGTATCGATGATTTAGCACATCTTACTATTAATTGTAAAAGCATTCACAAAATAAATTGTAAGCAGTTACTTCTTCTTTTTAAGTGAACACCCAATATAATCTTTCACGAGCCGCCTCTGGTTGGAGACGTTGCGCTTATTTAAGCAGATGGACGTAACATACTGTCTTGGCATTCACTGATTCGTAGAGCAAATAGGGTATTTGTCTTACTGAATGTAGTCATAAATACAAAGTAGACTAAAAGCTATATAACGTGGTTAATTAATTAATATTGTCAGTGGTGTGGTGGACGGGTATTCGTCGGAAAGATGTTCCCACTATACTTTTTCAAGAATCTGATGTAACAGCTATTGCATTATTTGGTTACACTTTAGGCTAAAAATTGACAACTCAGGCTGTGGATGATGATAATGATGATGAGTGAGCGATCCTACACTGGAATAATTACAATTACATCACTAAATTCTACTTATTAGACAAAGATTGCTAAACAGCTATCTTTGTCAAATTAGTAGAATTTAGTAGGTATATTAGGTTGGTAGTATATGTAAACTATACTAGTAACTGTAAATGTCGGTAACTGTCTCATTTAAAATAATAATATTGTGGGAGAGGGATAATAATACATCCGACTCCTACTAAGAAGAGTGTTCTTCTACTTTAATTGTCTACTTTATTTGTTATTTTATGAATTTAAGTAAATTTGCATGTTAAAAAGATAGTATGAAAAGAGAATACAATGTTCAGACGAGGATTCAACGGAATACTTTAAGTCACAGTCACACAACTGTGTCACACGACTGTACAAAATGTTGCCTTGGTAAACAGCATTAAAACATTCCGTCATATCATTAGTTTATTAGTGTCGTGTTAAATATGCACATTGTTACTTACCAAACATTCAAAAACTTTGATATCTCGGCGAAAGATACCTACATAATTATATAGAGAATTAGATAAAATAGTGATAAAAAGTAATTTATATCCATTCAACCATGAAGGAAGTTCAATGAGGTTATATTTTGACGAATTGAAAGAAAATCCAATATCTGCCTAGGATAAGTTTGTACAAAAATATTTGAACGTTCAGACATCCGAGCTATTTTCAGACGTAAAAATCCGTTCCGATTTGTCTGAGAAAATGTAAGATCAACCAGTGAAGCATAACAACTTTCTTTTAAAGTTTGCGACGGAATATTCAAGGTGAACGATTTTTTAAGTAAACCTCAAAAACTCCATAAAAACAAAAATAAGTCAAATTTTCTCGCACGAATTCTTCAAGAATAATCGGCGTTCTAACGAAATTCCAGTGTTCTGTAAACCTGAAAAATATTGACATATTTTTATCAAAGCAAATCAAACTTTAGCAACTCATGTTTAAGGTCTAAGTCTTGTTTTTGAACAAAATTAAGCACTTGACAAGTGCTTAATTTTGTTCAAAAACAAGACAACAGTAAACAGTTTCAAGGAAAAAAAAGAGAAATGCGCATTTATTTTGTGTGCTCATTGGTGTGAGAAATCAGAAAATCAAAAGTTCTTTCATGTTAAAGGTCTTTGTTAAATGAGCTATGAACATGGTAGATTATATTGTTTGATGAATTTACACCGAAGCGTCATGTTGCGATAATTTAGATATATATTTTTGCCTCTTTCTCATCAACGTTTACTCCTCACCGTTTGTTGTGCAACTGTGTAGCTTAAGTAAGGCTAAAAATTGTTGTTTCTAATCTGGTTGTTCGTTATGACGGTTAACTGAATGTTTATAAAGATTCTCAGGACACAGGATTTACTCCTAATGTGGAAAACTGATTCAAAAGACTATTAGACGTTTTACAAGCTTTTATATGCGTGTACGATTTGTGCCTAATAATATTATCTGTATTCTTTTTTTTTTCACATTGTTTATGTTATGTCACATGTCCTTCGTTTGTTTAAAAATAAACGATTCTTTTCTTTCTTCTTTATTTAATTTATTTGTGTCGGTCATCATATCAGCCGAACGACGTCCACTGCTGGACATAGGCCTCCCCCAAGGTTCTCCACACAGACCGGTCTTGAGCCGCCCGCATCCAACCTCCTCCCGCGATCTTGACAAGATCGTCGGTCCACCTTGCGGGGGGCCTACCTCTGCTGCGTCATCCGGTACGTGGCCACCACTCCAGAACCTTTCTGCCCCAACGGCCATCGGTTCTTCGAGCTATGTGCCCTGCCCACTGCCACTTCAGCTTGGCTATCCGGAGAGCTATGTCGGCGACTTTGGTTCTACTGCGGATCTCCTCATTTCTGATTCGATCTCGCAGGGAAACTCCAAGCATAGCTCTCTCCATCGCCCTCTGACTGACCTTGAGCCTTCTGATAAGGCCCATAGTGAGCGACCACGTCTCTGATCCGTAAGTCATCACTGGCAACACACACTGGTCAAAGACTTTCGTCTTGAGACACTGTGGGATATCGGACGAGAAGATATGTCGTAGCTTCCCGAACGCTGCCCAACCGAGTTGGATTCGACGATTGACCTCCTTCTCGAAGTTGGACCTACCTAATTGGACTACTTGTCCCAGGTAGATATACTTGTCGACAACTTCGAGCGTAGAGTTCCCAACCTGAATAGGAGCAGGTACAACATGGACGTTCGACATGATTTTCGTCTTGTCCATGTTCATCTTAAGACCTACTTGTTGGGAGACTCTACAGAGGCCATCGAGCATTGTGCCTAGGTCTTCCATGGTCTCAGCCATGACTACGATATCGTCTGCGAATCGAAGGTGAGTGATGTACTCGCCGTTGATGTTGATGCCGAGTCCATTCCAGTCCAGAAGCTTGAAAACATCCTCCAGCGCAGTGGTAAACAGTTTCGGGGATATGACATCCCCCTGTCTCACCCCTCGCTGGAGTTGAATAGGTTTCGAACTCTGGTCCTGGAGGCGGACTGACATAGTGGCGTTTTCATACAGACACTTCAGCACTTCGATATATCGGTAGTCAATCCGGCACCGTTGGAGAGACTGTAGCACCGCCCAGGTTTCGATCGAATCGAAGGCTTTCTCATAGTCCACAAACGCCAAGCATAGGGGCTGGTTATACTCCTCGGACTTCTGTATAACCTGCCGCAGCGTATGTATGTGGTCTATGGTACTATAGCCTTTACGGAAACCGGCTTGTTCGGGAGGCTGGAAGTCGTCTAGCTTGCTCTCGAGACGATTCGTGATGACCCTCGAAAACAGCTTGTAGACGTGGCTCAGAAGTGTGATGGGTCTGTAGTTCTTCAAGAGGGTTTTATCCCCTTTCTTAAAAAAAAGCACCACCACACCTCTGTGCCACGCCTGTGGCGTTTTACCCTCGAGAATGACGGAATTAAATAGCTTCTCTAGCGGGTGCACCGCCGGCCTTCAGAAGCTCACTCGTAATTCCGTCATCACCCGGCGCCTTGTTGTTTTTAAGCTGTTTGAGAGCCACACTAATCTCGTGCATGCTGACGTCCGGGATATCTTCGGTATAGTGTCGGGTCAATCCAGCTCTAGGGTCTGACGCTGGAGTGCTTGCGGGTTGTTGCGTTGTCGTGTATAGCTGTCCATAGAACCTTTCGATCTCCTCCAAGAGCTCAGGCTTGGACGATACGATTCTGCCATCCTCCGTCTTCAGCTTTGTCAGCTGACTCTGCCCAACAGACAGATCCCTCTGGAACACTTTGGATCCCTTATTCCGCTCGATCGCCTCACGAACACATTTTGTGTTGTATTGGCGGAGATCGCGAGTCAGAGACTTAGAGATCTGTCTGTTGAGGTGCCGATATTGCGGCATGTCGTCGGAGGATAGCAGAACCATCTTGCGCCTTTCCTCTAACAGCTCGAGGGTCGGATCCGAGATCTTTTTGGTTCTCTGGCTTTTCTGGGGCTTAAAAAATTTAGCCCCTGTTGTATGGACAGCATCCACGAACCCGTTACTGTACACGTCCACATCTACGCATTCACCCAGGCATTCGAAACGGTTCTTGAGTTCGAGCTGAAAGCTCTCGGGGTTTTGGATATGAACCGGTGCCGGTCGGAGCGTGGACTTTATCAACCTCGACCGTTCGAGGCTTGTACAGATATTCAATGTGCCTCTTACCATTCGGTGATCGCTCCCCACTTTAAGTGAATTGATCACGGAGACATCATAGAATATCTGCCTCTTCGTCGACATGATAAAGTCGATCTCATTTTTGGTTGCACCGTCTGGACTTACCCAGGTCCACTTGCGGCATTCTCGCTTCTTGAAGAAGGAATTCATCATATAGAGTCCTTCCTTCTCCATAAAGCTAGCCAGCAAGTGACCCCGGGAATTCCGATGCCCATAACCAAATGGCCCCACTCTCAGCTCATCACCGTCGCGTTTGCCCAGTTTCGCGTTAAAATCTCCCATGACCACGGTGTAATGGGTTTGGTAGCCATGTATAGCCCGAGATATGTCCTCGTACATGGCTTCCACCTCCTCATCGGGGTGCGACGAGGTCGGAGCGTATACCTGTATGACCTTCAGCGAATACCGCTTGGATATTCTGAGTATAAGGTACGCTACCCTGCTCGACACACTCCCGATATTTACCACGTTGGTCACGAGAGATTTGTGGACGATGAACCCGACACCACCTTGGGACTGTTGGTCGCCCTCCCGGTAGAAGAGCAAGTTACCGGAATTGAGAACTATCGAGTCCTCCCCCTGTCTTCGGACTTCAGATAGGCCTATGATATCCCATCGCAACTTGCTCAATTCTTCTTCCAGCTCGACAATCTTCTCGTCGGTCCGCAGTGTGCGCGTGTTCAGTGTTGCCAGGGCCAATTGTCGTTGGTGGTGGTAGCCCGATCTCTTCCGGAGATTCTTCGCACCCCTTGCCCCGCCGTTACCATGGCCGCTACCATAACCAGGACTAGCGGGGCCGCCGGGGACTAGGGGCCGGTTTTTAATGGTGTGATTCATAATTGGGGGGATATGCCATAATCGCCACGCTTGGCAGGCGTATTGGCGATCGCAGTGGCGGAAGTTCTTAGTGCTGGACGCTGCTGCCCATCTAGCATCTCGGGATTTCCTTCCGCCAGGTTAGGATGGT
The DNA here is from genome assembly GCA_944739405.2 of Euclidia mi. Lineage (NCBI taxonomy): Eukaryota > Metazoa > Arthropoda > Insecta > Lepidoptera > Erebidae > Euclidia > Euclidia mi. The sequence continues at coordinate 14,884,426 of OX123204.2, read as the reverse complement.
TTGACCGCCATCTTTCGGTTGACTGCTTGCGCTGGGGGAGATATTATGACGAGTATCTACTCGTCAGAGTAACTCCCCCAGTGGGCGGTGGGGTCGTCACGTCCCGACGCCAGATATTGACGCCTGATTTGTGTCGGTACCTGTAATGAAATATTGCAAGATGAGCTTGAGCCATCTCCGGTTTGCTATTGAATATTTGCGTTGTTTTGTTTGCTGATATATTGCTTGCATGTTTACTTTATCATCTTTATGTGCTTTAAGTATGTTAGTCATTTAATCACAAAAAATTGCAAAACAGCTCAAAGGTCAACAGGCAAAGATATCTAAACTTAAATACAAGAGGTATATATCATTAAAGTTTAGCAGAATCTATCGGGAGACACAAATAGTAATACAAAATTTTTAAAATATAAAATATTTACAGTGTTTATAAAATTATAATACGTGTCGAGGTGCTGGCATTGCAATTAAAATAATCGTATAGATATCACAATGATCCTTTGCAGTGTTCGTGATTTTTACACGCATGAAAAACTTCGGTATAAGTGGCAGCCACCTTGAACCATAAAGACTTTCTTTTATTCTACAGCTCAAGGCTGCAAGCGTTATCTTAATGCATAAATTGGAATGGGTTTATCATATTAGTACCAAATGGAATCCTACGTTTATTGTGATTTAAATGTGTTTTATGAAAGTACATTTATTGAATGCTACACCGTTTAAAGCGAATAATATTAATGCAAGTTTGTGATGCTCTTATCTTAGCACATTTTTTTTCGTGTGAGTGTGCGGCTAACTGTCGTGAAAATATATGGGTAAACTTACTTTTTAAAAATAAACAAAACTACGAAAAATATTTGCAATATTTCTGCCCTCTTTAAAAATATTTATTCAAATATACGACTACCACCACACAACTTCACCAACTTTAAATTCCACTTTTCTAGTGAACGTTGAATAATTTTTAGATAACAGTATTCTTTGGAGCTTGCAGATTCAATTCCAGGGGCGAAGTTGAATTTGCTAACACACTGAGCCCTATTTTTGGCTCTTCGTGTCCAGACATTTTTTGGAGATCTAGCAGTGGACTATGGTGGACTGATGATAATGATAGAATAACAATATATACCACTAGTTACCGTCAACACCTTAACCGCTCGCGTGATCTTATGTCTGGTACTTTAACCATCTCCATGAGTCACTTCGTGCACTGGTGAAAACCACATGGTGCTTCGCGCAGTACTTTTTGTGTTAATCAGACAGACAGACGCCGTGGGTGACGTAGTTTTAATTTCTATAAAATATGCGGGCGTAGTTGCGGTCATATAATATAATGTACAATTTTATATAATTTGTCGACAATCCCTTGTCAACAAGTAATCGTGATTAGAAAAAGAACACTTAATGATTATTTGTCAAATTCATGATATCTCCATTTATCATTCCCAATATTCTCTATGCAATTACCATTCTCTCTGGTAGCGCCATCTACCTTCCTATCTACAACTAATCGCATCAACATGAATCGTTCCACGCTTGTCTAGTGCGAGCGATATCATATTTCCGTCCCTCTCTTTCCCTCTCCCTGGAAGAGGCACTGCCTTGCGCCTGATTTTGTCGCCGCGATCGTGAACGCGACGGACAGTCTCGAACATTCCGCTCGCTAAGAACGCCGTCTCGATACCGCTCCGCGCCGCACCGCTGTATGTGATTTACCGCTTCCACCAAGAAAAACCCGCTCGTGAGTGAAGTGAAAACAAGCAGCCGCATCACGAAAACACCAGGAGGAGAAGAAACGAAGAAGGCTGTATAAGGTAAGTGCCTTCCATCCTGGAAATATCCTATACCCACTCAATCACCTCCTCTTCCCTTATTCCTATCTAGGCGACGAAGAACCGCTATCCTCTGAATACAGTCCATTTCCTTCTCCAAGTCGCTTAGAACCCCACGGTTTCGGTGTAAAGCCGAACCATTTTTTTTGATCCATACGAGTCGGATTCATTTACGTTTTATACGTTATACCGCTATACCTAGGCAGTTATAGCACCTAGCTATACTCCTAATATATTCACATAACCGTCACATGGTTATTTCCGCCCGCATCAGAAGGTAACTCAGCTCACTTTTATGTAGCTACCTACTTATTAAATTATTATTTCTGCAACTATCATAGTTGTCTTATAAATCTCATATTTCAAGCAACTTCTATTTCCTCAGCTCTAAAGTGTTGCCTACTTAGCCTACTTAGGTAAACTAATAGATACATTAGATATTCTTATTTTGTTTCGTTCTCATTAGCTTATACTTACGTAAGCATGTCACAACAAAAGAAGTCACGCGTGTCGGAAGACAAAGAGATGACAATCTTAGAAGCGAAACGCAATATTTTATTTGAGCGCATCCAAAATATCTATGAACGATCAAAAACCGCATCTATGTCTGACAGTAATAGCGAAGCATTTCTCAGTTATTGTATAGCAGTAGATAGTATTCGAACAGATTTTCATAAGTTGTTAGACGATTATAACGCAAGATTACTTTCTATCAATCCTGATGAAAAACCGAACTATCAGGCGTATACCGCATTCGAAGATCTTTATTGTATTATTAAGCGTATACAATCGCAATTGGAGGGTAAATGTTCAGCAGAGCCCGTTGCCCGCAAACCGAGATTACCGCCAATCGAGATTATGTCGTTTGACGGAGATATACGAAATTGGCCGTTATTCTATGGAAGTTTTAAGTCTACAGTGCACGATAATGGTTCTCTGACAGATGCTGACAGGTTGTACTATTTAATAGGTAAACTGTCACCGAAGGCCCAGTCCGTATTTGCAGGTGTCACACCCAGTGCTGAGAATTATCAGGTCATATTTCAGTCACTACTTGACAGATATCAAGACACGCGCGTCCTAGCGTCTACGTATTTTGACCAAGCTTTAAATCTCAAACTGTCCGGCAACGCGTCTGTCTCGAATTTCCAGCTGTTTATTGATAACTTCGTAACCGCGGTTAATTCTCTTAGGAATTTAAAATTAGAAGATCTTTCCGACTTTATGTTGCTTCAACTCGCTTTAAAAAAGTTTGACACTGATACAATTCGCGCATTCGAGATGACGGAACGAAATATAAAATACCTACACTAGATAGTTTTATTTCGTTCATCAAAGATCAGTGTCGAATATTTCATAATACGCAGTCTGGTTCACCTGGCCCGTCTAACACTAACAACAACAAACAAAGGTTGAATAAATCGCGAAATAGTAATAATAACTCAGTCCCTAATCCACAATCTTACGTAACATGTTCGGAATCTAATAGTAATAATTCACAGAAGTGTCTGTGCAGTAATATAGTGCACGACCATTACTATAAGTGTCCCACCTTTAATGATTTAAATCCAATTGCTCGTTTTAAAAGCGTAAAAGATAACAAAGCTTGCATTAATTGCTTAAGCATAAAACATAAAACGAGTAATTGTTCCAGTAGAACGAGATGTCGCACGTGTAAACAAAAACATCACACACTGTTACATTTTGATAAAAATAACCGGTTGTCAAGTCAAGCCGATAACCTTGACACACTCACGCAAGTGCAGAACACGGTAGCTGCGCCTTCCACGCCTCGCAATAATGAGATATCGTTGTGTACGACATCCATTGCGCGGGCGGCACGCACGCGCGGACGGCCTTCGCGCGCTTGTAGTGATCAGAGCAGTGCTAGGCCGCCATGTATGGCGTCTAAGACTGTTCTGTTAGCGACAGCGCAAGTTATCGTATATGATGTTAATGGGTCGCCGCACATGGTACGTTGTCTGCTAGATAGCGCATCTCAGACCAATCTAATAACATCGGAATGCTTCAAACGCCTCGGATTATGGAATAACTTTAAAAATACTAACTCAACCATCAAAGGGATAGGCGGATCAGAAAGGCATTGCAGGGGTTCCGTAGATGTTAAAATACATTCGCGTTTTGATAGGAACATTAATTTTAACATTTCTTCGCTTATCGTGGAGCGTATCACGGACGCATTGCCGAACGCTAATGTAGACGTAGCATCACTCACTCATCTCGAATCATTGCCGCTAGCCGACGCGGAGTTTGCGAATCCGGCAGGCATTGATCTTTTGATCGGAGCTTCAATATTTCCGCACTTGCTACTAACTAACATAGTTCGTAGTGAGCGATATGATTTACCGCCCGCTATTGAGACGGTACTTGGGTATGTGATTATGGGTACCGTACCTACGTTACATACTTCTCATTGTATTACGTCTTGTTGTTGTTCTGCTCTTCAAGAGATCAAGGTGGGTGCTAAAACTGTGTGTAAGATAAAGCACTAATTAGCTATGCTATGCTATGTTACGCCATGCTATGCTACGCTATGCTATGCTATGCTACGCTATGCTACGCTATGCTATGCTATGCTATGCTATGCTAAGCTAAGCTACGCTACGCTACACTATACTATACTACACTTCCGCTTTGTATATGGATGATCTTGCCTGTAGTGTCATACCCGCTCCGCTAGAAATTTCGCTTTGTGAAGAGCTTATTCAGCTTTTCAAGCGAGGCCAGTTTGATCTTGTCAAATGGACAAGCAACTGTAAGGAGGTTCTCGCACGCGTACCAGATTCTCATAAAGCTTCTCCAGACATTGAGTTTGAGAAGTCTGTACCGCATAAGGTTCTCGGTTTACGCTGGGACAAATCCTGTGATAGTTTTCGGTTTGACGTCTCACCGCCAGATGATAAGTGCGCCAAGCGCACTATGCAGTCCACAGTGGCTCGACTATGGGACATAATGGGTTTGTGGCTCCCACAATTTTGTACGCCAAGCTCTTGATCAAGGAGCTTTGGCTATCAAAGTGTGAGTGGGACGAAACACCCCCTGACCATATTGTCGCCGCTTGGGGCCAGTTTTGTATTGAGCTTACCGCGCTCAATCAAGTTACTATTCCGCGTCATCTTGGGTTGGTAGATGGATGTACCATCAACTTGATAGGTTTCGCTGACGCCAGCGAGCGTGCTTACGGCGGAGTCGTATATCTGCAAGTCCGCATTGGTTCTAACTACTCGGTGCAGTTAGTTAGTGCCAAGTCTAAGGTCTCGCCTGTTAAAACCGTTTCAGTTGCGAGACTGGAGTTGTGCGCGGCTCTTCTGCTGTCTCAGTTGCTCCGCAAGGTTCAGGACACAGTTTTGCCCCACTACCCCATTAATAAATTATACGCATTTTCCGACTCCAAAGTAGTGCTCGCTTGGATTCATTCTTCTCCTCATCGCTGGCAGACTTCTGTCGCCAACCGCGTTAGCAAATTGATTGAACTGGTTCCTGCTACTTGTTTCAATCACGTCGCGGGTATTGAGAACCCCGCAGATTGCTTGTCTCGTGGTGTCACTCCACTTAATCTTCTGCATCATCCATTGTGGCGTCGTGGACCTTCTTGGATCTCCCATGATCCGTCAGAATGGCCCATGCAACCCTTTGACCACAGTGCAGAAGACGAAGATGTACCCGAGCGGAAGTCTGTTTCTTATCCCGTGATTGCTGAGGTTGCGGAGTCTCCCATCTATGCACTCGCACTACGCATGTCATCGTGGTCTAAGTTACTCCGCGCCATCGTTTATGTCTATAGGTTTCTTAGGCACCTACCTAATGAGACTTTTGTATCAAGTACTGATCTGAAATTCGCAGAATGTAAGTTACTACGAGCTGTACAAGCTGTTCATTTTAGTAACGACATTCAAAATTTAAAGGACAATGTACCTTGTTCTCCCGCTATCCTTAGACTTAAGCCGTTTCTCGATGAACACGGCGTCATACGCGTTGGGGGTCGTCTGTCAAATTCGGATGAACCTTATAACTACAAACATCCTTGTATTCTGCCGCGACATGATCATGTTGTCGACCGTCTTGTTGATTTTTATCACAAGAAGCACCTCCATGCCGGTCCGGAGTTGCTTATGTCCTTACTTAGGCATAAGTATTGGATTTTAGCCGCTCGACGAATAATTCGTCACAGAATACATATTTGTAACGTCTGTTTCAAATTTCGTCCGCGTCCGACTTTCCCTCCCATGGCCGATCTCCCTAGCCAGCGCGTCAACCAGGTTGCTAAAGCGTTTACACACACCGGTTGTGATTACGCAGGACCACTGCAGTATACGCCAGTGCGTGGTCGAGGTGTTAAAAGCCGTAAAGCCTGGCTATGTATTTTTACATGCTTAACGACGCGCGTTACGCATATTGAAGTTGCGACAGATTTAAGCACGGTGTCATTCCTGGCAGCCCTTAAACGATTTCTCTCACGGCGCGGCCCTATACAGTGTTTGTACACGGATAACGGCACTTGTTTCGTGGGCGCAAGCTCTTATTTACGCGACCTTTATAAGTTTCTCAGGGAAGAATATCGTACTCGTCTTCAGGAGAAACTTTCCATAAATCATATTGACTGGAAGTTTATTCCACCAGCATCACCGCATTTCGGTGGATGTTGGGCAAGCCTGGTCAAAGTAAGTAAAACGCATCTCTTCAAAGTTATAGGTCAGCAGATCCTCTCTTACGAAGAGCCTTTAACTGTCCTTGCACAAGTCGAGGCACTGATCAACTCGCGTCCGCTTCCAACTCAGTGAGATCTAGCCTGAGGTTGGACCTACCTCTTAGTTTAAGTATTTAGTTAGTAGTTTTCGCTATTATTGCGTTTGTAGTTTTCGCTAAAGTTAATTTAGATTAATTTATTGTCATATCGCTGTCTTAGCCTGTTGATGGGTTATGCGGTAGTACACCCAACGTAGCTAAGTTCAATTCTATTTTCTTTAAAGGCAACCCTTTAGGGCCGGGGGGATATGGTAGCGCCATCTACCTTCCTATCTACAACTAATCGCATCAACATGAATCGTTCCACGCTTGTCTAGTGCGAGCGATATCATATTTCCGTCCCTCTCTTTCCCTCTCCCTGGAAGAGGCACTGCCTTGCGCCTGATTTTGTCGCCGCGATCGTGAACGCGACGGACAGTCTCGAACATTCCGCTCGCTAAGAACGCCGTCTCGATACCGCTCCGCGCCGCACCGCTGTATGTGATTTACCGCTTCCACCAAGGAAAACCCGCTCGTGAGTGAAGTGAAAACAAGCAGCCGCATCACGAAAACACCAGGAGGAGAAGAAACGAAGAAGGCTGTATAAGGTAAGTGCCTTCCATCCTGGAAATATCCTATACCCACTCAATCACCTCCTCTTCCCTTATTCCTTTCTAGGCGGCGAAGAACCGCTATCCTCTGAATACAGTCCATTTCCTTCTCCAAGTCGCCTACCCTAATCGGTTTCGGTGTATCGCCGAGCCACTCTCCTTTATCTAGGAATAATACAAAATCATTTTAACATCACGATTCGCAAACTCTGGCACTGACCACATGTAAGCATTGGTATATATGCGAAGCAAAAAGGTCGTGGGATTTAGGCAATTGCCCCATCGTTGGCGATTTACTAGTGGTGAGTAGAGCTAGCGACGGAAAACGAGGTGGTGAGGAGTGAGTGTCGAGTGTGTGTTTCGATATTGATTAGTTGCACCATAGACCTGACCACGCAAAATTTTACGCTTATATCCACGTGTTTATAACGAGCTTTGATGAGCGAGTAAGCTAGTTAAGTATAAAGTCTGGCCAGCAGTGAGAACTTATAGCAACGTACCTACATATCAAATAACCCTTGCACCTGCAATTAAGCTGTAGGCATTCTCTACCAGTCAACCTAGGAAGGTTGTCTGGTAGAGAATGCCTGCGGCTTAATTGCTTCGCATAATATCCGTCTATGTACAAAACTTGTGAAGTGCAAGTAAAATATTACTTTAGTATGTATCTCTTTTGTTAGCACTAAATATAATATTAAATTTATTGTATGTTTGATATCCGAGAAAATTGCTGATAGGTAGTCGCTTCCTCTTTGACGGTAAGGCAACAGGCTTACAGAGAAACGTCTGGCCGGGAATGAATTAATTCGTTAACAATGTCAAGAACGTGACAGGTGTGAACAAATAGTTCTCGGGCTTTGTTTAGCTCGGGGTCTATTAGAACTGGCCGTCGGTATGAAAATATAAATGTAGTTAGGTAATACTTTCTAATTCGCTTGACTTGGCATTATTTTAGAATACCAATGTTTTTGTGGTGCCACTTTTCGTTAAGTGCGTGTCCGTTATTGACTGACTGACGGAAAATACACTGAAAAAACTATTGGGCGCAAGGAACTGAAATCTGGCATGTATGTTTGTCGGGGATCGTAAGAGTGCACTGAGAAGTGGTTTTTCGAAATTTCCATGGAATGGTGAAGAAGCGGTTAAATTAAAGTCTCTCTCTGTATTGTTCTAGTATTTTATAAGAGACTAGTTGTTGCTAGGTCGGCTGATTCCAGAAGAGAAGTTAGACAGCAAAAAACTTTACAAAATATCTTTCAGGATTCAAGGCTAAAGCTTGTTAAAATACATAAATTCATGACTTATTACAAATTAACAACTACATAATTAAATCCCGCTAAGAACAAAGTCTTTAATTATATTTATGAGGAAAAGTTAATTCCATCTTAAAAATTAAAGTATTCAAGTAAATTGAAAGCGAACCGGTTCTTCAAAAAGTTGTATTAATGAGATTCTTAATGTAAAAACATAAGTTCAGGCTTTTTAAGGGATGTTTCCAATAAGTTTTTATCCAATGTTATTTTTGTAAACGAATAAATATAAAAATTGTTGGTTACTTGTTATGATAATGATCTTTATTTGGATTGTTTAATGGCTTTTGATTAGGTATTAGAACGCGGGCAGAAACTGAGTTTAATAAAGGTTAAGGTTTCAAGCTTCGATTGATGTTTAGATAGATCGATAGTTCTTGATGAAACTTTTCAGTAACATTGCTTATACATAAGATGTAGATGCATGCAGAATTGCACAGTCAACATTTGTTGCAATAATCGTTCCCCATGCGGGCGAAGAAACGGACTGAAACAAATCTGACTTGATTGTACTTTTGTTAAGGCTAGAGGATGCCCGCAGCTATGTCTGCACCTTTTTCTTAATTTAACTGTTTCTTCCCCATTCCGTGGAAATTTTGGGCAATCCCTTCTTAGTGCACCCCTACGGTCCCCAAGGAACATGCATGATTATTTTAGCTTCCAGCGCCCATTAGTTTCCGCTGTGAGTCAGTAATTGTGTCAGGCGACCTGTCAACTGTGTAGACGTGTTTTCTTACCGCTGTGCATATAAAAATCATAAGTGTGCAAATACGTGACTGTTTACCTTTTAATTGAAATTAATCCGTGCGGTGGACTAGAAAGTATGAACTGAACTGTGTGGCTTGTGTTGAAACTGTTTAATTTTCATTAAAAACTCAAAATACTAGTGCAAGGTGCCGATTATTTATGAAGTGACGGTAGCTAATAAATTTTGGAGTTTATGTTCACCATACAATTAATACATCTAATCACGGCTTCAAACTTATCACTGCCAGTACAACTGATACGATAATTTCGTCACCCCCGGTATAGACTCGTGTGGTCTGGAAGCTTTTTTTTGTGTATGTGTGGTTGGTGGTTCAAATCCTGTTGCTGACAAGGGCGGTCCTTATTTTAGCGTACTGGCATTTTGTGACTGACTGCCTTCTTGTGGATTAGTATAGCATTTTACACCAAAATATTAAATATTTGGCTATTTTGGCTATTTTTTAAAGCGCCTAGTCATTTTTAATAGCAATACCCGTTTTGCTGTGTCGCTTTTGTCAGGCACTAAGTGGACCAGTTATGGCTTCGAATCACACCTGGGGTTGCTGTGCGAACAGTGGTGATGACTCTGACTACATTCAGTGCTCCAAATGCAACCAGGCTTTCCACCTTGAATGCCTCAACATGAGGCCAAAAGTTCAGAACAGAAGCGAATGGAGATGTCCTAATTGTGTTGGCAAAATAAGCATACAGGACAAAACCCCTATTCGTGGTGCGCGTAAGAACACAACGGTCACTGCAAGCAATGACAACATTACCAAGCGCTCAACCAGGCGATTGCCTCCTGCATCTTCACCGCCAACTGTACGAGATGCGATACTGACTCGAGAGGATGTCGAGGAAATTGTCAGAGACGCACTCAAATCTGAGATGACAGTTGTGATGACTCAGATAAACGAGAATATGACAGGCTTGCTCAACAGAGAAATGGCTGCCCTAGGAGCAGAAATAATTGATTAAACAGCTACTATAAAGTCCCAAAATACGCGGCTAGAAACTATTGAAAGCCGTGTTAAATATCTAGAGGAGAAGATTAATGAACCGCCACCAACCTGCGCCACTAACCTTGAAGCGACTATAGCCGATCTCAAACTGGAAATTGTGGAGCGGGACCAGGAACTGCTCGGTAATGATATTGAGATAGCCAATTTTCCGGAAGTAAGTAACGAAAATACCACCCACATTATTGTAACCGCTGCGAGAAAACTTGGGCTAGAACTCGATGTATGAGATGTGGTAAGCGCTGAAAGGGTAGGCTATCTGCATACGTCTGTCCGCGACGGTATGGCACCACGATCTCGTCCTCTCGTGCGACGTCATCTTTCTACTGAAGATCTAAACCTACCGGGAAATAAGCCGCAGCTCTTTTACATAAATGAAAGACTCACTCGTTATCATAGACCACTATTTCACAAGGCACGCGAGGTTGCCTCTCGACATGGATGGAAATTCGTGTGGACGCGTGATGGAAAAATCTTTGTACGCCAGGCCAATGGGAAGGCTCGTCAGCGGATTCGCTCTGAAGTGGACTTTGCCAGGGTTTTTGGCGTTGATCCTGTTGGTGGATGCAGTTCAAGCCCAGAATAATGTCCGCTTTTCTAAATTGTGTTTTTTAATAACTGTTTGCATTTTTTATTACAATTGTTTTATGCTTAATTTGATCTTTGTACTAGTATGGTTCTATCAATCAATGGCCATGCTAAACTGCGCTAATATTTTATTTAGATATAAGTATTTCCTTGTGTAAGGTTATAGTTGTAAGATAATTAAAAACAAATTGTAATTCTTTAATAAGTTATTTTTATTGAATAAAAATACTATTGCATTAAAATGTATTTATAAAACAATTCTGACACTTCAAGTAATCGATTCCTTCGACATCCATTAAAAGATTTATTTAAGGTAATTTTTATCCATTGGCCTAGAACTTAATCCCAGTAAATGCGAAATTTTCATTAACGATAACTTAGACAAATCCGATATACTTTCAAAATTTCAACATCTTGCTCCCAATATTACTCACGTTGAAAAAAGTGCTCTTCGCCTCCTTGGGTCCCCAATATTAGACGAAGGTTTCGATTCATTTATACAAGAAAAAATTCAAAATTTTAGTGATATTTCAGACAGGTTACTCAAAATTAATATGCATTCGGCTTTTACTATTATCAAGTATTGTCTTTTTGTCCCTAAATTTACACACGCTCTTCGATCTTCCCCTTTTTGGAAAAACCCATCTGCACTCGCCCAAATTGACAAACTTATACAAATTACTTTAAGCAAAATTCTAAATCTGGCCCTGAACGACCGAGTGTGGCTACAGGCGTCCTTGCCTGTACGCCTGGGCGGCCTTGGCGTTCGCAAAATTACTGACGTAAGCTTACCAGCATTCCTGTCCTCGGTCCACAGCACTGAAGAATTGACCAGGAAAATTTTAGCACCCACACTGGTCAATTCTGAGGTGCCGTGTAAGACCGATGCCATGAATGCTTGGAGAATGGCTTGTCCAAGCACCGAGTTACCCCGATTCCCATCTTCTCAGAGGCAGTGGGACGGGCCGCTTTGCAGCGTGGTACGAGAAAATCTCTTAAGTACGTCGTCCAATGCTGCAGAGCGTGCTCGTTTGCTGGCTGTGGGAGAGTGGGAGTCAGGGCTTTGGCTTCAGGCACTGCCATCGTCCAACATAGGTACCATGTTGGACGATACGACCTTCCGCATTGCTTCTTGCCTTCGTTTAGGTGCGCCATGTGTTTCTCCGCATCGCTGTCACTGTGGAGAGGCTGTCGACAGCCTTGGTCACCATGGTCTGTCATGTAGCAGGAGCGCAGGTCGTATTTCACGACACGCCAACCTCAATGACATACTTCGTCGGGCTCTTGTCACCGCTGGCGTTCCAGCCCAACTTGAACCTCAGGGCTTGGCACGCGACGATGGTAAGAGACCAGACGGTATGTCGTTACTCCCATGGAAGCTGGGTAGGCCTTTGGTGTGGGACGCAACATGTGTCGACACTCTTGCGCCATCTCATCTTCCTAGCACAGCGGGTTGTGCGGGCGCTGCTGCTGCTTCAGCGGAGACTCTCAAAAGGCGCAAATACATAAATCTAGTAGGGGATTATGTATTTGAGCCGTTTGGAGTTGAAACGTTGGGACCATGGGGTCCAAGTGCGAGATCTCTTTTTAGAGATCTTTCAAAGAGACTTGTTGACACCTCGCGTGACCAGAAGGCTGGTCTGTATTTGGCACAAAAGATCAGCATTGCCATACAACGTGGCAATGCTGCCAGCATTCTGGGCACGCTTCCAATTGATGGCGATGTGGAGGATTTCCATGACGCCCTTTAAATTCTGCTTTTACTTTTTTTTTTATGTATTTCCTTTTATTTGTTAGTTTTTTAAGTATAGAAATTATTGTTTTAATTTATGTGTAAATAGCCACTTAGTTATAGTTAGTTTTAACAACATTTATATTTATTATCCGTTAATGTCAAAATAACTTACAAGTGTAAAATGAAAATATAGGTAATTTTAAAAATGTTATGGCAACACTGTCGGAGGAAGCGATTGTTGGAGTGGGGTAGAGTTAACGTGGAAAAAGAATGATAAGGTATTGAGTCAGTTGACCGCAGGTCGCCAATAGAGAAACAAGTGACAAGTGATATTTTTACGGTGGTGTAAATTTGGTTTTTGTTCTTCTTGTGAGATAATATATCAAAGTTTAATTACCTAACGTGCTGGAGTTTTATTTATTGTATAGTCTGAGGGACTATACTGTGGATCCTTTTCTACATTTCAGAAGTGGCATAACGCACGTAAGTAAAGCATATTTTATTTAAATTGTTAACGGCCATCGGATATGTTTAAAAATAACATTACTGACGGTAGCAGTGACATGAAATATTATAACATTTTATTAGATTGTAACGTATTCAAATATATACAGCTGTTAATAAGTTTAAATTGTTTCACTACAATGAGAATATAGTAAACGTTTAGATAACCTTGCAAATTCAACATGTGTTGTTTTGCTATTTTAGGATTGTATTATTAAATCTTTACCACTTTATTATTACAACCATTGATTTTCGAGGCACGCTCGTTAAACAGTCAGATTTAGAAGTCCACTAGCTTCACATGTGCCCAGACTTTCAACTTATATCCATAATATGTATTCATTATCATCAGCCCTGTATATAAACTGTCCCACTGCTGGGCACGGGCCTCTTCCCATTATGTGAAGGGTAAAGGCCATAGTCCACCACGCTGGCCAAGTGCGGGTTGGCAGACATAATATGTATTAATGCATTTTATATGTATAAGGCTTAGTTGGTACGTAGTTTATTATATGTTCGATTGTACCCCACACAGTGATAGTAGCTATCATAGAAAATAAAAAACATGATTGTCTAATAAACTACAAAGGAAATTAAATGTATTTTATTGTTTTATTTTATCTAAATGCTAACGTTTTAGTAGAGGTTATGATTCACAATATCATCACAGCTATAATTAATTGGATTTGATTTTCTACGTCCTTTATTTTATATTTATGATTATATTGTCACAAAATTTCTTTTTGTTTTCGAGTTCTACAACATGGATAAGGATGGTGAACGACGCAAATTAGAGACACCGTCGCGAAGCCGAAACCGTGGTGGTGGTGACGCGGGACCTAGTCGAACGCGCAGTCACAGCCGTAACCAAGGCAGACGCGACACAGGTCCCAGCCGATCGCGCACTCGCAGCCGAAGTCGTCTTGGGCAGAATCGAGACCGAGAGCTGGATATAGACCGGGAACGTGTCCTGCGTCTAGAACGAGAGCTGCAACGCGAACGAGAACTTCTACGGCAGCGAGAGAGAAGCTCGTCACGGACGAGTTACCCACGATTGGCGGAGCGTCGGGAGGACAGCGAGCGTCACGATAGCCAGCATCCTGAACGTCCCGCATCACATACCAGGTCACGTACTCCTTCTTTTTCTACTTATGATGTGGCTAAAATAATTAAATCTATAAGGCATGGTCTTGAGTCTCAACCAGTACAGCAACAACAACCTCTACTCAATAAAAATATAGATCACAAGAATATCCTTCCGAATTTTGACCCGGCTATTAAAAACCAGAGGATAGATATTTGGTTAAAGAAAGTCAATGAATGTGCAGCAGTACATGGTTGGGACGATAGAACCACAATACATTTTTCCCTGCAAAAGTTCCAAGGATTGGCCAAAACATGGTTCGAAAGTTTAGACACCATTATGTATACTTGGCAAGAGTGGCAAGAGAAGCTAACAAATGCGTTTCCTCACGAACATAACTATGGCCAATGCTTGGAGGACATGTTGAGGAGAAAAAGTAGATTCAATGAACCTATAGAGACATATTACTATGAAAAGTTGGCATTACTAAATTTATGTGATATTACCGGTAAACGCGCGGTCGATTGCATCATTCACGGAATTAGTGATAAAACCATGAAGTCTAGTGCGCTAGCGTTGCGATGTGCTTATCCAGAACAACTTTCACAATTTCTAATGAGCAGTAGAGACACAACGAGCTTTCTACAATCTAATAATTTAAAAAATAGGAATATAATAGATAATAGTGATGGTTCGGCGACAAATTCTAAAAATAGTCCTAGTCTAGGCGTTTATTGTTTCAATTGCAAGGAACGAGAGCATCCATATCTGCAATGCTCAAAACCCTTGGTAAAGTGTAATACATGTCATAAGATAGAGCATAAAACAGAAAACTGTTTCAATAGATCAGGGAGTTCATCTGCCAGGACGGATACGGTCCATAAGACGATGCGTATCTCTATCTCCAATCCAAGTGCAAAGAATCAATAGCTCATAAAATAGGTCAGGCCCATGACAATATACCAACCGTTATGTGGAGTGTTTGCAATGGTCCGGTGCAGTCCCCTGGTAATGTAGTTCTTGACCTTGAGATTGATGGTGTCTGTGCAAAGGTAGTGTGTAAAGTCGTAAATGATCACTTTTTGGATAAAACATTTTTAATCTGTCAGTCTTTCACTAAGAAGCCTCATATTACAGTGTATAAGGACTCTACTAGTTTACGATTTCTAGACTTTGGTTCCGAACTACCTTAAATAGATCTTTGCACAGACTGTGACCGATTCCTTGTGTATAAAGTAGCTAGTCCCGTTCAACTGTTTGGTACTGCAAGCGTTAGGGTATTTACTGGCTCGGAGTATGATGGTGAAATATTAGTAATGACTGAGTTAGTGGGTAAATTAAATAACCAATCTTATTTGTGGAGGTAACTACCCGGTCAAAAACGACAGGCGCACGTGATTGTCTCATCAGTTACTGTACCAGTTCACTTTGCGACGACTCCATCATAGGCCGAGCCGAAAAGATTAAGGTCGTAAATTAGGGTAATCAAAGTAGCTTCAGAGACAATGCCTGATAAAGATCATGAGGAGCTAGAAGATAAAGCAATTCGTGAAATTCAAATTCAAATCGGACCAACAGTAACTGAGGAGGTTAAACGCAAATTTATCGAACTAGTTAAATCGTTTTAAACATTGTTTCGTTACGTATCTTCTCGGCCTAGGTGGTAGTAACGTTACTGAGATGAATATTAAATTAAATACTCAGAAACCCGTTGTCTATAGGCTATACAGGCTCTTTAAGTAATCATTTTATAAATTTATTATTTTGACGTTCATAAGCGTCACATTGTGACCCAAGTGAATAAAGGATTTTGAATTTGAATATACAGGCTTTCTCATTCAGAAAGGGAAAAAGTTTGTGCCATGAGCAAGGAAATGTTGGAAGCCGGAATAATTAGAGTCTACATCGGATAATGCAAGTCCAATAATTCCAGTGCGTAAGAAAAACGGCAATACCAGAATATGCATTGATTATAGAATGCTAAATTCTGTAACCTTAAGAGGCATACCCTATGCCTGTTATTGAGGACGAAATTGCAAGGTTGTCAGGTCAGGCATAGTTCATTACCCTGGATCTCATGTCTGGTTATTACAAGTCTCAATAGCTGAGAATAGTAAACGCTTCACAGCCTTCGTTACCCCGGACGGTCAATATGCATTCAACCGTATGCCATTCGGTTTAGCAAATGCGTATAGCTACCGAGTATATTGTTGGCCTATTAATTTATGGTAAAACGCCGGAGCAATGTTTAGATAGGTTGGAGGTTTTTTCCACATTCCGTAACCCTGATAGGCTGCACAGCGAGGTAGTTGTTTTACATTTCACCTTTTCAAACGGTTCTGTCTCGCTGAGGGTATCAAACATATTTTAAACGCGGTAGCTAGCCCACGGTCAAACGGTCAGGTAGAGTGGTATAACCGCACCATTTTGGACTCACACACGGCACAAAATTTTAATGACAATGAAAAGGATTGGGATAAGAAACTAGGCATGATTCAATGGGGACTGAATAATACTATACAAAAGACAAGTAGTAAGTAACAAGTAATGTTTGGCTTAAAAAT
The DNA here is from genome assembly GCA_944739405.2 of Euclidia mi. Lineage (NCBI taxonomy): Eukaryota > Metazoa > Arthropoda > Insecta > Lepidoptera > Erebidae > Euclidia > Euclidia mi. The sequence continues at coordinate 14,867,686 of OX123204.2, read as the reverse complement.
GAACAGTGAGTTGAACCCAATTATGAATGAAATCGCGTTGCCTAATGAAACCCCTTGATTTCCATTCGTGACGAGGCTAAGGAAAGGATAGACAGGGAACAAGACAAACAAAAGGAATATTACGATAGTGGCAGGAAACCAGCTTAAACATTAACTTAACTTAACATATAGTAGCGGTGATCTGGTAAAAGTATTAAAGTCATCCTACGACAATGATGGTAAAAGCACAACTCATTCCTTCTTTTGAAGGCCCCTACAAAATAACAAGAGCGTTAGAAAATGAACGTTATAGGATCGCACCGATTCCCGGGTTACGGCCATGAAAAATAAACGTAAAACTAGTGTCGCCGCGGATCGCTTGCGCAGCCGTGGATACACATCGTGTCACTCGAGGTTAATAATGAAGAATCCGATTCTGGTAATGATGCAACCCATAGTGAATGATGTTAGTTACATTTATATGACCGCCCCCTGATCTGATGATTGATTCGTTCTTAGACGATCAAAGTCCTTGAGAAGTGATTGGTTAAAGGCAACTACAACTGAGAATTGATTGGTTCAGGTGTAGTAGATGATTGTTTCGTTCTTAGACGATCGAAAGTCCTTGAGAAGTGATTGGTTCAAGGCAACTACAACTGAGAATTGATTGGTTCACGTGTAGTAGATGATTGATTCGTTCTTAGACAATCGAAGTCCTTGAGAAGTGATTGGTTGAAGGCAACTACAACTGAGAATCGATTGGTTCAGGTGTAGTAGATGATTGATTCGTTCTTAGACGATCGAAGTCCTTGAGAAGTGATTGGTTCAAGGCAACTACAACTGAGAATCGATTGGTTCAGGTGTAGTAGATGATTGATTCGTTCTTAGACGATCGAAGTCCTTGAGAAGTGATTGGTTCAAGGCAACTACAACTGAGAATCGATTGGTTCAGGTGTAGTAGATGATTGATTCGTTCTTAGACGATCGAAGTCCTTGAGAAGTGATTGGTTCAAGGCAACTACAACTGAGAATCGATTGGTTCAGGTGTAGTAGATAATTGATTCGTTCTTAGACGATCAAAGTCCTTGATAAGCGATTGTTCTAAGGCAATTATAACTGAAAATTGATTGATTACATTTTAAATCCTTGAGAAGTTATTGGTTCAAGGCAATTATAACTAAGAATTGATTGTTTCGATTGAAAGTCCTTGAGAAATGATTATATAATGTATTATGTATGAATATAGAGATTAATAGACATGAATTGATTAGTTTATGGTATTTTAAGACCAAATGTAAGGTTATCAGTAATGACTGATTCGTGTATGAGGGCATACACGTTGTCAGGACGGTCGAATGTAAGGTTATAGTTGTAAGATAATTAAAAACAAATTGTAATTCTTTAATAAGTTATTTTTATTGAATAAAAATACTATTGCATTAAAATGTATTTATAAAACAATTCTGACACTTCAAGTAATCGATTCCTTCGACATTCATTAAAAGATTTATTTAAGGTAATTTTAAAAATGTTATGGCAACACTGTCGGAGGAAGCGATTGTTGGAGTGGGGTAGAGTTAACGTGGATAAAGAATGATAAGGTATTGAGTCAGTTGACCGCAGGTCGCCATTAGAGAAACAAGTGACAAGTGATATTTTTACGGTGGTGTAAATTTGATTCTTGTACAAGTGTGTGAGATAATATATCAAAGTGTAATTACCTAACGTGTTGGAGTTTTATTTATTGTATAGTCTGAGGGACTATACTGTGGATCCTTTTCTACACTTGTATATGGTTGTATTATATCGTTGCTTTTACATGTAATTTCCAACTACAGATCTTGTCAAAAGTGTGTTATCCCATGTATGGTATTAACTGTAACCATTGCCACTTATTATCATATGGTGTTATTACTTTGTAGTAAATATAACCGATTATCGGACTCTACTGCTAAAATCACATGTCAATACTCTCCCTCTTCTGCAATCTCTATCGTCACTTATATCAATATGCGCCATCTAAGCATCGTTAAAAAATACCTCATAAACACAATGTTCATCTTAATTGCTTATTCTTACACTATTCAGTTCATTGGAAAAAAGTACTTAGCATTAGGATTGTTGAACCCCGGCTCGATTGGCACACGTCATGAGGAATTCATTATGGCACTTGAACGTCATTCCATCGATATCTTGGCTATAAATGAGACCTGGTTAAGAGAGGGTGAGGAGGGACGTGCGCCTGCACCGTCCGGGTATCGCTTGCGTCATATTCCATGGCCTACAAATGGCTGGTAAAAAATACAAACACTCGCTGGGTTTGATCATATAGTTCTAATGGGAGATTTTAATATTAATTTACTATCACATCACGAGCCAAATGCTAAAAGACTGTTGGATTTCTTAGGGTGTCTGAACCTCGACCAATATGTTAATAAGGCAACCCACTTCACAGAACATTCGGAGACTCTGTTAGACTTAATCTGTAGTACTACCAAAGTTGTAAATATATCTGTCGATTACATTCCCGATCTTAGCAGCCATGCCCTTGTTTCATGTGAGCTGCATATTAGGAAACCAAAATCGCGACCTAAATGGGTTATATATAGGCCTCTCACTAACATAAATTTAAAGGAATTTAACTCGTATGTTGAAAACATTGCCTGGGATCGACTTCTTAGTGACAATGTCAACATTTCGTTGCATTCATTTAATGCATATATTGTACATATATTTGATGAATATGCACCTGTAAAAAAACAATACATTAAAACACAAAGTTACCCATGGATTAAGCCAACTATTAGAGAAATGATGACTCTTAGGGACGAAGCACATACTAAAAGCCGCACCACTAAGCTTGAATTTGACAAAACCTATTTCAAGGAAATGAAAAGTATTGTCAACCAGGCTATCTTCCGTGAAAAACAGGCATTTTTGCAACACAATATTAACAAAAACACAAAAAATTCACGTGAGTTATGGAAAAATGTTAAACGCCATGTCACTAATTTCAACACAAAACACGATACTCTTCCCCATTATATGAGAGATCCAAAATTGATCAATAGCAATTTCCTTAATGTACCCGGTGTGGCGTATGACCGGTACCTACCGAGTGTACGTCATAATACCGTCCATACGCTCGGCCAATCAGAGAAGGCCATCGTCCGCGCTCGTGAGTTTTGCCCATATTTGGTTACGCGCCGACACGAACTCTGATGGAGGGCCCAGTATATAAAGGGGCCGACAGAGAGACCGGCACCGCTAATTATTGTTACCGTGCCTAACTATGTGCTACTACTACTACTTCAGACGTGTATCCTGGTCCCAGCTGTGGGTAGGTTACTACATTTACTGCGTTAGCGTACTGCCCATCTCTCTACCTGCTAGCTGAGGCTGGCTGACGCCGCCTGCCTGACTCTATTGGTTGTGGCTCTCCTAATGCTGCTTTCCTTCAGGTTCCAGGTTCACCTTAAGACTCCGGCTACGCTCCTAGACCGCTACACTTTCCTGCATCGCCATCGGCGTCACCTCTGCCGAAGAGTCTGGCCTGCCCTGCTCATCATACTCGCACCGCCGGCGCCTGCCAGCTGAGCCAACGTCAGCGAGGGCCTGCACCGCTACGCGCAGCCCTTCAAGCAACCTGCCCTGCACACCACCGGAGGGAACAGCGTGGGAGACTGCAGCCCTTAGTGTTCAGGCCAGTGTCGTGTTGTTGGTCGGTCATATTCGTGGCAAGGAAAGTGAGACAATACTCGGCAAATAAACGCATAGAACCTTTTCTGCGTTTTACTACCAGAACTCGTTACACCGGGAAAAATAGTGTCTCAATATCACAATTAACCTATAAAAAATTAGGGTTTTCATCACGACCTTTTAGAATTGCCACTCGATTGACGTGTCCAAAATACAAAACTACTATGTTTGTGGTAGTTTTCGGTATGCAGCCACAAAGTGCTGGAATAATCTGCCACCTCCAATAAGAAATTCCTCAACAATTTATATGTTAAAGAAAAATTTAAAAGCGGAAGTCTTTAACAAACAAAAAAATTTATCCTAGAGGCTGCAGACCGTCTATCAAAATCTTTATTAAAAAGAGTGTTAGCTCTATATTCTTTATAAATAGGGGCAGATGAGGGAGTTATACTTGTTCTGACTGTTATTTTTATTATTATCGTAAATTTATTGCTATTATTTGTAACTACATCTATTTGTGGGCTTGTTTTTCAAAAAGCTAGTTATTGTATTTTTATTGTTTTTATTTTATTTTTAATATGGATTTTATATTTTTTCATTAAGGTGGTTTTCTGTATGACAGTGATATCTTTAAATTAACAACTGTCGTCTCTCATCAAAAAGGTATTCACGGAAGATCAGCGTCGTCTCATCTCATAGGTGCTACGGCTAATGCTGAGTGAATACCCTTTTAGCGATGTATAGATACAAATATGTTCTAGGCACATATTCATAATTTATTGTTAGAATGTTTGTATTTTGTCGCTAAATAAATATTTTTCTTTCTTTCTTTCTTTCTTTCTTTCTTTCTTTCTTTAATTGTAGAATTGTACGTACACAGATTTAAGACGAAAAAGAAAATGTTTACGCAGTAGGATCGTACCTTTAGTTTCGCTCTTTTAAAAGCTTTTACAGAAATTGTTTCTACATTTTAGAAGACGGTATTTTTTTTAGTACTTTTATATGAAGGTATCAATGATTTGTTGGGAGGTTTAAGTATAATTATTTTACAGTTTATTTTTTATTTTTATTGTTTTTTTTGTTAAAGTGGTTAAGAATAACCAATTACAATAATGAAAATAATACAAAGAGTGCCATGACTACGGCGTCTGTAAAGAAAAAAAAAACGTCGTATAGTAATAAATAATGTAGTTTCTAGATCAATCGGTTTAAATGAGCTTTGTATACCAGTGTAAAATTTTTATCATTTTGATTTTGTGCCGAGTGCCAGTCACAAGTTAATGAAGTTTACATCATCATCAAAACCGTCCTAGCGTTTTAGACGTTTAGAACGGCTTTTAACGGCGGTGGTAACGGGTAAACAGGCATGAAATACCTAATTATTTATATCTTCAATTAATTTAGTTATGCGATTATCGTCACATAAGTAAATAGATTAGGTTTTGCCTGTGCCTTCGCCCGCGTTGCAAAACTGATAGATATACAATTTTTATATTTACTGCTTTTATTTGACAAGTCTTCTAAAAATTCATCACAAAACCTGATAATGACTTTGGAAGTATCAATGATTGCACCAGCTATGTAGTTAGTTATTCGACACACAGTTGCACGAGGACCTGTTGGACACACCTATTAAATGTTTTTGTTAAGCAATAATACTTAAATAGCAAATAAAGATAAAGATATAAAGATATTGTACGCTCGTATTTTTTGGTAAGATTGAACACCGTAGGAATGTAAAATGAAAAGTGTAGTGTAATCATCATCATCATCATCAGCCTTTAACAGTCCACTGCTGAACTAGGCCTCTCCTTTGAAAGGAGGAATTGGCCTATTAGACCACACTGGCCGCTTAGCCAGTGCGGTATAGTAGGCTAATTTCACAGCCCAAACTATACCAACCCAAACGGGTTGGTATAGGGTTTGTATCAAGTTTTCCTTCTCTTACAGTGCTGTTCTCTGCATAATATGTTCCCTCTGTCGGCTCTTACGACACCCATGGGATGATGTGGGGTGATGACATTCCGTATTCTTAATCCGTCACCACACGGGCGTAGAATAATACAGGTATGAATATTTATTCTCACTTTTTCTCTGTTTTATTTGTATTCATCTCTAATGCTCACACGAAATTTAAATGACAATCATATCTTTAGCAAAATAAATCTCCAGAAAATTGTCCCAAGAAGAAAAACCTAGCGATAATTCCGAACACGATTTCAAAACTACGGCAGTAAACATAAAAATTCAGTAGCTGGCGCGTGCAATTCAGCAATTACAACGATAAAAGAGAGAATACTAATCTGTTTCAAAGGCTGCTGGGGATAGCAAGTGGCTGTAAATCTCACGTTCTTACTACGTCTGCTAGATTACAGAATAGCCTCGAAACGTTCTCCACGAATACAATTCTTAACCTAAGATTGTCGTATTTGGAGGCGAAATAACATTTGCGATTTCGTTATTTTCGTTTATAAAGGGGCAGTATGAAGGTTGACTTCTTGTTTTGTTTCTGATTTGAATCATTTAAATAAGGTCTTCTGAGCCGTTTTTAAGTGTAGCAAATCGATGATATGTTCATTTGGTGGTAACTGACTACAGTGTCGTGTTGTTTCTGTACTGACTAATCTAAACATTGATACTTCGGAAAACGAACTGGCGATTTTCAGTTTGAGGGGATCCTAAGGGGATTAGGATCTCCCCACACAGACCGATCTCCTAGCCGCCGGAAACCAATCGCTTACTACGATCTTAACCAGTTCGTCGGTCCACCTTGCGGGAGGCCTATCCCTGCTACGCCGTCCGGTACGTGGTCGCCACTCCAGGACCCTCCTGGCCCAATGGCCATCGGTTCTATATAGCTATGCCGGTGACTTTGGTTCTACTGCGGATCTACTGATTTCTGATTCGATATAGCAGGGAATCTCCGAGCATAGCTCTCTTCATCGCCCTCTGAGTACCTTGTACCTACGGCTAACTAAGGGCCTTATCTTCAGATAAGGAGATAAGAGTTAGCGACCACGTCTCAGCTCCAAAGTCATCAGTAGCAGCACACACTGGACAAAGACTTAATGGTTCAACAAAAAGCTTGCTTGCAATAACTATCATATTCTGTTAATGACATATCGAAAGATTTCATGTGCCTTTTGATATATTTCTGTAAAAATCCAGATATTTTTTTATTATACGACGTCTGAAACGGTGCCACTTAAGTCATTGGGTCAACAGTTCAATCATAATATTTGAATTCAAATCGAGTAGTAATTTACCGCTTAAATATTTTAAGGACCAATCAACGAACACAAATTACAAGCAATTTATGTTTCACACAAATCAACAACACTGGGCACAGTTTTACCCATAGATTATACAGATATACTGGTATAGGAGCACAACTCCCTCTAAGGAAAAAGTTCAATAGGCATCCTCGACTCTAGATGGCGTACAAACAATTTTATTTTTATTCCGATCGTATAGATGGCGTTAGTAGTGGATTCATTTTTCAAAATAAAATAAATGTTTAATTTCGGTGTTAATAAATAAGTAAATGACAACAACAAGTTCTAGATAAGCGTGGATTCGATCCACGGACATTTAAGATATGAGCCCAGCACGCTTCCACTGCGCCACGCAGATCTTAATGATGTTGGCACGATGTTGGCGAAATTACCGTTCAGTTATCGCTACAGATATTTCTAGGTATATATGTAATTCTTTTTTACAATCATCGTAGATGGCGCTGATTTATATGAAATTTTCCCATGTAGGGAGCTTTCACGGCCCTGGTTCTACCTATGCAATAAAATCAAAATATTATATACCTACCTACGTTTTTATAACTGTTCTAGGTCAAACGGATTTTTTTACTTTTTTATAATAATACTTTCTTATAATAAAAACGGTATGACTTTGTCAAATGTCGAAGGTTAGACAGTACAATTCTAACAATTGGCATCCCGTCTAGACAGTGCCTACGCTTATTATGCGCTTTCGTAATCCTTTCAGCTGTTTAAAGGGTTTATAATGATGCTGAATATTACAGTCGATTATTTTGTGCAATTCAGCTTTTACAAAATTATTCAACATTTAGATAATACAAACACTCAATTAATTTTTGGTCTCGAAGTCTAGAGATGCTTTACATAATTAAAGAGGATTGGCATCGAAAACCAACGGATGTCTTTGATTCACATTCTTTCGGGTTAGTTAACTCAAGAAATACACCAAAATGCATCCAGAAGCTTTTGCGTAATGCAATAATCTACTAAAACAAACATGATCAAACGTCTTGGAATATCGACTGCAATTCATGTTTCTATATGTTCCTCTATAGCCTGATATGATTTCCATTTTTGCTGCACTGTTTTGCGAATCTCATTTCTAAATTGGAACACGAGTCGAATTTTAACATAATTTCAATAATATAAAAAGATTTTTTAACACAGATGGAAGATTAATCAAACATTGAATCAACGGCGACAAAGAAGGCCCTAACTCGAAACAACAACTTGTGGATCACACAAAGCGACTATGCCAAGGAAATTGTACCTACTTTTAACCATCCAAATTGTATTGTAAATCACAAGGGGCATTGCTAATGAACCCTCTAGTGATCTGTATCAATATGAGCCCGTAAAAAAAACCCTATTTATTTACATTGAAATGAAAGACTTCAAAAATACTAGGTATTATTATACTATCTGTGCTAGGAATAAATAGCTGTAACTCATATAATAATTTCAGTCCTGATAACGAAAATTACCACATAAACCAGAGCTATCAACACGGCCAATTTACCTCATAATATCAGGAAGCTAGAATCTCCAATAACCATTACCGTCTCACCTATAAATATATAACGGAACTCCTATAAATGCTATAGATATTTAGTAGGAAACTAGAGGTTAATATAACCACATTACGGTGCTCCTCAATTGTGGTGTAACTGTCAATATTCCGAGGCGTGTCTCGCACAAATGTCGCTTACATGCATTATTAATTGATATTGGCTCTTGAGACAACCTCTTTGGTGTTATGGGGCAAGTTAACGAAACATGTATGGGGTTGATGAATCTCGTAGTGCGTAGTTCAAGATTTTAAACTATTTGCGGTAATTGCCTTGACATCCTTAGGAAGGCTGAAAATGGATGTATGCAAGCGCAAGGTCTACAGGCGGATGTGATGAGTGAACGTCTTTTAGCTGAAATGATGATGATGAATGCCTGTAAATGATATAATGAAGAGAAGATGAATTTTACTAGGTATCCTTGAGTTATGAATTATACTATTAAGCAGCTATTTTTGGTATTTGTATAACTGCCTTCTCGGAGTTATGGTAAAGTACGTTAGTCAGGATTCTGCGCTACGAGACCTCACCGCAACAATTTTACTGAGAAAGCCCAGTACGGCTTAAGGAGAGTACCTCATACACATCCTCTGCCCATCCATGATAATATCGTTAAAATGAATAAAACCCAGACTCTAAGGTCCACCACCATCATCTAAGTTTAGAAGCAAACTAGAACACACAACCCACAAGCCTAAAATAAACATTATTCCCGTAATCTATAAATTGCTATAATTAGTCTCTTTGATGACAAAGTAGCTTCGCAGGAACAAAGTGACAAAGTGGGTGAGGTATACAAGTTCATAAATTAATTAATGTTGATTAATCTGTTTAGTAACGAACTAATGTTTACAGACCATTAGTCTTGATGACTTCGTTTATTTTACCACTACACACTGTACCGAAATTACGCGGCTGAACTTCGGCGTTTTACCAGTGCATCATTTATGCAATGGATTTTGATATATGTATCCATTCCTGATATGATGTTGAGATCGATACAAATATTTATTACGTTACACGAAGCCAAAGACCAAAGCATTTTATTTACTTAGGTTACAATGACGCTTACGAACGTCATATTCACAGATTAATAATCAATAATTAAAGATCTACATTCACATTTAGTGCCACGTTCGTAAGGCTAAGAACTCACGGAGCGATTTTCACCCGCGACCGCCGCGGTTGCGGGCCCGCAGCTTCTGTAGAATGCAGATATACAGGGTGGCGCTACCATAGGGGCACTTTTTGAACAGAGGCATAGCGTACAACATTCTGAAGCCTTGTACCAAAAATCAATTAAATTGGTGCAGTAGTTTAGCCACAATATCGATTTTAAGTTCCGCAATTTTTGCACATGCTTTGAATTCCACACAGCTGATACAAAACGGTCAACGACCCTACATTGCGCAATAATATTATATCAAAGCTGCATAAAAAGTTATTTAGTAAATTTTTCGTAAAAGACTAAGAAATATGCATCAACCTCACAAAATGTCTACTACTACTAATATGACACTGATAGATAGTTACCAAACGCATATCACATGTCATCGGCCTAAACTGTTGTTGAAGATCATTAGATTGAAATGTATTGTAGGTATTTAGCGCAAACACGCGCTGTAATCGCAGCGTAATTTCGCCAAATGTAATAGTACACTTATTTGTGTTCTGCTATTTGGTGCTGTGGTTTTCGAATGTTGGTAGGTCATATTTTATTACAATGTATTATTGACTACACGGGACAGTTGTTTCGTTAATTACCTACATTTGAGTTGTAACTAAATTTGAGCCTGCAGTTGTTACAAATTAACTTGATATTTCGAGGAATAGGCCCGGAGCAAAGTAGCAAAAGCAAAATATATGGAACTAGCTGCTGCCCGCGACGTCGTCTGCGTGAACGCTATACAGCACCTAACTATTAAATAAATACCTACCATTATACCTTAAAAAAATTTCATTAAAATAACATTTATTTACCCACATAGGGTTCCCACCAAGAACTTAGGGTCCCAAGCCAACCTCACCTGCAAGTGGTGCACCTGCCGATCAACGGACGAGGCTCTGGCAAACAAAATGTCCCAATAAGCGGCAATAGGCTCGCCACCTATTACGTGGGATCAAAACACTGGCGAAAAGTGGGCGTTTAATATGCCTCTGCCTACCCCTTCGGGGAAACAGGCGTGAGTCTACGTATGTATGTATGTGTTTTTATTTACCCGTTTCTTCTTTATATTTCAAAACAAAATGTGTTAAATTTGCTCTGCCTAATGTCAGAAACCTTGGTCCTAACAGTTTTAAATGACGATGTACTCGAAACAACTGAATCCACATTATTTCTAGGATTAACACTTGATTCGAAGTTACAATGGGGTGCGCATGTTACATATCTCTCAGGGAAACTTAGCTCAGCTGCTTATGCCGTTAAGAAGGTTCGTAGGTTGACCGATGTCGATACGGCTAGATTGGTTTATTTTAGTTATTTTCATAGTGTTATGTCATATGGCATATTGTTATGGGGTAGAGCTGCTGATATCCAAAATATTTTTATATTACAGAAACGGGCAGTTAGGTCCATTTACCAGTTAAAGACAAGAGTCTCACTCAAAGAAAAATTTAAAACTATTGGTATTCTTACTGTAGCGTCACAATATATTTATGCCAGTGTTATGCATGTAAGACTAAACATAAATTCTTATAAAATGAATAGTGACAGACACAATATCAATACTAGAAATAGACATAAATTATGTGTTCCGTATTTTCGTTTGCACAAAACGCATAGCTCTTTTATTGGGCTCAGTATTCGCATATACAATAAATTACCAACTTATATTTTAGACTAGCCATTAAGTTCGTTTCAGGCAGAAGTTAAAAAGAATCTTATAAATAAGGCATATTACAGTTTGAAGGATTATTTTGATGACAGGAGCGCTTGGAAGTAGTTGTTCGCATTTGACTAGGTCCATAATTAGTAGTTTTATTTTATAGTGTAGTTAATTACGATATTCTCATTTCATACTATATTTTGCATTCATGTTCCACACTTTCATTATAACTTTGCGGATTTGTAAAATGTGGGTAACTCGTGGTCATGGGCTAACTAATAGGTTGTCGATTGCTTTGGTTTCATAATACCGTTACTTTCTGCTTCATTCACTTCTACCATAGTTCTGACCATGTTCGCGAGTTGCCTACATTAAAAAGACGTAAGTGGATGCTCCTGTTTCACCATATTTACTTTGGGAGGCTTTCCATATGAACATCATTTACTGCTTGAGTATGATATCAATAGCTACTAAAAATTTTACTAGTAGATGTCTACAATGTGAAACAGTTGCAGCTCCTTACAAAAATAAAATGTACCACCATTATATTTGTTTGAAAAGAGTGGCCATGAGTTTTATTGCCCGTTCTTTCTCGTGGTTCTACCTATTGCATTGCGAACGTGGCAGTAAATGTAAATGTAGAATCATTAAGTAATTAACTTAAATTTTGACGTTCATAAGCGTCACTTTGCGGCCTAGATGAATAAATGATTTTTGATTTTGATTTTGATTTTACCTGCAGAAATTGTAATAACAGAGGGAGACTGTCTTTTGTAACAGAGGGAGACTGTCTTTTGTAAAATTGACCTTCAAAAAGTGCTGATTTTCAGCATGCTTTGAATTAATGACTTTATGGTGATTCTGCTGAATTAAGTCATAAGTTATGACTGAAGCAGATGGAGAAAATAAGGAATACATAATAGGGTAAAATACATACTTATAGGACTTCTCGATACACAACATTAGTGGTTTGGCTCTCCGCAGCCAAAATGTAAAGAGAGTCAGGACTGGTGACGCGGAAGAAAGCGACGTACAGGATACCTGCTGCCCTCAGTGTCTGCCTCTGCGACTTTTTGGCGGTCATCGCGAAGCAAACACTCACGGGGAACTGTATGCGCTTGAACGGGAACCGGAAGTTATGAGGTATGAGAGGAATGCGTGGTATAAATACTGCGTCGCCGACGCCACAACCCGTAAGAATTTCCGCCTAAATGGTGTGTCTGTGGAGCGAGATGACTTTCAGGCGGGTCACGTTACGCAACTTCGGAGGAGATAGGTTCCGAAGAAGCATAATCGGGACACCGACCTTCAGCTTGATGGTATGCGCTGGAAGTTCACTTGCTGACAGGGAGTTCAGAAATTTCACGGGATATTGTGTGGCGTTTTCTTGCTCGACGACAGTGTTTATAGAGGTGTAGACCACTTCATTCCCCTCAATTTCCGAGAGAATGCATTCGTCAATTGCTACAGCCAGATAATTTTTGGGCGTCAAAATAGGCTGGTTCTAAGCTGGATACAACTCTACTGAGAGACTCTGGAAGCACCACCTGTCCACCTCTCTCCTCTGGTAGAGTGATTTCGTCAAGACTTAGAAAGACATCTTAGAATTGTTGAGCACGTGCATTGACGCCAAGCTGAGCTCTCATATTAATTGTCAAGCGCATCTTACGAACTCGTGACCACAACAAAAATAATTTCAACGAAGCACTCGCCTTGTCCGTGTGGTGACGGATTAAGAATACGGAATGTCACCACCCCATATCATGCCATGGGTATCGTAAGAGCCGACAGAGGGAGCATATTATGCAGAGAACAGCACTGTAAGAGAAGGAAAACTTGATACAAACCCTATACCAACCCGTTTGGCCAGCGTGGTATAGTAGGCCGATTCCTCCTTTCAAAGGAGAGGCCTAGTCCAGCAGTGGACTGTTAAAGGCTGATGATGATGATGATGATGACTCACGTCGTCAGCCCTCGATCCCTGCGTCACCACGGGAAGCGTTTGTCGGGAATCGTCACTGAACAGAACTGTGACCACCCATCAAATGCTCGTTCCTGCGGATGTCCCGGAAGGGTTCTGTCCATGGCCTCAACTGCCTTCCTATTGGCCATCGTACGCTCATCCCATACGATCAGAGAGCAATCCTTGAGTACGTGTCCCTTATCACTGTTACGTGACACACCACAAACGGGTGTTACGGCGCTCTCTAAATCGATGGGAAATTTAAACATGGTATGTGCTGTCTTACCACCTGGAAGCAGTGTGGCAGCGATTGCCGGCGACGCTACAGCAATGACAATTTTGCCTTGCCTTCTAACCTCTGCAAGTATGCCAGTAGTAACAAATGTTTTTCCTGTTCCACCAGGTGCATCCAAGGAAAACGTTTTAGCCTGGCTTTGCCCAACGTTTTCAAGGACGGTGTCATAAAATTCGTAAGGTGGTCATTTCAAATTGTCTCAGCATTATACTCCCAATTTTCACGATTTTGATGCGGTGATGATTGGGAAGCTGGTAACAAATATTTGACCAGTGGATTGCTGCCGATAGAAATGACCACGTCTTGAAGTGAACTGAGACAGGTGTTCAGCACGCGGTCATCAGTTACTTCGACTTCGTCTCCAGTAGCACGCCTCAAAGCTCGTAGAAAATCATCAGACAGATGATAACGATACTTCTCCCAGAAAGCTACCGGGTTCGCGACTCCACAAAACACCAAGATGACGTCAAACAGATGACGCATGCGTCTGGGACTGTCACTGACGCTCGCCTCCGCGAGGGTGTCATCCCAGTATTGATCACCGTCGAGAAAGTGACGTACTACGCAGGCTGTGCGGTAAGTGGGATACTCCACGCCATCAAATGTTCTCAGAAAGGCGAAAGACGTTGGGTCTCAGACTTTGTGAAGTAACAACCGCAGAAAATAGCATTCGACATTATTTGTGTGTACGGTATAAACTCTACAAAATGCGGTGTCCTTGAAACTTCCCGGAAAACCTTCCACAGCACCTCCTCGTCAACGTCGGTTAAATACATCCTTTTGCTTGTCGTACGTGTTATATGAAGGCATCTCGTCATACGTAAGGGACCAAACTGCCAAACTGGTCGATTTTACAGAGCCTGAAAAACGCCAAGAGACTTGTTTGACGCGGATTTTCCAAGTACTCAGCAACACTGTCGGGATCAAAATATATGCGCTGACCGTTCACTAGGTGGACGTGTAAATGCATGACGGTAGGATGCTTCTCATGTATAGAGAACACCAGTATCCGCCAAACCGCTTCAGACGTAACAATAAATAAATGGCTGTGTGTGAGTAAATAAGATCTAGCTAGTTCCACATCTTACTGATGTTTATATATAGTTAATCCAAACAAAGGTACGTGGTATATGTATATCCCGAAAGACAATTTAAAGCAAGTTTATATGCGACATGTAAATATATTAATTAAGAAGCCATAATTACACCAATGTGACCAAAATGTTTTATTTTTGTACTAAATCTATTACTATTTATTCTGACAGAAATCTTGTAAGCAATCAAGTGTGGCGATGGTGTAGTTATGTAGTTAATTAATTAAATAACTTCAACTTATAGTCTTGCTCAACTCTGAAACGAATTAACAATACAATTTTAAGAAGAAAATGTACAACTCCATCTATGACTTTTGAAAACAAATATTAAGGTCGCCAACATGTTCAAATTAAATTATTTATATCCAAAAAGGGCTTACAGATGTAATTCGACTTGATGTTTTTGAACTCTCTTAGATAGCGCTGCATTAAAATTGTCTTGATTCTACTTATATTCAATTAATTATGTTTATCAGACTAAGCTACTTATATTGCGTGAATTTTATAGTGTGAAGCTAGATTTTAGCATAGTTAACATAATAACAACATTAAAATATGCATTGTTACATTACACGTTGTTACAGAATACGTTCAAGAAATAAAGGTTCTCTGCTCGTTCCCAGTAGGTGATAGCGTAATAATATGTAGCCTATATGGTGACACGACTTTTTATAATATTTGTGCCAAATTTGAAGAAAATCCATGCAGTACTTTTTGAGTTTAGCCCGGGCATAAGGACAAACAGATAAACAGACAGACAAAAATTCTAAAAACTATATTTTTGGCTTCGGTATCGATTGTAGATCACACCCCAAGTATTCTTTAAAAAAAATATTCAATGTACAGTTTTTACTTTCCTACCATTTTATTATATGTATAGATTAACGAATCACATGGCTAAGGGCGTTCATTACTGTGGGTTTTATGGCTGCATGATTGGTAACAAAAGTCATACGCCGTGCAATCTTCATAATTAAGCCTGTATATAAACTGACCCTCTGCTGGACATGGGTCTCTTCCCACTATAGAAAGTTAAGACCAAAGTCGAATACTGGCCGCTTTAGATTTGCGGACTTTACACGTATTTCGAAAATATTATGTAGAACTCTACGACCCGCAAATATCCTCACGATGTTTTTCTTCACCGTTTAATAGGCAACAATTATCAATTTAATACGCACTTCGAAAGTCAGTGAGCGCTATGAATTAGAACCTTAGGGCCTATGCGTAGCATGCTGTTAGTACCTTCACTAGGCTATCTATTTTAAAAACTCGATATGTCGAGTTAATTTACTTGACCATAGTGAATTACAGATATGAAGCAGAACAGAGTGTAGTTCAGTCCGCAATACTAGTAGAGCACAGCCTACAAATAACCAAAAAGCTATTTGAGTGACCCAGAAAGGATCGCTCAAATTGTTTATTTTTAATAGACTCACGGCTTTATCCGCGAAAATGTAGGCAGAGGTATAAATATGAGACCCTCATTTCGACATTTTATGACTTTGCAGGTGGTTCCACGTATATATAATAGGTGGCGAGCCTATTGCCAGACACGGAGTCTTTCAATAGGCTCGCCACCGAGAATTAGGAAAAACCCAGTAACACTTTTGCCCAACCCGACAATCGAACCCATACGTTATTACAAAATGCAGACGCATACGCTATTCACTGGACCATGGAGGCCGTCACTCAAATTACTAACACATAAAATAATGTCATACTTTTGGCTTGAGTAAAGTTAATTTTAAATTATAATATACAGGAGTCTCTAGAGTATTTTCCTGAAGCATAACAAAACAATAGTATCGTTAATAGTATCGCAATACACATTGTTCAACAGTAAAGAGACGCTTACTTTTTTCGTAACAGCGTCAGAAAAAACATCCATGCATCCTGAACCGCATTCGCATTCACATTTAAAGCTTCAATAAATAAAAACACATTACTTCTAACAAATAAGTGTATAACAAAAGTATATTTTCTATATAAACTCCGTTTAAAAGTTGAAACACATCGCGCTATTGCACTTAGAAGTTTGACACTTCGATTTAAAGTTTGTTAGCGCTGACCCGAAGCCAGCATAAAACTGCATGTCTATTCTTAAGCTGAAATGGCAAACATCCGAACGTATTGTTGTTTTGTAGATGAGACTTTTTCCGTTTTATTCTCGTAGTGCAAAATCCTATTGCAAGCCGTCCACTCCTAAAGGAAGATTTTGGGGCAGGTGTCAGATGGTGGACCAGTTTGGATGAAATTTGTATGTATATTTTAACGTGTTCCTGTATGGCTAAAAATACAATTGGACCTGGTAGGTGGCGCTGCAGTCGATGTATAAAAAAAAATTATATCGAGGACAGTCCGTAACCGACTACTTAAAAAAATCGTTCAAAGAAAGAGCTAGTTATTGCCATAAGCAACAGTCGGCTTCGTCAGTCTGCATTTTCACTTTCTTGCTCATAAACATGAGTTTTACGTTTACATATGAACACATACTTATCCGACAAGAATGTAAAACTTACAAACCTTTCCTAATTCTGAAAATCGGAGTCAAACAATTTAATGGCTACTATATTTTCGGTCAATAGCCTCCTTATGTATTCTAACACACGTAAGGTCCGCAAAAAAAACTATTAACGGTATCGGCTATTAAAAATATACATACTACGATCGGAAGTTACGCCTCAAGCAGACCGTAATAAAATGCTCGGTTTACGTTTAACTGCTGCCCTAACGTAGAATGGCCTCCATGATGAAAATGAATGGCTTTTTATATTGCCGACTATACTGTTAGGCCATGAATAAAGTTCGGTTTTAATCAAAATAACCGAACATTTTATTTGAAATGTAATATCGATGTTGGGTAGAAGCGGTTGAAGTATTATTTTCGGTAAACATCGTAAAATTGTGCGTAAAGATTGATTAAAAACGCATTAAAAAGTAACTGCGGGCGTAATCTAAAAGTGGAAATAAAGTTACAAAAATGAAGCCCAGCCATGTAGCTAAGATTTATACTCTCATCTTCTTTAATTTAGTAACTGAACTTTCATCAAATTCTATACTACTAGCAAGTCAAACAATACTAGAAAATATTGTTTTCAAGTATTTTTTTATAAGAATCTTCTAGAATACTGCTGTGACCTCTGCAAGCAAACACTTACTGACAGTTTTACTCCGCGAAACTATATTTCTACAGGTTAGTAACGATGTCTTTTCAAATCGCAATATTCTCTTTTAAGTCTTCATAAAATTTAAGCTAGGATCTCTCTCTATGCTAGATTGTAATTGATAACCGTGTGTAGCCTTATCTTTGGTTTTCCCGATAACTTCTGCCTCTTTTTTAAGTGGTCTAATTGGTAAGGCTATGACAGGACAATTGCAGCAGCAGACACTCTATTGGATTCAATCCTGTGACTGTGGAGAGCCTATATTTCCCGGCTGTATCGCCGGTGTAGTCAGGTTCAGTATAGGTGATAATGGATAAAAAGCCCTATTGCTAGCCGTCCACTCCTCTATAAGTAGAGTTTGGGCCTGGCGCAGAAGGTGTGTCAGATGGTGGACCACTTTGGATGTTTGTCTGTATTTTCCATGAGTTCCTGCATAGCTAAAAATACAATTGGACCTGTAGGTGGCGCTGCGGTCGATGTCTCATCAAATTTTATTTGCTGGCCTTTCAAGCACTGGCTGCTTTAAACACTCGTTCAAGGAATCAAGTTATTGGCATAATGCTTGTCTCGAGTTAACAATGCAAATCAACAATTGACTTGTGATTATCGAAAACAGCGCGTTTTCACTGTCGTTAAGTCCCTGTCTAACCATCAAATCAGAAGTATGCTAGCGGAATATATATATATAGGGAATTAACGCGAACATGCATTAGGTATTTACATACCTTATTTTGCTTGACGTTTCGAGACGGTTGCACGCCCCATGGTCGCAAGCTGACTGGTAAGCTTTGACGTTGAGTCGCTCTTTACCAATGTTCCAATAAGGGAATGTCTGGACGTTGTGAGGGACAAACTGAGTGACAATGATATGCCTCACAACTATATTGAACTATTAAAACACTGCTTAGATGGCAACTACTTAAAATAATAAATATTTTTTGTGTGCGTGAAATATATTTCTTGTGTGCGTGTGTATGTCGCTGCAATCCTCCTAAACGACTGCACAAGATTTTGATGAAATTTTTTGTGTGTGTTCAAGGGGACTTGAGAATGGTTTAGATTCACAATTTAGTCCACTGGAAAGGCTTCTTTTAGTTAATTTTTAATTTGAAAGTAGTTGTTGATTTTGGCATATTTCACATTGGAGCCGACCGATTGCGCTACCATCACAGTGTCAAATCTATATTAATAATTGAAATTAAACTACAGTTTACGGATTTTATCGCGATGTATTGGTTTCACTAAGTTATTAAATTTGAAACTAATGATCTAGAAACTATATTTTAATTTATTACTAGCCGACGTTTCGAATTCTTTACAGAATTCATGTTCACGGCAGACTGAGGTGATATTTGTCTTTTTCTTGAATGTATAAGTTATCTCAAAGTACCCGAACATTTTTCATCTACTGGTGTTACTATTTACGCAGAATGAGCTCACAGTGTCCTTAGGTCTTCTGGTGACTTTGTCCTTCTTGAGTTTCATTAGCCTTATGACAGGGTCCCAAGCTGGAGGAACATTCCAACCATCTTCCCTATTGAAATTAGGGTGTTTTTTAATTTCAATAGCCTGTCGTATCATCCTTGGAAGAAAACGGTGTTCTTTTGCGAGTATCTGTGGTTCATCAAATCGCAGGTAGTGGTTGGGTCCTTGTTCCACATGTTCACACACAGCAGACTTTGTCGAGCGTTTATGTTTTATGTCAGCTATATGTTCTTTGAGTCGAATGCCTATGCTTCTCTTGGTTTGTCCCTATTTGTACCTATTTATATGGTACCTATTTGTATGGGTCTTTTTCCTAAAAAGGAAAAAGACCCATACAAATAGGTACTTAAACGGTGAATCTCACCACCTCACACACAATCACTTAAGTACCTATTTGTATGGGTCTTTTTCCTAAAAAGGAAAAAGACCCATACAAATAGGTACTTAAACGGTGAATCTCACCACCATCCTAAACAGTTACCTACTGTAGGAATGTCTCTGTTTCAGAGAGCCCGCGGGATCTGTGACAAGAAACACCTGGACGCTGAGCTTCAACATGTCAGGCAAGTTCTGCAAGACAACAAGCTCCGACCGCCGCGCCACTGTCACAGATCCCAGAAGAAAGAAAAACCAGCTACAGTAGAAAGACAACCTGCTGTCCTCCCATACATCAAGGGCGTGACCGACAAAATTGGCTACATCTTGAAGCGAGCTTCTATCAAAACTTACTACAAGCCGCCAACGAAGATCAGTCAATTATTACCATCTGTCAAGTGTCAGTTACCCTTGCAAGAGGCCGGTGTCTACAAAATTGACTGTGAATGTGGGCTCTCATACATTGGACAAACCAAGAGAAGCATAGGCATTCGACTCAAAGAACATATAGCTGACATAAAACATAAACGCTCAACAAAGTCTGCTGTGTGTGAACATGTGGAACAAGGACCCAACCACTACCTGCGATTTGATGAACCACAGATACTCGCAAAAGAACACCGTTTTCTTCCAAGGATGATACGACAGGCTATTGAAATTAAAAAACACCCTAATTTCAATAGGGAAGATGGTTGGAATGTTCCTCCAGCTTGGGACCCTGTCATAAGGCTAATGAAACCCAAGAAGGACAAAGTCACCAGAAGGCCTAAGGACACTGTGAGCTCATTCTGCGTAAATAGTAACACCAGTAGATGAAAAATGTTCGGGTACTTTGAGATAACTTATACATTCAAGAAAAAGACAAATATCACCTCAGTCTGCCGTGAACATGAATTCTGTAAAGAATTCGAAACGTCAGCTAGTAATAAATTAAAAATATAGTTTCTAGATCATTAGTTTCAAATGTAATAACTTAGTGAAACCAATACATCGCGATAAAATCCGTAAACTGTAGTTTAATTTCAATGTGTAACATTCGCGTAAACCTAAGAAGATACTATATTAATAATTACGTCAAGGGGTACGGTAGACTCGATCGAAACCTTACCTGTATAATAAAACATTAAAAAATAAAGATTTCGAGTCGACAATATATATCCGCAAAATTCGGATTGTCGAGTATTTTGTTAAATTCTAATGGTTCTGACAGACAAATCGCAGTCGCCATATTGGCCACTCTAGCCAAAACGTTACTGATACCGGATAACATTTTGAGTACTATAAGTCTTAGTACTAAGTAGTTTTTATGTGCAAATACTTTTTGCAGTTATATTTCTTAAACTGTTAACTGTTAATCACAACGACTATAGAAGTATCCGCCCAATAGAGGGGATTTGTGTTAACCCGAACATATATTATTATATACTATAACTAGAGAACCTCGAATTTAAGCGAGCGAAGCCGTGGGCAAAAGCTAATATATATATATATATATATATATATATATATATATATATATATATATATATATTCTTAAACATGCAACGCGAGTGTTTAAAAGTGTCTATGCTAGCGGAGTTGGAAAATAATTCATCCGCTTTCGTGGAGTAAAGTGGATGGAAAAAGCTTAGGCATATATGCTGATTACTAAGATTCTGCTTAATAAGTGGCTTTGGTGAACTGGAAAAGTAAGTACCTAAATGTATGTCAAGATTGTCAAGTGGATTTAGTGTTTTTAGGTGGAACGAGGATTGATGACGTATTCTTGCGACTCAACTAACTAAACGAAATATTTTGCTTCAGAAAATACCTCGATTTTCTTGTAACAACCAATATCGTATTGAAAAAGGGCTTACCCATAAAATATAAGAGACTTATTTCAAGCGGAGGAAGTTTTGCTATTCATAATCATGTTTTCGTTGAAATATTCAATAAATATCGTACTTACTCATCTTACTATAAGTATTTAATTTATTTAAGCGTACCTATTCAAAATGTGTAAACGGTATACCTGTATTTTTTTATTTTAATACCTCTGTAGGTACTTAATCATATTAAATATTAGTAGGTAATATATACGGCAAATCGTTATTATAAATATTTATTTACCACAGTTTTTTTAAAGACTAAGGGTTTCCTATTATTATAATACAACAACTAGTTTCTTGTATTATAATGATGATAAACTCAGGTGTTATTCATACAACGACATTAAAAAAAGAAAGAACTAAAGGAAAATAACCAAACCATTCGTTTTGCCAAAATTGTGCAAACTGCCGTCAAAGACGGTCGTTAGATATCATCTGGCGTCAAGACCTTAGCTTTCACAAAAAAAACTTAAAGTTCGCACAAAATTAATGTGTTCTGTGAAGCGCGCTGCCTTCCCTGGAGCTGAGAGCGCCCAACACTTTAAGACTACTCGCAGAGTTAGCCTAGGCGCTGTGATATCATTAACTGATTAATTTAATATTGATAGTTTTGCTCATTAAAATTTTAAACATTGTATTTTAGAAGGACTTGAACCGTTGATATTTTTTTACAAAATAACGATTTTGACAAACCGTGTTGATACTTTATTGAATACTTACAAAGTTTCGCGATTAGTCAATACACTAACTTTTATGTAATGGGTCTCAATATCGTAATTATTTTAAATTAACTGTAAAATAATTTGTATTTCACCATAACTTATTGCAAATATAAGATATAGACCCGTTACATAATAAATTTTCTCGTGTGTTCAATTTGCGAGTTTTAAAGAGCTAACACATAGCTGCAAGCTTTAAATAGAATTTTAAGTTTCGCGAATTGTATGCATCATACATATCACTTATTCATTTTTATCACGTATAACATCCTATATATATATATATATATATATATATATATATATATATATATATACTAGACGTCACCAGCGGCTTCGCCCGCGTCAAATCCGTTGCGTAGTTTTTAAGATTTAAGCATACGTAGGGACAGACAGACAGACATAGACTCTGTTTTTAACCGACTTAAAAAAAAGGAGGTTCTCAATTTGACCTGTATGTATTTATGTATGTATGTTTGTCCGCGATTATCTCGCCTTTGGCTAAACCGATTTTGATGCGGTTTTCAGAAAAGTATTCGTTATACTTAGGAGACGGTTTGAGGCACTTAACCGACTTCAAAAAAAGAAGGTTCTGAAATTGACCCGTATATATGTAAGTTTGCCCACGATTCACTCGAGTTTGACTGAACCAATTTTTATGTGGTTTTCAGAAAAAAAGTATTTGTTACACTTAGGAGAAAGTTTTAGTATTTTAACCGATTTCAAAAAAAGATGGTTCTCAGTTTGACCCTTATACATAATTATTTGTATGTGCACGTGTGTGTGTGTGTGTGTGTGTGTGTGTGTGTACGTGTCTATGTATCTGCGATTAACAAAAAACAAAGAAAGTCGGTGAAAGAATCTAATGCGAGAGCATATTTTCTCATTCTTGTCATTTCGGATAAAGCTCTGTTGTCGTGGGTATAGTTCGAGCAATTTGTTCGAGTCAATATCACTTAAAGCCATGCCTTTTAGGGATTTGACCCACCTCAAGGCAACATAGCATTGACCTATAGCAAAGATTTTAGGCCCTAGGTCCGCGGAACTATGTGTACATCCTTGCAACTTGTGTACCGTCACAGCCCAACTCAATATGACTGGCAACATCCGCCTCTCGATATCACCATAACCGCGATTGCCTTGATAGGTCGCTGGCACTGGAGCTATGGAAATGTATCCATCATTATCTTTAAGACGCAATGCTATTGATGGATCATCAAATAAAATCAAAATGGCATCAGGCAGTTCACCTGGCTCAACTTGATCTCTTCCTAGTGCCAGCCATTTAAATCCTTTAGGAACACCCATTGCCTCGTTCGCTAAGCCTTCCGTTATTGAAATATTTCTCCGGAGCATAATACGAGAGCTCACAGCCAATACAATTGTTTGGATCAGGCGGAGCAGCATTTGCGGAGGGCGTCCTTCCGTATGTGGCTGATTCCCTAGACTCATCTCTCTCTCTCCCAGTATCAAGCCTAAGCCCATAGGCACATAGAATAAAAGTAGGTACCTATGTCAAAGTCATGATTACAGACTGATACTAGCAGAAAACTTATCACTAAAATAATTGAATCTAACTATAAACAAACTATTATTTTGCCCAAAACTTTAATTAAATGGAGTACCTAACACTAAAAAGTATGAAATAAAAATAATAAGAAAAAAAACCAAAACGAAAATGAAAACTATAAAGTCGCACCAAAAATGTTTACTAGGTATCTAGTTCCTTTTTTAAAAAAAGAGAACCGCCTTCAAAAAGTCGACCCACTGAAAAGGACGAAATCATTTTTACATACGCTAATACATAGTATATAACTTATACAAAATACTTCGTTTTTGAAGTCGGTGCCAAACCATCAAAAACAAAAAAGAATACTGGCAAACAGAGAAAATAATACGACGAATATATCAAATCAATAAAGCCTCAAAAAATATCTGAATTAATAAAATTTTAAATAGTCTACCTACATACTCTAAAAAGCAACATATATATAAAATATATAAAAAGAATGAAATAAATGCTTAATTATAAAATAATTATACTTCTTAGCTATTTTGGGCTGTAAGTGCTATGTAGATTGAATGCGTTGGTTTGGAAAGGATGACGCCAAACAATAGGCTTTTAGAGGGATTTGGTTTAGCACCGACTTCAAAAACTAAGTGTTTTGTATATAAGTTATAAACTATGTATAAGCGTATGTAAAAATGGGTCAGAGCCCATTCGTCCCCTAAGATTGGCACCCTGTGCCCACTCGTCCCCTAGAACTTTTGGGGGGCCCATTCGTCCCCTGAAGAATATTTATTTTTATTCTTTCTTCTAATATAAGTACATGTATATGCGTATACTGCAGCTTGGTAGTCCTGGTACAGTCGCGCAGAAAAGGTTAAAATAAAAAATATAGTAATTCGGTAGATATCATGTTTATTTCAAATAAGATTAAGTTTAATAAAATGCCTCTAGGCTCTAGGCATTAAGTCAGTCTTCAAGATAATTAATCAACTTTTGGTTTCTTGTACATTTGTAAATTTTTAGCAAAATATATGATAACTATAATATCTTTATGCAGTAAAATAAAACTGTGTAACTATTTAAATAAAATCCCAGTAATAACTGAATTTTAGATTAATTTACATCCAGTGTACAAACAAATAACCAAATATCAATACCAATATAACAAAAATAACAATTAATTGTTAGTACTTTGTACAGTCAAAGAGATCTAAAAAATAATGCAATATCACAATAACTTTGTATAAAAGAAATATTAAAAGTAAAACCAACATTTTTACTAACTACAAATACACATGGAAAATCACAATGTCCTAGAGACTAACAAAATACAACTCTTTTACAAAAATTAGCCTTGATTGACCATCATATAAATCAACATTAAATATAAAATATGCAAAAAAATAGAACACATATCAACAGTAAATAATCACTTCTTATTTTTTGTACATTTACCAACTACATACATGCAAAATCATAACTTAAATCTAAAAAATTATAACAGTACAAACAAAAACTAAAATCACAGTAATTATTGAACACTAGATAAACCATTTTTTTGTATATTAACCAACTACATGCAAAATCGTAATAACTTAAATCTAATAAATTATAACTAGAAGTACCTACATAAAAATTGGCTAAAATCACCGTATTTTTTGTATATTTACCAACTACATGCAAAATCATAATAACTTAAATCTAACAAACTATAACTACAATAACAAAAAATGACTAAAATCACAATAATTATTGAAGATTAAACAAATCAACATTATTTTTGTATAAAACTAATCTTATATTTGTTTTTTTTTTTATTTTAAATTAAGAATATATGCATAGCTTTTCCATGCAGTGCCCTAGTGAAATCTGATTTTCAAAAAATTGGCTAATTATGCGATTTATTCTCGCTTCATTTTCAATCGATTCAGGAGTCCGATTATTTGTTTGGATACCCCTTTGCACCTGATCAATTTTATTTTTTGATAAATTCGCTTCTTCATGTAGAGTGTCTAAACATTGCAAAATATTTGGTTTATTTCTACCATTAATTTTACGATTAATTTTGGAATGCCAGCTTTCTACAAGGTTAGTCGTCCGATGACGTTGTCCATATACATTCCAGTTTCTGGCTATAGTTTTATTATCGAGCCAGCTCTCGACAAAATAATCATTAAAAGCTGAAATTAGATTATTTTGAGGGCAGTCCTCCATGATATAAAGCCAACCGTCATCTATATATTGTTCTGGTATTAAAGCTAGTGAGGCGCAAAGGGCAACGTGCCGCTTATGTAGTCTTGATTTGAGTTCCAAGTGTTTTGCTTTCTTCCACAGGGATTTCAAAAAATGGAAATAACATCCAGAAATTAGCGTTTTTGGGAAAACTTTTTGTGCCGCGTTTTGTATTGCCATCTCAAAATCCATGGTAAACTGACGTGGACACCAATTGGGAAAACGGGCCTTAAGCATATGAAATAGAATTTCGTAAGTAGCTTGCTTTTTATTTAAAAGCAGCGCAAATACTAACTGTACAACATTTGTACTGGTGTTAGAACTTCCAATATCAGCGTGAATACTAAATAGCTGAACAAATGGATGAATTACAAATTTAAAGGTTCCATCTAAAAAGAAATCTCATTTACCACAGAAAATATTAAAATTCGGTTTGAACCATCTTGATAATCACCTATTAAAAAGTCTTCATATTTTTTAGGTACAACTACTTCCTCTGCTTTTTTAAAAGTCAGCCGATTGGCATCATTTGCTTTTCTTCTTGCGCTTTAGAGTCCATGTTTAAGGTTTTGGAAGTCGGGAATATTTTGTACAAAGTCTAGTCCTTTGTCTTTAAAATCCCTCATTTCCTCGTCAAATATATTTAATTGTGACTCGTTTCCTCTGGCTGCTCTATTCTTGCATGCATTTAGTGCTTTCTTGAGCTCATTTTTTGTTGTATCTGGTGTACATAAGTGAGGTGTTTCTTTTAAGATTTGGTTTTCTTGAATTGTGATACTTCTATGCCAAGTATTTCTTTGAGTGCATTTCCAATAAAATGAGCCATTTTTTTTATTTTTTCTTCATATATAACTGATACCCTCCTCTCAATAAAATTGGTCTACCTCTTTTAGAGGATATATACTCAATTCCTGTCAAACCACTACTGCACTGTGGTTCATCAGCCATTATTCTGTAAGAAAAAGTGACCAAATAATAACATTCCTCGACATAATATGCAACCTTAGCTATAATATGCTTATTATAATTTAAATAAACGTACATGTTTTCATACACATGTATGTTTGTTTAATTTATAATAACCGTAAAAACTTTTATTTAATATAAGTTGTTATTATAGTTTTTAACAGATATGTAAAACATACATCTTCGAATACTATATTCAAACAAGAGTTTTAAGATGTTGTATTTACAGCACATACTCGTATATGTCAAATCGTATGTCCCTTGCTTTCCAAACATCCAAACGAATTAATGCAAAATAAATCAAAGCAACATATTATCAAAACATGTTGTTTTTATATATGATGGTGTGATTGAATCGATTAATAAACAAACTATTTAACTACTCTATATAGATATGAAAATCACTGAAAAAGTAAAAAGAGTAATATTTTATCATACAAAAATAGAACATTTTGTGAGTGTATACACAGTAGCATACTAAAAATCTATGTTTTACCTTAAAATAAAATAAAGCATTTAATAGTAACTATTAAAAACTAGCAGCAGTTGAATATATTTTTTTCTGTGTCATCGTTCCAATTATATACATGTAAGTCTTTTGAAATAGGGATGTAGGTAAATAGTAGAACTTTACGTAAGTTCTACTATTTTTTTCCTTCACGTACATGTACTGATCACTTCACTCACTAATTAAATTTAATAAGTAATCTTACGGGATACGCTAGTGAGTAAACTTTCACTCGAGACAGTATAAAAATCAGTACGCTCGGATTTGCAACTATAAGTAAACTAAATGTAGTAACACATTCCTGGAATAAATACGCCGAAGTTGTCTGGTACTGGTTTTAGCCAATCAGGTGCAAGTCCTTTCATCGAGCTTCTATTGTTTTGGGCTACGCCTTTGTTATTTGCTCGCGCGCAGATACTCTGACTAAGATTACCCCTCCCGCTTCGGCATGCCACACCCCGCGCACATCTGGAGAGTATTTACCAAGTTTAACGCAATTTTTGGAGCAAAACAGAATTAATGTTAGAACATTCATTATTTTTGTACATTAAAAGGATGACAACGACTCCACATTGAGCTAAAACGAAACATTTAGGATACAAGAACATAATAACATCCACTAATATGATGAAATTATAATTGCGGATAAAAATTCCTATATATATTTAGGAGTAAATAATTTAGTTTTGACTTTTTAGTCAAAATATGACGGTAGTATTCCACCATAAAGTGAATTACCATCAATAGTAATACTAATCATATTCCAGGATTCAAATGAGATAATTCGATTCAATTATGTTAAAAATATTATTATTATAATATTAACAGTATTGTTTATTTCGTTAGGCGAACTTCATTTAATAAAAGACCAAAGACACATTGAACAGTTTCGTATTCGCAGTGACTTTCAAGATATGTCACCGAGGCAGCCATAACATACAAACAAAACACCTTATCTATTTTGTAATCCGTTTTTTTAACAAGCCATTCGTAGAGAGACAATATTACATCGTATGCCTATCGACAGGTTATATTATTATCATGACGGATTATCATTAATCATAGCTCTTTTTTCAATGATCTGTTATGATTTATTAAATTAATTCCGATACTAAACTGTTCACAAGTGTACTATGCTAACCATTTCTTATGTAAAATATAGCAAATTTTATCTCAGGGGACCAATAGGCACCTGAATAGGTGCCGAATCTTTAACTTATATTGTATATATATTAGAGGGGAGAATGGGTAGCTTAAAAATAATATTTTTTATTAAAATATTAATTGGTCCCCTACCAGGAGACCAATGGGCACCTATATAGGGGCCGAATCCACAACTTTTATGCTGGGGGACGAACTTTAGGGGACGAATGGGCTCTGACCCGTAAAAATTATTTCGTACTTGTCAGTGGGTCGATTTTTTGAAGGCGGTTCTCTTTTTATAAAAAAGAAACTAAATACCTAGTAAACACTTTTGGTGCGACTTTATAGTTTTCATTTTCGTTTTGTTTTTTTCTTATTATTTTTTATACTATGTAATGATATATTTATATCACAATCAATCCAGTAATGACCTCTACGTCATTTCCACTATCGGCAAACGTTCAATGACACGCAACGCTGCTTCATGGGACGCGGTTGGAAATAAAATCTCGCTTCTCCAAATCAACATTGGTTTGCCGAACCTTGTGAGTAGCAATTCCTTAAAATGCGGCAATCACATTTCATATTTATGCGGCGCGTTAAGGCGATCCCAATAACGCAACTATGATGGTGGTGGTTCTCCACCAACCTTTAATATCAGCTTCAGCATCGTCAGGAATGTAATTTCACGAACAGAATCGGGTTATGTTGCTGGTAACGGCATTGTCACAATCGCCTCGGTATTGGTAAGAAAATCATGGGTTCTGTATTTCCATGATTAAATGCCATCTCCTGTTTTTCTGCCCTTCGCACCCACTTCTGATTTAGTCTTTCGGCTGAGGGTCAAAGGCTTTCGACTCCAGTTCTTCCATTTTCTCCTTCGACTATCATTTGTTTCATACGACATCTTTACATATGGGCGTGAATTATCGGGTATGGAGATGGTAAGTAAAATAACAGTAGTACATCACTTCTTATAATTACTCACAGTACAATCAATTATGATCATAGAAAACAATAACAATTTCCTATTATCGATTTCTATCAAAAACTAACGTTCACCGATCACGTGGGTGCGAGCGCCCTTTCAGCTGTTCCAAGCTTCACTCACATTTAAAAAGTGACTGCCTCTACTGACTGACTGATAGATCAACCTAAGTATTGGGTGCAAGAAGCTGAAATTTGGCGTGCATGGTGGCTCAGGGACTGTTTAGGTGCACTAAGAAGGCATTTCACAAAATTCAAAATTCTCTGACATTTCGATTGACTTACAACGGTCGTGGTCGTGGAGGGACTGACTAAACATGATTTATTTACAAAAAAATGTTTTATGTATCATGGACATATTATGCAAACGTCGAATTTTGTACAAAGAGCATAAAAACTAATATTAGATTGGACAAATTTGCCGCGCAAGCTCCTAGGCCACACTTTGCTGTTTCCGACAGCTGTCATAGTTGCGGAGATATTTAATTAGTTCAGTCTTGACACAGCGCAGTTAACACTTAGCTTTGTTAGCTTAACGATTCAATGATTATATACTGTGATTTATTCGAATCTTTACTAATATTATTAATGCACAAGTGTGTATATTTGTTTGTCATTCTTCCAAGATGCAATGATGCGATGACATGATATTTACTGTGTGAGAGTTAGGATAGGCTCGTGTCCACTAAGAATAAATTGATTTGATTGTAGTATCTATAGATTTATTATTATTTGTAGATGTCAATTAAGTTTATTATTTATTATAAAATGTTAAGATTAATGTTATTTTTTTGGGTTTTAAAACTTAAAATAATACTTTTATTCTTGTGACAGTGAACACCAATCAGGAAGCATTACGTCACATGGTGCGTCCACCATTGTTGTTGTGGTTGACGTTTTGGTAGTAAGTACCAACAACTAAAACGTCAAACTTTTTAACCTAATGGAAGGAAAGAGGAACCCACCACGCACCCTCGGATTGACTACCCCAACTATTGCAATAGAAAAAGGTTGACAATACCGAACTCCTCTAAAAGGATAAGGGATTTAGGAATGGTATGGGTTCCAGGAAGATACCTGACTTGCAGTATCCCGCTGTATGCGCCGACTATTCTTCGACACGTGTTTCGCCTCTGCACGAGGCATCCTCAGGAGCGATGGGCAACGACTGAGCGCTTTCCTACCGTGAGCGTATTTTATAAACGATTGTACTTTCTAATTCCCTCCGCCGCTCGACTGATGTACGTCATTATGACGGTATGCGAATATATTCAGCAATGGGGACCCGTTAAAGTTGGTTTGATCGTTCAGTAATGTATTCTTGTCCCGCTTTACAATTTCTAATTGTTCCAATACGCACATTCTGATACCCTTTTGACAAGTGTGTATGACGTCAAATGAATGTCCGCTATTTAGACTATGGCCCGTTTGAAGTAAATGTTCGGCAAAATGAGACTTTTCTGGCTGGTTGTTTCTAAACGCCGCTAAATGTTCTTTGTATCTCAGCTCAAAACTTCGACCCGTCTGTCCTATGTACTTATTTTGGCATTGGTCGCATGTTAAGCAGTAAATACCGGACTTTTTGTTCTTGCATACTTTATCTTTACCATTGCAAAGAAATTTTAACGTTTAAAATTTTAAAATTTAAAGTCCGTTGTTAGCAGATATCTTTATGAATAACTACGAACACGAGCATTTGGTGAAAGAACCGAACATCTTGTATTATTATAGATTCGTGGACGATATTTTGCTAGCTTGGAAGGGCACCGAATGTCAGCTTCACTGTTTTCTTAGAAGAATCAATAGTATACACCCCAAAATCAAGTTCAAATTAGAGATGGAACAAAACAGCTCAATAAACTTCTTAGATTTGACTATCAAAAGGGAGGGTACCTCACACTCATTTGAAATTTATCGCAAACCGACATAATACAGATACTACAATACCAGCATCGTCCTGTCATCCATCACAACACAAAATGGCAGCTTTCCACAGTATGATAAATAGATTATTAAATGTACCACTCAATATAGAATCATATAACAAAGAAATAAATATTATTTATCATATAGCTCAATCCAACGGGTATAGTAAACGCCTAATTGACAAGATGATTCGAGGAAAACAAATTAGAATGGCCAAGTCACTTTTGTATCCCTCCATAAAAGAACCTATAAATAATACTGCTGTTCTTACCTATTTTGGAAGTATAACTGACCGTATGGCGCGTATACTGAGGAGGAACGGTATCAGATCAGCTTATAAACCTTACAAAACGTTAAAATTTCTTTGCAATGGTAAAGATAAAGTATGCAAGAACAAAAAGTCCGGTATTTACTGCTTAACATGCGACCAATGCCAAAATAAGTACATAGGACAGACGGGTCGAAGTTTTGAGCTGAGATACAAAGAACATTTAGCGGCGTTTAGAAACAACCAGCCAGAAAAGTCTCATTTTGCCGAACATTTACTTCAAACGGGCCATAGTCTAAATAGCGGACATTCATTTGACGTCATACACACTTGTCAAAAGGGTATCAGAATGTGCGTATTGGAACAATTAGAAATTGTAAAGCGGGACAAGAATACATTACTGAACGATCAAACCAACTTTAACGGGTCCCCATTGCTGAATATATTCGCATACCGTCATAATGACGTACATCAGTCGAGCGGCGGAGGGAATTAGAAAGTACAATCGTTCATAAAACACGCTCACGGTAGGAAAGCGCTCTCGATACGAATCAAATCAAGATAGCCCGGAATTATTAGGCTCAGCACCTAGTAGAGGGCTTGTAAAATATTGAAGTGTACCGAGAGCAAGAAATAAGACATCTTAGCGAATATATAGAACAGGAAGACGTTTGGTTGTTACGCGTTCGAATACAGTCAAGGCACGCAAGATCTAGGACTTATTCATCATCGTCTTAGCGTTATCCCGGTAGTATCCGAGACTGAGACCTTGAAGGTCGACGTCCGCTTACTAGTCCAACCAGAGATGATAGAATATCAGCTTTTCCACAGAGTGACTGCCGTCTGGCCTCTGTAACCCAAAGGGACAGCGATACTCCATGGCTTAGACCAGTATCAGTTTATTTATTGCGCTGTTATACCTCAGAAGCCGTGAAACACCTAATTTTTCGTCGCGCATCTAGCCATAACGGTACATATTACAAACTAGCAAAAATTAGAGCTTAAAGTCAAAAGTCTGAACAAAAGACTTTTGAAAGAATTTTTCATGTACGTAAAATAGAATCACGGTAAAAAAATCACAAAATCGAGGCAGAAAATAATCTTTCGTCTCACTGTTTGCAATATTTTGATCGTAAACTGTCATATTTTTTTGATAATATTGTAGGAAATCTAATGAACTAAAGAATTACCCTATTTATTTTCATATTATACGTGTATATTTTGTAAAATTAAATAAAATCTGCCAAACGTCTATGATTTTGACTCTCGGTAGATCCCATCAATATAAAACGCTTCAGCAATTTAAACCTTATTAGCATAAGCGGTGTACTGAGTGTCAGTTGCTAGTTTACGCCCCGCCCAGACCTCATCATTCGACCGTATGCGGTAATATTACTGTTCAGACCTAAGCGGTATTCGCTATCCTTGTGGGTAGAATACCGCGCGGTAGTCGAGTTTCGCTCAGAGAGGTAAGAAATTTAGGGCGCTCTAGCCGCGGTACTTGATATCAAATACCTGAGCGAAACCCGTGCGGTATGTACCTCTACCCACAGCGGCAGCGAATATCGCTCAGGTCGCTCTGGCCGCGGTACTTGATACTAAATACCTGAGTGAAACCCGCGCGGTATGTACCTCTACCCACAGCGACAGCGAATATCGCTCAGGTTTGAATAGGCCTTAATGATGACAGCGCTAATATGGCGCTCCGCAATCCGCACACAAGCGGTAACGAATGTTGTATTATTGTGTTTTGAACATAAACCTTTTAAGGTACATCGGGTAAAACTTTGATTATTCATAAACTATTAGGTATGTCTCAGAACATCTAATATCTTTTTAATTTCTAAAATCAATCATTTATAAGTAAGAAGGTAACTTCTCTGTTTGCTATAACACAAGATATAGTATTTTTTTAATAATAAAGTACGTAACTAATTATCATTATTGTAATTACAGTGAAGTTAAAGATAACAGTTCTGCAACGTCTTACACACATTTGACTTCAGTCATTCCTAACACGATCTGTTCAAGAGCTAGCCAAGAAATGCCAAACAATTTTTTAACAAATTTGACTCAAATTCCGTAGTGATAAGCAAAAATTACAAGAGGGATAGCAGTGACTGGTTCGAATTGCGTAAAAATATGTTGACGGATTGAAATTTTTGTATAGTGGTAAAAAGAAGAGATAACAGCAGTAAAGCCAACTTAGTAAAAAATATTTTGTACCAATAAAATATTTGCAATTTAATATCAGTTGCGCATGGAATCTAAAATGAACAACTGGCTTTGCAACAACTGGCAAAGCAAGAAAATGTAACAATCGAGCCTTGTGGATTATTCGATTATTGGTGCCACACCAGATGGATTAATAGGTCCAAACACGATTGTGGAAATTTAATGTTCTAAAGTTGCCTATAAGAATGGCTTGGAGAATAGTATAAGAGCAAATAAAATACAAATATGGAAACATGATAAAAAAGTGAACTGACTAGTTTAAACAAATATTGTAATTGTTATTACCAAATTCAGGGGCAACGCAACGTTACACGCAAACAAAAGTGTTTATTTGCTGTGTGGAGTGGCGAAAGTATACCACTAAAAATAGAAATTATAGAAGGAGATGATGTTTTCTGGGAGAAGCTTGTGGCGTTTTATATGAATTGGCAGTTGCCTGAAATTGTTGATTCTCGTCAAGCTCAAGGGATGGCATTGCGAGATCACGGAGAGGAAAATGTTTCATCAGTGCTTGAAATTTCTACAATACCAAGCCGTAAAAGGAAAGTAAATAAAACTGTGCCTCGTGAACAACAGCAAATAATAAATATTGAAGCCTTATCACCTCACACACTGCCTTTAACATTCGATGAGAATAAAGAAAACCTACCGGGTTGTAGCAGACAGCTAACTTTTGATGAGCTGTAAACTCTGTATTTCGTTAATAAATTATAAATGAATATAAATAAATATCATTTAATATTTATTTTCTTTGATACAACACATATTTGAAGCGAAAGAAATTTTTTATATTTTTCCATACAAACATGTATGACGAGAGCTAACGAAAAAGCAGTAACTCAAATTCTAATTCTATAATTTTCTAAGCGACATAGCAGTATCTCATGAATAAGGTATATCCACATATATTTTTGATGTTTCATCTATTTTGAAAAATAATAATGGGTTGGGTTTCAAAACGAGTTGCCTGAATTTGAGGGTATTGGTAGTGTAGGGGGCTTAAGGTAGTTCGTTTTAATCCCCTTAAAGTAATTTTGGCTGCCGGAGTTGCGTCTAAATATTTTTAAACAATTTCCAAAATTTCATAAATACTTCGGCAATTATGCAAAACGGAACATAGTTTTTATACTTTAGTACAGTTTTACAAATGTAATTTTTAGGTTTTATGTGAAAAACGTGAAACGAAACGCAAAACTGCCATCTTGGAATGATCATATTTACAGCTAATGTCAAATTTGTGCGTCATTGCTTTCGAGTGCCTTGGGTTAGGTGCGACTGTAATAAGTAAATAAATAGGTTATGTTAGGTTCTCTTTTGACCCTTAATCCGAAAATAGGAGCCCTTCATAGGGCTCCGACAACCTTAGTTTATTAAACTAGTGTGATGAATGTGGAAGTTGGCAGTGCCATACACACCGATGTTTGTAGATTTTTTTTTTCAGAGGAAACCAAGTATTTCCGGCAAGTGAAAATGGTGAGAGGGGTTTCAAGACCTCCCCTGCTCCCTCTCCAATCACTCACAATCCCTAAAAATGGCGACGTATTTCGAAACCTTTGCCATAATAATTATACCTATAATAACAATAAACATCCATAAATAAATAAAAGAAATCAACTTTTACTAAACTTCAATTATCTCGTAACTCGCTTTAGTTGAGATACGGCTTTTGCGCTTAGTAGAGCAGTATTGTGTTTTTTAGGGTACCGTAGCCAAAAATTGTAAAAACGGAACCCTTATAGATTCGCAATGTCTGTCTGTCTGTCCGCCCGTATGTCACAGCCAATTTATTGCAAAACAGATTTGAAAACTGGCAGGAATGGAATTAGATGTAGGTATTCTATGAACTGCTTCACTATTTTTATACAAAAACAAAACAAACATAATAATGGCCTCTCCATACATGGAACTGACTTAATTATTTTTATCATCTTACGGCACGTAGGTATTTACCTACATTCGTCAACATTTAATACCTATAACGTCTAATATAAACCAGTTTTGCTCATGGCTGCACTGTATATTGTACAAACAGATTGATGTATGTAATATAAATTTTAATATCAGTATCTCAATTCAATATGCTAAAACGTTTTGCTTGCGATTTTGAAATATTGGATTACGGCTGTCGCCAGAATACGGCCGCACGCGACGAGAATGAAGGGGGGCGCCCCGCAGTAGACGGAGCTAAGCTCCCTTCACCTCCCCTGCTTCACCCCCTCATTTACCAAAACAGTCGCTTAGGACAGCGCCTTACTCCCTGTAACTACTTTCAAACATCTTCATTAAAGCCGGGAACGATGATACTATTATTGACCGAGTTATAGGCTGATGGTCAGATGCTGCGCACATTTTATGTTCGTAGTAGGGTATACATGAAGAGATATGATTACCAGCAGCAGAATTAAGTGAGATTTTAGAGAATGAATAGAACTAGGCTATACGTGCCTTGAAATCATACTTAATTCCTTTTTTAAAATCATTATGTCCTTTCATACCTTTACCTACATACAATAATTATGCATTATAATAATTTATTATATATTGATGAAGCAATGATGTCGTTGTTACATAAGAATGTCATTATAGACTTTTGTATCGCGACAAAAGTCTATAATGACATTCTTATGTAACAACGACATCATTGCACAATTTCATCATAATCCATTCAGTAATTTTGCATTGAAGGGTCCATCCACACAAAAAAAATCAATCTATGGATCACACAAAATGTAGTCCTTTGTGAGAATCAAAACCAGAAATTCGGCGCAGCATACGTGCAATATTTAAAATATTGATCACTAGATGTAGATATAATTTGCTTGCAGTAAGCAATATTATTAACCAGTATATAACTTGTAAGTATAGTAACCACATTGTTTGTTCTCTCTCTCCGAGCTATACGTGACGTCACCAGCATACCGCATTGCTATTTAATTAGCTGACAGCTAGTTACACGACAGGGAACGACAATTAGGAATAGCAAATTCTGACTGTACATAGTTACCTATGGTGCATTGGTTTAAGTGGTTGCTTTGACGTTTTACACTACTGCAAGTGTTGAGGATTTCATGACTGGCTATCACTTTATCCGGGCAACAAATTGCTGTTTCGCGTCTGGGTATTATTTGTGTCTTGGTCTTGGCTTGTCTTAGTTAATTGAATATTAGTAGAGCAGAGCGGTCGTTCTCTGTTATGAAAGGCAAAGAATAAATGTAACTTAAGGTGACGTCTTTATAAGATGTAAAGGTTATCTCAAAAGTGAGACTTCTTCACTAAATCAGTCTACCCTTCTTTTGGTATGCTCATCATCTTGAGATTAAACTGGCCAAAACAAAGTATACATGCATTCAAATCAAAGTGAAAGAACTTTTACTGGTTGAGTCGACTATTGAGTCAGAATGATGTGCATCATATGTTGAAAATAGCCCCGATTAAAATAGCCTTTAAACGATTAATTGTGTACTGAAATAATGCAACTCTATAACTATACGAATATTAATTAGTCTAGTTTGTCTACCAATTATACACATATTTAGGTTCTAGTGCAAATGTTGTTTGTTAAATAATAATGCCTGTTTTTCCTCATCGGTAGTAATTATATTTCTGTGACGTCATATGATTGTACTTTATACAATTTAAGCAGCGACAAGCTCAGAACAAAAATGTTACACTTATTACTACTCAACTCAACTATTTTCTACAAAAATATTACACTTTTTAAGTTTTAACGAAGAATGTTGGTATCTAGGTTCTCGCTCATTTTATGATATTCAAAACAATAACACCAATTCTCGACTGACCCAACAAAATAGCAACATAGCCAAGGCTTATTGCGATAGATACAAAGATCGTTGGCGATATTCAAATTTTGATGGCGTCTAGAATATTCTGACGGCAGTTTGAAACGGTCTATGTTAAACAAGAGCTTGGGGACACACACGTCCGTCTTTTGTGTGTTTCATCGCATGAGGTAACGCATCTAGTGACTGAGGCACACTGAGATTCAGACTATGTGGAAATCGGTAGAACTAATATAAGCTGTGAGCATTTCGTGATTTTTAGTAGTGGCATGAGTTTCTTCCAACTTTTGAAAAATTATCTTTCTATCCGAATATGGATGTAAAATGTGTTGATGTTCCATATACTCTGTTCGCTTATTTGTATACCCAGATAAAAGAAAAATGGATAAATAATTATCGTCTATCTATAAAGTCACCATAAAACGTACCATATTTTGAAACAACAACATGGCTAATAAAAAGGAATATACCTACTCAAAATTGCCAGAGTCAAGCCATCCTCCATTTGTTTGTTGTTCCATCGCGTTTCTACTTTTATTTCTATTTCTGTAGTTATCACAAAGTTTGAGCTATATTACTGATTATTTTTAGTGTTTGTAAAGTCATGAATCCACTTAAAGTTGCTTGTTTCCGCTAAAACAAAAAATAATCTAACCTTTTCTTACACTGTATCAGTAACTTGACAGTAGACAAATAACTACGCTTAATTCTTAGACTTGGATTCCTATTAAATCCCTATCTCCTGCTACACAACTGTCCCGACTGAGTAAGAGACTCGACGCCAGACCGCCCTAAAACAACCAGTTAGACGGACTCCTTATTTGAAATGCAAAGGGTCGCAGGTTGCCTGTGTTAGGAGGAATACACAGTAGAAGTATTTATGGTCTTA
This sequence comes from Euclidia mi, assembly GCA_944739405.2. Classification (NCBI taxonomy): domain Eukaryota; kingdom Metazoa; phylum Arthropoda; class Insecta; order Lepidoptera; family Erebidae; genus Euclidia; species Euclidia mi. The sequence goes on along the minus strand of OX123204.2, from coordinate 14,828,907 downwards.
TTTTTGAACTGATTTACCGCTGAATTCAATATTATATCTGTCCATTTTTTGAGATTTGAGCAAAGAGATTGGATAGTTATTCTTCTGTGGATTTGAGAGTCATTTTTGACATAAGCTACAAACAAAATAATGTCAAACACGAATTTCCTAATCCATGGACAGACCGAATATTGAAACCAGTCGTTAGGCAGTTAAGAAATAGCTTGACTTCCATTTTATATCATGACCATGAGTTTATGATGATTTGTTATCTAAGTAGTCGTTGGCAAGGCAATGGTATATAGTAATGTCATGTGTTACCTGTAGCACATAAACATACTTGTAGTCTCATTCATCTAGGTCATCGCTTTGCGTTCATCGCGTTTTTTTATAGTAATTGGTGGCAAACGAGCAGATGGATCGCCTGATGGTAAACAATTACTGCCGCCCATGAACACAAGCAACACCGCAGGAGTCACAAGGGCGTTGCCATCCCTTGTCGTCGGGAAAAGGGATAGGATGAGGAATGGGATGAGGGAGAAGGAATAGAGGATAGGGCCTCCGGCAATCTCACTCACCGAACGAAACGAAACAGTTAAAGTACTGTTACTTTACGTCGATTTTCTATGAGAGGGTAGTACTTTCCCGGTCGAGTCGGCCCATTTGTGCTGAAATCAGCAAGGCTCTACTACCTTCATACCATACATATTATCGAAGTCTACCGAAAAAGGAAAGAAAGGAAAAGAACCAGGGTGCTGGACAAGGCTGTATGATTGGTCAACTTTGCCAAGCTAACGAAGTTCACGCGGCGTCGTCATTCAGTGGAACAACGCAGGTATTTGAACTTGGCCGTTGGTCCTCTGCCGTCGAACCCTAAATAGTGATTGCTAGATTGTGGGCATACCAGATTGGTTTGTGGAACAACATACATACTCGGCTTTATGTGCTTGTTAAGCATTTCAGTTCTGTGTTTTACTTAGTCATTGAGGATACGTAGAATTGGAAATACCTTCAAATACATCATCTAAATAAGATGAATGGGGATGAAATAGATGTAGGCATGCCATGGTATTGGATTAGCTAGGAATGTAGCAACCGTTACTGATGTTCTACTGAACGTTTTAGAGATTGTCTGTTCATTGAATAAACAATCATAGTAAAAGAAAGTACTTAATTATTTTGCGCTACATCATTTCACTTAATTTTGATAAACACACTTTACCTCACTCTATGCAAGCCTCTCTGCTGAGTCTCCCATAGCAACACCAATAAATACGCAACACTCTTCGACCAAAACTGTTTCTTGAGGTATAATACAATTTGTTATAGCTAATGTTAGCTGTCAACTTTAGCGTGTCATCCTATAAGTGCAAAGCTCGAAAGGCAAACTAAATAATGTACTTACATACTTACATAATAAAGTTAGCGTTTAAAACCACCTGTCCTTACTTAAAAGGATAGGTATGAATAACAGGGATTACCGTCCTTTTTACTTAATCTAAAAGGGTTAAGGTTTGAAACACATGGCTTAACTCTTTATAAATGGGGTCACTTTATGTAATTATGATCTTAACAAAAACATACATGTGAAAATGGGGGCCAAGTTAAATATTATGATAATCATCGTGTGGTTGTCGAATTCGCTTCAGCTTTTTTCAATGAAGTCATCAACCACATTATCTAAACAGGTATTCTGTAAACAAACCTGAAATTTATTTCTAAGAAAGCATAATGATTACAAGTAAATTTTAATCAAAATTAGATACTTACTTGTATTTTCGGGTGCAGGTAATACACATTATACACATCAATATTTGCTTTTATTACACAAAAGTACCTAGCTGGGTGTTTTTGAACTTTTAGAACTCAGACGTTCGTTTTGTTTGCAGATACCAAGTAGATTAACAAGGTTTTCAGAAGTCACCAGTAGGGTGGGTGGTTGCCGTGACCGGGCTTCGGAAGGCGTGTAAAATTGTTAGCCTTGCTCCTTGTCATGCGATAAAAATTGTTAGGCTGCGACGATGGCTTTCAGCTGGTCTATAAACTCCGACATCTGCTGTCGGTGTGGTGGCGTTAAGAAAAATAAAACATAGACAAAATTTAGTTTGTCCTGGATATAATACCGTTAATATAATTTACTAGCTGACCCAGCGAACTCAGTATCGCCTTTTTAAGAGTTTTTATTTATTTCCCTTTTCTCCAAGCCCCTTTTCCAAAGTTACCATTGACTTAGCGCTTAATTTGTTATTATTTCAGAGTCTATAAATGATGAATAAACAAACATAGATTTTTATATAATATTGAATTCCCCATTCCCTAAAATATTGGAGACGATACCCATATCGACTTTAAAACAAATCCCGTCCGCCATCTTTGATTTCCTATCCACCATCTTTGATCACGAAATAGATGTTGTATTTGGATTCACCATCCCGTAAATCATCAAAGACGATACCCATGTTGATTTTATTTTCCCATCCGCCATCTTGAATCACGATATAGATGTTGTGTTTGGATTCCCCATCCCTTTAAACATCGGAGACGATACCCATATTGATTTTTAAAAAGTTTCCCATCCACCTTCTTTGATTACGAAATAGATTATGTTTTTGAATTCCCTATTCCTTAAAATATTGGAGACGATACCCATATCGACTTTAAAACAAATCCCGTCCGCCATCTTTGATTTCCTATCCACCATCTTTGATCACGAAATAGATGTTGTATTTGGATTCACCATCCCGTAAATCATCAGAGACGATACCCATGTTGATTTTATTTTCCCATCCGCCATCTTGAATCACGATATAGATGTTGTATTTGGATTCTCCATCCCTTAAATCATCAGAGACGATACCCATATTGATTTTTAAAATTTTTCTAATTCGCCATCTTCGATTTCCCATCCACCATCTTGAATCACGAAACAGATGTTGTATTTGGATGCCCCTTGATGATCCCTTTTAACATCGCAGACGATAAAAATATTGATTTTTTTAAATTTTCCCATCCGCCATCTTTGATTTCCCATCCGCCATCGTTGATTACGAAATAGATGTTGTATTTAGATTCCCCACCCCTTAAACTATCGAAGGCGATACTCTTATTGATTTTTAAAATTTTCTCATCCGCCATCTTGGATCACTAAATAAAGGACTTGGACAAAATGTGCCCCAGGTTGACCAGAAACAAACGGTTGTAGACAAGTTATATAAAACATAGAAGGAATTTTGAAGTACTTTTTACAGTCCATTGCAGTCGCTGAAAAGAAAATAATTTAAAAGAATTTGAAGTGATTTCCTTTTATTTGACTTTGTTTGAATCTACCGATAATGTTGCCACGTAACAATGATAAAAGATCAGTTTAGGGAAAAATATAGCATCAGAACTGTAAGAGTTAAAATACGCGTAATCTTAAGAATGATTAAATCATTATAATTATATCATCATCATCATCACCAGCCTTCAACAGTCCACTGCTGGACTAGGCCTCTCCTTTGAAATGAGGAATTGGCCTACTATATACCACGCTGGCCAAACGGGTTGGTATAGGGTTTGTATCAAGTTTTCCTTCTCTTACAGTGCTGTTCTCTGCATAATATGCTCCCTCTGTCGGCTGTTACGACACCCATGGCATGATACGGGGTGGTGACATTCCGTATTTTTAATCCGTCACCACATGGACGAAAATATGACGATAATTATATTATTTTCTCTGAAAACAAACTTCTTAATAATAAATTAAAAATTCGTTTAAAATATAGTTCAAAATCCACTTACTAACAGGGTTATTTTAATCCAGCTCTGGTATCACCAAGCTTATGTCAAAATAGTTGACATGTTGACTTATCGTCTTATCCATAGAGTAAAGTAATACCACAGTCAAATAATCCATACAGTCGTTCGTCGAACGCGTCTAGACGGGTCAATCGTGCGGGGGACAAGAGGTGAGACGCGGGAAGAGCGGTACCTAGTTACGTATATCACTTTAGTTCCTAACTAGGTACATGTTTTTGGGGGCTGGCGCGTGCTTGTTTTTTGTTCGTTACTTATTTATTTGCTTATGAATATTAATTAAGATGGTACATACGACTTTTGCTGTGAGACATTGCAATTCTTCATGCTTCATTTAAAGATTTAAAAAATAAGCATTTAAAAAATCTGCGATTTCATCAATTTACTTACACAAAAAATAAAATTTCATTAATTTTAATTATTTATATTATTTTGAAAAGTATATACCTGTATCCACTTAAAATAATGTGCACGTACCCACTAATCTACTAACTTTTTACAATATCTCATGTCTGGCCAAATCTAATACTAATATATAAAACTGAATAGTTTGTTTGTTTGTTTGGTTGAACGCGCTAATCTCAGGAACTACTGGTCCAACTTGAAAAATTCTTTCAGTGTTAGATAGCACATTTATCGGGGAAGGCTATAGGTTACATAACATCACGCTATGAGCGACGGGAGCGGAGCAGTAGCCTTAAATAACGCGGGTGTAACCGCGGGCATCCTCTTGTCACAGAATAAAGTAGTAATTACTGTACGTAAACAACACGGCAGACGTAAGAAAATAAGCGTTGTTAGGTAATATTCGATTCAAGCGTGATTTTAATTTCATGCAATAAGTACCTAACATAGTACCTTCGTATTAGGTAAGTGTACCTATCAAATATTAATATGTATCTTGGTAACGGTGCGTCCTAGCTAAAAAATAACCATATTTTTGGCCCCCTTTTACAAACCCCACACATGTTCTCAGTAATCTTATAGCCTGGTCACCCATCCATAAAATGACCTTGATGTCTATTGCTTTACCTTAACGTAGTTTGCTCGAAAATAGATCTTCAAAATACTTTATATCGATAACATAGGCTCTGCAAGCTGATCCCATGGTTGCCCATCCATTAAACGACCGCTATATCAATCGCTTTATTTTAACTAGGTTTGTACGATAACCACCTAGTATATCTGAAAAAATGCTTCATATCCTTAACCGCCTCCTACGACACTAGCGGTATGAAATAGGTGCTGACTGACACTTTGTATGCAAAGCTGTCACCGCAAGTGCAAACTAAATGCAAACTGTTTTATAATAAGTATTCATCGTTAATTATTTTCATATAATAAATAAGTGATTTACACTATAATATTCATGTAGCGTACATAGCAATTGTTATATTTTTTTAAAATAAATAGACGGTGTTTGAATAAGTAGGTATTGTTTAAATGTGGCAGCCCTAGCCTACCTACCCTTGTCTAGACGTTGTCGGCTTTTTCTTCGAGATCAAAGGCGTCAAACTACTGTATGTCTTTATATACTGTGGTAATACTAGGTACGGAGGTCTCATCTTTCTACGTATGCGCCTTTTTGGTTATAGTTTACTTCTAGACAAGAGTATTATACTTATATTTTATATGATGAGAGTCCCTCAAGCGAAGAACAAAAATAAATAATAGAAACTTAGGACAATAAAATGCATGAAAACTAAAATAGATTCTATAACTTATTACATTATATCAATACATTGTGAAATATTGTCAAAAAATATGTCATTAATCATTTATTTCCAACCTTAATAACTTACGACCACTGCTGCTTAGCTAAATGCGCCTTTCTTATTGCATAACTAGAAGACTTGTTCTTTAAAATGATATATGTTTCGTCTCTGTACTTGCTGGGGCACAGGCCCATATGATTTTTGTTCATCTCCTTTCATATTATTAATCAGCGTCCTGAAAATCTTGAAAACGATACCCATTTAGATTGTATCCTATTCGTTTAGCCTTTTTTTGCCTTTGACCCAACCCTCCCCTTTCTCGATTGACCATTTTATTATTTTTGTCTGGCCCTTAAAAGTAATGGCGTAATTTTATATAGCCTTTCGGAATAATTGGGCTATCATAGGCAATAACAATTTTTAAAATCCGACTGCTAGTTCCTGAGATTAGCCGACATTATCTTTTAGTCTTTTCAGACTTTTGCCCGGTTCCAAAGGGTCGAAGCGTTATGTTATATAGCCTATAGCCTTCCGGAATAACTGGGCTATCGTATACAAAAAGAATTTTTCAGATCCGACCCGTAGTTCCTGAGATTAGCGCGTTCAAACAAACAAACAAACAAACTCTTCCGCTTTATTATATTAGTATAGATTGGCAGCATGACATATGAAAAGTCTTAAACAATTATAGAATTTATTTAGTACAGGTATTATTAGGTACGTGCTGAGTGCAAATCTTGAACTAGGTCTCGTGATTATATTCAGTTCTTGATTTTTAAAAAATACGTTAACATTGAAATAAGTTCACAAAGACAAAAAATGGCGACTTCAATTCCAACCTTAGATTGCAATCTTGATATAAAATAAATTTCTATCTACTTCAAAGAACAAAAGTATATTTCAGAATACCAAATATCCAGACGCATGCAAAACTAGTGAAATAAATAAAATGGCAACTCTTTTCCCTCGGCATATCCTTTTACTTCACACTGTGTTATTTCAATGCGCTGATATCGAAACATTGGATTTTCACCCGTGCTCACTCATCAATACAAATGTCTGTTACAATAGTGAGACACACAGGTGGATTGGTTGGAGAGCAAACATTATAGTAATGTTGGCAAACTTTTTTTTTATAGTAATAGGAGACAAACGAGAAGACGGATCGCCTGATCGTAGGCAATTACCGCCGCTCATGGACACAAGCAACACCACAGGAGTCACAAGTGCGTTGCCGCCCCTTGTGTTGGGAAAAGGAATAGGATGAGGTGTGGGATAAGGGAAAAGGAATAGGGGATGGGGCCTCCGTCACTCTCAGTCACCACACGAAACACATCAGTTTAGGTACTGTTACTTTAGGTCGATTTTTTGTGAGAAGTTAGTACTTCCAGCCAAGCACCATCTTCCAAAAAATATAGGCATGTTATAAGTACCATTGCATTTGGTTCAGTGAGTGTAAGCTGGAGGAATAAGCGAGTGGGATCTCTACGTCTATTCTTCATATGAGAAGTAGAATAGTTTCACCAAGGTTGACAACGCACTAGACAGCTTGGCGCCACCGAATTTAAAGGCTAAGAATACCCGCCTAACTGCAGACGTGCCTTGACTCCTTTGTTACACTTCATCTTCATCATCATGATAATTTGAACCGAAAGATGTACACTGCTGGATATTCCCAAGGCTCACGTGGTTCCCGCAATCCTAACAAGATCGTTGGTCGATCGACCTAACTGTGGGCCCACCACTGCCCTGCCACTAACCTGTAAAGCCCTGCTCTGACTATTGCCTATTCAGTTTGACTATTTCGAGAGCTATATCGCGTCTATGTTCAATATTATTATATTCTTTGACTAAATCGTTTTTATATTTCACATTAGTCTTTATAATGTCACTCTCCGTTCAAGCTGTATGTGTGTCCATTTAAAACTCAATAATACAATAATATTTTCTTGGGTTTACGCGAATGTTACACATTGAAATTAAACTACAGTTTACGGATTTTATCGCGTTATATTGGTTTCACTTGTTTTTACATTTAAACCGAATGATCTAGAAACTACATTTTTATTACTAGCCAACGTTTCGAATTCTTTACAGGATTCATGTTCACGGCAGACTGAGGTGGTATTTGTCTTTGTCTTGAATTTAAAAGTTATCTCAAAGTACCCGAACATATATAGCTGACATTAAACACAAACGCTCGACGAAGTCTGCTGTGTGTGAACATGTAGAACAAGGAACCAACCATTACCTGCGATTTGATAAACCACAGATACTCGCAAAAGAACACCGCTTTATTCCAAGAATGATACGAGAAGCTATTGAAATTAAAAAACATCCTAATTTCAATAGGGAAGATGGTTGGAATGTTCCTCCAGCTTGGGACCCTGTTATCAGGCTAATGAAACCCAAGAAGGACAAAGTCACCAGAAGACATCAAGACACAGTGAGCACATTCTGCGTAGATAGTAACACCAGTAGTTGAAAAATGTTCGGGTACTTTGAGATAACTTTTAAATTCAAGACAAAGACAAATACCACCTCAGTCTGCCGTGAACATGAATCCTGTAAAGAATTCGAAACGTTGGCTAGTAATAAAAATGTAGTTTCTAGATCATTCGGTTTAAATGTAAAAACAAGTGAAACCAATATAACGCGATAAAATCCGTAAACTGTAGTTTAATTTCAATCAATAATACAAGACCATGAACCAACATCCTATTTCAAGCTGAAGGCACAATGCCTTCTATGACTAGTTTCCCCATTCACCGTATTTGCGGTAGTTTAGTGCACTTTGCTTTGTAATCCTAGCCATTTCCAACGGATTTAGTCCGGTTTAGATTCGTTGCTTGGAGCTATTTGTGACTGAAGCTATAAATGTTCTGTCTGGTAAGGGCCAATATTGCCGGCCATTCTCTTGTTCGTTCACTTAACTTGAATGTTACTGTGTGTTATATTGATTGCGCTATAATACAATCTATATTTTTTCATTAGGAATCCTCTTGATGATGAATCTTTTTGAAATAATCCTTCTAGCAATAATCATGTATCGCAAGGGAATATAGAAATATTTTATACAATCAATGGACACAGGGAACACCCAGACAAAAAATAATGTGCGGATAGAACTAATATCAGAAGTCACCGTCCTAAACGGTGATCGATGGGGTATTCAGAGATATGCTTTATTACATTATTTTAGGGATCCCTCTTTTTCTCATAATGGTTTTTGTCCTAATTTTAATTGTCATAATAAGTTAGGCATAATTTTCTTTGTCATAATAATAGTGTGCCATAATTGGTTTTTAGCATATTGTGTTATTAAATATAAATATTGTATAATCCTATTATTTTTATTCATAACTTTGATATGCATAAAGTTGTAAAGCATTTTGTTTATTTGTCTAATAGTTATTTGGGATACCTAAAGATCAAAAAGCATAAAGGAAACGTACTAAAGTCTTATTATCAAAAGGTTAATATAAAGTTTAGGTGCGACTGTAACTCAAGTAACTAAATAGGTTATGTTAGGTTCTCCTGTGACCCCGCACTCAAAAATAGGAGCCCTGCTAAGCAGGGCTCCGTCGACTTGGTTTGGTTTGACGAGAGCAATGTATAAAATAGTGTAATATTGTAATTAAACATTTTGTAGTTAATTTTTCGGATTATAGTTTGTATGCTTATAATAGTTATGGTTATGCGTCGTTATGCTTAAGTAAACTTATGCTTTGGGATAGTATGCTTATTAAATATTTATTATGCTTATAGTAAATAAGATTAAAAAAATATAATTAAAAAGTTATGGCAAATGAGTATAATGCGTAACTAATGTTAGGACAAGTAACATTATGCAATGTTAAATTATGACATAAAATCGTAGGAATAAAAATAGAGAACCTTATTTTATAATACTATATAATTAATGTATTTAATGTTTACGTCAGTTAGCTTGCTGGCTACTTTTTACGCCTCAATTCCCGAACTGGTCATCGCGCAATCATAAATTGACGTTGTAAAAGATCAATCAGAAACTATATGTACAAATATAATAAAAAAATTTCAAGCGAAGTAGTGATAACAGCTAGTTAATATTCGTAATTTGGGTTCAAAATATATGTTTGATTGTTTGTAGTAAAGGTAAAATTATTGTTTTATAATAGCTTTTTATTGATAAAAATAGAAATAACATTTTGCTTAAGAAATAAATAAATACAAAATAAAGTATTTATTTCACGTATTGATAGCAAATTAACAAATTAATTTACATAATTGAAAGTAATCCTGTGGCCTACTGACTGATGGGCTTACAGAAACATTTGTCAAATCGTAAGCTTGGGTCGTTAGTCTCAATGTCATTAGTAAGATAAACGATACTAATTTTCTAGCTTTCACGACGAAGTTAGTTTTTAGTAGATATAAACTGGAAAGCCAAAAATCACGCTTAGTGCCATTGGAGAGGCCTACACCCAGCAGTGGACTATGGTAGGCTGATGATGATGACGATAAATTAGATAACTCTTAAAAGGAAAATGTATGAGAGGCTTGAATTGAAGACGTTCAGTGAACAAAGACAAGAACCGCTTTTGAAACGCACCAATAGCCTTTTCTTTTTTTTGTGTCGTGTTGGAAAATCCTCATGGAGTCCCTCCGTCCTGGGGGAAGGCCGAAGGGGACTGTCAGACTCTTACTGACTAAAAACCAACCCGTGTTCCTCATGTACCCATGTGTCGGAGTGTCGGGTATCATCGAAGCATTCCTGACTACCCCCCGACGGGTATTGGCCCGCCAGATTGCGAGGCGGGCCCCGAACAAAACCCCCTTGGCAGCGGATGAACGTGTTGGGCTCTGCCGCCAATACACCCAGTGGCTGCAGAGGATAGGGAGGACGGCAACGCAACACTGCATCTCCTCTTCCTCTGCGGCCCCATCGCGACGCAACGATGGTGCGCCCCCATTTGGTCGCGGGAGATAGGGCGCGCGGCAACGCAACACCGACGCGCCACTTCTCCCGCGACTGCACCCGCACCTTTGGACGCATCCTGCGCAGGCCTCCGTCAAGCCCACGCGGAGCGTCCACTCCCGGGATCTCGATTAGCTTCACCGTGGGTGACCCAACCACGGTTACTGAGCCCCCCCACCATGACCACCATGGTGGAGATCCCAGGGGGGGAGAAAATGTGGAACGCTTCACTATTTTGCGTGTCATCCTTGCGCAGGGGCCATGCTTATCTTCTCTGTATCGTTCCAATTTTAGTATATGTACTGCCGAAGCAAGTACACGCACCAATAGCCTAGTGGAGAGACTAACAGACTGGCTACGCGAAGGGTTATGTTATTTATGTTTAAACCTACGGCGTCCACCTTGAACTTAATTGTTAATTAAAGCCTGCTAAACGGAGAAGGAAAATATCGTGAGGATACTTGCATGTCGTAACTTTTTTGAAAGTCATGTGAAGTCCGCCAGGCAACACATAGACGTCTAACCCTAGTCTCCACCCGCGTGAATTATACAACATAACATAACTTCACGCCTTTAATCTCCGAAGGGGTAGCCAGAGGTGTATTACACACCCACACTTCGCCAGTTATGTTTCGCCGCAATGTAATAGGAGGCGAGCCTATTGCCATCTACCGGGCACATTGTTAAGCGAACGAATTATACAAATATACACCTAAACCTTCTTCACTATCTTTTGGTTGAAATTGTTAAAAAAACCGTTGCGTAGTTTTTGAGTTTATCTTGCTCATATAGACAAGCAGGACATCTGGGTACTACATGGTATTCTATAAATATAGAAGAGACCAATGCCCACCAGAGGGACAGGTTACATACAGGGCTATTATAAGCAAAAAACAAGAATGTCTAGAAATTGTGAAGTAATTACAAGATATTTACGATGAACTCGAATCATAATATTCAATTAGTGGAAATTAATTATGCATGCCAAAAAGTTCCGCATGCCTCGGGTAGAACATAATAAAATAAGGAACGTCTGGTAAGAGTTGTTGGGAAGTTTTATAATTTAATTAAAAAACCTTAATGATGTATTTGCATTATAAGTAAATAAAATAAAATAAAATAAAAAAGCCTTTTATTTCTTGCAAGCCTAGGATTACAAGTGTATAAACATGCAACAATCAGACTATAATTCATTGTGGAAAACATGCAATATAAGTAATAATATTGTTATTATATAACTAGGTGTCTTTTAAAATTAATAAATTCATAATAATTCTAGTATTAAATTAATAAATTAATAATAACTGTCCCAATTTGAAACATTGAAATTACATTTTCTGATATTGTTATAAATTCATTTCTTTGATTTAGAATTGCAAAATTTCTTACTTAGAACAGTCAAATCCATTAACATAATCTACAATATTTTATTTTATAATCTCAGATATAATTTATAATATAATCTTATGAAATTAATAATTAATTCGTATCATTTAATAAATAGTTCAATTAAATTTATTGTATTTTAATATTTTATCTATAATATTAATTATATAGTAATATCAATAATATATTTACTTCATTTTTATAATTATTTAAAAAATTATGAAAGTGTCATCAATTAAATTTTTTACTAATCCTAAAACATCATTATTATCATTAAAATCCTTATTAACATAATCATTTTTTATTTCATTTTTACTTTTCCTGTGTTTTTAATAGATATAATCATGCAAGAACCCCTCTTTCGAGGGTAAAGGCCTCTTCCAGACTTTTCCAGCCGTCCCTGTCTTTGGCTTTTAACATCCAATTCTTTCCTGCTAGTTTGGTAATATCGTCGTCCCATCTATAAGCTGGTCTTCCTTTCTTTCTGGTGCCTACTGGACCAGGCCAAGCAGTTAGTCGATTCGTCCAACGACCATCACTTATTCGAGCAATGTGACCTGCCCATCGCCACTTTAATTTTTGTGAGTAGCTAAGTGCGTCGATTACCTTTGTTTGGTTTCTTATGGTAGAGTGGGGTATTTTTTGAATTCTCCTTATATTTGTAATACTTCTCTCCATTGCTCGCTGGCAGGACCTAATTTTGTTTTTTACTTGATTAGTAAACTTCCATGTCTGACACGCATAAGTGATGGAAGGTAACAGGCAGGAGTCCATAACCCTTTTCTTAATTTTTGTTGGCATTGAGCTTTTTAATATTTCTTTTAAACTCCAATATTTTCTCCAGGCTCCCGTGATTCTTCTGTCCACTTCTAATTCATTACTCTGTCTTACAAATGCAACTTGTTTACCCAAATATATATATGAATCTACATATTCTAAAGGTACTCCTTCAAGAATGATGGGATATTTTATAGATTTAGACATAATTTTTGTTTTCCTTAAATTAATTTCTAATCCCACGTTTCTACTTGCTAACTGTAGCGAATTTATCATTGATTCCATATGCTTTGCCTCTTCTGACAGTAAGACTATGTCGTCGGCAAATCGCAAGTGGCTGATGTGTTTGCCATTTATGTTCAGACCAAGTTTAGCCCAGTCGAGACTTCTGAAGACCGATTCCAATACAGCTATGAATATTTTGGGAGAGAGCGGGTCACCTTGTCTCACACCTCTATTTATGGGTATCAGTGGACCTGTTGTTTCTAGTTTGACGCTACTTTTGCATTGGCTGTATAGATTCTTTAGGACTTCTATATATCTGGCGTCGACATCCTGTGCTTTAAGAGCTTTCCAAATTGAAGAATGTAGTATGGTGTCAAAAGCTTTCTGGTAGTCTATAAAAATTATATATAGAGGTCTTCTATACTCCTGATATTTCTCAATTATTTGTTCTAGAGCATGGATGTGATCTACGGTGGAGTATCCTTTTCTGAAGCCCGCTTGTTCAATCGGTTGGTGTTTCTCAAGAGTGCCACTGATCCGTTTTTCTATAAGCGAAGAAAACAGTTTATACACGGCAGGGAGTAAACTTATAGGGCGATAGTTGCAAATATCTTTTGGGTCACCTTTTTTATAGAGTAGTATCATTTCGGACTCTGACCATTGCTTAGGGGATGAGCGAGTAACTAATATCATGTTAAATAACTTCACCAATGGGCTTGCTAGATGATGTTTAGCTGATTTTATTGCCTCGTTTGATATTTTATCTGGGCCTGAGCATTTTTCTAATTTCAATTTATCGATGCCCCTAATAATTTCCACTTCATCAAACATATCTAACTCTTTGTCATACTGCGTCTGTTTTGAGTCGAATGTGTTGTCATCGGGGGCTTTCTGAGTACTGTATAAATTTATATAGAAGCGAGTAGCGATATCAATAATATCTGCACGATTGTGATATTCTTTTCCTGTATCCTTAAGACCTTCAATCCATGTCTTATGTGACTTCAATTCTTTGTAAGCCCTTTTCAAGCTACCAGTGTTATTCATATGACTTTCTATTGTACGTGCTCGATAATTTATGTAGTCCCTTTTTATATATTTGCTTATTAATTTATATAGAGCTTTTAGCTCATTGCGTATTGTTCGTGTCTTCGGTTTTTTTTATGCAATTCTTGTCTACGCTGTATCAATTTTTTTGTGTGGTCTGATATAACAGAGTTTTTTGAATTTAATCGATTTGGTATATGAGCAACATTAAGACTGTCTGTTATACAGGTAATTATCTTGTCATAGTAGTCCTGGACCGTGTAGTTCTTTTGACTGTTCATAAGATTTTTTTCGAAGGCTGCCATCGACTCGTTGTATTTAGTTATTTCGTCTTCTGTTTTAAGAGAGCTTTTGAAACTGTTGGTATACTGAGACCGGCTTTTTTTTCACTTGTTTCAGTTTTATCGAAATTCTTAAGAGTCGGTGGTCAGTGGGAAAACGTGCATTGATGACTTGTATGTTTTGAACATTTGTATGTAAGTTAGTTAGGATATAATCAAGCTCGTTTTTAGTCTTACCGTCGGGTGACTTCCAAGTCCATCTCTGTTTACTCGACTTTTTGAAGAAGGTGTTAATTATACTTAACTTGTGTTCGTTTGCGAAATCTACTAGCCGTTGCCCTCTTTTGTTTCTTATTCCATAGCCATGATTTTTCGTGATCAAGTACTCATCAGGTTTCGGCTGGCCAACTTTAGCGTTCCAGTCTCCCATAACGATGACGTGTTTTCCTGACATTTTTAAAGCCTCGTCAACTGTGTTATAGAAGAGTTCAACCTCTTCGTCACCCGCTGTTTCAGTGCAACAATAGACTTGAATAATATCAATTTTAAAACCGTTTATGTTTAACTTTAACAGTGCCACTCGTTCTGATAGACCAGTGTAACTTACAATATTTTGTTTGAGATACTTCTTCACTATAAAGCCCACGCCGTAAAGTCCTGGTGTTTGCCCTGTATAGCATAAAATAAAGTTGTCATGCTCTTGGATATATGTGCCAAGACGTCTTACTTCTGATAAGCCGATTATGTCATATTTTGTGTTCTGCAAGGAGTCCATTAACTCTACCAAATGATGATGAGTGGACAGGGTTCTCACGTTGTATGTAGCTATATAATATACATAATTGTTGGTTGTTTTATTTGTTTTGTTCGAGTAACTCTCTGGAAGGTTGTGGTCTACTGCTCCCACGGGGACCGGCCGGATTGGGAGAGTCGGAGAGGCTGAGGTTCGTTGCTATTGATTCCCTGAATCGTTCGGTTGTGAGGGTTTATCATCCACCTTTTGTGGGGTAAAGAAACCAGCTATATCTCCTCGTATTTTCTTTCTTTGTTGTAGATTTTTATTATTTATGTTTGTTTGTGTGACTGGCGACGGTGACTGTGTGAAGTTTCTCTTATTTGACAGTTGCTTTTGTTCCGATTGTTTATCTTCTAGAATTAATATCTTGTCGTATTTTATTATTGCAGCCTTACCTTCTTTTCTAAGTTCTTCTACTTTCAACTGCAAAGTTTTTCTTATTTCTATTACCTTTTTTGGAAAATCTTCTTTTACGTAATATGAAGTGCCTGCTAAGATTTTTTTGTGTTTCAGGATCTCTATCTTTTTTCGTAATGTAGTAAGAGTTATGACGACAGGCCTTGGTTTGACTCCTTTTTTTCCAATACGCCTAACACATTCAATATCGTATTCCTCACAAGATAATTTCAAGTTCGTCGTAATTACGGTTGTAATTTTTGTAAGGAGCTGATAGTAGCTTTTCTCTTCTTCCTCTATCCCGAAAAAAACTAAATTTCTCTTTTTGTTTTCCCTCTCTAGATAGTTTATTTGCTTTTCTTGCATATCTAATTTTTCAACTAAATGTTTGTACTTTTTATCCATTTCCGTGAATTTTTCGTTGATGTTACTGTTAATATTATTTGTTATATTTTTTTGCATTGTCTTCATCTCTTCTTTTTGTAATTGTTGTTCTTTTTGAATGGATTCCAGTATATTTGTGATTTTGTCCATTTTTAACTCTTCTATCTGTCGCTAGATGGCGCAATAAAAATGGTTCCTTTCAATGTTTAGTTATTACTACCTAGGTTTCGTTCAGTTTGGCTACTCATCAACAGATGGCGCTGTACGCAGATTCAGTGCAGTGACCTTGCTAAATTCGTTATGTTTAGGTTATAAATTTTCAAAGTTTTATATAAGACACTTTTCACTGATTCGCGATGTTGACTATTACACCTCTAGCTCTTCACTGAACTTGTAATTCGATTTTAAACTGTTTGTAAACACTTGAAGGGTATTTTAAACTGTTTGTTTCCAGAAGCACTCGATTGTTATTTCGGCACTATTAGGCACTGTTTGTTGGGAACTTTATATATTCCGCGAAGTTTCTTCGTTGTTTTCATAACCCACGTTCAGTTTACAAGGAATTGCGCACTTGTTCCATAGTAATTATTTTTTCAAAACAGATTGCACGTTGATAGATGTCAACAGAGCGACAGCATTATAAGTATAGTAACGTAATGTTACGTAAATAGTGCCAGTCTTAAGCTTGCCTGCAGTAGCTCTGCTAGTAAATAAAGTATTTTTTAAACACAATTTTTAAGTAAAATTCATTTTATTGCTCGTATTGTAAAAGAAGACGTAGGGACAAGCACCGAGAAACGTATGCTATGATACATAGTCTCACGCCTATAACCCCGAAGAGGTAGGCAGAGGTGCATTTCTACACCCACTTTTCGCCAGATATACTTTAGTCCCACGTAATAAGGGGCGAGCCTATTGCCGTACCGGGCACATTTCCAGACTCCGTGCTGCTACTGAGAATTTCGTGACAGAAAAACCCAATAACACTGCCTGACACAGGAATCGAACCCGGGACCTCCCGATCCCACGCGCACATTTATGCCGCGAGACCAACGAGGCAGTCGTATAGGGTTTGATGTCGAGTTTTCCGTCTCTACGCAAAGATGGTATTTGCATCGTGTTATCCCTTAGTCGCCCTTACGACACCCACGGGAAGACAGGGGGTGGTGACACTTGTATTCTATGCCGTCAACCACACGGCTTGCTATGACGTTTTAGGCATATGGAAAAAACTGATGACAAAAGATTGAATAAGAAGATATAATATAAAGCAAATGCGAAGGCCTAGGCGGATGTTCTCTGGCATGATAGGGGACATACTTGAATGGATAGGTTAGAAGCACCCTTAGCCAAAACGCATGGATGAACAATTTGATGGAAGTGAATTAAGTAAGGGAGATATGTCAAGATTGTAGCAAATGGCGGTCTGTAGTCTCTGCCGACTCGTTGGAGAAACAAGCCTGAGTCTATCTATGTGTTATTAAAAAAAAAGATAATAATGCAGGAACTTCTTCATAAAGTAGAAAAATGTCAAAATTCCCGCACAAACATTATCAAAATTGAAGATGTTTAATATTCTTGGGTTTTTAACCTTTCTCGCCGCTGATGAGGTTTCCGGCTGCCACTTATTTTATTCAACGGGTACATCACAAGCCACTTAATTACGACCTTGGCTATGTTGCAAGTTGAATAGAAACTCTCTCCTTGGTTTGCTGTGTGTAAAATATGCAACATAGGTCATGTTTAGCTATGCATATTTGTGATAAGAATACTTTCTCCATAGGGAATTATGCTAAAGATCACTATGCCTGTATAAAGGATGACTATTATGACATTATGACTATGTTTATCCGATCATCTGTTCTAAAGGTCTCTTTAAAGAGCAATTATTTCAAAGATCACTACGCATATATGGAGGATGTTTATTTGTACATAATTATATTCTGAAGGTCAACTTTATTCATCTTCGTCAGTACAAGAATCAGGCTGTGATATGTTTTGAATGAATTAAATATTTATCAGTGGGCTCTGTAATTTATTAGTTGGTCCATGAAAATAGAAGATGGAGCCGTAAAATAATACGATAAAATAAAAATAAAATACGGTTATCTATTATACATCCATACATATAAATAAAATTGGAGTGTCTGTTTGTAATATTAAAATAACCGCTTTTTACTAAATGCATGTGAAATTACATTTTTTACAATTTCTGTCTGTCTGTCTGTCTGTCTGTTTGTTTTCGATAATCTCTGAAACGGCTGGACTGATTTTGACGGGACGTTCACTGGCGGATAGCTCACGTACCAAGGAGTAACTAAGGCTATACTATAAATTAACTGGGTACGCGAAGTAGTTCCCTCTGGACGCGGATGAAACCGCGGGTAACAGCTAGTGATAAATAAATTAATGTCCTGTGGTTTTAATCTTTCTTTCCTTTTTTTGGTTTTAATTTGTTTACAAAATTAGGGTGTTCTTGTATTGTGCCCTTCGCGATTACAATATTTATATGGTGGGATGACAGCTGCACCAGAGGGGCAAACAAAGAACAACCAAACTCAAAATAACTACTTGTACATCACACATAGGTCTTCTGTGGGTCTTATGTGGGTATTGAATCCACTGTACTTGCTACGCTTTTAAACAGGCGGCCGCTAAATTATCTGATGACACTAGATACTTTAGTGTCATCAGATATTATAAACAAATTGACAAAAAACTCGTCTGCAAACGTCACGTAAAAGATGACAAATACGCGTGAATACATATTGTTGGATAACGGTGACTCGCAGTGTTATATCATTGGGATTATCTATGTAAATACGATGTTATCAAATAAATAAATAATCTTTGGCGATTTAACTTATTTTATTGCCACTGACCATGACGAGCATGACGTTGCGTTTTTCGGCTGGGCAGGCCGTTTTTTTATACCTACAGAAGCATGGTAAGGCCGCTACTTCGAAGTGGCGGTTAGTTTGAGACCCTCGTCAGTCAAAGATATGTATGTATTTTAAGTAATTGGCAGCTGTCGACACGACTGTTTGAAATAGGATTAGTTTTTATTATAAGTCAAATCGATTATATCGATTAAGTAACATTTTGTTTAGTCTATTGAAAATTTCTAACAATGGTCACACTGAACTGTCAACTTCCCTTTCCGGAAAAGACTTGTTTGTTAGCACACCTTTTGCATTTCGTGTGAATTGTATAATTGAACTAAATTGAGTAAACCCTCATAAAACTGCCGCTTTTGACTTCCGGCAAAGTTTGTGATAAATTCGTGACATATTGAACATTTGTGAAAAGTTTTGTGAACCGCAAACGTGCATCGTGGTCTGGAGTAGGACTTCGCCGAATTGGATTCTGTGGTATTTATTCGATTTTCTTGTTATTTTGGCCAAAATTATGAGTTAATCTTATAGGTCCACTCAAGAACATCATCAGGAGCATCAGTAAGATTTGGTAATATATCTCATATTAATATTATGTTTTGTATTCATTCACTGTGCAATCGCAGTAATAGTGTTTAGATCCTTTGCCTTGGGCTAAGACTGGATGAATTAATCGCTTCCACTGATCCTTGTAAAACTTACCCATTCTTAGCCCGAACTCTAGACATAATTTTTGGTGCAGAGCTGTAGTTGAAACTTAGCCAATATCTCATTTGTAAACAGTGTTATAGTGTTCTCAGATCAGTATTGTCAAAAATACTTAATATTTAATTGTATAAGTTGAAACACATTGTCACACATAACCTCAATCAGTAATTGTTTCACTTGTATTGTTGAAATCTAGCAATAACCTGTTGTTGTTAGCATTAATAAGTCAGTTTGTTTGGATACATAACAGCTGTATGTATAAATAAATTTAGTAAATTTAGTTAATTGCATAATTATATTAAGTTGAAACATTATAACAACCAAACTTTTGATAAACCTTTGTTTTGTTATAATATATAGATAATATTATTAGGTAACACATATTCTGTGCTTACTTACTATTGTATATCTCAAATAACACAGCCAGTCTGTCTGTTGCAAGTAATTAATTAACTTATTTGAAGTTTCAACTTTTGTTAACTTTTACTTTGTTTTGTGTCAATATGTATATATTGAAACTATTATTATGTTGGACAAAAGATACCTGTCACTTGCCTGCACTTGCAGTAAACAGGCTAATACTTTGTTGGTTTCAAAGAATTGAGAAAAATTAAGTTTTGATTGTTAATATTATTTAACGCTTGTCCGGGCTCTTTTGAAATTTGATTATGTCAGCTATCAAAGACTTGCGTGCGGCTGCTGGTGCTATTGCATCAGATTTGCGCTGGTTTGCCTCGGCCAGTGCCTTAGTGAACCGGCCTGATCGCCAGCAGGCCTTACTACAAAGGTACGAGCGGATCGATGATCGCCTGGCAAGTGTGGAACAGCAATTCCGCACTTTCAGCACTTGCTATCTCGAAGTGTCAGTTAATGACTTCACCGCTGACCAGCGAAATAAGGTCAGCGAAGACTACGCCCAGGTCTTAGACCTGTATGATGCTGTCTCCAATAGTGCGAGACAATTGGTTGCCGATAGGGAAGGGCAACCCGGCTTGAAGCAGGACCTTCCTAGGTCAGCACCGGGGCTGATGAGTAGGCTTCTTACCTTAGACCTCCCCTATTTTGATGGCTGCCTAGGAAGCTACCTGGGCTTCGTTAATTTGTTTGACAGCCTGGTCAATGATAGGGCTGACCTTCGGCCGGCACAAAAATTGGCCTATTTGATGTCGGTTCCGGATGGGGAGGCCAAGGGCCTCATCCAGCATCTGCCCGTGTCTGACGAGGCGTACCAGACGGCTCGAGACCTAATTACCCGTAGGTACCATAATAAGCGTGGACTCGCCGACACGCACATCGAGCAGATTTTGGGTTTGCCGACGCTCACCCGGGTCTCTGGGTTGCGCACCCAACTTTTGAACCCGCTTTTGGTGGCCATCAACGCACTTAAGTGCCTTGACCTGCCCGTGGACCAATGGTCCTATCTATTGGTGCACATTGTACTTAAAAGCTGCCTGCCGACCTGAGGTCGCGTTTTGAGCAGCGCTTTGGTGGGGATAGCGTGACCCATCTGCCCCCCTTTGCTGACCTAGAGAGGTTCCTGGAGGATGAGTGCCGGGTCTTGGACAACTCCGGTGGTGACACGCCGGCTAAGACGCAGCCGCCCAAAGTCAAGGAGCAGGCTCGCGTTCACACCCGAGCCAATGTTGACCGGCGCCCTCCTCGCTTTGCGGTCACGCAGAGCCCAGTGGAGTGCTCTTACTGCAAGGTCACGGGGCACAGAACGGCCAGTTGTAGGGCATTCTTGGACCTTCATGTCGCCTCTCGTAGGCGCATCGCGAATGCCCACTAACAGCGAGACTGCCCAAACCCTCGCCCCTGTCCTCACTGTGGAGGACAGCATTTGGACATTCTCTGCATGAATGCCAGAGAGGTAGTCCGCTTGTCCAACCAGCCGACGCCGCGCACGGGCGGGTGTTTTGAAGGTGGCAGCCGAGGCTCACCGGCGCGTAGCCGAGAGTCGCTTCGATCAATTGATCGCCACTCACCCCGCTTGGAGAACCGTAGCGTGCGCACGCCTCCTCTCTCTCGCGCACCTGAATGTGCGACCGCTCAACATCACCAGCACCATGACTGCTGCCCCAGGTATTCCCCTCCTTTGGCGGAGAGTCCCCGCCATGACTCGCGCCCACCTTGTTTTGGGTGGGTGCGTCATTATGACCCCCCACAGATGGCGCGCGGATCGAGTCATCGCGCCTTTGAGGACTTCAAGCCGCACCCTCGTTTTGACTTGCCTGGTCCTGGCCAACCGTTGCCGCCCAGGCAACAATAGGTCATTGAACCCTGCCCTATAACGCCAACCTCCCCCATTGAGACCGTTATCCTACCAACGGTTGCTGTTAGGGTCTGGGGACCCACGGGGACCTCTGTTGTTGTCCGTGCTATATTGGACACAGGTTCACAAGGTTGCATTGTTTCCACTTATTTGGTAGGGCAGGTTAAATTAAATATGGGTTATTTTCCAAATTGTATACGGGGCATAGGGGACGTAGCCTCTTATGTTGAAGGGCAAGTTAAGGTTTTGTTTGGCCCTGTTGAATCTTTACACCCGAGGATTAAAACCTCGGCTATTGTGCTGAAGAATATTTTGGGTATGCATTCACAGAAACAGCTACCTGCTGCTGTGGTGAATTTGACATCGGGATTGGATCTGGCAGACCCCAAATTTGACACACCGGGACAAATCGATTTGTTGATTGGCTCTGATGTCCTCGGTGGAATTTTGATTGGTGGGAAACGGGTCTTGATGCCAAATGGTTTGACTGCCATTCCGACCATATTTGGATTTGCTTTGATGGGACCTGTACCTAGGGACCCCCCTCCACCTGAACTTGATAATTTCATCCCCCCTTCATCAGATGGACATCTCTGACCATCCCAAAATTGGAGCTCTCGGGAGCAGCCCTACGTGCGCTTATTGAACCACGTGTCCAGTACTTTGGGTAAAAGCATTTGTATTAATGGGACCTACGCCTGGACAGACAGCCAAATTGTACTCTGTTGGTTGAAGGCTTCTGTCCACACCTTGGAGGTATTTGTCGCTAATTGCGTTTCCCAAATCCAGAAATCCGAAGTCAAATTTGTTTGGAGACACGTGCCAGGTGAGCTCAACCCCGCTGATTGTGCCTCACGCGGATGCTTGACGCCTAGTTTGATAGGTCATTCGCTGAGGTGCGGTCCGGAATGGTTGAGTCGACCAGAAATTGATTGGCCTCGAACGCCAGTTTTGAATACTTCTAATTTGCCGGGTCTACGAACACTCGCTCTTGAGAAGGTAGAATGCGCCTTCGACCCCGATTTTTGTTGAATCGTTACAGCTCCCTCGACAAGTTGTTAGGTGTCACTGCTTGGATAAAGCGTTTTGTTTTCAACTTTAGGCACCCACAACAGAAACGTCTGACACCGTTTCTTTCACCACAGGAACGACAGGAGTCCCTCACCTTTTGGGTTCGTTCTGTGCAATTGGCGCATTTTGAGAAAGAGATTGCTATCCTTAAGTCAGGGAGATCGAAATTATCGGGAGCTGTATCTAAATTGAACCCCTTTTTTGACGATACGGGTCTCTTGCGCATTGGAGGGCGTCTCAAGAACGCCAACCTCCCTTACGGGGCACGTCACCCCCTTGTGTTACCTAAGGACGGTCATTTGGTACGCTTGTTGGTAACTGACCGTCACCTTATAAATTCGCATGCTGGTTGTAATGCCCTGTTGGCCATTTTGCAACGCGAATTTTGGATTTTGTCCGCCCGAAGAATTATTCGGAGTGTAGTCTTTCGCTGCATCCCTTGCTAAGCTCAAGGCTTCTACCATGCAGCCGTTGATGGGAGACTTACCGGCAGATCGCGTAACGGAGAGCAGGATATTTGACGGTGTTGGCACGGACTTCGCTAGTCCCTTTTTGGTAAAAACGTCGACACTTCGAAACAGCAAGACTGTTAAGGCCTACTTGTGTGTTTTTGTTTCTCTCTCCACAAAGGCCGTACGCTTAGAACTGGTCTCCTCGCTTACGACCGAGGCGTTTGTAGCTACATTTGACAGATTTGTATCCCGCAGAGGGCTGTCTTCCTTGATCCGTTCTGATTGCGGCACTAACTTCAAGGGCACGTATAATTATTTGAATGATGTTGTTAATTTTCTTGAAACCAATAAGGCTGATATAGGTGATAGGCTTGCCCGACGTGGGATAAATTGGTTGTTTTTCCCACCAAATTGTCCACACTGGGGTGGTATATTTGAGGCCGCTGTAAAATCGGCCAAAACACACTTGCGCAGGACAATCGGTGAATCTGTCTTTACATTTGAGGAACTCGCAACTGTGTTTTGTAAGATTGAGGCCGTTTTGAACTCTCGGCCGTTGTGCCCGATCTCCTCAGATCCGAATGATTTGGAGGCCCTTACGCCGGGTCATTTTTTGATTGGTCGCCCACTTGTCGCCTTGCCTGAGTACCCCTATATTGATACGAGACCTGGTCGTCTCTCGCGTTTTGAATTGGTACGCCAGATTACTCAGAGCTTTTGGAAACGCTGGAATTTGGAATATTTGCACATACTCTAGCAACGCGTTAAGTGGACCGACAAGACCGATCCACCCAAGATTGGTGACCTCGTTTTGATCAAGGAGGCTTACCTTCCGCTACTCAGATAGCGCATTCTTCGTTTGGTAACTGGGGCTGATGGAGTTCCCCGATTTGCTGAGGTCTTGGTGGACGGTTCGATTCTGAGGAGAGCGGTGGCAACATTGTCACGTCTACCAACCGATTAGCGGACCGGTAGGCCGGTCCGGGGCGGGTGGATGTTTGAAATAGAATTAGTTTTTATTATAAGTCAAATCGATTATATCGATTAAGTAACATTTTGTTTAGTCTATTGAAAATTTCTGACAATGGTCACACTGAACTGTCAACTTCCCTTTCCGGAAAAGACTTGTTTGTGAGCACACCTTTTGCATTTCGTGTAAATTGTATAATTGAACTAAATTGAGTAAACCCTCGTAAAACTGCCGCTTTTGACTTCCGGCAAAGTTTGTGATAAATTCGTGACATATTGAACATTTGTGAAAAGTTTTGTGAACCGCAAACGTGCATCGTGGTCTGGAGTAGGACTTCGCCGAATTGGATTCTGTGGTATTTATTCGATTTTCTTGTTATTTTGGCCAAAATTATGAGTTAATCTTATAGGTCCACTCAAGAACATCATCAAGAGCATCAGTAAGATTTGGTAAGATATCTCATATATTATGTTTTGTATTCATTCACTGTGCAATCGCAGTAATAGTGTTTAGATCCTTTGCCTTGGGCTAAGACTGGATGAATTAATCGCTTCCACTGATCTTTGTAAAACTTACCCATTCTTAGCCCGAACTCTAGACACGACACTAAACTATTTTCTGAGATAGTTCAAGAAATAATATCCAGGTTTTAATACATAAGTATAGCCGTATTGATTAAACAAGTAACTGATCATAAACTATACTTCACCAATTAGTCAAGTAGTAATTAAAAATGCTTGCAAAAGAGGAAAAATAAACTAAGAAACGAAAAGGTTTAAGAAAATTAGATAAGTCATATTTTCTAGGGCAAGACACAATATGTTTATTTTAAACATGTTATGAATTTTCGCGATTTGTGCCCATATTATTATGTAACGGGACTTAATTATAGTCATAAGCGTCAGACGATATCCTGCATTGTAATGGCATCGCAAAAGGTGAAAGGGAATGAAATAGCAGGAAAAAAGCAATGACTGAGTTTATTTTGTCTTTTCTTCTTGAGGCCACTTAGCTAGAATCATTAGCGGTATCATTTAGAATATAGGGTTTTGATTTGTAAACAACCGAAATGCAGAAATAAATATATTTTTATGTGTTTAATAAAGCGGATAACATTAGGCTAGCCATTAAAAATCAAAATTACTTCACCTTTAATATCGAAAATAACACTTAAATAAGTTATATGGATACCAAGCGCCCGATTGTCATCTGCATGTAGAATAGTATACTAGCTATTAAAAAGACTTTATACGTTAAAGATTTTATGATATCCCGGCACACTTGACCTCTGGTTGTGAGTAGTTTCATACGATCGTCTGATTGAAAACTAGGTGACAAGATAACTGATAAAGTTTTGGTGAGGAACAGCACGGCTTTCTTCGCAAGCGATCCACCACGTCTAACCTGATATTGACTCACGATTTTATCTCAAAAGGTATGGAATAAGGGATACAGGTAGACGTAATTTACACCGACTACAGCAAGTGCTTTGATCGCATAGACCATCAGTTCCTCCTGGAGAAGATACTTGCAGCCGGAATCCATGGGAATTTATACCGCTGGTTTAGTTCTTATATTGATAACCGTTCCCAAGCAGTGGTACTCAACGGGTACACATCATCTTGGTGTTCTATCCCATCCGGAGTTCCCCAGGGATCTTTATTGGGACCTTTGTTGTTCGTAATGTTCACCACTGATATATCATCATGTTTTAGAAACTCTTCTGTATTATTATATGCAGACGACATGAAGGTTCTTAAGACTATTCGTGACGTCTCTGATACTGAGCTATTGCAGAGTGATCTCAATCGATTCGCCTATTACTGTACACGTAATAACCTGCATCTAAATATAACTAAGTGTTCCTATGTAATAATCCCTTTTTTTTGGCTGGCAACACTGTAAACGTCAGACGTAAATTTACGTAGCTCTGTAATTTTAAAAGTTTTATTTTATTTTAAATGAATATTAAATGCTTAAATATCATTTATGTTATCATACTGTGCATAAAATTGTGAAAGACATTGAGTTTGGTGTTTGAAACCTCGATACGAACAGTTTTTGGCGGACAGATCTACTACCAGGTGTCAACGGACGGATTTGAAATGATCTTTAAACCCGGGGAGTATCTTACTTATTAACTTACACTCCTCATCACACATTTACTCGGCTCACACCAACGTGAGCTTCATCCATCACACACTGGCACAGTTTCTGTCTCCTTTTGCTTGACAAGACGTGGAAGCAAAATCGAAGACTGAACAAACGCCCCATACAAACACCTACTGCACTTACACTTCACATTTATTTAAGTGTTTATATCTTTAACAAGGCCCCTATATATAATATCTTTATAAGTAATATAATATAAAAATTGATACAAATTAGTAAATTTGCCAAGATTATATTTTTCATTTACTACCTACATATTTTGCCTAATTAATTAAAAATTGAATAACACCTTTACTTTCAATAATATTTTTCCTTTTCTGTTATTTGTCTACTGTCCTTCTAGCTATAAATATTTATTTAAATAAATATATTTATTTATTTATCTATATCTATAAACTCCTACTCATTACTGACTTATCTCTTTTCTGACATCTTGTTTATCTTTCTGTCCATAGGTGTTTGGCGTATCCTTGGCTATGAGCCATTCCACAATGAGCACTATGATGACCCGGAAGGCCACAGCGAAGGATCTAGAGAACAAGCTGAGAATAACCTTGATAGAATTAAAGAAGTACCAGCAGGAAAATATGCACCTACTGAAGGAGCGTGCAGACTGTGAAGAGGACATCAGGATTGTCAACGATAGGGTTTCCAACCTGAAGGCTCAGCTCGCAGAACTCCATATTGAGTATATGGACACACTGGCCCAGCGAGATAGGTTACAGGAGGAATTACATTTATTGACCGCTAGCAATGATGGCCATTCATGGTCTATGAGTCGCATTAGGGAACTTGAATGCTGTTTAGAACAATCTATGATAAATATTAAATCCCTAGAACAGACTGTTGAGGAATTAAAGAGTAGTAAAACTCGGAACCTTTATACAGAGGTTGTAGGTACTAGCTTAGGTCACAGATCTACTAAACCATTTGAATTAAACATAAGTGGCCTGAAACGACATAGAAAATATAATAAACTAAACAAACACATTAGGAAACTAATCTTAAGCCTAAAACAATACAAGAAAAATAAAGTTACATCCCAGCAATATAAACTTTTAGTTTCTGAGCGTTCAGAATTGTTATTAGACTTAGAAAAGTACAACACAGAGTTGATAAATAGTAAAATGCTGTATGATCAACATACTAGGGATCTCAAAGGTCAAATTACCTCTTTACAGTCTCAAATAGATAGGATGAACACCCAATATCAAAATGAGGTTCAGGATTAAATTAGGAAATATGATGAGATAGCTCATGTAGGTAGGCAAAATCTTGAGTATGTGAAAGCTTTGACAAACACCAATACTTGCCTAAATAGCATAAAATCAACCATACCCACTTGTGAGTCTCAGAATATTTTTGATATTGACATAAGTTATTATTTAGCAAATAATACAACAGATAGGTCTTCCTTAGGTAGGAATGGCACAAATAAAGTTTATATGTTCTCTGATAGGCTAGGTTTAGGCTTAGGTAGTTTAATAAATTGTGAATTGAAACAACACAATATTATTAATTATTGCTATCCAGATTCTTCTTTTTCACATCTAATTGATAAATTAAATACAACAATATTTGATAGGGAGTCCACAATAATTATCTCATACGGTGATAGTCAAATGGTGACTAAAAAAGATATAATTAATTTAACAGAAGTTATGTTATCGCTTCACAGAACATATGATTGCAAATTTATTAGTATGACTTTGCCTTATGCTTATAGTTTAAATGCTATGATGAATAGACATATTCATGAACATAACTTGATGTTATACAATTTGACATGGCAATATAAGGATTTTATTTTATTTTTTGACATCAATAATTTTATTAATAATTTTACATTGACTAAAGGTACTATGTATCTGCCACTATTTTATAAAAGACAAGTTGCTAAATTATTAGCATATAATATAGAAAATGACACAGGTACATGTAGGGTATCCAAGAATTTAGTTTCTGTAAATAGTTCCTATCCTTATAATTCTTCTATTGAGAATACTGACACAAGTTCTTTAAACTTAAGAACAGGACAAA
The DNA here is from genome assembly GCA_944739405.2 of Euclidia mi. Taxonomy (NCBI): domain Eukaryota; kingdom Metazoa; phylum Arthropoda; class Insecta; order Lepidoptera; family Erebidae; genus Euclidia; species Euclidia mi. The sequence continues at coordinate 14,800,587 of OX123204.2, read as the reverse complement.
GGGTAGACATATTGAACTGACTGTAGCACATCAAAACATACAAGGTCTATCTGGCAAGGATTTAGAATTAGGTTTATATTTAGAAAATCATAGTATTAAATTTATGTGCACTACGGAACACTGGCTTAAAGAATACCAGATTAAATTCATAAATAACACACAATACACAGTACACAGTGCCTTCTCTAGGAAACAAGCTATTCATGGTGGATCATTGATTATTGTTTCAAACAGTTTAACATGTAAAGAACGGAAAGACATAGCTAGCTTGTCTATAGTACGCACGGTGGAACTGTCATGCATTGAGCTTGAGCAGCATATTATTATATGTGTATATCGTCCTCCATTAAGTGACTTTAATTTGTTTGAATCTGTTATGGAAGATGCAATTAGTAAAATTAGGAGCAATAAGAAAGGAATTATAGTTTGTGGTGATTTTAATGTTAACATTCTTGAAAATTCAATAATGACTTGTAGATTTTTAAACCTTTTTAGATCATTTAATATGAAAAAAATATTTCTTGAACCAACTAGAATCACGGCAACATCTTTCACCTGTCTTGATAACATATTTAGTAATTGTATTGTTTCAGATAGAGTAGTTACTTCTGAATTAACTTCGGATCACTGTGGTCAATTAGCTACGTTTCCATATTACAATGATAGCATCGTACAGAGAGTGTTGGTTAGGCCATTACCTAGGTATAAGTTTAATGAATTCCGGAATAAAGTATTGATTGGAATGAATACTATGAATCCTGACTTAATAGAAATAGATTCGCCAAATAAGAATTTTAACAATTTATTTAATATAGTTAATAACACGTTTCAGAATACTTTTAAGACTAAGGAGAAAGTAATTAAGGAATCTCGAGCTTTTAATGAATGGGCGGTATTTACAAAAGCAGAGCAAAAATGTATGAGTTGTATGGTATGAAAAAATACAATTCTGATTTAAACTTCACTGAGTATGTTAGGAATTATTCTAAAATATTTAAAAGAGTGTGCAATATAGCTAAAGCTATATTCTTTAGGAATAAAATTAAACAATCTTCGAATAAAGTTAAGGCAACCTGGCGAGCTATTAATGAAACAACAGGTAAGACAACATTAAGAAGTAATAGTTTTAGTCTTCTTGATAATGATAAATTAATTCATAATGACGAAGAAGTCGCACAAACATTTAATAACTTTTTTGCTAGCATACCACTTACTACTACTAGAGAATTAAAATCATCAGCTATAGTCGCAGAAAACCTATTAGAGTCTAGTGTAGGAAAATGTGAAGTAATATTTAAATTTCATAGTATTAGTTCTACCGATATTATAAATACTTTTAAGTCTTTAGAGTCAAAAAATACAGGTGATCTCTGGGGCATTTCTGTTAAGGTTTTGACAAGTATAATTGATGTAGTGGCTCCTTATTTAAGCAACTTATTCAATAAGTGTATTAAATCTGGCAGTTTTCCAGATCTTATGAAACATAGTAGAATAATACCTCTGTTCAAATCCGGCAATAAGACTGATCCTAGTAATTATAGGCAAATATCGATACTACCTGCTTTTAGTAAGATTTTTGAAAAGATCATACTCAAGCAACTACTAAGCCATTTTAATCAAAACAGCCTCCTTCATGGTGAGCAATATGGTTTTACCAAGGGTCTCTCGACAACAGATGCAGGAGTAGCGTTACTCAAACATATCTACAGTGCTTGGGAGAATTCCCAAAATGCTGTTGGTGTGTTCTGCGACCTTTCGAAAGCATTCGATTGTGTCTGCCATGAGACGCTCTTGTGCAAGCTTAGACATTACGGCGTCCAGACTAAAGCATTGGATGTCATTAAGTCATACTTAAGTGACAGGATCCAATGTGTTGAAATAAATGGCTCAAAATCCAGTGGCTTACCTGTTGATTTAGGAGTGCCACAGGGCAGCATCCTAGGGCCTTTCTTGTTTCTTGTTTACATAAACGATTTACCTTTTTTACTTGAGAAACATTTGTGACGTTGTACTGTTTGCTGACGATACTTCTTTGATATTTAAAGAAGATAGAAATAAGGAACACTTTAACGAAATAAACAGTGCACTAATTCAAGTGACTAAATGGTTTAATGTAAACAATCTAGTACTGAACGCCAAAAAAACAAAATGTGTTAAGTTTGCTCTGCCTAATGTCAGAAACCTTGGTCCTAACATAGTTTTAAATGACGATGTACTCGAAACAACTGAATCCACATTATTTCTAGGATTAACACTTGATTCGAAGTTACAATGGGGTGCGCATGTTACATATCTCTCAGGGAAACTTAGCTCAGCTGCTTATGCCGTTACGAAGGTTCGTACTTCGTAGGTTGACCGATGTCGATACGGCTAGATTGGTTTATTTTAGTTACTTTCATAGTTTTATGTCATATGGCATATTGTTATGGGGTAGAGCTGCTGATATCCAAAATATTTTTATATTGCAGAAACGGGCAGTTAGGGCCATTTACCAGTTAAAGAGAAGAGTCTCACTCAAAGAAAAAATTAAAACTATTGGTATTCTTACTGTAGCGTCACAATATATTTATGCCAGTGTTATGCATGTAAGACTAAACATAAATTCTTATAAAATGAATAGTGACATACACAATATCAATACTAGAAATAGACATAAATTATGTGTTCCGTATTTTCGTTTGCACAAAACGCATAGCTCTTTTATTGGGCTCAGTATTCGCATATACAATAAATTACCAACTTATATTTTAGACTTGCCATAAAGTTCGTTTCAGGCAGAAGTTAAAAAGAATCTTATAAATAAGGCATATTACAGTTTGAAGGATTATTTTGATGACAGGAGCGCTTGGAAGTAGTTGTTCGCTTTTGACTAGGTCAATAATTAGTAGTTTTATTTTATAGTGTAGTTAATTACGATATTCTCATTTCATACTATATTTTTGCATTCATGTTCCACACTATCATTATAACTTTGCGGATTTGTAAAATGTAGGTAACTCGTGGTCATGGGCTAACTAATAGGTTGTCGATTGCTTTGGTTTCATAATACCGTTACTTTCTGCTTCATTCACTTCTACCATAGTTCTGACCATGTTCGCGAGTTGCCTACATTAAAAAGACGTAAGTGGATGCTCCTGTTTCACCATATTTACTTTGGGAGGCTTACCATATGAACATCATTTACTGCTTTAGTATGATATCAATAGCTACTAAAAATTTTACTAGTAGATGTCTACAATGTGAAACAGTTGCAGCTCCTTACAAAACTAAAATGTACCACCATTATATTTGTTTGAAAAGAGTGGCCATGAGTTTTATTGCCCGTTCTTTCTCGTGGTTCTACCTATTGCATTGCGAACGTGGCAGTAAATGTAAATGAAGAATCATTAAGTAATTAACTTAAATTTTGACGTTCATAAGCGTCACTTTGTGGCCTAGATGAATAAATGATTTTGATTTTGATTTTGATTTTATATACACGCCAGAAATCGACCATCGGATCTGGTTACAAGCTGCACGATCAAAGCATTTGCAAGTGTAACGTGATTAGGGATCTTGGGGTTATCTTTGATAGCAAACTTCTATTTGACAAGCATATTGACTATATCGTTGATAGGGCATCCAAGGCACTTCGTTTTATTATAAGATCTTCGGCCGATTTTCGCTCTTTAAAAAGTGTAAAGATATTGTATTGTTCGTATGTACGAAGTCATCTAGAATATGCCTGTCACGTATGGAATCCGCGATATCAAACTTATATAGCTCGTATTGAGGGTATACAAAGGCGGTTCCTGAGGTATCTCGATTTTAAAGCGCAACAATACTCAGCGGATTATAACGAACGATGCAAGCGGTATCATTTCATGCCACTTGAACTCAGACGCACAGTTAACGATATGTGTTACTTGATGAACATTGCGACCAGCTCCATTGACTGTCCAACGCTTCTGGCTGCAATAGAATTGCACACTAATCAGTTAGGACTCAGAAAGCGTTCCCCGTTAAAAATTAACTTCGCAACAACCAACTATCGACAGAATTCCTTCCTGCTACGCAGTGCTAGATCATTTAATAAAGTAGCTTCTAAACTTGATATAGATTTATTTAATATCAAACCCAGCTCATTCAGGCAATTGATAAATAATGACTTCTTTTTGTAATTGACACAACCAGCTGAGACTCTGATATCGAATTCACGTATGTGTATTCAGTAATAGCATGGTGTAGTCGACTGCATGTGTCGCCGCACTCTCGCACAATTTTGATGGGTATGTTAAGAATTAAAACGTTGTAGTAATTATTTTGTAGTTATAAATCTAATACAAAAGGTATTTTGTCTAGAGATTGTGTCAGATATTGAAAATAATTATTATTGTAGGTAGACATTCAAGCCATTCAGGATGTTGTGAATTTATATCGATTTGTGTTGCTGACTGTACATATACTTTGCTTAATCTATGTGAGGCTCTATTTAATTGTCTACCTGTCTGCTTAACAATATATATATATGTATATATATATATATATATATATATATATATATATATATATATATATATATATATATATATATATATATATATATATATATATATATATATATATATATATATATATATATGTTGAGGTGGACTGTATTTTTAATCTTCCAAAGGAATGAAACGCCTGGCTTGATGGTGAGTTGATTTATTTTGATCTTGATCAGGAACGGCTTGTTGCTTCGGATTTCTTGAGAGAACTACTGCTGACTGAACTGAACTACATCGGTGCAACAAACCGTCCTGCTTATGTTCTATTTTACAGGGTGCAAGTAGTGAGTGGATGTGAGCGCAACGCATTCGGTTCGGCCAATCACAGCGCTTCGTCCGAGTTTCACTTGTGGTGGCGTTCGGACAGGTTTCGACATTTTCAAACCTGTTCGATCGTGCTCGCGTCCACTTTACATCGTCATGTTTTAATTTCTTATTTACTATGGGATAATAAAACAACCTTAATCGAATAACAATAAACATTTCCCTACTCTCAAATCGTTTTTATTGAATCATCCTTATATCTACTTAAGTCTACTTATATATTCATATTTATTTACATTATTTATGATCATTACTTAATTGTATTACAAAGCTACGACGTCCGTAACATCCTCCCCCCGGCGCAGGGCTACCGTAGCCTTATCTTCCACGCAGAGGACGGCGAGCTTCGTCGTGGGACGCCGTAGGATGCCTGCTGTAGTCCTGACGTCGGCTGATCGCACCTTGCCGTCTGGACCGACGTATGTAGTCTCCACGACGCCTCGGGGCCACGTCCCTCGTGGCAGTGTGGGGTCGATGACGACAACCAGGTCGCCAACGCGCAGAGGTCGTCCTCGGTCGTCGGATGCCCCCCTGGGCACCAGCGTCGGCAGGTATTCATTTACCCAGCGTCGCCAGAAATGGTCGGCGAGCGCCTGGGCAGCTTTCCACTGTTTTCGGCTGACCTCCTCGCAAGGCCCAGTATAGGGAAGGCCTGAGGAGGTCCTGATGAGGAAGTGGTTCGGAGTCAACGCCTCCGGATCCTTGGGATCGACGGAAACGTGGGTGAGAGGCCGAGAGTTTATAGAGTGTTCGGCCTCTACCATCAGGGTCAGCAGCACTTCTTCTTTTAGCGCCCGCTGATGCAGTGTCGCCCCCAACGCCGTTTTGACAGAGCGTACTAATCGTTCCCACGCTCCCCCCATATGCGGCGCCCCTGGTGGTATGAACTTCCACTTCATTCGGTGTGAAAGTCCGAAGTGGACGAATTCTTTGGCCCATTCTTCATAGGCCGTGCGCAGTTCTGTATCTGCTCCTCGAAAATTGGTGCCATTGTCGGAGTACATTACTCGGGGCCAACCTCGACGTGCTGCCATTCTTCTTATGGCCTTATAGCCGAGTCGGTCGACAGACTCGCCACCAGTTCCAGGTGAACTGCCCTGGTCACCAGGCAAGTGAACAGTGCTCCCCAGCGCTTCTCGTGTCTTCTTCCTATGACCACTGTCATTGGCCCAAAATAGTCGACTCCGCAGTGCATAAAGGGTCGCTGCGTCTCTGTTAGTCGTTCCATCGGTAGGTCCCCCGTGACTGGTTTTACTGGTGTCGCTCTTCTGATGCGGCAAAGTTGGCATCGCTGCGCTATGGTTCTTACTGTAGGGCGCAGATTGATCACCCAGTACCTTTGCCTTAAGTCGTTGACCACGCGTTCGTTGTTTGCATGGCCGGCCCTTCGATGGGCGTCTTCTATTAGCAGTCTGGTAAACGGGTGCTTGCCGTGTAATATGACCGGCTTCTTCTTCATGTCTGGAACCGCAGCGTGCCCGATTCTCCCTCTCACTTTGAGAATCTGGTCTTCCAAGTAAGGGTCCAGTTTATACAGGCTACTGGACTTGGGCACTGGTCTTCCTTTTTCCAACAGTCTTATTTCTTCTGCGTAGTCGTCGAGCTGCGCTTGTTTCACCCATGTCTTCTCAGCCTTTTCTATCAGGTCGACGGTCATCTGGCTAGCTCGATTTTTGTACTTTTCCTTGAAGAGAAAGAGTACCGCTGTAGTTCGTATCAGCTTCTCATATGAGGAGAATCTGCTTATGTCGGGCAGATGAGAAGCGTGTTTCTTTTCTGTGACTACATAAGTCACTTCTTCCTCTTGGTCTTCTTTCCTGGCTTTCTCTTTCGGCCAGAGCTCCTTTTCATCATATAGAAATTCAGGCCCGGTGAACCATCTGTCTTCTGGTTTCATTTGTAGTTTATAATTAGGGCGCGTTGCATCATCTGCCACGTTTTGTTCCGTGGGCACCCATCTCCATTGATTGGCGTCGGTCAGCTCCGCTATTTCGCCCAAGCGGTGTGCCACGAAGGGTGTGAACTTGATGGCATCTTTTTCTATCCAACGCAGAACGGTTTGTGAGTCCGTCCAATACGTCACGTTCTTGGGCTTGTCTCTATGCTCTCTCACGATTGTTTCCGCTAATCGTGCGCCGATCACTGCCGCTTGGAGTTCGAGTCGAGGGACGGTTACTGGTTTTAATGGTGCGACCCTTGCTTTTGCCGCAACCAGGCTCACAGTCACTCTTCCATCTGGTTTCAGGATCCTCCAGTAGGCGGTCGCCGCGTATGCTTGTTCACTCGCATCACAGAAGACATGGAGCTCTATGTCGTCTTCAGAGCTTTTGCCGTAGCATCTTGGGACTCGCAGTTTCGTGGCCATGCTCAAACCTCGGAGCCATTCTTCGAAATGTTGTGAGTCTTCTTCGGGAATCACTTCATCCCATCCCACTCCGTGTCTCCACAGGTTTTGAAGTATGATTTTACCCGTGATAGTAAAATGGCTGATGAGACCGAGGGGATCGTAGACGGCCATCACTGCTCCGAGGGCTTCTCTTTTCGTCGGCGCTCTGTCTCTCATCCTCACTTCAGGTGCTAGACGGCTAAGCCCTGTGTTGAAGCCTAGTTCATCTTGATCCGTATGCCAAAGTAAACCAAGTGTCTTATCGGAGTTTTCCTGTCTCTGACCAAGCTTCACTTCGGCTTTGAGCACTCGTTTTTCTGTAGCCCCGTTGTCCACCACATTAGGCCTGTTAGAGCACCATCCACGGAGGTTGAAGTGTGCATTCTCATGTATCTTCATGACCTCTTGTGCTGTTCTTATAGCTTCTCGCTCTGTGGCGAAGCTATCGACGTAGTCATCCATGTAGTGGCTCGATGTTATTGCTTGCACAGCGTTGGGGTATGCTTGTGCGTATCGTCTCGCGTTGGCATCTCTCACTGAGTGCGCGATGAACGGCGAGCACGATGCCCCGAAGATCATTGATATCATCTTGTACTTTTTCGGCGGCTTATCACGCTCTTCGTCTCGCCAAAGAAACATTTGAGCTGCTTGGTCTTGTGGTCTTATTCTTACTTGGAGGAACATCTCTTGAATATCTGCTGTCACGGCTACCTGACGTTCTCTGAATCTGAAGAGGATTCCTGGTAGCGATTTCAGGAGGTCAGGTCCCTCTAGTAAGTGATCATTGAGGCACACTCCGCTGTATCGGTGCGCCGCGTCAAAAACCAGCCGCATCTTTCCCGGCTTGTTAGGGTTCACGACCGGGAAGTGTGGCAGGTACCATATCTTCTTGCTTCGTTCCTCTTGTCCATCGCACTCTTGGGCATAACCTTTATCTAGGAGGTTTCTCACTTGAGCGCGATACTGTGCAGCGAAATCCGAAGAGGCGTCCATCTTTTTTTCTATCATCTTTAGTCTCTTCACGGCACAGTGATAATTATTGGGCATCGGAGCGTCTTCATCTCTCCATGGCAGACCCACTTCGAAGTGTTCACCAACCTTCCTCATTGTTCGTTGGACCACTTCGATTGCCTTTTGGTCTTCTGGTCTGACTTTCTTTGCCAGGGAGACTCCAAGGGCATCAATCCTGAAGTGTGCTTTCACCATTTCTTCTACGCGCCGTACATCTTCTGTCTGTTTGTTCGCAGACACGTCGTAGATATGAAGCACTAGTTGACCCTCTTTTTGAGTCAACGCTGAGCGTGGTGCCGTCCCATGAATTACCCATCCCAGTTGGGTATACGAGGCCGCAGGCTCATTCTTCTTGCCCATGCGTAGTTTTCGCGTCACGATCAGGTGCCAATTGTCCGCACCTATCAATACTTTCGGTGTGGCTTCGTCAAAGAATGCGTCCTTTTGCATGTCTCGGAGGTGTGGATATTTGATTAACATTGATTTATCTACTGTCTGACCATGAAGTCGTAGATCCTTCATCGTTCGTGCGCGTAATTCTTGATAGTCGCCGTTCTGACCACGAATTTGTAGTTTGACCTCTTGACTGTGTTCTTCGTGTGGCTGTGAGGTCACTCCTTGTATTTTGAGTGAAGAAATTGGCCCTTTCACTTGGATACGGCGTGTTAAATCCTCGTCGATGAGTGAGATCGTCGATCCTTCGTCCATTAGCGCGAACGTGGTCACTTGACCGCCTGGTCCTTTCAAAACGACGGGGCACATCTTTAAGAGTACGCGATGCGGCGCGTCGCTGCTTGCTGAGACAGTCATCACGGACTCCGCTGTCGGTTTGGCATCCGTCGCTTTTTCTTTGGTGTCTCGTTGCAACATCTCTTTGTGGAGCAGCGCGTGATGCGGGCGGGAACAGTTTTCTTTGCCACATCGCTTAGCTCGGCAGTGCTCTCGCCGGTGGCGATTATTCAGACATTTAAAGCACACTTTCTCCGTTCGTGCCCATTCCCACCTGTCGTCGACACTCATCATTGAAAACTTGGCGCACTTAGGCACATCATGGTCCCCAGCACAACACAGACATACTTGTTTCTTTTCATCTTCTTTTTCTGTCGTGGCGTAAATAACTTCTCTGCCCGCTTTCCTTTTTGTGCTTGCTTGCACCACATTTTTCTGTTCTCTCTTTGGTGCGGGCGTGGGCATCGCGTTTGTGAAGGCGTACTTCATTGCACGGTCAGCCTCCCGCATCAGGAACCGAGATAATATCGTAATTTCAGGCTCACGTGACGTTTCCACTGGCTCAGAAGCGTAGTCGCACCACCTTGATTTCACGTGCGGGCTTAATTTGTCTACAACTTCACGCACTAGCATCGGGTTCCACAAGTATCCGCGGTTGTCCATATTGGTTAGCACACACACTATGTTCTGTAGCTTCACTGCGAACGAGTTTAGTTCACTTGCCACACTAGTGAGCCGAGGCAACTTCTTTATGTCCTCCGTCACATGGTCCATTAATATCTCCAGCCTTCCATAGTATTGTTCTAGCGTCTTCATAATTGTCCGTGGGTCAGACGCAGAGTACAGGAGCGCGGAGACTGCTTCCCTTGCTGGACCTCTGACGCAGTTCCTCAGTCTCGCTAAATTTTCCATCGCGGTGAATTTGTAGACACTCGATGAATCTTCATAAGCTGCCTTGAATGGCAGCCATTCCGTAGCTGCTCCGGTGAACACAGGTAGCTCAGTCACTTGTCGTGGCGGCGGGCGTACACGCATCATTTTGTCCAGCGTGTCGGCCAGTTGTTCGATGCCTCTTCCTACTCTGCGTTCCCCTCTTGTAGGTGAACGTGAGATCGAACGTTGTCTCCTGCGTGGCATGGCAGGCGTTGTAGCGTCGACACATGTGTTCGGCTCTGCGGCGGTTCGTTGGGCGGCGGGGTGCGTCGGCTGAGTTCTCTCTTCGGTGACTGGTGGGTGGGCTTGGTCAATACTTTGCAGCCACTCATCCACCCTGTCTTCACTCCTATGTCTGGAGCCCTCTTCACGAGCCTCTGCCTCTGCTTCAATCGCCGACACTTCATACTCGAACCGTTTGTTTACTAGGGCCTTTTCAATTTCCAATTGCTCGTTCCTAATTGCAGCAATTCTTTTTTGTGCCTCATATTCCGCTAGTTTTACTCTTGCCACATCACTGCTATAAGATCCCCTTGATCTTATCGTACTTGCAGTGTCTCTCATTGACCTATTTGCCGTCATTGTTCTGACAGAGTCCTGAATTCTTGGCTGGAACGACGTGCTTGGAGTGACGAGTTGTTCTTCACGCATTGTTACGCTCGCGATCGCGGTTGCTCGACTCGCCGGTACGTGGCGTGGAGCGGGTGCGGTAAGCGCGGCGGACGCACCAGACGGTGGCACAACTCCTCCCGTCGCGGCGGTGGCGGGCGGTGCGGTCACCGACACAGCGGCGATGGGCGTGGCACTGTCGATTCCACTTGCGGGCACTTCATGTTGGACGCGCGGCAACGCGGACGCAACGGTTGAAGGTGATCTCGGCGGCTCTTCGAATGTTCGGCGACGTCGGCTGTCGTATCCCGATTCTGCCTCACTCTCTTTGGCCGCAATACTCCTAGTCTTCATTTTCAGGAACACTGTACTTGCGTATTTTCTTTATCTTCAACTCGTCAGGCGAACGATGATCCGACTGTATCCGGCGAGCGTAGGACCAAACTGTTGAGGTGGACTGTATTTTTAATCTTCCAAAGGAATGAAACGCCTGGCTTGATGGTGAGTTGATTTATTTTGATCTTGATCAGGAACGGCTTGTTGCTTCGGATTTCTTGAGAGAACTACTGCTGACTGAACTGAACTACATCGGTGCAACAAACCGTCCTGCTTATGTTCTATTTTACAGGGTGCAAGTAGTGAGTGGATGTGAGCGCAACGCATTCGGTTCGGCCAATCACAGCGCTTCGTCCGAGTTTCACTTGTGGTGGCGTTCGGACAGGTTTCGACATGTTCAAACCTGTTCGATCGTGCTCGCGTCCACTTTACATCGTCATGTTTTAATTTCTTATTTACTATGGGATAATAAAACAACCTTAATCGAATAACAATAAACATTTCCCTACTCTCAAATCGTTTTTATTGAATCATCCTTATATCTACTTAAGTCTACTTATATATTCATATTTATTTACATTATTTATGATCATTACTTAATTGTATTACAAAGCTACGACGTCCGTAACAATATATATATATATGTTAAGCATTAATTGTTGTAATAGATACCTATGTAATAAGCGCGCGTTGCAACTAGTGCAAATATTACGTGGTAATTCTGTGGAAGCTTATTGTTAGCATTTATTTGTATAATCTGTTATCATATTATGTCTTATTTGTCTGTAAGCTTCCCGACAATAAATAAATAAATATATAAATAACTGATAAACATTATTTATATATACATACCTACCTAAATTTCTGTTTATATAAAATTCTTGCGTAACTGACTGACTGACAGACAACCCATAAGCTTTTGGGCGTTTTAACTATTGGGCACAAGAAGTTTAAATTTTGCATATAATTATGTTCCTTGAGGTCCATACGGGTGCCCTAAGAAGGAATTTCCTAAAATTCCCACGGGTTCGTGAAGAAACGGTTAAATTAAAATAATAGGTATGTGCCCCTAGTTTTAGATAAATTGCATCCACATACAGATTAAATAATCACGTTCATCACACAATGATTTGTCCTCTGTGGGAATCAAACCCACGACCTCCGTCAGAGCAATCCTAGTCACTAATCACTAGACCAACAGGGCAGTCAATTCAATTCTATTTTCAATTTATTTAAATAAGTACATACACAATACATATATTATATGTACACTACACATTTATCATCATTTATCACAACAGACTGATATTATCTATGGGGAGGTATCATGGTAATTCTATTATCGTTTGATACATTTGTATCATACCAAAGATTACGTCATAAATACAGTAGGTACCTACTACTAACTACATACTTTTATCAATCGATAATACTTAGATTTACATAACACACTTATAAAAAAAACTGTGTTTGTGGGTGTTTCTATGTATAATATGTATGTATTTACAAAAAAATTGTATATAATATGTATGTTTATCCATTATCTAGTACCCATAGTACAAGCTCTGCTTAGTTTGGGACTAAATGGTGATGTGTGTATGTGGTAGAATATTATTTATTATTATTAAAACTTTTCGACAGCGCGACTGCCGTCTGACCTCTGCAACCCATGAGAGATATGCTATGGCTTAGAGTAGTATTAGTTTACTGGATGGTACTGAGTCCCCGTAACGACCATCTTCACGGCAGCCGTGACCGACGGTTTAACGTGCTCATAAGGCACGGGGCAAGTGATAATTAACAATTTAATACATAAACTCACAGAAACTCGAAAAGTCAATAGTGCACGCCGTGGATTTGAACCCTATTATACCCTCTACATGGCAGGCTGTTGATATTTCCACTACGCTGTCGATACTGTAAACAAAGTTATATTATATATTCATAAACATTACATATTGTAGATAGATGACACCCATACCCATAACAAATAATCGTGCTCATCGCGCAGAGATTTGTCCTGGCTGGGAATTGAACTCATGATCTTCAGCTTAGCACTCAGGGTCACCACTAGCGGCCGGTCCCAATATTTGATCTATCCATGGATTTGGCTATTAGAAAAACATATTTATCATAAGCCCATACAAAATATATCAAATATGTATCTCTGGTAGCAAAATATATCATCATCATCATCAGCCCTGTATATATACTGTCCCAATGCTGGGCACGGGCCTCTTCTCACAATGAGAAGGGTAAGGCCATAGTCCACCACGCTGGCCTAGTGCGGGTTCGCAGATTTCACATGTCTTTCAGAACATTATGGAGAACTGCCAGACATGTAGGTTTGCTCACGATATTTTCCTTCACCGATAAGCAAGCGATAATTAACCATTTATTACGCACTTAACTTCAAAAAGTCATTGGTGCGTGCCGTGGGTTCGAACCCGAGACCCTGCGTAGCAGTCTGTCGGTTTCTCCATTCTGCTATCGCTGCTATTGAATAAATACTAGTAAGAAATGATGCGTTTAAATTCTTTTTCATAGTTATTGTCGCATTTATAACCCACTACACTCTACACTCGTCCACGGCTATGCCCGCGTGAATTGTACACCTAAACGTTACTCAGGAATTACACTATCTATTGGTGAAACCCGTATAAAAATCCCATCATAAGATTTTGAGTTTATCGCGTTTATACAGACAGACGAGACGAAAAGGATACTTCATTTTATAATAAGGATAGATAATTGTGATTGATGTCTTTGCTACGTGTCATCTTAATATATAAAATCCTTGCGTTACTGACTGACTGACAGACACGCTACAGCCGAAACTATTGGGCGCAGGAAGCTGAAATTTGGCATGTATGTTCCTTGGGTACCGTAGGGGTGCAATAAGAAGGGATTTCCCGAAATTCCCACGGGATCGGCAAAAACGGGTAAATAAAAAAAAAATATAGGCGTAGCTGCTGGCGTCCTCTAATGTTAGATAATGACGGTGCTCTATTTATATTTCTGCCGCATTGTCAATAATTAGCAGGCTATAGGCTTACAGCACTAAATCAAATTATTTAAAACTAGTGCTGCAAGAGAAATCGCAAGCTACGATACTATCTAAACAACCATAAATGGAATAAATTATTTCCCTTCCCTTTCTTTATGAAAATTACCGGTATTAGTCATTTAGTAGGTAAGCACCGGGAAAAAAACCCGCGTCACGAAGTAAATAACACTTACATAAATTTGTCAAATATGCTTTTTAGACTTAGCAGATTTTTGTCTCTAATCCACACATATCGTATCGTTAGCGTCTTTCCTACGCATCTGCTAAACGTCTGTGCCTGCATACTAAAATAACATCACTGTTACGATCCAAACTATTATTTTATAACAGGTCCATCCGCGTACTTGGTATGCCCATGGTTCTTACCTTTTGATGGTTTTGTACCAATTGTTTAAATCTATGACGTACACCAACGTAGTTTGCAATCAATAGACTTAGGATCAATGAGCGATAGGATTGCATTGATTGTAATTTGAGATTTTGTCTTATGCATATGTTAATGTAATAGCCCGAAGAACGGTAAATCTTAAGATTTCCCAGTTAATCCTAAGATTTACCAGCATGAGTTTTTAATGTCCGAATTTTAAATAAAAAAATTAATTTGACGCTCCTGTTTTTGGGTTAAGGGTCACAAGAGAACCTCACTGCTTTTTTATTTAAAAAATCGGACATTTAAATGAAAATGAAATGAAAAATGGTTTATTGCTGCCACAACCATACACAAGTACACAATAAAAAATTAAAATAAAGGTTCATACAAAAAAAAAAAAAAACATCTTTGTCAGCTAAACAATAATATGCTTAGGCCAGGTCATGGCAGTAATAGGACCCCGTTCAGCATAATACCAGACTTGCTGGCACTGATATTCTACGGGGCCCTACTAGTGAATCATGAAGGTCCAAATTTATCCACTCATGCTTGTAAATCTTAGAATTTACTGGGAAATCTTAAGATTTACCGTACTTCGGGCTTTCACAGTAACACATACATTCATAACTTCTTATATTTGATGTTATATCTATAATCCGGTGAGTATATTTAAAAACTACGAATTTTGACCATATTTCTCATTACAATGTAGGACTGAAACATTTTTATATACAGGCCAATGAATTTATCGGGACCAGTTTGATAATTTCACATGTTGTTACCACGAACTGATTCTGCTCAATGCTCAAGGTTTTATTTCACCGACTTATCCTATTTCCTATTTATTTTATTTTCTTTATAATAATACTATTCTACTACGTACTCAACACCATCTAGTCTCAAACTAAGCACTTGCTTTGCATTGCATTTTGCTATGGGTACTAGACAGTGGGTAACATACATAATTATAGATTTTAGTCTTGCTTACTATTTAGACTTATTGTACTGCTGTTTATTAAATATTCATTATAGTTTCTCTACAAAAGTAATTTGCAGCACCAGAGTGATCATTACATCACACGACAACAAATGTCTAATGCGCCTGTTGAAAAAAATAGAGCAAAGGACTGATTTAAAGTGATAATAATTATAGCATTCTTAGACACGATCACAAGCACAGTTGTATTACTTCTGATAAACAGTCGTAATCTACATACCTAAATAATTTTCCATACTGGCACCAATTTTGGCATTGTAGGATGCGGACAGATCGAATAGTATTTTAGATAATTATGCTATAATTTTTTATCATTATTTATATCGGTATAGTATTTGCGTACCTACATTTGGTCAATCTTAGGTGACGTGAACACATGGTGTCTGGCATGCATTTCAAGATATGAAAAACAAAGTAAGCATGATAGTTGTAATGTATATATTACAATATCTAGACAAATCAGCAATATACAGTTTAAATTTTAAAACTTTAATATACAAACACAAGGATCAAGTATTTCTGTTTAAAATTATAAATGACTTAATCATTGTCATTGAGATTGTGTACGTTTTTTTTTAAATATAATAAACGCTTACGTCATAGATAAGGTCATAATTAAAAAAAACATACAATATGATCTCTTTGAACCAGTCATCATTACGGCAACGATTTTTCTCATGTAATTATAGTCATCATGACTTGGTTTTATAATAGTCTTCATGAATTCAATAAAAACAATTCAAACTCTTGCATCATGCGTTATTTCGAAGAGGAACTTTATATTGCCTTAGGCAGTCAATCAAAGAAAGGGTCACAGAAGTTCCAATATCGAGTTTGATTTTAACTGCCCATCCTTATATTTACGTCACAAAAAAGAAGGAAGAGGGAGTAGATTTAATAATGAATCCAAAGCGATTGCTCTATAGAATCTTTCTTTAATACATATCTCAATTTATTAGAATTCATAGAACTCACAGACAAACGTGGCCGCAAAGTTTGTATAATAATAAAACATGTGTGAAAAGATGACAATCTCTATTACCTGACTACTGGTATAGTAACGCAAGCATTATATGACCATGACCGTGCTAATGCACTGTAATCAGTGTACAATAAATACCTATATTATGCTATCTCGTATTCACTGATAGATATGAATGTATGGACTCTGTAGCTAAAAATAAATTTACAATTTAAGTAGATACTAGTCGACCAAGCCAACTAGACGAATGTCAACGTGACAAAATTCAACATAATTCAATAATTATAATCCAGAAATTCCTAGTACCGATTGCAGGCGCATTGTACGTTCACACGCCGCGTTCGCACGTTACGATAAATAATTTCTGGATTATAATTTTATTGTTGAATTATGTTGAATTTTGTCACGTTGACATTCGTCTAGTTGGCTTGGTCGACTAGTACAACAAGTTATGGGATAATTCACATTGATGTACAAAAGTGACGACCGACCTTCTAGAATAGGTTTGAATCGTTTTTTATGTTTGAGATATATGTACATGGACCTCAATGGCATAATAACACCAGACGTTGATTCATTAGGCTAGTGCAACTTATGTATATCGAAACGATGGGAAATGTACAAGATATTTCACTTGTGTGTATGTTGTTGAGTATTAAGACACGTTACATATGTAAATATTGTATTAGTCATCATCGTCTAAGCGTTATCCCGTTTACATCCAAGGCGTAAATATTGGTCCTCGGGATCCGCCTTCTAGTCTAAAGATTTGACAGAGTGTAAGCGTTAAAGCCAGGTCAAATTAGACCAAAAACAGGGGTGAGGTAACAGTAATTCGCACCACACACACGCTAACTTTTACAATAAGTGAGTGACAATATGTATGCAGATCATGCAACAATTTTCATATGTACTGATGGTTTAAATAATACACTTAAAAATGTGACAAACTGGTTAAAATCCAGTGTAAACTTCTCCAAAACAAAGCTCATGCAATATAGGAATTATAAAAATAAGCCATCACTGCTTAATATATATGAATCAAATACAAATATTGAAGAGGTGGAGCGAATACATTTTATTGGTGTTACAATTGATCACAATCTAAATTGAAAAAGTCACATAACAAAAGTCAACAAGAAAATTTCAAGTTACACATATGTATTATCTATACTTTTAGAAACTACATCTGTATATACTGCAAAAGCCGCCTATTTGGTTATGTGTATCCGTTGCTGACCTATGGAATAACTTACTGGGGAAACTCTTGTGAGATCGTACAGTCAACAGCAAAAGTAGATGATCAAAATCAGAAATTCAATACTAATGAACGGAGTTCGCGTCAGAACTGTGTGGCATCGAAGTGATTCAAAAGTATGTGATTGTTAATTATACCAATAATTAACTACTAGTACAGCTGCCATAAATTCGTGATCAGTTTTGACTCCAAAAGTTATAAACTCAATTCGCATCAGAACTAAGAAGTGAAAAAAAAATTCAAAACTAGTGAACAGTTAAAATCAAATATAAATGATGAAACTGAGGCCACGTAATCATGAGGCAAATAATTTATTCATACTTATTTTTTAATTGCCCCAGTAATTTAATTTGTTATGTTTTACGGAAATGCAGATGAATCGCTACCGGGCACATCACCAGACTCCGTGCTGCTACTGAGAATTTGGAAAAACCCAGTAACACTTTTGCCCGACCCGGGAATCGAACCCGAGACTTCCGATCAGCAGACGCATACGCTATCCACTGGTTCACAGAGGCAGTCTTTGTATATTTAATATAATTATACCAAATTTCATCTCTCATGTATTTTGTTTTTTGTAACATCTGTCAAATGTTTAAAAGTAACTGATGTGATACAAAACCATAATTCAATAAATATTACTTTCTTTGCATGTTTGTGCATTTATGTCAATGTTCAAAAGTAGCTGATGCGATACAAAATTATAACTCAATGATTGCTTTACCTAGTCGGCTACAATATATCTGTCACAGTACACAGTGTACCTATCTGTCACAGACTAATGCTATGCCTTGCATTTTGTTTCTTTTTTTATGTTGTACTTTTTCTGTGTCTGTGACAAATAAATAGTTTTTCTATATGTATAAAAACCGGAAGGTAGATTGATAATTTTCTGATGATCTTTAGGGCATTATTTATATTGACTTCGCGCTTTTGTCACACTGTTAGCAAGAGTTCTGTTGGAATAGTGCAAAAATCCAAGTATCAGAACTCTTTAATGTCAGTCTGTAATTCGGCTGTCACGTACAATATATAAATTTGAATTTAGAATACAATATTGATGAATTTTACTGATCACGAATATATGGCAGCTGTACTACCAGTAAATGATTGGTATAATTTACAATCAGATACTTTTGAATCACTTCGACGCCACATAGTTCTGACGCGAACTCCGGTCATTAGTATTGAATTTCTGATTTTGATCATCTACTTTTGCTGTTGACTGTACGTATAATCTATAATATGTACAATACTGATTCATTACGCCTAACTTTTAAAGAAAAGGGTTTCCTTACTCTCACATAAATTTATAACAGGTGATTCATTTAGAGGTACTTTTTTTCTATGGATTTTTTGACAGATGAAGGGTGTACCGTATTAATATTTTATGGTAATTTGTTCAGTACAGTTTGACATTTCGTCATGGAAAGACTTAGCCCCGTGCAGTGGTCGGTATTTATTTCCCGGTCGATATTTCTTCAAAAACGACCGCCGCCGGCCAGAACGTAACTGTCAACGGCGACCGTTATCGTACCATGCTAACAGACTATTTGTTTCCTGAAATTGAAGCCCATGATCTCCATGACATTTGGTACCAACAAGACGGCGCGGGCGCCACGTGAAACCATGGCTTTATTGCGTGAACAATTTGGTGAAAAGTTCATTTCGCGCTTCGGACCGGTGAGTTGGCCGCCTAGATCCTGCGACATCACACCCCTAGACTTACACCTCCATATGAATCACCCCATATGTATTTTTGTTAAAAATAACATGCTGTTCTTTAAAGTGCGATTCTAAGCCAAATGTACGAAGTAAATATAAACACAATCTAGACTTGCCATGAATACAATAAGCAATAAGAATATATAATCACTTGCCGGTCGATATAAAAAAAACTGGATGCAATTTTACTCAAAAGGGTACTAAAAATGGTTAATGAAAAATGCATTTTACTCTGTGAGTCAATAATTTGCTAAAAAATAGATAATTTGATTTCAAAAGGGCTAAATACTAAATACTATTTGCAACACCCGAACAGTCTACCCACTGTTGATACTAAAAATCATTGTTAAACACCATTGTAAACACAGTTGTCTTTTTCTTTGTCTTTGTAAAGTTCTATGATAAAAATTACCGGTTGCCTGAAAATCGCAAAATGCCCATTTTTGTGATTTTGGGGGTCAATGAGGACTTTTTAGATTTTATTTATAACGAAGTTTTGTACAATCCTACATATTTTCAGCTGGGTGCGAATTATTGTAACCTCGGATGTCTAAATTGACCGGACTATTACGTAATGGTAATGTGAGTACAATTGTCAAAATATTAGCTTTAGGTATTTAAATATTGGTATCAGTATAAATCACAAAAGTAGTAAGCAAACCAGAAATAGGAAACATTTATCAATTCTGAGTTGTAAAGCCGCTTTTTAAAACAAGATCTGTGTACTTGCTGCTCGTAAACCTGTCCCTCGCAGTCCGATTACTCACTTGAGTGCAGCGAAATGACGGTTCTTTCCCGGGTATGGCGGCATTGACACGTTGATGCATATTTCTTGTTCAAAGTCCATAAAACTAGGAGGAAATAGAGCGTTTATAGCTTTGGTTTATAGTATTTGGTATAACCTCTTTTGTGGCAGAATGTTTGTTAAAATAAGCTGCTTAAGCATTTTTGAACATACACAGGCAGAAGGCCTTATGTCTACAATAATAAAAGATAACCTTTACTTAGTTTCGTTTTTGTGCTATCGTATTTAACTAGCAGGCTTACTAGGTATACTGTACTGCTGGGATTAAGCCGAAGGTCATATAATATTATGTTCAATAAAATCGTATTATTTATTGTATGATTGTTGTGCTGTGTGTGTGTGTCTTACAAAAAAATACAGCTAAAGAATCTATATTATGCTTTAGATGGTGAAATAGTTTTAATGTTATTTTTTCATGAATTGAACTATTGACACAACCTTTGTCGCCGGTTCAATTCTCGAACCTGACAAAATCTTGTACGATCTTATTACACAAAGGAACACATAACAACAAAAATTGTGGCGTATTATTATTAGAACTCTAAGCGATCATTATCATCATATTATAATAGCATTATCTACATCCAAATCTTTTGTCTTTGAGTCTTGTGTCCGCTTACTGGTATAACCAGAAGGCTATTTCTCATATTTTATCTGACATTGAAACTTAATTCTGAATGAAATTCGATTAGATTTTGAATTGACTCATAATTGGTCCCTGGACTCTATTGGACCCTGCTAATTTAGTTATCGTCTAATTTGCCTTATACAGTTCAACATTGACATAATATGTATACATAGTTTGATACTTTGTTAAATTAACCATCTAGTCACGATATCATTGAAATAACAGTTGATTTAGGAGAATACCATTTACAACATAAGTTTGAAACTGACATTAGATCGAAACTGCAATATTTACTTTATTTACGAGATCATTGGCCCACAGATATGACTGAATATTAGCTTTATTTTGCCCTCTATCTATAATAAATAATTTAAATCAATTCATTAAAGAGCTTGACCAGTCGTTGGGTAAATATAACGTGCCCATTGCGGTCGTGATCTTGTATTTATTTACGGACAATCAACAGTTATGTGTAGTCCCGCACTGACATCAGTGCAGTGTGTACTAGCTTTAAACAAAACGCGTGTTATGATGTGAATAAAATATAACAGTTAGAGTGAATAAGAGAATATAATAATTATTTATGACTGAATAAATTATTCGTGCAATAGTTGAGTGATTATATTCATTATATTTTTATAAAAAAGTTAAAAAGTGAGTATTTTTTATAACTGTTAATAAATAATTGTATTGATTTATCTTGTTTGAGCGTATAAATTCGATCTGTCAGTAATTCAAGGTTACACATACCATAATAAGCGATATATTGTTGGAATTAGATAACCAATGTCAAAGTTATTTAAAAAAAACTAAGCTGTTTATTCATTGCCGGGCCTCTATGATTTTATGCAGAACCTGTCGATATATTTTCTATAAAGTTTATGCTATTAATTAAATAACGTTCATTCAGTATGCCTTTTTTTCTGATTATTCTGATAGTAAATAGTAAAGGCGCGCACACGCATTTACACACATGGACCCAGAAATAGATATAAAACACTCATAACAATGCAGATAAGGGGCCAGCCATTAATTACGTTAACAATTTTCATGACTTTTTTACCCCTCTCACAGCTGGTCCCTTACATTCTTAACTCATTCTTCATAACCCTTTAGTAAAAAGCTCTGACCTCTAATAAAATCGTTGTTATACATTAATATTCTGTTAGTATTATTATTTCATAAAAATACTTGTGACAATTCTTAATAGGTGGTATTAATAACACTGCAATAAATAATAGTAATGATTATAAATATAATTAGTTATCTTGCTTAAATGAGTTATAAACTTATATAAGCTTGTATGCTCCGCGCCGCATCCCGCGCCGGCCCCTCTGCCCGACCACTTGGAAGCGATAACGATCAGACGCCCGCGCGTTTTTATCGCCTCGGCGCACGGGTCGGGTTTCACACAATCGGTCCTTGTGACTCAATTTGTTTTGAAAGGTTGTCAAGTGTTATATTATTTATGTTTGTTACGAAACTATACTACCCAATGATATCTTTGTTTATTTAGATTACGACTCTGGTGTCGAGTGATGCTCGTTTGAAATTAAGATAGCGCGTTTTAGAGCTCGCTTTGTATTTATAAGTTCATACCTCAAAACTAAAAGCGGTGACATATCGTTTTTAATATTTAATTACGTTACTTATATAATAGATAATAATATAAGAAATAAAAAAGTACACTTCTTTATACATATTTATGAATTACAGGCCTCTGATTCCAAACCAATATCTGGCGCCGCGCGGCGTAATTTATATTAAATTTGATAAGGCCATATAATGCACAAATAACATTTTTAAGCATAAAATTAAATAAACACTAAATAAGTAGTCTTATATTCTTTTAAAACGAAAAGAAATCATAGGGATAGCATTCACCACTTCTGAGTAATATGAACATTTCTGAAACAGTTCTCATGCTCTCAGTAAAATCACTGTTGCGCGCCAAAATCTACTTAAGGTCTCGAAAAAAGTCAAATCTTATATTTCATGCTGAAATTTTTATATATACGTGTTAGTTATTTACATACGTTGACAAACACAATAGATCTTAAAGAATAAAACTAAATTTAACTGAAAAAACAGCACAAATACACTCACACATTCCGCACATTCCGCACCGACTCAACACTCAATGACAACATTGACAACGAACGTTTTTTTTTTTATTTCTCTATGGAGTCGAAACTCGACTGGGATTAGTATGACGGGAAATTTAACGTAGAAACGAGATACATAATACAAACTAAGCCCTAGAGCGACAGAGATGAGTATATTTCACTCTTTCTACCGCGGGAGCCATGTCATATACAATATGACACGGGCAAAGTAGACTGAGATGCGATGTCATATGCCATATAACACGGGCGAACAAGCGGATATGTAAACGTAAACGAGGCACGCAATTGTTTTTTTTGAAACTTTTTCCTCTGCTTGTTTTTGCCGCACATCCTGCCATTTTTTGTACCATTTATAAACAACTAATAACTCTTATATAATTTTTTTACAACTCATATGTATGTCTTGAGTTCTGAACGTACATAAAAAATTTTATACAGGCACTTACAGTTTCTTTTAACATTTTTAAGTGATCTTAATATAAATGCTAAAACTTTTCAAAATCACTTCCTTCCAATATTTTTGTTAAGTAAGATAATAAAAGTCATTTACTTAAGTGAGTCATCTTGCAAATTTTTTGTAACTGTATATTCTAAGAATGTTTCAATTTATAGACTCATTTTTTTTCAATTTATAATTTTTTGTTTCGCCAATCTCGTGATAGATCATAATCGACAGTGACATAATCAGCAGCCGACATATACATACTACTTACCTTAGAGTAAACATAATATGGTTAGGTATGTATATTCTAAGCTATTTATGTTTTTGTTTTTTATTAATTTATTACGTTTTTAACTAAAACGGGGACATTGACACAGTTTCTTGAACAAAAATATTATGCTCACAAAACAGTGTTTCAGATCATTATAATATTATTTGCTCCTATTTCTTGATAGTCAATTATATTTTTTGTGACTCTGAACTTGAGTTCTTTATAATTATTATAATTAATTAAGTCAACAAAAATTAAAAAAAATATTTTATTTTATTTATCTTTATAGTGTTATAAAGATTAATAAAATAAAATATTTTTAATAAAATAATTTATATATAAATAAAATAAGAGATTTTTCTACGAATAAAATAAATATTATTTATATTTCAATCTGATATTATCTGTGTTCATAATTTAAAAAGATTCAAAGCAACTACTGCAATGTTTATTTATTTATTTGTTTAGGACAACTAGTAGTTTTTACATTGTAATTAATGATAAAAGACAGAATTGATAAGATAAAAAAACTAAATGTACAACATACTAAGGTGTCACAACAAGCACCAAAAGGTAACATTTATGTATAAGTATAAAAGAAAAACAGACAATTAAATATTAAGTACCTAACTAAAAACTAAATTGGACAACACAATGAGAAAAGAAATGAAAAAAAGACAATTAGACAATTTTAATAATAAACTTAAATTAATCTTAATAATCTTAGCAGTGTTGTTTTAAATGTGGAGAGCTTGTCCGCAAATAAATCAACTTTACCCGATATGGCATTGTATGCTTTGGATAACCGATTTACGGGCAAAAATTGCTTTAATTGGTTCTGGCAAATGGCTGGTGTAAAAGTCCTACATTAACTAAGTCGCGCCTAGGTACACGGCGAGGGACACGTAGTTTAAATAAATCCAAGAGGGATGGGCAGTCGATATCACCTCTTAATAATTGGTAGAGAAAAACCATATCGTTAACTTGTCTACGACATGACAGGCTATCTATTTCAAAGTACCGTAGCTTATCACTATAGAATGGCAGTTGTTTATGCAACTTACAAGAGAAGGCTAGATAATTGAATAAGATTTGAAATACAACATTATCTATTTGATATCAAATTGTCAATAATATTGCTATATTGCATTTAATAGTTATAGTGTGTAATAATAAGATAAGAACATATTTATTTATACTCAAGTGGTATACTTATTTACCATCAAGTGACAACAATTTGATTTTATCAAAATAATAATAGTTATCTACATTATTTTTTATTGACTCATATTGCGTCAGGCTCGCACCAGCCTGTAACATACACTGTAGAAAAAAATGTGTGATAACCAGGATACATCCATGGCTGTGCGTTGGATCGCGAGTAGGTAGTACGGTATGCGTTCTGCAAAGGTGCAGTGTGGAACGCATTACTCTGCAAAATCATGGACAATAAAATTGGCAGTCAACTTTTGCGGACGAGCCAACGGCCACTTGACGTTAAGTGGTCACCACTATACGGATACGAATAATTTTTTAAAGCACCGTGAAACAGACAAGAGCTTTCGGCGTACCGTGGACAAACGCAGAACGCCGTTACTGCTGTGCACTGCTTCAACGACGGCTGCCACTCTCATCTGTTTGTGATCATCGACTATTTGAATAGCATTCGTTTGTAGGGAGTCCAGTGGATGCTGGTATTTGAAGTTTTCGGTCAGCAGCAATTTTATTATCTACAATATTCGCTATCATTTTCTGAAAGGTCCTAATAATTAAGAAATTAAATCCGATAACTTAAGCATCGTGGACGATGCAAAGATTGCAGCATTTATGTATATCCGAATAATTTAAATAAATCATATCTTGTAATGTTACTTTGTTACAATTCGAAGCCTAGCCTTGGATAAAATTTCATATGATTCGATCAGTAAAAAAATCGCTTGTCACCGCAAAAACTGTTTTATTTAGCTCATCTATACTAATTAGTTTCAATTTGTTACAACTGTTTTTACACGCGATCCAAACATTAGGAAACGTATTCAGTGATTTGTAAATTGTCGTCAGAAATCAGTCTACTTTTTATTCTACTGCAAAAAAGGCAATTTATTTATCAATTTTCCTTAAACACACAAATTGCATAGACGTCACCGATCCGATATTACTTGACAGGAGCCGAATTTTTCAAAGTCAATTGGAAAATCCAAGCCAGAAAATTTCCCTGGCCCAATGCAACATTTGTAATACAACACAAATACAATAAAAACAAAATGACATCAATTATAGTAACGTCACTTTTACAATAGCATAAAGTATTCATGCACTTATAACTCAGATGCAAGGTTTTGGGGACGACCCTACTTGCGGTTATTCATAGAGACATATGATTAATACAGTTACTAAATTGACATAAATTTAATACAGTTACTACGAGAATTTCTGCACGTGTCATGTCAAGTAATTTACCTTAACGCAGTAAGGATAAATTCTTTAGGAATGGATGCGCTAATCATTTTCCAATGAGGAAAACTGAAACTTCTTGTTCGGTTTGCGCTAGTTTCAGATTTAATTAGAAGTTTAGTCAGTTTTTGTTTCGTACTTAAAGGAAATCACAAATATCTAAGAAGCAAATATCAAAATTCTTGTCGTGTACACGAAGAATTTGTCTTGTCTGCCGCAGACACTGTAAATTTTCTTAACGTGTACAAGCGCTCTTATACGTGGACTATAAACACAAATAATTACGAAAAATTAAAAAAAATATAATAAGAATCTTTTGGACACTTTATGCACATTAATTATTAAAAATTAAATTTTTATAATCTTTCTTTCAATATTTGCGAGGAATTTTGAACAAAGACAAAATGTTTCTAGCTGTATTATAGACAAATTGCATTCTCTCGTGTCAAATTTTTGTAAACATAAAGTATGATCTAATGTAGTACAATACTGTGTTTACTATGAGTTTAGGAACAAGGTCAACGTAATAAAATGCTCTGTTGTGTGAGTAATGCACACACATGGGAAAGAACTATTATTATCCTCACATATTATATAAAACAGAGGTTCTCGCCTAGTCTCCGTGCGCGATCAATTCAAAAACTGCTAAACGGATTAATTGCAAATGTTTTTTTTACCAAAGGAGCGAGTAAAGAGTACGGTACTCTTGAATCAGTCACTTTATAAATTGTGCAAAACTTGTTGTTACTATAATGTAAGACTTATATAAATAACTAGCTTTCGCCCGCGGCTTCGCCCACCTAATATTTTCATAATGAGGAGCCTTTGTCCTTCCTCAGATTTCAGAGACTATCCATATCAAATTTAATTACAAACAGCAACATACATACATTGGACTAAAACTTTGCAGTTATATAGGTTGTACATTAAAATAGCACTTTTGTTATTATAACTGAACCCGACGAGTGCAAAGCTTCGGCCAGAAGCTAGTATAAAAAAACACCTAAAATATTTTCCCTTTAATTTCAGATGCGGTACAGAATAGAGGCTACTCTGTTTCTATTGAGCTTAATAGCAAGCAATGAGGCGTTAAGGATATTAGTATGCTTTCCAATGACGTCAAAAAGTCACAGCATATTGGGACATGGTGTTGTCGATCGTTTATTAGAAGCTGGCCATGAGGTACGTTCAAAATAATCTTGCAATGTAATATACATATCTCATCTATCTATGTACATTATTATCTTGGGCTCAAATTAATGGCTGTCTTTTTGAAGCTGAGTGCGTATTAAATTATTATTCGCTTGCTTAATAGTGAAGGCAAATATAATGAAGAAGTTTCTAAGGGTCTAAGTCTAAGGGTTTTTCAGAATGTTGTCTTCATTCTGCCAACTCTCATTCTCATAATGAGAAGAAAGTAAAATTGCTCAGTAGTGCCACCGTTTACATGCAGGGCTGATAGTATAAAGTGCTATGTATCTTCGATCATGAAGCTGGGTCCTGACGAGTGTTACGAGGCGTAGTGTAGCGTATTTTACATGCGAGCAATAGTGCAGTCTGTGGATTTACATTGCGAGCGCCTTTTTATAGCTTTGTTTTATCGTACTGGGGCCCAATTCTACTAAATAAATATAGTTTCGACATGATGTCAGTGTCATCATTACGTCACAAAAAGCGTATTCTTCTAAATTATCTGATATTTGAATGAAAATGTAACGAGATCGTATGTGTCAACGACGAACTGTTTATTTTAAATTATACGATAATGCCATTAGGTTATCAGAATACCGCTTTTAAATCCATCCAAAATATAATATCAATGTCAAATAAAAATAGCAGAATTGGCCCCCTGATTGCACAGTTAGCTCGCTTAGTAACACGATGGAAACATTACGCTTCGCAGCACCGATTCTTGCCCACCTTTACAATAAGATGCGAACTGGAAACCTCTGAGAAACAATCTGATAATCTAAGTATAGCAATGATATTATTACTAATATTTTACTTTGACTATTTATTTCAGGTGGTACACATTACTTCATTCCCAAAAGAAAAATCGGTGCCGAGATTGAGAGAACTCAACGTGTCTTCGATAGGAGATGATTTTAGAAAGGAAGCTGATAAATGTAAGTGCTGTACATACATACATACATATACTCACGCCTTTTTCCCGTCGGGGTAGGCAGAGACAACGGAACGCCATTTGCATCTATCCTTACAAACCTCACGCGCTTCCTCTACATTCATTACTCTGTTCATACATGCTCGCCGGTTCCGGGTGCTTCGGACCTTGCCATTCTTTAAGATGTCCCCAATCTAATCGACGAATGTCCGACGCATGCCGCGTCCGACTTGCCCACACACGTTAGCCTCATAAATTTGATGCGTCACTCTTTCTTCACTCATTCGCTCCACGTGCCCAAACCATTTCAGCATTCCTTTCTTAATTCTTGTCACGACATCCTCCTTCAAGCCACATCGCTCTCGTATTACTGCATTCGGAATTCTATCAATCAGTCTCACCCCACACATACTACGCAGTGAACGCATCTCAACTGCGTTAATTCTGCTTTCATGCTTTTTCTGCCACACCCAACATTCACTACCGTACATCAACGTAGGGACAAGCACTCCATTATGAACCGCCAGTCGCGCCTGTTTTGGCACATTCTGGCCGTTCATAAAGGCATGCAGCGCTCCATTTTCACAGTTTCCCGCAGTCACTCTCCTTTCAATATCTCCTTCACATCTTCCATCTCTTGTAAACATGCTACCCAAATATACAAATTTTTCAACTTGTTCAATGTTTTCATCTTCAATCGCAATTTTATACTTCAGTCACATTTTCACCCTTCTCAAACACTATCACTTTCGTCTTTCTTGCATTCAATTTCATACCTTTCGCTTTAAAGCTCTCATTCATGCAGTTCATTATTTGTTGTAACTCAGTCGCCGACAACGCAAGAATGACTTGATCATCGGCGTACAAGAGGCACTAAACACGCAATCCTGCCATATCGATCCCGCATTCCATTTCCCTCATATCGTTCGTAAGTGCTGTACTGTTTTCATTTAAAGCCGTTTAAAATATTGACATATTATATCATAGATACATAATTGACATATTTTGTATGGAGCTTATGTCAAGCATGTATCTCTAGTAGCAAAATCCATGGATAGATCGAATGTTAGTCATTGCATGCCAACTGATAAACCTTCAACGTCATATAACTACGGTTATTCATGCACTGAACATAATTACTGGGTTTTCCGAATACTAAGTAGCAGCACGGAGTCTTGTGATGTGCCCGGTAACGGCAATAGGCTCGCCCCCTATTACGTGGGGCCTAATAATTCATTTCGAAATGTGGGTGTAATATTTACACTTCTGCCTACCACTTCGGGGATACTGGCGTGAGACTATAATATAAATGAACATAATTATCAAATTTTCGGGCTTTGACTGCACGTATGGAACAGTGGGTTAAGCAGTCTTCTCGCCATTTAGAACTGCACCAAGACAACACTTTGAGTGAACCACTAAATGTTGTTTGGAGTCTGGTTGTGTATATTGTCGATACAGGTTTTTTTCTAGTGCGGGAGCTGCCTAATTTTTAAGAAAGAAAGTTTACTTTCGTCGCGTTCTTAGCAATACAATAAAAAAACTATATTTTTTACAATTTATGAGTTTATTTGATATGTTTTTTCAGTTATTTAAATACATCTTTTAGTATCTCATAAACAGACTGTTCGACCTTCCTTCAATTAAACATAGGTGCCTAACTATTTCCTACTTACTTTTTCAGCTGGAGCATTTCAACTTAAAAACATGATAGGCAAAGGCAATTTTGGCGACAGTGTATTATTTACCTATTTTACTTACAACATGCACAAAGAATTTATTCAGGAACCCAGTGTAGTCAAATTATTAAGTGACCCAAATGAGAAATTTGATGCTGTTATTCTTGAATGGTTCTTCTCTGAAATCAATGTCGGGTAAGTTTATGCAAATTAATATTTAGTGATAAGTTATAATGCTTTTAAAATTATTAATTTTCATTACCATCATCATTATCTCAGCCATAGGACATTCACTGCTGGACAGTGCTACCCCATCTGCTTCCCGCGATTTCATTTAAATCGTCGGTGCACCTTTTGCTTGTATTTTAACTTTATTAAGACAATATTAGGAGAGAGTAACCAACATTGTACCGGGCTCCTAAATTGTACGACGTTTTTATTTCCTACTAAATAAAATATTACTTAATATAAATTAAAAAGCGTGCTAAACAAATGGCGGAGTGTTGGTGGCGCTTTGGTCTAGTTGTTTTATGCTGCCATTGTAAAATAATATTATAAATATAAAGGTTATTCTCCCCTATATTCTATGTCCAGATTGCTTTGAGACATTGTGATCTTAGCACTACATTTATGAGTCTACAAACGGTATGAGTACAATATAATGTTTGTAAATTATATCATACTTGGCAGGTTTTGTAAAGATCAGTTGACATCTCAGAGCCTAATCATAGGGTAAAATTCTTTACAAAGAGCAAGATGCGTTTTACTTGTTTGAATCTAAGTTTTCAGTAAATTGATGAAAAATTTATACCTATAATTATGATAACATACTTTAAAGCTTGATTGCAAATAATTGCCGTAAGAAACAAATAGGCAATGGAAAGACCAAATAATATAATGGATCATATAATAATAATGGACATCTTTTTATTTTTACAGGATTCCTCCTCTTTTCGGTGCTCCTTTGATATGGGTTTGTTCAACTGAACCACACTGGCAAGTAATGAGGCTTATTAATGAAGTACCCAATCCTGCTTATACCGTTGATCTTTTCTCCTCAAGCAGAGTTCCGTTGAGCTTTTGGCAAAGGGCTGAACAATTATGGAAAACTACAAAGAAATACTTTTTGTTACAGTGAGTTGACATAAATGCATTTTTTTTTATAAAGTTCAGGTGCAATTCAGCCGGTCCGTAACGCAACCGCAAGAAGTTTTTAAACGTAATCACAGTTTGAACACATTTTGTCGAAACGGAGTGATTGTGGTACCACCACACCACCCCGCCACGCCACTAGGCGAGAAGGCTTAAAACTTTCAACATTAACAACATAATGGATTAATTACCTATCAGACAGTGGTAAAACCGGACATTTATCTTTTAGAGTACATAGAAAATAATTCCAATACTAAATTAAAGGTCATAATATTATTGCATGAAAATTTTCCAGGTTAGTTGTAACGCCACTAGAAAACTGGCTGTACAACAGCGTTTACCCTGATATCGCAGCCAAGCGTGGTGTTACTATGCCTTCGTACAAAGATGCCGTCTACAATGGCTCCTTGATGCTGGTCAACACACATCCGTCTATAGGAGGAGCTATGGCGTTGCCGCAGAATGCTATAAATGTGGCTGGATACCACATTCAAGATAAAGTGAAGCCTCTGCCGAAGGTAATTCTATCATTAGATACATATTAAATATGGCACACTAATTAGAATCAGGTTCGAATCCACGGATAAACTAATGTCTTGTCGAAGTACCTAATGTACGTATTAAATTGTCACTTCCTAAATGGTGATGGAAAACCTGCAGGTCTGAGAGTTCCTCATATGGCTCTGCATACATGTCATATAGCCAAGCTTAGCTCAGCGCATTTTTCATTGTCAAAGAATTAACGACACTGTTCACATTTTAAAAAAGGTCTAACTAGACTATTTAACAATGAAAACAATGTCGATAATAACTTGACAGTGAAAAATGCTCTCCCCTGCGTTTTGCTACAACTATCTGCCCTAATGCTTTCGAAAGATAATAGTATGTGAAGTCTGCCAAACCGTACTTGGGTACTTGGCCAACTTGGTCAGCTTAGCCAACCCTTCTCATAGTAAGCTCATCACTTCTTATAATAAGAAAATCGACCTAATGCACCATTATTAAAAGTATTCTATCTGTTTAACTGGCTTATGGGAACATAAGCCAGTTAAACAGATTTGACATAGATACACCAAAAGTTTAAACTGTATCAGAAATTATTAATGAGCTCACAGAGTTAAACCGTGCCCTTCCGCATTAGGTGTTAATACTAAATCACTATTATTCCCACGGGTACAATAAAGTGTCGACGCCTGAACTAAGCTGAAAGCAAAAGTTATGACCTCCCCGTTTTACTCATTAGGTTGAAATTAGGCGTTGGGTTAATTTCTAGTTAATATTTTTTATACTATATTTTTTTATTTATAGACTCACGCCTGTATCCCCGAAGGGGTGGGCAGAGGTGTAATATAACACCCACATTTCGCCATGAATTTTTAAGTCCCACGTAATAGGGGGCGAGCCTATTGCCGTTACCGGGCACATCACCAAACTCCGAGCTGCTACTGAGAATTCGGAAACACCCAGTAACACTTTTGCCCGACCCGGGAATCGAACCCGGGGCCTCCGATCAGTAGTCGCATACGCTATCCACTGGACCACGGTATTTTTTATACTGTTTTCTGTTTTATACGTGAATATTTGAAAAATGTGTTGATATCATTTGGAGTATTTTTATTCTTTAAAAACATATAAGTATTTATAGCATCAACTCTATATTTTGACTCCTTCGGTGGCGTAAATATACGTGGTTCAAGTGGTCGCCTTGCTGCCGAACCTATACTGCTTTTTTGTTGTGGGTTTGATCCCCAAAAGGAAACACACTTTGTGTACCTAATGTACAAAGAATTGTTTCGAGTCTGGGTATTATTCGTGTATTTGAATGTTTATAATGTGCCGCACGATAATTATTTTTTGTAGTGTAGACGCTGTCCTTGAAAAAGTTAGTTGGCTGTATTGGCAACAGTAAATAACTGAACTATTTTCATCTCCAGGACCTCCAACTACTAATGGACAACGCTAAACACGGAGTGATATACTTTAGCCTAGGCTCTAACATGCTCAGTGATGGTATGTCAGAGGGCATGAAACGATCCCTCCTAGACATGTTCAGCAAGTTTGAGCAGACGATCATTTGGAAGTTCGAGAGTGATCTGGATAATGTACCAGCTAATGTACATCTTGTGAAGTGGGCGCCACAACCGAGCATTTTAGGTAAGAAGGAGGATATCTATGAAGAGTAAAATATATGAACCTGTCTTATTTTCTACATTGAAGATACTGCTAATTTTGAATTTCATCATCATTCTGGTCGTTCCCTCAATGCTGAGGATCGTGACTGTATGTCAATTTTCTCCACTCGGTCCGGTTCTGCGCCATATGTACCGCACCCTGTATCCGGCCTCCAGTCACCTCTTTGAGTTGGTCCACCCATCTAGCTGGCGCTCTTCCTCTAGCGCGCTTCCCCACCATTTGTCCGAGAATGATGAGTTTCTCCAGGCTGTGCAACGGGGATCGCATTATGTGCCCAAAGAAACTCCGGATCCTTTCCTGGTACGTATTCAGCAGGCGCTTGGTGACCTTCAGCTCTTCGAGGATGGAGACATTGGTTCTCATAACTGTCCAAGGAATGCGTAACAGCTTCCTCCAGCACCACATTTCAAACGCATTTATCTTTTCGCGTTCCTTTGAATTTACTGGACCTGAAATACATATGAGAACAAAATTGATGAAGCTATTTTATTTTCGAATATGACAATCTTTTTTAATTGCATAATGTGTAGATCCATACAAATATATCGTTCGTTATATGTATTATTCGATTCATAATTTCTTAAAAGAATGCAATTCTATTAGTTTCATTGCAATGTTAGTCAATTTTCAGTCAAAATCAGTAGTTTAATTCCTAGATTTGTGTTTTTATTCGAATACCTAATAATGTCGAAAATACTGCCTATAAAGACGTAGGTACATTGGTCACTCAAAAATAAATTCTCCTTAAACTTTTCAGCCCATCCAAACTTAAAACTCTTCATCACTCACGGTGGTCAATTATCTACAACTGAAGCTATATACTACGGTGTGCCAGTAGTAGGTATCCCTATTATGGCAGATCAACACATCAATATGAGATCAATCGAGAACAAAGGCTTTGGTATCCAAGTTACTTTAGCTGAAGATATGGCTGATGAACTTGAAGCAGCCATCACGAAGGTCATGTCGGATAAATCGTGAGTTCTTTTTGTATATTAAACAGTTATAATATCTGGTCCTAAATATCCAGATACGGACAAAGTAATCGAGCTCATCACACAAATATTTAATTTTTCCTGGGTGGGTGTCAAAACCACGACCTTTGACTTAGCAGTCAAGGACAGGTTTTTTGACTTAGCGATGTTTAGCATCGCCAAGTCAAAAAGTAATCTGTCAAAAAAAGTAATGTGTAAAAAATCTTAAAGATTAAATAGATTATTTGTACGAAAGATATAAAATAATTGATTGATGAATAATATCATTATTCCTGAGTAAATTATAAAGTTACGTACTTACGAGTACACAAGCTTTAGCAGAAGTAATCAAGATGGTAGTAATCTTTTCCTTATAGAATAACCAAATGAAACAGGTATTTTCTAATACTGTAAATAAATACTATGTTGTAAGACGTGAGTCTTAGAATCAATAGCACCAAAATTTCTTGATGATTTTTGAATGTCCAACATCATCTCAGCCAAAATAATTCCACAGATTAATATATGCCATTTCTTCGCATGCTGTGCGAAGAAATGGCGTAGGTATAATCAAATTCCCACGT
Organism: Euclidia mi; assembly: GCA_944739405.2. Taxonomy (NCBI): domain Eukaryota; kingdom Metazoa; phylum Arthropoda; class Insecta; order Lepidoptera; family Erebidae; genus Euclidia; species Euclidia mi. Next base: position 14,765,901 of record OX123204.2, on the reverse strand, counting down.
TTTCAATGCGATCCTCAGTCCACTCGGTTGGCTTATACTGATGCGTTGCCTGGTGCAAACATACAGAATCAAAAAATAATTTATTCTTTAATTTTAGGTACAAAGCAAAAGCTCAAGAGCTTTCTAAGATATACCACAAACGTCCCATGAAGCCAGGAGCAGAACTTGCATACTGGGTGGAATACGTCGTTAGTACAAAAGGTGCACCGCACTTACGATCACCAGCGCTCACTGTCTCTCTTTATCAACGACTGTACTTAGATCTATTAGCTTTAATTATTGTTATAATACTAGTTATTAAGAAGATTATAACAATCGTAATACAAATGCGATCTAAGGGATCAAAGAAGAGTAAAAAGGAATAGATGTTAAGAGGAGTTTTGTTGTAACAGTATTTCTGATATTTACGTTTTTGTAAGTACAATAAATACAAATTGTTTTAATAAGTGATGAGTTTTTATTTGCATGCCTTAAAACTAAAAATATTTTAGGCTGTACAAGGTTTGCCAGGAATTCAAAATTATTAAATCAGTTAAGAAAAGTTATATCCAAATTATCTGTTATGCCTCCGTGGTCCAGTGGATAGCGTATGCGACTACTGATCGGAGGTCCCGGGTTCGATTCCCGGGTCGGGCAAAATTGTTAATGGGTTTTTCTGAATTCTCAGTAGCAGCACGGAGTCTGGTGATGTGCCCGGTAACGGCAATAGGCTCGCCCCCTATTACGTGGGACCTAAAAAATCATGGCGAAATGTGGGTGTAATATTACACCTCTGCCCACCCCTTCGGGGATACAGGCATGAGACTGTTATAAACAATGCAACAATTATACATCTTCTAAAGTTGCACGATAGTTTCATAGGAGTCCGTTTGTTGTACATGCACACAGGAAGATCATTATTTCAATTACAACACACAAAGAACTTGTACAACCTCTTTAAAAGCTCACCATTCTCCACTACGGCACGAACCGGCTTGAACGTGTTTCCATAGTTCTATGCTTCTTTATTAAGATAATGGATTATAGACATATTTAAAAAAAATATTATTCTCTATGCATATGTGCATTTTATTAAAGCACAATTATGACGCAGACTATAAAAAAGGCTTGTACTTTAGATGTATGTCGGGGTACATTACGATTTGGACATTGATTATGAAGGAATCCCAATTGGTCTAAAATACCAAGTTGAATGAGTTCCATTTGGCAGGTATCTTATTTTTGGGTGGATGGTTATAAGAAAATCTTACTAGGTTTTCTTCACAGCAGCCTCTTAACTCAGTCATCAGACTATTTACACAATTTACTGTCGTATTTTAATCCATCTTTAGTTAGAGCACATATGGAGCTGTTTGTATCCAACGCTGTTTTAAACCATACACCTGCAAGGCATACGTCCAACGAATAGCGAGACGAATCTTCTTCAATGCACACTGTGACCTTGAACGATCCAAATTGTGTAACTGCTTTGTACTCGACAAACGACTAGTCCCCTTTATTCTTCATAATCAATTTATATGAAAGCCCGTGTCAATTGAGTTGAGTGTGCTTGTTAAAGCAAATGGTACTGATTGTGTTCTCTTGAGTCTAGTTGGTTGCTAGGCGGGAAATGTACCTGGCTACGAATACTGCGAACACAGACTAGGAACGAAAAAAATATTCATAGAATTAGAAAGCTAAACTTGGTGACTCTATTGCACGTATGAAAGTTGTTTTATTTCATCACTTGCTTTCCTTTACTACTGGGACATTTGGAAAGGGAATCGAATGGGGGAAATAATATTTGGCAGGAAATGAAGGGGATAGCTCCTTCATCTTCTACTTTCCTTAAAGGTCGGCAATGTCTGATTGGTTGACACTTTGCCTTTGATGTTATACCTAACTGCTTGGACGATCCATTTATGTCTACATTTTAATTCCCTACTTGGTGTCAGAAGTGACGACACGTGACAGACATTGTAAATATCAGTCTGCGTCTCATAATCGACGGAGCCAATAAACGGTCTTGTCCATATCACTTTAGAGATTCAATGTTAATTGTTATTAACAGCTGGTCTTCTTGTCATTTGGGGATCGTCAACATTTTTTCTATATTTGTCATTATAATTCTTTTTTAAACAAATCAAGTACTTGGCGTGTTGTTTGAATTATGAAACTGAAAGAACGATAACGATGGCGCAGTACAACTTAGAGGGAGACAGAATGTCTTCGTCCTCTTTCTAACTACAGGCGTCGGAAATTGCACAGTATTTAACAGGCAGCGCACACTGCGATCACCGTGATACATTGATCACTTAATCCTAATCAAAACGAGAATTATACGAATGTACACAGACTTCAAGAGTAGTCCGTTCTTAACTCCATATTAAAAACACGCAAGATTTAACTATAAACCTCAAGGTAAGGCCATAAATAAGTTAGTTGTTTGTTTACTAACAAAACAACTATATTGTAAATTATTCGTCTTTATTCTGATTTTACCTACAGATGCAACCCACACCCACATGAATATTTCTTTGTTTAGCGATGCATTTCCATTGTTGTAGGTCTCCCTTCTCCATTTAACGTTGAGTTTGGATCCTGGTGCAGAGGATATGTGCCCGAAATAACTTCGGCGAACCTATTCAATTCGACTTATTGGCGTGGTCACTCATATCTATCATAGCGTGATAGATATGACTGCGACTCCGCTGGATTTTTATTTATTCATCTGAACGTGATAAATTATGTAGAAATTTCGATCTCATTCCCATTTACGCCATATATTACGCTGTATATTAGAAAAAAATTCATCGCTGCGTTGTTAATATGATTGAATGGACTTCGTTAGGCTGGCATGTAATCTACATAGAAATCATCTAAATTAATGGCGCAGACTGGTAACCAGTGATGAACCAAAACATAGCAATTTAGTAATATTTTTCGTTAATAGGCAAAAACTAGTTAGCTTCAACTTTTTGCACTCTACAAGGCCAACATTTTAATAACTATGCACTATCCAGTGTCAACGGCAAATCTGCAACCATTTTAGATTTCAGAGTTGCAAAATAACCTATGCCACGACTACAACAATTTCTAGAGAACAAATACAAATAAGAGAGAAAGAAATCTGCAAGATTGACTGCGAAAATATGGGACCCAATAAACAAATTCGAACAGTTTACTGACCGCAAGCAAAGGAGAGTAACCTAAGTTCACTTTTTGAATAAACTGTTATTTATTTGCTATTCCTAACATGGCCACAACCTAGTGTCAGGCAGGTGTAAGAGCCGGGCACGACATAATAAAGGTAGCAAGATCTTTTGATTTGGAGAGTGGTTAGTGATTTGTCATAGCGTCCACACCACACCAGCTTAAGCAACCGTAGTCAACACCTGGATTAGGCGTTGACTACGGTTGCTTAAGCTGGTTCTTACACAGCAATGGGCTGGAGGATACGTTTGGCTGTCATCTGTCTGTCACTGTGGTATTGATGACATGACGATGCTCAACGACAACTTTGTAGAACGTCTGGACTCAGTCCATGTCTCAATATATTTTATCTCTTAATTAATTAATAAAATTTTGTATGAAAATGTGAACAAAATCGTTTTCTTTTGCTGGTACGTCATATTTTCATTGTCGCGAATCGATCAAAGTTTATTTACTTATATATAAAAATGACTACAAGAATATTTAAACGTATAAAACATTCGGTGGGATATTGTTCAATCGGAATTGTATAATGTAAGTATTTAATGTGAATACATTATACAATGTTATGTGCAATGTAATATGGGTCCCGCCTGATGTTAGAGCGAGAGGTAGATTGATATTCCACGTATATCGGTCATTCCTATTGCTACAGAGGCCATAGTGTCAAAATACACATTTATATTTAGGTGTCTATAAGGTCTAATACACACATGCTGTTACCAACCAAATTTTGGTGAATGTATAAACGATGGCTTAAAACTTTTTAATACCTAATTATTTTACTCTTTAGAACAGGACCCAAAATTGCCATTTAACATTTTTCTAAGATCTTTTACGCCGCATTGATTTACTTTTCATTTGTTATTAGTTACTTAGCCAACGACAAAACAGCCAATTCCTGAACTAGCAATTAATCGTGTGTCGCGAAGATTTTACACACTTTAAATCAACGTAAACGTCACAAAAAATAATATGTGGCTCACACTTAATTTTTTCTCATGTGGCAATCGAACTCACAACACTCGGTGCAGTGTTAAACGGTGGGAAGACCGTTTGAACCCCTACACCATCTGAGCAAATACTACCTACATAATTTCCGTATGTTTCATCTACTTGAGTCACCTGTCATAGCACTTATTGAAACAAGAAAAACAAACAAGGCTTCAAGATTGTTTGAGCTCATTCTGCGTAGTAAGTAATATCATTCAATAAACAATGTTCGTTTATTTTAAAACAACTTCACTATCATGATGTAATATGAATGCTACCTTACAGTGACCAGGCTATGACTAGTATAGTTTGTAAAACCATTATATCAAATTTAAAACCTTTTAAGTATCATTATCATATCATATGAAGTTTTAAATTTCATTGTAGCCTCCATCCAAGCCAGCCTTCAACACAATAAACACCGCATAGTTATCGACACAATTGTTTAGGAGTTATGATAGTCAGACATACAGATACGGACAGTCAGACTTGAAGATACACGAACACGCCAAACTTATAACTCCCCTCTTTTTGAAGGGTGTTGGAAATAATTCCAGACAATGTATAAAAATAGCAGTTTCATTTCATCATCAACAGCCCTATGTACTGTCCCACTGCCGGGCACGGGCCTCTTGTCACTATGAAAAGGGTAAGGCCATAGTCCACCACGCTGGCCAAGTGCGAGTTGGCAGACTTCACATGTCTTTCGAGAACATTATGGAGAACTCTCAGACATGCAGGTTTCCTCACGATGTTTTCCTTCACCGATAAGCAAGCGATAATTAACAATTTAACTTAACTCCGAAAAGTCATTGGTGCGTGCCGTGGATTCGAACCCGAGAGTCTGTCGGTCTCTCCACTCGGCTATCGCTACTTGCAGTTTCATTTAAATGTTGTAAATAATAACGACTATTATCCTATTGTGCGCACTGTAATGATTGTGATTGAGGTAACATCAATTGACACGAAGCATGTTTAAGAATACATTCACACGTAGACAATTTCGTGTTTTTTGAAGAATCTTGGTGACGGCGGCTATGCTTTTTACATTTCCATATTCACACGTTAAGCGAATCGTGAAAAATCACGGACACGTCTTAAATCACGTATATTTTTCTAATCAGCTTCATGGACGTCAGTAATTAAATTGGATGAACTTGATCCGTCACCAATTTTTTCAACGGATCGTCTTCAGTGTTTCATTCATGACTGAAATTAACATTAACATCGATTCGGATATTATAGCGAATCGTGAAAAAAATCATGACGTATCTTGATTATTTACGAAAGTGATTTTTAAAAGAATATACATGTTTTGGGATACTGACTGATGAAGAGTCAATGAACCTTGACTAAAAAATAAAGGACACTGATTCAAGTAAGAATAATTAATTTATAGTATCTAAAAGGACATTTTTACCTACTGCCTCTGTGGTCCAAGTGGATAGCGTATGCGACCGCTGATCGGAGGTCCCGGGTTCGATTTCCGCGTCGGGCAAAAGTGTTACACGGAGTCTGGTGATGTGCCCGATAACGGCAATAGGCTCGCCCCCTATTACGTGGGACCTAAAAATTTATGGCGAAATGTGGATGTAATATTTACACCTCTGCCTACCCCTTCGGGGATAAAGGCGTGAGTCTATTAAAAAAAAGAGGAAATTATTATAATAAACGCCGATTGTTTAAAGATGCATGCGTATTTGTCTATGAATAGTCCCCTTTAGAAGCAACAGTTGATGATCTCTGATAGCGTACTGTGACCTCGAAACTACATTGACTTGAGACTTTACATAGCACTGATACCAAACAGACGTGTCTAAATATTTTTAATTTTACCTTTATTTTTATTATCGATGTGAAAATGAAAGCTTTAATTTTAGTGTCATTATTTAGTTTAATATGCTTAACGAATTCTTATAAAATATTAGTTTGTTATCCGTTATATGTGAAGAGTTTGACTATTTTGGGAGAAGGAGTTGTGAGACATCTTCTCAATGATGGACATGAGGTAAACAAACATGATTTAATTGGCTTTTAAACTTTTGCAATCTCTTCACATACATACATCATAGGCATTGACGCAATCGCCAAAAGTAGTTAGTTGTTCCATACATTTTGTCGAGATTATGTTCAATTAAGTATGAACAGCTTATCCTTTATTCGCGATTTATGCAATTTCTCAGAACAAAAGGTGTTAATAATAACAAGTTCAATAACCCCTAAGGCTGACATCAGTCCCTCCGTGACCACGACCGTTGCAAGCCGGACAATAACAGACGGTTTTTTTTACCTTTAAATGAGTCAATTATGCAAGTAAGACCCACTAATTAATAATGTAGGATGAACCCCTAAGAAATTTACACTGTAACAAAAATAAAGTTGTTCAACGGATTTATATCGAGTAATAATATAATTTAGAAATAAAGGTGAAATACCTTTTGTTTACATCGACGTTTCAGCGTGGCGCGTGGGTTACACAAGTCATGGTCACAGGATTTGGATTTAGAAGAGTGGATTCAGTACATTAATATTAAAATGAAATCGACAATATTTTTGCCTTTCCTTGACTTTTGCCCACCGAAAAACTAAACTGAATTTATAGTTTAGACCAGGGGTCGGCAACCCGCGGCCCGCGGGCCGCATGCGGCACTCGTGAATCATACTTGCGGCCCACGAATGTTTTAGAAAAAGGTCATAAGTATCGAATATGCTTAGAATAGCATACTTAATACTATTTCCCCCCATGGATGGAGGTATGAGGCGACTAAGGATTTTTCAATATGAATAGGTAGCAGCATTCCCTTCAGCGGGTACCGATCATAGTACTCAAAGGTGACCGTGGGCAAAACCCACCATGATAAGTAATCAAAGACGGCCCCACGTATCCAGCCGACCTATTATTTCAGCTGACGGCAGCGGCTGTGGTCATCGTAAGACTTACTTTAGCACCTATTAGGGTGCGAATATCCCTGAGCTCCAAATAGCTGCCGAAATCAATTGAGGACGACCTGATAACTTTTACACCGGACTACCTATTCTACTTTATGGATACTATAACCCTAGCTTTATTACAATTTCGCGTGAATAAAGCTTTCCGTAGCAACGTGACCGAGATCTCCAACATCTGGATCCGCATAGCATACCTGGAACTGAGGTCGACCGAGAGGTTCTTTCTACGTTCTTGCAGGTATAAATGTCGATCTTGAGTAGCACAGATGAAAAGCTGTATACGACGATATGTCGAAGGGTTTACATCGCACCAGCAACGTTCATTTTAATGTTGTCATGAAGACTTCCATTCTACTTAAAGCCAGCAATATAATAAAGTAGTGCAATAGCGTGGCGAACTATGTTTCGCATCGCATAGTTATCGGTGCAGAAACCGTGTACTGAAATGCTAGTCAACTTTACACAGTAGATCAGCATGACGAGGAACTTTCTGCTAGTAAAATGCACAATAGAAGTGGACCTGGAACGCCTTGACCGTTACTCATAAATAAGCAAATATTTGGGAATGTCTCAATGATCAACAGATTAAATATCGGAAGGAATCTCTGACCTTTAAGAAGCGGCCTAAATATTTAAATTGAAGCTTGAGTGGAGACGCTTCATGCTGAGGTCTGCTCTTTATCCTTCTGTGTTAACACAGAAGGATCGCTATTAATAGCGAGTGCTTTCCCACTGCAATCGCTAATTACGTTATCTGCACTAGAAATCCCGGCAAATGTAGATGAGGAACATGGAATAAGGCACATTCGAAAAAAGCAAACTGAAAGGAAAAAAAAAAATTCAAACGAGGCTCTGTTGGACTTTGACGAGAAACATCAGAGGCAGCCTTATTAGTCCCCCAAACACGCTAAAAAGATCTATACTGGGAAACAGTCTTTACTACTGGCAAACAGCAATCTGACAAAGCTGAGAACCTTGAATAGTAATAATATCACATCAGTCTCAGACACACTTGCTGAAATTTAAGACTTCTGCGAAAGTTTACCCACTAAACACCAGCCACACTTGCTCGCTAGTAAACAAAAGATTGCCGAGAAGTCGATGTCGATGACATCAACGTACCTCTCACGCAGCGGCCTCCTAGTTTCTCCCAGGAAAGACGGAGTAGCCATCTCCTCTGGTTTCTGTGGACTTTAAAACAGCCTTTGACTCTATCGAAACCTGGGCTGTTCTGAAGTCTTTGCAGCGCTGCCATGTGGATTGACTTTATAGTCAATCCACATGGCAGTCAACACTTTCACATATTATTATGTGGAAGTGTTGAGAGGTCTCTTCCCAAATGGCGACGATGATTTTTCGAGCTCTGAACCTCCAAACATGATCCATCTAGTTGCTACAAGAGGTAATACAGAGTGACATAAATTCCCCGATACTCTCTACTAACGTGCTGAAGGGTGTCCTCAATACGCTACAGAGGGATATAGTGGACGTCAATGTCAAAGGTCATCTATGCCGATGACATATTCAAAGCTGCAGAAGCGCTGCAAGACTTGCAGAAAATGCTTCCTAGTTAATATCAAAAGTGCGGCCCGCCTTTACTTAGTTTGCCATCTTGCGGCCCTTGCCTACCAAGAGGTTGCCGACCGCTGGTTTAGACTACTAACTAAATTCACTTAAGATGACTATTTGGTTGCTCGCCCGTGCTATGTTTATGAAGTTATCCATTTGTATTTAATAGATTGGAATGTTGTTAAACGCTGTTTGACGGAATATTTGTTTATACATATTTCTAATATACCGGTTATTTTTGAATTACGAAGCGCTAATATCGTGACTTAACTTGCTGTTCATAATAAATCAAATTCAAGATTTACTCCACTTAGATGCACTTAGCTTCGGAGGAACATAATGTTACTGGCTCAGTGCAAAAATCGTTAGGCCATAATGATTAAGAACTGTCTTTTTTGTAACATATGCTATATATAATATGATATATTTTTATGTTTGATTATTTAACAAAGTTTACTCACTCAATTATGGAATAAAATAGTTTTCTGAATGCATTTTAACTTTACTATGACATACCGCATGATGAAAAGAAATGGACTTTTTTGAGCCTAACGGCAAGCATATTTTCTAAATCGGTTAATAAAATATGTCAGATGTCGAATGTATCAAAATATTTGAAAGTCAGTCACTTTAAACGAAAGTTCGAAACAGTAAAACTTCTAGCACTACTAGATTACTGCCCTTCAAAATACTATAAATAAAACCCTACTTTTGCGCAATAAATACACTAGACTTCACTATAAAAACAAGCACAAGATATCTAGATAATATTCCATTATTATATCGACCTTGTAATAGTACGAAGCAACTACCGGTTTTGCGATGATTTTCAATTAGATGAATAAATTATTAACTGGCAGTTATGCCATGGTTTCGTTTTATGGATCAAGAATTGCTTTTTCTTTTTCTGCTTCTGCTGATATCCGTTAGATGTCATTCGCTATTTTTTAAAACGTCGGCTTGTATCATAATTGCAGGCAAAACATGGTTTTAAAAGGTAATTAAGGTGTGTACCTAAGAAAAACTTGAAACGAACTTGATGTGGAAGGCAGAGGACCATGTACTGTGGCGCCTGTTGGGAGAGGCCCATGTCCAGCTGTGGTCTACGAAAGACTGATTGATTGATCATGATGATATTTTTTATTATTACTTTTTTATAATCACGCCTGTATCTCCGACGGGTTAGGTAGAGGTGTAATATATCACCCACATTTCGCCATGTTACGAATTTGTAGATCTCACGTAACAGGGGTGGAGCCTGTTGCCGTTTCCGGGCACTTTGCCAGACTCTGTGCTACTATTGAGAATTTGGCAAAACCCAGGAATCGTACCCTCCACCTCGGGAACTCCTGATCAGCAGACGCTGGACCACGGAGGTGACGATGATACTAAAAATATGATATGATACACAGGTGACGTACATCACAACTCATCCTATCAGTAAGCCGCAGAACGAAAACTTGCGACAAATTGACATCAGCGAAAACAATTTATTTAAAGGTGAGTTTTATATTAGAAGATAGGGAAGAACGAGATCGAATTTGGAATATCGTGATATACAAAATAACAAACTGCCGTTATAATACTATGATATAGATAATAACCTAATAATATTGTAATTTGAGAACTACTAGTGTGCATGCAAAACATGGTCTTAAATTTAAATTAAATTTGGATAGCAATTGATCAAACGCATGCAAAATTACTTTTTTAATTTATGTTGTAAATAAAAAAAATACTCGAGTTAGCGCGTCACTAATATTATGTACAAGAATTGCCTACTTCCCCTATTTCTTCTCCCTCATCCCACTCCTCATTCTATCCCTTTTCCCGACCCCAAGGGGCGGCAACGGTGTTGCTTGTGTCCATGGGCGGCGATAATTGCTTACCATCAGGCGATCCGTCAGCTCGTTTGCCACCTATTACTATAAAAAAAAAATGTTTTGTTTACCTATGGGATGGCCTGACTATTGTTCCCCCCCGTGGGATCTCCACCTTGTCGTGGTGGGGGGGCTCAGTAACCGCGGCTTTGTACCCCGCGGTGAAGCTAAGAGGGATCCCTGGAGTGGACGCTCTGCGTGGGCTTGGCAGTGGCCCTGCGCAGGATGCGTCCAACGGTGCGGGTGCGGGGGACAGTTCTGTCTGTCCCTCGCAGTCGGGCGCGGTCGCGGGAGAGGCGTGTCGGTTTTGCGTTGCCGTGCGCCCTATCTCCCGCGACCAAATGGGGGCGTACCATTCGATGCGTCGCGGTGGGGCTGCAGAGGAGGAGGAGATGCGGTGTTGCGTTGCAGTCCTCCCTATCCTCTGCGGCCGCTGGGTGTTTTGGCGGCGGAGCCCAACACCTTCATCCGCCGCCAAGGGGGTTTTGTTTGGGGCCCGCCTGACCAACTGGCGGGCCAATACCCGTCCGGGGGTAGCGACGAATACTTCGGCGATACCCTACCCTCCGACACACGGGTACATGAGAAAGTCGAGGTGGTTTTTATTAAACGGTTTTATTTAGCTTGACCTGTTTATTTGTTTGGGTCAAAATTAGTAATTGGAATTTCACCCCCTTCCTGATGACAGATTGATCTGATATTTGGTACACACTCTTAATCTTGATGACAATACAACATAATATATTCCTTCTGATTGTAAATCCAAGATGGCCACCGATACAAAATGGTGGATCACATATTACTTCACAACAACCTTGATATGGGTATCAAATGAAAGGGCTTGATTGGTAGAATAGAGCTCACTATAAAAATCCAAGATGGCCGCCGAAACAAAAAGGCGGATCACATAATTCTTCGCAACAACCTCAATATGGGTATCAAATGAAAGAGCTTGATTGGTAGAATAGAGCTCACTATGAAAAACTAAGATGGCCGCCGCCACAAAATAGCGAATTATATTTTTCACAAATACTTCAATATGGGTATCAAATGAAAGGGCTTGATTGGTAGAATAGAGCTCACTATGAAAAATCCAAGATGGTTGCCGCCACAAAATGGCGGATTACGTATTTTTCACAAATACTTCAATATAGGTATCGGATGAAAGGGCTTGATTGCTAGAATAGGGCTCACTATGAACTAACAACAAAACTAAAAACTTGAAAATATAATAAAATAAAAAACATTTTTATGTTAAACGGTTTTATTACAATAAAAAATATGTAGGTTATGTACTAAAAGCTAAAAAATAATTCGGCAAGTCCTAGCTACCAGATCGCACCAATCTTCTCATCAATCTGGGGTATTGATCAAACTAATATAAAATCGTTGGGCGTAGCGTATCCAGAGTAAACATTTTGATAAAAATTTCACGCGCCCAACGATTTTATATTTATCTGATCAATACCCCAGATTGATGAGAAGATTGGTGCGATCTGGTAGCTAGGACTTGCCGAATTATTTTTTAGCTTTTAGTACATAACCTACATATTTTTTTATTGTAATAAAACCGTTTAACATAAAAATGTTTTTTATTTTATTTTATTAGTGGTAACACCACATACTCCGGCTCTCATTTCCCCAAGAGTCGGAGATCCTCAGGGATATTCCACCTCGTAAAAAAAAATGGCCTGACTATTGTTCAATGATAAGAATCTCAAATAGTTATCTTACTATTATGTTAGATAACTTTTTGCGTTTCATGTTGGGTATTTCATAGGCTTTTGTTGTTAGAACATACATATGAATTAAACTGATAGTTATGAGGTTTCCCATTTCTGGGACACCATTGATCCATCTACCCTGTTATACCTACCCCGTAGGTATATTTTATCATCCTTATAAGATCCTGTATAAATGAATCTGAAGCTAACAAATTTGAACCAAATGCATATTAAAAGTAATATCATTGACCAAATTTATGATTTTATAATATATTTTAATTTTTGAACCAGATGATGACTCATTGGACTTCCAACATATTGTTGACAAAAAAGCTGTAGACTTAGATACCTATTTTATGCAGAAAATGGGTAGTGAAAATGCCAAATTAACCTTCTCGAATGAAAAAGTGATGAAATTGCTGCAAAATCCCAATGAACACTTTGACGTCGTCATAGTAGACTTGATGGAGTCTGAAGTGTATGCAGGGTAAGTAACAATAAAAGAGAAATATATTTTTTCTTTTTTTGACGGTGCTATTGAAACTCTTTCCGAACCGTCTCCTTCGTACCACTTGGTCATAAATGAGTGTGTTTGCACGAATTAAGGCTAACAGAGAAAGGGTCTGAGACTCTCTTCTAATGACATTCAGGGTTTTCTCACTAAAACTACAGTGATATCCACTACGTCCCTTGATGGTGGGTCACGTGAATCACGGTCAACAATTTCTACTAGGGTTCTGGCATCATCTTATCGTTTTACTTTTACTAGTTTGGCCGTGTCCTTTGTGGTAAAAGAAAATTCTTCTTCATAAAAACTCCAGCGTGCATGGTATTCACAAAAGTCACCAGTATCCTAAAAAAACACAGAACCCGTTCCCGCGGTGACGTGACGACAGACTATCGTGTCGTTCCAATCGTCGTGGCTTGCGTATTTAAATGGAGATGTGCACATCTAGTACGACACGATTCAGAGTCTTTTTCGGAGACAGTTGTAAAACGTTAAGGACGTCACTCATCATTATTAGGAGTATTATTTTGTCGTCTGTTAAAGCATTACTGCTAGTTTGGGATTTGGGTTTTCAGAAAAATATTAAAGACACAAGCTTTAGCAGCACAGGCCATTAAGAAATATTTTTTAATTTTTAAAATAATACAGACTTCAGAATTCAAAATAACGTATTTCCACACATACTTAACCTAAAATTAAGCTACGAATTAAAAATGGGAACAAAACGGAAAAATAAATAAAAAATATAAAAACAACTATGTAGAGCCCAGAATGCCTTCGGGACGCTGTCAACCAGTAACGTGCCTAGAAGATTGGCAGCATTGTCATCCAACGTGGCAATGCTGCCAGTCTTTGTGCTGTTTTGCTTATATGAATTATTAATCAAATGCAGAACTCTTAATTTATACAGACATTATTAAAGACATAAAGACAAATACATATTTATTTCTGCATTTTGGTTGTTAACAACACTTATACAAGTCAAAACCCTATTCTTGATGCTGGCTTTTCTTAGCTAAATTACTTCTTGCGAAGAAAGGCTGAAACAAACTCAGAGTCATTGTATTTTTTTTTCTCTTCAAGTTTTAATTTCTTTTATCATATTATATGTATATATTGATCTTTAAAGTCCAGAAAAAATGGGTTTAGTATGCGAGTACAATGCAGACTAATAAAATTGTATGATGTATACAAATCGCGAAAGTTTAAAATCGATTACAATGCAGGATATCGTCTGACGCTTTTGACTGACTCAGCCCACTGATGGCCTGCATTCAACTGCCATCGTACGGCTCAACCTTGATTGAAGGAGCCAACACGATCTATATCACAGTTTATTTTAATTATTTCAGATTATCCGTTCTATATAACTGTCCGATGATCTGGATGTATTCTATGGGCGCCCACTGGCAAGTGCTAAGTTTGATTGCCGATCCAAGCAATCCATCATATGACGCCGACTACCTAAGCTATAATATACCACCGTTTACCTTTGCACAGAGGATCGAAGAATTGTGGACGAGAATCAAATGGAACTTATATAAAACGTAAGTGCATTTAATGATTTACTTGTTTGCTTTAGAAATATAAATCATCTATGTATATAGAATTCTTATTTTGTCTGACTGACAAACAAGCCACTGCCAAAACTACTAGGCGCAAGAAGCAAAAATTTTGTTTTTATGTCCATTTGAGAGCGTAGGGGTGCACTAAGAAGGAATTTCCCGAAATTTCCACAGGATCGGGCAGAAACAATTAAATTAAAAACAATATGCGGTCGTAGCTGCGAACTTGCTCCAGTTGGTATATAATGTATGTTCTCCACTTTAATGCAAATTTCAATGGTGACTAGAGACCAAGGCTGCATGAGGTATTGTGCGGACAACTCTCACTGTCCGATTGGAGTGCATGGCAAATCAATCACTGCAAGATAGGCTAAGTTTGCATCAATAGTTACCGAATTTGAAAGACTAATAGGTTTTACACAGTGCGATTGCCGATTGACAGAGTATACCCTGCCGAGCAGTCAGAACCCAAAGGGTATTGACCGCCCATTACTGCTGTTAAAGATTTTCATAATAGCCCGGACTAACGTGCTCTCCGAGACACTGAGCAAGCGATGATTAACATTTCGATACGCACATAACATCGACAAGCCAATAGTGCGCGTTGCTTTGAACTTGAAACATTGCATGGCAGTCTGGTAGTATCTTTACTAGGCTACGCCATAAGATATATATGTATATGGGTTGTAATATCTGGTATAATTACAGATATATGACGGCACCGGTAGAACGAGATATCTATGAAGAAACATTTAGACCACTCGTTGCTAAAAAAGGTCGAGAATTGCCAGATTACGATAGCGTCATCTTTAACGCATCGTTGATACTTGGGAACGAACACAATGCTATTATTTCTAGACCGAGCACGCCGCAAAACTTTAAATACATTGGTGGTTTTCACGTAGAGGATCCTCCAAAACCTCTTCCTAAGGTGAGACCATATATACTCTGCTGCTTATTGAGTCAGAAACTTTTGGACAGTGAGAGATAACATGAGCATTTTTTGCATATTTTGTAAATTTTGCACAAGCTTTATTCATTCTATTTAGTATGTCATAAATATTAATTAAATAAAGTGGGTTCTAGAGGCAAACCACTTTCTCTCAAGAGAAGTTTAACTCATAACTTGAGCCTTAATAATATTATTATATTTTTACCAATTTAACTCAGTTTCGTCGTGGTTAAGTACCAATACTTCCGCTTTCGAGCTTAGGTTCGCTTTGAAGTCTAAAGCAGAATGCCTATTCAGAATCATTCGACCTTCTTTGAGAAATATCGCACTGTCTATAAGTTTAACGGCTCTGTATAAATTCAATTAATATTCAGACCGAATTAAAAAATATCAGACGTAACACTCATAGACAACTAAAAACCAAGAACAATGAATTCATTTGACATATCATAGATGCGATAGTTTTGAATTGAACTGCAGATTTCATAAGTTAGCTTTTTTATAGAATGTAGGAACGACTGTTATCTCTTTCCAACTACCGTCACGTCTCCACAATATATAAAACCATTGAATGGGGTGTTTTTAATATTTCATTTTCAGGACCTGCAGGAATTGATGGACAATGCTCCTCACGGAGTTATTTACTTCAGCATGGGATCGTTTTGGCAGAGCAAAACAATGCCAAAGAAAATTACCAGAGGACTTTTGAATATGTTTAGTGAACTAAAGGAAACTGTTATTTGGAAATATGAAGATGATTTAGCTGACGTTCCTAAGAATGTTCGATTGGTACGGTGGGCACCACAGACGAGCATATTAGGTAAATTTTATAATAACATCGAATATGATAAAGAATACCATATTTTTCTTTTAAAAGGACTACTAGGTTTGAATCTTGCTTCGCGGAAGACTTTACAAATATTTAATCAACGGGCATAAAGTAGACACAGACTCGAAATATCGATTTGTGAATCATACAGCACCACGAACATCTTAAAACCGCAAAACTCGCCGCAGTTCTATACGGCGAGGCGCCTGCTTAAGGACGTCTTTGATATCTTATTATGTCATGGGTAAATTGTCAAATCATCAAATTAACGTATTCAGCTTCTGCAAATTTACCAGATTGACTGGAAAATTTAAAAACGCTTCTAGTAATCAATATTATTAAATCTAAAAGTACATTTATTTTCAATATAACAAATACCAACATTGTACTGTAGATCAAATAGTATAAGCTACTCAATTTCGTAAAAAGGACATTCCTAATAAACTCTTCTCGAACTCACAGAAGAAGAAGAGTTTCGACAGAACTTGATAACTAAGAACCCAATATCGGTTTTGTTATATTTTACAGCTCATCCTAACTGCAAGTTCTTCATATCGCACGGAGGTCTTCTCTCATCGATTGAATCTATACACTTTAGAGTACCGGTCATCGGCGTCCCAATTTTATTCGATCAACATACAAATATCATCAAAGCTGTTACCAATGGCTACGCACTAAAAGTAGGTCTGGACTACGATCTACCAAAAAACTTGAAAAAGGCTATAAATGTTATGCTGGGTGATGAAACGTAAGTAGATTAACTTGTTATTTACTGTAGTAGGTGATATCCATATACAAAAAATTCGGACAAGTGCGAGTCTGACCCGCGCACCGAGGGTTCCGTACGCATTTTACCTTATTTGAGGTTGGTGCTAATTACGCTAGTCCTCTAAATCTGTATGAGCGCCAATCAACTTAGAGGACTATCTTAAATGGAGTCTACTATATATGTATGGGGACACCATTAAATTTTCCACTTTTTTAGTTTTTTTGTAATTTTTCCTTTATTTGTGCTGTGAGACCCTGCTTTTGGCCAAATTTCGTGATTCTAGTTCAACAAGAACTACGATATAGGTTTTCAACCCAAAACCTATAGGGTACTTACGGTTGACTTAGAATTGTAAATTTTGGTGAAAACTAAGGTCTTACAGCACAAGTAAAGGAAAAAATCCGAAAATTAAAAAAGGTTGAAAATAAAGGTTAATTTTGGTACTTACAAGTTTTCACAAAAATCTAATTTTGACCATCTCTTTTTATCGGGTTGTCCCAGGACCCTGATTTTTATACACCTAATAGGAACCATAGACCTCAGAATCTGGTATAAATTTGAATTTGCTAGGTCTACCCGTTCCTGAGAAAATCGGTGGCGACACACGGACAGACAGACAGACAGACAGACAGACGGACAAGAAAGTGATCTTATAATGGTTCCTTTTTTTACCTTGTGAGGTACGGAACCCTAAAAATGAGAAATCAAAGTCCGAAAAGGAAAATAATATGAAAAGAAATCATCGAATATATTTTAAAGGTTCTTGTTCAATGATATACGTAAGGTCACCTAAGCGACAAATTTCCAATGTTTAGTGCGGAAACTGTAAACAGTATATAATATTCAGAAAATACCTTAATATTTAGAAGGAAGTGTACCTCATTTTATGAATTGAAGCTGCTACCTTGAGAAAGCATAGTCACGAAGGCGCAGTCGCAATTGCAATTAATGTAATCTATCGGAAAATGAAAAAATCACATATAGTAGTGTCATCTAGGGTAGAATAGTGGATCTATGAATATAATAAAGCTACTCGCGCGCTTAGTTACTAGTACACCGTTAGAGCGCAAACTAGCAGTTCATTAGATCACTCTGTTAAAAGCATTTCTTTGGTTGAGTCATCAATTTAAGTACAATGTTAATGGGTTGAATGAATATCACGTCATAAAATTTAATGATTATTTATAGTACCTATTTACTACAGACGAAATTCGCATCCTAAATCATTTCGCCAAATATACCCTACGAAGAATTATTAAAACGAAACAGCTTTTCTCAGAATCAAAAGTAATTTTATCGTTAATACCATGTCAGCGCCAGATAATGATATTACTACCTAGCTATCAAATAACAAAAAAAACCTTCAATGCAGGATTACCGCAGCATGATTCACATTATCTAACTTAATGTTATTTTTATATTTAGTTTCAGAAAGCGGGCTAAGGAGCTATCAGCTATTTATCACGACGTTCCCGTCAAACCTGGGGCAGAGCTCGCTCACTGGGTTCGTCATGTCATTAACACTCGTGGTGCCCTACATCTTCGGTCGCCTGCAGTAAACGTCCCACTGTACCAACGACTGTACTTAGACCTAGCAGCTTTAGTCATTGGAATGTTCTTTATATTATTTTTATGCTTGAGTATGATACCTAAAAAACTTACTGCTAAGGAGAAGAGAAATTAATTGAAATAAAATCTTGATTTGAAAATAACTGTTGTTTTAATTTATTGATTTTTCAGCATATAAAAAGAACAATTTTAATTGTTTTATTGGTAATAATCTTCTAATAAACAGAGGCGCACCCTACTAACTTTTCTAAGTTACATATTCTTCGCTAGATGGTATAATAAACTATCGTGAGGTAATTAATATCTGAGAATTTTCTATTTTCGAGAAAGACATGAGAAGTCTGCAAACCTGTACTTGCCACATTTACAGTGTGGTAAACTATGTCACAATCCTTAAAGTAAATAAATGCACAGGGCCTGTGATGGCAAAGGTAATAAACAGGGTTGATATTGTAGTATTATTATTATAATTTCGATATATTTCTGTCAATTGGTAGTCAAAACTATGTCATTATACCAGAGTCAAGTGCACCATCAAATGAGCCATAAGTGGGCCCCAGTTTATCAGTAACAACAACAAAGATGCGGACAATTTAGAAAATAATAAATATGATTACTGTGCAGATGTCATCTTGTTAACGCTATCATAAAATAATTTATGATAAATACTCATGTATGATTAGTAAATCCATTATGTATCATCTTTGTTTTGCTAATTTGATAAAAAGATTAGGTATCGGTAATTTCGGGTTACTTGGCTCCTTTTGCCGCATATTTGTAGAAACCTATCTGGTGTAAAGGCTCTGATTGTCTTCTAAGGGTGGTAATGGTTTTATTTGATAAATAAAGAGAGTAGTTAGTTATAAACATATTATTTTGATTAGAAAATTTACAGTTTCATTATATATATTTATTTTTAGGGTTCCGTACCTCAAGGTAAAAAAAAGAACCCTTATAAGATCACTTTCTTGTCCGTCTGTCTGTCTGTCCGTGTGTCACCACCGATTTTCTCAGGAACGGGTGGACCTAGCAAACTGAAATTTATACCAGATACTGAGGTCTATGGTTGCTATTAGGTCTGTAGCTGCAATACATAAAGAGACATAGACGTCCGCTCACCGCGGCGCCGAGCGCAAACTGGCGTGAATTTAAGTGGCGCCAATATTTATACGAGCCGCGTGCGTTGTATGCTCGCACCCAAGTTAGAAACTAACTACATTAAAATTGCACTTTTCTGTGATTGGCTGATTTCAAATGTAAGCTCCCTTAATGTGTAACTTCTTGTAGCACTAAAATTGTAAATATAAATAGGCTAAGTTTATGCTGCAAATATACTCGTTTTCTACACTCATCGGAAGTTTTACTCTGCACCTCTGGACCTCTTCAGCTACAGTAGACCCTGCCTTACATTGGTGACCCCTACTGAACCATCAAGAACCGCAAATCCTCGTCGAAACTCTCTCCAATATCTCCAAAACCATCATGGCAACAGCAAGAAACTCAGTTTCCGACCAAGAACTCTCCGGCGTGTCTACAAACCTCCGCATACCACCCATATGGCGCGATAGACTCAGATTATGGTTCGCTCAGTTTGAAGCCATCGTTTCACCACACAAGAAGGGCGACAAGGCGATGTATGAACTCGTCGTTGGGCAGTTGGAACGGCAAGATATCGACGAGATCGCCGACATCATCCTACGGCCCCCGGAGAATAACAAATACGACGCTATCAAAAGCCGGCTATTACACGTCTACGAAGAATCCGAGCAACGCCAAGTACAGCGATTACTCTCTGAGATGGAACTAGGTGAGATGAAACCCTCCCAACTACTTCGGCGCATGAAGAACCTCGCTGGCGAAAACATCTCAGAATCTACGCTCCGTATCATGTGGACTAACCACCTTCCACAATCTATACGTGCCGTCCTCGCCGTAAGCGAAAATATCGCCAAGAAATCCGATCTTAACGACCTCGCATCTATGGCCGACAAGATTCTCGAACATTCTCGCCCCGAAATTTCCGCCATCGCCACGACCTCCGTCACATCATCAAACTCGCCACAAATGAAAGTCGCCCGTACCTCACAAACCGAGTCAGGTCACTCTGAACTTACCTCAAACGACTTACGCTCGCTACACGAGAAGATTGACATGCTTACGAGAGAGTTAGCTGATTTGAAAGCCCAACAGCTTACGCGAGAAATAGAAGAGCTGAAATCACGACGAACCTATCAACATCAACCACGACGTCAGCAATGGAACAACCATCCTAATCAATCAAGATCGCCGAGCAATCAACGTCCGCCACGCAGTAGTACTCCGCAGCGCTCCGATTCGTCTAGTATCTGCTATTATCACCGCAAATTCGGTAAACAAGCTTACCGTTGCACGCGCCCGTGCAAGTTCGAAGAATCGTCACCCACGTCGGAAAACTAACCGCTGCGTTGGCTGAGGCGGCAACCGACGCGAACCACGCATCACACCGCCTATTCGTAACAGATAGAAACTCACGTCTATCTTTTCTTATCGACACCGGCGCAAACATATCTGTTATACCGAAGCAAAGAGGGACGAAGACAGCTCCGACGTCGTTTCAACTGTACGCCGCTAATAACACCACAATACCTACATACGGCGAGAAAACCATGGTGTTAGATCTGAAACTACGAAGACCTTACACGTGGAAATTTGTCATCGCCGCAGTCAGCAAACCCATCATCGGCGCTGATTTTTTGAAATATCACAACCTCCTTGTTGACATACGTGGCCGTTGCCTCATCGATAAAGTCACGAACTTATCCGTCAAGACATCAGTTTCATATTCCAACGAGCCAACCGTCAGAAGCATCGACGATCAACAACATTTTCATAAAATCCTTGCCGAGTACCCAGACATCATCCGACCGTCCTCTATGAAGCAAATACCTAAACATCGTGTCGAACATCACATCGAAACAACCGGCCCGCCGCTACACTGTAGAACCCGACCGTTACCGCCCCACCGCTACTGGGCCGCTAAGAAAGAATTTGAAACCATGATGCAACAGGGCCTATGCCGTCCAAGCAAAAGCCCTTGGTCAAGCCCGCTCCACGTAGTTCCCAAGAAAAACGGCGATATACGGGTATGTGGCGACTACAGACGACTCAACGCAGTAACTAAACCCGACCGCTACCCCGTGCCTCGACTAAAGGACTTCACATACCTACTCCACGGCAAGAAAGTTTTCACGGTATTAGATTTGAACAGAGCTTACCAGCAACTGCCCGTCCACGGCCCTGATATTGACAAAACCGCTATCACCACACCGTTCGGGTTATTTGAATTCCCGCGAATGTGTCCCGGCCTCAAGAACGCCGGACAAACATTCCAGCGATTTATACATCAAGTGCTCAGCGGACTCGATTTTGCCTTCGTTTTCATCGATGACGTCATTTTGGCCCATGAAAGCCTTCAAACGGCCTCTAAAGACCTACGCACCGTCCTTCAAAGATTAGACGAATACGGGATCACAATAAACCCATCAAAATGCGTATTCGCTCAAGAAACAGTAAAATTCCTCGGTTACGACGTGTCGAGCGAAGGAATCAAGCCGCCGTACGAAAAGGTCAAGGTCATCGCCGAATACCCGAAACCAGAGACCGTGGAAGAACTACGACGATTCCTCGGCATGGTTAATTTTTACCGTGACAATACACCGAACGCCGCTCTCTTTCATGCCCCGCTCAACGCATACCTACACAACTCAAAGAAACGCGACAAATCAAAAATCGACTGGACTACGGAAGCCCTTGAAGCATTCGAAGCCTGTAAAGTCAGCATACAAAACGCAACTTTACTCGCTCACCCGTCGCCATCCGCCGATCATCCGATGTCTCTCATGTGCGACGCCTCACAAAAAAACGCTGGGTCGGTACTACAACAGCGCATAAACAACAAATACGTACCTATCGGCTACTTTTCCAAGAGATTCTCTGACGCACAACAACGATACAGTACATTCGATCGAGAGCTAACATCAATCTACATGGCCGTAAAACATTTTAGAAAAATGTTTGAGGGAAGAGAACTCATTATCTACACGGACCACAAACCACTCATTTACGCAATCCATAAGCTGCCGTCGGACAACGAAACGCAACGCCGAGCCCGCCAACTATCATTCATAAGCGAGTTCACTACGGATATACGTCACGTGAGCGGGATAAACAACACAGTCGCCGACGCCTTATCCAGAATCGAAACGATCGAAATACCTACCTCGATCGACTACACACAACTCGCCGCAGCTCAACAACAAGATACGACAATACCCGAACTACTCAAACAAACAAACATATCACTCAAAAAGATCACTATACCTACGTCTGATAAACAAATATACTGCGAAACTTCTACAAGCAACATACGCCCTTATTTAACAGAAGACTTTCGGCGAATCGCTTTCGACGCCGTACATAACATAAGCCACCCCGGGATACGCGCTACAAGAAAACTCATGCAAGAGAGATACTTCTGGCCTGCAATGAACACGGACATCGGTCGCTGGGCTAAAGGATGTACTGCGTGTCAACAGTCCAAAGTTCAACGCCATACCTACAGCGAACTCGCAACGTTCCCGCCAAGCGCCCGGTTTCAATGCCTACACATTGATCTGGTTGGCCCGCTATTACCGTCGGCGCACGGTCTTCGATACCTACTCACTATGATAGATCGCGCGACTCGCTGGCCGGAAGCACTGCCCATACGAGAAATGTCAGCAAAAATTGTCGCGGAGACCGTGTACGAGTTCTGGATAAAACGATTCGGCTCGCCCGTTACCATAACAACGGACCAAGGACGACAATTTGAGAGTCAGCTGTTTCTCGAATTAACGCGATTGGTCGGCGCCGAGAAAACCCGTACTACTGCTTACCACCCGCAAAGTAACGGGGTTATTGAACGCTGGCACCGCACGCTAAAGGCTGCACTGATGGCTAGACTATCAACAAGTAGCAACTGGACAAGTGAACTAAACACAGTACTGATGGGACTTCGAGCTGCAGTTCGCACCGACACTAACACAAGCGCAGCCCAGCTTACCTACGGACAAGCACTACGACTACCGGGAGATTTCATTACACCATCACCTACAAGCACGAAGATGGACTATACGTACGTCAACGAACTACATCGTGTTATCACTGAGCTTACGCCTAAGTACCTACCGCATAGCAACAGAAAGAACATATTTGTGCACAGAGATCTTCGTACGTGTGAATCTGTATCTCTACGTGTAGACTCCGTAAGGAAACCACTACAACGTCCCTACGAAGGCCCGTATCCAGTCCTGGAGCGAAACGAAAAATATTTTAAAATAAGATTGCCTACACGCACTGTCAACATATCCATCGATCGGTTGAAACCGGCATATACACTGAACACTGATAACAGCGACTGCACGCCTGCCATGGATATTCCCTCAGCGCCTACGCCGACGCCGACGCAATCCGAAGATCTGCAACTCAGGACGAGATCTGGCAGAGCTGTGAAGACTCCGGTACGCTTCGCTAAGGGAGGACCACTGTAGCTGCAATACATAAAGAGACATAGACGTCCGCTCACCGCGGCGCCGAGCGCAAACTGGCGTGAATTTAAGTGCGTTGTATGCTCGCACCCAAGTTAGAAACTAACTACATTAAAATTGCACTTTTCTGTGATTGGCTGATTTCAAATGTAAGCTCCCTTAATGTGTAACTTCTTGTAGCACTAAAATTGTAAATATAAATAGGCTAAGTTTATGCTGCAAATATACTCGTTTTCTACACTCATCGGAAGTTTTACTCTGCACCTCTGGACCTCTTCAGCTACAGTAGACCCTGCCTTACAGGTCTATGAAAATCAGGGTCCTGGGTCAACCCAATAAAAAGATATTGTCAAAATTAGATATTTGCGAAAACTTGTAAGTACCAAAATTAACCTTAATTTTCAACTTTTTTTAATTTTCGGAATTTTTCCTTTACTTGTGCTGTAAGACCTTAGTTTTGACGAAAATTGACAATTCTAGGTCAACCGTAAGTACCCTATAGGTTTTGGGTCGAAAACCTATATGGTAGTTCCCGTTGAACTAGAATCACGAAATTTGGCCAAAAGCAGGGTCTTACAGCACAAATAAAGGAAACATTCAAAAAAATAAAAAAGTGGAAAATTTAAGGGTGTCCCGATACATACATAGTAGACTCCATTTAAGATAGTCCTCTAAGTTGTATGGGCGCTCATACAGATTTAGAGGACTAGCGTAATTCAACCTCAAATAAGGTAAAATGCGTACGGAACCCTCGGTGCGTGGGTCAGACTCACACTTGCCCGATTTTTTTTTAACTTAGTCAAACTTGTTATTTAGGGGTGTTACTTTGTCTCGCAGATTTTACCTGGTACAAAACTTATACTGAACCAAGCCCAAAGCCAAAGTAAGACGTTAAAAGTGAAAGGTAACAACAATAAGAGTTTTAGACATATCAAATTTCTTAGTTCTGGAAGGAAAAGTTAACTAAAAATTTTAATTAACCAAAACTTCGGTTTCATGAATGAATGAATGAATGAAACTTTATTCAGTAAAGACACAGAAAGTCATAGTACAATACAATAAATACTTACTTAACACAAGTATTAATGGAAACATGAAACTATGTGTCCCACGACCAGTCTGAAAAGGTGCCCAGATTAGCTTAATGTCTAGCGGTGACGCCGGACGCTGGTTTTCATCTGGTAGGTACCTGCAGTTCGCGGATGTCGATATTTTCCTGATTGGAATGCTATGTGTGATGGGCGTGTGATACTCGTATTGTGTTGTGTGTGATAAGTTAGCAGATGTTAATATCACACGTTCTCACATGATACAAGTCCGGAATGCAAATGGCGGCTTTCAAATGAATAAAACTGCGGGTAGCCTAAGGCGCTTGGAATGCTATGTGTGATGGGCGTGTGATACTCGTATTGTGTTGTGTGTGATAAGTTAGCAGATGTTAATATCACACGTTCTCACATGATACAAGTCCGGAATGCAAATGGCGGCTTTCAAATGAATAAAACTGCGGGTAGCCTAAGGCGCCAGTAATGCCACCTAATCAGCCGTGAACTAGATCGAATACTGCTTTCGCTGCAAAGTATCGGAAAGTTTCATCTTTTTTTAAATATTTTACAGGAACGGCACATTAATTAATGTCATTTGAACCATACAAAACAGCACGAACTATGAAATCGTACATATATGTCATAATGTGATGAAACTTTTTTCTTCTCTTACGATCATTGAGAATAGTCGAGAATGCGTACATTAATGTTTGCATGTCTGGCAGCAAGCATGTACCGTAACCTACGAAATCAAGCATTACATTACTTGAAGAATAAATATAAAAGCATATTTCTAAACCATAACAAAGACAGGGAGTGATAGAGGAATTAAACGGAGAAGGAATATGAATAGAACGACACTGGTGTAGAAGATAAAACTCTAATACTATTAGTGTAGATATTGGATTCAAATACCGGTATAAGCAAAATATCATCTTCATAACAGATCATCACTATACAGGGTGTAAAAAGACCCTTAACGAAAACTGAAACCCCGTATTATACCAATCATTACGAACATCTTTTACTTCGGCACCATACCTGTGAAATTACTGGTTCAGGAGATATTGAGGCTCAAAGTTACTATGGAAGTTTTGTAATTAGGTACAAAATCGATGCAATTACCATGCCAACCTGTTCTATGGATGTCCTATGCACCCATGGATAAGTAAGTATTTCGAAAATTGTACGCGCAAAATTTTAATTGCGGCTTAAAAAATGTGATTATTTGAAAAAAGAATCATTTCCTAAGTTTCATTTTTGCTTAGCATGACTTGGCCTGATGTCCAAAACGAGTAGACTTCGGCTTGGTCTTGAGACACCTGTATATATTTTTTTTTTTTTTTTGCTTCTGATAGGCTAACGTTTGACTGCGATCTCGCCTGATGTTAAGCGATGATACGGTCGAAGACGGAGCACGCTTGCCTAGAAGGTACCTATCCACCCGCGACTTGAAAACACCCAGATTGTACTCATCAGGAAACACAGACTCAGGCAAGGAGTTCCATACCTTTGCAGTACGCATAATAAATGAGGAAGCAAAGCGTTTCGTGTGTATGGATGGGATGTCAACCATATAACGGTGATGATAATTAGTTTGTCTGGTCGTCCGATGGTAAAAAGGGGATGGAGGAATCAGGTTTACATAACCTTTCCTCGTTCCTCTGCACACTCTCCGAAATGTAACCTATAAAAAACCAACAGACTGGCAACACTGCGACGATGCTCCAGGCTTTGGAGTTTTGTGTTAACCAATTGGTCATCGCCATCGAGTCTCCTAGCTTTCCTCTCAATAGAGTCCAAAGACCCTAGCTGGTATTTCGCTGAACCATCCCAAAGGTGAGAACAGTACTCCATGCAGGATCGGACTTGTGCTTTGTAAAGATTAAGCAACTGATCCGGCGTAAAGTACCGTCTCACCTTGTTCAGGATACCTAACTTCTTGCCAGCCAGTTCGGCTTTTGACTCTATATAAGGACCAAAATTTAAATTAGAGGTCAACGTGACGCCTAGGATTTCCAAGCGGTCGGTGATTGTACATTTCGGAAAGTCGGAGTCAGATGAAATTGACTCCGTTTCGTGAAGAATAGACACGCTTGAGTTTTGGAGGTATTAAACTTGACTTGATTAGCATTGCCCCAGTCAGAAACCGCCTTCAAAGTCAAGTTCAAACGCTCAATCATGCCTTCCTTCGTTCTTAACTGTATGTCTGCTACACTGGCCCGAGCACTGGGCATACATCTATACATAGACGTCTATTTTGCCACTTCTGGGATCAGGAAGAAAAGGTAAACGTTAAAAAAAATGCACGGTCTTAGCTTCGGGTATCCACTTGTACAATATAATAAAATTTAAATTCAATTCAAATTCAATTTATTCTGTTAATTAAAATAGTACAGTTTACTTATTTAGAGTACAAAAGCTTAGTTTTAGAATAAGAATAGAATAAGAATAATTTATTTGTAAAAAATCTGGTACATTTATAGGTGTTATGTGTTAGTGTCGAATCACACATTTCGCCAGTATTGGCATACAAATTTAAATTCAAAATTAAAGAACATAAAATTAAAACATTGTAACAGTAGGTGCTGAGACTCGGTGATGTTCAATAAAATAGACGATGATCAAGACTAAACGCGTTACTTTATTACGGTCTGGGTACAAAATTACAGAAATAACTATTTAGCATAGTACAGGGAGCGGGA
This sequence comes from Euclidia mi, assembly GCA_944739405.2. Taxonomy (NCBI): domain Eukaryota; kingdom Metazoa; phylum Arthropoda; class Insecta; order Lepidoptera; family Erebidae; genus Euclidia; species Euclidia mi. The sequence continues at coordinate 14,738,087 of OX123204.2, read as the reverse complement.
CCCCGTGCGTATACTAGTTCACTGGTACTCAGAGCTGTCCAGCCAGAGAGGTTGAAGCAGTCCGAGAGCGCAGTGAACACTCTGTGGGCGAGGTCGCGCAGCCTGCTTATATAGGCCTCGGTCGTGGCGGGGCGACGGCGCATGGGGAGGCTCCACCCACTAGGACGCGTGAGGTTGCTGCGCTGTAGCGCTGTACCGCTGCGTATGCGCTGTATAATATGTGGTCGTTACAGGCTCCCCCTCTGGATCTGAAGTCGTCCCGACGAAGATCCAGCAATTGGTTGTTTCCTAGGTCTGCCGCGTTTCCTTGCTGGTTTGTCGCTAACCACAAGTTCTTGATTCTGCTTACGTGGTCGTCCTCTTTTCCTCAGTGGCTGTACAGGATTTGGTAAGTCAGAGTATTTTCCAACATAGGGCATCAACGCTGAGGTGTGGTAGACCCCAATAACAATATCAGGGCTCTCTGGATCAGCAATCTCATAGGATGACGGACCATGTCGTTTCTTGATAATATAAGGCCCATCACGACGTGGAGTAAACTTCGCACTAATACCTTTTGCAGCATTACTCAACGTATGGAGTGTAGCAAGTACAAGATCACCAGGACAGTAACCGGGGTCGTCTCGTCGATGTTGATCAACGTATTTCTTACGCCTTTCTTCGCTCTGTTCTTGCATTTCTCGGGCTTTTTGCAGGATAGTGGCTATCTGAAGCAGCTTTGGCGTTATCTCTGGTATGAAATTCTCGGATTGTGTTATCTTCCGGAAGTCATGTGATGCATCATCTGGTGTCCTCAACTCCCTACCGAAGGTTAAGTAGGCGGGTGTGAAGCCAGTGGAGAGACTGCTCGCGGTATTCATGGCGAATCGTATGCTAGGAAGATGTTCGGGCCAGTCTCTGTGTCTATCTTTGACTAGTATAGCTAACTGGGGCTTCAGATCTCTATTCTTTCTTTCCACCGGGTTCGTCTCCGGATGATACACAGGTGTGAACGCATGCTTTATATTCAAGGTAAAAGCGACTTGCTGCATGATACCGCTTACAAATTGTGGTCCGTTATCACTTATCATGCGGCGTGGAAATCCATAACGGAGAAATACTTCATGGATAAGTGTCAAGGCACAAGCCTCTGCGGTAGCCTGCTGCAAGGCAAAAAGTTCCACCCAGCGCGTTGCCACATCTTCCACGATGAATATCCAGGTTTTACCATCTGGGGAGGCTGGCAGTGGACCAAAGAGATCAAACGATATCACCTCAAATCTTTGGTTCATGACTGTAGTTTGGAGTAGTCCTGAGGGTTTCTGATTGGAACATTTGTAACGTTGACAGTCAAGACAATTCCTCGTATAGCTGTCGATGTACTTCCGCATACCAGTCCAATAGTATCTCTGTGAGATGCGCCTATAGGTCTTTTCGGCACCATAGTGTCCTGCTAAGGGTTCGTCGTGATATGTCGCCAGAACATTTGCCCATTCATGTTCTGGAACAACCAACTGAGCTTCTTCCGAATCTGAATGAGGACTGTGTCGGTAAAGAAGTCCATTGTTTAACAGGTAACCCTTATTGCTCCAATAGATAGCTTTCTCGTCGGAACCTGTGTTCTCCAAGTCCTGTATAATATGTCGTACCTTTTCGTCTTTTAGTTGCTCTGAACGAATCTCTGCTGAACTCCGTAGGGGCATATCGACGATCACTGTACACACATCACAGTTTTCCAAAGACCTTTCATCACAGGGTGGCCGGGAGAGACAGTCAGCAACCACGTTCGTTCTACCTGGTGCATATTTTATGGTTATGTCAAACGACTGCAACTGGAGGGCCCACCTTGCAAGTCTTCCAGTGGGCGACTTTAATGACATAAGCCATTTCAAGGCTTGGTGATCCGTTACTATGATAACAGGAAGACCTTCAATATATCCACGAAACTTTGATACAGCCCAGACCACTGCAAGTGCCTCTCTTTCTGTAGTGGAGTAGTTTCGTTCAGCTGATGTTAGCAATCGACTAGCAAATTCAACAGGGTGTTCATTCTCTCAGCTCCAATGGCGTAAGAACTCGCATCGCTTTTTATTATGTATGGTTTGGTTTCATCAGCTTGTCCCAATATAGGAGCAGAAGTCAAACGTCGCTTCAACTCGTTGTAGGCATCCTGTTGCTCTTTCAACCATTTCCAGCTCACATTCTTTTTGGTTAGTCGTGTCAGAGGCTCAGCAACATTAGCGAAATCTTTGATGAACCGCCGATACCACGAACATGTCTGTAGGAAACTAACAAGATGTTTCAGTGTAGTCGGGGTTGGTAAATCTGTGATAGCTGCAGTTTTTTCCGGATCCACTTGAAGCCCTTTCGGAGTGATACAATGGCCTAAATACTTCATTGATGAACAGCAAAAGCGGCACTTCTCTCGGTTTGCTGTGAGTCCAAATTCCGCAAGTCTGGTAAATACTAGTTGCAGGTCTTCAATATGACGTTCAAACGAGGGTGAAAAAATAGCTAGGTCATCTAGGTATGCTAGCAGCTTCACATCAGGTAGACTGATTCGCATTCTGTCAATTAGTCGCTGGAACGTGGCTGGAGCATTGCGTAAACCGAATGGCATTCGAGTAAATTGAAATATACCAAACGGAGTAATGAATGCAGTCTTTGCTTGGTCCTCTTTGCGGACGCCTATTTGCCAGTACCCAGATTTTAGATCTAATAATGACATAAAAGGCGAGGGCTTCGCCTCATGCAGGAGATCGTCAATCCTCGGAATGGGGTAAGGATCGGGTACAGTTATCGCATTCAGCCGGCGATAGTCTACACACACTCGAATGGTTCCATTGGCCTTTGGTACTAGAACCACAGGTGCGGTCCAGGGCGATGTGGATGGTTGGATAATGCCATCTGCCAACATAGCTCTGATCTCACGTTGTAGAGCTTCTCTCCGTGGAGGCGAGAGTCTGTATGGTGGGACGGAGATAGGCTTGTCATCAATGGTCTTAATTGTATGCTCAATAAGCTTTGTCGGCTCTCGTTTCACGTTGAAGACATCCTTGTTGTGCTCTAACAGCTCATCCAGCTGGTGTTTCTGGGCAACTGTAATGGGAGCCACCACGTCGATTGAGTCAATGCGTATGTCCCAGCTATTGGCGTCAAAGAGACTGGCACTCTGTGGAGACAACTCGACGTCTTGTCGATGAAGGTTTATTTGGGCATCTCGCATCATGAAGTCTATGAAGCTTGGCGAGTAGCCGTCAAACAAGCGGGTCTTTTTCTTTTTCGGAGGAGTACACACTTCTAGCGGTTGTAATTTGTATTCTATGGGCCTGTGCGACTCTGCTGCTATCTTCTCAGAAGCCATTGCTGGTGGAGGTGTTGATGGAGGCGTGTTCATCACTGTAGAAATGCTCGTAGTATCCTCACTATCCACAGCCAGTGCACTAAGAGGACTTGGCAATTCGATCATTTCTTTAATAACAGTAGACTCGAAGACGGCAAACTCCTCTGAGTACAACTCGTATTGGATCTCCGGTTCGTCAATGAAATGCCAAGTGTACTGGGGCAGGTTTACTACGACACCCGCATCTTGGAGAAAACCGACACCGAGAAGTGTACGATTTTCTTTGGCCTCCGGTAAAACGATGAACGTCGTCGGTATCTTCCTTCCAACTAAATCCACCATAGCTTTGCAAACTAAGACCGTTTGCCTTTTCTTTACGCCGTCGGCTAATGTTAGGTTCACCGATTGTTCATTGAATCGACATCCACAATTTTGCAAAGTCGTGTACAGTGAATAGGATGCAACACTCATTTTTGCGCATGTGTCGATGTATGCGGTGCCTCTGATGCCTTCGACTTCAAGGAAGACGACAGGTCGCGAACGTGCATCAGATCTAATGTTTAAGGCACAAAAACTGAGGTCTTGTTTTTTGACACCAGGCGACTTCTTTTTACAGGTGCTGCAGTTGCTCCTAAATACGCCAGGTGCGCCACAACCGTAACAGGAGAATCTAGGCTGCGACGGTGAAGGTGCCTGTGTCTGAGATTCTGAAACGTCCTTTGCTGGAATCGGGATAGTTCCTTCGGCCCGTTTCTTTTTCCGACACATCTCAACTGTATGCCCTAGGTTTTTGCAAAAACTGCATCTCTGCTTGCATTTTCTCCCTTGAGCTGGATTTGAAGTAGGCTCCACAAGCTGAGCATTATGTGCGTATTCCTGGAGTGTTTCTTCTATTCCACGTGCCGTTTCCAGAAGCTTCTCGAATGTTGGCACGGAGTCTCGTGGCATGCGGTTTCTTATCTCCAAGCGTATCAGTGCAAAGATCATATCAATCTGCTGCGTTTCGGTGAGTGCTGGAGGAGGCAGTAAGGAAAACAATGCCCTCTTCCTTGAAATAAATGCTTCTGTGTTCGTACTAGCATCCTGGGTTTCATGCGTAATCTGATGGTACACCATGAATGCCGGCTTCCTAGGTGCAAACGTATATCGCAGCTTACTACAGAAATGTTCCCACTTTGATACGCCATGTTTGATTCCTTGCCACCAAACGGCTGCCTCATCCCGAAGGAGTAGTGGAAGACCTTGGAGCGCATCGGGATCATTCATCTTCTCGGCTGTCTTATAAACAGTAGCTGCGGCTAGGAAGGCTTCAACTACATCTGAGTCCTTTTTCCCGTCATAGGAAAAATTACAGGACGCAAAGGTTCCCCGTTTACTCGCCATAACCGTTTCCAGGAACTGCCGGAATTGATCATTTGTCATCGCCATCTTGAATATACGATGCGGGAGAGGTCGTAATGTTTCAATCTTGATCCCTGGATTCAGCCTTACGTTGTGCGCCAGAGTTGTAACAGTAGGTGCTGAGACTCGGTGATGTTCAATAAAATAGACGATGATCAAGACTAAACGCGTTACTTTATTACGGTCTGGGTACAAAATTACAGAAATAACTATTTAGCATAGTACAGGGAGCGGGACCCCGTGCGTATACTAGTTCACTGGTACTCAGAGCTGTCCAGCCAGAGAGGTTGAAGCAGTCCGAGAGCGCAGTGAACACTCTGTGGGCGAGGTCGCGCAGCCTGCTTATATAGGCCTCGGTCGTGGCGGGGCGACGGCGCATGGGGAGGCTCCGCCCACTAGGACGCGTGAGGTTGCTGCGCTGTAGCGCTGTACCGCTGCGTATGCGCTGTATAATATGTGGTCGTTACAACATTATTATATAAATTAAAACCAAATTATTTTATGTCATCATCAATTCATTACACGCATCAACATTAAACTACAAAATAAAATCATTTACTTAAAATAATGTATGTTACAAATATCATAATTATATCCTCTCTTCATCTATTACAAAGTTTCAGGTCAAAAAATTCATTCATATTATAAAAAGTATGCGTTACAAGCCATTTTTTTAACTCAGACTTCATTTTAAATAGTGGCAGTTCGCGGATTGATTTTGGAATTTTATTAAATACTCTTATGCACAATACGTAACAGTTGTTATGAAATAGGGAGCTCTTACATGTAGGCATTAACAATCTAGTGGGGTCTCTCTTACTCATGACTGAGTTATCTCTCGCATTGTTAAATTCATGTGAATTTTTTTTTACATGTACACATATTTGCAATATATATAAGCCAAAAAGAGTAAGTACTTTGTTATTCTTAAACAATGGTCGGCATGAATCTAATGGTCCCATGTTACACAAAGCCCTTAAGCATGTTTTCTGGCAAATATAAGCCTTATTAATATCAGTTGAATGTCCCCACAACAATAAACCGTATCGTAGTACCGATTCCACATATCCTTAATAAGCAATTTGCGCTGCAGATTTGCCAGCAATTTGATGTAAATTTCTGAGTGCAAATACAAATTTGTTTAGTTTGCTACAGACGTTTTGGACATGTATTTTCCAATTGCAGTGTTGGTCGATGTATAAGCCTAAAAACTTGGTATCAGCTACTCTTGATAGATTTTCGCCTCGGTACGCAATATTTAATAGGTACGCAATATTAGGTTCCTTACATAAAATTATATGCCTGAACTAGGATAAACCTGTGTTTCAGGCGATCAGGGTTAGTTAGATACAATACAATATATAATCACTAACTACAATATTTTTAGTATGTTACGTTTTAGTACAGTATTACTAGATCTACAATATCTTATTAATAACAACTAATAAATTTAAATAAACATGTATTTTGTTTGTGATAATTATTTTAAAACAATTAATAATTTTTCTGTTTCTTCATAGGACATATTCAGAAGGATACCTATTGTTGACAATTTTGTTACATTTGAAGTAGGTGCAAGGCATTAGGTTAGCTAATGCGTTTAGTCTTTTGTAAAGTAGGGGTCCCAGGAATATATAAAATTTGGATGTGAATGCATGTCTTGTTTGTATTTTAGTCGGAAAAATTATATCATGACGCCTTTTGTTGGTAGATATAGTGCTGTAGGAAAGGGCTATGCGTTGCTTTAATATCATACTCTTAATAAATAGTTGTCGAACTGTTAGTACTTTACAAGCTTGATATAGGGAGTTAGTTGGATATAGAAACGGTTTAGAAGTTGATACTTTAAGGATTGCTCGCTGAGCTCTTTCAACAGACAATAACAAAGATTTTCCTATGCCCTCCATGTCGTAATACAGTATGTTAATATTGATTGGCATAGAGCAAAGTACACTTGCCTTATTAATGTTGGGTCTGCAATATGTCGCATTTTCTTGAAGACATATACTAACTTACGTATTCTACCGTTCAAACACTCGATATGCTCTTTGAAATAAAGTGTTTGGTCTATTATGATACCCAGATATTTTATTTTATTTGTGCCATTGATACACGGATATGCACAGGGAATTCTAGGAAAGGCACCACAGTAATGGGCGTAAAATGGTGTGTTAGTTTGTTGTGCTGGTAATTTGCGTATGGTAAACTTAACAGAGTTGGGTTTCTCTGCATTTAATGTTAGTAAATTGTGCTGAAGCCATTTATTAACACAATTAAATCCGTGTTGCGCATGCTCGAAAACATATTTTTCTGATTCAGTGGAAAAAGTAAAGCAGTGTCATCAGCGTATGTTATATAGTATATAGTACCGTGGTTTATGTGTAGATTACAAAGGTCGTTTATGTAAATAAGAAATAGCGTAGAAGCTAAAATGCTTCGGGAACTCCGTAAGACGTGTTTATTTCATAAGTTCTAACTATATTACCGATTCTTACGCATTGCGTGCGGTCTTCTAAGTAACTTTTAATTAATTCTGTTTACCTCTTATACCAATGTTCTCGAGCTTACGCAACAAAATTGGGACGCACACGGTGTCAAAAGCCTTAAAAAGATCCAGAAAGATTCCTATTGTGTGGTTACCCTTGTCAAGTTCTTTTATCAAAAAGTCAGTCAGATGATGTACGGCATTGGCTGCCGATAGTTTAGGTTGAAATCCAAACGGTGTCTTAGATAATATCGATTTGTCCTCTAGAGACTTTATCAGTCTATTATTAATAATTTTTCCAGTATTTTTGACATAGAGGGCAGTAGAGAAATCGGCCTATAGTTATTTACTTGCTCTTTGTTGCCAGATTTATACACCGGTACTACCACAGACTTTTTAAGGCACTTAGGAAATATACCTCTGGACAAACATTTTTGGAAAATGTTGGTCAGCGGGGGAACTAAGATGTGCTTGCTTTATAATTTTGTTAGGTATATTATCCCATCCAGCGGCACAGCTTTCTTTTAGGGACATAATTATGTTGTTGACTTCGGTTTCGTCAGTGTCAAGTAACACGAAGGATGTAAAAAATGTGCTATATTTATAAGGCGTGCTAAGGTATTGTGATTGACCCATGCGGCCTTTTCTGCGGGGCATTTGCCAACATTGACAAAAAAATATTTGCAATATTAGCAGATTCAAGGTGTGATGAGTGCGCGCGTAATAAACGCGAAATCATTTAGTTAGTTTCAATATTTATCATGTGGTTGATTTATTTGTCAAATTAAGTGCAAATTAACGCCTGCATATATTATCGGAGCAATCTTATAAGTCCTCACGTCAGCTCGGTTGCATGGCTTTGTTGCCTAGACACCTGGGATCCGCTTTCTAGTCTAACCAGATTTGTCAGAATAGGTTTGCCACGGATTATTTAAGAAATATAATTCAAACGGATCACCCGTGCTAAGCTTGTATAGTCGTTAAGAAATCTTATTATATAAAATCCTTGCGTTACTGACTGACTGACAGACACGCTACAGCCGAAACTATTGGGCGCAGGAAGCTGAAATTTGGCATGTATGTTCCTTGGAGACAGTAGGGGTGCACTAAGAAGGGATTTCCCGAAATTCCCACGGGATCGGCCTAAACGGGTAAATCTAAAAAAAATGCAGGCGTAGCTGCTGGCGTCCTCTAGTACTATTATAAAACTCGATCATTAGTTTTAAATAGGTGCATCGAAATAGTTTGATAAAATATGGGCTTATATAGCCCAATGGACTAATAGTCTACTCCGTCTTCGACGCAAACACACGGAGCACATAACTGAATTTACGTGCGGTTTTGAAGGCTCATGCTTTGAGAATACGATAAGCCATCGATTCCGAATGTCGTGAAGAGATTTCACAATCATCATAGTCGACTAACCGTCGCTAACCTCAAATTTACACAAGTTTAAATGATCGAAAATATTCTTCTGGGTTGGGAGATCATACGGCATTTATTCTGGAGTGTAGTTTATATGCAAATCTGATAGATTAGAAGCAAACTCCTCTCTCAAAGAAGAAAGTCATGGTTGTATGAGCTAGGTGATGAATTAGGACAAATATTTTACAAAAATAACTTTGCCCTAATAAATAAAATGTTGATAGCTACTATATTTTAAGTAGTAATGTGCTTGATATACTAAGGCTTGACTTGGGTGGGCATCCCGAATATCAGTTGTCGTGGATATTATGCCCACTCAAGACCATTAAGCTGTCGGTTTCAGTAACAAGTTAGTCTTATAACCTATTACTCACTGCCACAATATTAAATATACTATATTAAAACAGGAAAATCATCAAATTACAGAGATATCACCGCGATAGCTGTACTTGAAAGAAAACAATAAGATGTTAGTTTCTTTATTTCATTTGGAGAGGCTTCCCTGGTGTCGACATTCGGTTAGCACCGACATAAACAACGTAATTTTTCTTCACGTATGTACAGTAGGTACACCTTAACCATGAGTAAGGGCAAATATATATCTCAGAAGCAATTCTATTTTCTCCTATATCTAGTTTTCCTGTATTTTTAATTATAAATTCCTATATATTAAACAATAAACGCATATGAATTCGAAAACCATTTTCTCTAGATAATATATTAAGATTGCTGATCCTTTTTACCTCAGGCAATACTAATTGCGGCGGATTTTAAAATAGTGTTCCCAATTGTAATTTCAATGATCGAGGAGACTTAAGTATATCTAATATTGTGTTATAGTTAAATGAGAGAATATTAATAATACAAGAAAACGCTAAGCAAGAATGACCGGAAGGTGAAAGTGTAGTTAATTAGCTGATAAATAAAAAAACAGTAGCATTATTATTATTACTATTAGGGTATTTGACTAAAAAAATCGATTTAGTCCGTCAGATAGATTTCCAAAAAATATTGGACACGTATATTTTCTTTAGTCACGTAAACAAAAAATGAAGACGACAAACTTCGCTGAAAACTCGTGTGACGTCACTTGCCAGTACACTTCTTACTGGCGAGTGACGTTACAAGCCCCCACTCTTAGGCGTTTCTCCATCTTTGATGCGTTTTATATTCGTAATTATTTACTGATTTGATAAAACAAAAAATACGTATCCAATATTTTTCGATAATCTAACTGACGGACTAATTCGATTTTTTTAGTCAAATACCCTATTGATAGAAAGCTTATCTAACAAAAGTATAAGTACATAAAAAAATAATCAGGCAATCAATACATAGTACTATCGTATAGTTGATATTGTAATCAGTAAAAATTAAACCAAATTTCAGGGAGCATACCCGACACAAAACCCCGATCTAAGGTGTCAACCGACCCGTGCCGAGGGATTCGTGGCCAGAGGGCAAGCTGGTCTCAAACGGAGGGTGCCTGTGTTGGTGATCACAGGGCACAGCTAGGATTCCATCTTACCCCCGTACAGGGCTCTGCGGGGATGGACATTTTAAATCCCTATTACTCGCGGGGACGCTATGAGGACAGATATTAATAATTTTTTAAATGGCGGCGACGCGGTTCGCAGCCCGTCACGTCTCGTTTCCCGCGAGGGCGAAAAGCGGCCTGCGGAAAGCCGATTTGCAACATTGAATGTTGGCGGTGGAATGGACGGAAAATTGGATGAAGTATACCAGATGATGGATGATAGAAAGATTGATGTTCTGTGTGTGAATGAAACGAAAAAGAAAGGATGTGACACTACCAAGCATGGCAGCTACACGGCGTATTGGTCCGGAGTAGATAGTACCACCAGAGCCTGCAAGGGAGTTGGTTAAGTACTGTCTGCGCGAATGAATGAGTGCGTAAAAGAGTTTGAATGTGTAAATGCAAGGCTACTATGGATGAGAATGAAAGTAGGACTTACTCGTCTTCTTATTGTAGGGGTTTACGCCCCGGTCAATATAGTAACGGGTATGTAACAACATGAGCAAGACGAAAGGAAGGAGTTTTGGGAGAGTTTAAGAGAGATTCTGAGGACCTGTAAGGATAATGAAAGATTGATTTTGTTAGGTGATTTCAATGGATGGGATGGGAGTAAAACGAGATGGATTTGAAAGGGTTTTAGGTGGATTCGGTGATAAGAGTGTGAACGAAAATGGAAAAGAACTGCTTGAGGTTTGTTTGGCGTGGAGCCTTTGTGTGACAAACACCATGTTTGATCACAAAAGGATACATTTGTATACACGTGAGGCGAAAAATGTTCCCCCCCGTGGGATCTCTACCTTGTCGTGGTGGGGGAGCTTAGTAACCGTGGATTGGTCACCCGCGGTGAAGCTAAGAGGGATCCAGGAGGGGACGCTCCGCGTGGGCTTGACGGAGGCCTGCGCAGGATGCGTCCAAAGGGGCGGGTGCGTGGGACAGTTCTTCTGTCCCTCGCAGTCGGGTGCGGTCGCGGGAGGAGAGGCGTGTCGGTGTTGCGTTGCCGCGCGCCCTATCTCCCGCGACCAAATGGAGGCGCACCATCGTTGCGTCACGGTGAGGCCGCAGAGGAAGAGGAGATGCGGTGTTGCGTTGCCATCCTCCCTATCCTCTGCGGCCGCTGAGTGTTTTGGCGGCGGAGCCCAATACCTTCATCCGCCGCCAAGGGGGTTTTGTTCGGGGCCCACCTGACCATCTGGCGGGCCAATACCCGTCGGGGGGTAGCGAGGAATGCTTCAGCGATACCCAACCCTCCGACATACGGGTACGTGAGGAATACGGGTTGGTTTTTAGTCAGTAAGAGTCTGACAGTCCCCTTCGCCCTTCCCCCAGGGCGGAGGGACTCCATGAGGATTTTCCAACCCGACACCAAAAGAAAAAAAAGGCGAAAAACGTTAGAAGAAGTATGATTAATTTTGTAATAGTAGATGAACGACTGAGAAAGAATGTGTTAGATACGAGAGTGTTTCGAGGGATTGGCATCCATACAGACTACTTTTTGGTGTTAAGCCGGATAAGTGGGCTCTTTAGAGGATGGCGACACCGAGAAAATAATCAAGAGAGGGTCTTGGAAAGAATAAAAGTAGAAAATCTGCAAGAGAATGATGTGAAAGATGAGTATAAAAGTATAAACGAAGATTGATAGCAAGATTTGAGAGGTTCGATGGCATAAATGATATGGAAGAATTATGGCATTCCTTTAAAGAAGATGTAGTATGTGTAGCATCTGAAGTATGTGGTGTGATCAAGAGAAGGAAACTACGAAACGTTAAGAATACATGATGGGACAAGGATGTACAATCAGCAGTATCACACAAGAAGAAAGCGTGGTTAGATTGGTTGGCTGCCAGAGCAAATGAAAGAATGGGAAAGGCAACGAGTGATGACATAGATGAAGCAAGAAAGGAGTTTGTTAGGTGTAAAATAATTGTGAAAGAAATGGTTAAAAGGAAAAAAGCGGAAAAGAAAGATGAGTTTGATAGTAGATTATCTGACGACTTTCGGAGAAACATTAAGTTTTTCTGGAAATCTGTTCGTGCAGTTCGAGGAAAAACTCAATCCTCAGAATACACAGCAATCAGAGACAAGAATGGAAAGATACTGAATGGTGAATCGTGTGTGCTAAAGAGATGGAAAGAGTATTTTGAAGGATTATTTGAAAGAACGACGACAGAGACATCAACAGGTGAAATGAATGATAATAATAGCAATGATGAAAGCGATATTGGCGTGGATGAGATTTTGAAGGCACTGGCCAGTATGAAATTAGGTAAGGCTGCAGGGTATGATAGGATTACAGTCAAAATGCTGAAGGCTGGACAGGGCATCATAGTTAGTCAGCTGCAGCGTTTATTTAACTTGTGCTGGAACACTAGCCGGGTACCTGATGACAGGGCCACAGCAGTAGTTGTGCCTCTTTATAAAGGAAAACGCTCGCAACAAGACTGCAAAAACTATAGAGGCATTAGCCTTCTCAGCATTGTTGGCAAATTGTATGCGAAGGTACTGATTGAAAGAGTAATGAAAGTAACCGACAAGAAAATATGGGATGTACAAGCGGGATTCCAAAAGGGTATGGGGTGTACGGATCAAGTCTTTTCCTTGCGATGCATAGCCGAGAAATTTTTGGCCAAAGGTCAAAAGGTCTACTGCGCATTCGTGGATTTGGAAAAGGCTTATGATAAAGTGGTGAGGAATAAAATGTGGTCGGTACTGTCGATGTATGGGGTGAACAGCAGCCTCATACGAGCCCTGAAATCCCTTTATGAGGATTATAGAGTTTGTGTGAGGATAAACGGGGCATACACTGACTGATTTACCATCAACACAGGTGTTAGACAGGGATGCGTAGCGTCGCCGTGGCTGTTCAACCTCGTCATGGACAGTTGTTTGCAAGATTTGAAACATAGTGATTGTGGATTAAGGATTAATGAGTTACTTGTCAAATGCCTCCTTTATGCTGATGATTAGGTTATGCTTGCGTCTTCAGCGGAGGTGTTGCAGGAGATGGTAACAACCATGCATGGTGCGTTAGAGAGGAAAGGAATGAAAGTGAATGTAAGTAAAACGAAAGTTATGGTTTTTGAAAAGGAGGAATACGTTACGGCTTGTAATATTATGATCGATGGACAGCGAGTGGAGCATGTGAATGAGTTTGTATATTTAGGTACGCTGTTTAGATGGTAAGAATGTAGAAGATATTGAAAGGAGAGTTAATGCAGGTAATAGAGTGAATGGAGCCCTGAAGGCGTTTATGAATAGCCAAAACGTATCCAAAAAGGCACGTTTGGCTGTGCATAGAGGGGTGTTAGTACCTATTCTTATGTATGGTAGTGATAGTTGGGTATGGCAGAAGAGTCATGAAAGTAGAATAAATGCTGTAGAAATGAGAGCACTGAGAAGTATGTGTGGTGTTTCTCTGACTGACAGAATAAGGAATCGTGTGATAAGAGAGTATTGTGGGGTAAAAGAAGATATAGTGACAAGCATCAAGAAAGGTATGCTAAGATGGTTTGGGCACGTGGAGAGGATGGATGACGAAAGACTAACCAAGCAGATATATAAGGCAAGTGTGGAAGGGACAGGACGAAGGGGAAGACCTAGGCGGACGTTCTCTGACCAGATTGGAGACATCCTAAAAACAGGACAGGTGAGAAGTACCCTGAACAGAAGAGCATGCATGAGGAATCTGATGGGAGTGAATGAAGCAAGAGAGATATGTCAGGATCGTTGCAAATGGCGTTCCGTAGTCTCTGCCTACCCCTCCGGGAAACAGGCGTGAGTCTATGTATGTATGTATGTAATCAGTAAATAGTCTGATAAATAGTAAGACAATGTCGGCTACCTGGTCGTCAAGCTGTAATAGTAACTACTCAAGATTAGTCTGCAACTGAAGATTTATAGATTTGTAGACGGGTATCTTGATTGTTGGCTGATATAAACACTCAGAGTTCCTACTATGTGGGCGCAGCTGGGTCCTTGTGCATTGAATACACACTAACGAAGATACACTGAGTCTTAATAAGTAATCTTAACAATTATAGTCTAACACTTGCAAGTCTTGTAACGAACCGAGGACAGATTCATGGTGTACTGTCAACTAGGCGACCCGACTGAATGCCCTGCTCCTTGGAATGCCCCTTTGCCAGCCAGACAAGTCCATACGAACACTGTCAGCGCCCCCCGCCATTGCACCGCAATACGTCACAACCGACTGGTAGCTCTCTGGATTCGTTTAGAGACTTTATTAATGACGTGATGACGTTTCATGACATCTGCAATTCCCGTTCCGACGTGAAAAATAAAAAAGGCGCTGGTAACGCGCCGTCAGATTTATCATTTTGTGTTTAGTTTGCTTTTGTTTCACCGATAAAATAAAATCAAAGTAAACAATACCGGCATTGACCAGAAAAAACAACACACACTAGAATCAAATCAGTTTTATTATCTCTGATAGCGACCCGTCCGTCTTCATTAGACTTTGTCGACTGTATAAAGATACAGTTTTCTTCATATAATCAATGGGTGTATCACGAGCATAACGCTTGGATTAAATAATATTTGTTTCGAACTTAATCAAGTTTAAGTGCTCCAAAAATGAAGTTGTTGGTTGTGGTTTTGTTAAGTGTTCTGTGTTTCACCGAGTCGTATAAAATATTGGTGTGCTATCCTTTACATGTGAAGAGTTTGAGCATTTTGGGACAAGGAATTGTGAGACATCTTTTGCATGCCGGTCATGAGGTAAATCTATACAATTTAGTATGTGACTAGCTTTTATTTTTACAGAATTTTCTCCCATGTTTATGCAAATAATGCAATTATTATTTATGGATTTTGCTGCGGTTTATGGTTTTAAGTTTCCTCCAATACCTGATGTTTTTGAGAGACAGATTAAATGCAATTTATTCATATAAACTGGAGTCAGTCTGTGTATTAAAACATTGGGTAGGTTAATACATAGCTGTGAGTACTGTGACAGCTAAATACGAACAACATATCGCTCCATTGCTTTAAAGGGTTAAGATACAGAATGGGCAATGGGTATTAGGTACTGGGTTTTTTCGAATACTCAGTAGCAGCCCGGAGTCGGTGATGTGCCCGGTAAAAAAATTATAATAATATGCGCTTAAAAAAAATATTTTTGTATCTATTTTTATTTTGAAAACTGTGTTTACTAGTCGATGATCATAGTCATATCTGAAACATTTTGTATGTCGCAGGTAACATACATAACAACACATCCCATGGATAAAGTGCAGGCTAAAAAGTTCCGCCAAATTGACATCAGCAGTACCAACGTTCTAAAAGGTAAGTTATGCTAACAGACTTAATTTATAAATTCTCGTTACTCTTTAAATTCATCGATCTGACGGTGGTTAATGTGGTTCCTACCACCATTAAGAACCAAACGCAATCGGAGTAAATAATACCAATCGCGATTGTTGGGATGTAAATAGACACCACGGTAGTTTTAGAAGGTAGGCATTTGACTCGCGGAAGTAATGCTAACGCAGTTCTTATGGCCCCGCCATTCGATGGTATTGGATAGAGGAACACCATAGTGGTTTTAGTGAGTAGTCCCGGCAATTCTCGTCGGAGAGTCTCACAGTCTCCCTGGGCCGAGCCCCTTAAGCCCGCAAAGTGTAGGTTTCCACCATGCTTAAAAAAAAGCAGTAAACAAATTACGCTGGTAACGGAAAGTCAGACTCCTTCAGCCTGCCCTCAAGAAATAGAAAATGATCCCAAAATTAGGTAAACAAAAAAATCTACTATAATGAAGTTGCTTATGGCAACTGGTAACCACCACCTGGCTATGTTTAATATATAAAAACAATACAAAGTAAATACTACCTACTTGAGTGATACTCACCACAAAAGGAAAGAATAAAACGGATCTGAACCACATAGAATCGTAATTAACTCAATCGTAATGAGACGTAATAATGAACCAATTGTTTTGATCCACATGGAATACATAATACATAAAAAAATGCACGTAAGGCGTGGTGGTTTAGATCTGCGCCGTGTTTTGTGAGTTTGATACCACACGAGACAACACTCTGTGCGATCCGCAAATAATATTTTCGAGTTTGATTGTACTTTGAGTCCATTGATCCAATTTTAAAGTACCTTGCGACAACAGGATTTATTTGTAGTCTTTTAAAAGGAAAATACATTCTTGGAATTGTTAATTGTCATTATTTTCGTAAGATCTAACAAAAACTTCAAACATTTCCTTTTAGATGACGAGACCATGAGCATTGGTTACGTTCTTGACAATGAAGTAGGTGAAAACGATATTTCTCATGCTCAAGAGTTCGCCCGGGAAACTGCCAGACAGGTCCTTCAGCATGGGAACTTAACAGCGTTCTTAGAAAATACTGAGGAACACTTTGACGCTGTTATAGTTGATTTGTTTGAGTCTGAAGTATATGCTGGGTAAGTTGAATTTAATAGCATTATAAATGCGATACTATGGTGCCACCAAAGACAAATTTGTGTGTGTTGAACACCATTACATTTAATTTTGTTCTGTGTCTGGGTGTATTTTATCTATAATTGGCATTTAAGAATATATGTGTCTATTTACAAATTGTATACCTTTATGATATACATCATGTGTAACTGTATTTGCAAAATAAAGTTTTATCTATCTATCTACAAGCATGTTTATCAGAAACCTGGTGGCATAGCACAAGTTTAGCTTAACTTGGGATCAGACGACCTTTTGGTGAGTCGTCTTAGTTTAAAGTATTAGTCATTTTGAGAAATAACATTGCAAGGCTTCTCTTTTCTGCAAAAAAACTTTTGCTTAAATTAATGAAAAGATTTGTTCTAGCTTAGGAGTTCTATACAACTGTCCCATGATGTGGATATTTTCAATGGGGGCTCAATGGCAAGTAGTGAGGCTGGTTGCTGACACTGGTAGCCCTGCGTACGAGACAGATTACTATGGAACCAACTTACCACCGTTTACTTTTGTACAGAGAGTTCAAGAGCTATGGTCAAAAATAAAGTGGAACTACTATAAAACGTATGTATACTGCGTAGCTCTTTTGCGATACAATCACGAACCATTGATATATATGTACTTACGTACAGTTACGTTAGTATATATGTCAATGTCACGAACATTTTAATGTTCAGTAGCTCATTTCATAGAACTTCATAAATTGTGTGTAAATACATATCGATCACGTCAGCTTTATCAAAAATCTTTTTTATCATGTTCACGAGAATAGTCAATCTTCTACTATGTGTCGAAGCACACACTTTTCCAAACAGATTCTATGAAGTGTTTATACACATCACTGCGACGCGCCACCATCATCGGCTAATAAACTGTACTACACAACATTGCAGTATCGAAATTATATTTCGGACATCAAAATAAAACTACGGAGATAAAACATTGATCAAAATCACAGACCAATGTTCAAATACAAAATTATAAGTTACTTATTCAGTATTATTATTATTCAGTACTAATTAATTCTATTGTATTCCAGATTTGTGACAAAACCAATTGAACGAGAAATTTATGAAGAAGTTTTCGAACCACTTGTAGCTAAAAGAGGTCGAGAATTGCCAGACTACGATGAGGTTATCTTTAATGCATCTATGATATTTGCCAACGAGCACAATGCAGCCTCTTCTAGACCAAGTACTCCGGCAAATTTTAAATACATTGGTGGATTTCATATAGAAGACCCGGAGCCAGTTTTGTCTGAGGTATGTTGTGCGATGGCTGTTAATCTACGTTATAGCTTTCAAAGTAATAATAATAGCTTAGAGGGTAATTTTATATTATTAATGTGATAGCATAGATGGCACGTGCACGTGGTTTAAGAGCTAAGGTTACCCCTATCGATGGGTAAGCTCCTAACCTAAGTTTGACTCCACTCTTGAGTATTCTTGTATCTGTTTTAACGATGTCTGTTTACCACGGCATTTCCCCGGAGAGTTGAATTTCTCTATTTGATTTTATTTGAGATCATTTCAGTGAACAATATACAAAATATATGCGTATACCCTTGCCTATTTGAACATAATTATGTAACATACATAAGTGTTACTGTGATAAAGTGAGTGTTTAAAGCAAGGGTCCAGAGACATCAGCATAATTTAAAATGATAACCGCAGTTAGATTACAATATGAAAGAGAATTTGAAATTTCGTGTAAATGAAAATGTTTCCTCCTGAATCGTTACAATAGGTTATTATATGATGCGCATTTTTGTTATTTGTTCGTTTCTTCTTCGACCGATTCCTTGCATTTTTCAAGTATTTGGGAAACCAGCATCGCGATACAGTTGCATTTTTATGTAAAATACTATAGATGTGATATTGAGTCACATGTTTTGATAATTAAACAATCATTTCATCAATAATTTTACAATGTGTCAGTATCTATGTATTTTGATTAAAATATCGTAAAACCAATCAATCGATATGTTCATTATAATTAAATAAACAGAAATTTGTAAACAATTATGCGTCAATTGCTAAGCTCTCATTAAATAATTACATAACATATATTTTCTTATTTGGTCCTATTTTGATAGATTTTTGATTGACATTAAAATATTGTTTTTCCCCTCCGACATTCAGCTATCTCATTTTGCAGAAAGAGCTCCAGTTCATTTCGAATATCAATTATTTTGTCATGATGCATAACGTAACTTCCCACTTTTATCCCCGAAGGGTGTGGCAGAGATGTATTACACCCACACTTGACCAGTTATGTTTCGGTCCCAATGGAATAGGGGGCGAGCCTTATAACCGAACATTATTAAGCAAGCGATAATTAACATTTTTAATGCACACTACTTTCAAAAGTCAGAGTTGTGTGCCCGGGGTATCGAACCCGAGACCACCGTCTTGGCAGCCCGTTACATACACCACTGGGTTATCGCCGCTTTTTACCCGACTGCGCGACGCAAAGGAGGGTAATGTGTTTATCAGTCTATGTATGTATGTATGTATGTTTGTTTCTATGTGGCGTTCTAGAGACCAAATGGGTTGGCCGATTTTGATGATTCTTACGTCAATCGATTCGTCTTAACCTTGCGAGTGTCACTAAAGACATAACAGTAATCAAAAGTCACCACAGCGACAACCAGACGCCATATTGTCAAAATGAAAAAACAAAAAGTCGATGAACTATGTCAAATGGGGTGTCGTTGCATAGGTATTTTAAAATCATATTTAGGTTCCTTTTACCATTTATCATTTAAAATAATAGTTTAGGAGATATAACGATGTAAAGTTGTTTAACAAAAAAAATTCTCGCTAACTTTCTTACTTATTGATTTAAGTTTTTATTTCAAGTATAAACGATATACAAACACTTGATTGCGAAATTTACCATCTTATAACGAAGTCAATGAATCGTAACTAAAAAGTATAAAATAAAAAAATAATTTAAAGAAAAACAAAAAACCCGACTGCATGAAAACTAAAAAGAAAGAAACAAGCCCAGTAGTTTAGAATTCTGTTAAGTAATATGCAGAACAGAACGACTCACAGTCGGGGCACATTCAAATCTTCCCAAGGGGCCCCGACTGTGTGTCATTCTGTTCTGCATATTACTTAACAGAATTCTAAACTACTGGGCTTGTTTCTTTCTTTTTAGTTTTCATGCAGTCGGGTCTTTTTATATACAATGTTCCTAAAGTTACTAAAATAGCTTCTCACAACAGTACGTAGCCTACCTCTCTAATAAATTATAGTATTAGCACCGTCAAAGGATGTCGCCGCTTAAACGCAGTCAAGTCATTCTAGGCTAATCTCAAGCTCAATTTTATATCATTTTTTGTTTAGGGTACACTAATAGAGCTATCTGCTGTACTACATGTATTTAATATATCGGGACACAAACATAACTATTCCTGTAATATAAATCAGACTAATTACTGACATGTAAATGTATCGATAAGCTATCTAGCATTATTTTTTAGGCGTTCCCATAGCGTAGGGTTCTGAGGGAAATCCGTACATTCAGAACAACTTATTTACCTAACTTCGAAAAGTCATAGGGTGCACACCTTGGATTCGAACCCAATACCCTCTGCATGGTAGTCTGTTGGTTTCTCCACTAAAGCAGGTTCTATGTGAATAATTAAAATGCACTATTTCTTTTGCTGTATGCCCCTGTTCACGCCCTTCTTTGTCATAAATGACATGTCCTTCTAAAATAGGACAGGCTTAATGGTGAATTTATCGACCTGTTGAAAGAATAGTATTTCCGTAGCACTAAATATTTATGTAGTAATATAATTATTATTCAGTTAAATGTTATGTTCGTATAATTATTATCTTAAATTCACAATTGGTTAGGTTGGTTGGTTTTTGTCAGAGCAAATCAGTAACAATTTTTATTTAGATCTTTGGAGTGCGTTTTCTCGCTAAATGAGTACGCCGCGCCGGCAGTAAATTGAACTTTGCACAAGACCTGGCTATATACAAGAAGTCTTACACATACCTACATTTGCTATTTGTTATAGAATTTACAAGATATAATGGACACTGCACCACATGGTGTAATATACTTCAGCATGGGATCGTTTTGGAAAAGCAAAGAAATGCCAATAAAATTGACAAGAGCTCTCTTGACCATGTTTGGAGCATTGAAAGAAACCGTTATTTGGAAATATGAAGATACATTAGACGGTGTACCGAAAAATGTTCATTTGGTCAAATGGGCACCACAGCAAAGTATATTAGGTAAGACAATTTGAACATTTAAGTGATATTATTATTATTATACTAAAGATGTTAATTACGTGGTCATCATCAATAACATTGAATTAATGAAGTCCACTAAAACATGATAAATGTATAGTAATATCTACCATAGTGCTATTACTATGGCATCATATAACAGAAGAGCAATAAAATAATTGTAATAGGTTGTTTTCTAATTGTTTGTCTGTTTGGTTAAACGTAGCTAATACTGGTTCATCCTCCTATCTTTATCTCAGTTAGAACCCGGGTTCCGCTTTCTAGTCTTACCGAATTTCACTGAACATCAGCTTTGCCACATACCGACTGCATGTCTGACCTCCGCAACCCAAAGGGATATTAGCTGTATTCCATGGCTAATGCCAGTTTATTCATAGATACTGACTTCCTACAACGACTGTCAAAGATATGCCGGGTCCGACGGCTTAAGTGCTCGGCGGGGCACGGGGCAAGTGATAATTTACAATTCAATACGCACCTAACTTCGAAAAGTCATAGGGTGCGCACCTTGGATTCGAACCCAATACCCTCTGCATGGTAGTCTGTTGGTTTCTCCACTAAAATAGGTTCTATGTTAATCATTTATTATTGTGTTCGATAGCCCATTTATTGAGGAAGGCTTTTAGCTTACATCACGCTATTAGCCAAGGGTGTGGAGCAGTAAACCTGAATAAAACGGTTGCTACCATGGGCTCAGTTAGTGTAATTAAATAACTAGACTATAAAATATTTTGGCAAAACTATCTCTAAAGTTAGGTGGAAAAACCGTCCAATTAAAATAAAGTGGATGGCTCTATTTTAATAAGACTTACAAATATTTTTTTTAATTCTAAATTTAGTTGTATACCTAGTATCAGCTTTTGTTTTTTTTATATTGTTTTCAGCACATCCAAAATGCAAATTCTTTATCTCACATGGAGGACTTCTATCAACGATTGAATCTATCCACTTTGGAGTACCGATCATAGGCATACCGGTCCTATTTGACCAACACATAAATGTCAAAAAAGCTGTGCTCAGTGGTTACGCTATAAAAGTGGACTTGAACTACGATCTTCCACAGAATTTGAAACTGGCTATTGATCTTATGCTCAAGCGTAAAATGTAAGTATATGATGATTTAAAAAATATAAATGCATTTATTTTTACGTACATAATAATAATACATATATATGCATATACACAAGTATTTTAAAACCAAATCGGCACAAAACACAAATTAAAATATACAATAAAAACATAAATTGAAGGCTGAAAAGTCTCCATCATCATCAGAATTTCCAATAAACATTTCTCTCTGAAATATTTCCACGTATTATATGCACCATACACCGTACTGTTTGAGGTATCTATAGATCATTTTACGATTTTAATTTATTTATATAAAAATATATAAATTGTATGAATACATTGCAATTTTATAAATCACTAGAGTATGCGTGCAGCTACGCCCGAACATTATTTTAAATTTAACTGATTCTAATCGGTATTTCGGAAAATCCCTTAAATCAGTGGCTTTAAGGGATTTCCAGAAATTACTCACTTGTAACGCAAGAATTCCATATATACTATCAATATTTATGTATTCTTCTTAATTTGTTGTATTCTTTTTTGATTTATAAACTGTCCAAACATACGAACACTTTGTTTACATCAACATTCCTGTTTATTTAATCTTGTTACGCCTTCACCTAGAAAAACATCAAATTAGGTACTAGAAATAAATATGTTCACATACACAATGCAATAGCTGCAAGGCCATGATCTCTCGATTTTTTATTGAAGCTCTAAGACTAATTGTAATAAATGTCTTCTTTTTTTACCAATATTTTGTGTTTTCTATTCCTTATCACGGCTTCATGAGTTTTTGCTTAGTACTTTAAAGAGTAAAAATACTGGTTAAAATCAACAGCAATTGATGCGTAGATTAAATAATAAAACAAATAAGGTAATATAAATAGACTAAAAGTTGCTATACCAGGCTATGATTAGAATAATATTTGGTTCCATTTTAAATACTGCACGCATCGAGAGCATGAACCAGATATCGCAAATTGTGATATTCAAAAAACTTGTGCTGAGTCTGGCTGTTATTTTACTCCCTTCATTGAATATTAATAAGTACCCCGTTAATAAGTACACAAGAATTGTTTATTGTGCAGGACTTTTAAAAAATAGTCAAATGTCAACACATTTAAACTACAACAAACATGACTGCACGGTTGGTGAAGTGGTTTAAGCGGCCTCACCCTGACACTGCACCGAGTGTTTTGGGTTCGATCCCCACACGAGATAGCACTTTGTGTGATCCATATATTGTTGTTTCGAGCATGGGTGTATTCTCTGTCCGCTAGTTGTATGTTTATAAGGTCCACCGCGACACATGAATTATTAAGTGTAGTATAATATGTAGAAACAGTCAAATGTCAACACATTATTATTTTAGATACAGTAGAAGAATAAAGGAACTATCAGCGATATATCACGACATTCCAGTGAAGCCTGGAGCAGAGCTCGCCCACTGGGTCCGACACGTTATTCGCACAAGAGGAGCCCCCCATCTTCGCTCACCAGCCCTCGGCGTACCCTTGTATCAACGGCTCTATTTAGATCTTCTAGGTTTGGTTCTTGGCACATTTTGTATTTTGTACACGCTTTTGCGTATTATGTGTAATGATTCAAAGCGGAATACGAACAATATTGAAAAAAATAAAATTAATTGAAAGCATTTTTTGGCATTTAGAGTACATGACTTGTTATTTTAAGAATGTTTAATAAAGATTAAACTATTTCTTGAGATATTTGTATAATTGTAATAACGATAGAAGTAGCAGATCCTTTTTTGGGTGCGTAGGGTTCCCACCAAGAACTTAGGGTCCCAAGCCAACCTCACTTGCAAGTGGTGCACCTGCCGATCAACGGACGAGGCTCTGGCAAACAAAATATCCCGATAAGCGGCAATAGGCTCGCCACCTATTACGTGGGATCAAAACACTGGCGAAAAGTGGGCGTTTAATATGCCTCTGCCTACCCCTTCGGGGAAATAGGCGTGAGTCTATGTATATATGTATGTACAGAGAGGTTGGACTAGGTTTAGACTAGAGAGAACATGCCCTATAAATTTCCTTATACCGAACGTGCAACATGAAATGTCAGTTGGTCTTAGTTGGTTAATCATAACGTCAAATTACGCGTCTCATTTAACGAGGCATAGACTCTTTACATACTCATATCTTTGACTACATTCTCTAAATAGCCGTGCTGTGATCTGTCATCAGTGTAAAATTTGTTGGACGTTTGCGTTTACATTTTTAATAACTTTTTTGCATTTAAATAGTACATACGCTTAAAATAATTTTTATTTTTAGTAGTAAGCTTAAAATAATTAAATAGTGTACTCATTAATTAATACACATCGTGTATGTGATATCGGGATATGGATTCCGCTATTCTCGGAACGGAAATAACAGGAGAAACTTTATCTTCTAGCAGTGAGTCCGCATTTTCCAACAAATTTCTTTACTTTTCTCGTATTAATGCTATAATGAGTGTTAAGTTTACACAATATCATTGTATTGCAAATCAAAGGAACAGCTTGCATACGTATGTGTTATGAATTTAACTCACAAATTGATATTTTTTACATTTATTGATTTAATGGCCTTAGTGATGGGATTTGACAGTGAAAGGAGATATCGATGTTTTTTGAATGAGGTATAAATACGGAAACTAACTATCGGACATGAATGTAAAACTGTAGCTGGAAGTGACAGCGGGTAGCCGCGGTTGCTAAGTTGGCAATAAACAAAGACGTCCAGCGGTCTAATTTTCTATCGCGCGTTTGATAGTAAGCGCAGTTTAATGTACAATGTACATAATTTACTTAGATACTTACCTTAAAAGTAGCGTCTATTAACGTAAAGCCAAGTGTTCCAGTGTACGCGCGTGTGTGTAGGCTTACATTTTTGCATCTATAAAATAGTAGATGGATTAGGGATGTGAGTAGCATTTTTTATTATGAAGAAGGTGTTTTTTATTACAGGTTGCCTATTAATGACGTCACAAGAAAACTTTGGATAAATGCCGTTGGACGGCCTAGTTTGATTTAGCAGAAGTACCATCGTATTTGTTCACGTCATTTTGAGAAAGGCTGTTTTTTAAAGACAGAAAGCACCTGGCGTCGTTTAAAACCGAAAGCTGTGCCTACATTACATTTATGCCCGGACATTGCACACCCGGTAGAATTATTTATCCAAAGCTAAACAAAAAGTGTGTAATTTTAGTTTGAACATATTAATAAAATATAATAATTACAACGATTTTAATTAATCTACCTACTTCTATATTATTTATCATATTAGTGCTATTCTGACTGATCAAAGACGTCTTGCCTTGTAGTCCGCTACATAATATTCTACCATCTTAATATATAAAATCCTTGCGTTACTGACTGACTGACAAACACGCTACAGCCGAAACTATTGGGCGCAGGAAACTGAAATTTGGCATGTATGTTCCTTGGGGACCGTAGGGGTGCACTAAGAAGGGATTTCCCGAAATTCCCGCGGGATCGGCCAAAACGGGTAGATTAAAAAAAAATATTGCAAGCGCAGCTGCTGGCGTTCTCTAGTAAAATATAATATTCTTCCACATTCATAGAAGATCATCTGGTCCCAAACTAAGCATATCTTGTACTACGGGTACTAGACAATCGATAAACATGGATATATACTTTTCTATAAATATATTACATATTATACATAGTACCATCCAGACTAAGACAAACATCCATATTCATGCACACAAATGTTTGACTTGAGCGGGAATCAAACCCGCAAGCTTCGGCGTGGCAGTCGGATTACCTACAACTCTAAAAAAATCGAGCAGTGTCCAACGTTAGCGATAGCAAGCAACGTGATATGATGCGACGCAAACAAATTGCCAAAGCCTGCCGTGCTGCATTAGCCAATCTGGTATAATTCGTACAATACATAATCTAAGTGACAGTTTCTTAGCATCGCATGGCTCATTAGTTTATGAATACTTTTTGCCAATAGATTTTATGGCTAAAACGAACAATTAAACACGTGATTTTTTTAGTACTGTCTGTCTGGCAAGTTTTTTTTTTGTAATAGGCGGCAAACGAGCAGACGGATTGCCTGATGGTAAGCAATTGCCGCCGCCCATGGACACAAGCAACACCACAGGGGTCACAAGTGCGTTGCCGCCCCTTGGGGATGGGAAAAGGGATCGGATGAGGAGTGGGATGAGAAAGAAGGAATAGGGGATAGGGCCTCCGGCACTCTCACACACCGAACGAAATGCAACAGTTTAAGTACTGTTACTTTACGTCGATTTTCTGTGAGAGGCTAGTACTTCCCCGGTCGAGCCGGCCCATTCATGCTGAAATCAGCAAGGCTCTACTACCTTTGCAAAAAAAAGTCTTTGCAAATCACTGTCAGGCGTCGACAGCAAAAACTACAAATTCAATATTTTAGTTGTTTACTTCTACGGCTTAAATATATCGAAACATACAAAAATTAGACATTTGACCAAAAATATTTATTGATAAATCATCACTGTTACAAACAACACTCGGTTTCCTAACTCTATGTTTTGTCTACTGTCTGGCTACCACAAGACTGCTATAAGATCGTGTTGCTAAACCTATCGATAGCTCTTTCTATCATACTGCATGTGCCGTAAGAAAGAAGATATCAATCATAGCAACCGCTGTTGTTATTTTGAGTGTTACTCATTAAGGTTGACTGATTAAGGTTATATGACTTATTTATATATATGACTTATTAAGGTTATATTTCTTTGTGTATGTAGATCCTTTTTTGACATGTAAGATTCGTTTGCGAACGCCACCTTTGCGCCCGAGTTTCAAACAAAAGTTTGATAATGAAGGGATGGGCCTGTTGGCCAGGTAGTGCGAGAGTGAGGTAAGCTACAGTACTGGTAAACAACCGTAATAGGCCAGACACGTAGAGCTCACAAAATTGGTCAAAGGTCTCTGAGAATATTTAGTGTTTCTCTAACAATCAGACGCTATATGTAACAAAAAAAAACAGATGCTTATTGAATTCTTATATAGAGACAATGCGGGCAAAACTAGCCTTCAATATAACTATAGTCCGAGCCACGAAAACATAGACATTTTGTAAACAAAGAATTTCTACTAAGTGACTTAGGGACAGTTCTGTCAAACGCAAATAATGTCAACTCTAATGAACGCAACGGTACATAGGTACGTGTTATTGTCATGTCATGTCATTGTCATTGTCATATGTCAAGGGATCGGGTTTCTATCGATATTATGCGATGTCAACAGGATCTTTTCATATTTTGTGGTCCTGGAACCTGGAAGGTCAACATTTGGTTTAACTTCAATGAAATGTTACATTTTTGGGCTAAGCTTGCATTTATCTTAGGAAAAAAAATTTTTTTAGATGTCAAGAAGGGGTAAGTGTAAAATTAAACACACGTTTATAGGATCGCAATGCATATCCCGCGGCCGACATTGCGGCAATGCGGGTGCAAATTGCAGATGGTAAACTATTATCCTTTTTATTATTTGACGACCGGTTGGTGCAGCGGGAGTGTAAGCGAGTGCTATGCCGGTGGTCGCGGGTTCGATTCCCGCTCAAGTCAACATTTGTGTGCATGAACATGGATGTTTGTCTTGGTCTGGCTGTTTCCATGTATAATATGTTCGTTCGTTCGTTTCGTTAGAAAAGACAACACCCGCATTAGGACTAAATCCTGTGTCGCGGGGGACTTTACAAACATACAACAAACGGACGCAATGAACACCCAGACTCGAAACAAAAATTTAAAGATCACACAAAATGTTGTCTCGTGTGGGGATCGAACTCACAACACTCGGCGCAATGTCTAGCGACGAGACGGCCGCTTAAACTACTACGCCAACCGTGCAGTCAATATGTATGTATTTACAAAAAAAAGTATATATGTATGTTTATCCATTATCTAGGTACTAGATAATGGATAAACATACCCATAACATACCCATATCCATAGTATAAGCTCTACTTAGTTTGGAACTAGATGGTGATGTGTGTATGTGGTAGAATATTATTATTATATTATTCGCACATAAGATTCTGTACCTACACCTAATAAAAATTATTATATATAATTGCGTCTGTTTACGCAGCTTACCCCGAATGTAAATTTACCGTAACATTTTAATGGATTTTGTTTAAGTTCATTCTGACGTTTTCATTCATAAACAACGTAAAATCTCCATACCTAAAAATTTTAATGCGACGTACTAGCTAGTTGTCTGTAATATATCACATTTGTGGACAATTATTTAATATTTTAGGAGAGCTAGGCTAAGAGCAAATTATTATATAATAATTATGGCCTATGATTTAAAAAATATCAAAGTCCATAATAGAGTATCCTGTTTGTACTCTATTATTGACATATGTGGTACTCTATTATTGACATATGTGGTACTCTATTATTGACTTGAATTTACTTACGTGTTAAAAAACTACAAAAAGGTCGCCAAATTAATGAAAATTCTGCCAGAAAAATTCGACCGCTCTTACACAAAATCAAATATGTTTATTTTCATTCAAATTTAAATTTTTCTGGATATGACTGGAAGTCATAGATAATAATATTAACATATATGTATAAAGTCAAATACATTTAAAAAAAATTACCGGTAAAAAAGTATCAACTTCACTAAAGCATAAAATGTAAAACACAACTGTTTGAAACAAAGGTTGTGAAGCCCTGAATGTGTGTTTACAAAAAGTCCATCTTCTCGTGGCACCAACTATAGATACGTAAAACAATAAAAATAAATCTGAATGTTTCTCTTACTCGAATTAACATCGTAGAGCGGTTAAGTCGGTCAGTTACTCTTAGCACAAAGCAACATCTGCAACCAGAAACAACCTGACACACGCCGACGACGGCCGCGTTGAATAAGTATTTCATTATTTTGAAAATATTTTGTTTTTTTAAACAGTGAAAAATATTTTTTATAATTAAACTAAGAATTTATGTTAAAATGAAGTTCGTGGTGCTACTATTATTTTTATTTAGTTTGTTCTGTTACTGTGCATCATATAAAATTTTGGTTCTTTATCCTTTATATGTGAAAAGTATGAACATGTTGGGTGAAGGAATTGTTAGACATCTGCTCAATGATGGACATGAGGTAAAGTATATTTTTATTACTTGTGTACTTATTAGTGAAAGCTAAGAGGCGGCGATAGCCGAGTGGATATACCAACAGACTGCCATGCAGAGGGTATCGTGTTCGAATCCACGGCGCGCACCAATGACTTTTCGGACTTATGTGCGTATTGAATGGTTAATTATCGCTTGTCCCATGCCTCGGAGAGCACGTTAAGCCGTCGGTCCCGGTTGTCATGAAGATCTTTGACAGTCGTTACAGGGCGTCAGTACCTTCTAAATAAACTGACACTAGTCTAAACCATGGAATATCGCTATCCCTTCGGGTTGCGGAGGTCAGACAGGCAGTCGCTCTGTGGAAAAGCTAATATTCAGCCAAATCCGGTTAGACTAGAAAGCGGACCCCAGATTGAAACTGGGATAACGCTAAGAGGATGATGACTTATTAGTGAAAGCTTTTTGATGAAGATGCCATTTACATGGACGATCATGCTCAGGCCCACCGTTCTGGCGACGTAGATGCCTATATGCAAGAGGTCGGTAATTGCGTATTTGTCGTTGGGATTGGTCAGCGCGGAGCCCCGACCTTAAACCCATTGAGCACGTCAGGGACCTCCTAAAAGGCGAGTACGATCTGTCCAACCACTTCCACAAAACATCAGGGAGCTTAAACGTGTGATTTCGGCTGAGTGGGAACACACACCATCAAAAGCCTGGTGGAAAGTATGCCAAGACAATTACATGCCGTAATTACTGCAAGGGGAGGTCATACTCTCGTTATAACTTTTTTATTTTTAATGTCTTTTTTTATTAAGATAGGTACCCTAAAATACTCGTAGTCTTAATTTCATTATACCCATAAAATGTCCATCTTAACACGGCTCTCTGTTTCACTTTACTAAAATACCGATTCCAGTATTTAAAGTGTTAAAATATATACCATTTTCTAGTAATTTATGCTATGTCATTACATACTAAAAATATTAATTTATCAATAGAAAAGCCAATGCCTGTAAGGTTCCCGTTTTATTTTACAAAGGAGTTTATATTTATTGGTGAAATATTTTTTTCCTTTACCAATTAATTTATCAGTTTGTCACTATGTAAAACTCTTTACTCTGCAATATCTTAGCATGGGAATAATAATGTATGATATCCCAAATGAATAAAAAAAATATTATAAAAGCGATCTACGTTAGCCGTTTTAGTTACAAGATTATTATACATCAATACAAGGTGTGCGCCGTGGTTTCGAACCCGACATCCTTTGCATGGCAGTCAGTTGCTAACTTGGTATCTCCACTAGTCATTTTCTATAATATAAGTATCATTCCTCATGGATGCAGTTATCTTAATAGACCGAGATAAACCGTAAGGTTATTTATTTATTAATAATAAAGTTCATTTATGCACGTGTACATAGTGTAATCTGAATGCAAATTCCTTTATTAGTTCATTTCATAACAAGAGTAAATAAGTGTTTGTTTGCCGTCTTAATGCACTAATATAATAAAAATAATGCAGTAATAATAATAAATCTATATTTTAATACATGTAATAATAGTATAATATTTATATTTTATAAAATTATTGCGCTACTGACTGACAGATAACGCACAGCCCACAGGCAACACTATAGGGCGTAGGGAGTGAAAATTTTGCATGTAGAAGTATATTCTTTGGGAACCGTAGAGGTGCACTAAGAAGGAATATCTCAAAATTTCTACGGAATCGGGAAGACATGACTAAAATAATTGCTATGGGATTCTCTAGTGTGTCATTATCAAAAAGTTGTACTACTTAGCACTAATAGACAGAAATAAACATTTGAAATAATAATACAATGTATGAGCACAATACGTATAAATTAAATGGCTCAGTCAAACATAATAATACTGCCATAAGAGGTAATATAAACTCGTAAAGTAAAGACACATGCATTTAAATTGTACTAAGTACTTGCCGTTTAAGGAAATGAACCAGGTAATGGTCCAAAAATATTAGCTACCGCTGTACAATGTATGTTAATGAGAAGAGGCTAAATAAAAAAGAACAAACAAATTTCTCAAGAAAAGTTGTTTGTTGTTTTCAAGGATTAGCAAGAATTATGTTATTAAGTAAATAATTAGACGTCGTCACTTATGTTACAATGGGTCGTCAAGTAAACGAAGGCAATTTGTAAATTATCGACACGCAACTGATTATAAAAGTGAGGAACATCATTACACCGACAGACCACCTCGTCGAGAGGAATACAAAAAATTCCAATATTGAAACCCTTTGAATTAATATAAGTAACACCTGACCCTAATTAAGTGTGAAAGTTTGAGTGGAAACTTCTCGTGGAACACCTAGGCCAGAATCAGATGAACTTGATAAAATCTCATGAATTGCTGCATCTCCAATCCGAAGGTAAAAACTTTCAACGTGTAACGGGAAATGCCACAAGATGACAAATACACTAATATGTAATAGGTATACCTGAGGCCATCACCGCCTAGCATGCAGCATCACCGCTTTGCCCTAGATATTTTTTTTTCTTTAGTGTCACTGTATAAACTCTAGCGAATCTCCTGCCTAGCGGAGGGAGACTCTTCGGAGTGTGCTCCAAATTGATCTTGAACCTCGTTGAACAGAGTATGTGTGACACCTGATAGCTTCGGACGCCACTAAAAAAACACCGCGGTGTCCTCAGCTTTCCTTAGTGTCGAAGTTATGCGAATCTACCACAGTGTGGTATGGCATGCATGACCTCGGCTATCGTCACCACCTGACGCTATAGATTTGTATAATACATACTCTACATAGTACACTACACAATTACATAGTTTTACTCTCAGATTAGTGAAGTATCAGATGGAGCGCGCGGCACAGTTGCGTGCGGCCACTAAAGCAAATACAAATTCAAAAGCGAATACAAACTCGTCTCAGTGCGCTACGAAGCATCGTACAGTTCACGCGCCACGATCACTTTAACTTTTAAATTCTCAAAATACCGTCTTGTAATAGTTGTTCCCAAAAACAAAAACAGGAAAATGGAATATCTTTTCACAGGTAACTATTGATAATTTGACTGTTTCCTAATTTAATTTCGATAAAATTCGTATTTGTGCAAGAAATATGTAAGTGTTGCCAGTTTTTGTCGACGCCATTCTGCCTGAATTAGGGAAAATGCACTTGTCAATAATTGATTATGTAATGATGATTGTCACGTTAATGAAAAATACATTAACGTATTATAAAAGTATATTGTAGATATATCTTCTTTCTTATAAATATAGTAATAGAATTTCCATTAGTATATACCTTACATATATTGTTTTGAGTTCGATCCCCAAACGATCCAAATATTCGTGTACACCCTGCTTCTCGTCAAGCTTATACCTTTGTACCGTTCTTATGGCGTAGGGAATAAGTATCAAAATCGTACAGCAACTGTTTAGCTTGACTTGGCGCCCTGTGTACATACATACTTATGGCGTAGGGAATAAGTATCAAAATCGTACAGCAACTGTTTAGCTTGACTTGGCACCGTGTGTACATACATACTTATGGCGTAGGGAATAAGTATCGAAATCGTACAGCAACTGTTTAGCTTGACTTGGCGCCGTGTGTACATACATACTTATGGCGTAGGGAATAAGTATCAAAATCGTATAGCAACACATTTTTAGCTAATTAATATTATAGGAATTATAGGTAGCAAGCCAATTGCAACTAACCAAACATTTCCAGATACAATACTGAGAATTTTTAAACAAAAAATAAACAACATATTCGCCGATCTAAGATCTGAACCTCATGATTGGTATTCGTAAATATATGTAGTTGGTATTATATATTTCTCCTGGATCGAGGCTATGAATCACAAAACATATTCTATTTATTTCTCAATTTACGAAGTAGTTAAAACTTAACTCGGTGCCTACATTTAAGAAATGTATTTACAAAAGCATTAATTAAATCCATGGTAAATTCTTCAAAACCGCAAATGAATATAAGAATATTACATAACTATATACAAAATAGTGGGAGATTATTCATAATCTGGCAACTTTACAACACACATAGTCGCGCGTGTCCGTACAGTGCCGGTCGCCAAATGTCACGCACACATAGCTGTCAACGTGCCACGCTTAGTTGGACGAATGCGCTCCATCTGATACTTCACTAATCCGAGGTTTTACTAAAAGATACTATCTAAAACAAGAAATATCTTTCTCATACCTACATATATATTAAATAATGGGTCTTACTACTACCAGATATATACTTTTTTCTATAAAAACTAGCTAGAATTTAAATCAGCCAAAAATAAAAAGGCTGCTAAAAATATCCGTGATGTACTCGTATAAAAATAAAACCGACTGCCAAAGGCCACGATGATACTTATGAGAAAAGCAATCGAGCAGCTAATCAGCACCTAGCAGATGAAGGATATCGTGGATATTGAAAAATAAATCGCCTGTCATCACTGACTTCCTATTGACGCACATAATTATGAATAAGATTTTTGCCTGCGTGGTCTGGATAGCGTATGCGTCTGTTGATCAGGAGGTCCTTGGTTCGATTCCCAGGTCGGGCAAAAGTGTTACTGGATTTTGCCGAATTCGCAATAGCAGCATGGAGTCTTACAAAGTGGCGGGTAATGGCAATAGGCACGGCCCCATGTTATTATTTTTAGGTCCCACGTTATTACGTGGGACCTAAAAATCATAACATGGCTAAATGTGGGTGTAATACTACAGATTTGCCTACCCCTTCAGGGATACAGCCGTAATCTATAAAAAATATATAAGATTTTTACCATTTTCTACTTTTCGACACCAACAAAACTATTCTAAAATTTACTTTCCTACAAATTTAAGGTTACGTTCATCACGACACAGCCTCGAGATAAACCGCATATTAAGAATTTTCGTCAAATTGATATCAGCAGTAACAATATTTTTGAAAGTAAGTATGGTTTGTTTACACTGGCAAAAACGATATTGAGGGATGGAGGCGTACTTGGCATATGAGAAAATTACTATTTCATTAAATATATTAGCCTTGTTTATAAACTGACCCGCCGCTGAGCACGGATAGTTTCTCACTATAACAAGGGTAAGGTCATGGTCTAACACGTTGTCCAAGTGCGCGTTGATAGACTTAACAGATCTTTCGAGAACTATATACTAAAACTCTCAGACATGCACGTTGGCTCACCATCCTAGATTTGCACACAAACAGCTTTTAGACGAAACTTAACTTTTGATAAAATCATAACTATCTGGCCTAAGAGCTAATAACAGGTGTCAGACAACATTTACCATTAACAAGTATTTACCTTACAATACCATAAAACAAAGCGAAAACAATAATTAAAAATTAAAATTAAAAACTTCCTACTAAACATGTACACCAAAATAACAAATCGACTCACATTTTTGGTTGCAGTACTTGACGCCTGAGTTGCGATGGGTGTTATGAAAAATGTTCAAATAATTTTTTTCTTGTAGTGTGTTATAATTTACTATTGTAATAAGTTAGTTTCTCATTTTAAATAAAACATAATGCTGAGTGCCTACCTTTCATTTGGTAGAAAATTATTTTCCGGTTCATGTTATTTAGTTCTTAACGACACTTTTCAGACGACACAGCGTTGAGCATTGGGTATGTCCTTAAAAATAGAATTACAGAAAACGACGCAGCACATTGTCAATTTTTCGCCAGAGAGAATGCTAGACTGACATTACAGCATGAAAACGTAACTAAACTTCTGGAAGATACAAACGAACATTTTGATGCTGTTATTGTTGATTTGTTAGAATCAGAAGTATATGCAGGGTAAGTAGAGTTCAGAAACCCCTTTGAAATAATATAAATATTCATGATTTCAACAAAACAAACTAACATTGGGGCCAATTCTACTAAATAAATATAGTTTCGAAATCATGTCAGTGTCACAGTTACGTCACAAAAAGCGTATTCTTCTAAATTATCTGATAATTGAACGAAGTTGTAACGAGATCGTAAATTGAAACGAGTGTCAAAATATATGTCAACGACGAACTGTTTATTTCAAATTATACTATAATGACATTAGGTTATCAGAATACCGCTTCTGAGTCAATTCAAAATATAATATCAATGTCATATAAAAATAGGAGAATCGGCCCCAATATTGTTATTTGATGTCAAACATAAATTTTAGTGTACTTACATTCATGTCCGTATCAATATTGACTGAATCCAAACTTCAGTAGTTATTTTGTGATACCCGCAAATAGTTTTGAATTCTGCACTGAGAGCAGGCAGGGTAATGAATAGCGGAATCTGTAAAGGGAGGACTCGGTCTGTGGAAGTAGCGAGTTTGAGTCGTACTAATGGTGTCGATTTTTGCCAGTTTATTTGTTCAACAACTTTTATACAGGGTTGATATGCATTTGCAAAATATTTTAGTAATACACTATAGACATCACACTTATGGTGAACGCACACTTATCCGAGCCGAACGCGTCGAACGCGTCGAAGGAAACGAATTTTAGAATTCTTTAAATGAAATCTCATGAAACCTCGCACACTTGTCCGCGTCGAATCGTCCGAATCTGGAAGCACCTCAGAAATCCTCGAAGAATTCGAATGACGTCATCAGATTCGGCGCGGTTAGTGCGGTCGATTCGTCCGATGCGCTCGCATTCTATCAGTTGGATATGACAGAGCAACGCACGAGTACTATATCCGCATTGTTTCTTCATCTTCCATTAATAAAGCACTGATAAATAAAAACCTCGTCAAGATCCATCACAATTCACATGCAATAACAGTGCGACAGGCGTAAAGGAAATGGAAACCATTTGTTCGATGCGCTCGATTCTTTCGGCGCGGTCGATTCTTGCTAATGTGCGAGGCCTCCTTGACTTCGATTCGTTCGACGCGTTCGGCTCGGATAGGTGTGCGTCCACCATTATTCACCTAAAATATTACACCTAATTTATCTTATTTCAACCAGATTGCGATAATATAAGACCCTATTTTCATAAAATGTTACTTCGACAGTAAATCAGAATAAACTGTTGAAAGGTGCAGAATAAGACAGCACCGTACCTACTGTGCTGTCTTATTCTGCACCTTTCGCCTTTGCGCTGCGCACGGCGCACAGCGCATGCCTCGCAAGGTACCTTTATATTCGTGGCGAGGCATGTGCTACGCACGTGCGAGGGCGAGCCAAGGAATGTCGGCAAATGCTACAAGATCAAAGTGCCTCAGTGCGAGCATTACATTAGTTGTGGACGTAGCCGCGCATGCACGTTCGAGGTGTGCACCGTGTACAATATCCACGTACGCCTCGACTGCGAAAATGAAACTGCGTTTGTTCGGGCCAAACAGCGCGCAGCGCATGCTCGGGCCCATCCAATCCACACAACAACAGTCAAGATGGCACCTTTGCATCGCGTGCGCGTATCCGCTGCTGCTTTTATAATTATTAATTCAATTATTGAAAAAAAAGGAAAGAAAATATTCTTCGTCGTTGGTGGGTTAAAAAGTTCTTCCGCCTGCGTTATGAATGCGGAAATAAGCTGTAATAAAATTTCTTTGTCGTCCATAATGCGTGCGAACATCACAGCGACGCGGACACAACCGTCCAAACGCAACGCACTGCTCGCAATGAGCCGGCTGCCGCACTGCGCACACGCGCGGCTCCCACGCGCGCGTCTGTGCGTAGCACATGCCTCGCAACAAACATGAAGACAGACAAACGAGGCGTTTGCTTCGTACGCGATGGTTCGACCCGAGCATATGTTGGTATAGTTTTTCAACACGCACGCGTCAAACAGA
This sequence comes from Euclidia mi, assembly GCA_944739405.2. NCBI lineage: Eukaryota > Metazoa > Arthropoda > Insecta > Lepidoptera > Erebidae > Euclidia > Euclidia mi. The sequence goes on along the minus strand of OX123204.2, from coordinate 14,701,175 downwards.
GGCATTCGTTGTGCGCCGTTCGTAGCGCATGCCTCGCAAAGTCTGTGTCCACCTTTAGGTAACTACAACGCAAGCTCGCGGCGATTAGCTGAGCGACGGCGCGGCGGCGGCGCGAAAAAAAGAAATAAAATGCATGATTACGAAATATTTATTTAAAGTTTTTGTGACTTATTTTTTCATGTATTTGTATTCAGTTATAGTAGAATATTCACGCCTGAAAATATTTTGCAAATGCATATCAACATCCTGAATTTAATACTAGCTACATGAGAAAGTTCATTCACGTGCAACTTTGTTAAAATGTTATATCCAAGTCGTAAAAACAATCGTAAAAGAAAAAAATGATGAATGAAAAGTAATTATATTTGATTTTAAAAGGAAATATATTTTGGCATTCGTTTTTGCCGCATGTACAAAATCACTTGCACCAAAGCACTATTGCAACACCACAGCATAGCATTGTATTAATTTGTATTTTGTAGATTGTCAGTTTTATACAACTGTCCAATGATTTGGATGTACTCAATGGGAGCTCACTGGCACGTTCTAAGGCTGATCACAGATCCTGGGAACCCTGCATATGACACAGACTATTTGGGATACCACTTACAGCCTTTCAGTTTTACACAAAGGGTGGCAGAACTTTGGTCAAGAATCAAGTGGACCTACTACAAAACGTAAGAACAATATTTTCCCCTGTATTTCTAATCTAAAGAAATTATAAGTTATTGAGAACGTAGATAAATATTATATTTGCATTTATAGCACAATTATGACTTTTACGAAATTTAATGTTAATAAATATTTCAAGGTTCTTCTTTTTATAAGTTGTATATGAATTCTAGGAGGAATAAGGTGTTATGTTCCTCAAATTAAATTATAAAGTTAAATTGTTAATTATCGCTCGCTTATCGGCGAAGGAAAATCATCGTGAGGAAACCTGCATTTCTGAGAGTTCTCCATAGTGTTCTCAAAACACATGTGAAGTCTGCCAACCCACACTTGGCCAGCGTGGTGGAATATAGCCTTACCTTTCTCATAGTGGGAAGAGGCCTGTGCTCAGCAGTGGGACAGTATTAAGGGCTGATAATGATGATGATGAATCGCGTCCGAGAATTTAAGTAACGCAATTCACAATCTGCATGTTTTCGTCGTACAATCAGTGACAGCTAGGTTTAGTGCAGTTGTATGTAGTTACTGCTACATTTATAACAAAATATCTGTTTCAGGTTTATCACAACGCCAATAGAACGAGATATCTACGAGAAAACATTTAAACCACTACTTGCTAAAAGGGGTCGAGAATTACCAAATTATGAAGATGTTATCTACAATGCATCCATGATATTTTCCAATGAGCATAATGCAATTATTTATAGACCAAATACACCGCAGAATTTTAAGTATATTGGTGGGTTTCATATAGAGGATCCAGTACAGCCCTTGCCAAAGGTAAGCTCCTGTTAATGGTTCCTTGTGGCTGCAGTCTTGAGCAGCACTCAGCTTGATTGGAGCTTCTACTAACTACACTGCAATCCTGACTATGCAGGATCATTGTCAGTCGTCTAGTGAGTGAGACTTTTAGATTTCTCTTTTCACTAATATAATGTAATAGCCTACTACAAATTTTAATAAATATAACAAACTTTCTATATTTTTCAAGGCACTACAAGAATTGATGGACAATGCATCACATGGAGTCATATACTTCAGCATGGGATCATTTTGGAAAAGTAAAGAAATACCAATGAAACTCACTCGAGAACTACTACAAATGTTCAGTGAACTGAAAGAAACTGTCATTTGGAAATACGAAATTGTGCTAGAAGATGTACCGAGCAATGTTCATTTAATACGATGGGCACCACAGCAGAGTGTTTTGGGTAAGAATTGCAGTCTAATTTCAACCAAATGAACCATTATTGACTATGATTTTGTCATTGGTTATGGTTGGTATGGTCATGTTATGCTTCCGGGTGATATTATAATATATGTATAATGTGTTGGTATGAAAATGCAAAAAAACAGGGGTGAATATACTACTATAACTGGATACAAATACATGAAAATTAATCAGTAAAACTTAACAATTATTTTTCGTCACCATACATTTTAAAAATAAAATCGGTGAATTTACCTCCGCTGCTGCTCAGTTGATCGCCATTGCAGGTCTATCAAATAAGCACACGTACATACTTACAGCGACGGCGCGACGCAGTCTTATTCTGCACGAGTCAACAGTTTATTTTGATTTTCTATCTAAGTGATATATAATAAAATAATAAAAAATATGTCGGGTGCATAGGGTTCCCATCAAGAACTTAGAGTCCCAAGCCAACCTCTCCTGCAAGTGGTGCACCTGCTGATCCACGGACGAGGCTCTGGCAAACAAAATATCCCGATAAGCGGCAATAGGCTCGCCACCTACTACGTGGGATCAAAACACTGGCGAAAAGTGGGCGTTTAATATGCCTCTGCCTACCCCTTCGGGGAAACAGGCGTGAGTCTATGTATGTATGATATGTAATGAAAATTGGTCTTATATCATCACACACTGTTTGAAATAATTTTTAAGTTAACATGTATATTATGCGGATGGATGTGGGTGGCTCAGGATCGGTCTATGTGTACATCCTTGGGGGAGGCCTTTGTCCAGCAATGCACGTCTTTCGGCTGAAATGATGATGATTTATATTACTGTCTATGTTGTATTATAAAAATATTTTGCTGATGCCGATCAACATAATGTATACATAGATAAGTAAGTAATGAATATGTACATAGAGCTACCATAAAAACGTTCAAAGAAAATATGGAGAGACTCTGTGAAGATGGATATAAAAGAGAAAGGGGTAAATTATTGGATGACGAGGGACAGAAAAATATGGAAACGAAGGGCATATGGTTATATACGAATTGGGACCAGGGCAAAATGATAATGATAATCAACCGTGACTTTTAAACAAGACATACGTGGGTAATATTCTATTGTGATGTTGTCTCGCATAGTTCTCATCTAAAGATGTGAAATGGATGAATATATTATTTCACATCAATTATTTCTATCAAGTTTTCTGATCGCTGAAACAGATTTATCTTCGCTATTAACTACGGAATTCAATATTCGAACTTTAGATAGGTCTGTAGATTTTAGATTCGTTTTTGACATAAGCTCCATACAAAATATGTCAAACACGAATCTCGAATCTCAAAAGCCATATATGGATCGTTTATTGAAGATGGCTGTAAATCAATAGTTTGCCTTGTAAAAGAGGTTAATTGTTTATTTTTTTACTTAATTTCCAGCTCACTCTAATTGTAAATTCTTCATTTCACACGGAGGACTTCTTTCATCGATTGAATCTGTACATTTTGGAGTGCCAATAATTGGCATACCAGTTATGTTCGATCAAAATATTAATGTGAAAAAGGCTGTTGTCAATGGCTATGCTATAAAAGTAGATCTGAACTACGACTTACCAAAGAATCTTAAAGCAGCTATTAACCTCATGCAGAATGATCAAACGTAAGTTTATTTTCATTATTTTGCATACAATTGGCAATTCATGTACGTTACACTAGTAGGTAGGTTGCAGCATAGAATATGAGCCCTAAAGAAAAAAAAATCTGTTTAGTTGATTTCCATTTTTATTTATTTATACTTTTTCATTTTGTGGTAATTTTTATAGTACTTTGTATATTTTTTATAGTACTTTGTATATCTGATGGCAATTGCTATGATATTTCTACTGGCCTTGGCACTAATGTTAAAAATATATAAGCCTCTCAGATAAACCGTCTTTCTGTGCCTTTCATAAAAATCAACCTGTCAAATGTAGGGTAATCCCAGAAACAATTTATGTATATATATTTCTGTCTGTATGAATAAAATTGATCTTAATTCTTTTTAGCGTTCCCCCTAGAATGTCGGCCTAAACTAGTGCTTAACATGCAATCACAAATTAGGACCGGCAAAATTTATTCAGTTATTGCGATCAATTGCTAAGGGTGCTTGTACACGGCGCATGTAGCTTGAGCATGTTGACGCACTTGCGCGGGTTACATGCACCGTAAACATATCGTTTAAAACAATGTGCGGGTCCAGCGACTCGAGCATGTACCAAAGCGAGCCACCCGCGCAAGTAATTCGCGTGCTCTGCGACGCGGGCGGGTCACTCGCGCATGTTATCTGTTAAAATTTCATTTTTAACATATGATTTTAAAATAATTTTCGTTCGTCGAGACATTTGACGCGATTCAAGTTATAAAGCTACCGCGCGAATAGCATGCACATGTAGCTCTTGACCACGAACAAATAACTTGTACATAGGTACAGCTTGCGCAAGTAGCCCACGTCTTTACTTGCTCCAGTTATTTGCACCATGTACAAGTACAAGCGAGTAACTTGATCAAGTAGCTTGCGCATATTACCCACGCGGTTAACCCGCACCTTTACTTGCTCCAGCTATATGCACCGTGTAGAAGCACCCTCAGTCACTGCGTCCCAGCCGCGTCAATGCAGCGTTGCAGCTTAGTTGCCACCCCAGTAAACAATTCTCATGTCATAAGCCTATATGCTAAGTATAGATTGTTTAACTTCAGTTACAGAAATAAAGTCAAGGAGCTATCATCAATATACCACGATATTCCTGTGAAACCTGGAGTGGAACTGGCTCACTGGGTTCGCCACGTTATTCGCACTAGAGGAGCACCACACCTACGTTCACCTGCAGCCAACGTTCCACTATACCAACGACTCTATCTAGACCTAGCTGCCCTTGTCATTGCAAAATTAATTATTTTGTATTTGGTTTTCTGTAGGTTACTAAGACGGAACAATAAAAATACAATGAAAGTTAAGCAAAATTAATATACCTACCTACTACTTTACGTCCTCCTATGGAAAATAAGGCACTAATACTTTGTTTATGGTATTGACAAGGATACTAAGATAAAACAATATTAAAAATAATGAAGAAAAAGCAAATAATATACCTACCTACTGTTTTATTTTCTCCAATAGTAAATACGGACATAACTTAACTTGATTTTTTATTTTGTATCCTTAAGGTCCCTTTAATCATAATTTCCTTAAAGTTTATTTCAACTAATCGAAACATACCATCACATAGCACGTTAAGGTATGCCGGAGAAGTATCATGGAACTGTATTGCATTAAATTAAATCACTGTAATAATTAAGAAAATATAAATTCAGTGGAATTTATCAGTCATTATGGAACAAATGCAGCGCCATGTTGCTTAACTATTAAAATATCAATATCTTAACTAGTAAAATCGACTATAAATTATATAACGCTTTACTCAGCGCCATATGCAAAATTCACTCGGCGTTATCACCATCAAAGTATTAAGTTCTATCTTGCAGGCACTTTCGTGAATATAACATTTACTTTATCCGTTTCTTCGTTAATTGCAGCATGTTAACTATGAATCATTGACATGTGACCTGTTAAATTAGACGATGAATATTCTTTCTTTAAAAAAAAAATTAACAAGAAAATAGGTCATTCAGATATAAGTCCAGAATAGTATGAGAACAGATATGCTCAAGCTAGAGCCGTAGTTGCACCTATTGTATACTAGTGTAAACGTAGTTACGAGAAAATTAGTTGTGTAGTCATTAAACGGATAAAAGGGATCAAGGATGTAAAAAAATTACAAAAATTAAGCGATGATTTAAACAACAAAAAATAACTAAGCATGTTAATTAAAACTAAATTAGCTAATTTAATTTGAATAGCGAAACTGTGATTTATGATGAGCGTCAGCCTCACTTTAAACTGATAAGGTAGGATTTTGAGTATACATATTTTGATGACTAAATACAAATTCATAAAATGAAGCAAATCACGCGACTAGAAAAGTCAGTCATGAATATGAGAGTTGAGGGATATAAGGCAAGAGGAAGACCAAAGAAAAGATGGATGGATTGTGTGAAGGATGACATGAATGACAAGGGAGTGAATAATCAGATGACGTCTGATAGTAGAGAATGGAAGAGAAAGACAGCCTGCGCCGGCTCAAAGTAATATGGGAACAGGGCAGGCAGAATAAGAAGACGAAAATGAATCATCTGAATAAGTATAAAAATATGTCAACTTATAAAGAAGGAGCTTCTTTTTCGTGAAAATAGTTCATCATCATCCAAGACTTACGCTTTGAAGCCTGGAGTTATTTTTAAATTATTTAAGTAGTAATTTTTCGCGCTTTGTTATACCTATAGTCTTTTCCAAAAAATAGGCTTCTCATCAAAAAAAATGTCGGCCAGTAGTTACTGAGATTAGTGCGTCCTACCAAACAAACAAACGCTTCACCTTTATATTATTAGTATAGATGGTTTAAACATTTAAAATCATTTATTATTTTATCATGGGGTCGATCCTTGTTTTTATCATGGTAGTGATTGCCTAAATAATAAAGGTAACTACAAGGTTATTACAATATATCTTTAAAAAATATTTTAAGTGTTACTATAAATCGTATCGTATATCTCATTAAAAAAACGTAAATCTGAGTTCTTCAAATAACAAACAATAAAGTCAAATGACTTTAAAATGTACTAAAATTCTCACATTATTTGATAATACAATGATAACAACTATCTTAACTAAATTTATTGTATTATTTTAATTACCATTGTCTTCATATTAATTTAAATAAAAGTATGTATAACAAAAACGATGAATATAAATCTGAGAAGTTGTACTAAAATATCCAACGAGAAAAATCATATCATCATCATCTAACTAGAGGACGCCCACACATTTTTTTTTATTTATTTGCTTCTGACCGATCCCGTGAGAATTTTACGAACTCCCGTCTTCGTGCAATCCTACGGTGCTCAAGAAATATACCTGCCTAATTTTAAGTTCCTGCGCTTTATAGTTTTGGCTGTAGCACATCTGTTAGTCAGTCAGTAACGTAAGGTTTTTATATAAACACATACTAGCTGTGACCGCAGTTACACCCACGTGTTTTTTTATGTCTCCGCAAATGTATACCTAAACTACAAATGCGGAGCGCACCTGTGTCGGTATATACAGGATGTCATTAGACCCATCACCAAGCCAAAGTCTACAAGTTTTGAACATCATGGAAAATCATACCAAGCAAAAGAAATACCCGGGGAACGAACTATTTTTAAGTACTCATATTTTTTAAACCACTACGCTATTTTTAACCGCGAAGGTCAGACGACAGTCGATCTGCGGCAATGTTGATATTCTGTCATATCTGGTTAGATCAGTAAGCGGAACTTGGGCTCCAAGGCGTGTAAGTCTTGGATGCAACCGGGATAATGCTAGGACGATGATTATCCGAAAGCCAAAGTAAAAATGTTCGTCATGATTAATACAATATGTGATTTCAGTTTTTGTTAAGGGTATTTTTACGTCCTCTATATGCGGGTATTCTGTCAAATCAGGCTCCCAACCTGGGAGCCTTCTGCGCTCAACCACAGTCCGCGTAAAGTTGTCAAGGCTATCTGCGGCCTACGACTAGTTCACACACAAAAAAAAATCAAATCAGGTTAGAGCAGGAAGCAGACCCTGGGTTACAACTGGAATAATTCTAGGAGGATGGTTGATCGCCTTACTGTGATAATATAACATAAACCATCCAATTATGAACTAGTTTCTGTGCGTGACCTAAATATAAATATACCCTGCGACATTTTCCAAAACCACGCTCTAAAACCAAGTAAAAATTTAATATGTAACATAGGAGCTTCCCTCCTTAAATTGTAAGAAGCTTTTGACGTCAAACAGTTGCAATAAACCGTCTGTCTGGATAATCAAATAGTGCAGCTAAGAGATATAACAGAAATAGACAACGCAATAACAATGCAATAACATCCGTAGTATACTTACAAAGGATTTTACATAAAGCAATGCATTAGAAACATATTCACTGTTTGTAAGATACAGTTACTATATGTACCTATGTGTAGTTATCTATATATTTTAATGCTTTATAAACATAAAATATTTATGCGGCTACCTTATGGCGGTGCAGAGAGAAATAAATTAGGTAGTAATATATTGTATACATATCATTATATTTTCATCATCATCATCTCAACCAAAAGACGTCCACTTCTGGACAAAAGCCTGTACATAGTCCTCCACCAAGGCTCTCAGTATACATAGACCGATGCAGAACCACGTCCATTCGTCTATTTTCCCAATAAGATCATCAGTCCACTTTGCGGGAGGCCTTTTTTATAATACCTCATTCCTCATTATCTTCATCAGCCTGCCGTAGTCATGCGAGATATTGGCGTCTCCTCAAAAGTAACACCACTGAGCCCGATTTGCTTATTATACTTACCTACTTACAAGTGAATTTAATAGGATATTAGATGAAACGTGCCCATGGAAAGACTGAGATGTAACCGTTAATTGTTTTATGCAAGTTTACATATTTTTATTGTTAATGGCTTTGTCGCTTAGCTACCACATCGCCATATTGGTAAATACATTAGAATATGACACATTAAATCATATCATCAGCTTATATAGTTGCTTCCTCCGATGTTGGACTAGCCAACAGACTATTACAAAATCCAACTTCGTGAATTACTTTTTGGCCAAACAGATAAGATCTTAACTGCAAATTTCGGCTACATTCCATCAGGATGTGCAGAACATCATCATTAACATAACAAAGAGAACAGTTAGGAGAAGGGACTCTTTTCATTAAGAAGCCTTTATTAGATGCAATGTGACCGGAACGAAGTCTAAGCGCAGTAGTAAAGATAGTTTATTCAGAGCTGCATTATCAATCCAAGGGAATTTATAAACATGAGGTTGAATAGTACGGTACCAGATGCCTCTCTCTCTCGACCGTTTGTCAAAGTAACTTGCCAGCTGTCCCAATAATTCTTTTTAACTTAACTTTTTTTTTTTTTATAGTCATAGGCGGCAAATGAGCAGACGGATTGCCTGATGGTAAGCAATTACCGCCGCCCATGGACACAAGCCACACCACAGGAGTCACAAGTGCGTTGCCGCCCCTTGGGATTGGGAAAAGGGATAGGAGAAGGAGTAGGATGAGGGAGAAGGAATAGGGGATAGGGCCTCCGGAACTCTCACTCACCGAACGAAACGCAACAGCTTAGGTACTGTTACTTTACGTCGATTTTCTGTGAGAGGGTAGTACTTCCCCGGTCGAGCCGGCCCATTCATGCTGAGATCAGCAAGGCTCTACTACCTGTAAAAACTGTAACTATAACTGATGAGATCAGAGTAAAGCGAACTAACATTTGTAGGAATTCCATCAACGAGATGTTGTTTAGCCAATATGTCTACTTTTCGGTCATTTAGTTCTAGCTGAACATGAGATGGAATCCACTGGATAATGATTAACTTGGAATTTTGCATTTTCAGAATTGATTCATAAATACCATAAGTTATCGAGCAGCCTCGCCCGGGCGAGGTGTACCGAGTCAAATGTTGCAGGGAGCTTTTTGAATCCGTCAAAATGACCAATTTGTCAAAATCAATTGATTCAGCGTAAGACAAAGCTTCAAGCAAAGCAATTAGCTCAACATGCATAATAGAATTATCCGCATCAATCCTGAGCCTAACTGAACTACAAAGTCGAGGGTTCAAAAACGCCCCACCACACTCTTTCCTATATTTAGAACCATCTGTGTAGATTTTATAGTAACTTGAGTATTGGCTGTCTATAAAACCAGCGCAAATGCTTGTGATGAGCTGGATATCATACAAACGTTTGGCTTGGGATAACCCTGAGATGTTATCTCTAACTACTGAGTCTGACTGTCAAGGGGTAAACATCTCAAGTTGATGGGTAGAATGAATATCAAGGGCATTAATATTTTCAAAAATGGATACAAGCAAGGGAAGTTTTTTGTTAACCCATTATCTAGCTAGCTTATAACTTGAGAGCTCTTCTAATAAAACTAAAATCTTGCTATTTTTAAATGATTTCGCCAGCAAATATTTTACAGCTAAATATTTCCTATGAATAAAAAGGGGTGGAAGACATAAATCATTTTCCATGACATGGATAGGGGTGCTACGAATATAGTTATACCTATAATGCGGAGAGCCTGATTTTGTACCTTGTCTAATTTGATTAGGCGCGTTTTACAACTATTATCATACATAAAAGAGGCATAGTTATTTCTACTACGAATCACTGAAATACACAGCCTCCTTAAATGCTTTGGGTGAAGTCTCCACCCGGAACCGGATAGAACTTTTAAAATATTTATGTATCTATTTACTTTTTCAATCAACTCGTTGAAATGTTTACCCCATCTCAGAGAACTTTCCAGCCATACACCTAGGTATTTAACTTGTCTAACCACAGGAATATAGTCCAAATTGTTGTTAATAGAACATTTTATATTATATATTGTTTGCACCCGTAAGGCGACCTTTGTTAAAAACACAGATCTTACTTTTTGATGTGGAAATTTCTAAGCCAAGTTTATTAAACAAATTATTGACATTTACGAAAGCTGAATTAAACTCTTGTGCGGCCAAATCGTCAGCATATTGAGTGATTTCAACATTTTAAATACAATTACATATGCTTTTAGTAAGAATGTTGAATAGTAAGGGACAGAGGGGATCAGTGCTAGACCGCAGCCAGTAGATCTACTAAATCACTTTCAAAGGAAAATATTTTAAGCGTCCTTTCATTTAGATAAGACCACAAGTAGCAGTAAATTTGAGAACCCAGTCCCATCTTATCTAAGATTTTTACTAGGCAAGCCCCATTAGTGTTATTGTAAGCACTGTCAATGTTGATAAAACAGGCTACTGTGCCCAAATTTTTTGTAAAACCTAACTGAATATACGAAGTTAAAAAAGCAAGATTATCTAAACATTACCGCACCGCGCCTTACGAAACAGGAAACAAATTGTTGTTTTCGCAGTACCATTCAATTCGTCTATTTAGTATAGAATAAAAGATTTTGCACGAACATGAAATTAACGAAATTGGACGCAGTGATGACAAAGAGGTAGGATCTCTTCCATACTAAGGAATTGGAATAATTTTAACGACTCGCCACTGAGACGGGACAAAACCAGAGTGGATATATCTATTGTAAATATTCGAAAGAATAGATTTACCTGTGGAGGGAAGATATTTAATCATGGAAAAAGATATTTCATCACTGCCAGGAGCTATTTTTTTTTTTAATACAGCTGTCTAATTAGTGGACTGAAATTCTGGATTCCAAATGAAAATTTTTGTTGAAGAAAAGCAAGAGGACAACCAAAGTCAGGGGTAAGGCTCACAAGCAAATCTTTGACCTGTTCCTTATCAGGACAGACACTCGGAAGACGATGGCCCTTTATCCATCGCATCTTACGCCACATTTCAGAAAGCGATGATGTTTTATCCACAGAAGAGCAGAAATTTCGCCACGAAGCGCACTTAGCTCTCTTAATAAGTCTTTGAGCCTCACTAATCCTATTTTGTAGGATATCATAATTAGCAGTGATGGATTACGTCTTAGGTTAGTCAAGGCCAAACGACGCCCTGCGACTGCTTTTGATAGCTCGAGAGACCAATAAGGTTTGGGGAGAAAGTTATTACATGCTGGGGAAATATGGAATATGGATTTCTGCCGCTCTTTGTAAATTATTTTTAAACATATCATACAGGCATTGAGACTCATCAGGGATAGTAACGTTGGCGAATAAACAGTCCACGTAATTTGTGTAGGAGACCCAATCACTTTTATGAAAATTTATTTTTTTAGCAAATTTATGATTGATTCGAGCCGTACAGGATATTTTAATGACCAAATGATCATTACCAAGGGATTCATTAAGAGTTTTCCAATTAAATAATAAGGCTAAGTCGGTTGAGATACACGATATGTCTGGCGATGACTTTTGCAATAAACCGTTTACCATTTTAATTCGAGTGAGACTACCATCGTTTTAATGAGTAAAATTGTGATGTTTCATCGATTCAAAGATCTGCAGTCCTCTACGATCCGTTTTATAGCACCAGTTCGATTGGTGCCCATTGAAATCGCCTAAAATTAAAGATTAGGTATTGCAGTGGGCGAGAATGTAGTCCCAGTCATTTTGAGAAGAGTTTGCTGAAGGCGGATAATATACAGTAATTATATTCTTAATGTGCTCATAATAAAGTACCTTTAAATGCAAACTTTCAATTCCTGAGTATTATAATAGGTATAATTATATTGGACAGAAAACAGCTTTGACAGAACGGTGAATGAGAACGGCAACCCCGCCAAGAGAAGCCATTTCTATTAGTACCAGTCAACAGTCGTCTATTATGTATTTTTATTAATTTATTTGATCTCTTTTTCCACCTTGACATTGGCAAAATCATCGATCCCACCGATGGAGCCATAAAAAAAACATCGTTTCTATCTAAACGAAACAAACTATAAAAACTATTTGGTTCCAACCAAGTCTCGCTTTCAATAGCGATATGTATATTTTCACTGTTAAGTAGTAATTGTAGAGAAACTATCTTCGGCCTAACAGTTTGACAGTTCCACTGAATAATGTTAAATTAAAAAATAAATAGGGTCTGCCACTGTTGAAGAATATGTTTAACAAATTGGTACCGGAAAAGTATTGACAAATATAGTTAGTAACCCATTCTGTGATCAACAATACAACTCGTTTTATTTTATAATCCAAGGACTCGTTGTTCATAATGATTTCACTGATTTTATATAATAACAATTTAAAAGAAATATCATTACCGCGACCAACCGGGCTACTATTCCTTTGGTGACGGATAGGCTGATTTTCTGTCGTTATTCTTCTTTCTTCTGATGCCACATCTTCGGAAAAACTTGACATTTCAGTTCGAGGAGCAGCAGGAGTAGACGTACTACGGTTCTTCTTTTTGTTCGACTTACTAGTACTACGACTCGCCGGTTTCGAGTTAACTGTCACGGAGCTTGATACTCCCAGTGCACTTGTCTATACGATGGGCCCTCAGGGGTAGGAAATCTGGGCGGATTGGTCAAAGTAGGGGCTAGTTCAGGCAATTCTTGGCTTTTATCGGCCACTGCTTGTGGTCCGGGGGCAGGCGACTTCGGTGAGACATATAATGAAAGGGCCTTTCTATTTGTGCAATGAATTCAGCCATGAGTTCTCGAAGCTCCTTTCTTTGATGAATATGGGACATCCTCTATCAAGTGCTAAGTACGGGCCTTTACAATTCACGCAAATTGGCTTAGTAGCCGCACATGATTCGTGGTTCTCCGTGCATTTTGGGCAGACATTTTTCTTGATGGACACACTTTTTTGGGATGGCCAAACCTCCAGCACTTGGTACATTGAGTCACTGGAAGTATAAAAGGGGTATACTTTAATCCTCATCTCAAATATAAATACGTAAGCAGGCAATGACGGTCCTTTAAATCCGACTCAAATGGTTTCGCTTGACACCCAACCCTTGTCATCGGCAGAGTTCTCGTGAGAATTTCGTCTGTCCAGTCTTTTAACTGACATAATTGGATAGTCACACGAAATGTTATTAATATTTCTTCATCGGATATGTCCTTTAGGTTCGAAACGTCAACTTCCCAAAATGTTCACTCTCCCTAAACATCCACTTCCCAAAATGGTAATTCCCTAAATGTCAATTGCCCATTTTGTCCACTTTTCCAAAACAACCATAAATGTACTAACTAAGTACTTACAATGCCCAAAAAGTCCACTTCCCATAAAGTCAACTACCAAAACGTCTATTTCACAAATTCGAATTTCATTGAAATATAAAAAGGACTATACCATATAATCTGGGACAAAGTTTAGGACCAAAATGTGCCTAGTGCCTAGTTTTGGTTGGTTAGATGCGACTGTATGTAATTCAAGTAACTAAATAGGTTAGGTTAGGTTCTCTTTTGACCCTTAACCCAAAAATAGGAGCCCTGCGAAGCAGGGCTCCGTCAACTTAGTTTATTATAAACTATTTAATTGGACACAATGTCTACTTACCTACATATTATATTTGTGATATAATGTATATTATAATATATGTACTTACCTACTTATGTGTATTAAAATTACACATTAAGTAGGTGTAATAATGATATACTTAAGTATACTTAGTTAGTTGTATGAAATAACAATGGATTTGTTGGTAAATTATATCACAAATATAATATGTAGGTAAGTAGACATTATGTCCAATTAAATAGTTTATAATAAACTAAGTTGACGGAGCCCTGCGAAGCAACAACTATTTTTTTTGTCCGTGTGGTGACGGATTAAGAATACGGATTGTCACCACCCCATATCATCCCATGGGTGTCGTAAGAGCCGACAGAGGGACCATATTATGCAGAGAACAGCATTGTAAAAGAAGGAAAACTTTATACAAACCCTATACCAATCCGTTTGGCCAGCGTGGTATAGTAGGCCAATTCCTCCTTTCAAAGGAGAGGCCCGGTCCAGCAGTGGACTGTTAAGGGCTGATGATGATGAGCCTAACCTAACCAAAACGAATTTGTTAAGTAGACGTAAGATTTAAAAAAAGGAACCTACTTGGAAAGTTCACGTTATGGGAAGTGGACATTGGACCTTTTGGGAGTTGACGTTATGGGAAGTGGACTTTTTGGGCATTGTACATTTTGTGGTCGTTTTGGGAAAGTCGACAAAATGGGAAATTGACATTTAGGGAATTACCATTTTGGGAAGTGGACGTTTAGGGAGAGTGAACATTTTGGGAAGTTGACGTTTCGAACCTAAAGGATTTATTAGGACACGTCAACCTCGGAGGTCTTACGAATTTTCCATCCCAGATGAGAGAAAGTGCTGCATTCGGCGAATTGGTCTGCACTACACTCCTTGTCAAAGGTTACATGGATACGGTATTGGTGAACGTATTTAACTTGGACAATGTGAGAAATATTGTTGTCATTAAAAAGTTTGAATTGTTTAGGTATGGGATTGGTGCTGGTAACACAAACTTGAATTTTTGTATCAGGTGGGTCTGATGGCGCTTGATTCCCATCTAAGGAATTTGACGGAAGCTTCCATCCTCATTTTAAGGTGTTCCAACCCTCCTCCGATGATATTTCCTCCCTATGTCTTTTATAACCCGAAGTAAGGTCATCAACATTTATATCGGGTATGTTGTCTACGCACGACTCTAAACCACCAACCTCGCTTTCCCCGCTTAATTAATCTCGTCTCGGAATATATCTGTAAAATTTATAATGCCTTCAAAAATATCGAGCAGCGGTGAACCAAACCGGTTTCGCCGACCGGGCGGCGCGTGCGATGTGCCGCGCTCAGGTAAAATATGTAAACAAAGTGTTTGCGATAAACCGTAGCAGTAAAGTAAATATTTAGTGACTGCTCGTGGCGAAGCACCGATCAACACTGATGCAACGTTATGTAAAAATAAATATTTAGTGTTATGATGTCACTTTGCAGTTTTTTTTTTTGTCAAAGTTGGTCGAATTTTATTCCAATAATTTTCACAATAACATTACAAATTATTCATTTTGACTATATTCATTGCTATCTTACATAATCATAATATCTAAGAATATACTTATGTATCTATAATATAAAAATGAATCGCAAAATGTGTTGGTAAGCGCATAACTCAACAACGCCTGGATCAATTTGGCCAATTCTTTTTTTTTAATGTTCGTTGTCGTTCAAAGATGGTTTTTACGGCGAGAAAAATTCTAATAATTGCCGGAAAAACCCTAAAAACAGCCCTTTTCTTTTTCCCATACAAACGTTTTCTAACTAAAACGTAGAGTCAATTTGTAATTTATTACCGCTGCAAAAAGTTCAAATTCGCGTGCGCGTTGATATACTTCTTTGTTTGATGGCAGTTTTGACAGGTATCCGGACCTGAAGTCTCAGTGCTGCCGCCCAGCGGGCTTCATGTCAGAAGAAACCAATTGATAATCCCTACTTAATATTATAAATTCGAAATTGTGTATCTATGTATGTTCCGTTTTCACGCTAAAACGGCTGAACCAATTTTGTTGAATTTTAATATAGAGATACATATATTGGACCGTGGAGACTGTTATAGGCTACCTACCATAAGTTGTAAAAATTAAACTAGGAGGGATTGTAGGGAGTGTAGAAGTTTGTACGGCACAAATTTACCTCTTGGAAGTAAGAACGCATGCGCTGATAATTGATTGTTGCGCATGTGCTATCGCATATCTGTCAGTACTGTTACGTCATACCTACATAATGTCATATTGTGCACGTTGATTAAATTGTTCGCATATCTATACTAATATATAATATAATAAAGCGAAAGAGTTTGTTTGTTTGTTTGAACGCGCTAATCTCAGGAACTACCGGTCGGATCTGAAAATATCTGTTTTCAGAGCCCAGTTATTCCGGAAGGCTAAAGGCTATATGTATAATGAGAAAAATTTTAAAAATCAATATGAATCTAAATACAACATCTATTTCGTGATCAAAGATGGCGGGCAGGAAATCAAAGATGGCGGACGGGATTTTTTTAAAGCCGATATGGGTATTGTCTCCGATATTTTAAGGAATGGGGAATTAAAAAACACCATCTATTTCGTGATCAAAGATGGCGGATGGGATTTTTTTTTAAATCAATATAGGTATCGTCTCCGATGTTTAAAGGGATGGGGAATCCAAATACAATATTTATTTCGTGATTCAAGATGGCGGATGGGATTTTTTTTTAAATCAATATGGATATCGTCTCCGGTGTTTAAAGGGATGGGGAATCCAAATACAATATCTAATTCGGGATTCAAGATGGCGGATGGGAAATCAAAGATGGCGGATAGGAAAATTTTTATAAATCAATATGGGTATCGTCTCTGATGATTTAAGGGATGGCGAATCCAAATACAACATCTATTTCGTCATCAAAGATGGCGGATAGGAAATCAAAGATGGCGGACGGGATTTTTTTTCGATCGATAGAAGATCTCGATCGAAGTCGATATGGGTATGGTAAAAATCTATGTTTGTTTGTTCATCATTTATAGACTCTGAAATGATAAGAAATTAAGCGCTAAGTCAATGGTAACTTTGGAAAAGGGGTTTGAAAAAAGGGAATTAAATAAAAACTGTTAAAAAGGCGATACGGAGTTCGCTGGGTCAGCTAGTAGGTACATAAATTTAAAAATAAAACGTCACAACATGTACCTACAGGTGTGTTTAGGCGTCGCGTCGTAGAATTGGTGTTATTAGTTATTAGGTACTTACATCATAATGAGCTTACTGTATTTTAATTTTTACCAAAATAAACTGCGATAAAATCCATAAACAATATTATCAATTGGAATGTTATGTGTGAATAAATGAAAGCCTTAGGACGTTGATGTAAGACTTAATTTCAAAAAGCAAAATTATGAAGACATGGTTGCCTCAATGAATCAATAAGAATGAGGGCACATAATGGTAACTGGGATGATATGCTGATGACCCCTTACGCTTGACAGCCAAACCGATCAGTAAGGTCTCTGTCTGTAGTATCTTTTTTGTTATGCTATTGATTATTTGATCATCAACCTTGTGCTCTTCTAGTTGCTTTAAAGATTTTTCCCTTAATAAAAAGTGCGAATAGCGTACATTGCTAACAGATTTCGCAGAATATTTAGCTTTACTACAGTGCGACTACCGTCTGACTTCACAACCTAGAGAAACGCCTATATCATATGTATGTTTTAGACAAATGTCGGGTTGTTTAAGGGTTCCGTTACTTTTGTCAAACTCTTCATGATAGCAGGGGCCAAAGACTTAATGTGCGATATGAATCAAAGGACTATTAACAGTTTAGGGTATGTATGAACATAGTTTTCAAAAGTCAGTGATGTACACCGTTGATTCAAACTTAAGACTCTCAGCAAAACATGTACTGCTTTGCAGAGAATCTCAATTGTGTGTATGTAATTATTTTTGTTCTCAATGAGATGTCACTACTACCAGTCTCTCAAATATTTATGCTAATATAAGCAGTAAGGCTATTTAAGGGTACTAGTTAATGAAATAAAAACATATTTACACCGGTCACTGTTTTTACTGCATAACTTTAATTTACTGATTAATATAAAATTCTAGATAGCATTGAGTCACATTTTTTAAATTGCCTGTTCCTTTTTTAGGTTTCCATAGTAACCTACAAAGATCAAGTTGATATTCTGGCATATCTGGTTAGACCAGTAAGCGAACCTCGAGCTCCAAGGCCGAAGGCGTGTAAGCTTTGGATGCAACCGGGATAACGCTAGGACGATGATGAGTAAACCTAAGAATTTTCCTAATAGCTTCGCTATGTCCGTCCGTCCTTTCGCGGTTTTATTTTATCCTTAGGACATTTGGTAAGTTTGACCGTCTGTTACGGAAACCTGCATTGTGCATGACTTGACATTGCATTTGGCTTGTTTTTATAATTGCTGGCAACTCGAATAAAACAAACATGCTACCATCAAACAACCTCCATTTATTTTGGTTTCAGTGAATGTAGGAATCTGCTTGCTCAGTACGAAATTGAAACGACAACATGCGTAGCAGCTACCGGTACCAACAACTCGGCCAGGTCACTAGTTTTTTTGATTATTTAGTGATCAAACAATCGCCAAGGTCAGTCATGGATCCCATTAGAGTTTACTTAACGTCGGGATCGACGCATTACGTTTCCTAGTGTTTGAACCTTTATGGAATAGAGCACAGACTACTTAGGGGATACTACGTTGAACTGCGATAAACTGACAAGACAAAATTCACAAAATTAACCGTTGGTTAGCCGTCAAAAATGACAGATAGGGCCATAGATATAGTACCTATTAAGTCTATGGATAGGGCCAATGGGGGATGAGGTACACAAAGGGGAGGGAGGAATATGTCAAAATCTACTTTAGCGTTGTCTATGGATAACCATAGTCATTTTCTGTAAGGCGTATATTTTTTATTTGAAGTTGTACTGCCGTGGAATAGAACGTCCAGGCAAAAAATATCGCTGAGTTTGTCATGTAACGTACCTGTACTAACTGAACAGGTCCATAACGTGTTTATAATTCGTCAAAGCCCTAAGAGAAACGTAATTGATAAATCAAATCACAGTCTGAAAGACTCAACACAGTTTCTAGAATCGAACCCACTATCGTATTTATATTTAATTATTACTTACAGCAGTTTCACCCACCTATACTGCTCCAAACCAGCTTCTGAATTTTTAACAGCCTTAATCTCGTATTTGACATAATTAGAGAATAAAATCTTTCTTTATAAGGTGCCTACGCAAAGTTTCACTGTTCAAATTTCGTATTTTCAGCTTCAGTTGTTTAGTCTCTGCAATCATGAATCACAGTCACTCGTGAGGACGAGTAATTTTATATATAGTTGGGTATAAGAGGTTCCCAAAGCTACGCCCGCACATTTGTTTTTAATGTAATCGTTTCTGCCTGTTCCCGTGGGAATTTCAGGAAATCCTTTGTTAGTGCACCATTACGCTTCTTAAGGAAAACACATGCCAAATTTTAGCTTCTTATGACCAATAGTTTGTCTATGCGTTGTCAGTCTGTCGGTCAGTCAGTCAGTAACGCAAGAATTTTATACACACAGATTATATTATAGATATGTTGTTTTTCAACCTTTTTCGTGACAGACCCTTTAGTATGGAGAAATATTTCGCGATATACAGGGTGTAAAAAGACCCTTAGGGAAAACTGAAATCCCCTGTTGTACCACTACGAACATTTTTTACTTCGGCACCATACCTGGGAAGTTACTGGTTCAGGAGATATTGAGGCTCAAAGTTAGTATGGAATTTTTCTAATTAGGTACAAAATCGATGCATTTACCCCGCCAATATGTTCTTTAGATGCCCTATGACCCCATGGATAAGTAGGTATTTCGAGCATTGCACGCGCGTGCTTTTAATTGCGGTTTAAAAAATGAGAAAACGTAAAAAAAAATTCGTTTCCCAGGTATAATTTTTGGTTAGTATGACTCGGCATGATGTCCACAACGAGTAGACTTCGACTTGGTGATGGGTCTTGTGACACCCTGTATAATACAACTTACTAATCTTACAATACATTCCTATAAATATATACAAAACATACAAAACAGAAAATAAAATAATTTAGAGGGCGTCATAAAAGCCACGTTGTATGGCAATGCTTACCTTTTGGGCCAAGTACACTCCAGCCTTCTGGTCACACGAGGCGTCGACCAGTCTCTTTGCGAGATCTCTAAAAAAAGATCTCGCAAAGAGACTGGTCGACACTTGGACCCCATGGCCCCAACGTTTCGACCCCAAACGGCTCAAATACGTAATCCCCAAGTAGGTTTACGTATTTGCGCCGTTTTAGGGTCTCCGCTGTATCAGCAGCAGCGCCCGCACAACCTGCTGTGCCAGGAAGATGAGATGGCGCGAGGGTATCGAAACATGTTGTGTCCCACACCAAAGGCCTACCCAACTTCCATGGGAGTAAAGACATACCGTCTGATCTTTTGCCATCGTCACGTGCCTGCCCCTGAGGTTCAAGTTGGACTGGAATGCCAGCGGTGACAAGAGCCCGACGGAGTATTTCATCGCTACGTTTGGATAACTCATAATTAAACACGTAAAACACATTTTTTACGCGCATATGTGTGACCACGGTCGATGTCGGCAGCCTGGCTGCCGCCGCGCCGCGAGTGTGGCCTAGAAAGGTTAGGTAGCTGTAAAAAGGTAAACTACAATCCAGAATTTTGGAAATTCGCTTTGAACTTTCAATGTATGCAGCAGGTCAAGTCACAAAGCTCCAAAATAATTTGTGACTTGCAGTTCCTTTTGAAATTGGATTTACTTTTTGAATTAGTTGAGCATTTAAATATCTTGAATAAAAGTCTTTAAGAACGGGATGAAAATGTCATCAATGCTGAAAACAAAATCCATGGCTATAGAAACTAAATTGATTTGTGGTCATACGCTATAAATCAAAACCACTGGGATTCACAGTGTTTTATTGAAGAAGTCGGATGTGAGATAAGCATGACTCCCTAAGGGATCGAATAATATAAAAACACTGGATTCGACAATAGGATTTTGGTTCATTTGTTTACTCACAAACAGTATAATAACGTGCTAAAGTAAAGAAATAAATCTACCTATAAAAATAAAAATGAATCACCGAAATGTTTGTATGCGCATAACTTCCGAACGATTGCACCCAGTTGGATAAATATTTATTTTATGTGTTTGTTATTGTTAGGAGCAGGTTTGTATGAAATAAATAGTTATTTAAAAAATTATAGCAAATATTTAAAAAATAATATGGCGGTACGAAGTTCGTCGCCTACGTAAGACTTATCAATGTCAGAAGTCAGGCACTACTACATATGCGTCCATAAATGTGTGATAGGTATGTATGATGCTATGAACAGATCAGTTGTACTATTTGACGCACACGGTCAACAGATCGGTTAGAAACAGTGACATTTTGTTAGTGGTTTATTAATAGTAATAAAAATAATTCTATGTTTATGTGACAAATTGTTGCACAATATTTATTTTGTTGGGAAACAAATAAGGTTGGTTAATTATATTTATTTATCATCGTTTAAGATATTAATTTTTAGAAAGCATAATAATTTAAAGAACAATTAAAGTTAATTAACCAATAATGATTAAGATTTATTTTGAATTGGAAGAAATGCTAAACAAGTGTCTCTTTTTTAAATTGAATGCAGCCCAAATGCTTAAATCAAGCATTTTTTAAATGTTTATTTCTGTGAAACAATGTGATAATATTTGATGTTATAAAAAATATTCATATTTAATAAAATTAACAAAATTTTGGATAAAATTAGATTTTGTGTGTGTTTGTTTATTTGCATAAATTGTAGGTAAACGTTTACAGGTGTTATAATTTGGTAGTATTCTTATACAATTTGTCGATCTGAAGATGACGTTTAAAATTTATAAATAGGGAAATTACCTTATAATCTACTTATAGCTTTGTATTTTACTTAATTTGTTATTAAGGTATAAAAATGTATAATATTGTGGTAAAGGGTGACATTTTGACATTGAATGTATTAAGTACAGTCGCGGTCTGAAAGTGTTTACCACCTTAAGGCTTATAATTGCATGAACACATCAATGACACAAGGACGACGATATTGTACTAGGCAACTAATCTATGATAACATGCGTTGCGTAGCAACTGGTGTCAATAACGAGTTATTATTCAACATTTATAATATACGTTCATTTAATTACAAGCGTGATATTTACACTGAAACTAAAATATTTGTAGTCTTCAAATAATGTTATTTTGAACTTGCTATTTACGATTTTAGTATTTGTAATTAATAAGTTTATCAAATGACTTTTACATTGACAGATTATAATGAAAGGGGTGGCGAAAATACGACAACCTGAAAATAAAACCTTTTTGAAAAAAATACAATATTTATATCGTCTAGCGTAAGACTGCCTCGTTGGTCTAGCGGTAGTTCATACGACAGCTGATCATGAGGTCTCGGTTTCGATTCGCGGGTCAGGCTCGGAAAATGTTGCTAAGGTTTTCTGTTAAGAATTTCTTAGTGACAAATTATTTTTTTAAGTTTCTGTCAAGAAATTCTTAATAATTAGCCCGAAGTAGGCGGTGTTTCACCCCCGTGGATCAGAAAGCACGTTAAGCAGTCCTGGCTGTCATGATCTATGGCAGTCATTAATGGGAAGTCAGTGCCCTCAAATATACCTACCGACTATTGGTCTAACCTTAGAATGATGTTAGATGGCAGTCGCTCCGTGTAAAAACTGATATCCAGTCAAATCTCGGTAGAACAGTAATAGCAGGCTCTGGGCTCCGAAGCGCAAGCTTGGGATGCAACTAAGAAAATGCTAGGGTGATGATGATGATGATATCGTCTAGCGAAAATCAGGGCGCGGTCAGACTATGAGCTATAATGATAGTGGATGGTATGCTAGTCACGTTAAAGCGCATGCTGATCACATAAGTGAGATTTTGTTTAGATAGTGTGCGCCCTTAACCTGGCGAATCGTGCTTTATAAAAAATAGGCAGAAATAATAAAAAACTAATTCAACACATATTTTTTGTTAATAAAAGTTTTAATAACGAATATAGCCTCCCTCAGCAGCCACAGCATAAATACAATTCTGTCATTATGTCAAATTATTTAATCGACCTAAAAATATTCATACTCTTTTTGTTTGAATCGATGCCTTACCAATGATTGAAAAGTAATAAGTACTCAGATATAGCATTTGCGACCTTGCTGAACCCAGCGTGACAAAGAATGTAATTTGAAAAGTGGTAAACATTTTTAGACCGCGACCGTACATAGAAGTAACTTATGTAGGTACCTACTTACATTTTGTTTTTTGACTTTAACATATTTATTTCTTTATTTATTTAAGACTTTATACACAAACAAGGTGTACATAGGTGGACATAATGCCATGAGGCATTCTCTACCTGTCAACCTACAGGTGGTGCAGAGATAGTTGTGGTAGGTGTAATATCGGATTTTAAAAGGATGTCATATTATTCATTCTATAATTATATAGTTGTTACCTGCGGTTTTACTCGCACTATTTCGCGACAACAGCGCTTCCCGCTGGGTTCCAGAGATAACCCCGGACAATCAGAAAGACAGAGAGGCAAACAAAAAATTAATATGTACTTGAAAATCTTTTAATAAAAAAAATACTTAGTTATTTTAAAATCACAGACAGACGTTTTATATCTTGTAGATTTTAATTTCTAACCTTATTTATATTCTCTTACTAAATATATTTTGATAACAAGAAGGGTACACACGGATAAAAGCAAGCTCTTTGACCTTTATACCGTTCTTATAGCGTACGAAATAAGTATTAAAATCGTACGGCAACTAATTAGCATTACTTGACGCTGTGTATATGATGACATCACTCATCCATCATATTCATTAATATCTTTTATATTAATTTGTGTCAGTTCGAATCAATAAACAACGTGTGATAAAGAACACAACATGGTATTACTTATAGTAAAAGTATAAGATGTTTTATCGAATGGAAAATCAACATCTTCAATCGTGTATAAAAATTGTCTCACAGCTGGGCATGGACCTCTTCCCAGTTTAAGAATAGTTGAGGACTACCGCGCTGACCTAGTGCGGGTGTATGATAAAATCCCATATGTTGCTAAATTTACTCTTATGGGAATAAAAGGTATCCCATATTGTGCTATTCTAATGAATAAATCTACAAGCTGTATTACTGCAAAGTTTCATCAAAATCCGTTCAGTAGTTATCATTGGGGATAAATATAATGACCACCATAAAATGCTTTTATTCCCTTAGTTCTTTAACCAAAAATATATACTTAGCACCAGAAAAATAAAGTCTAAAATTACAATAGTACTAGCTATTTTAGTCACGACTGCACTTCAAAATGTATTCGAACACCAAATGTAGTAAATGATCACCAAATAAATAGTATTTAGCACTCAAAAATAGGAGCCCTGCTTCGCAGGGCTCCGTCAACTTAGTTTATTAAAAGTAGGTGGTGTAACAAAATCCAATTTATGTGTTGGTATTTCATACAACTGACAAAAAAACTTTGATTATAATTTTACATTAAAATGCTGGTTTAATTTTGGTGATGATTTACTACTTTTGAGTTAACAATGATTTATTTGGAGTCTTTTTGCTTAAATAGGATAGCGAAATGTTAAAACGTTGGTTATAATACATTAAAATGCGGGTTTAATTTTGGTGATAATTTACTATTTTTGTCTGTTATATGTTACTATATCTGGTGGTAAGTTAAACATAAGCCGTTTTCATTTAAAAGTTTTAGTATCAAGTACAGAATATAGTCTTTCCACTAGCGACTGCAGTCTGCCAATCTGAAAGCCTGCTATCTTGAAGATATTTGACGGTTGTTTTAGGAAGTTAGTACCTGTGAATAAAGCGACACTACCCTCTAACCATGGAATATAGCTTTACCTTTGGGTTACGGAGGTCAGACAGACAGTGGCACTGTGGAAAAGTTAATATTCAACTAGATCTCGTCAGACTAGTAAGCGGATCCCAGGTTGCAACTGGAATAACCCTAGAAGGATGATGACTAGTATTCACTGGTGGACAATGTGCAGTTCACCTTTTGGACCACCTATCGAATACGATGCGAGCGATGAGGCGGACGCCTAGCTGTAATGAGCTATGATTTTATCACTGTGCCTAGTGTTGTGGTTATTTTAATTCTCAAGAATACAAAAATCAACAAATTTATTTAAAGTACTCTTTTCTACTAACTCTTAACTCTTATTCTTCGTGTCAATGGTTCCATTTAACTATATAACACTCGCAGAATACTCGGCCACTATGATTGCGTTAGGAGTGGCCTCCCAAAGCTCAGCTACAGTACAGACGCTCGTGCAAGATGGACATATTAGCAAATGAGCCATTGTCGACTCCAGCACCACATTCACAACGAGCAAGGTTGGGGTCACTGAACTCGGAGATAAACAAGTTTGCCCTTCAACAACCAACCACTTACCAATAATACTGGTATTTGTTTCAACTAATACCTATTTGTTTATTTTTTAATAATATTATGAGCGTTGCCAACGACGTAACGCTAAGTTCAATTAAAGATTTATTTTTTACTAGCAACCCGCCCCGGTTTCGCACGGGTGCAATGCTTAAGCAGTATTATATATATAAACCTTCCTCTCGAATCACTCTATCTCTAAAAAAACCACTTCAAAATCCGTTGCGTAGTTTTAAAAATTTAAGCATACGTAGGGACAGACAGACAGAAGACAGACTTTGTTTTATACTATGTAGTGATGAAAGACATTGAATATTGTTAATAGAGCGTGTACCATAGCGAAGTTTCCTTTAAGATGTTAGAAGCATTTTAATTATTCTTTTTAATCTGTTGATATTATTATCCAGCAGATTGTGAGATCCGCATCAAAATCCGTTACGTTGTTTAGGAGGCGTTAGCGGAAAAATAGACAGAAGCAGAAAGCGACTTTGTCTTAACCATAAATCGAGAATAGTAAATACATCAACAAACATACAAGTTTCAGTTCACACTGTAAACTATGTATATTTGAGAAGGATAAGGAAAATATAACTGAAAATTCACTAGGTGATGAAATAATAATATTTAAATGATGCGTCAACCTGTTAATACTAATTAGATAATATTTCCTAAACGTCAAGCAAATAAGGTGCCATATACACGTAGTTTTGTTGGTAAATGTTATTATGCACCTAAGAAATATTATGTATTGTTTAGCATTAAGTAAATCATCATCGTCCTTGCATCCGGGTTGCATTGAGACTTTCAACTTTAAGTCTCGGACCCGTTTACCAGATTATACAAAGCAACTTTTGCACAGAGCGACTACCGTCTGACAACCGCAACCCAAAGGGATATCGATTTTCGATGCTTTAAACTAGTGGCAGTACTATTATTCAAATATATAGCGATTGTCTAAGATCTTCTTGACAGACGAGGATGACGACTTAACACTAATAATGCTCTCTACGACACGAGACTGCCTATAATATGATTCATGACTAAATATTAAGTAGATATAATATACATATTATGAAATTTAGTCCCTTGGCATTCCTTTCTGAATTAACGGATTTTCGTACTATTATACAGGTATATAATCAACTAAACAATCTTAAAATACTATCCTAAGAAATATATACAAAACATACAAAACAGAAAAGAAAATAATTTAGAGGGCGTCGTAAAAGTCCTCCACATCGGCGTCTACTGGGAACGTGCCCAGAGCGGTGGTAGCTTTGCCATATTATATGGCAATTTTAAACTTTTGGGCCAAGTACACCCCAGCTTTCTGGACACTGGTGACTGGTGGAGGCGTCGAACAGTCTCTTTGCGAAATCCCTAACAAGATATCGCACTTGGACAACGTTTCGACCCCAAACGGCTCAAATACGTTATCCTACTAGGTTTACGTATTTGCACCGTTTGAGGGTCTCCGCTGTAGCTTCAGCGGAAGATGAGATGGCACGAGGTATCAACACACGTAGCGTTCCACACCAAAGGCCTACCCAACGGTTTTTATACTATTTTTACCACTAGACCGTGTGACTCCTGCCTGAGACACGTTTAGCTTTATAATTCACGCCAGCGCGCAGCGGAGCCGCGGGTGAAGTCTAGTTGTATCATGTTTTGGACAACAAATCAATCAATCAGCCTATCGCAGTCCACTGCTGGACATAGGCCTCTCCCAACACGCGCCACAGTACACGGTCTTCAGCCTTCCGCATCCAGTCTGTCTCAGCCACCCTTTTCAGGAGGTCGGTCCACCTAGCCAGGGGCCGCCCTACATTACGCTTAATATGGCCAGCCCACTGCCACTTGAGCTTACTAATTATGTGGGCTATGTCGGTTATTTTGGTTCTTTGTCGGATAACTTCGTTGCGGATTTTATCCTTCAAAGAGACCCCAAGCATAGCCCGTTCCATAGCTCGCTGCGTGACTTTAAGTTTGTGGACTAGTCCCACTGTGAGTGTCCACGTCTTGGCACCGTATGTCATAACAGGTTGGACGCATTGTACAACAAATACGGGAAAGTTAATAGTGAAGTGTTATCGACTGGAGTAGAGACTCAGTGATAAAAATATCATGTCAGTTGATCGTGTTTCGTCCGCATCAACTGTAAGTACCGCAGCAGGCCGATTTGGGCCAGTTCCGCAGTGAAGGTGACATAAGCTCCATACAAAATATTTAAAACTAGAGGACGCCAGCAGCTACGCCTGCAATTTTTTTTTAATTTACCCGTTTTGGCCGAACCCGTGGGAATTTCGGGCAATCCCTTCTTAGTGCACCCCTACGGTCCCCAAGGAACATACATGCCAAATTTCAGCTTCCTGCGCCCAATAGTTTCGGCTGTAGCTTGTCTGTCAGTCAGTCAGTAACGCAAGGATTTTATATATTAAGATATGTAAGTATCTCAATTATTGAAATAAGCCGTTAGTAGCGGAGTGGCTCGTTTAACTAATCCTTATCTATCCATGATTGGCTGCCCGGACTTTACGTTATGTCTCTATAAATAAATAGACAAAAATCATTTACATTATAAATAATGTAAAACAGTATTATGTACATATTTAATGTATCAGACATTTAAAATAATAGTACAGATATTCAGATAACCTTTTAAAATATTAAATTATTCATGTTACGTCACAAAGGTATTTAAAAAAAAACCGATCCCGATAACATTTGTCTGCAGTCATATGTTGGATGAATACGCACTCCCGACAAACGCTTGTGGGATCGTCACTTAGGCCGGTGTTCACCCACACTTTAACAGATGTTTAAATTTGTAACCAACTGTTTAGTTCAATTTTCATGCTCACCATACCTTATACGTTAGTTAAAATGCTAAATCGGGCGGTTATTTTAACCGAGCCTCGCATCCATGTTTAACGCGTTTAAACGTTGGTTATCAATGTCAATGTGACATTTTGTCTAGTTTTATTTGTCAACAGAACAGTTTCATATCATAGAGGTATCATTAAAGTACTACTGTAATGATACCTCTTTGTTTCATGTAAAGACAAAAGGATGTCCGTATTTAATTTTTTTATGGATGGTGAATATAATCACCCAAAACATTTCTTTCGTTAAGGCTCAAATTGCTGGTACGGTTCCTATCAGCCACTTTTTTCTTAAGGTTCCTTATGAAATCAGAAAGTAATCGTTTGATGTGCTCAAAGGTAACTTTTCACGTTTTAAAACCTCTTTTGAAATGGTTATGGCATTTCTACACAATAAACAATAACAATGACAAATGTCATAAAATTAATCCTGCCAAAAAATGTCGTGATACTCCTAAAAAGAAAAATAACGAAAAATACAACGTCTGAACTTGACTGCATTATAATATTATACGATTTTTTAAAGAGTTGTACAAGTAAACGTCATTTGATGTTGTAATGGTACATTTTCATTTGGCAATGTTACATTTCTCACTCATTTCATTCAAAAACGTCCTGTTTTCTAACCGGCACCCAAACGGCACTGATGAACAGTAAAAAAACGATCTCTGTTTATCTTGATGTTTACCTTTAAACAGTTGTTTTTGCAATCGACCGTTATATCATTGTCGGTGAACTTGGGTCTTAATCTGTTAACTAAATTCGTCTATTATTCATTTTATACATTAACATTTCTATTTTATGTTAATATGTTTATGGATGGAATTATGTTTGAGGGCAAGGTGCACGTAATAAATTATTTCTATGAAATTATAAGAACTACATATGTATGTATGTATGTATGTATGTATGTATGTATGTATGTATGTATGTATGTATGTATGTATGTATGTATAAGAACTAATAAGAATAGCATAATTACGTAAATTGTGTTCTTACTACATACATTTGAAACTAGCACTATTAAAATGCCAGCAGCGACTTAAGTATTTTAAGTATTTTTATAAAATATTCATAAATTATCATAATTTTACTACACTTCGTCTACAGCTTAACCCACGTCGCCGCGTCGGTTATTAGGGCCTGTTCACGAGATCGGTCTAAGCGGCGCGCGTCGCGGCGGGCGGCGCGGCAGAGCGTCGTGCACGCCACGACCCTACAGCAGCGGTAAACGCAGCGGCAAATGTGGACGTATTTGGGCCGACGGAGTTACCCATAAATATGGCGATAACCAAAATATCTTTGTGTAACTATACGGTATACTTACCTACAAAATTGTTGACATTGGATCTTCATTTCTTACAAGTATTTTATATCAAAGGAATAATGCATATTCGCAATTAATGAGGCGTTGAATAGGTACCTACACAACGTAGATTACGTTAAGTAGGTAGGTAAATCACCTTTTAACTTTCATAGTAGCTGTGTCTGTACCTAAATAGGTACATATGTACATTACACAATGTTTTAATGTTTGTGATTTATATTAAAACCTACCATTACATTCTGTAAAACATTGTTTCATTACATCTCGCAACGTTTTATTAACATTTTTGTATTTATACAGCGGATGTGTTGCTATCCATACACGCGACCGTTTTAAAATTTCGACTTTAATGTCTGCGTGTTCATTACCGCCACAAAATATTTAACAAATAGTTTAACCGCCTAGTTCGTCCCTCGCGTAACGCTCACTGTGCCGCTCGGAGTCGTGGCGTCGGACTCGGTCGCAGTACATTTGTTCCCGCCGCTCGCCCCACCGCCCGCCGCGCCGCAGGTCGCGCAGCCATTCGCGCCAAAGAAAACGCGCGCGTTATCGCTGTGCGCGGCAGCTCGTGGCGTGCTTCGAACGTTTTCATACATTTGATCTTGCCGCTCGCCGCCCCGCGCTAAGCCGCCGCTCAGAGCGGCAAGGTCGTGACAGGGCCGTTACTCCCGGGAGGATTGCCATAAATCCGCTCTAGCAGTTTCTCCGTAGTTTCGGATGGTCCGTTGTCTGTCAAGTACTCAGCAGGAGTTTTATATTTATTGATTGACTGAAACCTAAGTTACACAATAGCGTTCCTTGCTAATTCATTACTAATTTATAAATTCTGTTTTTTTCAACCAATGGAAAAATTGGACCCTCAGTTTCAGAACAGCAATTAATTGATCAGACAAAGTGTTCTACACCTATATACCACCATCTATCTATACACCAACCAATAACACTTTATTTTAAAACTTCGCATATTTTTTTAACACTGCATTATACAACTAGACTTTGCCCGCCGCTGTCTCAGGAGTATCTATGACTGTTCTAGAAATCCTTAGATAAATCGAATATTGAAACCAGCCATAGGGGAAATCGAGGACTCCGTGGTCTTTTCGTCCGTAATCACGCGGTTGCAAAATTCGCGATGCGGCGTCTATATTTCTGTAACGCATTTAAGTACTACTACTAACTACGCAGATAGTCAAAACGCTTTTTCAAATATGCATACCCCAGTATACGTTCACACTACAGCGCCTTTAAAACGCGACGCTTTTTTACGCTGGTCGTCAGGCTTTAAATGGAATAGGACTTATGGAACTAGAGACAAGACTGATTTTAAAGCGCTCGAATGGTAATTTAAAAAGACACTCGTACGAATGAGGCCTAACAGAAACTAGTTTGCTGTAGATCCTATAGATGAACCGCAACCAATATTCAAGCTATGGGATTTTATTACTGACGTTCAAATTTACCTTTCAGACAATGGAAGCCCGAAAATGGTTTCTGTTCGCAGTGGTTCTCAACGTTTGGATCTGTGAAGGCTATAAGATATTACTAGTGTTTCCTCTGCCGAGCAAAAGTCATGGTATACTTGGAGAGAACATGGTTAAACATCTACTAAACGCTGGACATGAGGTGAGATTTTATATATTTTACAAGTAGAACATTCGTCGACAAATTGTTGACGTTTTGAAAAACGGAAAGGTCCGAAGCGCCCGGAAACGGCGGCGAGCATATATGAAAAGAGTAATCAATAAGCCGGAGGTCATAGGCTCAGTTCCCATCCAGGACTAATCTGTTCAGATAATCATGATGATTTCTCCTGTGTCTAGATGTAAAGTTTCAATTCATATAACCACAGGGTTATATGAATTGAAACTTTACATCTAGAAACAGGAGAAAAAAAAAATAGTAACAATACAGAACGCACTCAGGTGCGTTCTGTATTGTTATTATATTTTTTTTTTCTTTAGGCTTAATAATAATTATTACTCTTAGATAATTAACATAAGGAAATCTGATCTCAAAATAAGTAAAACCTGTAGAAGGGCAGCTCTGTTTCAAGCCTAGCATAAATAAAATAAAAACATTTTTAAGTTAAAGGATTTTATTACAATAAAAATATATGTAGTCAGGTTATGTACTAAAAGCTAAAAAATAATTAGCTAAGTTCTAGCTACCAGATCGCACCAATCTTCTTTTCAATCTGGGGTATTGATCAGATAAGTATAAAATCGTTGGGCGCATGAAATTTCTATCAAAATGTTTCCTCTGTATAGGTACGCTACGCCCAACGATTTTATATTTGTCTAATCAATACCCCAGATTGATGAGAAGATTGGTGCGATCTGGTAGCTAGAACTTAGCTAATTATTTTTTAGCTTTTAGTACATAACCTAACTACATATATTTTTATTGTAATAAAATCCTTTAACTTAAAAATGTTTTTAATTTATTTTATTTTCAAGTTTTTAGTGTTGTTGTTAGTTCATAGTGAACCCTATTCTACTAATCAAGCCCTTTCATTCGATACCCATATTGAGGTATTTGTGAAAAATATGTAATCCGCCATCTTGTGGCGGCAGCCATCTTGGATTTTTCATAGTGAGCTCTATTCTGCCAATCAAGCCCTTTCATTTGATACCCATATTGAGGTTGTTTTGAAGTAATATGTGATCCGCCATTTTGTATCGGCGGCCATCTTGGATTTACAATCATAAAGAATATATAATATTGTATTGTCATCAAGATTAAGAGTGTGTACCAAATATCAGATCAATCTGACATCAGGAAGGGGATAAAATTACAATTACTAAATTTGACCCAAACAAATAAACAGGTCAAGCTAAATAAAACCGTTTAAAAACCGTTTTATAAAAACCGTTTAAAAACCGTTCAATAATAAAAACTACATAAGTATGATCAATTTCACCCAAATACAAAATAAAACATAAATCTTAAATTTACAGATTAAAGACTTTCCAAGAAATCAGTTATTTATTTTAAATAAATATAACCATGATTGTTTTAGACAGAAGGGTCACAAAAGCGTATCTTTAGTCTATTTCTGTTTATGTATATTCAGTAACCACATATTTTATCATTGGCTAAAATTCGAACTATACGAACATAACATACTTTTTATTAATGCAGGTTATGTTACATAGATTGGCCTAGTATTATTACAACTTGTGTTAATAATGGAGAACACTTACATAATTATAACTATTATCTTATCAATACAAGATAAATGGCCGTTTATTTGACAAATTATATGTGTACTAAATGACAGCTTATAGCTATATTAATTGCTGATTAATTATTATTCAATCTCGAACAAACTTAAAGTCAGAGTAGTAAAGTGATTATACACTACTAACGACATCCACACATAATGTAGTAAAACGCGTATTTATGATTATTCTATGTAAATACAATAGCATTTTTTTAATTTTACGCACTTAACCTCGAAAAGTCATTAGTTCGAGCGGTGGATTCGAATCCGACTCTCTGCGTTGGAGCCTATTATTCTCTTCACTAGGTTATCCAACCTGCGATATTTTGATAAAATTTGTGGTAAAATATGAAATCTGTTTTATTTGCTTTTTTACCATTTACAATAAGCCGTTCTGCCACAATTATATGTCAGAGGCAGTTATCCTTTTTTTGATTTACTGCCCTGTTGACGAAAGCCTTTAAATTGATAAGCATCACCGGAAGTTGCACCGCTTTGTCGCCATGTTTGTATGGTCCGTACAATTTAAAAGTAAGTAATAAACGAAATAATTATTATGTCAATTAAAAAGATGGAAAATATATCTAAATGTAATTAAACATTCATTTAAATTTCATTTAAAACCAGATAGAAGGTCATATAAAGGCAAAAGAATAATAAAAAATACTTTTATATACCAAAAATATTTGTACTTGTATATTTTAAAGAACTGTAGAAAAAATTTTTGTCATAAATATGTTGTTTAAGTAACGTAAAAACAACTTGATTGACATCTTATAAAAAGGTATTTTTTTGCATGCTATAAACCTGATATTTTTATGAAGTGCCAAACTATGAGACAGTTTATAAGCAGTGTTGATAATATCTTAATATATAAAATCCTTGCATTACTGACTGACTGACTGACAGACACGCTACAGCCGAAACTATTGGGCGCAGGAAGCTGAAATTTGGCATGTATATTCCTTGGGGACCGTAGGGATGCACTAAGAAGCGATTTCCCGAAATTCCCACGGGATCGGCCAAAACGGGCAAATTAAAAAAAAATGCAGGCGTAGCTGCTGGCGTCCTCTAGTAATTTATATTTTCGTGTAAGGTTAAATACAATTGAATTAAAACTAACTGTAAGTGGCTATTTACACATAAATTAAAATAATTATTCCTATACTTAAATAACTAACGAATAAAAGGCAATACATAAAAAAGTAAAAGCAAAATTTAAAGGGCGTCATTAAAATCCTCCACATCGTCATCAATTGGAAGCGTGCCCAGAATGCTGGCAGCATTGCCACGTTGTATGGCAATGCTGATCTTTTGTGCCAAATACAGGCCAACATTGTGGTCACGCGAGGCGTCAACAAGTATCTTTGAAAGATCTCTAAAAAGAGCTTTAGCACTTGGACCCCATGGTCCCAACGTTTCAACTCCAAACGGCTCAAATACATAATCGCCTACTAGATTTATTTATTTGCGCCATTTGAGATTCTCCGCTGAAGCAGCAGCAGCGCCCGCACAACCCGCTGTGCTAGGAAGAGATGGCGCAAGGGTGTCGACAAATGTTGCGTCCCACACCAAAGGCCTACCCAGCTTCCATGGCAGTTAAGACATACCGTCTGGTCTCTTACCATCGTCGCGTGCCAAGCCCTGAGGTTCAAGTTGGGCTGGAACGCCAGCGGTGACAAGAGCCCGGCGAAGTATATCATCGAGGTTGGCGTGTCGTAAAATACGACCTGCGCTCCTGCTGCATGACAGACCATGGTGACCAAGACTGTCGACAGCCTCTCCACAGTGACAGCGATGTGGAGAAACACATGGCGCACCTAAACGAAGGCAAAAAAACCGCATTGAAATCCGTTGCGTAGTTTTTAAGATTTAAGCATATATAGGGACAGACGGACAGAAGACAGACTTTGTTTTATACTATGTTGTGATATTCTTAAACTACGTAATATTGCCAAAACATTTGAAGATAATGTTCAAAGGTCGATTGCGCCAATCAAAATTTTTGTATCATTGTTTTCTTAGTTCTACATTTATTCAGTCAGTCTATGCCATATCAGATTTATAAATGCATCCAGCACATGTCAGCTGCGCATAATTAATGATTGTTTGATATTTGACAACGCCCGCTAATAGTAGGCAATCCATAGCTGGGCATGTCACGTTGCATGTTTTTTACAAGTACTTGTGGCATTCACCTATGTATTATTTTTGCAGGTGACTTACATAACTCCATTTACTAAAGAGGATGGCCACCCGAGACTACACCAAGTAGACGTTACAGATAATAAAAAATTGTTCAATGGTAAGTTAATTTTGCTTCCTTCTCAAGTTGTCGAAGTCATGTCGGATTGATTTTAAGACTATTGTAACGCTAAGTTGCAGCAATAAAAATTGTCGAAGAATTCAACTTCCTCTTTTTCACAAACATAGATTTATGTCATAAGTGAGAAATAATATCGGCAGTTATGCGAGTGGATCTTCTTAGTGTGATCTCACTAGCAAACTGTTCACAGGCTTCAAAGCAATAATAGTGTTTGCCTTGTAGCTTTCAATATACATACATACATACATACATATCGTCACGCCTTTTATCCCCGAAGGGGTAGGCAGAGGTGTATTTCTACACCCACTTTTCGCCAGATATACTTTAGTCCCACGTAATAAGGGGCGAGCCTATTGCCGTATCGGGCACATTTCCAGACTCCGTGCTGCTACTGAGAATTTCGTGACAGAAAAACCCAATAACACCGCCCGACCCAGGAATCGAACCCGGGACCTCCCGATCCCACGCGCACATTTATGCCGCGAGACCAACGAGGCAGTCGTATAGGGTTTGATGTCGAGTTTTCCGTCTCTACGCAAAGATGGTATTTGCTTCATGTTATCCCTTAGTCGCCTCTTACGACACCCACGGGAAGATAGGGGGTGGTGACACTTGTATTATATGCCGTCAACCACACGGCATCTTTCAATATTAACCAAAGATACAAGCATTTCTGCGGATAGACTGCCAATAAAAGTCAGTTCAAAAAACTTACGACCAACCTATATTTATGTAATGTAATATTTTAAAACAGCAATCCAAATGATAAGGATTTACTGTTTTCCCACATCTTATTTTCTAGTCTAGCCAGAAACTTATTCTGACCTCAATATTAAAAAGTTAAATATGATCTTCTTCAGCAAGTAGATAATTTCTTAGCAGAAAAATTATATTCGATGCTATTTCTGATATTATATATTTTTTGTTTAATAGCTCTTAACGAAAATCATAAGACTAACCTAAATGAATTTACAGAACATTCAATGAGTGTTAAATCGATCATGGACAAAGAAATTGACTTTCAAAGTAATGATATGCTAACGGGCCTGATGATGGGTATGGCAACGAATACGATGAATAATCCAACAATTCAAAAGTTCTTGCGGGACCCGAAACAAAAGTTTGATGTAGTTATTGGTGAATGGATGTTCAATGATTTTTACGCAGCGTAAGTATTTATGCATTCACAGGCTCTTTTCCTTCTAAGCTTCTGAAAGAACAGCAATCAACTTTCAATTGTTTTTTTTTATTTCTGTCGTCTTGTCGCCGTACGTTTGTAAACGATTATCAAGAAATCTTTACAACCAAATCATTCGTTTATTTTCTAGGTTTGCTGCTGTTTTTGATTGTCCGTTTATCTGGTTCTCTACCATGGAACCACACTCAGCTATATTAAATATAGTGGACGGACCTATAAACCCATCTTACTTCAGTGACTATCTAAGCAAACATATACACCCGATGTCATTTACTGAGAGGGTTCAAGAGTTGTGGGTGCTGCTAAATCGTATGAAGAAGAAGAATTTGTAAGTCAATTGTCATGTCAAAATTAATAGTTATTATTACATAGCTGGCATACCGCGCCTTGGCAAACCTAGCGTAGGAAGCTCTCCGGTGGAGTGATGATATACGCAAAGTGGCTGTCAGCGGCTGGACACGAAAAGCCGACAACTGGGCTCAGTAACGTGCCATTTGAGAGGTCTATATCTAGCAGTATACTATAGCAGGCTGATGATGATGATGATTACAAAGCTAATTGTGTAAATGCCTAATAAGTCTACTGAACAATATAAATATTCTTTGAGAAACACGTAATATTTTCTAATAATTTTATTTTTACAGAGTATTTAAAAATTGCACTCTTGTATTGTATTTAACGTCTTTTATGACGTAATGATTACATCAATTTGAAGTCAAATAAAGCTATTTGAACATTAAAACTACTGTAAAGACATATTCGACCGCAAGTATTGACCATTATTATTTAAACTTTTAGCAATTACTTCTACCAAGAAGAAGAACTTTATCAACGCGTCATAGCACCTATCTTTAAAGAGAAAGGAAAGCCGGTGCCGTCATACGCAGAAGTAACGAATAATGTTTCTCTTGTACTAGGGAATAGTCACTCGGTTATTGGTGATGCAATCAGCTTACCGCAGAGCTACAAACATATTGGCGGTTATCATATTGACGAAGAGGTTAAACCATTGCCAGAGGTAAGAGCATAACATACTATTATACGAGTTTAGTTCTCTGATCCTTGAAATTTGATATCAAATGTGTGATTTGCCGCTGATCTTTTTACAAACTATAAAGACAAAAATAAGTAAATAATGGTCGTCAATTGATGACAATAACAACAAAACTACATTTTTGAAAACTGCCTTAAAAAAAATCTGCACGAAAAACGCGTTATTAAGGATGACTCAAAAACTAGTTAACTTGATATTGAATTGAATTTTATATAGGACGAGTAAACAATTAAAGAATAATTAAATTAGTTAAAGTCACTAGGTAACAATTATAGAGACAATCATCGAGTAGAGAACCAACTCATTTATGAAGTTAGCAATATGCTATCTAGATCTGTTTGCATTACAAAAAAATAATTTCCTTTGTTGTTGTAAAAATACAAAATATGATTAATGATTTAATCAGTTTGTTTCTCTTTTGTTTGCGATGTTGTTGACCTATAATTTGCCCGTCGTTTTGATGTCGACGTTTACCTACTAATTCATCACCTTGATTGAAAATTAATGACACGTAATTAGCATGTACTGCTGACTGTGTGATATGATCGTCGATTTCGATGAACCTAAATATTGATTTCCGGACATTTTCTTTGCCTACAGGACCTTTTAAAAATTATGGATGGTGCTAAAAATGGAGTCGTATACTTTAGCATGGGCTCAAATCTGAAGAGCAAAGATTTACCAAATGAACTTAAGAAAGGCATATTGAAAGTGCTAGGTGAACTCAAGCAAACTGTCATATGGAAATTCGAAGAGACTTGGCCTAATATGCCAAAAAACGTACATATCGTACAATGGGCACCACAGCAAAGTATTTTGGGTAAGTAAAGATTATTTTTGTTATGACTAAAATATTTTCTTCATCTTAAGCGTATTGTTTGTAAAACCATTTGCTATCGTCACTTTCTTTGATGATACCCACGATGATGATGGAAAGTATAAATTCCAAAAATATACTGCTCAGCTTCTGAAAAGTGATTAACTCCTAGTGTTTCCTTTAGTGATATTTAATTCATGGAAGGCAGTTCAAGTACCTTTGACTAGTACCTATCTAAATTATTTTTCTTAAATATTTATAAAAAGATCCTCTTTTTTTAAATAAAGCCTTCAATTTACATTCAAGTATATTTAAAACAACTTTGTTTTAAATATTATATTTACAGAAAATAATTTGGCAATTACGTTTGTACCTACATTTCAAATACCTCTATTTTGTAATAACAAGTCCAATTACATAGTAATTACGTTGGTCTTACAGTCATGTAATATAATACCACATGCATCTACACAAAGACGACTGTTTGTAAATTGCAGAACAAAATTACATATAT
The DNA here is from genome assembly GCA_944739405.2 of Euclidia mi. Lineage (NCBI taxonomy): Eukaryota > Metazoa > Arthropoda > Insecta > Lepidoptera > Erebidae > Euclidia > Euclidia mi. Next base: position 14,662,309 of record OX123204.2, on the reverse strand, counting down.
TTAAAGTACATTAACTGGTCAAATAACATATTTCTTTACCTTGCATATGATTTCCTGTATTATAAGGCAAGTTGTTCTTTATTTATTGACGAGATGATTGTGTACCTAGTGTATAAAATGTATCTAGTTATTTAATTTATATATAACGGTGACTATGCGATTCTTTTTATTAACATGGTTTGACCATGTCAATAAAGGAAGCGCGAATTCATTTATTTAGTGACTATGTTGTGTCTTTGACTGACAGAGTAAAGAATTGTGTGATAAGAGAGTTTTGTGGGGTAAAAGAAGATGTAGTGGCACGTGGAGAGGATGGATGACAAAAGACTGACCAAGCAGATATATAAGGCAAGTGTGGATGGGACAGGACGAAGGGGAAGACCTAGGCGGACGTTCTCTGACCAGATTGAAGACATCCTAAAAAACAGGGCAGGTTAGAAGTACCCTGAACAGAAGAGCATGCATGAGGAATCTGATGGGAGTGAATGAAGCAAGAGAGATATGTCAGGATCGTTGCAAATGGCGTTCCGTAGTCTCTGCCTACCCATCCGGGAAACAGGCGTGAGTCTATGTATGTATGTATGTTGTGTGATTTTCGTTTGACACAAAACGATTTCGGTAAAATCATGACTGAGAATAGCATTCCCTTTCTTCCTCCTAGCGTAATCCCAGTTTCAATCTGAGGTCCGCTTTCTAGCCTAACCGGATTTGGCTGAATATTAGCTTTTCCACAGAGCGATTGCCTGTCTGACCTCTGCAAACCGAAGGGATAGCGATATTCCATGGTTAAGACTAGTGTCAGTTTACTCAGAAGGTAGTGACGCCCTATAACGAAAGTCAAAGATCTTAATGACAACCGGGACCGAAGGCTTAATGTGCTCTCCGCGGCACGGGGCAAGCGATAATTAACAATTTAATACGCACATAACTCCGAAAAGTTATTGGTGCGCGACGTGGATTCGAATCCGATACCCTCTGCATGGCAGTCTGTTGGTATCCACTAGGCTATCGCTGCCCTTTAATATTATGTCAGCAGAAAATATCATTCTCTGCTGAAAGAATATAATGCAATAATATTATACAAGTCGGCTCTAAGTCGCATTAATATTGTTTTGTTGACGTTTCGATCGGCGTACAAAGTATATGATTTACCGTGCAGTCGTGGATAAACTGCACTGTAATAATATTATTACCTTAGTTGAGACCCCTAAAATCTTCTTCTCCTTTTTAACAAAATATGATGCCCTTTTTGCCTTCTCAGCTAAAGTAAGAATGACTTTATATTTCAGCTCATCCAAACATTGTGGCTTTTGTGACACACGGTGGCTTACTATCAGTAACAGAAACCGTACATTTCGGTGTTCCGATCATCTCTATACCTGTTTTTGCTGACCAATTCGTCAATGCTTTAAGGGCTGAGAGAAGAAAAGAAGAAAAGGCTACGGCAAGAAAGTTGATTTGTCCTACACAATGTATGATGATCTAAAAATAGCTCTTAAAGAAGTACTGAGTAACCCGAAGTGAGTATCTTGTTTTCGACAACTTCACGATAGACGACATTCTGATGTCTTTTAATATTCTGTCATCACTTGTATCTTCAATGGCGATTTGATTTTATTTATTATTTTAGTATTCTTATTAACATCCGATGCAAATGGAGGAATGGTATAAGTTTGCCGTGTCTGTGTATCTGATTAACAAAACCATCGTTTCGATTGTACATATTAATTTAGCTGCCGTCTCACTTTTTAGCAATGCACCGAGCTATATTTTAATATTTTAAAGTCCTCCATAACTTGGAGTTGACTTTTTAAAGGAAACAACTGTGATGCACAAAAGAATCGACAAATTATCCTTATTTACCTAATATTTTTGTAATGATCCTACATATCGTATTATTTGAAAATATAATGATATGCCTTTAATTTGCCCCACAATTTCGCCATGAGTTGACTCAATTTTAAACTTTATCATAATTTTCAGATACTCTAAGCAAGCAAAGGCACTATCGGCAGCCTACCACGACAGTCCTTTGAAGCCTAAAGACGAGCTGTCATATTGGGTGAGCCATGTAATCCGAACAGGCGGTGCCCCTCACCTTCGATCTCCAGCCTTAAGTCTACCACTATACCAACGTCTCTATTTAGATTTAGTAACAGTTCTCTTAGTTCTTCTTTTAGTGCTTAAAACTATTTTCCAACGTGTTCTTAGTATGTTTAGTACAAAAAATAGGAGCAAGAAACAAAAACGTATGTAATTATAATGATATTTATTTTGTAGGAATAAAAATAAATGCTGTTTTAGAATAAGTCTTCCTATTTATTATTCCCTGTGCCTTATTTCTTATGAACAGTGAAAAGGCAATGAATGTACAGTTGTGTTCAAAACTACTTAATAAATATTGTCAAGTTTTCTCGATATGCTCTATGAAATTATTTATTCTTTTTATCACTGACCGAGCTGTGCATCACGATTTTACATAGCAATATTTTTTCTTGGCTCCTAAAGTAATTTAAGCTAACAACAAAAGTCCTCATCAGCATGACGCATTTAAACGTTTTTCTCCACTTATCAATACATAAATGCGGGTCATGTATTTAGAAATCGTCAACGCTTACATGCGTGAGGTCACTTGATAACCTTTGATTGTCAATGTAATCAAAACAAACAGATATACAACTTAAACATGTATTGATAATGATGCTTATCTATCTTCCTCTTCGTAATGACACTCAGTGGTAATAAATCTCATTAAAAACCATGACAGACACTTAGAAACCAATGATATCAATGTTGTATAGATAACGCTTCAGATAAGTAAACACAAACTGCCTGAGCTATCGTCCAGTGGATAGCGTTTGCGTCTACTGATCGGGAGGTCCCGGGTTCCGGTATCCCCCATTTATCAGAGTGTTGCCATTTTCCGCTGGTCACGTAATGCCGTCAATCCCGTTCTTGACTCGGGACTAGAATCGTGTGACCATGACGGTCGTGCGTTCTATAAAATTCCAATATAGTAGAAAAAGTAATTGGCCACACACTCACAAGAAAAGAAAAAGAAGAAGAACGTGTAATTGACGAAGAAAAAAAGCTGTAAGACGGTACAAAATGTCTATAATATTGCAGTATTTGGGCGACAACAGCTGGTCATGTCTAATATTAGAATAATTATCACAGGATAAAGCATAGGACTATTCCTATGCTATATATATATATCGAAACAAAGGGTCTCGGCTTCGAATCCACGGCGCGTATCAATGACTTTTCGAAGTTATGTACATATTAAATTGTTAATTATCGTTTGCTTAACATAGAAGGAAACATCGTGAGGAAAGCTGATATCTGAGTTCCCCATAATGTTCTCCAAAGACAGTGAAGTCTGCCAACCCGCACTTGCCCAGCGTGGTGCACTATGGCCTTACCCTTCTCATAGTGAGAAAAGGCCCGTGCCCAGCTATGGGACAGTTTATAAACATCACATCACATTCACAGTCTGGTCTGAAGATCCGCCATATGTTTGGTGGAACACCAAATTCTCTTTCCCCTACAAACATACCTAACGATGGCAATGACAGTTTTGTTTGAGAGTCTGGGAAGAAAAATAAAACTACTGAAGAGAAAGTGTTTTACAAAAAAGTAAAAATACTTTATTATTGAATTGAAAGGATTAATTCTAAAACGCTACTATTTGGGGCTGCACTGCACTGAACGCCTTATTATTAGTGTTAGCATTTAGTAGAAACATGTGTTTTGTGTTACATTTTTGTTCAAAAGAAAAATATGTCGGCGGGTTGCTTGATTCTTGGCCGGTATCAACACTTCATAGATTGTTATAAGTTCACACCAAATCAAATTTAACAAAACTGACTATAACTATTTTGTATTACTGAACATGAAACGAGTGACAGTTTCTAGGTACTTGTTGTCCGCCCGGAGTCTCCAAGCGAAGTGATAGTTGTCGTTGCTCCGTTGAACGTCAACCGTCATCCCCCCTCTTGAACTGTAGACTCTGTCGAATGTCACTAGACTCTGTCGAAGCACGCTATCTTCACACTTCCGTTTTGTAGTCAATTGACGTCTAGTACTGATGACCAATCCGATAAATATATAATTTTCACTTTATTCTCATACTGCTTATATAAGCTTTGTGTTTTTTGAAATATAAGCTTTGTGTTTTTTTAAATAGAGTAACCTAAATTAAAATGCCTAGGTCAACACTGATATTTCAACAATCAAGTTACAAACTATAATATTTCCTTCTCCCTCATCCCACTTCTCCTCCTTTTCCTTTTGGCATCCCAAAGGGTACAAATGTTTGTGTGAAGAGCACGATCATTGGACCTGTATCCGGATACAGGTCCAATGATCGTGCTCTTAGTAGGGTAAGGTAGACCCGGGTCTACCTTATGTATATCAAATGTGATGAAATGAATTGTTTCAAATAGGTCTAAACCCACCCATTGCTGGTTTTGTAGTATGTTATGGTGAGTTGGTGAATAAGTATAGTAAGAAATATTTGCGCCTATGAATAGTAAATAGCAATTTCTAAGTATACGGTTTCGAGCTTTATAAATAGGTAGACTGGATAGATGATGTAGTGGCGTAAAATAATAAATGTATAAAAATGTGTTTACTATCCATAAGGGTAACAAAATGACTGTCTTATTTTCAAAAAGTATTATTAATACATAAACTTTATCACAACCTTTTTATTTTTTAATCGTAAATTCCTTCCGGCTCTTGAAGCCGGCAGAAGAAATGTGTGAGTCTTTTGTCTTTAGGCGTTTTTCGATTAGGTTAGCAATTAATCGCATTCTTTACCATAACTGATAAAAGTACTCTTTCACTGAATTTACTCCTAAAGTAACACATCGAATGAGAGTGTTAGGGGCACCATTTCCTTCCCTTTTTTTGCCCGCTCGTCATTTTCTTTTTCAACTCGTTGACTTTTCTCACAAATCCTTGTGCATGAGCCGGAGTTACCACTCATTATCAGTTGGGTCACTGGCACTTCTGTCTCTAATTGCAGAGGTCTATAATAAGTTCTAACTTTTATAAAACAGACTATATATCTCTATAAAAATTTTATCTTTCTTTTTTAATTTTCTTTTCCTTTTCAGCCAACCTTTTCCTGTATATTACTTTTTTAACAAATTTCAACATGACTAAAATCACTACCAAAACAATGAAAACTAAGACGGCTGGATCTAAATACAGTATTTCATAGAATGATAAGTCCAAGGCAGGAGAGCGTAGATGCTTCGCGCTGCGCGTGTGGATCACATGTTGCACCCAGTATGATAACTCCTCGATCGGCTTGATTGGATGGTCATGGTAGATGTATGACATCTCTTTAGCCTTGTGACGATATCTGAAAAAATAGATAACACTAACTAAAGAAAAATACAACATTTAAACGAAAATCTACACAGGTTTAAGACTATGCGTAGACGATATTTCGGCACAGCCTTAGAATCTAGTGAAAAAGTAAAATACCAATTCTATCGAATGCTCTGTCCACTCTACCTTCAAATTAATATTTTCGAAACAGAATCATAGAAGATTATTATTTTCAAAATGCCCAAGTAATAATTCTTTCTGATCGATATTTTTAAAGACGCTTTCGCACTAGAACAATTCCTGTATCATACAGTACTTTAAAAAAGCAACCAGCGCAGAAAAGGTCATCTAAAGTTGAAAATAACAACAACTGATGGATCACATATTTAGTGTTGTCTCGTGACCAGATCGAAACCCACAACACTTTGACCAGTTGTAAACTGTGACGCGAACGCGACTACTTAAACTACTACGACTTATCTGTAGTCAAATATCAAAATGTTTTTAGTACTTACGTTGGATTCGATAAAATTTCCTCTATAGCTACTCGGAAGTCCTCAACTACATTAAAAGTTAAATCAACTTTTATGCCAAATCCTTTATTTGATGCTCTGTTTATATTAACGAATTGGCCAGCAAAAACAAGAACACCAATGATAGGGACACCGTACAAAGCTTCAGTGGTGGATTGAAGGCCTCCAGGAGTAATAAATAATATACAATTGGGATGAGCTGGAAAAAAAGAATCTGATGAAAGTGGAAAAAAAAGGAAACAAAACCAACAAACAAAGTGCTTGCTTAACACACAGCGTTTAATGGGCCTAGAAAGTCCAGAACACTCCAGTAGTTTGCGCCTATACTTGGAGAATCCTACGAAAAATAAATTGTATTATCCTATCAGTGCACAAGGTAGATGCACAATAACAAGAAACGGCAATGGGGAAGGCTCAGGACCAAATGGCACGATGAATTGAACGCATTTCAAGGATTGGCAGGAACTCGCATGTGACCGTGACAAGTGGAAGCTAGAAGGTAAGGCCTTTAACCAGCTGTGGTACATATATTAGGCTTATAATAAATAACGCACAAGACAGGTTCTACTATCTGCATGCTGACGTCAGAAAATCTGGTTCTAAAGAGTTGGGATTCAGAAAACATTTGTGTACCTACTTACATAAAATACTTAACTGAGGAAACCAGTTGGATATATGAACATTTTTAGGAACATTTGGCAGTTGGGGTTATTACACTATTAAAGAATTTCTAGATGACAAGACATCGTGGGTCAAGTTGCTTTTTTTAAATTCACCATTATTGTTATTTTTATGACTGTGTAAAATACTCTCTTCTTAATTAGTAACATGTTAAGTGGAGGTGCCTCGTGAACACATGATTTTTGCAGGATTTGGATATTATTATGATTTGTTGAATGTAGTTTAACATTATTTATCCCTGATCATATCGTTGTTCACTTGTCACCTTCACAAAATTCTTTCTACATTTGCATTCCTTCACGCGGTCCACTAATTTATGTTAATAATAACGATCTGGAAAATGGAGGTAATTGGCGGTCATGGTCAGTATACCAATAGATTGTTTCTTACTGCCGGTTCGTATACCGTTATCGTCATGCTCACTAAAATGTCATTTCTTGTGGTGGCGTCGTGTGTCGGGTCATCTCTGTCCCTCTAATATGGCGAGAGGGATGATGGCTGGCACATGCGTCATACTCGTGAACGGGTGCTACTTGCGTTGACTGGTCGATGACGGTCTTGCGGGCTGGTATTAGATTTTAATATTTAACTGCATCATTTCCATCATGGGTCTGATCACTTTCGCGGATTGCCTGCATTATTAGGTATATATAATGTAAGTGGATGCTCCTGTTTCACCGTGTCTATTCTGAGGAGACTAACCAAATGAACATCAAAAGTATTATGCTTGAGTATTATTATGTATAGTAAATATATACAAGTGATATAGAAGGTGTAACAGTTGCAGCACCTTACAAAATGTAAATTATGTGTATTATGCAAAACCTGGCGATGAAAAAGAGTGACCGTGAGTTTTATTGCTCGGTCTTTCTCATGGTTCTACCTATTGCTTTGCGAACGTGGCAGTAAATGTAAATGTAGAGTCTTTAAGTAATTATTTTATAAATTTATTATTTTGACGTTCATAAGCGTCACATTGTGACCCAAATGAATAAACGATTTTGAATTTGAATTTGAATTTGAAGTTGTTCCTCAAAAGAGAATGGGCAAAATGGTACCGGGTTCCAATAGATATGATTGTAGTGTCGTTTAAAAGGTCTTACCAAGAGGAACAATATTTACTATAGCCGCTAGTCTCAAATATGATTGCATTTGGCGATAAACGAAAAAAAAAATTGAAATCGGTCCAGTATTTCCTGAGATTAGCGCGTTCAACCAAACAAACAAACAATCTCTTCAGCTTTATATATTAGTATAAGATTGAAACGTACAGAGAGGGAGCACTTGAATATCTGCCTGACTATGGCATACACAAAGATGCCTGGCTTTTGCTTGGACGAATCCACTGAATCCAGTCGCGACATGTCCGTATAAAAACATATTTTTATTATATACTAGCTTTTGCCCGCAGCTTCGCTCGCGTAAATTCGGGGTTCTCTAGTTATAGTATATCAAGTATTATATATCGATGGTATATCATCTATGTTCGGGGTAACACAAATCTCCTTTATTGGGCGGATACTTCTATAATTGTCGTTTTAATTGCAAGACATATATAACTGAAAAAAGTATTAACACATACAAACTACTTAGTACCTACTAAGACTTAGTTGGACCTCTTTGGTAGTACTCAAAATGTTATCCGGTATCAGTGACGTTTCGCTAAAGTGGCCAATATGGCGACTGTGATTTGTCTGTCAGAACCATTAGAATTTAACAAAATACTCGATAAGCCGAATTTTGCGGATATATGTTGTCGACTCGAAATCTTTATTTTTTTATGTTTTATTATTCAGGTAAGGTTTCGATGTACTCCTTGACGAAATTATTAATATAAGATTTGACACTGCGATAGCAGCGCAGTCCGTCGGTTCCAGTGTGAAACATTCCGAAATCCACAACTAATTACAAATTAAAAATTAAGCAAAAAAACATTTTCCAGTGGACTAAATTGTAAATCTAAACCATTCTCAAGTCCCCTTGAACACATAAAAAAAATCATCAAGATCGGTCCAGTCGTTTAGAAGGAGTTCAGTGACATACACACGCACACAAGAAATATATATATTAAGACTAGCTGACCCAGCGAACTCCGTTTCGCCTTTTTAAGAGTTTTTATTTAATTCCCTTTTTTCCAAGCCCCTTTTCCAAAGTTACCATTGACTTAGCGCTTAATCTTTTATCATTTCAGACTCTATAAATGCTGAACAAACAAACATAGATTTTTATATAATATTGAATTCCCCATTCCTTAAAATATCGGAGATGATAGCCATATCGACTTTTAAAAAAATCCCGTCCGCCATCTTTGATTTCCTATCCACCATCTTTGATCACGAAATAGATGTTCTATTTGGGTTCTCCATCCCTTAAATCATCAGAGACGATATCCATATTGATTTTATTAATTTTTGCCTATCCGCCATCTTTGATTTCCCATCCACCATCTTGAATCAGGAAACAGATATTGTATTTGGATTCCCCATCCCTTTTAACATCGCAGACGATACCAATATTGACCTTTTTTAAATTTTCCCATCCGCCATCTTTGATTTCCCATCCGCCATCTTTGATCACGAAATAGATGTTGTATTTCGATTCCCCCCCCACCGCTTAAAATATCGAAGACGATACCCATATTGATTTTTTTAATTTTCTCATCCGCCATCTTTGATTTCCCGTCCGCCATCTTGGATCACTAAATAAATTTCATATTATTAATCAGCGTCCCGAAAATTTCGAAAACAACACCCATATAGATTGTATTCGTTGAGCCTTTTTTTGCCTTTGATCCAACCATCCCCCTTCTCGTTTGACCTTTTTATTATTTTGTCTAGCCCCTAAAAGTTGTCACGTAATTTTATATAGCCTATAGCCTTTCGGAATAATTGAGCTATCATAAGCAATAACATTTTTTAAAATCCGACTGCTAGTTCCTGAGATTAGCCGACATTATCTTTTAGCCTGTTTAGCCTTTTGCCCGGCCCCAAAGGGTCGAAGCGTTATGTTATATAGCCTATAGCCTTCTGGAATAACTGGGCTATCGTATACAAAAATAATTTTCAGATCCGACCGGTAGTTTCTGAGATTAGCGCGTTCAAACAAACAAACAAACAAACTCTTCCGCTTTATTATATAAGTAAAGATATTTTAATTTGTTTTTTATATTTGATACAAATCTCCTTTATTGGGTGGATACTTCCATAGTTGTCGTTTTAACTGTTTAAGAAATATAACTGCAAAAAGTATTTACACATACAAACTACTTAGTAAATACTGTGTTATCCGGTATCTGTGACGTTTCGCTAGATCGGCCAATATGGCGACTGCGATTTGTCTGTCAGAACCATTAGAATTTAACAAAATACTCGACAACCCAAATTTGGCGGATATATGTTGTCGACTCGATATCTTTATTTTTTAATGTTTTATTATTCAGGTAAGGTTTCGATGTACTCCTTGACGAAATAATTATTATAAGATTTGACACTGCGATAGCAGCGCAGTCCGTCGGTTCCAATGTGAAACATTCCAAAATCCACAACTACTTACAAATTAAATATTAAGTAAAAAAACATTTTCCAGTGGACTAAATTGTGAATCTAAACCATTCTCAAGTCCCCTTGAACACACACAAAAAATCTCATCAAGATCGGTCCAGTCGTTTAGGAGGAGTTCAGTGACATACACACGCACACAAGAAATATATATATAAAGATTGATCAACAGTGCAAATAATATTCTCCAACAGTATTGCACATGTTTAACCGGGCGACGTACGATGGGCACTTGTGCACATATAGTGTCCATCGTATGGTACTTAGGCTATGTGAGGCATATGGGATTTACTGCTCCGGCATCTTTACTCAATGCTGTTATAGTTGATAACGATATGTAATGTTTTAAATCTACTCACTTATTGCTAAAATATATGATTTTTATTTGAAGAACGCTTGTTTTCTTACTTCTTTTAATAATAGAATCCTAAGGGTTGATTTTTCAATCGTCAGATAAAATTTACTTGACAGTTAAACAGTAACCGGGCTAAATTGAAAAGTACGTAACATCATTGATCTACTTTATCCACAACCGTAGTTTTTAATTTGTAAGTGTTATATTTTATTGTTTTGTTATCTTTTAACTGAAGATTGAAAAATCGGCCCTAAGTGTGTTATATCATCGTCTAATTCTATCTTATTCCAGCTTTATTTAACTAATATCAGTAGTGTATAGTAAATTCTCATTTATAAAATTTTGTGAGATTACTGCTTTCCAAACGTAAATAGGGACAGGCGCCATGGTAGACGTTTTTCTGAATCAAAATGTATTTTCAATGATATATTAATGATGACTATTGTAGTGGGTACCACGTTCCATACATTTTTGCCCATTCCCCTTTCCACAGCAATGTTTGCTTCAGTCCACCCAACATTTGTAGCAGTTGTTTCTTTGTTTCCTCTGGCCATTCTTTGCTCTTCAAATTTGAACCCATGCTAAAAAAATATTACTAAATTCTTCGCACTGTCCATTATTGTTTTTAAATCCTGGAAATTTAATACCAATTATCTTATTTATTATGCTTCAAAGGACACAAAGCATTTTGTCACATGATTACAAAAAAAAGAACTAGGCTTTCACGTTGGTTGCTTTTTTATTTTCTTTTACCTCAGAACTTCGTGATGTATAAACCGATTTTAATTGTTTTTTTTGTTTGGTAAGATTTAACAAACTTCGATTTAAACAAACTGATCCAATTTCAGTTGCATCATCAGCTCTTTATACTGTCCCACTGCTGGGCTCGGGCCTCTTCTCACTATGAGAAAGCCAAGACCATAGTCCACCACGCTGGCCAAGTGCGGGTTGGCAGACTTCACATGACTTTCGCGAACATTATGGCAAACTCTCAGACATGCAGGTTTCCTCACGATGTTTCCTTCACCGATTTCAGTTTGGTACAATCGAAATTTGAGAAATGATTTTGTCGTCGGTTATTTCTTCAATGTAACTGATAATTTTTGTGTGATAATTATTGAAACTACCTTAAGTAAAGGTGAAATATCTTCTTCAATATGATACCCGCTTACAGATTTGTAGTTTTGCGGTAAACTAATAGCTTCTCCGGTAGATGGATGTGAGTAGCCCAATACTAACGACGCATTATATCGAAACAAAAAAAGACTCATACAGCGAGGGTGGTCGTCGCCCTCTCTTCTCTATTATAGGAGCGACTAGTCTGTTGTAAGCTGCTATCTGCAATTTATCAATATACCTAGAAAATAATAATGTTTTTTTTTAATTTTACGGCGTAAAGTGCTAAGTGACTTAACAATCTTAATATATAAAATCCTTGCGTTACTGACTGACTGACAGACACGCTACAGCCGAAACTATTGGGCGCAGGAAGCTGAAATTTGGCATGTATGTTCCTTGGGGACCGTACGGGTGCACTAAGAAGGGATTTCCCGAAATTCCCACGGGATCGGCCAAAAAGGTTAAATTAAAAAATGCAGGCGTAGCTGCTGGCGTCCTCTAGTAATATCATAATTTTGGAATATTGCATGTCCAATACAAAAGTCATGCCTAAATCAACGAGATTTATTATATCGGCAACTCTTGCCTCATCATCATCAGTTTGCTGAAGTCCACTGCTTGATACAGGCCTCCCCAATAGCATGATTTGTTGAGAAATGTTGGTTACTTTGGTTTACTCCTGCACTAGAAGAAAATTCGGTGCCATATTAGTGAACACACAACACGCATGGGTGTACAATACACCCATTCACCTTACATAGTAGATTGACTATGTGCAATCTGAGGATATTATAGGCGATGCAATGGTAGTCCTAGTCATGTTGCTTCTACGCTCTACATGAGTAATTGAGTCTGGACGTGTCGTAGTAGTCAATCAATTCATCTTAGCTCTGATCACTGTACTACACTGTACATACTCAGTTTATTTTGGAAGTATAAGTTAAGCATGATATTTATAACTGGATTCAAGCAAAATGTTATTTAGATCATGCAGTGCCAAAAATATTTATCACTTTCGAAAATAATTTCTATTACATAAAGATTTACATACCAATAATACAAAAAATTAGATTTTAGACGCGCCCACAATTCCTGAACTCTGTACGAATGTAAATGGCGTCGTGTTTGAAGACATAGCGTCAAGAACGTATGTAGGATTTGGTATGGCATCTATACGACTTAAAATATCAGTTTTTACATTAATTGGTGACATCCATATCAGTGGACAATCATGTACGGCAGCAAAACTGAAACAAGCAGTAGTACAAATTGACTATTAGAGAATGCCAATGGCATTAAGTTCATCTACGTACACTGTACATATTTATATTGTAAAAAATGTTAAAAGAATAATTCTAGGGTCGGCAGACTAAAGAACATAAGTCAAATTTTTCATATTTTTTTTATTACATATTCGGTGTTCCTTTTATTCCACTCGCAGTCTGACTAAAGCACATAAGTCAAGCTGAGTTATTTAATGGCGTATTCAAGTGGTGGACCGTATCAACCTTATCCTGTTCTAATATCGGTCGGACGCACAAAAAAACATAACTTGACTTATGTTATAAGGACTCACTCTTATGTGTGAAGTTTTTGAGCCAAGAGGTTTGACTTATGTTATAAAGAACATCAATTGTGAAGTTTGTTTAGAGAATGTGGGTTTTAATTTAAGTGACACCTACTAGTTTACTTTTTTTTTATTCGTTATCGATCGAACCGATAACTTTGGGTCGTTAATTGGCATGGTAGTAGAGTCAGCAACTGTACAGCCAATGCTGTCAGTTACATAAAGTATATTTAATTATTTTTGTCAGATTTATATGTAAATGGAACAGTGATTTATTTGTACTTATCGCAAAAGTTTGAAAACATTCAAACACATCAAAATTAAAACCCTTCAGGGGAGAGCTCAACACATATCTGAGAAAAAAGTAGAACACTGTACCTATCGCTGATTTAATGAAGTACTTTATATCATAATAATACTTTATAACATTTTTATCAAAAATAATAACGGGCGCGTTCCCAAAAATTTGTCTTCTCCAGCTTGCTCTATTACATAGAAACTATCGTCATTGCAAAAAAGTCATCGATGAAAGTTAATCGTGTCGTTAAATACACAAGCCTCTACGGTTCATACGACACAATTAGTTTTCATCGCGAAAAAGTGTGTCTCGCGCTCACTGGTCGCACTATAAAAGCATACTTTACTTACCTAGCAAGTAAATAATTATCTATAAATTCGACTGTAACTACATCAAAATGCTCTTTGGGATCGTTCAATAATTTCTGGATATTTTCGTTCTCCATTATCCTAATGGAAATATTAGTCATTCTGTGCTTAACAGCGAAGTGGTCATTCACAACTATTGATTTATCCATTATAGCCTTTATGTTAAGGACACCCACTAAAAAGAAAATTATTATTAAGAAAATTGACTTAACAAACGGACTGCCATGCTGGGAGCATCGGCGTGCATCACTGACTTTTCGAAGCTAGGTGCATATTAAATTATACCGTGCCCCGTGCCTCGGAAAGCATTTTCAAACCGTCGATCCCGGTTGTTATAAAGATCCTTGGCAGTCGTTATACGAAAACAGATAGAACATATAAGCTGTCTAAAGGAGATGTACCATTTGGCCATACATTATGGGCCTGGCACGGCCAAACACGACACCATGTGTGTTTTGAAGATAAATGACTACTCTATTAACCTGTATAATTTCTTTTTAAATAACTTTTGATGGAAATAAGATACGAGATATTTGAAATGGAAATTATTCCGCAACTAAATATACCTCAAAATTGAATTTTTAAATAAATATAATACCTAGATGTAAATAAAGGTATGTCTTTGCGTCTTAAAGAACAAAAACTACATAAAGAGTGGCCAATAATAATGAATAATAACCTGTGTACTAGGGAACCTCGTACTATGTATACTCGTCCAAAAATGCTAACCACAATCACAAACACCGCTGCATATTCTTAGCATGGGTAGACGGTACTGATCATTATTTTTGAATTTATATTCAATTACATTACATTAAAACCGTACGAAAACACCAATAAATCAGAGCAAAATATTTACGATACACAGTAGCAACACGAATGACATAACAGATAAAAAAAGTGTTGCAAATGGTTTGAAAAAATATTTCTACTATCGATTAAAAAACAAAACGATTTTTACCGATTAATAATTATGGAATGTATAATAAATTATATATTTCTTGATTCTTTTTACAAATATACTTATAAAGTAAATAAAATATATTGTTTTCTAATATAATAATAAAAATATTATTTCCTTAAAACAATTTCTGCCTACCATACTTCATTTTATTTTTAATGCTGGCAACATAAGACATTCATCCGCTATTACCATAGCCTATTCAAAATAATTAATCTTTAAAAACTAAATTCTTTCACCGATACTCTATCAAGAAACGAAACCGATGTAAAAATTTTAAAAATTATATGTTTAATTTCAACGATTCACAACTTTCTGGCCGCTACAGGCCGTATTTGGTATTTCTCCTTTAATGCTCTCCATCAGCACAAGTAAATAAAGTCCTTGGTTTCAAACCCGTTTGTAAATTTTAAACCTCGCCCATTGACAAGAGATTTTTAAACTTCACCTTATACATAAGGTCGTATTGAAAATGTGGAATGTGAATGGAATGGGGAAATAAACTAAATACAGGTATTATGTTTACTTGGAATACCGTAGAATCGTAAGAATGAGCGGTTTCCCCGCATTCATGAAGGAAAATGCACTTATTTATTTCTTACACCATTCCGAAGTAAATAACATTGCACATACCAGGAAAAGTGTTAGGTACTGCTACTGACATCGATTTGTTGTAAATTAGGAGGTGGATTCTTATACTCTATAGATCTTATGTACGTAACCTGTAAAATACATAAACTTCAAATGCAACGACATGCCCTGACTGTCATAATTATGTTATTGCAGATATTATACTGAAAGACGAAACTTAGTAGGTTCGGACTAACGAAGGATTAGAGGAGTAGAGGTAAGGTTTAAAGTTTGTATCAATATCTTCTGTTTTTAAACTTGGTGCGATCATCACGTGGACTACATTACTAAACAAAATCATAATATTCCCTATTTTTTTCAGAATTAAGCATAGGCTCAGTATATTTATTGTATCGTTTTAATAGGAGTCAACACCTAGGAGTATAAGTTCAATAAGTTAGGTTAAGGTACATAATTATGTGTGATGAGTATTGGTTTATACCTACATAAATTATTATTACTAGAGGACCCGTGCTGCTCCACAGCATATTTTAAAATTATAAAAATGCTCTTACATATAGGTATGATGAGTACATTGTAGCCTTATCTAATAAGTAAAAAGATGATATTCTTACCAAAAATATATATATCACAAAACTTCTTTTCTCACAACATTGGCTTTGCGTTGCACCTTAGGTATCGTGAAATTTTCTACCTTGGCATTACTGAATGGTTTACCGCGCAATAGGGATATAATTATATAATATGTATGTCCATTGGCACCCATCACACGTTTGTAATCTGTTGCATTTATAATGGTCTGGCCATATGCTTCGTCCCCAACAATGAAGTTACTATAGTCTGTGCGGAAAGAGAACAGACTTTTTATTTGAGGGCGTCACAATACGTACTTACCGTATTTCTCATGTTTTTAACATTGTTAATTTATTATAGTGCGACTAAAAATCTTGATCTGTTGAACCTGTGTTACTCAGACAGACAGAAAGGGTTTTCAATCGTACGTACATAAGTAAAAAATTGTTAGTTCCAATTTTCGCCACGCCCATTCTCTTTCCGCACAGACTATAAATACATCCCACTGTGTGTGACAATGTTATCAACAGTGGTCAAACGAATTTCATAATGTTTATTCTCACTTCCATATAAACAATAAGAAATTGCGCGGAATAAGCAATTACCGTCACCAAGAATGGAAATCACTTGAAAATAGTTGATGGTAGAATTAATCAAATCTGAACCCGCTTCCACCCGTATTTTTTAGCAGTAGGAGGACCATCCGGTACCAAATCTCCAACGGGGCCGTCATTGACCATGATTTCAAAATTTCTTTGTTCAAACTTTCTCTGAGCATTTTTCAATTTCCTTCCAAGAACCATCATTATAATTGAAAATACAACTACTCACAAAAAATACGTTATTAAATCAGAAACTTAAGTAACTAACTTACGATAACTTCACTTTTTTATTTTATCTGTCAATATTTAACTACCAAAATTAAATATATATATATATATATATATATATATATATATATATATATATATATATATATATATATATAACCAATTTTTTTTTAAGTAAGAAAATAGGTTTTATTTCTGTTATCCAGCTAAATATTTCTGTGAGAAGCACAATTTATTTTGTTTTGTGTATGAGTGTGATTAATCCATCATAATTTAGCAATGTAATAATTACGTTTATAGTTTTGGTAGAAATTGTAGTTTTGGTAGGAATGGTATCTTTGGTCGGAATCGTAAGTAACATTGCTACCAAAACTACCATATATGGCAAAAATACAATTTCTACCAAAACTTTTATTCCTACCGAAAATACTATACCTATCAAAACTACCATTTGTACGAAAACTACTATTCGTACTGACACTATCATATCTACCATTTTTTCAAAACTACAATTTTTACTAAAACCGCCGGTGCTGTCAAAAGTATCTTTTCTCTCAAAACTAAGATTCTTACCAAAGCTACAATTTCTACCATAACTACCACTTGTAATAATATAAGTATAATTATGACAATAGTACTATGAACCGATGTAATATGTTCCACATAAAAGAAAATTAAGATACCCGAAGCAAGTCCGTAATTTAAAAACACAAAAATTTTCATAACATAAAACGTAAGGAAAATTCCTCAACATCAGAGATCAGTTCACCCAACATTAAGGGTTAACTGGTAACATTCGGGAAATATTACCTGCCATCAGCGATAATTCACTATAGTGATAATTTTACCAACATCGGGTATAATTTTACACATCACCACACTCACACCCGTATGAAAGTAAGGCAAGGTCACCGCCAAGGAGGCATAACGTTTTTTCCTGGCTGTTACCGCAAGGAACTTATTCATATAGATGCCATAAAAATATTTTTTGAATTTAAAACCGTCCATGTAGAGAGAAAGCAATGGAATCTTAAGAAATTTATAGGAAAATATTGAAAAATAAGTTCAATGTCCACACCTATCTTCCTTCAAACTTACCAAATTTAAATGAGCATACCATCAAATAAAAGAGCTCTTTTCAGCGCGTGTTTTAGGCCTATTACGAAACGCCTACCTCAATGAGAACCAGATATATAGGAGCAGAAAGTCATTGACTACGGCTACGAAAACGTAAAAAATGTATGGGAGGAAACTGTTTTTGCAAATAACTTGATGAATGTGCAAGTTAGGTAATTTGTAATGCTTGATGACAAATCTATGCAGTGAGAGCTTTCATTTAAAAAAAGAATCATGCGAATCGGTTGAGTAGAACGGGCTGGCCGACTCGTATTATAAAACACAAATTCTTTTAATATATAGATTATACAGTTTACGGTAATACTGACCTCCTTCCCTTCTTTCAATAATTGTTTGACGATAGCGTTGTTTAAGATAGAATGACTCTTAGATGGCATCTGAGTAACTACCAGAGCCTTATAACCATTATAAGAAAGGAATTTGATTAAAAGAAGGAACAAAATGTAGACTTGACCCGCCGTTATCTGCAATATAACAACATCATCATGAGTTTAAATCACTTGACCTGATTGACATATCTGCGCAGATTTTAAACTATATTCTTCTACATGCTAGGCATCTACTAAGGAAGGATTTAGGAAAATTGCCTCCCTACTATAAGTTTACCCTAACCCTCCTCCAAGAGCATAAGATTTTTTGGAAAATTGGCTCCAAACTCCGGACAACAGCTAGCGAGTATATCATTATGCTTGTAGATGAAGTTCAAGACGTCTACAAGTACTTACTTAAAATATTTCCTTTATATGATTCAAGAATAGCTTTAATAATCTTTTATTATTATCAAGACACTTACCAGTAATTAAAAAACGAATACCTACGCCCTATTCAATAATAACTCAAGTCTAAAGTATGGCAAAGAGTAAAGAGGCGATAATAACGGGATTCCTTTGTTTTGCATACTATTTTAAGCCATAATATTGTTTGGCATAACGTTTTAGCATACATTTCATTAGTATAATGATACTGTAGCATAATAATATTTACTCATAATGCAAAGGTAAGCATAATTATAAGTTTATGATAATCCATTTATGCTTAATATTCTTATGCTAAATGAGCATTATGCTGAATTTCGTTAAGCCAATGTGAATTATGCTAATTTATGTTATGCTAATCATTAGTTAACCGAAAATAACACTTGAAACGCACTGGAAGCATACCTCACTGTGTTTATTTATTTATTTGTATAAAACATAGACAGATAATGTTTATAGACAATAAACTTAGTTTGCACTAGTTCACTACATATGGTAGGGACGTTGATAAAATTGTTTTGTTTGCAATCCTATACATTATAATTATCATCAAATAAACAATGCGTACTCATTCAGATTTTAGAGGTTATAATTAATGTAATTGCAATATATCTTATTGTTTATGATAATAATATAAATACTTACCATTCAGAACAGGCAAAATTGAACGTAATAGTTTATGCAATAACACAACTCGAGCTTACTCAGCCGTATGTGAGCCGATACTGAATATTATTACCTATTAAATAATAGTAACAGACCCACTCATATGTTTGATATGTTATTAACTTATTAGTATCGTAGCTATGCTTCCTTGCAATACTCGTGTTTATCGCATAGCACAAACGACAATATGTCTATCGATATTTGGATAGATTTAACTTGTTAAACAATGATGATTTGTTGATGCAGCAAGTAAGTACGTAGAATATACACCTATTTTGTTTTTAGGAGGTTTTGTTGCATGGATTATCGTGTGAAGTTTACTATTTTGTCAATGACTAAACTAACAATTTAGTTTGGTACACATAATGGAATGGTAAGTTACCGTGAGAATGGCTCATTTTCATAAAGGTTTTAAAGTATTTTATTTTTGATTCAAGGTCAACACTAATACGTTTTTGAATTTGAAAATGTTGGTCATACACCCACTGAAACAGCATTAGCGTCTTGTTTATATGTTCTACCTTATTTAAATAGAGCGATACGTTTTCGAAATAGAGCACTTGTAAGTTTATTTGAAGTCCTTTATGAAATTAATGCTCATAATTATCTACTAGCATCTCAATTATAACTAAGATTTTATTTCTATTTATATTTATTTAATGTAGCCTTTGCAACTCTAACTATTGTATCCAAGGCAACTATAACCATACTTGTTAATATCACGCCAGCACAAATGAATAATACAAAGTCACGATTGATTCAAATCATTTATATTAAGTGTAAAATTTTATTAAAAATACAATTAATTTAGTTCTTCTTCTTTTTCTTCTTATTCTCTGCTTTTCTATCGAGATTGTCTCCTAATGTATTTTTCGAACACATCATAGCATAAATAATTTTCAAGAACTTCCGAATCAGTATAATTGCCAGTAAAATTATTGCTACCAGATCTAGATACATTCGCTGGTAAAGCGGCAGATCTAAAGTCGGAGATCGTAGATGTGGCGCGCCTCGAGTTTCTACCACATGTCTCACCCAGAATGATAGTTCTTCGTTTGGTTTCACTGGACGGTCGTGGTATACGAATGACAGTTCCTTCACCTTTTGACGGTATCTGTTAAGAGAAAACACTTAATTTGGAGTACAGAGTGGTATAAATAAGATAGATTTGTTACGATATACTTTATTTTAAAATAGATTTATTACAGTATAACATTATATACTACGGTTTGATTCACTCGTACCAAAACTGCCCTACATCTGCGGAACAGGATGTGGCCAAGCTGTAGTTATATAAGACAAGCTGCTGCGGCGTAGTACCTACAAAATGATTGTGCTAGTGATATGCCGTCGCTTGTATGCGCTCCGTTGTTGTTGCGATGTGGTTGCATTGTGGTCGGTATCACACACTAGTGATGGATATATTAGCAATCACATAAATTTTAGCATGCGAATTTTCATTTAGCATTTAGCATATGAAATATTGTTGCAAAATTTCGTGAATTGTGAATTCATCGTTTCGTGCGCGATTCGGTTCGTTTATATTTTTTTGCTAAAGCGGGAAACGCGTTCTCTGTCTCGTTCATGGGAATACTCAATATATCCGTTTCACCTGACACGACAAGTGAAATAATTAGCAAATGGTGCGAATGCGAAGGATGATGTTAAGCAATTATTATATTATTATCTTTGATTTACTCGTATTTAAGGTCGTATATTGAGTGAATGCGTGTGAATGTTTGTTTAGGTAATAATAATCTGTGTAACACGCGTTTGGCGCGCTTCGTGTTTGTATTATGTCAAAATTTTGTACGAATTGGCACATAATAGTGAGTTTTGTTTACGTATTTGATAAACTTTCTTTCGTCTTATATTTATTGTTGTACTTATAATTGATGATAATATGAACTAATTATATAAGTACCTGTAAATAATATAGGTACATACCTACTCAATAATACACCAGTTTCTATATTTTACTGTCAGACCCAAATCTAGATAAAGTAGTTAATTAGTAAGTATGACAGAAGGTCCTTAAATAATAATATAATGTTTATATTATTCTTTAATTTTAATTGTGATCATTATCTTACTTAGGTACATAAAATACCTGTGCAAGAGATCTTCTCTTAAGCGAACGCGCTTTTTAATTCGCATATTAATAAATTTCACACTTCACAAACAACATTATTATTAATCATCGTTATAATTAGCAAATAGCATAGCAATAGCATTTAGCATGTTAAGAGTCACGAATTCGCATGCTAATGAAATTAATGCGAAATCGCATTAATTGCCATCACTACGCGGGAGATGATTACGGCAAAGTGTGGTCTGTGTGAGTTTATTTATTAATTTTCATACAATGTCTGTGTGGTTGGCGTAGTGGTAAAAGTCGCCGCTTAACACTGAGTCGAGTGTTGTGGGTTCGATTCTCACACGAGACAACACTTAGTATGATCTAAAATATTGTTGTTGTAGTCTATCTCAAATTGTTGCTTCAAGACCACGTCACGCCACGTCCACTCTGTTCGTTGGTTGTATGTTTGAAAAGTCCCCTGCGTCACACGATTCATTCCTCGTGAGGGAAATATCATTCAAGGTTTAGAAAAAAATTAAGCTTCCACCCACGGGTAATAGTTTTGGCACGTATGATAAAATACTTAAGAAGGAACATCAAAATTATTTACTTACGAAGGATTAGATATCATCTCTTCTATAGCTAACTTTAGATTTTCAACTACATTGTAGGTCATATCAACTTCCAAGCCGAACCCTTTCTTTGTAGCTCTCTTGGCGTTAATAAATTGATCACCGAATGCAGGTATTCCAATAATAGGTACACCAAAATATAAAGCCTCTGCTATGGATAAAAGACCTCCGTGAGATATGAATAAGACACAATTTGGATGAGCTGAAAATCAAATAAAAGTAATATAAGTACCTACTATAAAGTTACATCAATATAATTTTATCAATCAAAATATATAAAACTAGAGGATGCCAGCGGTTACACCCGCCTTATTTAAGGCTACTGCTCTGCTTTCGTCGCTTATAGCGTGCTGTTATATAGCCTATAGCCTTCCTCGATAAATGGGCTATCTAACACTGAAAGAATTTTTCAAATCGGACCAGTAGTTCCTGAGATTAGCGCGTTCAACCAAACAAACAAACAAACTAAGCAGGGATTTCCCAAAATTCTCACGGAAAGAAGCGGTAAAATTAAAAATGTCAAGCAACGAGCACTCTCTACTAAAAATATATAATACTAAGACTCACTAGGACTCTTACCCAAAATACTAAGTTGTGGAAACCATTTAGAAATATGCACATTTTTAGGCATATTTGGTAGTTGTTCTTCGAATTTCCACAACACTGTCTGTTTTAGCTCGCCCAACATTTGGAGCAAATTACGTTTTATCTCTTCTGGCCAATCCGAGCTCTTCAGATTAGAGCCCATGCTAAAAAATATCACCCCATCTTTGGCGTTGTCCATAATAATCTTCAAATCCTGAAAAGACGAAAATGCTTCGAATAGAATTAAAATTTTAAGTTTTCACGATTTGTATACCTTTATTATACAAGTTTACTTTACTGGTGTTAGTCGTGTTTGCTAATTAAATATAAACTATTTCAGTTTTATGAAACTCAAAAACGAAGAGCCGTAAATTGATGACGATAGTAAATATCTCTTTTATTGCGATATTTTGATCGGACTGCAACCACGACCATTGTTAGTAAACGCTATTCAAATGTTTTTCTTATGCACCTCATAGGTGCATAAGAAAAAAGCATAATTGGTCGTTGATATTAAACGATTTTTGCACTTGTAACACGATCTGCTTATATCATTCGATTTATCGATTTCTGCTTGACCAATTATACTTTTTTGGAAACTGGAAACGCACTTTTGGGCAAACGGCCTTGAACATGCAAGAGGTTAAGACTCGTTAAATATACTTACTTCTATGAGAAAATCAATTTCTATAAAATGTTAGTTACCTCAGGCAAAGGTTGTACGTCTTCAGTGATATGGTAGCCTCCAACAGATTTGAAGTTCTGCGGCAGACTAAATGCTTCTCCCATAGACACATGTGAATAACCCAATACTAGTGAAGCGTTGTACCGGACTTCATCGAATGAAGGTACTTCTCTTCCTCTCTTTGCTATTAAAGGAGCAATTAGGCGGTTGTATGCTTCTTTTTTTCTATCATTGAAATGCCTGTAAAGCATATAAATCAATTACTAAAAAACGTCGTAAGCAGCAAAAGAAGTATAATAATAACTAATTTATTGAATTTTTGATCAATAAAAGACAAAATATCTTTAGGTGATCCACAACTTGACAAACCGCAAACAATAACAAAGTTATAAGTTGAACGATGTAATAAAAGTGAAAAAAATACAACCAGCAAGCTAGTACAATAATTAGTGTAAGTGCAAAATATATCTAAAAAATATTTTTTTATTTCAATAAATCTTTTTCGAAATCCTTATCTCAATGCAATAACAGTTAACGAAAATTTATATACTTACCAGTACTGAATGAACAGTGATTTGATTCGATTCCACAACTCTTCCAATCGTTGTAGAAATGAGAAGGGTAATACATTCTTAGACATACACTCAGGTACATGCGCAGGGTTTGGCATTTTATCTATTCTAAGCAATATATCAGAGTTAACTTCGATGGGTGACATCCATATTAACGGACAGCCAAAAACTGCAGCAAAACTGAAACAAAAATATATATTTTTTTCTATTATTAGACCATCATAGTCCGCAGCATTATTTTGTTTACTGCTGAAAATCTTTATTAAATACTGTGATTAACCGAATAATATAAATCAAATCTGCAGTTTCCTACTATTCCTTCAAAATCGAATCACATGGATACGTTTCATTTTATGTGAATTAGTTATAATTTTCAGATTTTGACACAGTAAGCATTCAATAAATTTAGATTTATTTTTATTATTTTAAAACACTAATACAAAGATTAGATTTCTTAGTCTTGTTAATCTGTCGTCTCGTCATCACTGTTATTATTGCAATCCTTGTAAATTCTAATGTTGTACATACATAGCCTCACGCCTATATCCCCGAAGAGATAGGCAGAGATATATTGCTATACCCACTTTATTTTAGTATTTTTTATTTTTTTTAGTCACACGTAATAGAGGGCGAGTCTATTGCCATATCGGGTACATTACCAGACTCCGTGCTGCTCCCAATAACACTTTGCCCGACCCGGGGATCGAACCCGAGACCTCTCAATCCCACGCTCACATTTATGCCGCTAGACCAACGAGTATCAGTAGAAACTTACCTAGAGAGTAAATCATTATCTACATATTCAACTATCGCCACATCAAAATGTTCCTTAGGATCACTTAATAATTTTTGAACATCTGCATTTTCCAGAGTGTTGATGGAAACATTAGTCATCATGCTCATCGCGAATTCAATGTCACTGCCACCAACGACGCCATCCATTAAAGCTTTTATATTAATCGAAGCCTCTAAAATATAAGAAAATTAAGTTTCTGGAACAAAACCAACATAGAATAAATGATTTAAGATAATGTTCCATTTCTGTTACTAAATGTAACTGAGGAGTTTGAAAAGATTTTGAATTCAAAATGCTTAATTAGATGACTTGACTTCCTGGGTTCGATACTTTTGACGGCTGGCCACTTATTATGGCATTAACATTAGAGCTTGGAAAGGCACGTAAATCCGAAGACATTCACTGCGTCACTTTTTTTAGCAATACAATAATCGTTAGCCAATATGTGAAGACTTTGGGCAGCCTTAAAACACTGATAAAAGCCCAATTAACAAACTAATTTGATGTACCGAAACTCTTGAAACACATTTTTCTTATTTTGGTATCTACGCTGGGGTCGGAGAGTTAAGGTTGCCCAAAGTCTCCCAATATTGATTATTATAGATTCTTTTTCTAGTACGTATTAACGTGCTAGGTACGCAGCAAATCTTATTTATCTTTAACATATCAATTGAGGCACTAAAACGCTGTAGACGTAACAATGGTCATTACATTTAATTTAGTGTTTTAATTTGCGGGCTAACAATAATTAATTCGTACAAGATCAAATATTGGGACCAGCCTTAAGACTTTTACTGGCCGGATTCTGGAGAGGGACTGTAAGACTCCTTTAGAAGCGCTCGGCCTTACTCATTAAATTAACGCGGTATTTCTTTAACCATGCGTTGTGAATGGCGGGGTCACGGGGACTACGTTAGCACGACATATACGTGACCCTAGAGAGACGAAGGCTAGGTTGGCTAGCTTACATAATACCTGGTTATTTATTAATAAAGAGTGGAGATACATGACAAGCTTTACTATGTCAGAAGTAGAAACATTTTTCATTTTAATATTCGAAATGCGATTAAAACAGTACGTACCGGGCATAACTTTTTCATTGCTACTGACATCGATCTGGCGGAGAGTGGGTGGAGCATTTTTATATTCTATGGACCTTATGTACGTAACCTGTAAAAGAAAATACACGCAATCAAGCTTTAGCTACTTATAATTTGTTACAATGATATGAATGATAATATGATATTATCTCACATGGACATGCGTAATAAATACGATTTGCAACTATGCAACAAAATATTTAAAGCCTTCTTGTAAAGTATTGCGAAAAAACTGCATTTAAGGCAAATTACTGAAAATGTAAATTTTGCGACACTATACAACCATTGCAGGTACATAATGTTGATCAACAAATCGGTAATCTAATAATAATATATAAAGCTGAAGAGTTTGTTTGCTTGTTTGTTTGCTTGAACGCGCTATTTTCAGGAACTACTGGTCCGATTAAAAAAATTCTTTCATTGTTAGATGGCCCATTTATCGAGAAAGGTTATATAACATCACCCTATGAGCCACAGGAACAGAGCAGTAGCCTTAAATAACGCGGGTGTAACCGCGGGTTCATCTAGTATCAAACATATTGCACCTTTTTATATTTTCCCTGAAATACGAACATACTGAGACTGGTTTTGCGGCTGCTTCGATATGATTTACAACTTCACATTTTGATAGCAACATTTTGGTGTATTTGGCCTGCAACAGTACAGATCCCGCGTCAATTCACATAGGCGGAGACATTGCCGAGCGAAAGGACCTGGTCAAGTACCTGGGATCAGTACGCCACGGGTCTGGTGACATCGATTGCGACGTCAAGGCACGAATTACTGAATTACGTCGTGAGGTGAGCGGTGTCATTTGTGATCCCAAAATGCCGGTTAAGCTCAAAGGATAGGTCTATAAATCCATCATTAGGCCTGTTATATGACAGTGAGATGTGGCCTGTGCTTGAGCGACACAAGCAGAGTCTGCATGTCACATAGATGAACATGCTGCGCTGGATGTGTTGAGTCACGCGGAAGGACCGCATTAGGAACTCCCGCATCCGGGGTAGCCTTCATGTCCGTGACATTGCTGACAAACTGCAAAATTGTTGGCTACGCTGGTGTGGCCACGTTTTACGTCAACCGATATCGTACGTGGGTAACAAATGTCTTGCCACGGGAAAGGCCAAAAAATGCTAGCTTGATGTCGTAAGGGATGATATGCGTCCAATCAACTAACCACCAGGGATGCTGAAGACCGTGCGAAGTGCAGAAGCTGCAGCCGGAAAGCGGGACCCGGGCTCCAAGGCGTAAGTTTTGGAACGCAACCGGGACATCGCTAGGATGATGATGATAATGATGATTTTGGTGTATTTAGATGAATAGTTCTGTCAGTTAATATGTTTGTTTATTTAGACAATTAATAAAATAGAGTCGATACATTGAATTAGATCGGCCTAAAAATATATTATAGAAAGTTTTGGCTATTTTATAGGAAATCAACTCAGCAATGCTGACACATATAATAAATAACTTAAAAATATTTTTTGTAACATTGCATGTTAATTTGCAAATATCTCACAATAAAAAAAGCCGTAGCAATAACCGATATTTTGAGATTTTACATACTGTATATTAACAGAATATACATTTATATATTCCGTACATAAGTTTTTTTTGTTTTATCGTGGTAAATATATCTCTATGAATGAAAGAAAGGTCAGATTATACTTCACCTTTTATAATACGTCATTGAAAATACTAACCTCATTGCCATCTTTTAAAAGTTGTCTGACAATGCCATCATTGAGGATGGAGTGGCTCCTAGACGGCATCATGGTGACAACTAAGGCCTTATAAGCATCACAAGTTGACGTCACGAGAACCAGATAAAGAATATTGTAAAGCCAAGTCGCCATGTCCTGCAAACCACATTGGTGTATAATTAAAATAATGTTAGCATAAAATTTAGATTCTTAGTTCGTATACTTGGAATTTATAAAATTTATTGTAGAGTCTTTACCACGTTAGTCTTTAGACACCATCATAATACCATGTTCAGAAGAATAGGCATGTCAAATTCATAAAAGAAACTTTTTGCGTCGGGGATTAAAAAAAAAATAGGCACTTACTGAATTAAACAGTGTACTGTTACTAAAAGTCTACATCTCGATTAGAGTATAGTTACTAAAAATCTAAATCACAATTACAGTACTGTTACTAAACATCTAAATCACAACAACAGTACTGTAACTAAAATCTAAATCACTTAAGGAATATAACAGGTATCGATATTACCGTTAATAATTAACATATTATTTACTTATATTCTTACAAGATAAATAAATACTTTGATTGATTCAAATCTCTTTGAGTGCAAATATTAGTACAATAATTTGTGTAACAGGACTCAGTTTTATTATTGTTAATGAAATAATTTTTATTTGCCCCAACGGAGTTTTGGCGCAAGATACTAGCTGCCGCTAGGTATGACTTAAAAAAATATATGAATGATATTAGTTTCATAAATATTAGTATGAGTGCAAATCACGGAACGGAACGTTGACAGTATTTAGAATGTATTCAATAATTGTTAGGTGGTGGCTTCACTGTTCAATTCTCTAATAATACGCTTTATGCCATTAAATTAATACAGTTAAATACCAATACTAAAACTAATCACCGATCAGCCTTGGCTTTTGGGTCATTGACATTAACATTTAAAACAAAACATTTTGTCGTAGTGTAAAGACGAATGTGACGAAAATACAAGCCACTAAACAACTCAAAATTATTGAACGAATATATAAATATACTTACTTTTATCTATGAACACACAAAACTAAAATAAAAAAGAAAAAAATGCTCAAGTAACTGCTCTCCACCAAGTGTTTGACATTACTGAGGACAGGTTTAAACTGAGTGATGTATACCAGTAACCGGTACATTCATGAATGGATTGTCGCAAACTGGCATTGGCATAGCACTTAAATTAATGGTCACAGTTCACAGATTTCGACTCGATTAGCAGTAAAAAATTTTATTGGTTATTTTAACCATATATATATATATATATATATATATATATATATATATATATATATATATATATATATATATATATCTTGTATTTTAGAATTTATATTTTATGCAAATCAAGATAACTACCAGTAAAATATTGTTGAAAATGAACTTTTACTCCAAATACAGATTATGTTTCGCTTTAAGATAAACTTCTGATACTGCGCGTGCGTTGCATCTCGACATTCGGCAATCATCGGTGTTGCTCGGCTCTGATCGTTACTTTCTACTTCGAGGTCATTAGCCAGCGCGGCACTTAGGAACTAATTATTTTACTGTGCTTGATCTTGAACAGTAAATATATTTAACGTTTTCTCGAGTTCCATGTCTTTCATATTGTTCGCGTTTTCCGTTGTATATCATATTAAATAGACAAAGAAATTGAAGTTTCAAGATAATCTTGATGCAAGAATATATTTTTCAAAGTAAATGCTTAGTATCATCGTTCTCTTTTATATGTGCCAAAAACAACGGATTATTTCTGAATATACCTATAAGGCTTTATAATATTAGTTTGCATTAAATAAAATGAAAAATAATTACAAATTTCTCGAAGCCACAGGCGATAAACTTTTTATCATAATACTCTACTTCTAAAAGACTACTGTTACTACTAAAATACTCTTCTTTTATATAAAATACCTCCTATACTTCATCCATTAAACAGAATAATTATTAACATATTTTTCCAATAGCAGGTTCTCTATATCCTTAAGCCTGGAATGAAATTCTGCCTCCGTGGTCCAGTCCCGGATTCGATTCCCAGAGCGGGCAAAAGTTTAACCGAGTTTTACCAAATTTTCAGTAGCAGCACAAAGTCTGGCGAAATGTGGATGTAATGTTACACCTCTGCCTATCCCTTCGGGGATACAGGCGTGTGTCTATAAAATAACAGTTTCACCTGATAATCAGTATACCATAGGGCATAATTTAGATATAATTCTATATTGAATCAGGTTTTTTTAAAGTGTAGGAAAGTTTACGTAAATTGAAAATAAAACAACATAATATTTAAATAAATAAAAAAAGTTTATTTCTATTTATTCTTCTTCTTATTTATTGCTTTCTTGGAAACCTCTGATTTCTTCTTAGTGCATATCAGACTACAAGCAAACTTCAGTAGCTTGCAGCTGAATAATGAAGTTATCAATACAATAGCTGCGAGGTCTAAGTACAGTAGTTGGTAAAGCGGTAAACGTAGAGCTGGTGATCGGAGATGTGGCGCTCCTCGAGTTTCAATGACATGACGGACCCAGAATGATATTTCATCCCGAGGACTCACAGGACGGTTGTGGTATATATATGACAGTTCTTTAGCTTTTTGGCGGTAGCTGTAACAGAACAGATTTTTTATTTCTTATTTCTAAGCAAATGAAGAAAGGTGAAAAGGATGTCTTATTGATAATGAAAATTTATTTTCAGATCAAAGAAATAGATTTTCTTTATACTAATCATGTATTCCAAAAAAATCATGCAAATCTAAAGCCGCCACAAAGTATAAGTACCACGGACTCAAAACAACAATTTGTTGATCACACAAAGTATTGTCAAGAGTGAGACTCGGACCCACAACAGTCAACGCAATTCTGAATGACCAACGAGGTGACTGCTTAAGGTACTTCACCATACGTGCAGTCAATGGAAATGAAATAGTACAACTTACGATGAATTTGATATAATTTTTTCAATCGCTTGTTTCAAATCTTCAACTACGTCGTAAGTCATGTCGACTTCCAATCCATAGCCTTTGCTTTCAGCCCTTTTTACGTTGACAAACTGGTCAGCAAACGCAGGTATGCCGATTACTGGAACACCGACGTGCAAAGCCTCTGCGATGGATAAAAGACCTCCATGGGTTATTAATAAGACGCAATTTGGATGAGCTGAAAATAAAGACTAAAGTTAAAATTATGCTCAATATAGGTACTTTATTATTACTAATAATACAATCTCAGCAAAAATAAAACAAACTGGCTGTGGTAGTTTTTAAATCAACATGGTCAAAGGGCTATCATTAGGTTTTTAATACGCACATAGCATAATGGCTTCCCGCAAGGTGGACTGATCTAGTTGGGATCGCGGGCAGCGGATAGATGCGGATGACTCAGGATCGGTCTATGTAGAGAGTCTTGGGGGAGGCCTAAGTCCAGTGGTGGACGTCTTATGGCTGATATGATGATGATGATAGCATAATTTCGGCAAGCTAGTGTTGGGTGCCATGGGTTTTAGCCCGATAACTTTTGCCTAGCAGTCAATAAGTCCCACCACTAAGCTATCGCTGCCTATTAAACATTGCAAGTTAAACTTTTAATTGTAAAGTGTCTGAGTATACTTACATAAAATACTTATTTGTGGAAACCAATTAGAAATATGAAGATTGTCAAAATTATTAGGTAGCTGCTCTTCAAATTTCCATAGCACAGTATGCTTCAAACCTCCAAACATTTTCACCATGTTCTGCTTTACATCGGCCGGCCAATCCTTACTTTTCAAATTTGAGCCCATGCTAAAGAATATTACGCCATTTTTGGCACTATCCATTATTTTTTGCAGATCCTGCAAGTACTAAACCTTATCAACAAAGAAAATAAAATTCAATCGAATAATAATCCAGGCACAAAGATCGAAATTAAATTATGTCTTAGCCATGTCTTTTAGCGTTTTTGTTATTTTGAAAGTGAAAGAGATAATAAGTTTATATCAGGGGCCATTATGGCCAGCAGAGAAGATACAATAGGGTTACTGATACCTCAGGCAAAGGCGGAATATCTTCGTCGATGTGGTAACCTCCCACAGGCTTGTAGCTCTGCGGCAAACTGATAGCTTCTCCCATCGACACATGTGAATAACCCAACACCAACGATGCGTTGTATCGAATCTCATGTAATGTAGGGGGTACCCTGCCTCTTTTTGCTATCAAAGGAGCAACCAATCGATTGTAAGCTTCAATTTGTATATCATCAATGTACCTAAAAATAAACATTATTTACTTACTAATAATAACGAAAACTGAAGCTATTGCTATCCCTTTACGTTGCAAAGCTTCAACAGGTATAAGCTCTGTGGATAAGCTATTATTCAGTCGAAACTGGTATGAATTGGGAAAACGCTAGGAGGATGAAGTAACGAAAACTGACCCCTCCCCCCCGTGGGATCTCCACCTTGTCGTGGTGGGGGGGCTCAGTAATCGTGGATTGGTCACCCGCGGTGAAGCCAAGAGGGATCCAGGAGGGGACGCTCCGCGTGGGCTCGACGGCGGCCTGCGCAGGGTGCGTCCAAAGGGGCGGGTGCGAGGGACAGATCTTCTGTCCTTCGCAGTCGGGTGCGGTCGCGGGAGGAGAGGCGTGTCGGTGTTGCGTTGCCGCGCGCCCTATCCCCGCGACCAAATGGAGGCGCACCATCATTGCGTCGCGGTGGGGCCGCAGAGGAAGAGGAGATACGGTGTTGCGTTGCCGTCCTCCCTATCCTCTGCGGCCGCTGAGTGTTTTGGCGGCGGAGCCCAACATCTTCATCCGCCGCCAAGGGGGTTTTGTTCGGGGCCCGCCTGACCATCTGGCTGGCCAATACCCGTCGGGGGGTAGCGAGGAATGCTTCAGCGATATCCGACCCTTCGACACACGGGTACGTGATGAACACGGGTTGGTTTTTAGTCTGTAAGAGTCTGATAGTCCTCTTCGTCCTTCCCCCAGGGCGGAGGGACTCCATGAGGATTTTCCAACCCGACACCAAAAAAGAAAAAAAGAAAAGTAACGAAAACTGAAGATTGTTTAAATAGTTTCTAAAACTATAAAATTTTTGATATTACAAAGTGTTTTAAGTTACTTACAAATAGGACAGAAATTGGGCTTTGACACGATTCCATAGTTCATTAGCACGTTCTTGGAATGAATATGGCTCCACGTGTGATGATAGCCTATCTGGTACGTATGCAGGATTGGGAATGGCGTCAACTTTACTTAAAATGTCAGAATTAATCTCCATCGGTGACATCCAAATCAAGGGACAATCGAATACCGCTGCCAAGCTGTAAGAAATATTTTATACATAAAGATTATTGTTCAATAGTCTGTTAAAAAAAACATCTTTTGCGTAACTGTAACCTGAATGAATTAAAAAACTATCCTTTCTATACCCAAACATATGTTGTAGGTAGCGCTCATAGCGAGACTTTGCTTGCCATTCGTAACAGATCGGCAAAGTTAAGCGACGCTTGCACAGGTTGCCACTTGGATAGGTGACCAAGTCTGGCATGTACATCTGGGCGCTACCGTGCTTTGGACGGCACGTAAAGCTGTCGGTTCCGGTTCTTGTCTAAGGATAAGGATCGTTAGGCCATGTCGAAGGCCTTCGGGCGGTCTGAAAACTCCGACACCAGAGTTGGCCACACACTCACACGAAAAAAAAACAACCAAACATGGAGCAGCTTTTAGTTTACATGAGATGTTTTTAAATAATATAATTTAAACAAGCATATACTTATTCATATTAAATTCTTACCTAGCAAGTACGTCATTATCCATGTGTTCCAGTATGACTACATCGAAATGCTCTTTGGGATCACTTAATAACTTCTGAACATCTTTATTTTCCAATGTGTTTATAGCCGTAGCAATCACATAACCTTTCACAATTCCATGATCGTTTGGCTCAATTGTTTTGTCCATTAACGTTTTTATATCTATGAGTTCCGCTAGAACAAAAAAAAATATCTACGTTCAGTTAAGATACAATTCATTCAATAAATTAATAAATACGCAAAGTAACTTCTATCAATTTACTTATTGAATCAATCGTATTTATATGAAAGTGACTTGGTTTTTAGCCCTTCCCTCTCATTTAATTCTTCCTCATTTAATTTTTCAGAACATTAATAATATTCTACCACATTCACACAAAACCATCCACCATAGATTTTTTTGGAAATACATACATAATTATTATTATACATAGAAACATCCAGACCAAGACAAACATCCATGTTCATGCACACAAATGTTTGAAGGCGTAGCAAGTCGCATACACTCCCGCTGCGCTAACCGGTCCTCACATTGTGTACACTAGGAATTGTATAAAAGTTGTTAATGTACAAAAAAGGTACGCTTTAGAAATCAATACGAAAAGTCTTACCAGGTATGGTGTTAATATTGCTACTGACATCAATTTGACGAAGGGTTGGCGGTGCATTCTTATATTCAATAGATCTGATGTAGGTGACCTAGAAAATAAAAGGAACTTAAATAATACAAGCCGCAAAAATATAATTGGTTTAAAGAAAAATTATTATTTGTAATGGAAAAATAGTTATAAAAGTAAGTTGTTCGATTTGACAGATTCTAAATAAATAATCATTCCTATAAATACTCTATCGTCAGAGCCATCATTTCCGTTAACCACAAGTGGTTTTATCAACATTATTGTAAAGTTAATATAATAAGACATTGTTGTGTAACTCCTATTGTTACAGCTCTGTTACCTTTGCAAAGATATTAAAATTAAGTTTTACAATTTTATTGAATACTGTTGCTAGAAATATAATGCTGTTATTTACGTTTCATTGTTTATATCCTCATCTAGTTTTTATATAATATTGTAAATACTGTAGATGGATCCAGACTAATTTAAATCTCGGTCGATTTCTGTCTTTAGGTAGAGAAATCGTTAAACAATTATTAATCGAAATATATGTTTTCTTAATGTTTGATTCATATTGTCGATTATATTCATCTACAAAATAGATACCTCACATCTCAATACTAACCTCAAAGCTATCTTTCAGTAGCTGTTTAACGATTCCATCGTTAAGTATTGAATGACTTTTAGAGGGCATCTGAGTTACAACTAGAGCTTTATAAGCATCGCTGATAGCAACTGATGCAGTGATGCAGAGTAAAATGCAGAGCGTCGAGTGAACCATGATCTGAAATTCAAATATTACAAAGTAATTTTAAAGCCAAGTTTGTTTTTGTGCTATAAACATGAGTTATCCCAACACACATGTTTATTTGGATGTTATTCTAGTTGTTGGTTAGCATTCTGTTTATCTAGCTATAAGAGACTCAGTATTTTTAAGTATGACTCTTGCTGACCAGACTTTACAATATTGAGAATGCAAGTAGGTGTAGCTCCAGAAAAATAATAAAAAATAAGATTGTGGTTCCATCAAAAGTTGCAGTCACATTTTAGTGATCTGACTGATGCGGTATTATTGCATGCAGGCGCTAAATGCAAGAGTACGACAGTTTTCTCACAAAAAAATACAGTTAGGTTGAATACGGCTTAAATTCCTCGTAGTAAAGTGGTAAGTACGTTCTTCAAAACAATATAGTATAGTTTTTGTAGGATGATACTACTTATTAAATTATTATCATATCACATCGTGTTGGTACTTATGTCAGATAACAAAGATAAAATATATTATTTTATTTCTATCTGGTAGTACAACCAGTTGTTTTGCGATAAGTATAATTCTATGGATGACTGATAATTTATAAGGAAAACCCGTTAATTTGGCTTTTTACGTTTCCGTTACATATGTGCTAATTAATCATCGCTTTTAGGGTGCGTGCACACTATATTGTGACGATTAATTTTTTGGTCAACGACTATC
This sequence comes from Euclidia mi, assembly GCA_944739405.2. NCBI lineage: Eukaryota > Metazoa > Arthropoda > Insecta > Lepidoptera > Erebidae > Euclidia > Euclidia mi. Next base: position 14,626,900 of record OX123204.2, on the reverse strand, counting down.
ATCGCTAACTGTTTTCGTTATGCCGCAAATGCTTAACAGTCAGTGTACGCACACACTTACTTTTGAGCGACTGTTGTATCTAGTTGTTCCCATTGGATTGTGACTATATTTTTGCAGTTGACGACCCACTGGCGTGGCGGAAGTGTTGTTCCGAGAGTTGCGTTTCGATTCCATATATTATATTTTATCAGTCACATCTACGTTCACATTTTGACGATCTATGTAGAGTATAGTAGTTTACGGCGTACAATGAATGTATATGGAATTTTACTATTGTATTACATTTTCTAATAGATGATATTTTGTCGCGACTGCGATAGATACCAACTCGCGCTATTGTAACTGTGGTTTCATAGATTTCAGATCGTCCAAATGCCTCAGATATGGTCTTACAATTCTTGTATTGAGACAAGAACTGAGACTGACAGCTTTATGTGTCCTCTGTAGCACGGTAGTGCTCTGATGTAAATGGCACATGCACCCATCGTGTAATTGGCAACTTGTGCAAGCGCTGCTCAACTTTGCTAACCAATTACTAACGGTAAGCCAGGTATATGAGTGTGATAACAATATTAAATAGCATATATTATATCTAATCTAGAAAAAAATGATTCCAAATGGGAGATATCACGTTCAAACTTTGTTCATAATGTTACTTGGTCTTTGTCGTATGAGTTTACACCATGTTATATAAGTCAGTGATTTCCCGAAAAGTGTATACTCAGCCCATGATAAAGAAGCTTCTCATATAATTTATTTTTCAAATATGTAAAATATGTTTATAAAATAAAGTTAAAGGTAGCTTTAGGAGTACCGACAGTGCGAACTTAAATAAAGACCAAGTGAGGGTAGGTGCCGAAACCCGCACCTGCACAAGACGGCGCTGAGCTCTCATCGGTCTCTCCGCGACCACGCTCGGTGCAAGACGAGCGAAATGTCGGAAACAAATAGGTATTTATACCTTAAATAAATAAATTGTAACGCGATTAAGACCCGCTAATTTATTTTGTATGATGCCTTAGGATTGTAACAAAAGTATATAATCATGATAGAAGCAAAAGCATGTAAAACCAAGAATATAATTCTACTTCTAATATAAACGAGAAAGTTTGTTTGGATAGATGTCTTACAGTTACATGTTTGTTACTCTTTCACATAGACACTACTCAAATATAAATGAATCATTACAGTAATGTAGTTAATCCACTAAAATAATACACCGACTACATTTGGTCGTGATTGACTCACGCTTTGACAGAAATTAGGACATACATTCTCACACAACGCCGGGATTTTTAGGTTACAGTCATGGCAGAACAAAACCAATCCTCATAATATCACAAAATGTTCTGTAATAAAATTTTACGTTACAAAAATCAAACAAATAGTAGTTATCATCATACACATCTATCTAATCTAATTGATAAAATTATCGACTGAATTGAAAAAGAATACCAAAATATATATTTTACTCACTCATTATCACCTAAGACAAACTGAACAATACAACTTCCACCGTTGTTTATGACATAACTGACAAATACTGAGCACGTTTGGTAGTATCTTATTTGTGTGTATGAGTGTCGACGAAATTCCTTGGCACCGGTATGTTTGACGTTGCTATCTATAGATTCGTTATTTGAACTCTACTTTTATACTATATTTTTTGTTTACCTTAGTAAGGCTTATCTATTACGAAATATTGATATTAGATATAATATATTATGTTGATTTGTACGATATTATAATTTTTTTCGATTTGATTACATCCATTTGACGACATAAAACTAACTACCAGCATCATTGTACGAGCGTTATCTCAAAAAGAATTTTATTTCATTTGCCGAGTCTTTACTTTCTGACTTGGCAACCGGGATTCGCTTTCTCACCAGATCATTCAGAGTAAAATTCGATTATTTATTTATTTTACTTTCAGCTTGTAGCGTCCCACTGCAGGGCAAAGGCCTTCCTCTCCTTTTTCCACAGATCTCTATTTTGTGCCAGCACAGGACAGTCCTTACTGTACGAGTCCAGTTCGCTCCGCCATCGTCGTCTCGGTCTTATAACTAACTCTATGAATATAATATAAATAAGACTACATGGTTTAAAATAATATTAGATTACAACATTACTGAGTTTTCTTTGCTCCACCAGACTTCTTTTTCGTACAAACCATTGAGCACAAGCGATTGAAGAATTTCTTCAAAATAAATAATACTATCACTACTAAACCAAGTAAGTCAAGATAAAGTTTCTGGTAGAATGGTATATGAAAAGAAGGAGAGCGCAAATGTGCTGCCCCACGTGTGTTGACGACGTGACGAACCCAATGGGTTAGCGTCTGCCCAGGCTTCACAGGACGGTCGTGGTATATGTATGACAGCTCCTTCACTCTCTCTTTGTACCTGGAAAATAAATAAAAAGTCATGTTTTATAATAGGCTTCTACAATGGCACGCTATTGCTCGATATACTGCTCTTCGTGTCCAAAAGCTACTAGCTACTCTGTGTAAACACACTCCGTGTAATTAGTATTAAATTAATGTAAAATACCATTTGTTATATAGTACGAGACTTTGTCGCCTGCTCTACACGGTACACTTAGTTATCGTGGCAAAAAGCAGCCTATGTCACTTTCCACCCACAAAATCATAGCTAAATATAGCTCTTTTACGGGCGTGAAAGAAAGACAAAGAAGCAAACACACTTTCACATTTATAGTACTAGTATGGATTAGGTTCCGTGTGGTGACGGATTAAGAATATGGAATGTCACCACCCTATATCATGGGTATCGTAAGAGCCGACAGAGGAGCATATTATGCAGAAAACAGCACTGTAAGAGAAGGAAAACTTGATACAAACCCTATACCAACCCGTTTGGCCAGCGTGGTATAGTAGGCCAATTCCTCCTTTCAAAGGAGAGGCCTAGTCCAGCAGTGGACTGTTAAAGGCTGGTGATTTAATGGATTACGAAACCTAGATCGTAGATTTCGACAAACCGTATTTACTTATCTTTGTCAATTGCTGAATATATTACAACAATCAGTGGCCTCGCCTGACATTAATTTTATAGCAGTCAAACTAAAAAACGGGGTGTTGCTAAATGCTATTATATTATAATTATAATCAGGCCAAATGAATAATAACAGCTAGAAGTCGATCTATCCTATATCGAGCATGGATAACCTAGTCTATATCGAGCAGTGGACTACAGCAGGCTGATGATGTTGACGAAATGGTACTTACTTAGGATTAGATAACATTTCTTTTATAGCGACTCTCAAGTCATCAGCTACAGTATAAGTCAAGGCAACTTGCAAGGCAAAACCCCTATTCACAGCCTTCTTGACATTAAGGGGTTGGTCACCAAAAACTGGTATGCCTATAATTGGAACACCATAATGAATCGTTTCTGTTGTCGACAGAAGACCTCCATGACTGATGAACAGTACACAATTTGAATGCGCTGCAAATAAAACGATTATATTATTTATGTTAATATAAATAAAAAGACATTTTAAGATGACGAAAGACTGACAAAGAAGATATATAAGGCAAATGTGAATGGGACAGGACCAAGGGGAAGACTCTGAAATTCTCTGACTAGAGACATCCTAAAAAGAAAGACAGGTCAGAAGTACCCTAAACAGAAGAGCATGCATGAGAAATTTGATGGAAGTGAATAAAGCCAGACAGATATGTCAGGATCGTTGCAAATGGTGTTCCATAGTCTCTGCCTACGCCTTCAGGAAACCGTGAGTCTATGTATGTATGTAAATAAGTATGTTTGGTTAAACGAGCAAATCTACCCTACTAGTTTGGTTTTTTATGTTGAATAGCTCATTTATCGAGGATGGCTATAGGTCATATAACATCACGCTATGAACCCCGGAAGTGCAGTAATAGCCCGAAATAATACGGGTTTAACTGAGCTCAGCTAGCTAGAAATATATATTAGCAACATAATGATATACAAAATATACATCAGTCAATGCCAATGCTTATGCGCCGGTAGCCTACAGATGAGACCAACAGATTGTTACGCAGGTGCCGGTTCAAAATCAAAGCGTGCATCCACTGACTTGAGTTTTAAATAGTTAATAACTACTTGCGAGAGGATTAAGGTAAACATCTTTAGGTAACCTATATTTATGCTAGTTCTTCAAAATGTTATCGAATGTCATAATAGGGAATATGCATGATTTTTTTTATTATTATTTTTGTTTATTCTATTCTATCGTTTATTTTTGTTTATGCAAATATGATACCGTAAAAATATTAGTCGTGGAGAAGTTAACATTTATTTTAAATTAAATGTTGAAAATTGCAATGACATAACGCTAGTTTAAACACCCCCATTTTAGCGCGCTTTGTGGTGATGTCAGCGTTCTCAACGTTTGAGTTGTTAACTGTCAACTCTGTCAAATGTCTGGTACTGTTTTGATAATTTTGACATATCCTCTGCGAACCGTGTCGTCACGTTAGTGTCTAGGCAATAGCGTTGCGTTTCGTCATTTTAAATTTCGCGCGTAAATTTTTCACCTTTTATTAATTAATATTCGTGATTTTAGAGTGTTTAAATATAAAATAATGTTAGAGGTGTCATTATTTACAGATAAATCTCTATATATAAAATGCTTGCGTTACTGACTGACTGACAGACAAGCTACAGGCAAAACTATTGGGCACAAGAAGCTGAAATTTGGCATGTATGTTCCTTGGGGACCGTAGGAGTGCATTAAGACGGGATTTCCCGAAATATCCACGGGATCGGGCAAAACGGGTAAATTAAAAAATATTGCGAGCGTAGCCGTAGGCATCCTCTAGTAATGTCATAAAAATATATTTGCTTATATCTGAATCATACGCATATTCCCTATTATGAAGTTTGTACTGCAAGGTTGGCGTACGTGGCGTTTGCGTGGTTTAGGCGGCCGCCTCGATGCTTGACACTGCGCCGAGTGTTGTGGGTCCGATCCCCACACTAGACAACACTTTGTGTGATTCACAAATTGTTGTTTCGAGTCTGGGTGTTCATTGTATCCGTTATGTTTGTAAAGTCCCCCCGCGACACAGGATTTAGCCCTAGTGCGGGAGTTGTCTTTTTCAGAAAAAAAAGTCTATTGCTTAATCATTCTTATAGTGAGAAGAGGCCCGTATCCAGCAGTGTGACGGTTTATATAAAGCCTGATGATAACTATAATAGAACGTATATTGAATACTTATTACTAAGACTTGATTGTAAAACAAACCTACATAAAATACTCGGCTGCGGTGCCCATTTCAAAATGTGTACATTTTTGGGTACGTTTGGTAGATCCTCTTCAAATTTCCATAACACAGTTTGTTTCAATTCACCAAACATCTTGAGAAGACCCTGTTTAATATTCTCTGGCCAGTCCTTGCTCTTCAAATTTGATCCCATACTAAAGTATATTACTCCGTGCTTTGCTGATTCCATTATTTTCTTCAAATCCTGAAATTATTAAGATAGTAATTCAGTATTTATTATTTTTTAAACCCAGCGATCGCTTTGATAAGTCTCTCACTGTCACTGGAGACTCTATAAGAATATTTATAAACGGACAAAAAGAACAAACAGTAGTAACAAAAAGAACAGCCAAGTTGAAAACAATATTTTATGAATTACTTAAGTCCTACATAGTATGGTATCGACACCTTACACTTAACGCAGTGTTAAGCAGTGAAGAGTTCGCTCAAACTATTATGCCATCTATTCAGTCTCGCCTCAATTATCTGCTCACAGATATTAAAATAGAATTGTTTTCCAACGACCATTTGTTTGCCGAGACCACAGAGTATTTTTATATTCAGAAGATTTCTCAAAAAAATGATTTTTAACATGTTACGTGATGAGCAAAAATAAACACTTAAAACTATTATATACCTATCTAAAACATTAAACACAGAACATGTAATACAAACATCAAAACGTTTTCATGTATATAATCTACTGTACTCCATACTTAGATCAGTATCACGGTTATCAAAGAAACTCAGTATGTTTTAAAATGAATTTACCAAAATACACCGGAGATCGTGGGTTTGATTCAAACCCAAAGAATCTTGTTGAAATTATATATTTTTTAAACTTAAGGTACTTACTTATCTATTAGATCTTTGTGACGGTTGGGTTTGATTTCTGTACGTGCTTGGCGAGGTCTTTGCCTCTAAGCCCTGCCTAGTTTTGGAATAGCTAAACTGGCTTGTTGACCGTTTAAGCACCCGCCTCGCCGCTTGACACTGCGCCCAGTGTCAAACAGTTAGAAGTTAGCAGTTATGGGTTCGATTCCCTCAAGAGACAATAGAGACAACTTTGTGAGATGCATAAATTGTTGTTTTGAGTCTGGGTGTCAATTGTGTTCGTTGGTTTATAACTAGTGCGGGAGAGGTCTATAAAAAAACTGAAAAATGTTTTAATTACCTGAGGCAAAGGTTGAACATTTTCATTAATGTGGTACCCTCCAATATGTTGGTAGTTTTGTGGTAATCTTGTAGCTTCTCCCATTGATAGGTAGGAGTTACCCACGACCAGAGACGCATTATATTTGACGTCAGCAAACGATGGAGGTTGTCTTCCTCTCTTTACAATGTAAGGTACAATGTGCTTCTTGTATTCATCTGCCTGCATGACATCGTAGTACCTGAAAATCGCATGTGACGTAAGAATATTTAGCATCTTATAATTTACCAGTTCTTTCATTCATATTTACCAACTGTATAATAAAAAAGCGGCGATCGCCCAGTGGTGTACGTAACGGCCTGCCGAGACGATGGTCTCGAGTTCGATCCCCAGTTACCCCGGACACACACCTCTGACTTTTCGAAGTTATGTGTGTATTAAAAAAAAGATTAATTATTGCTCGCTTAAAAATGTTGAAAACATTGGGATCGAAACATAACTAGCGAAGTGTGGGAGTGTAATACGGCTTTGCCTACCCCTTCGGGGATAAAAGCGTGAAGTTATGTTACATATCAAAACTTTAAAACACAGCACTTTTAAACACTTTTACAAATCTTTAAAATAAAACTTTATGTCTGTGATTTCAAAACTACTATGTTTTCTTAGGTGATTATACTCGTAGATAGTTACATGATATAGAGGTATTTGCTTTTTATTTTTTTTTGGTCTGGCTTTCAATCTGTATTTGCTGCTTTTATTTATTACGGGGTAATCTTTAGATTGGTTCCAACGATGGTAAATTGTATCCAAAGCAGGGTAAAACAATACTTTTTATACTATTCTTAAAATCGTATAAACTTAAATGAGTACCCGCTAGATGCTCGTCACTAGTCACAAGCAATGTAATTCTGTCGAAACGTCAGGCAAAAGATGTATTTTCTCAATGATTTAATTTAATACTATATGTACTTACATATAATTCCAATAATTCTTTTGCATTCGTGCCCACAGTTCTTCGATTCGTTGTAGGAACGTGAAAGGTGCTATATTTGCAGATAAACTGTCAGGATTATATGCAGGATTTGGTGCTTCATCAATCAAACTTAATACAGCAATGTTGACTTCCATTGGCGATACCCATATCAGGGGACAATCAAATACTGCCGCCAAACTGTAATTGAAGACCACAACAATGAAAATGCCTCCGTGGTACAGTGGATAGCGTATGCCACTGCTAATCGGAGGTCCCGGGTTCAATTCCCGGGTTGGATAAAAGTGTTATTGGGTTTTGCCGAATTCTCAGTAGCAGCACGGAGTCTGGTGATGTGCCCGTTAACGGCAAAAGGCTCGCCCCCTTTTACGTGGGCCCTAAAAATTCATGGCGAAATGTGGGTGTAAAATTACGCCTCTGCCTATCCCTTCGGGGATACAGGCGTGAGTCTATAAATAAATAAAATAAATAAATAAAAAATGAAAATGTTATGCGTTGCATTTCAAGGTTAAACATTGATTTAAGATACAAGACGGCATACATTAATAGGTAGTCGTGAACGTGTTCTAACTATAAACATTATTAAAATAAACTTTTTGATGCGAACATATGCATAATTATAATATTGATATCGAGTATAAAAGCGTGCACTTGTACGTAATTCATTATTTTTACATTTATTTGATAAATGCTTCTGTTCGTTCATGTAAAGTTAATAATAAAAATTAAAGTAGTTGGTAACACACTTGCACGAGTAACATTCAATGAAACAAGTCTTATTTCTAAAGCATCTACTACACTGCGCCGATAGTCACTATATCCTCTGGTCCGTCCTCTCCTACCTTATGATCTCTTCCGACGCTTTGGAATGGTTATCTTCTTATCTTCGAGGACGTCAGCAGTCGGTACGCGTAGATGAGACCTCATCATCGTGGCGAGATTTTGACTCTGGCGTTCCTCAAGGCGGTATAATTTCTCCTCTTCTTTTTTCATTGTTTATAAATCTTTTAACCTATGAACTTCGCTGGGCGTATCATCTGTACGCCGATGACCTACAGATCTACACTCAGGAAAGGGTTGAAAGCCTCAACATAGCTATCTATGGGATTAACCGGGATTTAGATATGATTAGAGCCTGGTCGAACAGATTCGGCCTACCTGTAAATCCCACTAAGTGTCAAGCAATTCTGATAGGTAGCCCACGTATCATGTGCAAGGTTGATTTAAATTCTCTCCCTCCTATAATTTTTAATGGCTTAGTAATACCCGTGAGTCCGAGTGTAAAAATCTCGGCCTACACCTTGACACTACCCTTGACTGACGCACTCAGGTAGCGAGTGTTAGTCAGAAAGTCACGAGTACACTGCGATCTCTCTATCGCCTAAAGAACTTTCTCCCGACTAAGACGAAAACAATGCTTGTGCAAACCCTAATTTTCCCAGTTATCGACTATGGTGATGTATGTTATCTCGACTTGAATGCAGATCTGCTCAATAAACTCGACCGACTTCTCAACAATTGCATTCGATTCATTTTCAATCTTCGTAAATATGACGACATATCCGCTTACCGTTCACAATTGCGATGGTTGCCTATCCGTCAATGACGTAATCTGCGGACGCTGACTACTCTCTATTCTCTTTTAAATTCTTCAAACGCTCCCTCTTATCTTACACCTCAATTCCAATATCTATGCAGCAGTCATGATAGGGACCTTCGCTCTACCTATAATCTTCTTCTTCTTTTTCCGTCCCATAGCTCTACTCTTGTTCATTCCTCCTTCAATATACAGTCAATCCTTCTCTGGAATGCACTCCCTCTTGAAATCAGGATGTCTTTCTTCTTCTCGTGATCTTTTCAAGGCCAGAGGCCGTCAGTCAGTATAATGAACAGTTGGCAGAATCTTCATAGTGTATTTGTATAATCATATTTTTTTTTCTTTGTTTAAATTAATTTAAAAATTAAATTAATTACTATATATATTTATGTATATCTATATGTATATATACATTTTTATATATTTTTATTGTTATTATTAGTATATATACACATATTTATAATTTTAATATAATATATAAATATGTATTATATTATATATATTAATATATATTGTGATATTTAGGTATATATTATATTTTCAGTTATTATTCATATGTTTAGTAATAGCTATAAGTGGTTTTGCTTTCACATTACGGCTCTCTTACGCACCTACCTTAAATTGTCTCTGCACCACCCAAAGGTTGACTGGCAGAGAATGCCACAGGCATTTAGTCCGCCTTTGTACATTATTTTATTATATTGGGCAAGAAGTTTTAAAATAAAAAAAATAAAAAAATACACTTACCCAGAAAGTATTTCTGTGAACATCCATTCCACAATCACGACATCAAAGTGTTCTTTCGGATCGTTTAGGAGATTCTGAACTTCTTTTACTTCTAACGCCTGTTCGACTAACGTTACCATAATATGCATAATCATATGATGGTTAGTAGGGCTTTTCTTTTTTTCCAGAATATTTGAAATGTTAAGAGCGTCAGCTGAAATGTAAAAAATAAATAAAATATCAGACCAACAGTTTATGGACTGTAGACACTATTTTAGTGAATCTCGATTTTCAGTATCTTGTTAAAAAAAAAATATTTCTTCTACGTCAAGTGGATTCTGTGCTTACAGAAGCAGTCGTTGCTTCTTTTTGATTCCAAAAACGTGTAAGTATCGAGAATTAACCATAAGAAATACATACTAAATTTATCATTTTAAGTAGGTATGTAGGTACAGGAAGTACAACTTAGGAGCAACAACGTATCACTGAAACTTGTAATAATTGTTTTCTAACTAAACACATATAATTTGTAAACAACTCGTACTCGTTGGATAAAGATACTAACCCAACATGAGAACGATTTGAAGTGTTTTGTATGATATATTGATTTTTACTTCGATAATAATTACGATAGAAGATTTAACAACAAAATACTCGAGGTAGCTGCATAGATTGTTGCTAAAAGTTATTAAATTACCGAAGTTTCTAAATTTTGCCCAACAAAAAGTAACTGCGGTTTGGATGCACCATTGAAGTTAGTAAATATGTTGACTTACGCTACGTACGAGTGAAGCATGTCTCTAAAATTTGACTACACGTATGGGGTATTGGTTCAAGGATTCACCTTGCCGTTTAGAACTGCGCCAATTTTTGTGGCTTCGATCCCTACTCAAGACTTTTTCTGGTCTACAAAACGTTGGTTCAAGTCTGGTCGTTCTTTAATTGAATGTATAAAAGGTTTCTCGTGACACAGTCGTTTACAATATAAAATATTTTTTATTGAAATAATATTAATCAAACTTAGCTTAAGCTCTTCAATAATATAATAATTAATCTAAAATATTTTTATATTTACAGCGATAGCCTAGTGGAGATACCAACAGACTGCCATGCAGAGGGTATAGGGTTCGAATCCACGGCGCGCACCAATGACTTTTCGGAGTTATGTGCGTATTGAATTGTTAATTATCGCTTGTCCCGTGCCTCGGAGAGCACGTTAAGCCGTCGGTCTCGGTTGTCATGAAGATCTTTGACAATCGTTTCAGGGCGTCAGAACCTTCTAATAAACTGACACTAGTCTAAACCAAGGAATATCGCTATCCCTTCGGGTTGCGGAGGTCAGACAGGCAGTCGCTCCATGGAAAAGCTAATATTCAGCCAAATCCGGTTAGACTAGAAAGCGGACCCCAGATTGAAACTGGGATAACGCTAAGAGGATGATGATGAATAAGTTTGTTCTGTACCTGGCATGGCATTCGAATTGGCGCTAACATCGATCTGACGTAGAGCTGGTGGTGCATTCTTATACTCAAAAGATCTTATATAAACCACCTGAAATTATAAAAATGGTCATTATTACGTAGCATCTCTCGTTAATGAACATTTCTCAAGGGAGAATTATCGTGCCTTTTCAGCTCTGATCTCAGTCATGTGGACTCAACAGATATTAATAACAATATTATAAGAAAATTCTCACACAGAGCTTCCACTACGATAACCCGATAACTGATTAACATGTATAGTAATAGGTATTTAGTAAAATACCTAACAAATTCCACGCAGATACAGAACAAATAATTGTGCTCATCACATAAAGATATGTTCTTGGTGGAAATTGAAGTCAATTAACACTAACTAACAGGTAAGTTGAACATTGGATATAAAGAACATGCATACACACTTGAATTTAAACATATGTAATATGGGTACCGGATGCTTGATACTGGTCGCAGTAGTCATTTAAATGTTAAAGATACCAATAAGAGAAAAGTATTATACAACTACAGTACAATGACTTCTTGTATTTTTGTTTTTGAGAAATACCTAAGTTCATTTTTTAATACCTATTGTCGCGTATCGTTTTGTGCTATTCTACAGAAAAGTTTCATTAAAATGCGTTTAGTATTTTTTGCCAAATATACATGCATTCTCGTACTTATAGCTGTAGTATAACTGCATAATTATTGCTACTTACCTCATTACCGTCGTTCAAAAGGTGTCTGACAATACCATCGCCAAGGATGCCATGACTCTTTGATGGCACTGGGAACACCACCAAAGCTCTGTAGGCCTTGCATGAATATGCCGATAGAGTTAAACAGAAGAAAAGGTATAATAACACTGTCAACTTCTGCAAAACATACAATAAATAAATTATATTATATTTATTATCGTTCGTGGCCACACAAATAAAATTTTTAAAGATTATCTAACCGACCGCACACAATGCCTAAAAATTGATAATGTTGTTAGTGATAGTATACCGATCAATTATGGCGTGCCCAAGGGCTCAATCTTAGGTCCAATACTGTTCCTTATTTATGTAAACAACCTGTGTAAATTATCCCTTCCAAATTGTACAGTATTTGCTTACGCAGATGATACGACACTACTTATACATGGCACTAATTGGGCTGAAACGTACAAATATGCAGAAAAAGTAGAAGTCCAGGTAGTAAAGCCTTGCTGCCCAGGTAGTAGAGCCTTGCTGATTTCGGCATGAATGGGCCGGCTCGACCGGGGAAGTACTACCCTCTCACAGAAAATCGACGTAAAGTAACAGTACCTAAACTGTTGCGTTTCGTTCGGTGAGTGAGAGTGCCGAAGGCCCTATCCCCTATTTCTCCTTCCAAACCCCACTCCTCATCCTATCCCTTTTCCCAACCCCATGGGGCGGAAACACACTTGTGACTCCTGTGGTGTTGCTTGTGTCCATGGGCGGCGGTAATTGCTTACCATCAGACGATCCCTCTGCTCGTTTGCCGCCTATTATTATAAAAAAAGAAGGTCTTGCCACTGTTGTGCGTTGGCTTTCTATAACTTGTTGTCCTTAAATACAAAAGAAAAGTATATATTATGTATGTTTAGCCATTATCTAGTACCCATAGTACAATCCACTATCTAGTCCCAAACTAAGCTTCTGCTTAGTTTGGGACTAGATGGTGTTGTGTGAATGTAGTGTAATATTAGTGGAATATTAAATCTTGCTAAAACGGTACAGATACCATTCTCATTGCAGTCCTCAACCTTGCCCTCCTCAGATCTTCCTGCACTCAAAGCCCATACTTGTAGTGATCTCCGTCCTCTCGATGCAAATGTACATGTCTTACAAGATGTACCAATACAAAATACCTTGGTGTTTATATTGATAACTTACTGACGTGGAAGCCTCATATTGAACATCTCACATCTAGTAGTAGAGTACGTAAACTAATATCAATTATGAAAAGGCTACGAAATTCTGCAGATGGTAAAATTTGAAGGTCTACAATGCATTATGCCAGTCTCTCATCTCGTGTTGTATTTCTATTTGGGGAGATACTAATAAGACCAACCTTCTACAAGTCAAGCGGGCACAAAGAGCTGTCTTGAAGGTTATGTCATTCAGGCCATTTAGATATGTGGGATATCTAAATGGCCTGAATAACATAACCTTCAAGACAGCTCTTGCAGCACTCTACTCGGAGAGACAGTTCTCACAGTAATACAGCTCTTTGTGCTCCACGCTGTACTTCGGAAACATTCCACACGCATTAAAGCATGACGCTAAATCGCTACTCAACGACGGCATTACCATGTGAGTCCAACACAGAAAGCCCGGACAAGCCTAGCACAGCATCATTTTCGAGTATTATGGAACTACCTATATAATAAGAAAAATAAGTCCTGTAGCATCTATCCGGTGCCTAGACAAAACTGCAGGAAGATAGTAACCAAATGGCATCAGACACATAATTACGCAGGCTATAATTACAACATTGGTACATAATTGGTACATTAATTCGCCACACAGCACAATAAACACGTCACGCTCAGCGACACACATAACATAATTTATTTTGTATAATCATTACTATTGTTGTTCTGTTATCAATCGTTGTAGTTCACCACACAGCACAATTAACACGTAACACTCAGTGACACACATAACATAGGTAATTTATTTTGTATAATTGATAGCTAAAGTCAATTGGATCAAAGTAATATGAGAGAGCCCTGATATCCACAACACAAGTTTATTCTTATCATGGATATTGGAGTTCAACTTAACACTTTTATTGTTCTGTTATCAATTGTTGTAATTGTTATGTTAGTGTAAGTGTTATTGTACAAACGTTTGTCTCAATAAATTATTTATTTATTACAATTTGATTTACATTTACTATGAATTTCATTTAACTCTTGACTTCTACATGAAAATGGACCCAAATAAATTTTCCTGGTAAAAATGTTAGAGGACGAAACGTTTAAAGAGTCTATAAAAATGTGTGATAATTATGAAAGACGAAAACATAAAGTTATCACACATAATTTTAGAGATCATATCACATTAAGATTAGAGAACTAATTTGATTATTACATAAACATTTCGGGATATATTTTATTATTCATTGTATATTTACTTCAGTACAAGAATAACTGGCATTAAATGAACATACTATAGTTAGCGGATAACAAAACAAAACGAGTTTTTTGGTAAAAAACATTCGTAACACATTATGTAATTTTATATTTGTAATTTTGAATCTTGTAATTTCTTGGCTTAGGTACTCGAACAAGTTACTTTTATTTTTATTTTTTATGTACTTACCCGACAGGGGTAGACTGCTCAAACCTTATTTTTTAAAACTGTATGATCTGCCTATGTACACAGTTGTGCAATAAATAGATCTTTATCTTTAAAAACTAATATTTTTTATTTGGGGCACACGTCAACTTGTTTATTTTTGTAACATTAGTAACTTCTGCAGTTTTATCTACTACTTTTTTAATTTGTGTACAATAAAGTAAGTATAAGAGATAAAAAATGCACTCATACAGCTTTTCAAAGTAAGACTCTACACCTTACTACTTATTTAAAAAATTCCATTAATATGTGATTATAGGTCTATTGAATTCACCAATATCCACAGATCTATCTAATTCTATTGTCACATTCAAAACGGGTCAAGCTGTTTTATAATTCAAATGCAACTTGTACTTACACACTTATATAACTTTGTCTATAACATATATGCTGAAAATATCACACCGATTCAACGTCACAATTCAAAGTCCCAAAGAAACCAGTCAGTAAGTAGATTTTTAAATAGCCTTCTGGTATTATTTAAGTCTCAATAAACTTTACACCAACAACTACTCTGCGTGAGGGTCTTAACTATACTGATGAATCATCTTGACCACTTGAAGTTTACTTTAATTGCTAATTATATAGTATAACAAGTTCTGTTTCCTACTTAATATTGATAGCAGTCTACTCAAGTTCACGGCAAACGCTGTTATATTATTTATTACAATTTAAATATTGTTTGGGCGATGATCTTTTACGTAATGTGTATGTAAATAGAATTGTTTATTGTATGCTCTATAAAAAATATATTCTAATATATTAAAATGAAATCAGTTAAAAATATCGGGTCACGATGTCTTAGCGCAGTTTTTCAAAAAGGCTCGATCAATTTAATATTATTTGTGCTTATTCTATATTGAGGTAGGGATGAAAATAGTTGTAAAGTATAGTTTATGTGGTAATATTTTTCGATAATCTAACTGACGGACTAATAAGATTTTTTTAGTCAAATACCCTATTACAGTATTTAAGGTGGTAATTAGGATGTCTCTTCTCAATTTCTTTCTTTTTTCTGGTTGAAAAATGTACTTTCTTTTTATTGACTCACGCCTGTATCCTCGAAGGGGAAGGCAGAGGTGTTATATATATTACATATATATGTGATATTATATATGTATATAATATTACAACCAAATTTCACCATGAATTTTTAGGTCCACGTAATAGGGGGCGAGCCTATTGCCGTTACCGGGCACATCACACACACAAAAATTTACTACGTATCATTATTTTTTATTTGTAAAAATAAACTACATATTTATTTTTATGTCAAACGGTTTTATTACATTAAAACTGATGTAGTTAGATTATGTACTAAAAGCTAAAAAAAGTCGGTTAGTTCTTGCTACCTGATTGCACCAATCTTCGCACTGGACTAGGCCTCTCCTTTGAAAGGAGGAATTGGCATACCATACCACGCTGGCCAAACGGCTTGGTATAGGGTTTGTATCAAGTTTTCCTTCTCTTACAGTGTTGTTCTTTGCATAATATGCTCCCTCTGTCGGCTCTTACGACCCCCATGGGATGATATGGGGTGGTGACATTTTGTATTCTCAATCCGTCACCACACGGACATAATAAAATACAATATAAAAAGACAAATATAAAATCGTTGGGCGTAGCGTATCCAGAGTAAACATTATGATAGAAATTTCGTGTGCCCAACAATTTTGCTCAACGACCGGTTGGCGCAGCGGGAGTGTAAGCGACTACTACGCCGATGCTCGCGGATTCAATTCCCGCGCAAGTCAAACATTTGTGTGCATGAACACGGATGTTTGTCTTGGTCTGAGTATTTTTATGTATAATATGTACGTATTAACAAAAAAAGCATATATGTATGTTTATACATTATCTAGTACCTATAGTACAAGCTCTGCTTAGTTTGGGACTAGATGGTCACAGAGCCGAGCCAACCCTAGGCAGCGCCTGTGTGAGAAATTTATGAAGCGCCTTTTTGGAGACCTTGCTTCGACATTTTTTAGAATTTGAAATTTTTACTTAAATATAATTTCCAGTTTTATAATAGTACCTATTAACCTAATAACGTTAAAATATTCGTGCCTCGCCGGCAATCATTGCAAAAAATAATATTTTCAACAATATTTGTCATAGCTGCCTCTTTCTAATTAGTCTATGTACTTAACTCCCTATGCATTAATTATTTAAAAAAACAAGAGTCGCGATTGTGAAAAATATTTACATAATTCATCACCATCATACAGCTTTTCGCAGTTAACTGGTGGTAACCAGATAGTTTCTTCTTTTTATTCATCTTTCTGCCCAAGGTGAATATACTTTTGAACGACTTCGATAGGGCTCCCATTTAACATAGTCGGGTCTGGAGAGACAATATGACTAGTGAGCATAGTCTTGGTTTTGTCCAAGTTCATCCGAAGTCTAATGGGAGCAGAAGAATCAGCGAGGCTGGTCAGCATATTTTGCGAATCGTGCTCGGTTTCAGCCACGATGACGATATCGCCTGCTAAACGGTGAAGAAAAACATTAACTAAATGTTACTTAAAGGCTTCTCGCTGCTTGAAAAATATCACTTCTCAATACAGGTGGATAGGGTCAGACTGCTGGTTCTGTACTTTGCCGGCCATAGTCGGGGCGTTATCAGCACTTGAACATATCGCCAATCAGATTGGCACCGTTGCAAGGACCAAAACAAACCATCTTTCAATTCAATAGAGTCAAAAACCGTTTCATAGTTCTTAAAAATCACAAACGCCTGGCGCATTATGTGGCTGTGATATGTAGCGCCTTATTCTCCCCGTCCTCCCCGCAAACCAACTTCATCGGGAGTCTGAAACTTGAGTCTACGCGGGAGACGGTTCGTGATAATCTTAGCAAACAACTTGTAGATATAGCTCAAGAGAGATGAGTCGATACTCCTTCAAACGGTTTTAAGCACTTTCTATAATTAATGTTTTGATGAAGCTGTTTTCCCTGACCAATTTAAAATAGCCAAAGCGATACCCGTGCACAAATAGGGATCTAAAACTGACCCAAATATGTACAGACCTATTTCTCTACTGCCCACATTAGGAAAAAATTTCGAAAACCTTATAAAATCAAGACTACTAAGACATCTTAATAGAAATAGGGTACTTGACCCAAGACAATTTGGATACAAAAAAAATATTGGTACACAAGATGCAATTTCTACACTTGTGAATGATGTGGTGGGTAGATTAAACAACAGACAAAAAGTAGCTGCACTTTTCCTTGACTTAAGCTCTGCCTTCGATACAGTGGATCACAAGTTGCTTCTGAACAAACTTGAGTACTATGATGTCAGGGGCAAATCTCTGGAACTTATTACCTCGTATTTGAGGAATAGGAAAATGTTCGTAGAGATAAAGACAAGGATGGCAAAGGGTAACAATTCGCAATCGAACAGTAACATTCTTTACGAAGATACATACAAATCCAGACTTTGTTCAGTTCTCACCGGTGTTTTAAATTGTCTTTTGGGATTTATATCACGTACCTTTGTTTGGAGTAACCGATATTTCGGCACTGTTGCAAGCGCCATGTTCACGGATGTACTGTATGATGTGAGTACATCCGTGAACATGGCGCTTGCAACAGTGCCGAAATATCGGTTACTCCAAACAAAGGTACGTGGTATAAATCCCGAAAGACAATTTAAAATAAGTTTAAATGACCATGTAAGTTTAAATTCCTCACCAGTGTTCCTCAGGGCTCTATTTTGGGCCCGATATTCTTCATCACATTCATTTATGACTTAATTCAACATATGAAAGACTCTGCCACTGGTTTTGTTGAGATGGTCGTGTTTGCTGATGACACAAATGCGGTAGTGTCGGCGAGTGACATTGGTACCCTAAATGTCGCGACAAACCAAGCTTTGGAGATCTTTCATAACTGGTTCAGTGTCAATAGCCTCAAAGTTAATGCTGGTAAGATGCATGTTATGCTTTTTCGTTCGACGGCCAAAAATAATTCTCGAATTAACTGTTCTATGAACGGAGAACCTGTAACCCAGGAACCAGTTGTTAAATTTCTAGGAGTTCACATAGACGACCAACTAAACTGGAAACAAGAGTTAACATACTTAGAAAAGACTATCGGTTCAGCTTGCTATGTCCTGCGAAGTCTCAGAAGCGAAGTAGGTATCAAGCATTTAAAATTAGTATACTATGCCTTGGTTGAGTCAAGCAAACTTAAGCAGTTCTTGGTAGAAAAATGTTATTATACTACAGAATTGACATGAATTTTGACATTGAATGACAACTTAATGAGATGACATCTTGATTAAATTATTTAATTTTCTGTTATTTTGACATTCTGTAATTTTGACATTCTGTAATTTGACATTCTGTAATTTTGACATTCTGTAATTTTGACATTCTGTAATTTGGACATTCATTGCAATTTACATCAACTTAATATTAAAGGACTACATTAAACTTGAACTCAGTATTAAATAATGATTATAGCTAATTAAAATTTGTATTCAGTATCAAATAGTGTTTCTATCACAATATATGTATAATAAATATCCAATTTTGCATAATTTAATTTTATTATTGAATAATTAATTTTGATCTTTGCACTATAGTCTTGATATGTGTACTTAATACTTTTTATTGAATTTAATGTAATATACAGTTTTGGAAAATGTTAATAATTAATTTTGATTAATGCAGTATGGTTTGATATTATGTATACATAATGGATATATCGAATTTAATATAATGTACTTATACATAGTTTTAAGAAATTCAGACACAATGTAAATTGTTATTGAATAAATTAAATTGAAATTGAAATATACCCCTTTCGAAGAACAATTACAATCTTCTTGGGGCTTCAC
The DNA here is from genome assembly GCA_944739405.2 of Euclidia mi. NCBI lineage: Eukaryota > Metazoa > Arthropoda > Insecta > Lepidoptera > Erebidae > Euclidia > Euclidia mi. The sequence goes on along the minus strand of OX123204.2, from coordinate 14,607,466 downwards.
TCCAAGAAGAGTACATATTTTATTTTAAAATCTATATTTACGGGTTTTATCGCTTAGCTATAACTTCCCCCAATCCGAAAATCACAGCTCTAAAATTGAAAAATACAATAAAATTCATGAATTCCTAATTTAGCCAGTTGATACAAAATAGCGGCATTGCCTGGTGTGAATAGTGACTGCGATAAAATACTGCAACTTAAACCGATGTTATACAATTTTTCTGACCTACTGCTCTTTCTGTACTTTTCGGACACATACTATAAGAATACGTTATATATCTTCGATTAACCCATAATCAATACAAATGGGAGATGTTATCTTCTTAAATAAAATATGCATTGGAACTGCACGCTGTACCGACTTTGACGCTTTTTCGTCTTTAAGCTCTTTATCATCACGATTTAGTCTTGGCTGACTTCTGGCAACTCTTCTGAAAAGTTCCGTTATCCTTGGAGTCTAGTTGAGACGGGACGCTGTCGAAGTGTAGAGATCATTATTAAAAATCTTAACCTTTAACTAGGGACATGACAAATTTATAACACCATAAGGGACATGACGTCTCACAGGCTACTACTTTCAAAGTTAAATTTTGTCATAAAATTGTATCTGGATGTTTTACAATTGTGTTGATATTTAACTATTGGAATGTAATAAAACAAATTTAAATGAATTTAATCAGTATTTATTTAATTACTTTTTAAAAAATATGATTATTAACAATTTGTGGTACTTTTCAGCCTTAGTTGACATGAGATCATTGTTTAGCATTTTAATAGACCTAATATAAATAGTATGACAAACTTAAAATTTTTAACTTAAAATCTAATCAAGTAAAAACAAAAAAAACATAAAAGCTACTTCTGAAATGAAAAAATAAAAATTCTGACACCTAGTCAATTTGGCATAAATCATTGTCAATTTTTGCACAAGGGGCGAGAACATTTCAGACATATGGGATTGCAACACCCGACACATGTGTACACTGTCATTCTGTGTAGTTTGGGCGGACAAATACTGCATGCTCTTCGCTTGCCCTGACTAGTTTCAGGACTTTGGATATCTTCTTCAACCATATCTTCACCCAGTACTCGCTTTATCAATAGCCGTTGCTCCCTTGGTAATTGACTGCACACAACACATCTTTGCATTTGAGGTAGCACTAGCGAACGGGCTAACGACTTTAAAAAATCTCCTCTGTCTGTAATCTTAGGCGGATGCACATTTTAAAATATATAGGCATTTATGCCGCTCAAGTCCACAATACCGTAGAATACGACCATTGGCCACCTTCTCGTTCGGCGGCTTGTAGTTTGACAACAAGGGACATATAGCCTCACAGGCTACCGCCGGTTTTCTACTTAGTATTACTTACCTGTTAAACAACGGACGACACATCTGCTTCCTTCCGCCATCGTTTGAGCACTAAAACAAAAGCTACTGAGACGCGGGGTCGCGGCAAGCGGGGGGAAGTGGTCAATTCTGAGAATTTGAAAAACACACGACGCCTGTGAGACTACACGTCACTAGTTAAAGGTTAACTTCCGTAAGCATCTTCGGCCTAGAAGTGGCGAGGTTTCGTTGAATCTGGTAATCACGGAGACATCCCTAATATTCACTACTTGTCCACCATGATGAAGTTTATCGCATTTCTATTCATAGATGTGGGGGTTCTATCATATCCACTTCTGTTGAGGGTGTTTCATTAAAAACAAGTTCATTAAGAACAGCCTCTCTATCTCTAGGAAGTTAACGAGCGTTTGCCCTCTATGATTCCACCAACTAAATCCGTGTGACTCTGCCTTGGGTTAGCTCCAAAGATCTCCCTGTAAATATATATGACTTGAATCTAGGATTCATCCAGCCGCTCTCCTCGGCATGCCCAAAACATCCTAACTTATGCACTTCGGTTTCTCTTCTAGTTGAGCCAGATTTTTATCGAGAAATAGCGCGCGTCCGTTATTCGTAGTCATGGTCAGGTAGTGTTGGCAGCCTAACGTAAATCGGGGATTCTTTGCTACTCATGGCCCGCATTAACCTTGGCCAGGAACAGCGAGGTGACCGAGAATTGGAGGCCGATGCGTATGCGTGTGCGCCACGGAGGTTTTGCTGGTAATAACCACGCTGGCCAAGTACAGGTTGGCACTTTACATGTCTTTCGAGAACATTTTGTAGAACATTCAGTCATCCAGGAAGCCCGCATGTCTGAATGTTCCACAAAATGTTCTCCTTCACCGTTCATCAAGCGATAAATAACAATTTAATTCAAACATAACTACAAAACTTAATTGGTAGCAGCGATAGCCTAGTGGAGAGGCCAACAGACTGCTACGCAGAGAGTCTCGGGTGGAAATCCACGGTTCAAAACTACGACATAATCTTTATTGTTGGATAGGTAAGGAAGCATGTACCTACAAGTCGCCCAAGACAATAGTCACGCCTGTGGTTTCGTTCAGCAGTGGGACAGATCATAAACAAGGTTGATGATGATAAAGTTTGTATCATAGGTATAAAAAAATATTTCAATAATTAAATTCCTTCGGCGCGCGGCGCCCCTTCTATCCTGGCGCTGTGTGCGCCGCATACATCGCACACAGGGGCGGCTCGGCTCTGGATGGTGATGTGTGTATGTGGTAGAATATTATTATTATATTTTATGCGACGACTTGACGTATTTCTTATCATTTTCATAACTCAAGCTTCTTTTGAACAGGAATCTGTACAAGTAACACTTCCTGTCATCCTACCTATCATTTTACACGATGTGATAAAATGAAATGAAATACTTCTTTATTTCGTATAAACTTTGCAAGTATGATGATAATGCGTTTTCATGTTTAGTAAGGATTAGTTTAGCCCAGTCTCCAAACTCTAAATTTACTACTTAATAGATAAAACACATCATAAAGGCTGTTCTTGAAAATGGTTTATGATACAAATTTATTTTCCGATTCGATTTAAGATCTTTATTAGAGACGAGCATGCATGATGATGTTAATGAATGACGAGGAAGCGAAAGAGATGTGTTTGAACCGGAGCATTTGGCTTTCCACAGTATCTGCCTACCCCAATGGGAGACAGGCGTGAGGCTGGATAGATAATTAGATATTAGAAAAAAATCTGTAGATTAATGAGACCATCTCCTTTGTCGAATTTTCTTCATCATATTTCTTAATTCCAAGACTATCTCCACCAATTTATCGTACCAAATAGGGTTTAAAGTTTGAAGATCCTAGTATAAAGTAAGTTAGCAATAATTTTAAATCTGCACTAACTAAACTAAACTTGTACTATGGGGAGCCTGAGTATGGATAAATGCTTTCTTTTATATGGTCTCTTAGACTCTAGCGGTATGACGCGTGTCGAGGATTGTAACACTACTACTTTCTTTCTTCTTTTTTTCTATATTACTACTAGATTCTACACAATTCTACAGTGGAAAACACTAATGAACCAAAAAATCTGATTGTTATTTTTATTACTTATTTAAATATTTGAAAATTATCCCGGTATAGAGATTCAAGGTGTGTGCGAAAGACACTAAGACCCAAGTTCACCTACAATGATATAACGGTCGATTGCAAAAACAACTGTTTAAACTTAAACATTACGAGAAACAGAGATCGTTTTTTTACTGTTCACCAGTGCCGTTTGGGTGCCGGTTAGAAAACCGGACGTTTTTGAATGAAATGAGTGAGAAATGTAACATTGCCAAATGAAAATGTACCATTACAACATCAAATGACTTTTACTTGTACAACTCTTTTAAACAATCGTATAATATTATAATGCAGTCAAGTTCAGACGTTGTATTTTTCGTTATTTTGCTTTTTAGGAGTATTATGACATTTTTTGGCAGGATTAATTTTATGACATTTGTCATTGTTATTGTTTATTGTGTAGAAATGCCATAACCATTTCAAAAGAGGTTTTAAAACGTGAAAAGTTATCGCTGAGCACATCAAACGATTACTTTCTGATTTCATAAGGAACCTTAAGAAAAAAATGGCTGATAGGAACCGTACCAGCCATTTGAGCCTTAACGAAAGAAATATTTTGAGTGATTATATTCACCATCCATAAAAAATTAAATACGGACCTCCTTTTGTCTTTATATGAAACTGTTCTGTTGACAAATAAATGTAACTAGTAAACAAAATGTCACATTGAAAGCGATAACCAACGTTTAAACGCGTTAAACATGGATGCGAGGCTCGGTTAAAATAACCGCCCGATTTAGCATTTTAACTGATGTTTAAGGTATGGTGAACATGAAAATTGAACTAAACAGTTGGTTACAAATTTAAACAACTGTTAAAGTGTGGGTGAACACCGGCCTAAGGATTGTCATTGATGATGACAAGAGCAAATACGAATATGATCTTCAAAATTAAATCAAATTGGCAGTGGAGGTGTTAATTGTAATCAAATACCTCATTCGGTCTCTTTTGTCGATATGCCAAGATAAAAGTACATAGGAAGCAATTATTCTTTAAGTGTGAATATGTTTTAAATTTATTGACATGAAGCCCCAATTCTCCTAAATAAATACTTGATAAATACAGTTTCGATATAATGTCAGTGTCATACTTACGTCACAAAAAGCGTAATCTTCTAAATTATCTGATATTTGAATGAAATTGGAACGAGATCGTAAATTGAAACAAGTGTCAAAATATGTGTCAACGACGAACTGTTTATTTCAACATACATACATACATAGACTCACGCCTGTTTCCACGAAGGGGTAGGCAGAAGCATATTAAACGCCCACTTTTCGCCAGTGTTTTGATCCCACGTAATAGGTGGTGAGCCTATTGCCGCTTTTCGGGATATTTTGATTGCCAGAGCCTCGTCCGTTGATCGGCAGGTGCACCACTTGCAGGTGAGGTTGGCTTGGGAGACTAAGTTCTTGGTGGGAACCATATGCACCTATGTTTATTTCAAATTATACGATAATGACATCAGGTTATCAGAATACCGTTTCAGAGTCAATTCAAAATATAATTTCAATCTTTATATATATATAATATATATATCTTGTGTGCGTGTGTATGTCACTGAACTCCTCCTAAACGACTGGACCGATTGTGTTGAAATTTTTTGTGTGTGTTCAAGGGGACTTGAGAATGGATAAGATTCACAATTTAGTCCACTGGAAAATGTTTTTTAGTTGATTTTTAATTTGTAAGTAGTTGTTGACATTGGAATGTTTCACATTGGAACCGATCGACTGCGCTACCATCGCAGTGTCAAATCTATATTAATAATTTCGTCACGGGGTACGGTAGACTCGATCGAAAACTTACCTGAATAATAAAACATAAAAAAATTAAGCTTTCGAGTCGACAACATATAGCCGCAATATTCGGATTGTCGAGTATTTTGTTAAATTCTAATGGTTCTGATTGACAAATCACTGTCGCCATATTGGCCACTCTAGCGAAACGTCACTGATGCCGGATAACATTTTGAGTACTACTAAGTCTTAGTACTAAGCAGTTTGTATACAGTGTAAATACTTTTTGCAGTTATATTTCTTAAACAGCTAAAACGACAATTATGGAAGTATCCGTCCAATTAAAGAGATTTGTGTTACCCCGAACATAACTGATATACTATAACTAGAGAACCCCGAATAAACGCGAGTGAAGCCGCGGGCAAAAGCTAGTGTCATATAAAAATACGAGAATTGGCCTGAAGGTAATGATACTTACAAATACAAAACAGCAACTAATTCGTATTTTAATGAACTACATCATTGTCACCGTATAACAGCAAGTCATACTCAGATGATAAAATTACTCATGTTTATACAATAATACGGCAATCATAATGTTGATAATAACTTACATTTTTATCCTTCGATTGCTCTGTGAAGTGTATATCATAATATATATATTTTTTATAGACTCACGCCTGTGTCCCCGCAGGGGTAGACAAAGGTGTAATATTACACCCACATTTCGCTATGAGTTTTTTGGTCCCACGTAATAGGGGGCGAGCCTATTGCCGTTAGCGAGCACATAACCAGACTCCGTGCTGCTACTGAGAATTCGGAAAAACCCAGTAACACTTTTGCCCGACCCGGGAATCGAACCCGGGACGGGCAAAAGTGTTTCTCCGATCAGTAGTCGCATACGCTATCCACTGGACCACGAAGGCAGTATATCGTAATAATCTTGTGGTATTTGTGGAATTGTGTTTATGTTGTGTTTATCGTAATATTGTATATTTTGTCAGATACTGGCAGTCATACATTTATTATATACTAACGTACTGGCATTGACTTGCATACAGCTGCTTGATTTCATATTTATATCATCTAAATTATAAGTGCAACCTTTCAGCTTCAATAGAAGTGCTATTATTTGTTTTTTTATAGACTCACGCCTGTAACCCCGAAGGGGTAGGCAGAGGTGTAATATTACACCCACATTTCGCCAGGAATTTTTAGGTCCCACGTAATAGGGGGCGAGCCTATTGCCGTACCGGCACATTACCAGACTCCGTGCTGTTACTGAGAATTTCCTAACGGAAAAACCCAATAACACTTTGCCCGACCCGGGAATCGAACCCGAGACCTCCCAATCCCACGCGCACATTTAAGCCGCGAGACCAACGAGGCATAAGTGCTAATAAAGTTTTAAAATATTCAGTGACTTATTTTCACATGCAATTTTCAATAAAATACCTATTTAATTTAGATTATAACACACACACACACACACACACACACACACACACACACACACACACACACACACACACACACACACACACACACACACACACACACACACACACACACACACACACACACACACACACACACACACAGAAGCAGGTTTTGTGGTAGCAAAGCTGGAAGGGATATACTTCTATAGTTGTTACGCCCCACCTAGCCTCGAAAACGACGATTTCTTGGACTTTTTGGACCGACTAACAGAAGATGCAAAGCAGCACTCCCATGTGGCAATCGCCGGAGATTTCAACTCTTGGGCTGTAGATTGGGGCAGCAAGGAGACTAATACACGAG